>OY728131.1:1436167674-1437499991 GCA_963277665.1 Viscum album | reverse complement strand
GGGTATGAGGGACGTAGTGAAAAATTGGGCAGCCAGAGGGGACACAGGGAAAACCTAGGAAATCAGGAAGGGAAGAGAGGAGCAGTGGCGGTCAATCGGGGAGGCGTAGAGGTTGAGCGGTGGTGGGGGGTGGGTAGGGTTATCGGGCGGTGGTGGGGAAAAGTGTGTTAGGGTTGGGGAAGGGGGGTCGCGAGGAAGGGGTCACATTCTAGGGTGGGGAGAGGTGGGGTGGGGGTGCCGCTATTTAGATGTTCGGTGTTTTTTAGCATGTATGAGTGTGAATAAATATATTTATTGATATGTATTTGTGTGTGTATATATAAATATAAATATTATATATGTATAAATTTATATCTTTCTTCGTTATATATATATTATCAATAAATATTACTTAATTATGGATATTTTAATTAATCACATTTTGATATGTTTGTAATAGGTAATATATATATATATATATTCAGTTTATTGTAAAATATTTGATATTATTGAATAATTCATCGTAACAATTTTTTATAGTAGTAAAAAAATTTTTGGTAATAATAATCAATAACAAAAAATTCATTTATTGGTAAATAAATAGTTTTTATTATTATGATAAGACAATAGATTTAAATGTTGTTAAAGGATTTGTTGGTATTGAACTACTAATAAAAACAGATATATCTGTTGGTAAAAAAAATGTTTGTACCTACAGTTAATATCAGCAAAATATAATATCTGTTGGAGTTAATCATTTTTACCAATATATATATTATCTGTCGGTAATTTTTTTTTGGTAGTGGTCACTTTTTTTAGTGTGTTTCATTATTCACATGGTCGAATACATGGTCGACTTCCACATGGAATGTACTTCTGTTACACAGTGTGTCCTACTAAGAGATCGACAACATGTGTTCCCCTCTCACATGACAGGTTACACAATCAAGGGGTACACATCAGGTACACATGGTACACATTGTGTTCTTATCCAAACTCTTCAGATCATTTTTCCTCTCATAGGACATGTTACACAGTTAGTTACTACACGGCGGGTACACATGGTACACATCATGTTCTTGTTAAAACATGTAACTCTTTCTTCGTTGAATAGGAAGAACAGACGGCGTGTTAAGCTAGACTACTGATAGATCAAATATTATCAATTAAATTTACATTTACTTTAATTGTTTTATACCCACAAAATTTTTACTCTAAGATTAATTGCTTCATTTTTATGATATTGGTGTTATTTTGAGCTGAACATTAAAAATGGCCCATTTCGGATTTTTACTATTTTAAATTATTTCTGTAGTTTGGCCATAACATATTCTACACTAATCAAAATTGAAAAATTATTTTTTCTCTGGATTAGTTAAACATCCAGTGATTCATTTGCTATATTTGGACCAAAACTTCAATCGACCATATGGAAGTTCAAATGAAACTCACAAGTTGTATCATGAAAACTATTTAATGTTCAGCCGATTTTTAGTGTTGTGTCCTTAAATAATTCTTGGTGGGACCAATTGTTGTAATATTAGGTGGATGGATGCGAAAGGAGTTATATAACATCTTTAATGAAGTGAAGGAGAAGATAATTGGCCATTTTAAGGGTCACTAAAGCATCCTAATCTGGTGGTTTGCGATTTGGGATGTCTGACAAGACAGAATAAATTGTTTGAGTAAAACGGGCATAACACTCGGATTACTTCTCCGAATCCACTGAGCTTTTGTGGGACAACTCCCAAGGTAATTATTAACAACATTCAAGAAGGGGTAATCACGTGAAGATTTAATTTAATGGAGATAAAACATGTCAACTTTTGGGGGACAAATTCTCTCTATAAAAGGAAGAGAGCTCCACACTCTCAAAGCATCCCATTCTCCATCCCATTCTATTTGGGACACCAAGAAGGAGAACTTTTCCACATTATCTTTTATTTATTTTCTTTTTCATAGTTTTGTAATGCCTTATTCTTCCCCAATCATCTCAATTACCCTTACCATGGTGGGTTAAACATTTTGAGTGACTGGGGAAGGGTTGGTTTTCTATGTTGTAATTCTTGAGTTCTTGGACGTAATTTAATGAAATTTCTTTCTTTTTCAAATTTGTTTTCATTTTAATATAGTGGATTTTGTTATCAAGTGTGATCATTATTAAATTATAATTTTGTTATTTATTTATTCCTTGGAAAAATAATCATTATCTCCCTCCACTAATTTCTGGTTTTTATATGATGGAAGAAACCAAGAATTAGTGGTGAAGTACTCAACGATCGTCAGTACATGTAAAAGGGGTAGTGATTTTTTTTGATTTTTTGGGATAAAAAAGACTCGATCAGGTATTTCCCATTTCAATCAAGGATATTCAATACAACTATTTTTCACATGGACGGAGAGTTTACCAAAATGAGATCATGGAATGGTTTTCTCTCACAGTCATAATTCACCAAGGAAATGAGAGGAAACGATGGTGGAAACTCACTTTATTAAACTAAGAAGAAGATTTTTGAATTAAATTGAACAAGTATAGCATTAAAATTAGGAAACTGACCCTAACATAATCACCCTTTTAATATCATAGTTTTTCAACCATTTTAACTTCAAATTTCTTTTCAAAAACACAACATTTTTACACTCGTTTAAAAGTGACAAACTGATTTTGTGTGCACTCCTCTTTGGGATACTTCCTAGGGTTAATCACTAGACTGCACTTAAGAAACATAAAAATTATTTTTCCACACCCTATGACAGGAGTGTTTCAATCTTGGTGTCATTTTTGGGGAGGTAGTGCCGAAATTTATTTGTAAATATTTGATTTTTTTTCAAATTAAAAAAAATTAAAAAAAAACATTTACCATGTTGTTTTCAAATGAGTTTCTTTAATTCATGGAACAATTAACCACCAGTTCAAGAACCAATTATTGAATCTTTTTGGCCTATAGAGTGTAGAGTTTTTTTCTTGGCTAAACAAATTTGGGGAGCTCGAATCCAAATCATCACGGAGGATAAATTCAAGGATCTCATTAAAAACCTTAAAGAGAACCTCGAATAGCCAGTGTTGGAGGGTTTGGTAAGATAATTAATTGAACTTCAAGATTATTTTTCCGGATTTTATCAAGAAATTATCAAAGTGAAACACCATGAAGGAGAAGTTCACAAGGATCTTGAAGCCCAATTTGAAAGAATTAGTCAAATAGTTCAAAACCTGGAGACCTTAATAGAGTGGATAGCGGAACAAGTACATGCATCCCAAGATCAAAAATTGGAGCTAGAAAAAGAACCAGAACCACAAAAATTGATGGGAGAAGTATCCCCACAAATCCTTCAAGTTGAATAACACATTGAGGCCTTGATGAAATTAAATGAAGATCCATTGAGCCCAGCTCAATCAATGTTGGAGGAGATCGATGAAAAAGATTTAGCAATTTAAATACATATGGGAGATCAAAAAGATCTGGATTACTTCTGGAATGGGTGTGAGTAATTTCTTGATCCAACTATTCCTCATAATGTAGAAGATTCAGAAACATTAAAGGATGAAACCACCATATCTGTGGAATTTGAAGAGACGACAGAGGATTCTGACTACCTACCTCTATTAATAGAAATTCAACTACAAGTGGAACCTCCCATTGAAGAAGAAATTGAAGGCAAAAAAACTCAGGGATATAATATTTCCATAAACACAATATCATTTTATTTTTTTGAAACTGAATTGAGTATTACCTCCTCTTGTTTTAATATTTCAGATTCAGAAAACACATGTATTTCCTTGGAGGAAGAAGATGAAAAATAAGATTCATCCATGGAGGAACATCTAGAGATCCCCAAACCTGTTGAACATGTAATTGAGGGAGTACATGAGAAGATCAAATTGGTTTTTTTGGAGGAAAATGAGACACAAGATACATAATTTAAAAAAGAAGAATTTTATATTGATTATTCATGCATTAATTTTTTTCAAATAGAATTAAACTCTAACATTCACTTTTATTTTGACACTAATGCATCATACCTTCAGAAACTCCTGGAGAAAAAAGAATATGTTATTCATACGGAACCCAAGAAGGAGGAGGACTCATCCATTGTCCTAACCCCACCATGCATGTTGTATCTCATTATATTAAAGGTGGACTTGGTATCCTATATCCATGGAGTCCTCAACAAAAAAGAACAATTTCATGATGGAAAGAATAATTTTTTTTGGTTCATGAACAAGAAACACCACCCACCATCAAATTGGGGATAACCAATTAGAACTGCCTCCCTAGAGGTAGTCAAAACCCAGGGAACACTTGGGGGATTAAGCCAATATTTAGCATTCTTTTATCATTAAAATTTTATTTTAATTTATTTTAATAAAATTTTTATGTTAACTTTTTACCTTTTTTAGGTTTTCAAAGAGCAACACTTAGTATCTTAACTCAATGTTGCACTGTGAATAAGTCAGGTTGTACCTCTCCTTTATACATAATTATTTGTTGTGATTAAATCAAAGATTTTATTACATGTTAAATCTATTTGAATTCACTGGGGACACTGCATTAATTATGTGTGGGGGAGGGAACCTTTGTAGTTTAGGATTTTCATTTTGTGTTTGTTTTTCAAACAAATTGTGTTTTTTCATATTTTTGTGTGTTTATTTTTCAATTTTTGTTGTTTTTTTTGAAAATTTTGAAATTAATGATTATCATTACCATTTTTGAAACCCATGTCAATGAGTGAATCAATCTATTCCATGAAACTGAGCTTAAATTAATGCTAAAATTACTTTGTTTTGAGTTCATATCTTTTGGAATTTCATGAAAATTACACTGATTTTTGAAACCCATGCCATATTTAACTATGTATATCTTTGAAATCACTTTCCTATGAGGATTATGAACCATTATTGTCATATAATTTCCATTCACCTCATCTCTTGAGAGAACAGGACTATTCATTCTTCAACCAGAATTTGATTTATTCCTTTCAAAACATGACGGTTTAGGGTAGGTGTGTTCTAAATGATTGAGGAATTTTTTTGGTTTGAACCCCCTTTTCAAATAATCCTTTTCATTATGGCCTACCTTATATATTAATCAGTGTATCCCTTAGTATCCATGAATAGCCTGTTAGGTTAGCCACATTACAAGCCAATTTTTCCTATCAAACCTTCTCTTGAATTTAAATTGCATGATCTAGTTGAACTTAAGTGTGGGGGAAGGTGTCTTGTGGTGTACGGCCTCATTTGGTGATACATTTGGTGGAATATAAAATGTTGAAGAGCTGATCCTTATACTTAATATTTCATTTTATTAAAAGCGGTGCCTTTTCCGGAGCTTTCAAGACAAGAGAATTTGTGCCTTTCTAGAGCTTCCGATGTAAAAAGAAAGTTGTGCCTCTTTGGAACTTTCAAGAAAAATCATGTTTGAAAATATTGAATTTTTTTCTGCTGAAATCATGAGAAGATTGAATGATGATTGAGCCTATTTTCTATAAAGTGTAAGATAATGAGACAATATTTGAGTGAAAATTAGAATCTTGCAATTTTGCTTCAAAAAGAGCCCATCCCTCCTTTTTCGGCCTCAGAATTTTTAACATCTATATCCTACCAACTAGAAGCCACAGAATATCCTTGAAAAGTCCTTAGGAGGAACACATATCCTTGACTTACATCGGGTGGAGAAGTAGAAGTTTATGAAGCCTATGGTTACTCTTGTGTGAGTTTGGCTGATAAAAGACGTGTTGGGCATTTACATTTGTGAGATGAGAGAAAATTCATGCGAGGTAGGTGTTTTGTGTGCATGGGATAAGAAATGAAATGGAAATATAATAAATAGTCTAAAATTGAGAGCCTGAAATAATTTTTTTTGATGAGGAATGATATCTTTGGTTTCTTAGTATGGATTTGGAATATCTCATTGGAATGTGTTTTGGATTTTATTTGATTTTATTTTTACTTATCCAGCAGTCCAAGTGATAAGTGTGGGGGAATTGATAGATCAAATATTTTCAATTAAATTTAAATTGAATTTAATTGTTTCATACCCACAAAAGTGTTACTCTAAGATGAATTGCTTCATTTTTACGATATTGGTGTTATTTTGAGCTGATCATTAAAAATGACCCATTTCGGATTTTTTACTATTTTAAATTGTTTCTATAGTTTTTCCATAACATATTCTACACTAATAGAAATTGAAAAATTATTTCTTTTCTAGATTATAAACATCCAGGGATTCATTTACTACATTTGGACCAAAAGCTGAATCGACCATATAGAAACTCAAAAGAAGCTCACAAGTTGTCTCGTGAAAACTTTTTACACTTCTGATGATTTATGGTGTGGGGTCCTTAAATAATTCTTGGTGGGACCAATTGTTGTCAGTTAGGTGGGTGGATGCACAAGGAGTTTCAGAAAATCTTTAATGAAGGTAAGGCCAATGTAATTGGCCGATTTAAGGGTCCCTAAGGCATCCTAATCCAGTGGTTTGTGATTTGGCGTGTTTGGCTAGACAGAATAAATTGTGAGAGTAAAACGGGCATAACTCTTGGATTACTTGCCCAAATCTGCTGAGATTTTGCGGGGAAATTCCCCAAGAGAATTATGAACAACATTTAAGAAGGCATAAACACATTAATATGTCATTTAATAGAGATATAATGCATAAACATTTGGGGGACAAATTTTGGCTATAAATGGAGGAGAGCTCCACCCACTCAAAGCATCTCATTCTCCATCCCATTCCTTCTGGGACACCAAGAATGAAAAAATTTCATCATTATCTTCTATTTATTTTCTTTTTCATAGTTTTTTAATGCCTTATTCTTCCCTAATCATCTCGATTACCCTTACCATGGTGGGGTAAACATTTTGAGTGATTGGGGAAGGGTTGGTTTCCTATGTTGTAATGCTTGAGTTCTTGGACATAATTGAATGAAATTTTCTTTCTTCTTCAAAGTTGTTTTCAATTTAATATATCTGATTTTATTATCAAGTTATATCGTTCTTGAATTTAACTTCCGTTATTTATTTTTTCCTTGGTAAAATAATCATTATCTCCCTCTATTAATTTCTTGTTTATATACAGTGGAATAAACTAGGAATTAGTGGTGAAGTACTCAATGATCGTCAGTACATGTAAAAGGGGTAGTGAATGTTATTGAATGTTTGGGATAAACACGACCTCATCGGGTATTTCCCATGTCAATTAAGGATATTCAATACAAATATTTTGCACATGGAAGGAGAGTTGACCAAACCGAGATCTTGGTAAGGTTTTCTCGCACAATCATAATTTCACCAAGGAAGTGAGAGGAAACGATTGTGGAAACTAACTTTAATCAACTAAGAAGAAGATTTTGGAATTAAATTGAACAAGGATAGCATTACAATTAGAAAACTGACCCGGACCTAATCACCCTTTTAGTATCATAGTTTTTCAACCATTTTAACTTCAAATTTCCTTTAAAAACACAACATTTTTACCCTCATTTAAAAGTGACAAACTGATTTTTTGGGCACTCCTATTTGGGAGACTTCCTAGGGTTAATCACTAGACTACACTTAAGAAATTTAAAAATTGTTTGGCATGCCCTATGATAGGTGTACTTCAAACTTTTTTTTGAAGAATAATAAATAAATTTCATTCAACTACGTCCAAGAATTCAATCATTACAACATAGAAAACCAACCCTTCCCCAATCACACAAAATGTTTACCCCACCATGGTAAGGTTAATCGATATGACTGGTGAAATAGAAGGAATTAAAATACTATTAAAAATAAAATAAATAAAAGAGAATTCTGAAAAGTTCTCCTTCTTGGTGTCCCGGAAGGAATGGGATGGAGAATGGGATGCTTTGAGAGGGTGGAGCTCTCCTCCTTTTATAACTAGAATTTTTCCCCTTAATGTTGAAGCGTTATATCCTCACTAAATGAAATCTTCACGTGTTGATATATTAATTAATTTTGTTCATAATTCTCTTGGGCATTTCCCCGCAAAATCTCACTGGATTTGGACAAGTAATCCGAGAGTTATGACTATTCTACTCTCACAATTTATTTTGTCTAGTCAGACACGCCAAATCGCAAACCACCATATTAAGATGCTTTAGTGACCCTTAAAACAGCCAATTACCTCGGCCTTCCCTTCATTAAAGATGTTTCTAAAACTCCTTTCGCGTCCACCCACCGAATATGACAACAATTGGGCTCACCGAGAATTATTTGAGAACCCGGCACCAAAAATCGGCAGAACTGTAAACAATTTTCATGAGACAACTTGTGAGCTACTTTTGAGCTTCCAAATGGTCGATTCTTCTTTTGGTCTAAATATATTAAATGAATCCCTTGTTATTTATAATATTGAAAACAAAGAATTTTTCAATTTGGATTAATGTAGAAGATTTTACGGCCAAACTACAGAAATAATTAAAAATAGTTAAAAATACTAAATGGTCCATTTTAATGTTCAGCTCAAAATAACACCAATCTCATAAAAATGAATTAATTCATCTTAGAGTAACACTGTTGTGGGTATAAAACAATTAATTTCAATGTAAATTTAATTGGGAATATTTTATCTATCAATTCCCCCACACTTATCACTTGGACTCCTAGACAAATAAAAATCAAATCAAATCAAATCCAAAACACCTACCAATGAGATCTACCAAATCCATAATAAGAAACAAAAATATATCATGTCTCATCAAAGAAATTATTTTAAGTTATCCATTTTAGACTATATAATTTATGACCAATTCATTTCTTATCCCATGCACGGAAAACACCTACCTCGCATGAATTTTCTCTCATCTCACAAATGTAAATGCTAAACAAGGCTTTTCTCATCCAAACTCACACAAGAGTCACCATAGGCTTTATAAATTCCTACTTCTCCACCTAATGTGATTCAAGAAAATGTGTTTCTCATGAGGAATTTTTAGGGTTGTTATGTGGCTTCCGGTTGGTAGGATTTAGATGTTAAAAATTCAAAGGCCGAAAAAGGAGGGCTTGGCTCTTTTTGAAGAAAAATTGCAAGATTCTAATTTTCACTCAAATATAGTCTCATTATCTTTCCCTTTGTAGAAAATAGGATCCTTCATTATTAAATCATCTTATGATTTCAGCAGAAAAAAATTCAATCTTTTCAAAAATGATTTTTCTTGAATGTTCCAGATATGAACAACTTTCTTTTTTACATCAGAAGCTCTAGAAATGAAGAGCTTCTCTTGTCATGAAATATCCAGAAAAGAAACAACTTTTAATAAAATGAAATATTAAGTAGAAACATAAGCTCTTCAAAATTTTATATTCCACTAAAAGTATCACCAAATGAGGTAGTACACCACAAGGCATCTTCCCCCACACTTATGTTTAACTAGATCATGCAATTTCACTTCAAGAGAAGGTTGGATAGGGAAAATTGGCTAGTAATGTGGCTAAGATAACAGGGTATTCATGGCTACTAAGGGATAAAATGATTAATATAATGGTAGTCCATAATGAAATGGATTATTTGAAAATAGGACTTTAAACCAAATAAATGCCTCAATCATTTAAAACACATGTTCCCAAAACCCTCATGTTTTGAAAGGAATAAATAAAATTATGCTTAAATAAAGCATGGTATGGTTCTCTCAAGAAATGAGGTGAATGAAAATAATATGAAAAAAATGGCTAAGAAGCTTCACAGGAAAGTTATTTCAAAGATATAGACAGTGAAATATGGTATGGGTTTCAAAAATCAGTGTACTGTTCATGAAATTCCCAATGATTTGAACTCAAAACAAAGTCCTTTCAGCATTCATTTAATCTTAGAATCATGGAATATATTTTTTCACTCATTGACATGGGTTTCAAAAATGGTAATTATAATCATTTCATCTCAAAAGTTTACAAAAAACACCAAACATTGAAAAATAAACAGACACAAATATGAAAACACACAATTTTTTATAAAAAAAACAAACACAAAATAAAAATCTTAAACTAAAAAGGATCTCTCCCCCAAACATAATTAATGCAGTGTCCTTAGTGAATTAAAATGGATTTAACATGTATGAATATTTTTTATTAAATCACAATAAAGAATTAAGTATAAAGGAGAGGTACAACCTGACTTATTCGCAGTGCAACATTGAGTTAAGCTCTTAACTGTTCCTCTTCGAAAACATAAAATAAGCTAAAAAATATAACATAAAATTTTTATTAAAATAAATGAAAATATAATTTTAATGAGAAATGAAGGATAAATCATGGTTTAATCCCCCAAGTGGGCCCTGGGTTTTGACTGCCTTCAGAGGGGTAGTTCTAATCGGTTATCCCCAATCTGATGGTGGGTGAGGTTTCTTGTTCATGAACCAACAAAAATTCTTCTTTTGAGTATGAACTTGTTCCTTTTTGTTGAGAACTCCATGGATATTTCACACCAAGTACACCCCTACTGTAATGAGATACAACATTCATGGTGGGTTTAGGACAATGAATGAGTCCTCCTCTATCTTGGGTTCCGTATGAACAACATAATCATTATTCTTCTGTTGTTGCTGAAGGTATGATACGTCTATGGGAAAATAAAAGGTAATGTCAGAGTTTAATTATATTTGAAAAAAATAAAGCATGAATAATCAATATCAAATTATTCCCTTTCAAAGTATGTATCTTGTGTCACATTTTCCTCCAGATAATTCACTTTGATCATCCCATGTACTCCCTCCATTAAATGTTCAACAGGTTTCGGGGGCTCTATATGTTCCTCCATGGATGAATCCTCTTTTTCATCATCTTCCTCAAAAGAAATACATGTTTTTGTTGAATCTGAAAAATTAAAACAAGGGTAGGTAATACTCAATTCAATTTCAAAAAAATCAAAAGATAATGTGTTTATGAAAATATTATATCCCTAAGTTTGTTTTCCTTCAATTGATTCTTCAATGGGAGGTTCCACTTGTAGTTGAATTTCGCTAAATTGAGGTAGGTAGTCAGACTCCTCTTTCTTCTCTTCAAATTCCACAACTATGGTGGTTTAATCATTCAATGTTTCTAAATCTTCTACATTATGAGGAATAGTTGGATCAAGAAGTTCCTCATAAGCATTCTAGAAGTTATCCGGATCGTTTTTATCTCCCATATGTATTTCAATGGCTAAATCTTCTCCATTGACCTCCTCTAACATTGATTGAGCTGGGCTTAATGGATCTTCTATTAATTTCATAAGGGCCTCAATGGGTTCTTCAACTTGAAATATTTGTGGGGATACTTCTTCCATCAATTTTTCTGGTTCTGGTTCTTGTTCGGGCTCCATTTGTTGATACTGGGATGAATATACTTGTTCTTCTATCCACTATATTGAGGTCTCCAGGTTTTGAACTGTTTGACTATTTCTTTCAAATTGGGCTTCAAGATCCTTCTGAACTTCTTCTTCTTAGTGTTTCACTTTGATCATTTCTTGATAAAATTATGGAAAATACTCCTGAAGTTCAATTAATTCTCTTTTCAAACCCTCTAACACTGGGTATTCAAGGTTCTATTTAATGTTTTTAATGATATCCTTGACTTCAATCTCCATGATGATTTGTATTGGAGCTCCCCGGATTTTTTTATCCCAGATAAAAACTCTATACTCTATAGGCCAAGGTGACTCAATAATTGGTTCTTTAACTTATGTGTAATTTCTCCATGAATTAAAAAATTTATCATTTGAAAACAACATGGTAAAAGAATTTTAAATAAAAAAATTATTTACAAATAAATTATGGCACTAACTCCTCGGAAACAACACCAAGTTGATGAAGCGTTGTCGTGCATGCTCTCAAAAATATTTTTTAACTAAGTGCAACATAGGGGATGACTTAGGTCGTTCTCTTGACGAGCCTTTTACAGTCAATCACTCACTACTTCTAATTCACTATGTATATGTATGTATGAAATAAAATTACTAGCAATGATATTTTGGAATTGAAAATGAAAAACTAAAATTAAACATGCAAATTCAATGGAGATAGAATGAATGAAAATAGAATGATGTTAGACAGAAAGGAGATATTCCTGAGAGAATCACCCAGATTGAACCATTATCGTCTCATTATTAGTTTCAAATTTAGTTAATAGACACACTACATAGTATGTGTGAATATCATCTTCTATATGTGGTTGTTAATATAAAATTCTCTCAACGATCACTGAGATATTGCACATCCACCTCCACGATCGAGGGAAAATATTATAGAAGAGAAAGTTATGCCTCTGGTGGCAAGTGGAGACACAAAGGCACCTTACCCACTATTACCCCCCTTGGCCTAACTCATATAAAATAAGAAACAATAAAATTTAATATTCAATTAATTGGGTTCATCATTGGATTGATCCCCTGTGAAGTTCCACGGGTTAGCTACTCATGATCACAAGTAGAAGAGATCACGGTGGGGAAAAATGGGGTGGAAGCACAAAAGATAAAAAACTGAGAATGAGAATAATAAGAGAAAAATATATTAAAAATGAATAATACTATTAAAATAGAAATAAACTAAAAAACAACAAAAAATAGCCACACAGAAGTGCCAATGTGTTGAGAATGGGTGAGGATACAAATTTATAGGGAGATGAGGTGAAGAATTCACACTCAAAACATTTAATCTGAACGTTTTCGTGTGTATGTGCCATTAAATGACCGAATTTTTAATAGTTGTATTCATAAATGATGTTCCATAATATATCCTCAATTTACCCGACAAATATGAGCTTTATTGGCCATCAGATATAGGCGTTATGGCCGATTTAATCCGAGACATTTAATCTGCCCAATTGACTTGCCAAATTCAAATTATTCAACTTCCCTGGACATTATGACCCTCCATGCTGTCTGTTCACACCTTTGGGTCTTAATAAAAGTTGTTCCCCACTCGAATTATCGTCCCTCCACAAAAGAATAGACATTTTGGTCACGTTCTTCTGATGTTATGAATTAATTTCTCAGTGAAACACTTTCTGCCTGGTGAGACATTTCACCTTCCACATGTGTGGAGAATTAACATTATGCATTAATGAGGGTGTATTGACTTGAAATTCATCATGGATGAGATTTATTGAATCCTTTTTCCTTTACACCCGCAATCAATTCATTTTTAGGTGTGTGGGCTGAGTTATGCATCAGTTAGTTCGGTGGGTTCCATTCTGTCCACCCAGAAAACTCTTCAACTTCATTGAATTTTTATGGCCTCTAGATGGTCAATTCAGCCCATGGTCTTGAGGACAAATATGAAGGAAATTATATACGGATTCTAAAATAATTTAAATCATAAAAATTGGACATATATTTTATGATAAATTAAAATAATACCCCTATGATAAAAATCTGACAAAATTCAACATTTAACTTCTTTTTGCATTTAAGCTCAAATTACCAATATAACATAAAAATGTGACAATTACCCATACAATAACACTATGTTGGGATTATAAAAAACGAATTACAGTATAGAAAATATGAAAAGTTGAGCTTTATCACTCCGCCACACTTAAACATTGCACTCCTGGGCAATCATCTTACATCCAAATCAAATTTCACCCAACAATCAAAAATTAGAAAATATCAATGATATTATCCAAACTAGAAGTCCATCATGTATCATATATGAAAAATAAGGCTCTCTAATTTTCATTTCAATCATTAAAATTTTTTCAACCTCATAAATCAATCGATGGCCCAATCAAAACCCATCTCACATTGAATTTTATGTCACTCTTCACTTAGGAGAAATTGAATCTAGAGATATACTCATACTTGAAAATCGAATGTATCACCATAGGTTTGTGAAAATTATCATTTCTCCACAGCGTGAACCATGAAAATGAATTTAATCATGAGAGATTTAATTAAATGTTCAAATGATTCTGTGGCTTAGGGTTGGTGGGGAAATTATTGAAAAAGATTCTGGCTAGAAAGAGGAGGCTGGACTTTTAAGAAAAATGCATGATTAAATCAATTGAAAACATATTAAATTTCTCACTCAATCCAACTTGAAAATGTGAAAAACAAAAACAACCCCTTTTATAACATGGTTCATGAAACAATAAGTGATTATAAAGAATTATATCATCTATGTTCTCCCCTTTTTTTGAAATGCTCCAAAAAGGCACAACTTTATTTTCTTTTTTTATATTTTTTTGATGGATGAGCTGAAAATTGAATACAATGAATGAATGAAAATTCATTCCCTTCAGTTTTGAGAGGGACATGATTCATACAAGAATTTTCAATGAGTAATTCAAGCTCATCTCCATTTTTGTAATTTTTTTTTAGAGAAATGGATGAAACAAATAAAGCACAATGAAATGACGACACATGCCCAATTCTCTAATTATCAACTCCCAAATTTATTGACGCACACCTCACACCACCCATAAATGATAAAAATCCTAATTAATGCACATTAAAGTCCCTTCCCCCACACTCAAACTTGAAATATCCATGCATAAATACTAAAATTGCGGGCAGGTAACGAAAAATTGGCTTGTAATGTTGCTTAAACCTATAAGGAAATTCATGAAATCTAAGGGATTACAAAGGATAAATTTAAAGGTGGGTATCATGATAAAATTTGGCTAGCCAAAGAGGTGCCTCAATAATTTCAAATACATTCAATGAAATCCAAATCTCCGAAAGAGAAAAATTACAAATTCTGGTTCTCACACAAAATTCCAGTTTCCCTCAATAAAGTGTGGGTATTAGGAAGAATATGTAAAAGTTGTTTAGAATACCTCACAGGATTGTAAAAATATTTTGAGTCGGTGTTTCATAGGAATGGATTTAAAAATCAGTCAAACTCATAAAAATGATTGAGAAACCCATTCAAGAAAAATGTTTTCACATCAACAATCATTTAAAATTAATTATTTCAAAATTCATTTCAACTCTTTCAAAATCAATTGATGTGTGAAAAGTGATAAAAATATTCATTAAAGATAAAAAGACCTAAAAATATAATAAACAAAAACAAAAATCACACAAGAAGAACTAAGCATGTTGACACTCCACCACACTTAAATTTTACAACCCCTAAAATAGTTTCTCACTTTATAATTAGGGTAAAAATGATGTGTTTTTTAAAGGAAATTTGAAGTTCAAATGATTGGGAAACTTTGATATTAAAAAGCGTGATTAGGTTGGGGTCATTTTTCTAATTGTAATTCTATCCTTTTTCAATTTAATTCAACCATCTTCTTCTTAGTTTATTAAAGTGAGTTTTCCACAATTGTTTCCTCTTACTTCCTTGGTGAAATTATGATGGTTAGAGAAAACCTTACCAAAATCTCAGTTTGGTAAACTCTCCTTCCATGTGAAAAATAGTTGTATTGAATATCCTTAATTGAAATGGGAAATACTCGATCATGTCTTGTGTATCCCAAACAATCAAGAACATTCACTACACCTTTTACATGTACTGACGATCATCGAGTACTTCACTACTAATCCATGGCATGTTCCATCGTATATAAACCAGAAATTAGTGGAGGGAGATAATGATTATTTTACCAAGGCAAAAATAAATAACAAAATTAAAATTACAGAACAATCTCACTTGATAATAAAATCCTTCATATTAAATTTAAAACAACTTTGAAGAAGAAAGAAACATCATTCAATTATGTCCAAGAACTCAAACATTACAACATAGAAAACCAACCCTTCCCCAATCACTCAAAATGTTTACCCCACTATGGTAAGGGTAATCGAGATGATTGGGGAAAAATAATTCATTAAAAAAATATGAAAAATAAAATATATAAAATATAATGCTGAAAAAATCTCCTTCTTGGTATCCTAGAAGGAATGGGATGGAGAATGGGATGCTTTGAGAGGGTGGAGCTCTCCTCTTTTTATAGGCAGAATTTCCCCTGAATTTTGATGCTTTGTATCTCCATTAAATGAAATATTCACGAGTTTATCCTTATCTAATGTTGTTCATAATTCTATTGGGATTTTTCCTACAAAATCTCAGCGGATTTGGACACATAATGCGAGAGTTATACCCGTTTCACTCTCATGATTTATTCTATCTAGTCAGACACGCCAAATCGCAAACCACCGGATTAGGATGCTTTAGTGACCCTTAAAATAGAAAATTAATGCGGCCTTACCTTCATTAAAGATTTTCTAAAACTCCATTCTCATCCACCCACCGAATATGACAACAATTGGGCCCACCAAGAATTATTTAAGGACCCCACACCAAAAATCGGCATAACTGTAAACAATTTTCATGAGACAACTTGTGAGCTTCTTTTGAGCTTCCATATGGTTGATTCAGATTTTGGTCCAAATATAGTAAATGAATACCTGGATGTGTATAATCTAGAAAAGAAATATTTTTTCAATTTAGATTAACATATAATAGGTTATGGCCAAACAACAGAAATAATTTAAAATATTTAAAAATCCAAAATGGTTCATTTTTAATGTTCAGCTCAAAATAACACCAATATCATGAAGATGCAGCAGTTTATCTTAGAGTAACACTTTTGTGGGTATAAAGTAATTAAATTCAATTTAAAATTAATTGAGAATATTTTCTGTATCAATTCCCCCACAATTATCACTTCGACTTGTGGACAAGTAAAAATCAAATCAAATCAAATCCAAAACACTTACCAATGATATCTACCAAATCCATACTAAGAAACAAAAAGATAGCATGCCTCATCAAAAAAATTATTTCGTGTTCTCCATTTTAGATTATTTAATATATTTCCACTTAATTTCTTATCCCATTCACACAAAAAACCTACCTCGCGTGAATTTTCTCTCATCTCACAAATGAAAATACTCAACAAGGCTTTTCTCATCCAAACTCACACAAGAGACACCATAGGATTGATAAATTCCTACTTCTCCACCAGATGTGAGTCAATAAAATGTGTTTCTCATGAGGACTTTTTAGGGTTGTTATGTGGATTCTGGTTGGTCGGATTTAGATGTTAAAAATTATGTGGCCGAAAAAGGAGGGCTTGGCTCTTTTTGAATAAAAATTGCAAGATTCTAATTTTCACTCAAATATAGTCTCATTATCTTCCCCTTTGTAGAAAATAAGCTCCATAATTATTAAATCATCTCAGGATTTCGCCAGAAAAAATTTCAATCTTTTCAAACATGATTTTTCATGAATTTTCCAGATAGGCACAACTTTATTTTTACATCGGAAGCTCTAGAAAGGCACAACTTCTCTTGACATGAAATCTCCAGAATAGGAAAACTTTTAATAAAATGAAATATTCAGTAGAAACATCAGCTCTTCAAAATTTTATATTCCACTAAATTATCACCAAATGAGGTAGTACACCACAAGACATCTTCCCCCACACTTAAGTTCAACTAGATCATGCAATTTCACTTCAAGAAAAGCTTAGATAGGGAAAATTAGATTGTAATGTTGCTAACCTAATAGGATATTCATGGATACTAAGGGCTAGAATGATTTATATGTAAGGTAGGAAATAATGAAAAGGATTATTTGAAAATGGGGATTTAAACCAAATAAATTCATCAATCATTTAAAACACACATAACCAAAACCCTCATGTTTTTAATGGAATAAATTGAATTCTTGATAAAGTAAGCATGGTCTGTTTGTCACAAGAATTGAGGTGAATGAAAATAATATGATAAAAATGGTTCAGAATCCTCCTAGGTTTGTGATTTCAAAGATATAGACAGTGAAATATGGCATGGGTTTCAGAAATTAGTGTACTTTCCATGAAATTACAAAATATTTGAACCTGAAACAATGTCATTTCAGCATTCATTTAAGCTCATTTTCATGGAATATATTGGTTCACTCATTAAAATGGGTTTCAAAAATGGTAATGATAATCATTTTAGCTCAAAAGTTTCCAAAACAAACACCATTATTGTAAAATAAACACACACAAATATGAAAACACATAATTATTTTTTGAAAAACAAACACAACATGAAAATACTAAACTAAAAAGGTTTCATCCCCCACACTTAATTAATGAAGTTTACTTAGTGAATTCAAATGGATTTAACATGTACAAGATTTTTGACTGAATCACAACAAAGAATTAATTATAAATCAGAGGTACAACTTGACTTATTCACAGTTCCACATTGAGTTAAGCTCCTAAGTGTTGCTCTTTGAAAACCTAAATAAGGTAAAAAGATAACATAAAAATTTCATTAAAATAAATAAAAATATAATTTTAATGAGAAAAGAAGGATAAATCTTGGTTTATCCCCCAAGTGGGCCCTTGGTTTTAACTGCCTCCAGAGGGGAAGTTCTAATCTGTTCTCCCCAATCTGATGGTGGGTGTGGTTTCTTATTCAAGAACCAAAAAAAATTATTATTTTCATGATGAACTTGTTTATTTTTATGAGGACTCCATGGATATAGCATACCATGTCCTCCCCTACTGTAATTAGATACAACAAGCATGGTGGGGTTAGGAAAATGAATGAGTCCTCCTCTTTCTTGGGTTACGTATGAACAACATCTTCTTTAATATCTAGGGTTTTCTAAAGGTATGATACATCTGTGGAAAAATGAAAGGGAATGTCAGAGTTTAATTATATTTAAAAAAATTAAATCATGAATAATCAATATCAAATTCTTCCCTTTCAATGTATGTAGCTTGTATCTCATTTTACTCCAGAAATTCAACTTTGATCTTCTCATGTACTCCCTCTATTAAATGTTCAACAGGTTTGGGGAGCTCTAGATGTTCCCCCATGGATGAATCTTATTTTTCATCATCTTCCTCCAAGGAAATAAATGTAATTTCTGACTCTAAAAAATTAAAACAAGGGGAGGTAATACTCAATTCTATTTCAAAAAATCAAAAGATAATGTGTTTATGAAAAGATTATCTCCCTGAGTCTGTTTGAATTCAATTGCTTCTTCAATGGGAGGTTCCACTTGTAGTTGAATTTCGCTAAGTTGAGGTAGGTAGTCAGACTCCTTTGTCTTCTCTTCAAATTCCACAACTATGGTTGTCTCATCCTTTAATGTTTCTGAATCTTCTACATTATGATGAATAGTGGGATCAAGAAGTTTCTCACACTCATTCCAGAAGTTTTCCAGATGTTTTTGATCTCCCATATGTATTTCAATTGCTAAATCTTCTTCATCGATCTCCCTCAACACTGATTGAGCTGAGCTCAATGGATCTTCTTTTAATTTCATCAAGGCCTCAATGGCTTCTTCAACTTGAAGGATTTGTGGGGCTACTTCTTCCATTAATTTTTTTGGTCCTAGTTCTTGTTCTAGCTCCATTTGTTGATCCTGGGATGCATGTACTTGTTCCGCTATCCACTTTGTTGAGGTCTCTAGGTTTTGAATTGTTTGAATAATTCTATCAAATTGGGCTTCAAGATACTTGTGAGCATCTTCTTCTTGGTTTTTCACTTTGATCATTTCTTGATAAAATTCCAGAAAATACTCTTGATGTTCAATTAATTCTTTTTCCAAACCCTCCAACACTGAGTATTCGAGGTTCTTATTAAGGTTTTTAATGAGATCATTGAGTTCATCCTCCATGATGATTTAGATTCGAGATCCCTGAATTTGTTTAGCCAGGAAAGCAACTATATACTCTATAGGCCAAGGTGATTCAATAATTGGTTCTTGAACATGTGGGTAATTTTTTCATGACTGAAAAAAATAATCATTTGAAACCAACATGGTAAAAGATTTTTTTTATATTTTTTTTATTTGAAAAAAAAATAAAATATTTAAAAATAAATTGCGGCACTAACTCCCCGGAAATGGTGCCAAGTTTTATGCATGCCTATCGTAGGGCATGGAATTTTTTTTAAAAATTTTTTTATAAGTGCAGTCCTGTGATTAACCATAGTACGTCTCCCAAAGAGAAGTGCACACAAAATCAATTTATCACTTTTAAACGAGGGTAAAAATGTTGTTTTTTTGAAAGGAAATTTGAAGTTAAAATGGTTGAAAAACTATGATATTAAAAGGGTGATTAGGTCAAGGTTGATTTCTGAATTTTAATGCTATCCTTGTTCAATTTAATTAAAACATATTCTTCTTAGTTTATTAAAGTGAGTTTCCACAATCGTTTCCTCTCACTTCCTTGATGAAATTATGACTATGAGAGAAAACCATACCACGATCTCAGTTTGCTCAACTCTACTTCATTGTGAAAAATACTTGTATTGAATATCATTAATTTGCATGGTCAATACCCGATCAGGTATTGTTTATCCCAAAAAATAAAAAACATTCACTACCCCTTTTACATGTACTAACGATCGCCGAGTACTTCACCACTAATTCCTGGTTTATTCCATCGTATGTAAACCAAAAATTAGTGGAGGGAGATAATGATTATTTTACCTCGGAAAAAATAAATAATGGAATTAAAATTCACAAATGATCGCACTTGATAATAAAATATTCTATATTAAATTGAAAACAACTTTGAAGAAGAAAGAAATTTCATTCAATTATGTCCAAGAACTCAAGCATTACAATATAGAAAACCAACCCTTCCCCAATCACTCAAAATGTTTACCCAACCATGGTAAGGGTAATCGAGATTATTGGGGAAGAAGAAGTTATTAAAAAAATATGAAAAATAAAATAAATAAAATAGAATTCTGAAACATTCTCCTTCTTGGTGTCCCAGAAGGAATAGGATGGAGAATGGGATGCTCTGAGAGGGTAGAACTCTCATCCTTTTATAGCTAGAATTTGTCCCCAGAATTTTGACGCGTTTTATCCCCATTAAATGAAATCTTCATGTATTGATACCTTATTTAATGTTGTTAATAATTCTCTTGGGTGTTTCCTCGAATCATCTCAGCAGGTTTGGACAAGAAATCGGAGATTTATGCCCATTTTACTCTCACAATTTATTATTTCTAGTCAGACACACCAAATCACAAACCACCAGATTGTGATGCTTTTGTGACCCTTAAAACGGCCAATTACCATGGAATTCCCTTCATTAAAGATTTTCTAACACTCTTTGGGTGTCCACTCATAGAATATGACAATAAATGGGCCCACCAACAATTATTTAAGGACCCCACACCAAAAATCGGCAGAACACTAAAAAGTTTTCTTGAGACAACTTGTGAGCTTCTTTGGAGCTTCCATATGGTCAATTCAGCTTTTGGTCCACATATAGTAAATGAATCCCTAGATGTGTATAATTTGTAAAGGAACAAATTTTTCAATTTGAATTATTTTAGAATATGTTATGTCCAAACTACAGAAATAATTAAAAATAGTTAAAAATCTGAAATGGTCCATTTTTAGTGTTTCTCTCAAAATAACACCAATATCATAAAAATGAAGCAATTCATCTTAGAGTAACACCTTTGTGGGTATAAAACAATTAAATTCAATGTAAATTTAATTTTAAATATTTGATCTATCAACTACACATCATGTATACTAGGTTTTTCATGGAAGAAACTCTAGATTTCCCAAAAAACCCATGTTCTATTGAAAAACCGACCAGCATGATGACAAATTTCGATTTTTGAGGGCCCATACTCCCCAAAAATTAATTTTTGGCACCCAAGAATAGCATATAATAGCACAAGATCCACCAAATTCCGATCAAAGAGGGATCATACACCTTAAAGACCAATTTTTGGTGTCCATTCTATTTGAACCATATCACGTACCAATACACCTATCACAACAGTAGGCATATCTATCAAAGAGTTATCACGACAACATGAATATCAAGCATGACTTCTATCACAACAACATAAAATATCTAATGCATCCTAGATGGTATTTTACAATTCATGGCATGTGATTCTAACAAGTTCCTATATGATTCATGAAATGGCACACCCTTATCTCATCAAGTTTGAAATGAAATTGAACCTAAAATTTCATCAATAGTAATAGTAGAAATCATGTGTGTCACCCAACGGTGAAATCAAATCAACTGTAATAGCTCAAAATCCAAAGAATATTTAAATTATAAGTAATTTAGATTTTTTCCTATACACGTAGAAGCTACTCTCGGGCACAACTAATCACCAAATTACATATCCTTTGTATCCTAGTCTGTTGTTGCCAAACAGTAAGACAAAACTGGAAGAAAAAGCCTTTGGTACCACTTTGTAACATCTAGGTTCGGGAATCCACTCAACTGGTGCCCTGTACTCAGTTATCAATATGGACTAAAGCTCGTTCCCCAAAATTACAAAGGATTTAGACTAGCAGCAGGGGCATAAGATGTGATAGTGTGGAATCTATGCCCTTATATGCAGAGTGTAACATTGCCGAATAAATATTAACAAATTTCGGAAGCAGTAAACAACATGAAACTGAAGTAATCAACAAAGGACTGAAATAATATGTTAACTAGAAGTTATATGATATCAAAATGATGCATCAAGTCACATGATCTTATAAAATAGAAAAACAAGATACACTGCATTAAATTACAATACAATACCAAGGTATGGTAATACAAAATCAAACTCAGTAGCATTTCAAGACTTGGCTTGGTCCCATTCTCTCATTGTCCTATGCAGCAATCAAGTACCTATATAGGAATCCATGTACCTATCGAAACCTGTAGCAATAATGTCTATTTGGGGCCAAAAGCATGAAACAAATAGGGTTTGATAAATTAATCCCAGTGGGCAACCACCAAAGGTCTATGCGAATCTATCATTGAGTATATATAGTAGTTGTATATAGTAATGACATGTAGTCAACTAGTTGGAACTCAAAAGTCAAACATCCTATAAGTACTAGTATTTAGTAATAGAGTATAATATGTTCATTAGTAGTTCATTTACTTTAATTATTAAAGTCTCGGAATTCGGCCTAAGCCCGACGTTCCCTATAACAAGGTAAGAACAATAGAATTCCTAGAAGCCCATCAAATAAGTAAGTAAAGTCTGAATCAAAGCTTGTGATTTAGCATGGAAGATGTGTCATAGTTCACCCCATTACATCATTTATGTATAACCCAAGTCTGTTCTTGATATTCTTATGTTGGAACTCAAGTATCACTACATGTGTAATTCTACTGAAATACAATGAGTCTGTTCACATCGGTCATATTAGGTATCCCCATGTATCACTCTCAATGTTGGTATAAGTTCAAGTGATTCCATACTCAGCGGCCCTAATAAGTAGCCCCAAGGTATCACTAAATGTGTACTATAAAATTATTTTAATTTATTTTTGTCCCTGGTGGTTCTACTAGGGAGCCCAAGTTTCACTAATGACATATAAATTAGAAGACTTTCAAGTGTATCCATGGTGTTCTAAGATTATACCATGTATCACCCTTGGTGAAAGGTACGATACTCATGTGATTCCATTCCCAAAATTCTAATTTGAACCCATGTATCAACCAATTATGTTTACCATTTACTCATTAAAATTCAATTATATATTCTAACCTGGTGAACAGGCATCAACACTACATATCAAAGGGGAAAAACAATAACAAAGCCATAATAGAACACATACAGTTTCTAGACAATATAAATTCCAGATAAATAATCAAGTTCATTTTAGATAACCCAAAAATGTAAAATGAAGGCTTTTCCATGGACATTCTAGGACAAAATTGCCATGCCACAGTCATACAGTCGAAACTCACCAATGGGGTGGCCCTTAATCAAGAAACAAGGAAAAACATGGTTTAATTAATTGAATTAATTACCAGGACAATGTTAGGTAATGATAAGGATAAAATTCCCTTCTAGGAGACACTTTAAACATGGGTGTGCGTCCCCACGAGACATATAAACATCTCGACAATTAACGAGAGGCACGAGACCACCTAAATAACAACCCTGCCTTTTAGTAAACACTTAAACGTGATTTATTAAATAAAATATTCACTTGATAAAAAATGTAATATTGAGATATATAGTGTCTTTGGGGCTTAGTAACATTACATAATGAGTTAAAACATGAAACACAACATCTTTATTGAAAACATTCATTAAATGACCACTGCATTCCCTCACACTTAGAATTGCATTGGATAAGCTGAGGACATGCATAAAAAAGGGTACACAATAAAACCTAGTAAGGGTGTAAAAAACTCAAAACATAAATATTACAATAAATTTTAGGCAATAGTCATATCAATGGAGCACAATAGAAATAAGAACATAAAGGCATGATATTTCATGATTATCATAACATGGAAATGTGGCAACAACACTTTACTTTGTATTAGCATGATCCATATATCATTGCACGTGGAGAATGAGTAAACCCCCATTTAACTTTAAATTTCATGATTAAAACCTCATTTCACTTGATGTATCATGATATAAATATTTATCTAATGCATTGGAGTGCTATAAAGGCGCACCGTTCTTAAACATTTCATTTTATGCATTAGTGCGCCACATGGATCATACAACACATATTCATTAAACATGATCCTTTAATCCATGATAATGTAATTTGGAATTAATACATGAAACTATATATTCAATAAGTAAATGTGAATAAATTTTAATACCATCTATAGAGATATGGGCATGGTATTCAGTACACAATGACTAGCTTGGAAAATTGCGGTGCAATTTTGGCAGCATAACATCGTGACATAAGAATTCATAAAAATTATTGATGAGAGAGAAATGGACATGTCATCACTTTTAAATGAAATTTACAGTAAGGTTTTCATATAGATATATATCCCAACAAATTTAATGGAATCTATATTCATAATTCAAAATAATTTCTTGAATGTAAATGAAGAGAGAGAAATTCCTTAAGGAATTTTGGCATGGTAACAAGTGTACATGAGAGGCATTAATTAGAGAGAAAGGGGACTAAATTCATTTAAACATAATGAGGGATGTATAGGGGAGGTTCTAAATCATACTCCAATATTTATAATTGAAATGAAAGGATATAACAATATTAATAAACTTGGATAAAATGAGAAAGGATGGAATCCCTTACGAAATTTCGGCATAGTAACAGGTGTATATTGGAGGAATTAATGACATAGAAAGAGGTATATCATCATCAAAACATATGTATAGAATTATAGGTGAGGTACTAAATCATACCCCAACATTTTTAATTGAAAATACAATGGTATAGAAACATAATGAAACTTGGACCAAAATTAGAGAGGAAGAAATCCCTTACATGGAAGTGTGATCCCAAAGGACTGGGAGAGGCTTGAGAGGGGCTTCGTGGGAGGATTATAGAGAGATAATGGAAGAGTTTTGACGAAATCCAAAGGTTTTTAGTGAAGGGGGAGTGAGATATTGGGTGGATTTATATAGGAAAGGGTAGGGAATTCATCATTATTTAGGTTTGGGACACTACACATTAAACTAATCAAAACCACAATCACAACCATTGTTTGGCCCATGGTTTTTTCCAAAGGGGAGTGGAAAAGAATATTTTATAAGCCAATGGACAAACTTATTAAAATAAAATTTTTGTTTATGTGGAGGTGAGTCACACTCTCAATAAAATCAATTTAAAAATCTAAAATGTTTTATAAGTTTTGGAGCGTCCACTAAGGCATTGTAAAAAAACCCAAAAAACATAAAATATAATTATTTAAGGGTTAAACTTATATTTTCTGAACATAATTTTTAGATTATTTTATTACATCACTATGGGGTCATTATGATGTCATAAAACACATTATATATTTAAATGGTATTTAATTTTTACCCAAAAATTCAGCTGCTTTAGAAAATTATAAAAAATTCAGCATTGGATAATTTCAACATCCTGATTCCAAAAATAATATTTATTTTATCTAAATAATTTTCTAAATATGTTAATTATTTATTTTAAAATAATAAATCTACATTTAGAAAAAAATTCATGGGGTTTGACAAAAACAGCTTTCAAACATTAATAAAAATTAAATTGTATTATAAAAATTATATGATAATTTATATTTAATAAAAATAAATTTAATTATAATATTTAATTATAATATTATTTAAACAAAAAATATATTAATTCATTAAAATATATTTCATAATTGAATATTAACGAAAAATACTATTTCTACTTTAAAAACCATTTGCAAAGTAACACTAATAAACTGAATGTATATTCATTATTATATAAAACAAATAATGTACATAATCATTGTACTATGGTCTCATATAATATCCCCTTATAACAACTTCATATGACCAAAGGGTAAGGTGTGCGATGGTGACTGACTCATGGGGTGGCTCGGATAACATCTCTTGGGTGATAATCTCTATCAACTTCAGCTTCTCCCACAGGCGGTTCAACTCGAGCTTAACATGTTGAAGATTAGCTCTGCCTTGGTCAAGAGAGAATCCCAATTACACCACCTTCTTTATGTGATCCGAAAAATGGGCTTTGTATGAGGAATGTCTACTGGATGAGGCCATCGATTCCTCTTTCTGAGAAAATTGGATTTGTTAAAGCACAATATTTATACTAATCATGTGATCACTATTTAATGACTATATTAGAAACAGTCACAATTCATAATTTTATTTGAAAATAAAAATCATAAAACTAATGAAGTGAATATGTTATATAAACATTTCACATAATAATACATTTAACTTGATCAAGAGGAATTTCCATTAATAAAAGTTTTGGTTGTTATAATCTTATCCTTTTAAGAAATATCTCCCTCAAAATTTCATTTTCCCATGCTAAAATATATCTGGGTAACTCTGCTTCATCACTTCCTAGAATTCCCATGTCACATCATCAAACAAGTGGTTTTTCCATAACACATTTATGGGGGGAATTGGTGTATTTTGTAGAACCATTTATCTACGGTCTAAGATATTCAATAGTTGATTCTCATAAAAAAGATCATCCTCTAACTATACTGCCTCTCAAGAGAGTACATGTTAAGGGTCTAGTATTTACTTCCTTAATAGGGATACATGAAAGACATCATGTACTTTTCACATGGTAGGTGGAAGTGATAGTTGATAGGCCACAAGCCCGACATGATTACGAATCTTGAAGGGGATGATGTACCTAGGACTTAACTTCCCTTTCTTTCCAAATCTCATGAACTTCTTCCATGAAGATATGCATAGGAATAACATGTCTCCAACATTGAAATCCAAGTCTCATTGATGGTTATCTGCATTACTCTTCTGTCAACTTTGAGCTACCTTGATATGTTGCTGAATGTTTTTCACCTTCTTCACTATTTCTTCATCAATTTCAGGTCCTAGCAGCTTACACTCACCGAATTCATCCCAATATCCTAGTGTTTTTCACCCTTTACCATAAAGGGCTTCATATGTTTCCGTTTGGATGCTCGAGTGGAAATTGTTATTATAGGATAATTCAACCAGTGGAACATGTTGGTCTCATCCACCCTTGATGTCCATAAAACATGATCATAACATATCTTCTAGTGTGTAAATATTTTGTTCAGATTGGCCATCAGTTTGAGGATGATAGTCCGTACTGAAGTTCAGTTCTGCGCTTAGAGCATGTTGGAGACTTTTCTAGAACTTCGAGGTGAATCTCCAATCACAAACAGATACAATTTATAGTTGTACTGCTGGAACCCTTACCACTTCTTTGATTTAAATCCATGCAATTTGATCCAATGAGAAGTCCTATCGAATCACGATAAAGTGATCCATCTTTGTAAGATGATCCAAAACGACCCATATTGCATTGTTTCCTCTGGATGTCCTTGAAAGTCCAGTGACAGAGTCCATGGTAATGTTGTCCCATTTCCATGTTGGAATGGGTAGTCGTTGCATCATCCCCTTAGACTTTTTCATCTCAGTCTTCACTTGATGACATACCAGGAACATTGATATATATTCAACAATATATTTTTTCTTTTTATCCCACATACTATTTTCTTGGAGATCTTGATACATCTTTGTGCTCCACGAGTGAATAGAGAAGGTTGAGCTATTTTTGTCATTAAGAAGCCCCTTCTTTATCTTTGGATCGGATGGTGCATATAATCATGACAAAAATCACAAAATTATTTCCTTTTCAACCATAAACTCTGATTATTTCTAATTTCTGATAGTTTCCACCATCTTCTTAATTCTCATATCATCGTTTTGTGAATCCGTAACCTTTCCAAAAGAGACGGTTGAGCAATCATTTGTGAAAGGATTGATGATGTTCCCTTATTTATTATTCTCATGTCCATCATCACCAAATCTATGAATATTGGATCATTTTCAATTCACATCAACGATAGAATTGTTGGGCCATTTCTACATAGAGCATCTACCACCTTGCTCACTTTCCCAGGGTGGTAATGGACTGAGCAATCATAGTCTTTGATCAGATCTAACTATCTTCTTTGGAACAAGTTCAACTCTTTCTGTGTGATTATATACATGAGGCTTTTTTGATCTATGTATATTTCACACTTCTCCCAAAATTGGTAATGTTGCTAAAATTTTAAAGTGAAGATCACCGTTGCCATCTCTAGATCATGTTTTGGATAATTATACTCATTAACATTCAATTACCGTGATGCATAAGAAAAGAAATTTTCATTTTGCATCAACAAAAAACCCTGGAATTTCTTCGAAGCATCACTAAATAACACAAAAAGTTCTCCACTTGTGGGTAGTGTGATCACGAGCATAGTGATAAGCCTCATTTTCAACTCTTTGAATCTCTCTTTGCACTCATCACTCCAAGAAAACATTACTCTCTTCTGATTAAGCGTGGTAAGAGGGTTTGAAAATCGTGACAAATTTCTCACAAATCGGCGATAATATCCAGCAAACCCTAGGAAGCTATAGATGTATGTTACTAATGATGGCCTCGACGATCGGTCAATTATATTTTTCCTGGAGGGATCTACAGATATCCCATTTATTGTTATGATATGACCGAATAATGAGACCACCTTCAACTATAACTCATAATTGTTGTACTTTTCATAGACCTTCTCCTTTCGCAAGGTCTCTAGTATAGTTATTAGACGATCCTCAAGCTCCTCATTTTTTAGAGTATATTATAATATCATCTATGAAGACTACCAAAAATATTTCAACGTAATCTATAAAAACTCTATTCATCAAGTCTATGAAGATTTTTGGAGAATTAGTGAGTCTTAAAGGCATTACTATTAATTCATAGTGCACGTATCTTGTATGAAAAGTAGTCTTGGGGATATCTTCCTTTTTCACCCTTGCTTAAGAATATTCCAACCATAGAACCACCATGGAGAAGTATTGTGCTCCACATAACTGATCAAACTAGTCATCAATTCATGGTAGAGGATAGTTTTTCTTTATTGTGATTTTTTTGAGATCATGATAATAAATTTAAAGGCGCATTGACCCATCCTTCTTCTTGACGAAGAGGAATTGTGCTCCCCATGGTGAATCACTTGGTCCTATAAACCCTTTATCTAGATACTCTTGTATTTGATTCTTCAGATCCTCAAGCTCCACAACGGACATTCATTATGGATTCTTGGATATTGGAAATTATCCAAGTATAAGATCAATTGATAATTCAACATCTCTTCTTGGAGGAAGACCATGCAATTCTTTGGGAAACACTTCAGCGATTTCCTGCACAATATGCATGACTTCAAGGATGGTTTCTTCCATGGAATCAATCATCTGAACAAGATATACAAGCTCATAGGGTAGTAATATCCACACTTGAGATGATGGAGATAATTAAGATTCATCCTCCTCTTGCACTTGTATAGAATCAGGAGTCAATTCTCTATATGGAGAGTGATTTACCTCTCACGGCAGTTTATGTTGGCTCTATATAAGTAAATCCAATCCATGCCAAGAATTGAATCCAATTCCACCAAAGAGAGTATGATAAGGTTTTCTGGGAAGTTAAATCCACAAATTATGATAGGGGGAGAGTTATATTCATGGGATGCAATGATAGCCCCGTTTTCCATACTCATAAACATCAATACATCCAAGAATTGTGGTGGTGTTGGGATTGTTCTACTAAACTTTTGGGATATAAAAGAATGTGTCGAACTATAAATGATAAACCTACCTTTCAATTTTTGATTATGGTTCTACCTTATAAAATATAAACATGATATGAGTACATTAAACTATTAAACACATAAAAGGGAATCCAATGACATTAAAGTGATAACTAATAAATTACATTTATTTCCATAACTTATGAATTTATATGTTTCAATCTATGTTATCCATGGTCTACATCGCATGATATATTCTTAGGGGAATTTTTTATTATTCGGTTAACTATGGTTCATACAAAGAATGTGGATTTACCAAAGCATATTCCCTGAGAGTGTTGTAACCAAGAGTGCAGCAGGCCTGTTGTCGTCTACCAGGATACCGCGGGTCAAGCCCGAAACTCCTTTGTTGGAATCACCTGTTTTGATAATCCCAAATCATGCTTAAACATTAATTATGAAGTATTAAAACCTTGCATTAATCTTATTATTCTATGCTTAAACGTATTTTATTCTAAACAGTTCATATTCATATTCTCATACCTTTACTGTAACAGCTTACAGTAGTATTTACATAAGTTTAGTATTGTTAGCTAACAGTCAGAGTTTTCTTCTCAAAGTCACAGTTACAGTTAACTGTCACCTTAAGTTACTGTTGTAATAAGTTCACAGTTACAAGGTTACAGTCTAAGACTAATACAAGCTTACAGTTACGAGTCTACTGCTATCTATTGTCAAAGCTCACAGACGAAGGTTACAGTTACAAGACTTCTGCTCAAAGTTTTCTCTGCTCAAGTTCACAGTCGAACAAGTCTACAGTTGGAACAAGTTCACAGTCGAACAAGCTTACAGTCATAAGCCTACAGTCAAGGTTACAGTTAGACATCTTCTGTCGACTAAGTCTACTGATGATCGAGGTCTACAGTTGACAAAGGATACAGTTCTAACAAATTTGATATTACAAGTCTACAGTTAGATAGGCTACAGTCACATGGAGTAAAAGCTACCATTGCAAGCATTGCAAGCCTACAGACATCAAGCCTTTTGTTGAAGTCAGCAGTCAGAAGGAAGTCCACAGTTGGAAGTCCACAGTTGGAAGTCCACAGTTGGAAGTCCACAGTTGAAGTCAACAGTGACATACATTCTCGACTCACTGTTTTAATTTCTTTATTTCCTACATTTAATTTATCTAACGGTCATATCATACATTTTGATGATTTGTCAAATATCTGATAAAGGTTGTCGGATTTCAGGAACCCGTACCTCGTACCTGCTGAAAAGAAATCTTTTCTGTACCCTGTCGGGAGATAAATACGAGAAGACTACGCTGCCCAAAAATAATGCGAACCAGAGAAGTGCGTGGTGGACGAAATATACCAGAAACACAAGAAGATAAAAACGAGTTCCATCAAGAACACAGAGAATCATATATACAATCAAGTATACTCGAGAAGTGTTCTGTGCATACAAGAAGAACCCTGAAGAACTTCATCGACTACATTCTCACTACCTGTGAACCTGGAGCATACGACACTCTGTTTCTCAAACAGAAACGAGAAGAGGACTCAAACTCTCTTCTGATCGAATACAAGAGCTACACTGAGATCACCAGAACCACTTCTAAACTCTACATCTCTTGTTCTGTGATTTATTCTACATTTTGAGCAGTGTGTGTTATCTGCTGTATTAAACACACACACTGACTCCTGTACTTTCACTGGAGGATTTGTAAATCCTCAGCAAATCTTTTTGCACTCCATTTCCCACTGTGGATAGTGGTAGAGGTCTTGTGACCTGGACAGCTTGCTGCTGTTGTTTATTTTCCCACGAAGAACTGTGGTAGAGGTCTTGTGACCTGGACAGTGTGTTCACTGTTGTTAACCCCGATCCAGGGTGTGGATCATTTTATATAAAATTTTGAGAGGACTAAGTCTCGGCTTGAGACTGAACCTCTTGGTTAATTCACTGTGTTTATAGTTATACTCTATATCCATACTCTACATATTTATTTCATATTCTGCTGCTATTACTTTGAAATATAATCTATCTTCAAAGCTACTTTGATAATTAAATTCGCAAGTGTTTATATTTGTTATAAATCAGTAAGTTAGTTTCAAAAGTTATTATAATCATAAGATTACGTTAACTGAGAATTAATCAATCTTTGAGAAACTAATTGAACCTTTATAATCTATATAAATTCACTACAGTTTAATTTGTTTTTGAAATTGGGGGATTTTAATAGAAATTGTTTTTAACAGAAATTTTAATTGGAACTCAATTCACCCCCCCCCCCTCTTGAGTGTCCACTCCGACCAACATTTGGTATCAGAGGTTGTGTTTAGCTCTGTTATACTTGCTCAAAGTTTTATTTTAACTCTCTGTTTTTAAACTGTGATTGTAGTTTTATCTAAAAGATCTTAAATTTCTGTTAGTTCTAAATTTTATCTCATTAAAATATTTTCTAGAATTTCCTTATGGATAATAGACTAGAAGGTGCTGCTACTAACAGGCCACCCTTCTTTAATGGTGTGAATTATGCCCAATGGAAGCTCAAAATGAAAATTCATTTGGAAAATATGGGTTTTGATATTTGGACTGCTATAGAGTCTCAATACAAGATTCCAGAAACTGAAAGAGTAACTTGGGATGAACCTACTAAAGTAGATTACAATAATAATTGTAAGGCTGTGAATGCTCTCTACTGTGCTCTAGGAGATGAGGAATTCAATAGAATTTCTTCATGTAAAACTGCTTTTGAAATCTGGGACACCTTAGCTGTTTCTCATGAAGGAACAACTAATGTCAAGGAAATGCGGTTAAACACTTATACTATCAAATATGATAACATTAAGATGAAAGCTGATGAACCTATTTCTGATATGTATCTCAGGTTTAATGAGATAGTCAACACAATGAGCTCACTCGGGAAGATTGTTCCAGCAAAGGAGCAAATCATGAGATTATTGAGATGTCTGCCTGACAGATGGAGAGGCACATCCGTTTCAATTAGAGAATCCTGTGATATTGGAACTTTGCCTGTCAAGGAGCTAATTGGTAAGCTGATGATGTACGAAGAAGAGCTAAAGGTGAATAAAGAGGAAGATGAGGAACCAAAACGAAAATCTGTAGCTTTTAAGTCTACTGCATCAAAGAGCAAAGACAAGGAGAAAGTGCATATACCAACTGAAAGCTCATCTAGTGAAGACTTAGATTCTGACAGTGATGCCGAGATGGCACAAATAGCAAGGAGATTCAAGAAGTTCTATAGGAAGAAGAAGTTCTTCAGAAAACCAAACTACAAGGGTAAGTATGATAGACAAGGTAAGTGGAAGAAAGATTGGAAGAAAACTGATAAAGAAGAAGACATAGTTTGCTATGAATGTAAAAGGAAAGGACACATCAAAGCTGACTGTCCTAAGTTAAAATTCAAGAAGAAATATGAGTACAAGGACAAGAGTTATAGGAAAGCTATGAAGGCCACCTGGAGTGCTTCAGAAGACAGCACAAGTGAATCAGAGTCCAGTGATTCTGAAAGAAATCATGCTAATATGTGTTTCATGACAAACACATCTGAGGTAACCTTAGACACTCCCACTTTAAACTTTTATTATTCTGAAGGTGAAGCAGAATCTGGTTCTAATTCTGAAAATATGTCTAAAGATGAATTGACTGAATACTGTAATATGCTAGAAGAAACATGTAATGAACTAAAGGATAAATATAAGTCTTTAAAGAAACAGCATGCTCTTACTGCAAGTGTCAAGTCTGCACTTGATGTAGAAAAAGAGAAAAATGTTCAATTATTAAAGGAGAATACAGAACTAAAACTATCTAATGAACAACTTAGAAAGGACTTAGAAACATTCACAAATGGAAAAGATACTCTAACCCAACTGCTAGGAAAGCAAGTTGCACCTAAGTATGCTACTGGATTGGGATACCAACCTGGACAAAGACAGTTTACTAAAACCCGATTTATTTCCAAGTTTGAAAAAAATCCTGCTAGTTCCAGTTTTGGAAATTCGTATGCCTCAACTGGTTATTTAAATAGTTGTAGATCAAATAAAGTATATCTCTCTAAATCCGTTGCATCTATTAATTGTATGGGACCCATAAGACAAATCTGGGTACCTAAATCCTTGATTGCTAACATATCTGGACCCAAGAAAATCTGGGTACCAAAGTCATTTCTTGTCTAATCTGTTTTGTAGGAAATCTGTTTGAAAAGCAATTACAAGAAGGTATGGTACTTAGACAGTGGATGTTCAAGACACATGTCTGGGGACTATTCGTGCTTCAAAAGCTTAATAATGGTTGATGGAGGATATGTCACTTTTGGTGATAACTCAAAAGGAAAAATCATCGACCTAGGCCAGATTGGTAACACTGACTCAGTATTAATTTCCAAAGTTTTATTTGTTGATGGACTTAAGTACAACCTACTTAGCATTTCTCAATTGTGTGATGATGGCTTTAATGTCAAGTTTGAAAACAATTCTTGTGATGTTTATAATTCCAAAAATGCTTTAATATTTTCTGCCTTAAGAAATGAAAATGTTTATGCTGTTGACTTAAACACTTTAGCTAAACATAATGTTACTTGCTTAAATGCTTTTCATAAAGAGTCTTGGCTGTGGCATAGGAGATTAGGACACTGCAACATTCACTCACTTAGAAAACTCTCTAAGAAACACCTAGTTAGAGACTTACCTAAGCTTGAATTCCCAAATGACAAAGTGTGTAATCCCTGTCAAAAGGGAAAACAACACAAAGTTTCTTTTAAACCAAAGAAAGAAGTTTCAACTTCTCAACCACTTGAACTGGTTCACATGGATTTGTTTGGACCATCAAGAATTTCAAGTCTAAATGGGAAGCACTATGTTTATGTTCTTGTAGATGACTTTTCTAGATATACTTGGGTATACTTTCTAGCTCACAAAAGTGAAGCATGCTCTTCCTTTGTTAAATACTCTAAGTCTGTAGAAAATCTTAGTGGACTTAAGATTAAGACCTTGAGGAGTGATCATGGCCGTGAGTTTGAGAATCAAGAATTTGAATCTTACTGCTCACACAATGGCTATGCTCACAATTTTTCTGCTCCTAGGACACCTCAACAGAATGGTGTAGTGGAAAGAAGAAACCGAACCCTGCAAGAAATTGCAAGAACTATGCTTAATGAATATGACCTGCCTGTTTACTTTTGGGCTGAAGCTGTAAATACAGCCTGCTATGTTATTAATAGAGTCTTGATTAGACCGATTCTTAAGAAAACCCCTTATGAGTTGTGGAATAATAGGAAGCCTAAGGTTAATTACTTTAGAGTTTTTGGTTGCAAAGTCTTTATTCTGAATACTAAAGATAATCTTGATAAATTTTCTCCAAAAAGTGATGAAGGAATTTTCCTAGGTTACTCTATGTCTAGTAAAGACTATAGAGTGTTCAATAAGAAAACCAAATGTGTGGAAGAATCTGTTCACATCAAGTTTGATGAGACTGATCCACATGAGTCTAAAACTTCTCTTGAAGATGTTGAAGAAGACTTATCTGTTCTGGACCTAAATGACAAATCTAAAGAACCTGTAATAAAAACATCCAGTTCTGGACTTTTTCCATAATCTTCCTCTGTGGAACCCGAACCTATAGATGAACCTGAAATCACTAGTCCAACCTTTACCAAATCAACTAGGATTCTAAAGAATCATCCTTTAGATGCTGTTGTTGGTAATCTTGATAGAGGAACACAAACTAGAGCTTCTCTAAGAAATCAGGTTGAACATCAAGCTTTTCTTTCACAGCTTGAACCCAAAAATGTCAATGATGCTATCAGTGATGAATTCTGGGTAATGGCTATGCAAGAAGAACTAAATCAGTTTGAAAGAAACAAAGTTTGGGAATTAGTGGAAAGACCTAAAGACACTCTTACCATAGGCACTAAATGGGTGTTTAGAAACAAAGTTGATGAGTTTGGTAATATAATCAGAAACAAAGCTAGGCTAGTTGCACAAGGATATAGTCAGGAAGAAGGAATAGACTATGAGGAAACCTTTGCACCCGTGGCTAGACTAGAGGCCATTAGGATATTACTTGCTTATGCTGCTCATCTGAATTTCAAACTATATCAAATGGATGTTAAAAGTGCTTTTCTAAATGGATATATAATTGAGGATGTATTTGTGGAACAACCTCCTGGTTTTACAAATCCCCATTTTTCTAATCATGTTTTTAAACTATCTAAAGCTTTATATGGTTTAAAGCAAGCTCCAAGAGCTTGGTATGATAGGCTCAGCTCTTTTCTTATTTCAAAAGGATTTACTAAAGGGATAGCTGATCCTACTCTTTTTATTAAATGGATTTCTAAAGATGTCTTAATAGTACAAATTTATGTGGATGATATTATTTTTGGATCTTCTAAAAATTCTTTATGTGTTGATTTTTCAAAAATAATGCAAAATGAGTTTGAAATGAGTTTAATGGGAGAACTCAAATTTTTCCTTGGATTTGAGATCTTTCAAAATAAAAATGGTATTATTTTGAACCAAAGTAAATATATTAAAGATCTTCTAAAACGTTTTTCTTTGGATGGAACCAAAGGCAGTGACACACCTATGAGCACCACTTGCAAGTTGGACAGTGATGAAACTGGTAAACCAGTGGATCAAACCAATTACAGAGGTATGATAGGTAGTCTACTGTACCTTACTGCCAGTAGACCTGACATCATGTTCAGTGTATGCATGTGTGCTCGATTTCAAGCCAATCCAAAAGAGTCTCATTTGACTGATGTTAAAAGGATTTTCAAATATCTAAAACATACTCCCAATTTGGGATTATTTTATCCAAAAGGACAATCATTTGATTTATTAAGTTATTCTGATGCTGATTTTGCTGGCTGCAAGTTAGATAGAAAGAGCACCTCTGGAACATGTCACATTTTAGGCAAGTCACTAGTATCTTGGTGTAGTAAGAAGCAGAATTCTGTTGCATTGTCTACTGCCGAAGCTGAGTATATAGCTGCTGGTAGCTGTTGTGCACAAATCTTGTGGATGAAACACACTTTACTAGACTATGGATATCAATTCAAACATGTCTCAATAAGGTGTGACAATACAAGTGCTATTAACATTTCTAAAAATCCAGTATCTCATGCTAGGACAAAACATATTGATGTGAGACATCACTTTCTGAGGGATCATTATCAAAAAGGTGATATCACTCTTGAGTTCATTGGCACTGAACATCAGTTAGCTGATATTTTTACAAAGCCTTTGAATTCTGAGAGATTAAGTTACATCAAACATGAGTTAGGTATGATTAACTATAGCACAGTTGAAACCTCACAGTTGAGACCTCACAGTTGAAACCTCACAGTTGAAACCTCACAGTTGAAACCTCACAGTTGAAACCTCACAGTTGAAACCTCACAGTTGAGACCTCACAGTTGAAACCTCACAGTTGAAACCTCACAGTTGAAACCTCACAGTTGAAACCTCACAGTTGAAACCTCACAGTTGAAACCTCACAGTTAAACCTCACAGTTAGACCTCACAGTTGAAACCTCACAGTTAGACCTCACAGTTGAAACCTCACAGTTAGACCTCACCGGTGTACCTCACTGTTACATCTCTCTGTAGGCTGTTTCGCTGTTTAATCTTATTTTATTCTTGCGGGAATTCGAACCGTTTCTTTTCTTTATACTTTTATTTCTAAATCCCTAAATGATAAAATTGAGAACATCGAACATATCTCAATCCACTCATCTCGACCCTTGCTCTCTCAAGTCCTAAACCCTAAACCTTCAACCGAACCTCGAAACCTCATTCAGTTCCAATGGCCAGAACAAAGTGACCCCCGACTGTCAACGAAGATGCACCAATGCCGAAGAGGACTCAAGTCGAATCCAGTGGCACCGGGAACGCCTCGATAAGACCTGTTAATCCACATCTGACTAAGAGAGAAATAGTTGCTGAGAAGAAGCTAAGTGAAGAGTGGATATTATCGAGCATATCATTAGTACTGGCAGTGCTTAATGATCAAGGATGGACCGAATGCTTCGCAAACAATAATGGACCGTACTACCCGAAGCTGGTGAAGGAATTCTATGAATATCTATAGTTCGAGGAAGAGGATGATCTGCATAGACTAGTATCCAGAGTAAACGGCAATGAAGTCAGTTTTTCATCCGTTGAATGGGCTGCATGTTTAAGAGTTCCTCATGAGGGTATTTACAACTACTATTCTGGAGCGGCTCCTCCAAATAGTAGAATCTTTGATCATGAGACGGCTCTGGAAGAATTGACAGGCAATGGCACTGTAAGGAAGATTATTGCTACTGAAATGTGTGGAGAGGACAGGCTTCTGTTTAAGTTTATTCAGCATGTACTGAGTCCTAGAAGAGGAGATTTTGCAACTCTGAAGCATCAGGATATTTACTTGATGTACTTATTAAAACATGGAAGGAAGGTCAACCTTTGTAGGTTGCTGATGGCTCAGATGGAGGACATGATAAAGGCAAGCTCAAAATCAAGTGCCTTATTTCATGCTAAACTCATTTCGGTTATGTTGAAAGTGAAAGGTGCAGCTGGAAGTCAGGAAGAGTTGATAGTGGCAAAGAACAGAGTATGTATCTCGAATGTAATCTGCAAATTCATGAAGATCAGTTGGAATCCCTGGAAGAAATCATGGGTGAATGATGAGGAGAGAATCTATGAGAATTTTATCCCTTCTACTCATCCCTCTAGACCGAGAGATAGGAGAGATCCAGGCTTAAAGCCTGATGAGCCTGAACATGTATACTCAGATGATGAACAGACTGCAGTAGTTGGTAACTCTGCAAGAGAGAACACCCCAATTGATGAAGGGAGTGATCCTGATACTACTCACAGTCCTGTCAGGACAGTGACGTTTGGAGCAGCAAGCCCTCCAAAAGAACTACCTAGTAGAGAACCTGTTCTAAGAGACAGTGAGACTGAGACTACAGAAGAAGAAGAAGAATCTCAATATTTTTTCAAGGACACCTCTGATGAGGATGATACAGTCAAAGCAGAAGAGGCTGGAGCTTCAAATGAAAATCAAGAAACTGTTGCAGAAGATGAAGAGGAGATCAGTGGTGAAGAAACAGAAGAACTTAGTATGAGCCCTCTGATAGGGTATACAGACAAGTCAGTGTCTGACCAGGAAGCAGGAGTGGTCTCTACTACTGTTGTCATGGAAGTGGTTGATGACCCAACAGAGAAGGAGGCGAACCTCACTGCTAAACCTACAGAGGAAGCAAGTATGGAACCTGCTAGAGCTACAGAAGAGAACTTAGAGTTACCCAGAGTTGAGCAGATAATAGAAAGTGTTCAGGAAAGACCTCCAAGTGAGGGGGAGCGTGTTGGTTCAGTCTCTGTACTGTTTGATATAGAAGGATGGACCTCAGATCCAGGATACATGGTGTTAGGACTCAATTATGAGGATTCAGATGAGGAAAACCAACCACCAAGAAATCCAGTCATCCTACCTAACAGCTCTCCAGTGTTAGAAACTGAAAGATTGGCCACCAAGGAAGACCTTGAATCCTTAAAGAATGAAATGAAGGAGACCATCAGACAGTCTGTTGCTGAATTGAAAACCAGTGTTTTTGATGAGCTGAAAAATGTAGAACAATCCTTAGAGCTATCTCTAGGATGTGTTGTGGGAAGTCCAATCAAAGAAGTGATGGATGAAATGAAAGTGTGCCACACCCAAATTGAAAGCTGGACTGGAGCAGTAGTGGCCCTCAGACAATCAGTTGCTTCTTTAACTGCCCTGAGCAGTTCTCAGACACTAGTGGCTAGTGAGATTCGATACATCAAAGAAGTGGTCAAACAGTTTGTGGAAGTATTTGAGGCTTTCAAAAAATCAGTAAAAGAACACTTTAGCAATCAGGATGCTTTCATTCAGAAAGTGATTGGAAATCTGACTCAGTCTTTCAAGGAGACAGTGGCATTCTCAGTCAAGTCCCTTCCTTCATCTAGCTCTCCTGTGGACCTTGAGCAGTTTAGAAGCCTGCTCAGAGAAGAGCTTACTCAGGCCCGTGCAAATGACACATCGGACCTACAGATTCTTGCTACTACAAGAGAAGTCAGTGGCTTTGTTCGTGAGCACCTGCAGGCTGCTACTGCTTCTCAGGAGGCCATCAAAAGTAAAGTGGATTATTACTTTGATCGGATTTTCACCAAGCATCAGTTGAACAATCACTTCAAGCTCATGCTAGAAACTATGAAGCTGCCTCCTGTAACTCAAGCCTTCAAAGAACAAGTTAGCAAGCTACGAGAGTTGACCCCGGCTTTGGATAAATTCTTGGAAAAAAAAGATGACATCTTATCTGCCATGGACAGAGGAGGAAACATCATAATGGATTTCCGGAATCTGCTCCTACCTTTTCTTCATGTGGATTGCACACCTGTTATAGTTCCTCCTTCCCTACCTGTCTCCAACCCCAGTGGTTCTTCCATAATGTCTCCTGCTGATGCCCTCAGAAGCCTTAGACCACTGATCCCTCAGCAAGATACTCACTACCGGCCTTCAGGAGCCTCTGTTGCTGCCCCTCCAGACATTCCTGCTGCCATTCCTCAGCCTGTTGATCCTTCACCTCCTGCTCCATCTTCTTCCTCCAAAGGAAAAGATCCCTTACATCCAAATGAAGAGGATTGAGTCTGTTTATGTTTTTTTTTATAGGGATCATGTATTCACGTTTTGGGTCATGTATTGTACTCCTTATTAATACAATGTTTATCTTCTCTCTCTCTGTCTTTCTTTTTGTTAATCACAAAGGGGGAGAAATAAAGGGAAATAGATAGGGGGAGAAATGGGGAGAAATAGGGAAACTCAAGGGAGAAATGAACCTATACAAAGAGGATAAATCCTTGCGGATTATACCTAATTTTTGTGCTCATATTGCTAATACTGTGATTTGCACACTTCTCTCTGATACTTCTATATTTCATACTGACATAATTTGTGATTATCAAAAAGGGGGAGATTGTTGGAATCACCTGTTTTGATAATCCCAAATCATGCTTAAACATTAATTATGAAGTATTAAAACCTTGCATTAATCTTATTATTCTATGCTTAAACGTATTTTATTCTAAATAGTTCATATTCTTATTCTCATACCTTTACTGTAACAGCTTACAGTAGTATTTACATAAGTTTAGTATTGTTAGCTAACAGTCAGAGTTTTCTTCTCAAAGTCACAGTTACAGTTAACTGTCACCTTAAGTTACTGTTGCAATAAGTTCACAGTTACAAGGTTACAGTCGAAGACTAATTCAAGCTTACAGTTACGAGTCTACTGCTATCTATTGTCAAAGCTCACAGACGAAGGTTACAGTTACAAGACTTCTGCTCAATGTTTTCTCTGCTCAAGTTCACAGTCGAACAAGTCTACAGTTGGAACAAGTTCACAGTCGAACAAGCTTACAGTCATAAGCCTACAGTCAAGGTTACAGTTAGACAGCTTCTGTCGACTAAGTCTACTGATGATCGAGGTCTACAGTTGACAAAGGATACAGTTCTAACAAATTTGATATTACAAGTCTACAGTTAGATAGGCTACAGTCACATGGAGTAAAAGCTACCATTGCAAACATTGCAAGCCTACAGACAGAAAGCCTTTTGTTGAAGTCAGCAGTCAGAAGGAAGTCCACAGTTGGAAGTCCACAGTTGGAAGTCCACAGTTGGAAGTCCATAGTTGAAGTCAACAGTGACATACATTCTCGACTCACTGTTTTAATTTCTTTATTTCCTACATTTAATTTATCTAGCGGTCATATAATACATTTTGATGATTTGTCAAATATCTGATAAAGGTTGTCGGATTTCAGGAACCCGTACCTCGTACCTGCTGAAAAGAAATCTTTTCTGTCCCATGTCGGGAGATAAATACGAGAAGACTACGCTGCCCAAAAATAATGCGAACCAGAGAAGTGCGTGGTGGACGAAATATACCAGAAACACAAGAAGATAAAAACGAGTTCCATCAAGAACACAGAGAAGCATATAGACAATCAAGTATACTCGAGAAGTGTTCTGTGCATACAAGAAGAACCCTGAAGAACTTCATCGACTACATTCTCACTACCTGTGAACCTGGAGCATACGACACTCTGTTTCTCAAACAGAAACGAGAAGAGGACTCAAACTCTCTTCTGATCGAATACAAGAGCTACACTGAGATCACCAGAACCACTTCTAAACTCTACATCTCTTGTTCTGTGATTTATTCTACATTTTGAGCAGTGTGTGTTATCTGCTGTATTAAACACACACACTGAATCCTGAACTTTCACTGGAGGATCTGTAAATCCTCAGCAAATCTTTTTGCACTCCATTTCCCACTGTGGATAGTGGTAGAGGTCTTGTGACCTGGACAACTTGCTGCTGTTGTTTGTTTTCCCACGAAGAACTGTGGTAGAGGTCTTGTGACCTGGACAGTGTGTTCACTGTTGTTAACCCCGATCCAGGGTGTGGATCATTTTATATAAAATTTTGAGAGGACTAAGTCTCGGCTTGAGACTGAACCTCTTGGTTAATTCACTGTGTTTATAGTTATACTCTATATCCATACTATACATATTTATTTCATATTCCGCTGCTATTACTTTGAAATATAATCTATCTTCAAAGCTACTTTGATAATTAAATTCGCAAGTGTTTATATTTGTTATAAATCAGTAAGTTAGTTTCAAAAGTTAATTTAATCATAAGATTACGTTAACTGAGAATTAATCAATCTTTGAGAAACTAATTGAACCTTTATAATCTATATAAATTCACTACAGTTTAATTTGTTTTTGAAATTGGGGGATTTTAATATAAATTGTTTTTAACAGAAATTTTAATTGGAACTCAATTCACCCCCCCCCCCCTCTTGAGTGTCCACTCCGACCAACATCCTTGTTAGACTGTTCACTTCTAGGAAGCTATGTGCCAGAGCTTCCTCTACCTGCTCATATCTACACAGGGAAGTATTTTATTGATAAATAAATTACTCAATAATCACCAAGATTTAGGGACATTTTTATTATACTTAGTCTTATCCATATGTCTTTCACTAGGGTTTTCTAATCTAAATCACAAAAACAACAAAACCTATCCTTTGATACCAATTATAACATCCCTACGGTTTATTAAATTAATAAACATGATTTATTAAATAAACTCTTCACTTGTTACTACATGGAAGATCAAGAGTTCTAGTGTCTTTATGGATTTGGAACATTACATAATTACTTAAAACATGAAACACAATATCTTTATTGAAAACATCATTTACATGAGCACTACATTACCTCGAACATATCATTTCATGGGATACCCCGAGGAAAAGAATAAGAAAAGGGTGAGATATAAATCCTAGTAGGGAAGTAAAAAAGTAAAAACATCAATATTGAAATTCATGTTAGGAAAAAGGCATATCAATGGAGCGCAAGAGAAACATGAACATAAAGGCATGATAAAACATGATTATCATAACATGGAAATGTGGCAACAACACTTTACATTGTATTAGCATGATCCAAGGATCATTGCACATGGAGCATGAGTAAAACCTCATTGCACTTGAATTATCATGATTAAACCCACATTGAACATAATATATCATGATACTAATCTTTAACCAATGCATTGGAGTGCTATCCGAGAGTACCCATATTAAATATTTCATTTCATCTATAAGTGTGCCACATGGATGATGAAACCTGGATTCATTAAACATAATAATTTGTTACACAATAAAGAAATGTTTAATTAATAAAAGTGATTGTATAATGAATAAGTAAATGTGAATAATGTTGAAAACCCTTTATAAAGTAATGGTAATGGTATTCACTATACAATTACTTTGGCTTAGAAAATCGCAGTGTAATTTCCGCAGCATACCAGTGTCACATAAGAATTTGAAAAAATAGTTGATGATAAATAAATTGATGTAGAAAAATGTGTACATTAAATGTACATTAATGGGGTCATATAGATACATGTCCCAAAAAAATTAATGGAATTTAGATTCATAGTACAAAATAATTGCTTGAATGTAAATGAAGAGAGAGAAATTCCTTATGGAATTTCGGCATAGTAACATGTGTACATGGGGGAATTAATGAGGGATAAATGGGTCTATCATCATTCAAACATAGGTAGGTAAGTATGGGGTAGGTTATAAATCATAACCGAACAGTTATAATTGAAAATAAAAGGACATAACGATATTAAGAAACTTGGATAAAATAGGAAAATATTTAATCCCTTACAGAATTTTGGCATAGTAACAGGTGTACATGGGAGGCATTAATGAGAGATAAAGAGGTATCTAATTATTAAAACATAAGGAGGGAACTATAGGTGAGTTTATAAATCATACCCCAACATTTATAATTGAAAAGACAATGGTATAAATACATAAAGCAACATGGACAAAAATTAGAGAGGAACAAATCCATTACTTGGAAGTGTGATCCTGAAGGCTTGGGAGAGGCCTGAGAGAGTCTACTTGGGAACTTGGAAAACCTTGGGAGGATTCTAGAGAGAGGAGTTCAGAGTATGGATAAAATAAAAATGCTTTGAGTGAAGAGTAAGTGGGAGCTTGGGTGGGTTTATATAGGAAATGAGAGGGAATTCTTTATTATTTTGGTTTGAGACACCACAAATTAAACTAACAAAAACCACAAACCTTAACATGGTTTTTTCACATCGTTTCTGCCAAAGGGGGGTGGAGAAAAAAATTTATAAGTCCAATTTCTGATCTTCTAAAAATAATATTGTTTCTTATGTGGAGGTGTGTCACACTCTTAGGGAAATCAATTTAAAAATCTAAATTTTTTTATAAGTTTTAGAGGGTCCCCTATGGATTTCTAAAATAAATAAAACAATCCTAAAATCAAATTATTTTAATATTAAAACATATATTGGCCAAAAATAATGTTTATATTATTTCATTAAATCACTATTGGGTCATTATGATGCCATAAAACATATTATATATCTAAACGGCATTTAATTTTTACCCAAAAAATCGATTGTCTCATAAAATTATGAAAACATCATCGTTGGATAATTTTGACATCTTGATTCCAAAAATAATATTCATTTTATCTAAATAGTTTTCTAAATATGTAAATTTTTTCTTTTAAAATATTAAATATACATTTATCGAAAATTCATGGGTTTTGACAAAAACAGCTTTCAAACTTTTATAAAAATTTCAATTGTATAATAAAAATTATATTATCATTTATATTAATTAAATATTAATTTAATAATAATATTTATTTAAAATATTTTGTAATTAAAAATTCTATTAATTTGTGAAAATATATTTTTTAATTGAATATTAACTAAAAATACTATTTCTACACTAAAAACCAATTACCAAGTAACACTAATAATAAGAATGTATATTATTCATCATATACAAAAAAATAATGTACATAATAATAGTACTAGGATATCCTTACATAACCCCTTATAACACCCACTTACGACCGAAGGGTACGGTGTGTGATGGTGATATACTCTTGGGGTGGCTCAGATATAATCCCTCAGGTCACTATTGGAATCAGATGTTTTCCCAATGGATATATACCAATGGTTTCTTCAAATCATTGGTATACTATAAAAAAGGAAACCTTTGCCAACAGTTTGTTAAAACCATTGGATATGTGTTAATATAATTAACATTTCTCAATGGTTTGAGAAAACCATTGGGAAATATTTAGTTCCTCTAAGATATATCAATGGTTTTAATAAACCATTGGTAAATATAGGATTTCCTAATAGTTTTTAAAAACCATTGAGAATGGTTTCCCCCAAACACCAAGCACCACAACTCCCACTCATCCAGATTTTAAACCCTATTCCAGTGCTCCTCACAAAGTTTTCTCCAATGAGAAACTCCTTCCAGTCATATATCCTTCTTCAATAAATCAATTTTTTATTTCTACACTTCAAATTAGTAAGTGTTACATACTTTTAATGTTCTACCTCTATTTTTCTTATTTTATGTTTTTATTTGGGCTAAATTAATGTTCCTATATTCTATGGAGTACCAAACCCTTTGATTTGTTTTCTATTTTTTGTTCTAAACTTCAAACAAGTTAAATGGGTATTTTTAGTGGGGTGATATGGTAGTTTCTGTGGAATTTATTTTAGTAGAAAATTGGATTTGGATTCTGTGTTTAGAGTTCTTTTTCCAAGGAATAATGGGAAGCGTATTTTTTTTAAAGGTTGGGGATGATGCCTTATTTATTATTAAATCAAAGAAAAGAACACTTTAACTAGGTAGAGGAAGACCCATTACATATCCTGATGGCCCAGTGGAAAAATATCCCATTAAATGGACCATAGGCCCATTTTTTTTGCCCAAAGCCCATTCTGTGAATAGTACTACTACAGTACCCACGCTGCTACAATTCTGAACCCCCACCCCCTTGGCACCCCCACCCCATGGATATCTCCCTCCCCCCACCCCCATGGACACCCCACCCACACCCTCCCTGGATACCCCTCACCCCCCATGGACACCCCAACCCCCTTGGACACCCCCACCCTTTGGACAGCCCCTTCCCCCCACCCCCCAGGACACCTGACCCCCATGACACCCCTACTCCCACCCTCCCTAGACATCCCTCACCACCAATGGACACCCCTCCCCCTATACACCCCCACCCCCTGGACACCATCCACCCCCTTCGACAACCCCCCTAGACACCCCCCCCCCTCGGACACCACCACACCTCCTAGACACCAACACACCTCCTCAGTGCTTGGACCAATTTTTTAATTGGAATTAACAATGTAGTTGATTTCCCCTTTCCCCAATTAAATTTCTGAAGTGATCCATAATGCTTTATAAATTGAGTTTGTCATTTTTTGATAAATTGAATTTTTCATGTTTTGATAAATTGAATTTTTTATGTTTTGGTAAATTGAATTTTCCATGTTTTGATAAATTGAATGGGTTTTTTGGAATGAAATGCCTAATGCATGATGGTTTGTCTTTAAAAATGAACAAAATGATTTTAAATAAAATATTTCAATGTGGGATGTAGGATGGGTAGGGGGATTTCCAGGTTTGGGGGGTTGTCCATGTGGGGGTGGGTTGCCCAGGGGTAGGGGGCTACATGGGGGTATGGGGGGCTACAGGGGTGTGGGGGAGGGGGGTATGGGCTACCCAAGGAGGGGTGTGGGATGTCCAAGGGGGTAAGGGTGGGGTGTCGAGGTGGGGGAGGGGGTGTGGGCTGTTCTGGGGGTGGGTTGTCCTGGGGGTGGGGGTGGGCTGTCTAGGGGGTGGGGTGTCGAGGGGGTGGGGTGGGTTTTCCAGGTGGGGGAGGGGGTGTGGGATATCCAGGGCGGGGGGGGGGGGCTGTAGAGGTGGGGTGGGTGTTGTCCAGGTGGGGGGCGTGATGTCTAGGGGGCTATAAGGAAGGGTTGTGGGATGTCCGTGGGTGGGCTATCCAAGTGGAGGAGGGGGTATGGGATGTCTAGGGGGTTGTCTCATGGTGGGTGGAGGCATGGGTTGTCCAGGTGGGGGTGGGGGGCTGTCCAGGGGGGCTGTAGTGGATGGGGTGTGGGCTATCTAGGGAGGGGTGGTATGTCCAGGGGTTGTAGTGTGTGGGATATCCTGGTGGGGGTGTGAGCTGTCAATGGGGGGTGGGTTGTCCAAGGGGGTGGGGGTGGGCTGCCCAAGTGGGGGAGGGGGTGGGGGTTGTCCATGGAGGAGGGGGTGGGTTGTACAGGAGTGGTGAGAGGAAGTGTCCAGGTGGGGTGGGGGGCTATCCATGTGGCTAGTGGGAGGGGGATGTAAGGGGGTAGGGGGCTGCAATGGTGTGTTTGTGTGTGTGTGTGGGGGGGGGGGGGGGGGGGTTGGGGATGGGCTATCTAGGGAGGGGGTGGGTTGTCCACTCCTATACTCTACAAATAAATAGGAATCACATATAACCAATGTATAGTTGATTTCACATGTTAATACTTTTCATGAAGTTTCATACCAACACTCACTCCTACCCTTCCAAGAAGAAGTGATCTCTGCAAAGAAATCTCACTCAGGTTCCTATCCACTATCCATATTGATCTCATACAAAGTTATCATTCATACAACTCCATATCACCCAATGATATAACAAGTATCATACTTCTATGAGTAGTTTCCCATGGAAACATGGCTCATGAAATTCGATCCATGTATGATATTTGGTAGTGTGTTCACAATTGGGTGTGTTGTGATTTATATGTAAGATATTCACGGTTTACACCAACTGTCTTTCTGTTCATCTATAATAGGCTTGAAATCATTCTACAATTTGATAAATATTGGATTTTATGACCCTAGTTTGGGGGTGGACACCCCCACCCCCTTGGAAACCCCCCACCCCCACCCCCACCACCTGAACACCCCCACCTCCCAAGACAGCCCCGCCACCCCCAGGGAATTCCTACCCACCCTCCATGTATAGCCCATCCACCCCCTTGGACACCCCGTACCCCGCTAGACAGCCCCACCCCCCTGTGGAAAACCTGCCCACCCACCCCGTACCCCCCCTGACAGCCCTGCCACCCCCTGGACAACCCAACCACCCCCTATAAAACTCGTACCCCTGGACAACCCAATATACCTAGAAATTCCCCCCACCCACCCCCTAGACACCCTGAACCCCTAGAAAGCCATGAAACCCCCATGGATAGCCCGCCCACCCCCTACACACCTCGTACCCCCCGGACAGCCTGTAACGCCCCGACCCCAGCTACCCAGAGTCGGTGCATTAATTACATAACATTGGCATGATCACAAGAAAGATCAAATCTCGAAAGACCGATTGGTTTAGTAGCCTTGGAAACACTAGATATATTCATAAGTTTTACATTACATCATAAAATGAAAAACTACTACAACAACATAATGTCTCCATAATCCACACTCATATCCCCACATAATATCCCTGCAGGTCATTCATAACCTACTTCTTCACTTCCTGGGAAAAATAAAACATAAAAAAAAGGGTGAGCTCAAATGCCCAGTAAGGATAACAATAAAGTGGAAACTTTCATAAATAAGAATAAACATTTAAGGCAATGTATAACTAAAACAAAAGCCTTTTAAATACGAACTTTCAACATGGTATGGCATAAATAAAATGAAATAATGCCATTTACTTATTCACATGGATATTCTACTAAATGAATAATCACATGCAAAAATCAATAACCACTTTCATAATGTTGGAATGCATAATGCCAGACTATCATAACCACATAGCCAAGGCCTCGTGCCAAGACTACAAATAAGATTTTGTCAAGGCCTTGTGCCAAGACACTAGTTTGTCTCATGAGACCTACCGATGCATCGAGGAGCTATAGCGGGCTCCACCCGTCACTTATTAAGTCCAATGCATTCCCATATGAAAAGGTTTAAACATAACATAAACATTCGTATTAAAACTAGCATACGAAATGTCAATAATTTCACCATAAACTATGAATGGTATAAAAATAGCACATCCACAGTCAAACATATCACAAAACCTTCAATACAATATAGAAGTTTTGTATCATAATAAATCAACTTCGAATAATCTTAAAATCCATCAAAGGATGTTGACATAGATGAAATCAAAATTCTTTTTAAAGAAGTATCTCCTTTTATTTTGAAATCATTTAAGATCCATATAAAATAAAACATTTTCTTTGAAAATATTCTTATAAGCTTGTATGGAAAGCTTCGACGATTTTATAACGGCGGAAAATAACCGCACCCGCCGTATAAGTTAAAAAAAACATTCTTACCTCAATTCTGTCGAAAAGGTTAAAAAGGACCTTGTTTTGAAAACGACGGAAATATTCCTTTATAAACCTCTTATAAAAAGTCAAACAAGGGTATAAATGACTTTAACCCATATTCTTGTAAATAGTAAAAATGTTTTGAAATACATTTTGAAGAAACATGGATGTGGATGATAACGAGATCCCAGTAGATTATTACATATAAACAACCTCGGATAATGAAGAGATTGTGAAATAACCCTTACCTTGTACTTTTCCTTTGTTGGGGTAGGTTAACCTCCTGTATAATGGTGAAATAATTGTTATTAAATTATACAAGAATCGTATACATTAATATGATATCATATATGATCTTTTAACATTGCTTTATTAATAATATCTTAGTATTATCGTCGTTTCGGGTGATAATCGATTCGTTCTTCTTAAATGTTTGGTTACGTAAGACATGTTTGTAATGGATAGATTATATCTTATTCATAATCAGAATGATATTAACATTATTTTTAACCCTAAAATGAGAATAATACTTGAATGGATATGATGGAGAATGAATCTTATCGCGTTCGTGGAGACGGTAGTCCGTACGTACGCACGAACGCTACTTCCATTTAATTTTTATTTTAAAAGAATCAAATCCAAATGATACATAGGTATATTACTATTCCAGTATAATATAATATTTTATATATGTTACTTAAGTTCATTAACACCATCCTTTATACGTTCCATGTGTGGTATGAACGAGTCATATCATTTTAAGGGGGCGGTAGTCCGCACTTCCTCAAATGAAATTATCGTATGTATATACAACATGAAACGAATAATGGTATGAAATAAAATGGAATTACAGAAGCTTATATATAAAATATATATCATTAATATCATATTTAATTACAGTTCCATCATAATGTCCACCATGAGAGGCGGTAAGATATATTTGAACAATCATCGTTTCGTGAGGCGTTAGTTTGCCATCCACAGAAACATTATGTTCATCATCCATTAGATGGAGTTGTGTGTATGTGTAGTTTGAATCCTTCTTATAACAGCATCCTAGTATATTGAGGATACTGGTGTTGTTACAAAAGAAAGGAAATAAAAAGAATTTGGGGGTTGGAGAAGCAAAATAAATGAAAATAATTTAAGAGAAATCGTTACCTTTAATTTAGGTAACTCACTTTGGTTGGAACCAAAGGACTTCTTGAAATGCTTTCTGCCTAAGGGGAAGCTTCAAGGAGGAGGAGAGGGATGTGGGGAGATTAGTTGGGCAGAGTTTGGACGAGCCAAGTGGCTTGAGAGGTGTGAAGAAATGAGAAGGAGGAGTGCCCTTTTATAAGAGGGGTGAGGGGCACTTTTGGAAAAGCTAGAAATATTAATTTATAATAAATTCATATTCGGTTTCCAAAGGCTCCAAAGTTGACTATTAAAAGGATGAGGTGGGGATAGGTCGAAAACAACTCATCCAATAGAATTTAGACAGGTTTGGATACTTATATTAACCTTATCTTTAAGTATTAACTCTAAGTTAATTAGTTTCACTTTTACAATGTCTCTTTGTATTTTTATATAATATGGTTAATAAACTTACCATATACATACAAGCGACCCCCAAGTGGTCCATTAATGATTAACCTATCATAATATAAGTCTCTTGGCCGAACCTTAGATTTTTAGGAATTTAATATCAATTAATAATATAATATTTGTTTTAAGAACTCTTTTATGTCAATTTTGACACTATTCAATAGTTGATTTTTGTGAAACTCATAACAGATTGATTACTTCGAACAAAGTCCATTAAATCAATCCTAATATATCATATTAGCCTAGAAAATTAGTTTAATTCATTAAAAGTTTCATATTATATTTATTTGGGTATTTATAATATCAATTATTTTAATTTTTCACTATTTTAGTAATTACTGCATCATCATTGTGTCATAAATAAAATAAATTATTTAATGTCTAAAAATTATAAATAAAATATCATCATGTAGGAAATCTTTTTATCTTTCTAATGAATATTTATAATCGAAAATCCAACAGGTATAACCCTATGTAAAAATTGGTCTTCTAAAAGATGTAAGCTTATGCCATTTTTATTTTTATTTTAGCTTTATTAATATAATGTGTCATTATCACTTACAAGTGGATCCATGGGGTCCCAAAATAGACCCAAAGATGCCCATGGTCGACCATGTATCAACCAATAGGGTTAAGACACGTTTTAGCGTAATTTATTATTATTATAATATTATTTTTTAACCCTTATTTACTGGATTTACCCTTAACCATGGTAAATAAAATTTTTACCGCAGTAATTATTCAAAATGTCTAAAAATAAAAGTTACCTATTTACACAATTTGAACATCCTGATTCCAAATATGGAATCCATTTTTCTAAATTCAAAACACAGAAGTGGCAGAAATTAATTTAAAATTAATTCCCGCTGTCAAAACAAAAAGCGTGTATTTAAGAGATAATAACTACCAAAAGATTGACACTTTTTTATGTTCGGTTTAATTGTAAAATTATGTCCAATGACCAACATTATATTAAATAGTAAAAATATATTCTAAATATACTTTAAAACCACTCAAATTCACAATTTATCACTATTAATTATTTTGATTAAAAAAGTTGTTTTTAATTAAAATTTAGTAATTTTCACTATTCATCAAAATATAAAAGTTATCCGAAAAGTACCAAAATTTCACCCTAGGGTAAATTCGATATTCCGAATCCAAAAATGAAGTCCATTTTGAAATATAAAATATATATAATTTCAAAATTTAGGTATTACTATTCATAACGGCTAGTTTGATTGGTTGTGGCGTGTGTTAAAACTCAAGGTTGCGTACCACACACGCTACTATTTTATTCAAAGGAAAGCGTACCGTGGAAGCTTGGGATGTTTCATTTTAAATTTTTTTGATGTCCCAATTTATTCAGATAGTTTAAAATATTTTATTTAAAAAGGTTTCACTATTAAAGTTGATAAAAGTGCAATACTGAAAATGAATCTGTTCTTGCATTATGACTAAGAAACTCATAATAGAGATTCTAAAATTATAAGGATTATATAAAGTTCAAAATGTTGTTAATACTATTAATGACCTCTTTTAATGGCTTTTTTTTTGTACGTCATGGTGTGATTGAACTCGGTGTTGCGTGTAGTGCAAGTTATTGAATTATTTTTAAGAAATAACACACTATGAAATCCTGGGGTGTTACATTCTCCCCTCCTTCAATAAATTGCGTCCTCGCAATTTGAAATTGTTCTTCGAAAATAAAAGGTTGAAAATAGAAAATATCTTTGTGGGAGAACCCACATCGGAAATTAGGTTACTAAAATTTAGTCTGAATATGAGGAAAAGAGAAATGAAAGGATCACCACCAAATTATGATCTCTATTAGGAGAACATTGGTGGCAATTAGAGACATATAATTGGATGAAAATGTAAATTTTTATAGGTAGTGATTGAGGTCATCAATCAGAAAAAAGTATAAAATTGAGGTCCTTAAAATCATCAATCTATGATGATTTGAAATGCCATCGGTTCAACAAAACATAGGGTATTGGGATAACACATTTTTGACGTTTCAAAATATCTTAGTTGAAATCCCACATCGAAAAATGAATTAATGAGGCCTCTATTTAAAATAAAGAGTGGAAAGTATGAAGATTACTGAAAATAACACATACTAGGGTTCCATGTAGGAAAATATGGATATGGAAGAGAAATCTAACCATCAATTATCTGATGGAGAGTGGTAGAGAACATGGCTATGAAAAGGCCAACAATCCCAAAGCCATAAATTAGTGATGATTTAAGGTACCATCTAGGACAACATTTTTGTTCTAAGTTCCTTTTCTTAATGATGAGGAATTTATTTATGAGATTGGCTAAGATCATAAAGAGATATACTTACTTTAAAATTAGAGTTTTATCCCTTAATAAATTTCTACCAAAAACTCATCATTCACTCGTAAAAAAATTCTATTTATACTATTCATAGAGGGTTCCAAAATATACGAATTTATAATTCATCTACCAGATCTTTTAGAAAACTACTTTATTTAATCCAGGACATCTCGTGGGATAGTGGTAGGTGATACACCCTTGTCGCCCTTCGGTTGTGGGTTCAAGTCTCGCAGCCTTGCCGGACGCGACGGGTTGTCGCCCGACCTCCGGGTTGTCCTTTTATGGCAATCCAAAATAATCCAAACTAGAACTATCCAAAATACTTCTGTCCAAACTCACAGTCCAACATTTATAAGGAAGGTAAACATAATATAGATCCTTTTTACCCCGTAATAGCATATGAATACCTTCATCATGTATTACCATATTCCTTATTGATTATATTCATGATCCCTTATTCCATATAGAATGCTGGATATACTTCATTAATCCAAAAATGTTTTAAACCGCAACAATGATGGAATATACAAATCATTAATCAGTTCCAAGGTAGTCAAGAATATCCAATATAATTTATCCAAAACAATCACATATTATTCCAAAATCACTACCTCAGTATCAGAACTATATTATGATTTATCATTCTCTGAACCATATATTTTCCAAAAATTTATCCTTCTATTGAGTCACTTTTCTTTGTTTCACACAATCTCAAGTCCTTAATGAAATAGTACTGCAGTACAATCCTTATATACTCCATGATTATTATAACAAGTACATTGTTGATACAACACTCAATTGACATATTCAACATAAGAACTCTAATCATTCCTCTTCATCTGTGGTAGTATCATAACCTGATTATTATCCAATAGCATCATTTGCGGCATAGTTTGATGACTGGGACATAGGTTTGCGTAGTGTCCAAACTCCTTGCAAATGAAGCATTGTACATTTGAAACCATTTTCTTACCCTTGCAGTCACGTACTTTGTGCCCTTTTCCTCCACACTTATAACAAACTCCCATTCCTTTCAGGCAAGTTCCAGGGTGTTTCTTTCCACAGTTACCACATATGGGAAAATTCTTCTTTTCCCTCTTCCCTTTATCCATCTTTCTCTCTTCTATCCTTTTCATCTCTTGCTTCCCTTCAAAACCATAGGACTCAGTAAACTCTTTACTTATCTTATCAACACATGATATTATTTCTTCATATGATGATAATACATGGGAGACTATTTCTCTTATAAATTCTGGCTTAAGACCATGAAAGATATGATCCTTCTTTCTCTTTGGATCATGTGCATTGATGGAGTTCTCATTCCTTCTACTGGGCGCCATTTCTAAACAATGGCATACACTAGATCAGTTTATGAATCAAAATACATAATCCCATACTTATAAAACACTTAACATAAATTGAACTATTTATGGATATAATCCATAATCATAAAAATGTTTTCTTTGAGGAAGTATATACTCATAAACCCTTCATAATGATTTGTAAAGAAAATGAGAGTTATCCTAAGCATATCCCCCGGGAGTGTCGTAACCAAGAGTGCAGCAAGGCCCGTTGTCGTGCACCAGTTCCCGTTCGAGTCTAGCTCAAAGCGGTGTTTTCGGGTTTTACCCCTAGGTACATCTGTGCCAGAGCCGCCTCTACCTGCTCGTATCCAGACAGGGATGTACTGCTCGGAAAACTCACAAAATCTCTACAATACCAAAATTCTAGGAAATTCTTCTATACTAATCCTCAAAGTTCATCTTAGGTCTACGTGCTCTAATCAGAGTTTATCTAAATCTAGCTTCCAAGGTTTGTACTAAACTTCCTCTGATACCAACTGTAACGCCCCGACCCCAGCTACCCAGAGTCGGTGCATTAATTACATAACATTGGCATGATCACAAGAAAGATCAAATCTCGAAAGACCGATTGGTTTAGTAGCCTTGGAAACACTAGATATATTCATAAGTTTTACATTACATCATAAAATGAAAAACTACTACAACAACATAATGTCTCCATAATCCACACTCATATCCCCACATAATATCCCTGCAGGTCATTCATAACCTACTTCTTCACTTCCTGGGAAAAATAAAACATAAAAAAAAAGGGGTGAGCTCAAATGCCCAGTAAGGATAACAATAAAGTGGAAACTTTCATAAATAAGAATAAACATTTAAGGCAATGTATAACTAAAACAAAAGCCTTTTAAATACGAACTTTCAACATGGTATGGCATAAATAAAATGAAATAATGCCATTTACTTATTCACATGGATATTCTACTAAATGAATAATCACATGCAAAAATCAATAACCACTTTCATAATGTTGGAATGCATAATGCCAGACTATCATAACCACATAGCCAAGGCCTCGTGCCAAGACTACAAATAAGATTTTGTCAAGGCCTTGTGCCAAGACACTAGTTTTTCTCATGAGACCTACCGATGCATCGAGGAGCTATAGCGGGCTCCACCCGTCACTTATTAAGTCCAATGCATTCCCATATGAAAAGGTTTAAACATAACATAAACATTCGTATTAAAACTAGCATACGAAATGTCAATAATTTCACCATAAACTATGAATGGTATAAAAATAGCACATCCACAGTCAAACATATCACAAAACCTTCAATACAATATAGAAGTTTTGTATCATAATAAATCAACTTCGAATAATCTTAAAATCCATCAAAGGATGTTGACATAGATGAAATCAAAATTCTTTTTAAAGAAGTATCTCCTTTTATTTTGAAATCATTTAAGATCCATATAAAATAAAACATTTTCTTTGAAAATATTCTTATAAGCTTGTATGGAAAGCTTCGACGATTTTATAACGGCGGAAAATAACCGCACCCGCCGTATAAGTTAAAAAAAACATTCTTACCTCAATTCTGTCGAAAAGGTTAAAAAGGACCTTGTTTTGAAAACGATGGAAAGATTCCTTTATAAACCTCTTATAAAAAGTCAAACAAGGGTATAAATGACTTTAACCCATATTCTTGTAAATAGTAAAAATGTTTTGAAATACATTTTGAAGAAACATGGATGTGGATGATAACGAGATCCCAGTAGATTATTACATATAAACAACCTCGGATAATGAAGAGATTGTGAAATAACCCTTACCTTGTACTTTTCCTTTGTTGGGGTAGGTTAACCTCCTGTATAATGGTGAAATAATTGTTATTAAATTATACAAGAATCGTATACATTAATATGATATCATATATGATCTTTTAACATTGCTTTATTAATAATATCTTAGTATTATCGTCGTTTCGGGTGATAATCGATTCGTTCTTCTTAAATGTTTGGTTACGTAAGACATGTTTGTAATGGATAGATTATATCTTATTCATAATCAGAATGATATTAACATTATTTTTAACCCTAAAATGAGAATAATACTTTAATGGATATGATGGAGAATGAATCTTATCGCGTTCGTGGAGACGGTAGTCCGTACGTACGCACGAACGCTACTTCCATTTAATTTTTATTTTAAAAGAATCAAATCCAAATGATACATAGGTATATTACTATTCCAGTATAATATAATATTTTATATATGTTACTTAAGTTCATTAACACCATCCTTTATACGTTCCATGTGTGGTATGAACGAGTCATATCATTTTAAGGGGGCGGTAGTCCGCACTTCCTCAAATGAAATTATCGTATGTATATACAACATGAAACGAATAATGGTATGAAATAAAATGGAATTACAGAAGCTTATATATAAAATATATATCATTAATATCATATTTAATTACAGTTCCATCATAATGTCCACCATGAGAGGCGGTAAGATATATTTGAACAATCATCGTTTCGTGAGGCGTTAGTTTGCCATCCACAGAAACATTATGTTCATCATCCATTAGATGGAGTTGTGTGTATGTGTAGTTTGAATCCTTCTTATAACAGCATCCTAGTATATTGAGGATACTGGTGTTGTTACAAAAGAAAGGAAATAAAAATAATTTGGGGGTTGGAGAAGCAAAATAAATGAAAATAATTTAAGAGAAATCGTTACCTTTAATTTAGGTAACTCACTTTGGTTGGAACCAAAGGACTTCTTGAAATGCTTTCTGCCTAAGGGGAAGCTTCAAGGAGGAGGAGAGGGATGTGGGGAGATTAGTTGGGCAGAGTTTGGACGAGCCAAGTGGCTTGAGAGGTGTGAAGAAATGAGAAGGAGGAGTGCCCTTTTATAAGAGGGGTGAGGGGCACTTTTGGAAAAGCTAGAAATATTAATTTATAATAAATTCATATTCGGTTTCCAAAGGCTCCAAAGTTGACTATTAAAAGGATGAGGTGGGGATAGGTCGAAAACAACTCATCCAATAGAATTTAGACAGGTTTGGATACTTATATTAACCTTATCTTTAAGTATTAACTCTAAGTTAATTAGTTTCACTTTTACAATGTCTCTTTGTATTTTTATATAATATGGTTAATAAACTTACCATATACATACAAGCGACCCCCAAGTGGTCCATTAATGATTAACCTATCATAATATAAGTCTCTTGGCCGAACCTTAGATTTTTAGGAATTTAATATCAATTAATAATATAATATTTGTTTTAAGAACTCTTTTATGTCAATTTTGACACTATTCAATAGTTGATTTTTGTGAAACTCATAACAGATTGATTACTTCGAACAAAGTCCATTAAATCAATCCTAATATATCATATTAGCCTAGAAAATTAGTTTAATTCATTAAAAGTTTCATATTATATTTATTTGGGTATTTATAATATCAATTATTTTAATTTTTCACTATTTTAGTAATTACTGCATCATCATTGTGTCATAAATAAAATAAATTATTTAATGTCTAAAAATTATAAATAAAATATCATCATGTAGGAAATCTTTTTATCTTTCTAATGAATATTTATAATCGAAAATCCAACAGGTATAACCCTATGTAAAAATTGGTCTTCTAAAAGATGTAAGCTTATGCCATTTTTATTTTTATTTTAGCTTTATTAATATAATGTGTCATTATCACTTACAAGTGGATCCATGGGGTCCCAAAATAGACCCAAAGATGCCCATGGTCGACCATGTATCAAACAATAGGGTTAAGACACGTTTTAGGGTAATTTATTATTATTATAATATTATTTTTTAACCCTTATTTACCGGATTTACCCTTAACCATGGTAAATAAAATTTTTACCGCAGTAATTATTCAAAATGTCTAAAAATAAAAGTTACCTATTTACACAATTTTAACATCCTGATTCCAAATATGGAATCCATTTTTCTAAATTCAAAACACAGAAGTGGCAGAAATTAATTTAAAATTAATTCCCGCTGTCAAAAAAAAAGCGTGTTTTTAAGAGATAATAACTACCAAAAGATTGACACTTTTTTATGTTCGGTTTTATTGTAAAATTATGTCCAATGACCAACATTATATTAAATAGTAAAAATATATTCTAAATATACTTTAAAACCACTCAAATTCACAATTTATCAATATTAATTATTTTGATTAAAAAAGTTGTTTTTAATTAAAATTTAGTAATTTTCACTATTCATCAAAATATAAAAGTTATCCGAAAAGTACCAAAATTTCACCCTAGGGTAAATTCGATATTCCGAATCCAAAAATGAAGTCCATTTTGAAATATAAAATATATATAATTTCAAAATTTAGGTATTACTATTCATAACGGCTAGTTTGATTGGTTGTGGCGTGTGTTAAAACTCAAGGTTGCGTACCACACACGCTACTATTTTATTCAAAGGAAAGCGTACCGTGGAAGCTTGGGATGTTTCATTTTAAATTTTTTTGATGTCCCAATTTATTCAGATAGTTTAAAATATTTTATTTAAAAAGGTTTCACTATTAAAGTTGATAAAAGTGCAATACTGAAAATGAATCTGTTCTTGCATTATGACTAAGAAACTCATAATAGGGATTCTAAAATTATAAGGATTATATAAAGTTCAAAATGTTGTTAATACTATTAATGACCTCTTTTAATGGCTTTTTTTTTGTACGTCATGGTGTGATTGAACTCGGTGTTGCGTGTAGTGCAAGTTATTGAATTATTTTTAAGAAATAACACACTATGAAATCCTGGGGTGTTACACAGCCCCCACCCCCCATGGACAGCCCTCCCACCCCCCCCCCCCCCCCGCACACCACCACCCCTAGAAACCCCCCCCCCCCACCCCCTAGACACCCTGACCCCACAGGACAGCCCCGCCACTACCGTAGACAGCCCGACCGCCCCACCAAGGATAGCCCCCACCCCCTGGACACCTCGTACCCCCTTGACAGCACCTCCACCCCTATGGATAACCTACCCACCCCCATTGACACCCAGTACCCCTTGGACAGCCCCGCCCACCCCCTGGACAACACGCCCACCCGTGGACACCTCGTACCCCCCCCCCCCCGGACAGCCCCTACCCCTAGAAATCCCCCTAGATGATCTTGAACCCCTGGATAGCCCGCCCACCCCCGTGGACAGACCGTCCACCCCCTAGACACCTCGTACCCCAAAGGATATCCCCCAGCCCTATGGATATTCTGCCCACCTAGACACCCTGACCCCCTAACATCCCCCACCGTTGGACACCTCTGACCCCCGGGACAGCCCAGCCACCCCATGGACACCACGTACCCCCCTAGACAGGCCACCCACTTGCTTGGATAGCCTCGTCCACCCCTTGGATATCTCCCCCACCCCCTGGGAATCACCTCCCCCCATGTACATCCCCCACCCTCATGGACAGCCTGACCGCCCCCTTGGACACCCCTACCCTCGAGACAGCCCCTCCACCCTCGTGGACAGCCCGCCCACCCCCTAGACACACTGTACCCCCAAGACCGAGCTTCCCACCCCCTGGATAGCCTACCCACCACCTGGATAGCCCCCTGGATATCCCCCACCCTCGTGGACAGCCCACCCACCCCTTGTACACCCCTACCCCCTAGACATCCCCTCGACCCACGTGGACAGCCCACCCACCCCCTGGACAACCTCTACCCCCTGGATAGCCCCGACCACACCCCTCGACAGTTGTCCCACTCATGGGAAACCTTGTACCCCCTGGATAGCCCCCACCCCTGGAAATCTCCCCCACCCTTGGACACCCCCTACCCCCCTGGACAGCCCCAGCACCCTCGTGGACAACCCGCCCACCCCCTGGAAAACCCCTCCCCCCCTGGAGATTCCCCCCATACCCCCCCCCCCCAACTTTGCCTCCACCCCCGTGGACATCGCGCCCACTCCCCCCAGACACCCACTACCCCCTAGATATCCCTTCCACCCTCGTGGATAGCCATACCACCCCTTGGACACCATGTACCACCCTGGACAGCCTCTCCCACCCATTTGAACACCCCATGATATCGTGGACAGCCCCTCTAGCTAGCCCGACCACCCCTCGTGGACACCACGACCACCCCCTCGGACACCCTGTACCCCCTAGACAACCCCACCACCCTCGTGGATAGCCAGCCTACCCCCTAGACACCACAAACCCACTAAACAACCCCCCCCCCCCATGGACAACCCTCCCACCCCCGTAGATAGCCCTCCCACCCCGCTCGACACCCAATACCCCCCTCAACAACTCCACCACTCTTGTGGAGAACCGACCCACCCTCATAGACACCCCTCCCTTTGTGGACAGCCCCCCACCCACATGGACAACCCGCCCACCCCCTAGACACCACATAACCCCTAGACACCCTCACCCCTATGGATAGCCCGCCCACCCCCTAGACACCCCATACCCACTGGATAGCCCCACCACCCCTATGGACTGCCCTACCACCCTCGTTGATAGCCCACCCACCCCCTGGATAGCCTGCCCACCCCCCTAGATAGTCCCCCCCGGACAATCCGCCCACCCCCTGGATACCCCCTCCCCTCGTGGGCAGCCACCACCCTCGTGGATATCCCACACACCCCCTGGACACCCCCACCCCCTGTATAGCCCCACCACCCATGTGGACAGCCCGCCCACTAGATACCCAGTATCCCATGGACAACCCTGCCCACCCCTCTGGAAAGCTCGCCCACCCCTCTGGAAAGCCCACCCACTCTCTGGATAGCCACTCCACCGGTAGAAATCCCCCACCCCCATAGAGAGCCCTCCCACCCCCTTGAAAACCCTCTACCCCCTGGATAGACCCGCCACCCCGTGGACAGCCGACCCAACCCTTGGACACCTCGTACCCCCATGGACAGCCCCGCCCACACTCTTAGACAGCCCAACCCACCCCTTTGAATGCTCTCCCACCCCTAGACAGTTTGTGTTCCCCTGGAAGCCCCCACCCCTGGAAATCCCACCCCCACCTCCTGAGACACCCACTACCCCATGAATATCCCCCCAACCCTCGTGGATAGCCTCCCACACCACTAGACACCCTCTCCCCCCGTGGATAGCCCCCCACCCCCGTGGACACCTTGCCCACCCTCTAGATACCCCCCCCCCAGGAAAGTTTTTCCATCCCCCGTGGACAATCGACCCACACCTTGGTCACCTCGTACCCCCGAGACAACCCCTCCCACCACCCTGGACACCACGTGCCCCTGAACAACCCCCCCACCCCACCCATATGGATAGCCCTCCCATCCCCATGGACAGCCCGCCTACCCTCGTGGACATCTCTCCCACCACCATGGGCACCCTGTACCCCCTGGACAGCCCCTCCACCCCCATGAACAACCCTACCACCCCCTAGACACCTCGTACCCCATGAATATCCCCCCCCCTATGGACATGCCGCCCACCCCCTGGACCCCCTACCCACTTCAACAGCCCCTCCACCCCCGTGGATAGCCCCTCACCCCCATGGATAGCCTGCACGCCCCCTTGACACCCCATACCCCCTGGAAAGCCCCGCCACCCCCGTGGATAGCCCGACCACCCCCTGGACACCCCGTACCCCCTGGACAGACCCCACCCCGGTGGACAGCCCGCCCATCCCCTCTAGAAACCCCCTAACCCCTGAATAGCCCCTCCACCTCTGTGGACAAACCTGTCACCATCCGGGATAGCCCACCCACCCCCGTGGACACCCTGCCACCCCCCGTGGACACACCCTACCCCCGTGGATAGCCCCCCACCCACTAGACACCCGCTACACCCATGGATAGCCCCCACACCCATGGAAAGCCTACCCACCCCCTAGACAACCCCTCCTCCCCTGGAGTGCCTCCCACCCTCATGGACAGCCCACCCACCCCTAGACACCCCATACCCTCTAGAAAGTCCCCCAACTCGGTGGGCAGCCCGCCCACCCCCTGGACATCCCGTACCCCCTGGACAGCCCAATTACCCCCTGGACTCTCCCCAACCCCGTAGACACCCCCACACCACCCTCCAGGACACCTCCACACCATCTAGACACCCCCACACCCCACGTGGACACCCCCACCCCTTGGACCCCCACCCACCCCCCTGGACACCACCCCACCACCTGGACACCCCCACCCCCATATTCTGATGCTCAAAATGTAACTCTAACTATCATGGTCTCTCTGAAATGTGAGTGTCCTCTCACCATTATGAGATGTATGCACCAAAGAAATTTAAATGGGTTGGTAGGAAGGGTGATTGTCAAGTAAATATTGAAATGGGGGAAACTATGTAGTGGTATATGTCATGGTTGGGAGGGTTTGCTGTTTTTTTTGTTCTATTGCAGGTGGTTATTTGTTCTATTTTAAGTGTTGTTTGAAGGTGTGTTTTTATGTGTAGGAAACAGAGGGGATGGGTGATTGCAGTGTTGGATTCTCTATTGTTTTCTAGAAATACAATATACCAATGGTGTAAAACCATTGGTAAATTTTATTTTGAGAATATTTTTACCAACAGTTTCAATAAACCATCGGTAAAATGTATTTTCAGAAAATATTTACCAATGGTTTCAAAGAACTGTTCGTAATCATATATATTAACAGTTTAGAAACCGTTGGTAACCCATTTATATAGAAAATATATCTCAATGGTTTATTATCCATTGGTATAAATATATAACAATGGTTTCTATAAAACCATTGTCATACTGAATGTTACACTTCCATATACCAACGTTTTGACAATAACCATTGGTATATGCCTTTTGCAATGACATACTAACCAACGGTTTGAAAAACCGTTGGAATATAGTATAACAACAGTTTTGATGCCTATACCAATGGTTTGAAACTATTTGTATATATTATATTTCTAGTAGTGGGTGGTAATCTCTATCAACATCCATTTCTCTCGTAGGCAGTTTTGCTTTGATCTTAATGTGTTTACGCTCAGCTTGGGCTTGGTCAAGAGAAAAGACCAATGACTCCAACTCCGTTACGAGCTCTAAAACTTGGGTTTTGTATAGAAAAAGTATACTAGATGAGGACATTGCTTCCTTTGTCTAAGAAAATTGGATTGTTTAAAGACCTGTATTTATACTAATGTTGTGATCTCAGTTCAACAGCTATATTAGAAATGATCACAATTCTTAACAGTACATTAAAATCCAAAACATAAAACCAATGAAGTTCACATGTTATATAACCATTTCACATAATAATTCATTTAATTAGATCAATATTAATTTCCCCTAATAAAATTTTGGGTCATTAAAACCTATCTCGATGTTGTACAATCGATATACTTGACGACGACCATTGAATAAACCTAGAACGGCGTAGATCTACAAAAAGTGAACAAACATTCAACCCTAATTATCATCTTTGTGAATACGAATTATGAATAACGGCTCAGTATAAGAAATATATTACCATGAATATTCAAATTAGACTGAAGTTGAAAGGATCAGAGTTCAGATGATGTTTCATGAGAAAAAACAAGCCCCGACCTCCTTTTTCTTCAACCTAGAAAGTATCTTATCTAAATGATAATAAAATGAGGCTACCTTCCATTTTAAGAGGAAAAACAGTTGTACATGACATGTATATCCAAGTACATGGAATGTATATCATTCTACTATTAATAATTTTTCTGACGTACTTTACGCATCCTGCACTGACTTGCCAACATGACTACACGGTGTGTATCAGGAAGTTCACGACGTGTAGTGGATTTTTCTTATCTCCCATTCTAACATGATCACACATGATTTATCCCTATATTACATTGAAAAACTAATTGGAATGTGTATAGGATTACTTGTCATGTAATCCTAAAACAACAATTTTCAAAAAATTCCTTTGTTTTCTCAAAAATAACTCAAGGAAAAGGAATAGAAGAAAAATTATACCTAAAAAATATGATGTTCTTACATATTTCTTCAAATCACAATAAATATTTATAATTATAAAATAAATATATAATTACGAACTATGAGCTTACTCTAACTTATCCTTCTTAAAATATAATATCGATTGAACACATACATGGTTCTTAAACCATAACATTCCATCGTTATCAACGATAAACTTTGTAACATTTCTAACATTTTTCAATCTCTACATCTTACTTATGTTCCTATGTGATCTAATTATGTATATATGGTTGGAAAATAAACTAATAATGATAAGGTTTTTGTCCCTCATTCACAATTTCTAGATTCATCCTTTTCAAATCCATATATATTTTATCTTTTTTATCCTCATAATGGATAAGCTTGAATGATCCTTTAAACTCAATTCATCTAAAACCTTGTTCTATATCATATGGTTGTAATCTATTGAGTGGTAAAAATTCATAATCATATCTAACCATATTCTCTATGGAATTTTCAACTCCTTAGTGTAAATTTATAAATTAATATTTTAAGATCAATATATATATATATTCTCTATAATGATTATGCCATCATATATTTAATTCAATATTTATTATAGCTGACTCTAAATCAAGAGTTTAGTAATTCTTCTCATTAATAATAAATTTTCCAAATTCATTATATATATCCTTTTTTTATTTGAACACATCTTAATCCCTTATTACATATATCACCTATAGATTATAAACCATTATCCACTATATGGTAATGAAATAACATGTGTGATAACTGAAATTCTCTCCATTTCATTGTAATTATCCTCACATTCATCTTTCTTGAGGAACTTGAAACCCTTATGAGTTAACATGGTGATTGGATTATAAATACATGAGAAATTTACCACAAATCATTGGTAATATGAAAATAAAAGAAGAAATTTATGGATATCATTCCCCATGGGTGTTCTAGGAAAACATTCTATAGCTTCAATCTTGGTGGGATATACTACAATACCAACTCTTGATATTAAATGACCTAAAAGTTAAACATTTTGCATCAATAATTAAAAAAAATTAAATTATTCGTATACTTTATCCTTAATTAAGGCATGAAGTTAAATTTTCCAGTAGTATTGATGCTCTTACTTTGTCTTTGATTAGACAAGAATGACTTCATTAAATACTTCCACAAACTAATCAAGGTAATATCTAATGACTCAATTCATAAAATCCATGATGATATTTAGGGAATTAGTTATATATAAATGAATCATTATATATTCATATTGTGTATAACATGTAAATAATTACTTCTTGGCTATATCCTCATTTATAATCCTCAAATGAAGATATATAAAATTTAGGTAAATATTGGAAAAGTATTGAGCTCCAAGAAGTTGATCAAACAAGTCATCAATATAGGGAAGATGATATTTGATTTTTTATTTCCACATTGTTTAACTCTCAGTCGTCAATTCATTATCATTTTGATCCCTAATTTTTTTCATAAAAAGAATAGGTACCCCGCAAGTTGAAACATTTGTCCTAATGAGTCCCATTTTAATTATTTCACTGAGTTTCTTATTCATTTATCAAAACTCAGTAGGAGGAATAATATATGGAGTATTTTAAATTACTGTGGTATGAGGTATGAGTTATACTGAGAACTCAAAATAACATATTGGTGGTAAACTAAGAAAATATTAGAAAATTCATGAAATAAAATCCTAAATAATTATCATATCATTAATGTCATGTTTCTCCCAAACCATTTTATATAAACAAACCTTCTAAATGAAAAGTAATACCTGTACACATGATTTAATCTCTATTGGATTATCATACATATTATAATATTGAAACACATTAATATGGTGGTTTTTTATATAAAATATAACTTCCCTTCCCCAAAAATTGATGTGGTATTTATATAGATAAGGGAAATCCATGACTTGGATGACATGAAATTCAACCAAAGGAAGAATAAAATGATATTATGGATGCATGTTCCAATAACTAATAGCTGTAGAGGAATACTAAACGTGAGATGTGATCATTATACCATTAGAGGGTTTTCACTACCAATTAACAATATACTAGTGTTTTGTAATATTTATAATCTTATAAATGTTATTAAATATGAAGGAATGGGTATATCCAAAGTCAAATAAGACATTAGGTGTTCTAGAGTAGATGGTAATTTAACCATTCGCCATGTTGTTATCAAAACCATAATTATATATAATTATCACATGATATTCCCACATATCCCTAATCTTATGAGGTTTATAATGTCGATCATCATAATTAACCCTTAGGTTTGGGAAATGGTCAGAATAACGCCCATTATCTTTACACTTGAAGCACTAAAATATGTGAGGTAAATTCTATATACCTTTCCTGCTTTTATCTTTGTTATAAAACTTATTTACGTCACATTTGTAGTTAATTATGTGATCGAATTCCATTTAACACTTAAAAAATTTATTAGACCCCATGAGACAATTTACAACATTGTTGTTTCCACTCTTATAGCATAAAGTAAATCTCTTCTTCTTTTATCTATGGTTCATATATTTTTCCATTAACTACATCATAATTTTTTTTCAAAACCATGATATTGATATGTAATTAAAATATCCATTTTCATATTTTTTTTACATTGATAAATATTTTCATATCTACTAATTTCTCTTATGGATAACTCTATTAAATGACTTGGTTTTTAACCATAGAAGAATCATTCAACCTTACATTTAGGTTCGGTGATAATAACATAGGTGTACCAAGAATGTCTTATAAAATTATCCTCACAAGTACCAATAAATAATCATCATTTTTAAATAACTCAAGTAACTCATTCTTATTCATCATACCCAGAACATTAGGAATAAACTTATTGAAGATTTAGTTCTTGATCATATCTCAATCTATGGATTTAATTGAATAATTTTTCCATATGTTATTGATTAGAGTACACCATTATTCATCTTTTAATTATAAATGATAAATATCCAAAAACAAATTTAAATAATTATAATAACATAATAAAATTAAAAAATATCATATATAAACTAAAATTACCTCATTCATCCCAACCATGAATGGTGGTAATGGAATGAACGAACGACATCAGTACGTGAGGTTGTTGTCAACCATGCAAATAAATGATTATTTCCTATCCAATTCGATAAAAGTGTATAAAATTTGTGGTTTTAAACATAACATAATAAAATATAAATACATTAGAGATACATATGTCGTTAATTATGATTGATATAACATGAAATGATGAGATTTTATTAATAAATTAAGGAAAAATATTTTTTGATTATTGTTATGTCTTCTTTAGGTATCTCCATATTAATAGAACAAATAGAAATACATGGCTGAATTAATTCCAAATTTGATAATTAAAGGATGAATATAAATAATTGGTTTGTTTATTTGTTTGTTTATGGAGAAACCCAAGGGATTGAGAGGTGTGAAGGAAGGGGGATCGGTAGAGTCCCTTTATAAAGGAGGTGATTGGAAAACGTGTAAATACCAAAAATGTATGTTGTAATACGAGTTAACCCTTACATGATATGACTCGAATAATGAACCAATTTTGTTAAAATGGGGTAAATGTTCTATTTATTGAATGAAAATTAATTTTTCATTAGTTTAGGATCATTTTTAGACTGTATTTTTAATGTTTAACAACTATGTAATCTTGTTTTTACCATAATCTATATAAGTAATTTCAATTTCTTTCACTAATAACATCAGTCAATAATCTAGATGACCTTAATATAAAATATAAATTATTCTAATTCAAAATATTGAATCCTTTTTTTCAAATTCTATTCATATAATTGGTGCCTTTAATTTAAAATTAATCCCATGGATATTATAAGATGTCGGGTTTTCAAAGTGAAATTTTTCATAATAATGGAATGTTTTAATATCAAATTTAAAAATGAAATTCATTCCAATGAACTATATTTGATTATTTTATATATATTTAATCTAATTATACATTTAAAAAATATGAAAATATAATTTAAATATATAAAAAAATTATATGAAAAAGAATATTTCAATTAAAATTCATTGTTTTCACTATTCATCAATAAATGAATCTTTTTAGAAACATCTAAAAAATTAATACTTTGATAATTTTTACATTATGAATTCAAAAATAATATTTATTTTTTTTAATTAAAATTATAATAGTGTAAGAAATTAATTTTATTATTGTTTAAAAAAGACATAAAAATTACATTTTTTAGAAAATAATATTTTAAAATCATATAAATACATTACCAAAAATTAGTTATGTTATCATCAATATGTTTTCTTTATATATAACAAGTATATTTAAAAATTAATTTTTACTATTATTTTTTCAGATATGAACAGCTACATTATAATTATCTTGAATAAATGCTAATAATAATTAAATTATGTTTCGTGGAATCTTAATGTTGAATTAAATAAAATCTATGCCACTTTTTCATATAGTGTAATCTCATCATGGTGAAGCATATAAAGAAATAACTACATGAGGAATTTTATAATGAAATTCATTAAATAAATTTAATTTATTTGAAAAAAAGGATTAATAAAACATTTGTTGTAACATTTTGACACCCCTAAAATAAATTTTCTCCCAAAATTGTTCACTATAATTCAATAAAATAAGGATAAGTCATAATAATCATATCTTAACATTCCCACATAGATTCATCTAACATGTTGTTTCTACAAAAATAAATAACCAGGTTATTACTCTTGTTTTATAGAACATTATATGTTTAATATATAATTTAGAATGATTATTTCTCATAATAAAGGCTATGATCTGGTGTACGACCTCAAGGTATAGTACATGTAAAGGGTTTGGCATGTAATTCCTTAAGAGAAATACCTTTAATTCATCATTGACTTGATATAGGTTTAGTGGAAGCGAAAAGTGATAAAAAAAACTATCCCTACTTGATAAAGGATATCAATATTACCAATATAACTAGTGATTAATGTAACACCCCAAGCTTCCATGGTATGTTTGTCTTTGAATAATTTAATAGCTTGTATTGTACGCAACTTTGAGATTCTAACACACTACGACCAATCAAACAAGTTGATATAAATACTAATACCCACTTTTTGAAATTTTATAAATTTTATCTTTCAAAATGGACTTTAATTTTGGGATTCGGAATATCGAAATTATCTTAGGGTGAAATTTTGGTATTTTTCTGAAAACTTTCAATTTTTGATGAATAATGAAAATACTAAATTTTAATTAAAAACATATTTTTTAATCAAATTAATTTATAAGGTTAAATTATACATTTTAATGGTTCCTAAGTATAATTAGATTATATTTTTGTAATTTAATATAATTTTTGTCATTGGATTTAATCTCATGAGTAAACAAGACATAAACAAGTATCAATCTTTTGATAGTTATTATTTCATAAAAACACGCTTTTTGTTTTGAAAACTGGAACTAATTTTAAATTAATTTATTCCACTTATGTGTTTTGAATTTGGAAAATTTGATTCCATATTTTGATTCAGGAGGTCCAAATTGCATAAATAGGTAACTTTTATTTTTAGACATTAGGAATATTTACTTCGGTAAATATTTTATTTAATGGGGTTAAAGGGGTAAATCCAGTAAATAAGGTTAAAAAATAATATTATAATAATATTAAATTACCCTAACACATGTCCTAAACCTATTTTATGATACATGTCTGACCATGGGAATCCTTCGGTCGATTTTGGGACCCCATAGAGCCACTTCGGTGTGATAATGATATTTTATATTAAATAATCAAAAGTAATGACAAACATAATAAAATAAAACATCTTTTAGTAAAATAATTTTTATATGAGGTTATATAAATGATATATTAGACTATAAATTATCATTAGAAATATGGAAATATTTTATACCCCAGGATATTTTATTTATAATTTTTACACAAAAAATAAATATATTTATATATGACACAATAATGATGTAGTATTTTCCTTATTAATGAAACAATCAAATAAATGATATTATAAAAACTAAAATAAATATAATTTGACAGGTTTAATGCCATTAAAAAAATTTATATGTTATTATTTAATTTTAGGGTTGATTAAAGTTATTTAGTTTTAAGTAATAAAGTTGTAAGGACTTTAAAAACATCAATTATTAAATAATGTCAAAATTGACATAAATGAGTTTTTAAAAGAAATACAATATTATTGGTTGATATAATAATCCTAAAAATCTATGATTTATCAAAAATAATTATATAATTATAGTTTCATCATTAATGAACCACTTGGGGTTTACTTGGAAGTTTATAGCATGTTTATTAACCATATAATATAAAAATACAAAGATGCATGGTAAATGTCAAACTATTTAACTAAGCGTTAAATCTAAAAGATAAGGTTAATATAGTGACCAAAACCTAACTAAAACCTATTAATTGATTGGTTTTAGACTCATAACCACCTTATAATTTATATAATTTATTTTGGAGCCATTATAAACCGAAAATAACTTTATTATAAAATAATATTGTAATCTTTTCCAAAGGTGCCCCCCACCCCTCTTATAAAAGGACACTTCCCATTCTCTAAAATTCACTCCTTCAAAGCCATTTGGTTTATCCAAACCCTGCCCAAATATCCTCTCCACTATACTCCCTTCATCTTATAGGTCCTCCTTTAGTTATAAATCCATCCTAAGGAGCCCTTTTGATCAAATCAAAAGGAAGAACCCGAATGAGAGGTAAATATCTCACCACCTCTTTCATATTTTTTCTTCTTCCACTTCTTCTTTAATTGTAGTTTCCATTATAAAATAATAAATAATGTGTATTATATATAGTTTTATGTTATTATAAAAATGGTACAACCATATTCATTATTATATCCATCCTATAAATGACAAAGTCACCATACGTGCGTACGTATGGATTCCAGTCTCCACGTCGTGGTGTGGTTTGTTATTAAATTACTTAATCACTTGGATGGGTATAATAATGAGTATAAATGATTTAAATAATTAATATAACATGATAATTATTTTTTTTATATGATATACCATCCAATTATATATTATTTTAATATAAAAAGAATGATATTGTCTCTCGTGTGTACGTACGGATTACCGTCTCCACGAACGCAATGAGATTCATTCCCCATCGTATCCATTAAAGACTAACTTTCATTTTATGATTAAATATAATGTTCAAATACTTAATATAATTCTTAATATTAATAAGATACATCCTATCCATAACAAACAATACTTACGTAACAAATCATATAAAGTAAAATGAATCAGTTAAGACCTGAAACGATGATACTACTGAAATATCATTAACAAAGAAATATTAGAAGATCGTATATGATATCATATTAATGTATATGGTTCTTTTATAATTTAATTATAATTATTTCTCCATTATACAAGAGGGTAACCTACCCTCGACCAAGGAAAATTAAAATGTAAGGGGTTTCTTATCTCACTTTTAATTCCGTGAGATTTCCATTGATCACCACTTATTTATTGCATGTAGTGTATTGTGTAATTCCATTTGATATATATTATCATGATTCTCTTTATATTCATGTTATTATTTGATTAATTTTATTTTTATTAACTTTTTATCATACTACTCTGTTAATTACAACGTGGTAAGTAGTTTTCATCTCACTTCTTATTTCTATGAGATTCATTCTATATTGGCCACTATTTCCTTTTGTGTGGTGTATGTACCACCAATGATTGTATTATTGGTGTAATATACTTTAATTTATGGGTATTTAAATCTTCATTGTATGATCCTTATTTCATGGGGTGTATGATTCATAAGTTACCATATCAGTAAGTGAGTTTCAAATTTCAATTTCCACTCCTTGGGCTTTACACATACTTCATAGATTATTTTACTCTAAGATAATGTGTGGAATAAATATTTATTATTTATGTAGTAATTTACTCTCACCATTCTATGGATAGACTTTTTATACACATAATCACTCCATTGATAAATTCTAAAGTCATCAATATGAACTTGGTAAGAGTAATTTTAACTCAATCTCCATTCATTGAGTTAAAAATCCAATTCATTGGTGTTGTTTTTACAAGAATATGTGTGAATGTTATATGATTCATTTACACTGAATATCAAATCATATTTAGTGTATTTATATTTGTTACACATAATTATTTCATTGATTTATCATTAACCTAAGGATACGGTCTTTATAAGAGATTTCATCTCAACTTACATTCCCTTGAGTCTTCTTTGTTATTATGCGCAAATTCACTTTTATTTGGTGTATATAATATACTTTTTCATAGTATATCATGAATACATTTATTCTCATGATATTATAGATTTTTTATTACCTAAATTATTTGTATTCAAGTGTCTCTCATTTGGTCAGGAACTCTAACTAAAATATCATTTTCAATGTTTTAAAGAGTTATTCTTATAAATCTTCTTCATTAATTTCCATGTTTTAAAAATGGTATTAAGGATTTATTTATATAGACATTAATGTTTTAAAATTAAAATTCGTTTTAAATGTTTCAACGTGGTATGGGACACTTTGATTCAAAATTCTATTTTAAACGGCTTCTTGATAAATAGTGATACTTTTAAATGTTTTCAACAAAAAGAGGGATATTTATCATAAATTGTTTTGATGATTATTTTCATCTATGTCAATATCCTTCATTATTCTTGATTGAGGTTAATATTTTACAATAAAAACTTCCATATTCTATTGAATGACTTATGTTTGACTGTGGATGTGCAATTATTATACCATTCATGGTTTTTGGATAAAGTATTGAGATTTTATATACTAGTATTAATACGAATGTTTATGTTATATTTCAAACTTTTCATTTAAAGAATGAATTGGACATATTAAGTGATGGGTGTAGCATGATATAGCTCCTCGATGTATCGGTAGGTCTCATTAGACAAACTAGTGTCTTGGCACAAGCACTTGACAATATCTTATTTGTAGTCTTGGCACGAGGCCTTGACTATGTTGTTATGATGTCCAACATTATGAATTCCATCATTATGAGATTATCTATTGATATTTCACGTGGTTATTAAACTATTAGAACACCCATGACTATGTTTTATTATGGAACTATTTACTCATCTCATTTTCCTTCCATAAAATGTTCATGTTTATTATTCGCTAAGGAATGTGTTTTCAATTATTCACCTTGCTTAATATTTATGTTATCTACTACTGTAATGATTACCCTTACTTAGTGTTTGAGCTCATCCCTTTCTTATATTTCATTTTCCTAGGATATGAAGAAGTTTTTTATGAGTGACTTTTATATATAATCTAGGAGGATTGGATGTTTCTAATGGAATAAATTAGTGTGGTTTTCTTTTCAAGTTGTAATGTTGAACTTATGTATGTATCTTGTTTCCAAGACTTATAAACTGATTGGTCCTTTGGTACTTAATTCCTTTTAATCATTTCAATGTATTAAAATAATGCACCGACTCTGGGTAAATAGGTTCGGGGCGTTATAGTTGGTATCAGAGAAATTTTAATACAAACCTTGGAAACTTGATTTAGATAAGCTCTGATTAGAGCACATAGCCTTAAGATAGACATTGAGGATTAGTATATAATAACATCATAGAATTTTGGTATTGTAGAGATTTTGTGAGTTTTCTAAGCAATACATCCTTCTCTAGATACAAGCATGTAGAGGTGGCTCTGGCATAGATGTACCTAGGGGTAAAACCCAAAAACACCGCTTTGAGCTAGACTCGAACGGGAACTGGTGTACGACAATGGTCCTTGCAGCACTCTTGGTTATGACACTCCTAGGGGATATGAATAGGATAATTTACATTTTCTTTACAAACCTATTTGAAGGATTTTAATATAAAATGAGAATAAATGACCTCAGTTAATCCAAAGGTGCTTCAAATTGAAAATATGGTGTCATGATATTCTCTAAATGATTTTATGACTATTGTTAATCACACAACTCTTTCTGGTTTTAGTCAATGGATAGATTCGAAGGAATTCATAGTAACTTTGAGAATGATGTACAAGGTGGGAATGGTGGTGTAAATGAGCAAAAAAAATGGAATGTTGATAGGAGTAAAAGATAACATGTTCATGCCAAATCAGTTTTCAAAAAATATGATCAACAACATATATATTAACCAACTCCATGACTCAAAAATGAAGAGAAAGGCGATGAATGATAAGAGCTCCAGCAGTGGATACCATGGAGAAAAGAATCATCAATTTCCATCATCCAAGAAATGTGGAAGGAGATATCCAGGAAAGTGACTCAATGGAACAAAGAAATGATTTATGTGTGGGAAAGAAGGACATAAAGTAAATAGTTGCCGAGGAAAAATGAAGAGTACTATGAAAGAAAATAAAAAAGGTCCCAATAATCCATTTACAATCATTTTTCATAAATTTAGAGGACCTAGCCATTTCCCGAGTGAATACCCTATTCTATAGGATATTTTCTGGGACAATGAAGAAGCTATGTGGAAATAAATTGTTGGAGAAATGTTTAAAAGTGTTAGTTCTCTTTGTTGATGAGATTACTTTGGAATAATTTTCTCTTGTATTTTTAACCCTGTAATTTTTCATGTGTAAATGATATTTGGGGGAGAATTATATTTTATCATGTGGATATAGTTATAAATAACCATTTGGTTTTATATGATCATTGAGTTTGTGGCAATTACTTGTTATTATATTTTCGGATGAAAATGCAAGGTGTGAGATAACATTTGTGGTTAAATTATGTTATGGTTATTTTGTGGAATTTATCTAAATTTATTAATGTTATAAAATATAGTTTTTGAAAAAGCACAACAAGCAGACTGTGTGACAACCTGTCCCTTTGGACAAAGTTGTGGGAATCGAACCCACAACCAGAGTGAGATTGGGATTTATCATCTACCACTAGACTACGTGAAGTCCCTGGTTAGTGTGACTAATTATTTTTAGTTAAATGATTAAATTGATCAATAATAAGTTGATTTTTAATCTTATGTGTTATCAAATGAATACCCTTATTATAGGAAAATAATTTAGTGATTAAGTGATTAATGTTATTTTGGAAGACGTTCGCTCTATTGGGAACACTATATGCCTAAGGAAAATAGAATACAGTCGGATTTCATATAAGGAGTAATGGTTGATTTTTATCTATGTTTTTATTGTGGATTTATAGTGATTTAGGTTATTTATGGAAATTATTAACCTATAATAGAGAATGTGTGATTAGTTTAATTACTTTTAAGTATGTGACTTTAAGAGTAGTCGATTTCATTTGGAGATACAATTTAACGTGGAAGACTACATAACCAAATTATTATAAGTTTTGGGTTTCAATATTAGTTTAGATTGTATTGAATGAGTTTAAGGACAATTGTTTATTTAATAGAATTTATTTAACTTTGGGGTATTATTGGTTTAATTTTTGAAATTAAGATTAGTGTTTATTTCTCTAAGGGGTTATCCTTTTGGGGGATCATCTGATCTTGTACTAACCATTTTGGTTTTGATTAATCTCGAATTACAAGGTAAATATATAGTTTATCCTTTGTGGATCATGTGATTCTCTAGATGTTAATTCTAGCTCTTCCGGTGTGACCAAGTTATCTTGAATAGACATGGTTTTAAAAAAAAGAGTTAGTGGTAAAAATTTATTAAAGAAGGAAACTCTAATTAAAAAGTAATTATAACTCATTAGGTTAATAGTCAATATCATAAATAAATTCCTCATCTTTATGAAATGTAACTTAAAACAAAAAAAAACATTGTCTGTCTACTTTTCCTTCGGGGAAACTAATAACCATTTTTCCCATCACAAGTTTATGGTTTTCTTTTTGTTAACTTTATCTTTATCATGTTTTATATCCCTCTCCATCAAAACATGACACTTAGTTTATCATCCATATCCATGTTTTCCTACATGGAATCCTAGTATGGGTTATCTCATGTGACTTTTGTACTTCCCTTTCTTTCTTTTGAAGTGATAGTTTTATCGACTCTTTTTCCGATGTGGGACTTTCAATTATGTTCCCAAGACAAATTTTAAAAATTGAGAGGACACAATTTCCAAAAGGGGGAATAATTTAACACTTCAAGATTCCACAATACGTTTCCTTTTGAATGATGTAATAGCTTGCATTGTACACAACTTCGAGATTCTAACACACTGCGACCAATCAAACTAGCCGTTAGGAATATTAATACCCAATTTTTTAAATTATATAAATTTTATCTTTCTAAATGGACTTCATTTTTGGATTAGGAATATCAAAATTATCTTAGGGTGAAATTTGGGTATTTTTCTGAAAACATTCAATTTTCGATGAATAGTGAAAATACTATATTTTAATTAAAAACAACTTTTTTAATCGAAGTAATTTATAGTGTCAAGGAATAAATTTGAATGGGTTTTAAGTATAATTAGATTATATTTTTATCATTTAATATAATTTATGACATCGGATGTAATCTCACGATTAAACTGGACATAAAGATGAGTCAATCTTTTCATAGTTATTATTTGGTAAAAACATGTTTTTTGTTTTGACAACGGGAATTAATTTTAAATTAATATCTTCCACTTATATGTTTTGAATTTGAAAAAAATGGATTCCATATTTGGATTCATGAGGTCCAAATTGTGTAAATAGGTAACTTTTATTTTTACACATCAGGTTAATTTACTTCAGTAAATATTTTATTTACCGTGCTTAACAGGGTAAATCCAGTAAATAAGGTTAAACAAATAATATTATAATAATATTAAATTACTCTAACACGTATCTTAACCATATGGGCTGATACATTTCTGACCATGGGCATCCTTGGGTTGATTTTGGGACCCCATAGAGCCAGTTGGGAGTGATAATGACATTTTATATTAAATAATCTAAAGTAAAGACTTAAATAACAAAAGCAAATATCTTTTGTAAAAAAAATTATATTAGGTTGTATAAATGATATATTAGACTATAAATATTCATTATAAATATAGAAATATTTCCTACCTCAGAATATTTTATTTATAATTTTTAGACACACAATAAATAAAGTTACATATGACACAATAATGATGCAGTATTTTACTTATTAATGAAACAATACAATAAATGATATTTTAAAAACCAAAATAAATATAATTTGAATGTTTTTATGACATACACATATTTTATAGGTTAATATGAAATTTTAGGGTTGATTAAATGTATTTATTTATAAGTAATAAAGTTTTTAGGAATTTAACAAAATTCAATTATTAAATAATGTCAATATTGACATGAATGAGTTTTTAAAACAAATAAAATATTATGGGTTGATATAATAATCCGAAAAATAAAACGTTCATCCAAAAAACTTATATAATGATATTTTTATTGTTATTGAACCACTTGGGGTTCTCTTGGATGTTTATAGTATGTTTATTAACCATATAATATAAAAATACAAAGAGGCATGGTAAATGTCAAACTATTTAACTAAGAGTTAAATCTCATAGATAAGGTTAATATAGTGACCCAAAACTATCAAAAAATTATTTTTTTTGTGGTTGTAAAATATTACCCACCTTATCCTTTATATAATTAATATTTGAGCCATTATAATCCATATATAATTTTATTATAAAATAATATTTCAATCTTTTCCAAAGGAGCCTCTCACCCCTCTTATAAAAGGGCACTACCCCTTCTCTCAAATTCACACCTTAAAATCCATTTGGATAGGCCAAACGCATCCCAAATATCCTCTAAAATGTCCTCCCTTAATCATAGAGTCATTTTTTTAGTCATAAATTCAACCAAAGGAGTCCTTTTGATCAAATCAAAAGGATGAACATGAAGAAGAGGTAAATATCTCACCACCTCTTTCATATTTGTTATTCTTCCGCGTCTTATTTTCTTGTTGTTTCCATTATAAAATAATAAATCTAGTATATTTTATATACTGTTATGTTATTATAAAAATGATACATCCATATTCATTATTCTATCCATCCTATAAATAACAAAGTCGTCATACGTGCGTATGTACGGATTACCGTCTCCACGTCGTGGTGTGGTTTGTTATTCTAATACTTCATCATTTGGATGGGTATAACAATGAGTATAAATGATGTAAATAATAAATATAACATGATAATTATTATTTTTATATGATATACCATCCAATTATATATTATTTTAATATAAAAAGAATGATATTGTCGCTCGTGCTTATGTATGGATTATTGTCTCAACGAACGCGATGAGATTCATTCCACATCATATCCATTCAAGACAAATTTTTATTTTATTATTAAAATTATTTTTTAAATACTTAATATAATCCTGAATATGAATAATATAAATCCTATCCATAAAAAACAATAATTATGTAACAAATCATATAATGGAAAACGAATCAGTTAACACCCGAAATGATGATACTACTGAAATATCATTAAAAAGGCAATATTAGAGATTCATATATGATATGACATTAATGTATATGGCACTTTTCTAATTTAATAATTATTATTTCACCATTATACATGATGTTAACCTACCCTTTACCAAGGAAAAGTACAAAGTAAGGGGTTTCTTATCTCACTTTTAATTCTGTGAGATTTCCATTGTTCGACGCTTATTTATTGCATGTGGTGTATTGTGTACTTCCATTGTATATATATTATCATGATTCTCTTTATATTCATGTTATTATGTGATTAATTTGATGGTTATTAACTTTTTGTTATATGAAATAATTAATTACAATGTGGTAAGGAGTTTTAATCTCACTTCTTATTTTCGTGAGATTCATGCTATTTTGGCCACTATTTCCATTTGTGTGGTGTATGTACCACCCATGATTGTATTCTTGGTGTAATATACATTAATTTATAGGTTTTTACATCTTCATTGTATGATCCTTCTTTCATGGGGTGGATGTTTCATAAGTTACCAAATTGATAAGGTAATTTCAAATTTCAATTTCCACTCCTTGGGCTTTATGCATACTTCATTGATTATTTTACTCCAAGATTATGTGTGGAATGAATATTTATTATTTATGTAGTAATATCCACTCACCTTTCTGTGGATATAATATTGATACACATAATCACTCTATTGATAAATTCGTAAGTCATCGATATGAACCTGATAAGAGTAATTTTAACTCAATCTTCATTCATTGAGATAAACAACCAATTATTTGGTGTTGTTTTTAAAAGAATATGTGTGAATGTTATCTAATTGATTTACACTGAATATCCAATAATATTGAGTGTTTTATATTTTTCACACATAATTATTTAATTGATTTATCCTTGACCTAAGGATACTGTCTTTATAAGGGATTTCATCCCAGCATACATTCCATTGAGTCTTTTTTGTTGTTATGTGCCAATTCACTTTTATTTGGTGTATATAATGTACTTTGACATTGTATATCATGAATCCCTTTATTCTCATGATATAATAATGATTTTATTACCTCAATTATTTGGATTCATTTTTATCTCATTTGGTTAGGTACTCTAATTGAAATATCATTTTAAATGTTTTAAAGATTTATTCTTCTAAATCTTCCTCATTAATATCCATGTTTGAAAAATAGTTTTAAAGATTTATTTATATGGACATTAATGTTTTAAAATTAAAATTAGTTTTAAAAGTTTCAAAGTGGTATGGGACACTTTTATTAAAAAATCTATTTTAAATGGATTCTTGAAAAATAGTGATACTTTTAAATGTTTTCAAGAAAAGGGGGATATTTCTCTCAAATAGTTTTGATGATTATTTTCATCTATGTCAATATCCTTCATTATTCTTGATTGAGGTTAATCTGTTACAATAAAATCTTCAATATTGTATTGAATGAGTTATGTTTGACTATGGATGTGAAATTTCTATACCATTCATGGTTTCTGTATAAAATATTGACATTTTATATGCTAGTTTTAATACGAATATTTATGTTATATTTAAAACTTTTCATATGAGAAATTCATTGGACTTGGTAAGTGGTGGGTGGAGCCCACTATAGCTCTTCGATGCATCGGTGGGTTTTATGAGACGAACTAGTGTCTTAGCACACGGCCTTGACAAAATATTTTTTGTAGTCTTGGAATGAGGCCTTGACTATGTGGTTATGATGTGTGGCGTTATGCATTCCATCATTATGAGATTAGCTATTGATATTTCATGTGGTTATTTGACTAGTATAACACCCATGAATATGTTTTATTATGTAATTATTTACTCTTATCATATTCTTGCCATAATGTGCTCATGTTTGTTATTCATTAAGTTATGTGTTTTCATTTATTAACCATGCTTAATATTTATGTTATCTTCCACTCAATTGCTTACCCTTACTGAATGTTTGAGCTCTCCCCTTTCTTATGTATCATTTTCCCTGGATATTAAGGAGTTATTAATGAGGGACTAGCATGTATAATCTAGGAGGATTGGATGTTTCTAATGTAATAAATTAGTGTTGTTTTCTTTTCAAGTTGTAATGTTGAACTTATGTGTGTATCTTTTTTCAAAGACTACTAAATTGATCGGTCCTTTGGGACTTGATTCCTTGTAATCATGCCAATGTATTAAATTAATGCACTGACTCTCGGTAATTGGGGTTGGGGCGTTACACTTAATGTCCCTTTATTATCAAATATCATATTCCTCTTCAAATGAGAGATTAGTAGAAACACCTTCTCATAATCATCAAATTCTAGTTCTTGTTGACAGTTATCAACATTACTTTTCCGCCAACATTGATCTACCCAGGTATGCGGCTGAATAGTTAAAAATTTCATGGAAATTAAATCGTTAATCTATGATCCCAATATCATTCATTCTCCCACACCATCACAAGATGTTAGAGATCTATATTTCATTCCATTGAGTGGTTAATATGGGAAAATCTCAATTCTTGAGTGAAAAATATTTTAGTGAGATAACTAAATTAGTAGAAGGTGTTAATCATATCTTTCTTTGAAATCCAAATACCATGATCTAAAACTATCCTAGAGGATTAGAAATGTTCATTCAGACTGAGCATCATTATAAGGGTGATAATTATTTCAAAAATCCAATTCATATCATGTTCTTTCTGAATAATTCAGCAGAATGCTGTCGTAAACATTAGATCCCAATGAGATAAAACGTGATGTGGTACTCCCTAAAAATATACCAATTTTGTAACGACTATACGAAGAAGATGATCAAAATAGAAATTTTTTCTAATAGTGATGAATTGTGATGACATATTAATCTGATCGACTAGCACCCAAATAAGATTATTCCCTTTATAGGTTTTGGGGATTCCCATGAAAAAAATCCATTGTGATGTCCTTCAATTTACATTATAGTAAGGGAAATGGATGTAAAATCCCCTTAGTATTTTTTATACCATCCTTAACTTGTTGTAATAACAATAAATTAGATAAAAACACAATGATACCTCTCTTTATTCCATCCCACTAGATGTATTCATTCAAATCACTATACAGATTCATAAAATAATGATGAATAAATAATGATCAAATAGGTTCTTACACTAATAGATATGTCTTCAAAAATTGTATAGATAAAACACATACATGGTTTCTAAACCTTATCATTCCATCCTTATCAATTTTAATCTTTTGGAAGTTTCTAGCCTTTATTTGTGGCTCTATATCTTCCTTTTACATGTCTTTAATCTTCAAATGGATATAGTGTTAAACATTTAATTAAGAAAGATATGACATTTCCCATTCATTAAAAAATATTGGATTAAACCTTTAAAAATATAGATGTATTGGATATTTTGATATCCTCATCATTGATAAGCTATTATAATCATTTAAACTCATATCCTTGTCCACCTAGTTCATTTTCCCAGTGTGGTAATTTATTGACTAGATATTACCCTTAATCACTTCTAACCATCTCTTCTACTATACATTCAACTCCATATATGTGAATTTATAATTAATTTTTTTATCTATATATATATCACACTTTTCTCCATAAATATAATGCCTCTATATCATTAATGAAAAAACTACCACAACTAACTTAAAATCATTTGTTCTATAATATTTCTCATGAATCATCAATTTTTATGAAGCATAATCTATGACCATATTATTATTCATAAAAATACCTTCCAATCAATTCCTTATTGAATCACTATAGAATAAAAACCCTTCTCCAAAACAAACTAATGTAAGAATAGTGGTGCTAAATAACATTCTCTTCAGTAACTCAAAATATTCATCACATTCATATATCCAGAGGAACATATAACCTTTTTTATTTAATTTGATGAGTGGATTAAATATTATTGAGAAATTATCCACAATAAATAGGTAATATCCATCTAAACCATGAATTCTATGGTTCTCAGTCACGATGGATTGTCTATTTTAAAATTAAATACCATCTGTGTATGGTTCATAGACTATAATAACCTATTTTTTAGATTATATGAATAAAAAATGAAACATTTCATACCTAAAATTCAGAATATATAAATTTTTCATACTGATTCTCCTTCTATAGGGTCTTTAGTACAATTCTCAAGCACTATTCATTATCTTTATTTTTTATCTAGTGTATGATTATGTTATCTATAAAGACTACAAGAATTTATCAATGTAATATCTACAGAATATATTCATAAAATCCATGAATACATCATCTGAATTCGTAAGAAATTAATTCATCACTATATATTCATAGTTCTCCAACTCTATATAATTTTTTTTTATTTCGTATATCATCCTCTTTATTACTCAAATGATGATATCCTTATCGAAGGCCAATCATGGAAAAGTATTGAGACCAGTACACTTAATTAATCAAGTCACAAATATAGGGAAGTATATACTTTTTCTTATCTTTATCTTTTTCAACTCCCTATAATCAATAAAGATTCAGATTGATCTGTCATTCGTTTTGAAAAAGAACAGGTGAACCCCAAGGAAACACACATGGAATAACAAATTCTATGTTATGTTTTTCTTGGGGTTTATTATTTAATTTATTCATCTCAATTAGAGTGATTATATTTGGATCCATTGAAATCTCTGATTAACCATATGAGAATTCAATTGAGAACAAAACTTCATGTTTGAGTTAAAGGATAGAAAAATCTTCTAGATTGATATACACAGATTCCCAGTCAATGGGAATATCATCCATGACTATTTTCCTCAAAAAAATTTGATATAAACAAGGATTTTGAATGGGAATTAATACCCATAAATAGTAATAAATATATTTAGTATGTTCAAAATTATAATCAAATTAATAGATGACAATATCTTGGATTATAAAATCAAACGTAACATCAACTCCTCATTAGTTTATGTGAGATTTTTTAGGATAAGGAATACCGATTATATGGATGAAATAAATTAAACAAAAGTAAGAATAACATGATTTATGGGAATCTCATTTCTAAAAATATCAATTGAAGTGGAATCATAGACTTGAGAATTGATTATCAAACCATTAAGGGTTTTCATCTTTAATTACACATTTAATCATTTATTTGGAATAGTAATTCCATTGTAAAATTCATTATATATGAATGTGTTGGTAGTTTTAGAGTTATATAAGATATTATGAATTCTATTGTGGATGGTAAGTGTACCTTTCACTAGGTCATTATCACACCAATCATCAGAAACACTGATCATATGAAATTTACCATTTCCCCTCAACATAATAGGATTTTAAGGTCAACTATAATCATTAAACCTCATGTTTGGTAACTGGTTATCCTAATTCAAATACACATTAGACACGAAGCACTGAAACAGTGTAGGTAAATTTCTTGTATCTCCCTCTATTTATTCACATCATTATCCAATTTATTCACATCACTTCGTTAATCAATTTCTTGATGTCCTTCCATTCTATAGATAAAAATTTTATTATCCCTATCAAGACAATTTTCTCCATGCTTATTCCCAAAAATATACCATAATAAAAATATCATCTTATTCTCTCCATGGTTATTATTTTTTCCTTTCACACCCATCATTATTTTGTTGTAAAAATTATTATATTGATACTTAATTAGAACATTAATTTCCACATCAATTTCACATGAAACAATCTATTCATATCCACTGTAGTCTCTTATGAATAGAACCCTTTTAAGAATTGGTTTTAAGGAACTATAGAATATATCAAACCTATATTTAAGATATATGATAATTCCATAAGTATACTTCACATATCTTGTAAAACTAGCATTGTCGGTACCATCAAATTCATAATCCCTCTTCATTAACTCAAGAAACTCATTCTAAATCATCATATGAAGAAAAAGGGGAATGTGGTTACTGGATAATATGTTCATGAACTTCTCCCAATACACAAATTCAATTTCATCTAGCTTCCCCATATTCGAGATTATAGTCCACCACCAGTCTACTTCACCATCGAAATCTCAAATAACCAAAACAACTTCTTCATGTTCCAAAAACTGTAGATCATAAAATATTTATTTACTAGTATCGATCCATTTTTCTGTAACTAGTGGATCTGAAGACCCACTAAAAGCGGGGGACATTTTTCCATGAAGAAATCAATATAATGGTTCTCACTCATTTTGTTTTTTTATGTTCATCATTTTTCATATCTTAAGAATGTTTTATTAGAATCTAAAGGATGATTTTTTCCAAATTGAAAACATTTTGTTTCTTATGAGGAAAATAATTTCATTGTTGATAAATATTAGCATTTTCAGAGTTGTTTTGGGTTCCAAGCATTGACGAAAACCAAAAGAAGATAGGTTTAAAAACAAGAATCATAGTGGGGAACCACCCAATCATGAATAACCACTTATAGTATGCCTAATTATTTACACCATATTTAATATATGAATCATTGGGTTTTTCTTAGTATATTCATAACTAAAATATATTTAAATCAATCATGATGGTTTATACTATGTTTTTCCAATTCCCAAAGTATATCCTCTGAGTGTTTCAAACATGGTTTGCAAAAAGGATCATTGTAGTGAACCAGTTCTTGATCAAGTCTATCTCAATAATGTGTTTTTAGGGTTTTTCCCCTTGTGTAAATTTGTTCTAGAACCACATCCAATTATAGTATCATGAAAAGGATTTATTTTCTAAAAATTACTCATTATACCATTTACCCCAATTCCATGAAATTTCCCTATACAATGACTCATCCTTGGACTCATGCTTACAGACATGTCCTTGGTGATCTAATTAATTTTTCTTCATATAATATTTTAAATGTTAACTAAACTTTTTATCTGATAAAAACTATAGAAACACATTTTTATCATACATAGTAGTTAAATCATTATTTTGGAATGTTTTATATTTTTTAAAAACACATTTAAATAATTATTATTATTTTAGTTACTTTGGATACATGTAAACATTAACACGGGTACATAAGTGAAGTACATTATCCCCCACTAGGTTCTACATGATTATCATCCATCATTGAAACATCATATATAATACATATGAACATAACATGGGGAAATTAAACATATAAAATAGTGTTCTCCAATTCCCAAAATGGCTAAATAGGGGAAATATGTAAGAATAATCATCAGTACAAGGGTATGAGAAATGGCCCTAACATTAAAAAAATAAAACACTACATATCAAGGATCATAATCAAAAGTTGTGGAATGAACATTTTCATTTCATAAGACATGAATCATAAGAGAATCAATATCATAATCAATTAAAAGATGACATTGGAATTAATCATGAAATATTGATTGACATGTAAGCATATAAAATTATTTCAATATTTTTCAAGGATCACAGAAAAGACTATATTAGTGGAATGATTTCTCCCCCCAAACCATATTAGTAATCATGGTCCACTAACAAGACCACCTTAGATGAAAATATCTTCTATTAAATATTTTTCACCCCCATTCAATCCATTAATATCACATGAGATATAAATATATACCCAATTCATTAGAGATAAATATAGTTCAAACCCATCACATAATGAAATCATGCATATTTATGCCACTTGATCATAAAATATCATCGTATCATACCACATGAAATGAAATGGTTGTCATAAACAAGCCTTTATATCATAACCTTTGGAAAAGATACATCATTCATAATCATTTCATCAGACCATAAACTGTAAAATCAAGTGGGTTATATAATAATTTTTTCATGGTACGACTTATGGAATAGAAAGGGGTGTCATAAAAATCATACCAATAAACAAGAAAGAAATAATATGAATGGTTTTATAATATATAATACCCATTAATGAATTTTTAATACAAATGTATGTCAACTTAGATGAAATATAATTTTGAAAGATCATTCATAAACATTTCTTCTAGAAAATACCCTTTTTTGAAAAATAATTATCAAAACATAATAAATTTTAAAAGTAAATTTCATTAAATATATGTGTAAAACACATAAAAGAATATTCAAAACACATTGAAAATATTTTTATATGAAAATAAAAATGAAACCATAGAAAGGATGCTACGACTCAATGATTGGTAATCATGGTGGAGAAAAACATCCATGTTAAATATTTTTGGCTGACGATTCCATCATATTATCGATAGATTTCAAAGAAGCCTTGATTAGAATAAAAAAATATTATTAAAATTATAAAATCTTGTGAGAAGGTAAATCAGGGGAATAAATTCCTTTAAAAAATTGGGGTATAATAGTTTTGAAAACAATAATTTTTTTGCAGATAACTGTTTTTAGACTAATAATAGAAATAAAGTTCAATTTTCTTAAAAACAATTTCTTAATAAAATTTTGAACAAATGACTAAAAATTATAAATATTAGATGAATAAATCATGTATAACCATTGGATAAAAAAATCCAGGATTTTTCCTGGGATATGGATCATATGATTTCATCAATGGATGTATAAGCTTAAAAATTCCCCATAAATGATGATAATGTTGGAATAAACTCTTACAACTTTTATAACATTGAATCATAAAACCAATGTGATTTTATCATTAAATGAAAATTAAAATATCATTAGTATGAAAAAATTAATTATATTACTGGTCAATGGCTCCTAATGGATGAATATTGGAGGACAATACAATGTAAGTCTCCAAGAATTAAAATTGAGACAAAAATACCGTTACTACTTTGTAAAAATATTAACCATAAATACCATTAAATATAGATCTACAAATGGACATGTACATACCAAAAAAGTTACATTGGATAACCATAATGTATTTTCATGGGAATTACACAACATAAAAGATATAAGTGGTGAATATAGCATGTGTTTCAAAAAAGTAAAAAGAGAGATGTAAATCCCTTAACATAAGTCTTGAATCTCATCATAATCATTAAAAAAATATTGTATAATCAATGTAATTTGTTTATAAATTTATAAAAAAATATATTACTATATTTAATACCCTATATTCTTTTCTTGTGATGTTATATTTCACATTTATTTATAATTACATGTTAAAGTTACATTTCAGGTAATAACCCCATTATGTTTTGTACATGTTTTGACATGTGATTCTTGGTAATTTTATGTATATCATCATGTAATAATATTAAAAATTATAATAAATTGTTATTAATATCATTGATTTTATTATTATATAAGTGTTTATAATTATATGTTATAGATAAACAAATAAATCAAATACACCGATCATTATGATGGTGGGTTGTACATACACATGAACGATTTAATATTTTTCTTGTAGGATTAAAATAAAGGAAAATATATGATATATTTTCATTAAAAAATAATATTATTTCAAAAATAAGTCTCATATTTTTATATATACCATATTTAATAAATTCATTTAAAATCATAAATGAATCATATCAATTTGCAAGGTGGTAGATTTCCATACACACGAACAATGTTGTCATATACCCCCAAATAGAAAATAATGATGGTGTGTCTGATAAAAAAATTAAACATTAAAAATAATTTCATAAAAATAATTAATATAATATATAGACGATAAATCAATCATTTTTTCCAAATGTGAATAGTTGTAATAGAAGAACACACGACATCTGTTCGTGAGGTGGTAGTATTCCGTACACACTAATGATGATTGTGTGTCCCGTATTGTTGAATTACATAAATGTTAAGGTCATAAAAGTAACATTATACAAAACAATTATATTTATTTCACATATCTTATTATATAAGCTTGATATAAAATTAAATTAAGATTTTTTTTGAAGAAAGAAAACCAAAATGTTAGTTGATGAACATTGTATATTCTTTTGTTTTCTCCTTTTGGTTTGCACCAAATGAATTATAAGGTTATATTTTTGAAAAATATGAGGATTATGGAAATAAATTATTTATGTTGAGAGATTATTTATTTAGGTTTTGGATGAAACAATTGTCTTGAGTGGTGTAAATATAGTGGGAGATGTGGTGGCCTTTTACAAGGGAGCAAAGTGAAAAACATGTTAACACCAAAATAGTAAACACTATTGTAAGGTCTCCCTTACATCATGTTCCTAAAATTAAAAAACAATATTTTTAGAAGCGGTGAAATTGTATAAATTTTCCTAGGTAAACGGTATTGTACATGTGTAGGGTCATTTTTTCATCTTATCTTTAATGTTTAACCAATATATAATCGGGTTCTTACATTATTCAACGTAATTAATTTTAATTTATTTCTGCAATTATATTGGTAAATAAAATTCTATTATTAGACATTAAAAATTTTAAATATTTAAAATTTTGAAACCATTTTTCCACATTAAAATCACAAAGTGGAAGAAAATAATTTAAAATTAATCCCATTGATGGGACGAGACAAGTTATATTTAATGTGAACAATTTCAAGAATTGGAAAAGTTTCTATATAAAATTTCATTGTAGAATTGTTTCCAATAACCTATAATGAATTAATTGATTTATAATTTAATACTTAATCTTTTAAGATATATTAAAACACAATTTAACTATATAAATAAATTAGATGAAAAGACAATTTTCAGTTGAAATTACTTATTTTTATGTATTCATCCAAAAATAAAATAGGTTAGAAAAGTCCAAAAAATTATCAATTAGATTATTTTGAAATTATGAATTGATTAATTAATTTTATTATATTTAATTATTTATCTAAAAGTGTTAAATTTTAATTTTAATAGTTTTTATAGAAAGGCATAAAATGAATCTTTTTTTAGAAAATTGTATTCTCAAAACATATAATGAGATAACAAAAAAATAATGATCTTATTATCCATATTATTTGATTATATAGAAAAATTATATTTAAAAATTAGTTATTAAAATATATATTGTAATTTTTAAAGTCTAGGTTATAAATATTATATTTAAGTAATTATAATAATAAAATATTGTTTCCTAAAAACTTAGAATTGATATAACACAACATAATTTGATGTTACATGTAGCCCAAGCTCAACATGGTGAAAAACATAATGGAAGATTCAATTGGAATAAAATATAATAATATAAGGTAATGATATTTTATTTTATCAAAAAAAGGTTTATTAAGACTCTAGGTGTTACACCTTAATCCCTCTATATGACAACCCTGATCTTTTATTACAAAATCAAACATAATTTATTACATAAAATTTACTTGATACAATATAGATGATCAAAAGTTCTAGTGTATTTGGGGCTTAGGATAATTACCTAACAACTTAAAACATGAAATTCAATATTTTTATTGAAAAAATCTTTTACATGACCACAACATGCACTCATACTTAGAATTTCATGGCATAACCTAAGGACATGCATACGAAAACGGTGAGCTATAAAGCCTAGTAAGGGAAAAATCATGTTATAACATGAGGAATACAATACATGTTAGACAATAGTCATATCAATATATGATAAGAGAATCATAAAAATAAAGGGATGATAAATCATGATAATCATAACATTGAAATGTGGCAATAACACTTGACATGGAATTAGCATGAGCCAAGGCTCATTGCACATGGAACATGAGTAAATCCTCATTGCACAGGAAGAACAAGTAAAACCTAGTTTCACTTGAATTAGCTTGATTAAACACCCATTACACATGAAGTATCATGACACTATACTTTTCTCAATGCATTGTAGTGCTATAAGGGCGCACCCTTCTTAAACATTTCATTTCATGTAAAAGTGTGCCACATGGATCGTATAACATGGATTTATAAAACATCATCATTTATTTCACAATAAAATAATGCGGAATTCATACGTGAAACTTTATAATCAATAAGTAAATGTGCATAAAGGTGAATACCCTTGATAGAGAAAGGGGCATGGTATTCACTACACAATGACATATGCATGGAAAATTGGTGAAATTTCGGCAGCGTAACGGCGTGACGTAAAAATTCATAAAAATGATTGATGAGAGAGAAAGGGGTATCTCATCATATGTACATGATATAGAAAATAATGGGTTCATATATATACATTTCCCAACAATTGTGATGGAATTTAGAGTCATGATACAAAACAATTTCTTGAATGTAAAAGAGGAGAGGGAAATTCCTTTCGGAATTTCGGCATAGTAACGGGTGTACATGGGAGGAATTTAAGGATAGAGAAATGGGTATCCCATCATTAAAACATTTATAGGGAAGTATGGGGGAGGTGATAAAACATACCCCAACATTTATAATTGATATTAAAAGGGAATAACAATTTAAAGAATATTGGTCAATAATGAGAAAGGAAGAAAACCCCTTACTTGAAAGTGTGCTTCCAAAGGCTTGAGAGAGGATTGATAGAGAGATTTTTTGGGATCTTGAGGCACCATGGGAGGATTATATAGAGATTAGGGAAGAGTTTGGACTAACTCCAAAGGCTTTGAGTGAGGAGAAAGTGGGATATTTGGTGGGATTATATAGGAAAGGTGAGGGAATTCTTTATTATTTAGGATTGGGACACCTCACATTAAACTAATCCAAACAACAAACCAGCCCATGGTTTTTGCCAATGCTTTTTTGAATATGGAAGTTAAAAACAACATTTTACAATTACAAAGTCCGAACTTCTTAAAAAATGTGTTTGATTATGTGGAGGTGAGTCACACTCCCAAGGAAAACAATTTAAAAAGACAGGATGTTTAATGAGTCTTGAAGGGTCCATTAATGCTTTTTAAATTAAGTCAAACAAACCCAAAATCACATTATATTAATGGTAAAACATTTATTGGCCTAACATACAGCTTATAGTATTTTATTAATTCACTATTTTGTCATTATGATGTCATAAAACACATTATATATTTAAATGGTATTTAATTTTAACCCAAAAATTTGACTGTCTCAAAAAAGTATGAAAAATTAAATGTTGGATAACTGCGACATCTCGATTCCCGAAATAATTTTTTTATCTAAATTATTTTATAAATATGTTAATTTTCACTTTTAAAATAAAAACCGACATTTATCGAAAATTCACTAGTTTTGACAAAAATGGCTTTCGAACCTTAATAAAAATTACAATTGCATTCATAAAATCATACGATGATTTATATTTAATAAAAATTATTTTCATAATAATAATATTTTTAAAAAATATTTTTTAATTCAAAAATACATTAATTCATCAAAATATATTTCTTAGTCGAACATTAACTAAAAATAATATTTGAGAATTAAAAACTATTTACAAGGTAACAATAATAAAATGAAAGTATATTAATTATTATATACAAAAATAATGTACATAACCATAGTCCTAAGGTCTTGTTACATAACACCTTATAACACTCACATAATATTGAAGATTATGGTGTGCGATGGTGATAAACTCTTGCGGTGGCTCAGGTAACATTGCTCGGGTGGTAATCTCTATCAGCTTCCACTTCTCTCGTAGGCAGTCCCACTCGATCTTAACCTATTGAAGCTCTGCTTGGGCTTGGTTAAGAGTGAAGCCCAATGACGCCACCACTTTTCCAAGCTCCGAAAAATGGGCTTAGTATTGGGAATGTATACTAGATGAGGCCATCTTTTCCTTTATTTGAGTAAATTAGATTCGTTAAAGCCTTATATTTATACTAATTTGTTGATCTCTTTTCAATGACCATATTAGAAACACTCACAATTATTAACAAAAACCCAAAGAATTTGACATTTTATATAGGCATTTCACATAAAGATACAGTTAATTAGATCAAGAGGGATTTCGATTAATGAATGTTTGGGTCGTTTTAATCTTCCCCCCTTAATTCCCCCTTAAAATTGTCTTTTCCCACACTAAAACAGATGTGGGTAACTCTACTTCATCAATTCCTCTAATTCCCACATCTCTTATTCAAACTTGTGGTTTCACCACAACACCTTGACAAGAGGCATTGTATTATTTTGTATTTTTTTCTCTACGATCTAAGATCTCCACTAGTTACTCCTCATAAGAAAGATAATCCTCAAACTGTACCACCTCTGAAGAGAGTACATGTGAAGGGTCTGGTATGTACTTCCTTAAGAGGTATACATGAATGAAATCATGCACTTTGGCCATGGTAGGTGGAAGTTCTATTTGATAGGCCACATCCCCTACACGATCAAGAATCTTGAAGGGGCCTATGTACCTTGGACTTAACATCCATTTCTTTCCAAACCCCATGACCTTCTTCCACGGAGATATGTGTTCCATGTATCCCACTTTAAACTCGAGGTCTCATCAATGGTTTTCTGCATAACTCTTTTGTCGACTCTAGGATTCCTTGATATGACACTAAATGGTTTTCACCTTCTCCACCATTTATTCGACCATTTCTGGTCCAAGTAGCTTACGCTCACCGACCTCATCCCAACACACCGGTGTTCTGCACCTTTTCCGATAAAAGGCTTCATATAGTTCCATTTGTATTCTCGAGTGGAAACTATTTTTATAAGAGAACTAAAACATAGGGAGATGATGATCCCATCCTGCTTTAAAGTCCATTGAGCGCGCTCTCAACATGTCCACAATTGTTCAAATAGTCTGCTCGGATTGGCCATCAGTTTGAGGATGATAGGCCATACTGAAGTTCAGTTCAGTATGCAGAGCATGTTGTAATCTTTTCCAAAACATAGAGATGAATCTTGGATCTTGATCGGACACAATATATAGTGGTACTCCATGCATCCTTACCACTTCCCTAATATATGTCTATTCCAGTTGATCCAATGAGAAATCTTCTTGAATAGCAATGAAATGTGCAACCTCTGTAAGATGATCCATAATAACCCAGATTGCATTGTTGCCTTTGGATATCTTCAGAAGTATAGTGACAATGTCCATGGTGATGTTCTCCCATTTCCATTCTGGTATGGGGAATGGTTGCATCATCCCCTTAGACTTCTCCCACTCTGCCTTCACTTGCTGACACACCAGGAACATTGATGTATATTCAGTGATATCCTTCTTCCTATTATCCCACCAATAATGCTCTCGGAGATCTCGATACATATTTGTGTTTCCTGGGTGAATAGAGATATTTGAACTATGTTCATCATCCAGAAGGTCCTTCTTCATCTCCAGACTTTATGGAACACATAGTCTTTTCCCAAATCTCACAATTCTTTCTTCATTAACATTAAACTCTGAGGATTTCCCTTTTCTAATAGATTCCACTTTTTCCTGAATTCCAACATCATCCTTTTGAGCATCCTTTAACCTTTACAAAAGTGACGGTTGAGAAATCATTTGTGAAAGGATTGATGATGTTCCCTTATTTATGATTCCCATGTCCATCTTCATAAAATCTAAGAAGATTGGGTCCTTATCAATTCTCATCAATGATATAATTTTTGGGTTCTCTATACCTATAGCATCATCCACCTTGTTCTCTTTCCCAGGGTGGTAATATATTGAGAAATCATAGTATTTGATCATCTCTAACCATCTTTGTTGGATCATGTTCAACTCTTTCTGTGGGAATATATAATTGAGGATTTTTTGGTCCGTATATATTTCACACTTCTCCCTAAATAGATAATGCCACCAAATTTTCAAATCAAAGATCACTATATCTATCTCAAGTTCATGTTTTGGATAGTTCTGTTCATGAACATTCCATTGTCTGGAATCATAGGCAATGACTTTGTCATTTTGTATCAACACACATCCTAGGCCCTTCTTCGAAGCATCACTGAATACCAGAAGATGTTCTCCACTTATGGGTAAAGTGAGCACGAGAATAGTGATAATCCTCGTTTTCAACTCCTTGAATATTTATTCACATTCATCACTCAAAGAAAACTTTACTTCCTTCTGAGTTAGCATGGTAAAAGGGCTGGACAATTGTGAGAAATTTCTCAAAAATCGTCGATAATATCTAGCTGATGCCAAGAAGCTACGGATATTCGTTACCAATGCTGGCCTTGGCCATCCCTCTATTGCATCTGTTTTAAAGGGATCCACAGATAACCCATTGCTTGTGATGATATGGCCCAAGAATGAGACTGCCTTCAACCAGAACTCACACTTGTTGTACTTTCCATAGAGCTTCTCCTTCCGCAAGGTCTCTAGTGTAGTTCTTAGATGCTCCTCATGATCATCCTTGGTTTTAGAGTATATCATAATATCATCTATAAATACTACCACAAATTTGTCGAGGTAATCTCTAAAGACTCTATTCATCAAGTACATGATGATTTATGGAGCATTAGTGAGTCCTAAGGGCATTACTATAAATTCATAGTGCCCGTATCTAGTACAAAAACCAATCTTGGGGAGAAGTATTGTGCTCCATGGAGCTTATCGAAAAAGTCAGATATTCATGGGAGAGGATACGTTTTCTTGATCGTGATTTTTTTAAGCTCGCTATAATTGATTCAAAGGTGTATTGACCAATCTGTATTCTTGATGAAGAGAACTGGTGCACCCCATGGTGAAGCCCTTGGGCATATAAACTGTTTATCCAAATTCTCATGTAGTTATTTCATCAGCTCTTCAAGCTCCACAATAGCCATTTTATATTTAGTCTCGGATATTGGAAATTCCCCAAGTATAATTTCAATTGATAATTTAATATCTCTCCTAGGAGGAAGACCAAGAAAATACTTGGGAAACACTTCAATGAATTCCCTCACAATAGGCATATCTTCAAGGATGGATTCCTCCTTAGAATCCATCATCTGATCCAGATATGCATGCTCATAGGGCAGTAATATCCATGTTTGAGATGACGGAGCTAAATAAAATTCATGTTCCTCCTTGCACTTGTGAAGAATCGGGGGTCAATTCTCTACATAGAGAGTGATTTCCCTTTCACGGTAATTTATGTTGACTCTATATAAGGCAAGACAATCCATGCTAAGAATTGCATCAAATTCCGCCAGAGGGAGTATGAAGAGGTTCACCGAGAAGTTTAATCCATCTTTTATGACATGGGAAGAGTTATATTCATGGGTTGCAATGATTTCCCCAATTGTTGTACTCACCAATATCTTCACTTCCATTTTTTTAAGAGGTGGTGCCTCAGTCAAAGACCAAGGAACAATTTATTGCATAACGAAAAGGAGTTACAAAAGTCTGAAAGATGGAAAATTTTTAAAATCCTTATTAAATAATGGGAGCAAATCATCAGGAAAGAGATCCAACTAAGTAATGGCCTGATAGACCCCCTTGTTGGTGAGACTATCGAAAACCATGTTTGCCTCGTGGAACACATGAGTGGCAATGTAGTTGAGGTTCTTGAGCGATGTAAGACATTTCATCCGTCGAGAAGTGAGCGGCCAAGCAAGGTGCACCACGCCCTTCCAAATATCTTGAACAACAGTGGTTGAATCACATTCAATCCACAGGTTGTTCCAACCCCTCTACATGGAAAATTCCACTGCATGAATGACTCCCAACATTTCCACTTCCAGTGCCGAGGAAGTGCCACAACTTCAGAAGAAGCAACCAAGGCATCTTCCATGCAAGTCTCTGAAAATGGAACCACAGCTTGTCGGACCCGGATTACCTCTAGAAGTGCCTTCAACATTCAATTTAATCCATCCTGGCAGCGGGGCTTTCCAGAAGACCTCAAAGGTGCGACGGGGTAGCCTGTAAGATCCAGCAATTCTAAGACGATGAAGGATCTCAAAATCACCAACAGAGTTGTCACAATGATCCTTTTGAAGAGAGGAAGCATCCTTTATAGCAATGAGGATACGCATTTTACCTACATTGAGACTGAACCAACATTTATTATGAATAAAATTATCTCTGTCATACCAGATCACATGTAGGAGCTCAGCGACCGTAGCCAGAAAAAGATTCCTGACTTGTTTAGAAGAATCTGAATTCACACAAAGCTGAAGATGAGAGCTAATAGAATCAATAAGAGACCATATGCAACCAAAAATGTCAGAAATTTAATTCCAAAGAGCAGCAGTTGTATCACAAGATAAGAACAAATGATTAGCATCTTCACGATGTTGGTTACAAAAATGACATCTATAACAAAGAGTAATCCCGAAAGATTGGAGACACACATCTGTGGGGATCCTATTATGAGCAAGACGCCAAATGAGAATAAATCATGATGGTTTGATCCAAGGTTTGTTAAAGGCTTTCAACTAGACAAATTTGGAATTAGGGATACTAAAATTATTATTGTAGAATATTTTAGAATATAAGACACCGTTAAAGGCATGTTCTCAAATAAGGAAATCATTAGTATCAGAAAAATGGTAATTGTCAATGATATGACTGATGTTGTCTTGAAGGATGATGCCATGGGAGTTAACAACATCACGAATTGTGGAAGTGGTGTTCTCAAAACTAGTGGTGGACGTAAGCATAGATATTAAAGGGGTACCAGTCCAGTTGTCCAACCAGAAATTCAAAGAGGAATCAACGCTAACCATCCATCTAGCATTGTTCATGATAGCGAGAAAACAATGTCTAATGGAAGGCTAGATGAATGAAGTAATGTAACCAAAATTACCATTCCGAAGCTTATTAACAAACCTTTTCCTAAGAAAATACAAGGAATCAGAGTTACTATGAATAATATTCCAGGAAATTCTATCTTGAAGATCTTCATTAAAAAGCTTAAGGTTCTTAATACCAAGTCCACCCCTATCCAGTGGTTTACAAAAAGTGACCCAAGGTATGGTGACAAGTTTTCTTTCAATTGTACTACCAGTCTAGAAAAAAAAATTTAATGCAAGTGTTGATTCTTCTAAGAAGACTGGAAAGCCATTTGTAAACCATCATAGAGTAAAACATCTTGGAAACAATGGTAGACTTGACAAGGCAAACCCTGCCAGCCATAAAAAGAGATTTACCTTTCCAAGAAGAGAGTTGATTGATCATTAGATCGACAATGTTTTGAAAATATCTTGATTTTGGTCTACCCCAAAAGATTGGGACCCCTAAGTAAGTAAAAGGGTAGGAGCCATCTTTAATTCCTAAGTAGTCAATGATGTGATTTTTTCTGTTGGGGGGTAAGTGTTTCCCAAAGAAAACAAAGGATTTTTTCCAACTAATAGCATGCCCCGAAATGTCTTCGTAATGTTCCAGGTCACTTTTGAGGTTTTTGATGTTCCAAATATCTCCCTTAAGGAATAAAATTATATCATCAATGTAGAAAAGATGAGTAGGAACATTTAAATTTTTAGCAGCTTGAATAGGGATGACTTTCTTTTGATTCACAAGGCTCGTGATGAGCCTACTTAAATAATCCTCGTCAATAGCAAAAATAATGGCAGAGAGGGGATCACCTTGCCTAATCCCCTTTGTACATTTGAAAAAACTTTTAGGGGAACCATTGACCAGCACAGAGATGGAAGCTGAATTAAATAAGGTGCATATCATGGAAATAAAAGATTCATTAAACCCAAAGCTCCAAAGAACCTTAAAAATAAAATTCCAGTCCATAGTGTCAAAGGCTTTTTTGATGTCTAATTTAATGGAAACACTACCTCCTCTAGTAACTTTATTAAGAATATTAGTACATTCCGAGGCCAGGCAGATATAATCTTGAATAGTTCTTCCTTTTATAAAGCCAAATTGGTTCCAAGAAATAATTCTATTTGTGATGGAAGTGAGATGATTATCAAGGAGTTTTGTAATAACCTTCTAGAGGGTGTTGATGAGAGCAATGGGACGGAAAATATGAATCTCATCGGTATTATCCACTTTAGGTTCGAGAGCAAGGAACTGGGCATTTATCCCATGCGGTGGGACACCATTGGAGAAAAAGGATTTAACCATTTTGAAAACATCCATATGAATAATATCCCAGTATTGCTGAAAGAAACCATTGTTGAACCCATCTGGTCCTGGGGCACTGTCAGGGTTAAGGCTGAAAATAGTGTCCTTGATTTCATGATCCATAGGAATTCTTAGAAGATGATCATTGTCCTCAGCAGTGACGATATTGGGAATGATGTCAGGGAGGAGGTCCTTATTAACCTCCGGACTATTAAACAGATTATGGAAGTAATGAACAATGTGATTAGAAATGTTATCCTTAGTGTCAAGAAGAGTATCATCAACTTTAATAAGGGCAAGTGGCTTACTGATTTTCCTGATTCTTTGAAGAGTATTATAGACTTTCGTATTTCGGTCACCATATGATAGCCATTTAGTTTTAAAGATTTGATTGCGCATGTTATCTTTGTGTTTCAGAAGAGAGTTAATCTTCGAAGTGATATCAACCTCAACTTGAGGGTCTAGAGAAAAATCAGAACAGGTATTTGAGCATTGGATACGAATAAGGTCATTCTCCAAAGAGGATATGTCCACATCGATCTACATTGTTTTAGAGAAACGCCACCCCTTGAGATATTGTTTCAGAAGCTTTAGTTTGGGAGTGCAAGCAAGATAGTCGCTTTGATGCCTCATGCCATCCTAGAATTCTTTAATCATGTTGAAGCATTCTGGGATTGCAGCCCAAGCATTGTTAAATTTAAAGGGAAGAGGTGATTTTGAGCCCCTAGAGGCGAAGAGAACAAGAATGGGGTGATGATCAGAGTTGATCATGGGTAATGTAATGCTGGATATGGAGTCCCAATTGTCTAGAGCAGCAGTATTAGTGAAAGCTCTATCAAGTTTGCTAGCAACAATACTATTGAGGGACTTTCTATACCAGGTGTACTTGGAACTAGTATTATTGATTTCACAAAAATCACAATCCTCAACAGAGGCTTTAAATTCTCTAGTAGATATGGGAGAGTGAGACGGGCCAATATTTTCACTTGGGAGAAGAATAGCATTGAAATCACCGATCACCAGCCAGGGATCTTGAAAAGAAGAAGACAGGGAAAGGAGGTCAATCCAGAGAGATCTACGATCTTGATACCTATTTTTAGCATATATCATAGTACAGACCGTACAAACTCCAGCGTAAGAGAAAGCACAAGTAAACATTTGGTCAGAAAGTTTTACAATATTAACAGACTACAAAGAAGAGTGATGAAAAATCTTGAGAGTTTCAGTAGAGAATCCCTCTTTACAAGCACCTAGAAAATTAAAACCAAAAGAGCACAAGTGTAAATATTTTGGAGAAAAATTAATTTTAGGCTCATCAATGGCAAATAAAATTGGTTTGTGAGTCAAAATAAATCACTTGAGCACAATAAAAGTGTCAGAGTTGGCTATTCCCTGACAATTCCAAAATAAACAATTCATTTGAACCTACGTTTGGAGCTAGAGCTCCCTTTTTTTGATCCACCCAAACCCTTGTTCCTTGCTGACCTTCTAGGATCATTAGAGGAAGATTGGTTGGATTGTTTCCCCTGCTTGCTCTTGGAAGAGACAACAGAGTTATTAGAATCTATTTTCATATCACAATTATTTTTATTTTTATTCAAGGAGATTGAAGACCCAAGCGGAGTTGCTGGGAGATCTAATGAAGCCGAAGCAGGGGTGCAAGCATTTGAAAACCCTAAGGAGGCAGTCACAGTGTCCATAGAACCCACTACCATTGTCTCCTCACTGGAACCTGCCACCTCAAAGGTGCAAGGCTTTTCATTATCTACCTCCACCATGTCTGAATTGTCAATTCCATTTTTTTCATAAATATTACCCGAATTCAGATCCAAATGAGTCTCTGTTGAGAGAGATACAGGCTGGTCGGGCTGCTTATTGGTACCATTTAAATGGTAAATATTAGTAGTGGGATGTGAACCCACTGAAGTTATGTTATTCTTATTAACATGGAAAAAGGAGGGTGAAGAGGTACCTGTAGTGGCACCCTTTATCAGCATACCTGTAGCCTCATTACCCTCTATCTGAATCACGACTTGAAAATAATCACCCCAGGAATTATGTTGGCAATCCTCCCAAGGGTGTTCAAGAATGTCTCTCACCATATGTTCAATTTCGTCCCTCAGTCTGTGGTCAGCATCTGTAGTTTCAGGAGGGTGCACCAGATTCTCATTTTGTATCTCACCTGAGGCATGAAGGTTAACCTCCTGTGGGATTTTCTCACTTGAACCAGAATCAGACGAGCCCGCAGGAATCTCGATTTTTTTCTACATCATGTTCACTTCCTCTACCAAATTCACAGCAACTACACCCTTGGTCCCCTCCTCCTCAACCAAATCGGACCATTTAACACCAGAATACTTCCCCGCATGAGATTTTTTAACCCATTTATCAACTTTTGTCTGATTATTTACATGCTGTCCAGAAACAGTAGGTTGAGCCTTCTGCTTTCGGTTAACCTAAGTCCAACCATCATCCTTTGGTTGTTCATCCCTTGACTTCACCTAGTTCTTCATCACATGACAATTTAAAAGGGATTGTCCAACAATCTTACACAGTTCACAAAAGGGAGGTCTGCACTCATATTCCAACCAAATGTTGGTTGTGTATTCATTTGCAATGAAAGCAACCAAGTCTGGTGGTTTGTTACCAAGATCAACTTCCACCAAGACCCTCGCATACAAGACAAGTTCCGCATTGCTCGTCCGGTGATCTATCTTCAATGGAGAACCGATGCAAGAGGCAATGTCGTTTAAGATCTTGGGATGCCAGAAGAAGAAATTTAATCCATGGAGTCATACCCAGATCTGAGCCGTCATATTTCGATGAGTATAAGGATTGAAGGAGAAATCCCATTCTAAAAGTCGTAGCAGACCTGGTTTCAATTGAACATTTCCAATCGACCAGACTCGATCTATCTCCTCCTGCGAGCTTAAAAGGATGTGAAAATACCCACGCCCGATCAGAACAAGCTTTTAGTCAAGAAAACCCCATATGTACGAGATCCTCGGTTTGAGTTCCGTAGCCGACCATGGAGTGTCACCCTTTAATTATGATATGCGTCCCAAAACCGAGAACTTACAGAAATGAGAATGCTGCTTCAGCGCTTCCGGATCCGCCTCCAACGTGAGTCGGCCATCATCCAATTTCTTGCAGAAGGATGATCTCCTTGAGATTGTATTGCACAGATCTGTGCCTTTCGACTCCTTAAGAAAGGAGATCGGTTTAGGTTTTTCTCTTGCTGCCTTGGTGGTTGTTGGTTTCCTCTGAAAACCCTTGGGTTAGGGCAATTATTTGCAAGATAACCTGGTTCTTTTCAGTTGTAGCAATGAACCACGCATTGAGGTTCGAATGGAATGTTCCTCTCCTCTGTCACAGCCGTGGGTCTTTCTTTCCAACAGTTAACAGCCAAGTTCCCTTCTATTCCATAGCTAGATCATTTTCTTGTACCCTTATGGAAATTTTTAGGGTGTTTCTTTCCGCACCTTTGGCATGTGGGGTGCGAGATCTTCTTAGCACCATTGGATTTATCCATCGGACCACCAAAATTGAATTCCACCTTACGCTTCTTATCCCCATGATACCCTTGAGATTTTATGATCTCCATTTCGACCATGAGGGCACATCAGACAATTTCCTTGTAGCTTTTGAAGTCACAGATCACCAGTGCTTTCTGCAGGCTAGGCTTCATCCCACCAAAGTAGAGGTCATCCTTGCATTCAGGGGTAACGATAAAGACAGAAGCATATCGTGAAAGCCTTGTGATGTTTTCCTTATACACTCCAACAGATTAGTTGTCTTTTTTCTTGATGGCAAGGAAGTCCCTTTCCATCTAAGCAGGAGGGTGCATGGAAAATATTTATCAAAAACATCTTCCTGGAATCCTTTCATTCCAATTCCTCAATCTCCCCCTTAGGCATTGTATTTTTTATCAATGCCCACCATTGATCATCTTCACCCTTCATACAATAATTATCCAGGACAACATTCTCTTGTTCAAGACATTGAAGGATGTAGAAGATCTTTTCAATGGATTTTATCCATTGTTCAGCGATTGAGGGATCAGATGATCCATTAAAAGTAGAAGGCCATTGTCTCATGAAGCTCTCGATAGCGACTTGTTATTTCTTAGGGGGTTGAATGTTTTTATTGACCCATGTTATTCAAAACTTGAGTTATCTAGGAGAGAAGTGTGACAATGTTCATGATTCCCGCTCCCATTGTATTGGGAATCTCCTTAGTAGAGTCATCACATTGATCTTCACATTGGTTATTAGCCCAAGTCCTCCTATTACCAGCCATTGGCTGGAATAAAAGCAATGTTAGGGGTAACACATAAAGGGTTATCCAAGTAAAATAACTAATGACTTATAAATAATTTTTATTTCCTTAACATATGAATCTATTGTCTTCAGTCTATGTTATCCATGATCTACTTTATAGCATATATTCTTAGGGAATTTTTTCTATCCCTCAATAATGGTTCATACCATGATTGTAAATTTAACAAATCATATCCCCCAATAGTTTCATAACAAAGAGTGCAGCAATTCCCATTGTCATGAACCAGATCTCAATCGAGTCTAGCTCAAAATGGTGTATTTGGGTTTTACCCCTAGGATACATTTGTTCCAGAGCCGCCTATATCTGCTCGTATCCAGACAGGGATGTATTTTCTTGATAAACCACTTACTCAATACTCACCAAAACATAGGGATGTTTTTATTATACTTAGTCTTGTCTCTAAGTCTTTACTAGGGTTTTCTAATCCTAATCCCAACAATAACTAAACATATCCTCTGATACCAACTATGACAACCTTGCTTTTATTTCAAACTTAAACTTGATTTATTACATAAACTTAACTTGATACAATATAGAAGATCGATAGGTCTAGATTATTTGGGGGTTAGGACCATTACATAACTTCTTAAAACATGAAATATGACATATTTATTGAAACCATCATTTACATGACCACTACATTCCCTCGTACTTAGAATTGCATGGGATAACCTAAGGACATTCATAAGAAAAGGGTGAGCTATAAAGCCCAGTAAAGGAATAATCATGTTATAACATGAGGAATAAAATTGATTTTAGACAATATGAATATCAATATAGTACAACATAAGTATAAACATAAAGGAATGATAAAGCATGATAATCATAACATGGAAATGTGGCAACAACACTTAACATGGAATTAGCATGAGCCAAGGCTCATTGCACATGGAGCATGAGTAAATCCTAATTGAACATGAAGAATGAGTAAAAAATCATTTCACTTGAATTAGAATGAGTCAACACCCATTTCACAAGATTTATCATGATACTATACTTTTCCCAATTCATTGGAGTGCTATAAGGGCGCACCCTTCTTAAACATTTCATTTCATGCATAAGTGTGCCACATGGATCATATAACATGGATTCATAAAACATTATAATTTATTCCAAAATAAAGGAATGTGGAATTCATATATGAAACTTTATAATTAATAATTAAATGTGAATAAAGGTGAATACCCTTGATAGATAAATGGGCATGGTATTCACTACAAAATGACATTGTCTTGGAAAATCGGTGCAATTTTGGCAGTGTAACGGTGCGACGTAAGAATTCATAAAAAATTTCTGATGATAGAGAAAGGGGTGGATCATCATATATACATAAGATGGACAATAATGGGGTCATATAGAAAAATTTAACAACAATTTTAATTTAATTTAGAGTCATGACACAAACAAAAATTCTTGAATGTAAAATAGTAGAGGGAAATTTCGTTCGAAATTTCAGCATAGTAACAGGTTTACATGGGAGGAATTTAATGAGAGTGAACGGTGTATCCCATAATTAGAACATAAATAGGGAAGTATGGGGGAGGTGTGAAACCATACCCAAAAATTTATAATTGAAATTAAAATGGAATAACAATTTAAATAATATTGGACAATAATGAGAAAGGAAGAAAAAGCATTATGTCAAACTGTGCTTCCAATGTCTTGAGAGAGGCTTGAAAGATGTGTCTTGGGAGCTTAGGGCACATTGGGAGGATTATAGAGAGAGTAGGACAGAGGTTAGACGAACTCTAAAGGCTTTGAGTGAGGATAAAGTTGGATCTTGGGTGGGATTATATAGAAAAGGTGGTGGAATTCTTTATTATTTAGGTTTGGGACACCTCACATTAAACTAATCCAAACCACAAACCAGCCAAAGGTTTTTTCCAATGGTTTTTTGAAAAGGGAAGTGGAAATAAATATTTTATAATGTCAATGTACAAACTTCTTAAAATAATGGGGTTTCTTATGTGGAGGTGAGTCACACTCCCAAGGAAAACAATTTAAAAAGACAAGATGTTTAATGAGTTTTGAAGGGTCCATTAATTCTTTGTAAAATAAGTAAATCAAACACAAAATCACATAATTTTATTGGTAAAACATATTTTGGCCGAACATAAATTTTATATTATTTTATTACATCACTATTTTTTCATTATTATGTTATAAAACACATTATATATTTAAATTGTATTTAATTTTTACCCAAAAATTCGACTGTCTCAAAAAATTATGAAAAATTTACCATTAGATAATTTCGACGTCCTGAGTCCAGAAATAATATTTATTTTATCCAAATAATTTTCTGATTATTTTAATTTTAAATTTTAAAATAAAAACCGATATTTATCGAAAATTCAATGGTTTTGACAAAAATGGCTTTTGAACCTTAATAAAAATTACAATAGCATTCATAAAATCAAAAGATCATTTATATTAAATAAAAATTAATTTAATAATAATAATAATATTTTATTAAAATATTATTTAATTCAAAAATCCATTAATTCATCAAAATAGTTATCTTAGTTGAACATTAACTAAAAATACTATTTGAGATTTAAAAACTATTTACAAGGTAATAATAAAAAAATGAAAGTATATTCATTATTATATACAAAAATAATGTACACAACCATAGTTATAAGGAATTGTTACATAACCCCTTATAACACCCACATAAGACCGAAGAGTAAGGTGTGCGATGTTGACAGAATCTTGAGGTGGCTCGGAAAACATTTATTGGATGGTAATCTCTATCAACTTCCACTTCTCACGTAGGTGTTCCCACTCGAGCTTTACCTATTAAATCTCGGCTTGGGCTTGGTCAAGAGCAAAGCCCAATGACACCACCTATTTTCCGAGCTCTAAAAAATGGGTTTCGTATGGGGAACGTCAACTAGATGAGGCCATCACTTTCTTTTTCTGAATAAATTGGATTCATTAAATCCCAATATTTATACTAATCATGTGATCACTATTCAATGGAAAAATTAGAAACGGTCAAAAGTATTAACATAAAACCAAAGAAGTTGACATTTTATATAAACATTTTACATAAAGATACATTTAATTAGATTAAGAGGGATTTCCATTAATGAAATTTTGGGTCATTACACTCTAGGTTTTTATTTTATAGAGACCAAAAACTATTAGACATGTATATTAATGTTTTCAAGTCAGATAAGAATGTCCTGGATGATAAAAATTAAATAGGAAGTGGTTTATTAATGCAAATGATTGGGAAAATTTATACATGAGGGTAGAGTCTTTTAATGGTTGAAATGTTGGTTATTTTAATATATTATCCAACTATTTATTGGTGGAATTAATTTAAATAAATATTATAGATAATTAATAATAAAATTAGGATTATTGGAAAATTTTATTAAGATATAATATTAAGTATTATTCTAATCATCTCCTTTAATGCATAGAATCCAAAAACATTTCTAATATGAGAAAAACCAAATTGATGTTCTGAAATTTAATATATAAATTTATAAAATAAATTAATTATTATTTTATTAAATTATTATACTACATAAATGAATTCTTAAGAAAATATTCGATAAATTTATATGTAATGATTAAATAATTGTGAAATATTAATAATATTTATACTCCTAAAGTCATAATTTTAACATTTTCACAAAAAATCATCATTTTGATGAAATAACAAAATCACCTTAATATATTTTTTACATGAAGAATTAAAAAATGATTTCAATTTAATAGAAATTTAATTAAAAATTTATTAATATTAACTTTTTAATAAAACTATATAATTCATGTCAAATTGTTTATTTATAATAGAAACTGTATATTTTGTTATCAATGATTCCAAATAAATTTTTAATTATCTATTTCTTATTATATGAATGAAAATTAATTATTTATAATTCTAAGAGATATAAAATATTTATGATATTATTCTTATAAGTAATTAATATTTAGATTTTAATTACATAATTGATAAAATGGGTTTATTGTAACAAAATTTATATGTTATGATTAAAATTATATTGAAATGAAAATTTTACAATCCTAAAAGATACATTATTAAATATTTGTTAACAATTTTTTCACAAAAATCCACTATACATGATAGGAATAATAATTATCATATATAAATAATAATTATTTGAAATGATAATTTATTTAAAATATATTCCAATTAACATTTTAAAAGGATATTTTTTAATAATAAAAAATTTGTACATTGAATATGAAGAAAGCAATTTAAAAATTAAAGATGATAAAATGTCATTAAAATTTATGATAATGTATTAAATTAGTGTAAAAACTATATTTAACCATTTATCTTGTCTTTAAAATGAAATATTATATGACCTTACCTTTAATATGTTACAACATGTTGATATTGTTAACATGAATCATATTATGTTACCGAGTGTATTATAATTAATTAATTTAGATTATGATATAAAACTAAATGTAAAAATTATTTATTTATCAAATACAAAAATATATAGAAAATTTAGGGGAAATAGAATTTGAAAAAAATTTGGGCTTGTCATTGGCATTATTCTCATGTGGCCCTTCAGTCATGGGTTCGAGCCCTGCAAATATGATGGATGTGATGTGTTGTCCCCCATACCATGTGATACCATTTTATTAATAAAATATTCTAATAAATAAGATATATATTGATTTAGAATTTAATTTAATAATTTAACGATTAATGTTTATAGGGAAATTGGGATATTACATTCTCCTACCCTCAAGGACATTAAATCCTCATAATATTTGTTCTCATATTGATATGATAGAATAAAATTATAATAAAAGTCATAAATTTAGATATAATGCAATTTTTTTTCATATATCTAAAACATTGTTCAATTATTTCCATGACTCCAGTAAATAAATGATTATGGATGTTTCAGTATTTCCATTTCCAAGTGACTTGAAAGAGTTGAGGTCTTGAAATCCAATAAAAACATACCATAATTCATAGAAATATTAGTGAAATTAAAATGTGGTTGATATTTCAAATAGTTTCTTACATTATATATAGATATTTTAAAATTATTCAAAATCATTTAAAATATATTTTGAAATAATAGTGATGATTAATTCATCTAGAATAGATAAGATTGTTATATTACATCAGTTTTCTTACATGTTGATAAAATAACTTTAATATATTGGAAAAATTATTATTAAAAGTGAGATGGATTATTATATTTTAAACTAAGAATTTTCCATTTGATTAAATATAATATTCTATGAAATTATATTATACATTAACATTAAGTTATTTTATTATAATTAATACTATTTGTATAATAAAAATTGATTTAAGTTCTTATAATTCATAATCCAATGATCCAAATAAAAATTATTATCCTTGAAATACTAACCCATAAGTATATATAATAATTCTAAATTATTCTAAAAAAATATCCTAACCTCTAAGGAAATCTAATTATTGAATTTGCAACGTACTATGTGGAAACATGCCATTATCAACACATAAATTTTAATTTAATAAAACGAGGGAACATTATTACATTTTGAAGATCATTTCAGGTTAGGATTTTATAGAATTTGAAGAAACACTTATATTTAAAACAATTATAAAACATTGTTCCCACATCCACTTAATATTGATTTTTTCCACAAAATCATGATTTGTAAATTTAAACTCCACTTTCATTCAAAACAATTTCTCTTCCCTTATGAATAATTCCCATATTGGAATTGTAGACCATACTATAATTCCTAAAAATAATTAATTATTGTTTTTTTTAAATTCTAGAACACAAAAATCATAATAAGGGATATAAAAATAAAAAAACAATTTATATTTTATGAACATCATGGAAACCAATATAAAAATATATTTTACCTTAATTAACATTAAACTCAATATAACCATACACATAATCCATAAAACATATTTACTATTATTTTTTTGTTAAAACAAATCATATCAAATATTAATGGAAATACCATATTCCTGAGTGTATCCAAAAAACATATGTACTTCTAATTTTTTTAATTAAAAATAGTCTTGTAAACATAAAAAAAAATAACAATATTATATTAAAAAAAATCACTAAATTTTATTACGAAGTCAAATATATGAAAAAACATATTGAAAAATAAAAAATTATTATCGGTAACTTGATGAATAATATTCATATAACTCTTATAATCACTCTTTCAAGATACTATAAAATTGAATAACCTACCCCATTAATTCAAACATATATTCCATAGTAAAAAAATGATACAGTTCATTAGATATCTATATTGGGAACACCCATCACAATGAAAATTTACATGGTAAAAATACATAAAACACATATAATATTTCATATCCATCATAAAATATCATAAAATATTTCTGTTAATGAATATTCTAAATCAATTCCTAGATATAATAAAAATTAGGACAATAATAAATTTTATTTGAAAACATGTAAAATATAAATTACATAGATGAATTGGAAAAAAAATATCTATAAAAAAACAAAAATATTAGAGAAATTTACATAAAAATTGATCATGACAGTGGGAAATTTCATTCATAATTCATACAATAATAATATTTCCTCAACACATTTAAAAAAACCCTTATTGAAAATGTTTAAATGATAAATATTTATACCCCTGTAATTAATTCCTATGATATTTTAAAATGAAATATAAAATTAATTTAAACATAATAATAATTATTTTGATATTATTTAAGAAACATTTATATGGAAGATAATGATTCATAAGAAATCATTATAAAATTTAAAATAATGTTCTTAAATAAAATCAAATATAAATTTGATAGAATTTGATTAAAAATGAAATATAAGGGGGAACAAGAAGTGGAAACATAAAATAATTTAAATTTATAATAAGATGATAAAATAAATCATCAAGGAATATAATCTTCCGCAAAAGTTAAATAAGTGTTGAATATGGATAAAGACTCTATGAATGGAAATTGAGATTCGAAATCATATACCTCAAGTCTGAATCACCATATAAGTATATTAACACATGTATAATTTTTTTTATCAATATAATATTTGATTAAATAAAATTTTAATGTTTATTCCATTATAATTATTCATTTTTTAATTTATTAACATGAATTTTATAGTTAACAAATTGATTTAGTTTAAGTTGGACGTTTTATGTACATTAATTTGAAAATACCAAACAATATTTGGTAGGTTGACTATGTTCAATGGGTTCATGATTAATTATTTAATATATATATATATAATATGATTAAATAATTACCATTTTTATACATTAATTTTAAAAGTAATACTATCCGCGTAAGATAGTAATGAAAAATTATCTATGTCACTTCATTGATATTGTAGTTCATAGGTACGAATGAAAGACATTATAATTATCCAAAGGATATAAGTATAAGATGGTAAATATTATCATATATTTATAGAAATATATTTATTTCATATTTATCTTATATTTTCATTAAAATTTTCAGAACAACCAGCCAAATGAGGTGGTTATGAAAAATGACACACATTTATTCATGTAGGTTCTCATACAAATGCATTCATTAGCGATGTTTCCATTTTACAAAAGATGTAAAAAGAGTTTAAAATGTATATTAACATTAACATAATAAAAATTAATTATACTATAGAAACAAATGGTCTCAAAATATAAGGTTTGTTATAGGTTTAAAGGATGTATAAGAAGAAATTAACTTTAATGAACATGGTTAATAGTTCTACATATTTTTTTAAAAAAAAGTTATTTGGATCACACATTAAACCTTATTGGTTATTTTTTTGGGGAGAATTTATAATTTAGTAATTTAATAAGAATTTTGGGTGATATTTCGGTATTTATTAGTTAAGATAATGTGAATGAGAAGTGGGTTTCCAAGGGAAAAGGGAGGGGTGTTTATACTTGAGTGAAGGAAATTTTTAGGGTTACGATTTTCATTATTATAATATTTAAACCAACCATTTGATGGTGAAATTAATTTCAATGTTATACATGGATATTTAAGGATAAAAAAGTTTATTTGACAATTTAATTATTCAAAAACATAATGGTTGATTCTAAAATAGACATTTAAGGCATAAGATCAAAAAATAATATTTAATAATGAACAAATCTAATTAATATTCCCAAATTTCAAGTATAAATTTTTCAAACAAAATTTATATTTTTTAATATAATATTAATATTCTAAAAATAGTATTCATAAATAGATAATTTCATAAACATTGATATAATTCATATATCATAATTATATCATTCAAATTTTTGTACGCATAAAACCGGAATTTTTACTTTTTCACTAATCAATTTTGTAATAAAAATAAAAAAATCACCCTAATATAACATTGACATGGATATTTTAAAATTTAAATAAATTTTATGGAAACAATATTATTTTGAATGAAAACTATTTCATTTTTATGAGTGATTACATTTATATTTTTTATTATCACTTAAATTATAAATGATTGATAATTGCTTAATTATGGTTATAAAACATATAAAGATAATGAAATTATTCTTTTAATTTAGTGGATGTATGATTCTAATCACATTGTCCAATAAATAGTTTTAATATAAAAACATGTATATTCTATTATTAAAAATATATATCGATGACCATATTACATTTCATAAAACCAGTGTACCAAATATTTGCAAACATTTTGTGATGGTACCCTTTACAAAATAGAAATAACATTAAAAAATTTAAATAATAACTATTTCATAGTGTGATTTTAATAAGAAATTCTATCTAATACATTAAAATGATATTTTTTGTTAATAAAAAATATTTATATAAAATTTGATAAAAATAATCTTAAAATTAAATGTGATACATTGCAATTAAAATTTATTGATAGTGTTTTTGTTAAGTCTAAAAATGATCTTTTAGATTATTGTTAACATGAAATTTTATATGATATTACTTTTAATATGTTTCACCATTGTGACTTTGAAAGCATATACCATAATATGTTAACCATTAGATTATAATGAAATAACTATAATAATGTTAGAAAAATAAAATAGAAATACATTTTTCTAATTCCCTATACCTATACCATTAGATCTAGTTCTATAAAAAAATAATTTAAATACAAACCATGATTTCATATATTAAATTCATGATATATGAATCCTTAGTTACTAAATCAATAATTATTACTATATCTCTAAAACCCCAATAATATTTTCAGGTTTTGAGAGTAGTTGAATTATTAATAATGAAATAACTAGAGAAGATCATTTTCATTTTATAAAATAGGTATACTTTCATTATTTATGGAACTAATTAATCTATAATGAGTATTTTACATCCCTCATAAATTCTTACACATGTGTTATTCTGAAAAACATTTAATGTGTACTAATTTTATTCATCACTTGGGGAAATATAAACATAATAATGGGTGAGCTCTAACGATCTGTAATGAAAACATATAAGGAAAGATATCAAAATATAATTATATTATATATAATATGGTAGAAATAAATGATCTTAATAATTCAAAAATCATTTTAACCTAAGATCATGATATATCGATTATAATATATGTAAACCTATATATTAATATTTACTGATTACATATTTATTGAATGTATAATTCCACAAATAAAAATAATGTTTCCACAATATTATTCTGAGACACTTTCTGGTTATGGGAATAGGTATAAGAAAACTCATATGTGATTTTTCAAATGACACATGTTAATTCTTGGAGGTGAAATATAATTCAATGCATCACCCATCAACTGATTAACTCAATTTCATTCACCATTAGAGTCAATAAAACATTTTATATAATTTATTATATAAAATAAAAGATAATAAATTTATGGATATCCATATAAAGAAATATTATGAAATTTAAATGCATAATCAACTTGTGTTAGCAGCCAATAATCATATAGAATGTGAATACATTATCTCCTGTCACCAAAATGGGTAATATGTTCGTAGCCGATCAAGAGAAAGAAATTATATGGTCAAACTCATCATAATAAATTTTCCAATAATTATATATATTGGAATGAAACAATATGTAATGAAAATAAATTACCCCATATAAATAAATAAATATTCATTCTAGGTAATCATCCTATAATCATAATTTTTAAAATGAGATGTTCACATCGTATAAGGTAATAAGAATAAAATTAACAAATTTTTGAAATAAAATGAAGAAAATTCATCCATATATATAAATTGGGTAGTTGATAAATAAAATATCTTGAGTAAAATATATGAATCATATTATAATTTTAAAATAAAAGAAAATCACCATCCCCAAAATAATTCTTTAAATGGTATTTCAAAATAAGGGGACCTGAATGATATTGTTTGATATTTTGAGTTCAACCCCTCAAATGATAATATATATATGATATGATAAATCATGAAACCTAAAAACTTTCAGGTTATAGAATTTTTAATATAAAAAGGAATGTTGAAATTAATTCTAAAAGTATATTTTAGAAAAAAATAGCATAAAATAAAAATTAATATGATGATTTAAAAGAAAATTTTTGAAACTGTGATATGAACGGTTTGAAAGAAAAGTAATTTTAAAAGAACCATCCAATAATAAAACCTTTAAAATACATAAAATTTATATAGGATAAATTATTATAGTGGTAGAAAGTATATTAATGTGATTGAAAACCCGTTGTATATAATTTTCAAAATACCTTTTTTCGAAAAATAAAATTGTATGAATAATAAAAAAACATTCATTTGTTTTAAAAGATAATTTTTTAAAATAGGATTATATAACAAACAGAAATGAAATATTTGTGTGGGAGAACTCATTCATGGAAGAATGAAGTTCATGATCAAACAATATAACTCAACGAATGGACACTAGAGTTGCAAATATTAATTATGAGTAACATACTCATTGATGTATGAAATATTTTAAAAAGGTTAATTATGTGGTAGAAATGTGAAATACTTGAAAAAATTTAGAATAACATTTAATATATTAAATTGTTATAATTTCCTCATTATTTAAGTCCATTATTACGATCATAACTCAATGAATATAAATTTTTCAAAAAAAACATTTCAATTTGGATAAAAATTGAGTAAATGTCATTTAATAAAATGGAAAATATATTAATTTTTATTTTTAATGATTATTTATAATACATGGGGATGTCACATACTTGGGTATTTAATACACCAATAAAAGAAAAACATGGTTCATAACATAAAAATATCTCAATTATTTAATGTTTGTCTCAACGGACCCTTATAGCTTCTATATCAGTTTTATAAAAACCAAATGAAATAGTTGGATTTTAAATGAACATAAGAGAGTATTATTAAAACATAATTCATGATAAAATAACTCAATTAGATATTTTATACACTAATAAAATAAATATAGGTTTATAATATCAATCATGTATCAAATAGAGCAATCTCATACGAAATCCCTTACCTTGGTTAGGATTTGTTCCAGAGTTGAACCAAACATCTTGAATAATTAATTTAATATAATTCAATACATACCCAATATTCTTATTCTTAACTATAAAAATTTATAATCTATATTTATAATCATTATATTCTTATATACGTGTTTGTTATACAGTTTGACCAATTTTCTGCACCGACTGTACAAAATGTTTTCACTTTAAACTAGATCAGTAAAAACGGTGTTGGTATCTATTATTTTCTTGAAAATAACCATTATTATATTTTATAATGTGATGGAAGATATTTTAAATGGTATTTATAAAGGTATACTTTCATTTCAAGTTTTTTTTAGTTAGAAACCATGATGATGAAATTGGTGATGGTCTTGTTTCGATGATTCTTAACCAACAAATGTTGTTTTCTTAATTAATGGTTAAAATAGAGATGTAACCATAATATTACCAAAAACGTATTCGTTCCATATTAATATAACATTATAATAGTAAATATTTTCTCATAGTCATTCATGATATAAAATCATTATATTGTTCTTAATACACATAAATTCAAGAAAGTCGTGATTTTCTGTAAATGATATTACCCTATATAATACCTTCATTATAGAAAATTCAAAATATTTAATATTAAGAATAAATTAATAGGATGAATTAAAAAAATAATTTTCAATTTAAAAAATTAAAATTCTGATATTAATGAAATCATTTTTTGATTAAAATCCTGAGAACTAATGAAAAACAATTTTTACAAGAAAATTACTCTTTTTAGAATATTTGAAATTATCATGAATATTTCATATAATTTTATAATTATCATTCCATTAATAGTTGTCCAAATAGAATATAATTATGATATTAAATCAAAACATTCTTAAAATAGGAATTCACATCACATGAAAGTAAAAATATATAAAAAATGCATTTTGAGCTCAAAATGATCATCTTTATTATTTCAGCAATATCAATTGATTTTTATTCATATTAAAAATAAAATTTTTTCCTTATACATGTATTTTATAAATTTTTTATTATTGTTCATTCATGTGAATTCAATGGCTTGGTTTTAATGGACTTGTATAAATATTTATATTTTATTTAAATATGTCAAGGATTTGTTTATGTTCGGTGATACCTGCGGAGAAAGATTTGAAACACATTGAATTATTTAGATGTATTCATATATTAATATTTATGGGTGTCCAACTCCCCCACATAAAATAAATTTCATCTTCATAATATAACTCAATGTAATTTATATTGGGAACTCATCATTAACTGTAAATTTCTAGATGATCATGGGTTTATTTAATTTGTGGAAATATATTTATCTATATGAATTTTTTAAAAAGTTAATTATAAATATAAATAACCCATTATAATTCAACATATAATTATACTATATTAAAATGGTCTAGATCAATAGGGAATAACATCTCCCAAACATTGAATATTTTTTATATGATAATCATATAACTATGGGTTTTATTTATAATTCAATATGAAGTTGTTGGAAAAAACATACATTATATAGGACACTAGATAATATTGAGTTTAAACACTATATATAATACATTATTATTAGATTCATATTCTTTTCCTTATTCATGTGGTTGTTTTTTAGTATTTCTTCGATTGGCCCTTAGATTGGGACAATGAATGACATACTACCCGAATATCTTATAATGAAATAAAAAAATATAGCTTCTCCCATTATTAAACACATGTGAGTATAATGAGCTTAATCAAGTCAATTAGAGAATTTAACTATCCCTTTATGTCAATATACCAAATCTTTCTTATCACATTTTTTTCATGTATGAAATTGCATCTTTTTTCAATAATAATCTTTGTCACATGATCTTTCTAGAGTCCCCATTTTTATATTCTTTGATGTGTTTGTGACTTTGACTTTGTTCACATTATTAGTCATTTATCATGATATATGGTTTATCATATTCAAATGGATTATTATTCCAGTTCACATTACGATGGTTTTTTTTACTGTGTAATTTTTGAATTGTATTGCACACCCATCTTTTCAAAAAGTTCATCCATTAATATAAGAAAACTAATTATCTTGAGTGATGATAATTATAACATAATTATCATAAATAACTATTATAAAATATTTACCCCAATTTCTCTCCCTTTAAATAAAAATTAGTTAAACTATATTTCCTAATACTAAATATGTGTGAGAGTGAGTTCAACCAATATCACCATAATTTTAACCAATATCATTCTTGGTTTAACCTGTGTAACTTTATTTTGGGTTGCTTCATAATAATTAACCTAAAAAATATTGATACCAAACTACAATTAAAATTCATTAAATATTCTAATAAAAAATATTCAAAATATGAGATCTCCAAATCCAACATATCATTTACCGAGGAAGAACATATCTATTAATATGTAACTAAACTTCTGGATCCAAATATTTAAATATATGATATATATGGTCCCATTAAATTAGTTTTTCTAAACATAAGATATTGAAATACCTCATAATGGTTAATAAATATAATTTGGATTAACAATATGATACCCATCGGGTGTGCCAAAACAGGCTTATAGTTAAGGATCTTTCTCATTCACCTAGTGACAATCTAGTTAATACAAAATCATCCATTTTCGTGGTTATTAGACATTAAGTAAATTTTTTATATAACTTATACCAAATTATATTATATAAAAACATATTTAAGTTCATTTAAATCCACATAATCATGGAATTACCAAAACATGAAGTTGTCATCCTATAATTTTAATTATTCATATATTTTCAGTAATGTTCTCTTTTCAAAATCCAAAAATAAAATTTTCATTGTTAACTTAATAAAAAATCACACAATATTACAAAAGGTTATCTATAACATTTGAATAATGACATACCCAAACATATTAACCCATAAATCATCCTCAACCAAAATTCTAACATTTAATGATATCTAATAATTTCCATCGATATCAATGGTATCGTTCTAGAGTCGTACACCTAGATCTAGTTACAAAAACACAAACTATACATACTCACCTGGATTAGATCTATAAATTATAATATACAACCTTCTTTAATTATAATATATATAAATATTATTTCATTTCTTACATCCCAGAGTTATTTTTGGTTTATATATATAGATAATTATGTAAAAAATAACTAGTGAATCAAATATTCTTTGTATCAAATATAAATATTTTCCCATTATATTGGAAACTACATAATATGAAATGATACTTTTATATCTCCCATAAAATATTAAACATATTTTGTCATTATAAATATATAATTTTTACTAAATTTATTCATAACCTAAGGAATTGGAAGCATAATAGTATTTGAGATCAAATGATTAGTAAGGGAAATATGTAACTAAATATAAAAGAACATAAGCAATGAATTAATTATCTAGATAAAATAAATGGTTTGAGTAATTCAATAAACAAATAAAGCTGAAATAATTCAATATCCACGAAAATAAATGAAAACATGGAAATCCATAATTATTTTTCTCAAACTATTCGAATGAATAATTTTGGATTTCAAAAATATGTTTTCAAGGATTTATTCCAGGATACTATCTTGTTATTTAAAAACTTCTAGATAAAAAACCCATCTTGTTTTGTCTCATGAGACATGTAAATGTGTGCAGGTGAAATATAATTATAGACCCCTCCCATCACATTATTATGTCAAATTATTTCAACATAATTTTCACCAGTACATTTCATAAAATTCCCTAAATAACCTCTTACTTAATAAAAACATGTATATCCACATACTGAATGATTTTGAATGTAAATAAATAATCATCTATCATTATTAGTAAATCATTATAAAAAATATCAATATGTTATCTATGTCAATAAAATAGATAACCAGATCATAACCCATCCCCTTAAAGAAGGTGGGAGGTAAAACAATACTTTTTAAACTTAAGTGTGTTCATTAATAATAGAATAACTATATATAGAACACAAATTCTTTCAAACATTTTATTAATACATTTTTATTGGTGAACATCCTGCAATATTACTTATTAAAACGATATAATTACACAATATATGTTTATTATTATATTGTTAAGTAAATTCTATAACAACATGTTCATAATAAAACTAGAGAAATAATGTGGATTGTTGAAAAATAATATGTCCTTATTTCAATAAATAAAACATATAATGGTGTTAATATAAATGAAAATCACTCTCATATAATGAATACATCAAACTGTTTCCTAAAAAATGAATAAAGATTCGAATTCATTTATATTGTGGGTTTAATCCACTAAATGAATATATATATATATATAAGTAATATGGGTTAAATTATTAAACATAACCCATATTAGAAAAAATCCTTTTAAAAATAAAAAAAAGTGGAAATAAAATTTCGAAAGATTTTTAAATTTTTTAAAATATTTACATAAAATAAAAATTTACATATCACATTAAAATGTAGGTTTTGAATCTCTGGTGAGAAATATTATGGGAAAATTTACTTTTATAAGAATCATTAATAATTGATCATTTAAATGACTTAAATTATACCTTGGATAAATGAATAGTGGAAGAAAAAACACATAAAAGATAAATCAAAACCCACTTTTTATTGTTTTTGAAGTATTTTTTTAAAACTGGCAATGTAATAATAGTAACCAGATATTAATTTGTATGAAAATTTAATTATAACAACTTAGGTACTTATAAAGAAATTTTCATTCATTATGGAATTAAATCGATAAATTCATTATAAATGTATAAAGAAATAAGTGGTATTTACATAAATTAAGGAATCAATTAAAATTGAATAATAATATTATTTATGAAAGTATAAATAAAATATAACTATGTTATGTGTTTAAATATGATATATTTATATCTTATAATAAGTAAAAAATTGTTTTCAAAATTATAAATTAAGTTTTGGTATTTTTCTGAAACATAATGTTTTTGTTAAAGTTTTATAATTAATATATTGATTTAAAACAAAGTGTATATTGATAAATTTGATTAATAATTTTATATTTTTTCATATTATTATTATTATATAATTTTGTGGGATCATAATTAAATTCTCATAGTGTTATGAAATTAGTTAAAATATTAAAATTGGTATTTTTTTAATAAATGATGATTTTAATTAAAATATATTTTTATCCTATCTAGAAAATTATTTTCATAAAATGGAGTTCAATTTGAATTCCGCATTTAGAAAATTGTGTAGTTGATTTGTTTGTTGTTTACTAAAATTATTGGAAGTTTTTATGGATAGTGAAAGACTATAATTTACGATATATTACATTAAAAGTTAAAATACAATATTTCTTGAGTTATTACTAGTGTATGGACCATAATCTAGATATATCCTTCACTCATAAATATAATTATTATAGGTAATCAAAACTATTCATCTTCTGGATCCAAAATAATAAACTAATCAATAAAATATTAAAAAACCACTCTCATCCACTATAAGTACCACCTCTCACCACCACTTCTACTCACACCATAAAACCCCTATATCATGTTCAATTTATACCCATTTATTTACCAAGAATCTCCTCTATATCCAAGACCTCATAGTCTAAAAAAAATTCAAAATCATGTTACTTAAAGAGGTTCTCAAGTAGAATAAATCCAACATGAGTTTTGAACATGATTGAAGGAAGTGAAACCTATGGTAAGGGACTTTCATTTTAAATTAAACTTTAATTTATCTTTTGAAAAAAATCAAAAATAGAATTTATTTTTATTCTATAAAAAATAAACATCTTATCTGGTTGTCATGATGACTTATTATTTTGATTCATTGAATAAAAATTTAATTTTTAATTTCAATGAAAACGATTTCGCTTGTATGTGAGATATATCCTTCTAGAATTAGGGATTTTACTCAATGATTTTTTTATGATGTAATTATTCAAATTTTATGTTTTTGTTCTAGTTCGTGGGAATTTTTTATGATGATGGGTGTGTCCATTATAAACCAAATACGAGGAGGACTGTGATATCCCTCCATTGCATTGGGTATGTTGTATGTTGACCATAATGGTTATTCATTGTGTAACAAAGATGGTTACATCATACGATAGTTGTGATAGTTACATTATAAGATATTAGTGAGGATAAAAAATCATAGTGTATCCATGAGGGTTATAATCTGACTTCTCGTACAAGGATACCACTTAAGGTGTGCCCCGAGCCAGGTGGGTCACATGTCCTTAAGCACATCTCTCTGAACACTAGACGCAACCGACTAGAACTGAGGGCCTATGGTGTGTCCATGGGGATATTATGCCCTCATTATCAATGTGTAGCACAATATATGAAAGTAAACACAGGTAAATATAAGATGTAATATAAGTAAATATAAGACACATCAAAAAATGGATACAATAGTAACAATTACTAAAAAAAATGAATTAGAATTCAACAAATGATGTTTAGTAATGTCACTAGGAAACTGAAAAACATGGATACAAGATAGTAGGCATAACATGTTCTACATAAGTAAAAAAAATCTATGGCTATCCCAAGAATCTCAAGATCCAACTCGGTCATCTGCTATCAAGATCCATAATAAACAACAAGAGATAAAGTTTTTGATGTCGTATAATTCCCATTTTCAACAAATGAAATCATGTAATCTAATCTGAGTACCAAACAACACCCATGTAGGGTGTGAGATAAATCTTAGTGGGCCCCCACCATTGGTGTCTATAACATCCAGATCGTTAAATGGAAATGTATCAGTGTGGAAGCATGCATATATAAGTAAAGCAGTACAATGTAACTAAATACCCATGTACCTATATCATCCCCCATCTAGTTTCTAAACATGTAACCAATTCAATATTATATTGTTACCAGTTTATAACATATCACATGTTTAAAATAATGAATGTTCCAAGCTACCACAAGATAACCTATAATGATTTTTTAATAGTGAAGTCCCAAGGTAATAACCAAGGCTACATAGACATCAAGGGTACCCAACTCAATAATAACTATATTCCAACATGGGGTAAGAGTGTAATCCAAGGATCATAGTCCATGTCATTCCACAATGAGGTTCCTATCGAGTCTAAGGTAAAACAGGGCTAATAAAATACATGGACCGATGGGCATTAACCATGGCACATACATGGTAATTCATGACCCAAGGAGTATATACAAGGAATCCAATAATGATATTGATGGGATCCTATGGTGTCATACTAGGCCTCCAAATAATAAAAATGTATTGGGATCTAGGTGGGTCTCATCCTAAGAAATCCAAATCATTTATTCAGAATGGGGTTCCCATGTTCTCATGGAATTCTATGATCAGAATCCAAGGAGAGCTCAAGTAAGGCCATTTTTATTTGATTATAAAGTCTTGTAATATTTCATTTGGATCAATACATTCATTTTAATTGTGTGATTAGGTCATGTATCATGTACCCTTTTAGTCAAGTCATTTGGTTCATGCCTTTCCTTTCGTTAGTGCGACAAGGGCAAGTATAATGCAACCATTCATTTAATTAATTTAAGACCTACTATATATTAATGGTTCATTACACTACCTTCCATTAATTTGGTAATGGTTCTACAGATATGCAAGTAATTATTCATTTACATTTAAGGCCATGTTATATACTTAGTATACTTTCCAATTCACATCGCATCGTCCATTATAAAATTTATGCACTTACATTAGGCAGTTAAAGTTGTGATATTACATGGTACTTTCCCTTATGAAATTAAAAACATAAATCAACCAATTTAATATAGAAATGATTACCCTTAGAATGGTTAATCAATGTCACACCCAAACGGTGGATCAGACTTGTCAAAACACTAAAAAAATAATTATTCCATAACATACTACATGGAATGAATGGAGTTTTTTGAGTAAGAACCAAAAATTAATCAAATATATAGAAAGAGAATAGTTCTAATAAGTATATTCATGTAATATTAATTCTATAAATTGGACCTGATGAAATCTATTGGCCCCACATGAAAATTCCAAAATCAATAAACATTCAGGATGATTTATAGACCACTCACCTTAGGCTTTAAAGATTATCCTTTGTGATGTTATAATCCCGGATGACACTTAATGGGTCCCCTAAGCCTGGTGGTCCACATGGCCTTTAGAGAATATCCCTGAATTCCTGATGATTCCAAATAGTAGTGAAGGCCTACGGTGTGTCCATGTGGACACTATGCCCTCATTATCAATTTTTAGCACAACTAATGAATGTACACATGGGTAAATATCGGAAGCAATATAAGTAAATAGAAAGAACCTGGGAAAATAGGAAAATAGTAACAATAAATGAAACTATTTAAATAGAATTCACCAACTGATTATATTTCATGTCACTAGAAAACAGTAAAACATTGATACAAGATAACAGACACAACATGTTCCATATAATTAAAAAGGAAGTCAAAGACTATCCCAAGTATCTCAAGCTCTGATGCAATCATCTGATATCATGATTCATAATAAATAGCATGTGATCAAATATTTGAAGCTATATGATTCAATTTGTCAACACCTGCAACCATGTAATCTAATATAGGTACTAAACGACACCCATCTAGGGAGTGAGATAAATCTACATGGGCCACCGATAACATTTTCTTTAATATATAGTCTGTGTAATGGAAATGTAACAGTGTGAAAGCATGAATATATAAGTAAATATGTACAATGTAACTAAATACACAAGTTACTAATTCATCCATAGGCAGGTGTTTAAACAGGAAACCAATTCATTATTTCATTTTTGCCAGTTTATAACAAATCACATGTCAGGAATAGTGAAGGATACAAGTTACAACAAGGAAACCTATAATGATGTATAAAATTGAAGTCTCAATATAATAACCAAGGTGAAATAGTCCTCAAGTGTCTATAAATTAGTAATAAATGTATCCAGGCATGGGATAAGAGTTTAATCATAAGATAAAAGTCCAAGAATTTCATAATGAGTCACCTATCGAGTCCAAGGAGTTCATCGAAGGTAAAACGGGGCAAAGGAATGGCTGGGCCCGATGGGCTTTAACCATCGAACCTACTTATCAATTATGGATCCAAATATTATATCCATGGAATAGAGTAATGATATTTAATGGATCCTAAAGTGACATATTGGTCATCCAAAGAATAGAAAAAGATTGGGATGTTGGTGGGTCTCATCCTAAGAAAGTCGAATCCTTGAATCAGAATGGGGTTTTCAGGTGCTCATGGAATTCTCCAATCAGAAACCAATGAGATATAGTATAAAGACATTCCTATTTTATTATAATGTCATGTAGTATTTCATTTGGTTCAAACCTTGCCTTTAATTAGCATGATAAGGCTACGTGTCATGTAACCTTTTAGTAAAGTCATTTGGTTTATGCATTTCCATTCATTTGGGTGAATTGGACAAGTAGCATGAAACCATTAATTTAATTAATTTAAGAAATATTTCATATTCATGGTTCATTTAGCTACCTTCCATTAATGAGGTAAGAGGTGCTATGGATATTCAACCTACTATTCATTTACATTTTCGTCCAATACATATATATAGTATACATTCCAATCCACATTTCACATTTCATAATCAAATTGAATCACTTACCATAGGTGGATCAAGTCCTGAGCATACATGGTACTTTCCATTATGAAATTCAAAATATAAATCAATACATTTAATATAGAAAAGCACACCCTTGGAATTTTCAGTCCAAGGCACACTCGAAAGGTGTCTCAATTGTGTCAAAAACTAAAACAAAAGTTATGGCATAATATCCTACATGTAATGAATGTAATTTTTTAAGAAACCACCAAAATTTTATCACATATGATGAAAGAGAATATCCATACAGTTCTAACCAGTATAATCATGTAATATTAATTATATAAATGGCACCCGATGAAATTTGGGGGCCCAAATAACAATTCCAAAATCAATGAACATTAGGGATAAGTTATGGAACACTCACATTGGGATTGTATTACTATCCTCCTCCGGTATTGGACCCTATTTTGTCTTGAATTAGAGTGGATCTAAGAAAAAGAAAAACAATTCTCAAACCCTGAGAACTAGGTAGAGAGAAAAAGAGAAGTGGAAAGGCATAAATAGACTCGAGTACATACCATTTCACATCCATCATGATGAACAGAAGATCGATCAGATCTTGAACAAATTAGATCTCTATGTATAATCATATTCCCTTAAAAAATCCATTTTGAGATCCATGGAGTTAAATCACGCATAATGTCAAATTAGGGAATAATTCAGTATCTACTTCGATCATTAAGAAAAAATTTGAAAAATTACCCAGAAAAAAGGCATGTAAGGGGTTTGTGCACACGGTTTGAAAAAAAATTGTAAAAAAAATGCACTGTTACCGAGGAATATGGGGAGGTTTTGTGGTTATTAAACACGACCATGCACCTACTGTTCGAGGTGGATCTGTCTGGAAATCTCCAATCTACACTATTTTCCAAATATTGCGGTATTCCCACAAGGTTTACTTTAAACCATGCGCTAGACTTGTTTTTTCATAAAATATGGATTCTAGGAAATGAAAAATACATAGACAACTATAATTCCTCCACTAACTCATTAAGAATAAATATTATGTAAAAATTAATAATAAAATGCAATTTGAAGGATCCATACCTGAGTGGAAAACCAGGTTATTACTATATTCCACACATATAATAACTCTTCACTGATTTGAACTTCCAAGGGAATAGAAACACTAACTAGGGACAATTATAGTCACTGGGAACATACATCAGACTCCCACTCCCAATTCTCATCTTGCATGTGGTGGTGCTACCATATCACCCATACTAGAGGGATAGACTGTCCAAGGAGAGCCTATGTGCTCCAAACAACGATGTGTATTGGATACTCCTCTAAGGTAACATCAGCATCTAACTCAACTTCTTCAATATTATATATATGAGAAAAATCAGCATGATATTGGTGAGGCTATGATATGTGTAAAATGTCATTCATGGAATAGTACCTTTGAGGTAGTAGAAACTAATAGGCTTCCAGACCAACTCCCTCTAGAATATAAAATGATTGTACATAATCTGGTGAAAACATTACCTACTATCAAGACCATATATTCCCTGGACTATGCGATACTTGAAGAAAAATATGATCCTCGGCCTCAAACACAAGAGGTCATTGATGATGATCGACATAAGATGTCTATCTAGACTAAGTAGTAGACATATGCTTTCTAACCAGATGAGATTGCTTTGAAGTCTCTTGAATGAGATGAGGAAATATTAGGGATGCCTCACATGCCTCTAGACAGCATAGAGGTAAACAACATGGCCTACTATATAAGTCATCAAAATGATGCATCATAATTTTCACCTGAAAGCAGTTTTTATAAGAAAAAATTATGAGAGAGATATTCTTCTCCCATGAACCACTGAAATAATAGACACATGCTCGGAGCATATCCTCTATAACATTATCATCCATTTTGATTGTTAATTAGTCTGTGGGTAAAAATATGTTCTTAAAAACACCTGTGTTACCATATCATTTTAAAACTGTTCCAATACCATGACATTAATCAAGAGTATCTATCTATGACAATAGTACTGCAAACCCCAAAGAGTTTTATAATCTCATGGAAATATAATCTTCCCAACTCATCAACTGAGATATTTTACTGAATAGGTGTAGAGTGGGATGAATTTTTTAGTCATTCAATGACTACCCATATAGCATTTATTCCCCTTGGTGACCATAGTATGATGACTATAAAATCCACGAAAACATCTTCTGATTTCCATTATGAGACTGGAGGTAGATATACCAAACCTGTAGGTCTCATGTTCTCCTCTTTTAACTATTGATAGCTAGAACACCTTATGATGAAGCCTGGTGTATGATTTTCATACCAGGACACCAATATTGGCATTGCATATCTCAATACATCTTGGAGATGCATGAATAAACTGCCCACTTAGAAGTGTGGGACTCATTCATAAACTCCTCTCTCATATCTGTAGGGACCTAGATACATCCACATCGACGCAGGATATTGTCTTTGTCCAAAGACCAATTTGGAGGCAGGTTATCTCCTGGTATAATCTCATGGAGTACCAAATCATCAGGATATAAAAATTGTATACCCTTCACCTTTTCAAGGATATATGGGGTTTGTTTCAAATATGAGATATAATACCACTCATGGCAACTATGAAACCCTAGATGATGCTCTGAAAAAATGTACATTAAGATCCAATCATTATTGCCTTCTTATACGCCCTATGTTTGAGTTTTCTGACTTAGCACATCTATGAATACATTTCTCTTCCTGCGTTTATAAGAAATATCAAAATCAACGTACTGTAGATACTCGAACCATATTCACAGTTTGAGGATCAAGTCACATTGTGAAAATAAACGTAAAGCTCTTGTGGTATGTAAACACCACAAAGCACTCACCTAATAGATAGTGTGTCACACAACGTATGGTGTGGACTACTGTTGTTAGCTTAAGTTTGTGTGTCAGGTAATTAATCTCATGAGGCCTCAATTGGTGAGATCCATATACAACGAAATTGTCCTCATGCATTAGTACTACTCCTAAGGTCGATGCCTGATGCATCAAAGAAGACATTATAACCTATAACTATCTTTGTAAGAGTTAGAATATGTGTCAATGCATGCCCCCATTTCAGCTTCTGAAAATCTTTCTCACATGCTTCTTACCAGAGGTACTTGACACCCTTCTTTTTAAGACTAGTGATAGTTGAAGAAAGTTGATAAAAGTCATGTATTAAAAACCTTTAATATCAAGCTACCTCCAAGAAACTATGTATATTAAATATGATCTGGTGATTCTCTAAGGAAACTATAAAACTAATATTTTCTAGGTTAACAGATACTCATTATTCTAATATTATATGACTGAATATGTGAGCGTTGTCAATTGATAAGTGGAACTTTGCAGTATTGGAATAATGTTGATGCTCTCTCAGGGTACTCAGAATGATCTCAAGATTTTTGACATGGTTTCTACTTGGGTGAGAATACAACAAGATGTCGTCCACAAAAACGTTGAAAATATATTCCAAATAGGGGTGGAAAACCCTATTCATCATATACACAAAAATGACAGGAGCATTCGTAAGACCGAACGACATAACGAGGTACTCATACAAACCATTCCTGCTATGGAAATCTATACAATGAATATTTGATGGTCTGACTCCTACAGGATAATAACATAATCTTAGTTCAACCTAATAGAAGACCATTTCTCCTTAGAGTTGGTCAAATAGATCATCAATTTGATGCAGTGGATATCTGTTCATGACTGTAAGCTCATTCACATGACAGTAATCCACACATAAACATAAGGTTCAATCCACATTCTTTGAAAAAATAACAGCTGAATCCCAAGAGTATGTACTGGGTCATATGAAAAATTTGTTCTCTAAATCCAAAAACTCTTGTTTGAGCTCTTGAATCTCTGTAGGATCCATCCTGTATGGAGGAGGTGACACTAGAGCTACTCCCAGAACAAGATTGATTATAAACTCTACCCATATATCTTAGGTAATCTAGAATAAAAATTATAGGGAAATATATCCATGAAATTATCCACTAATGTAGGGAAATCAACTTGTTGAAAATCCTAATCCTCCCGGAAGATATTTTCAATTTTGGTGGTCCCTCCACCAAGACCATGATTCTCTTAGTACCGCTCTACCAGCCTATTCAATCTTCTCACCCATCTGTACATAACGGATACCCTATGGTAATGTAAAATATACCCTACAGTGGTATCAGTCTACAAAATCATGAATGTGAACCAAAAAATCGATCACCGGAATGACATTGAAGACTATACACTTGAGAATAAAGAGGTTCCATTAGAAACAGATACTACATACCTCATGGGGACAGTCCCGACACCAGTGATTTACCTTTTTTTGTACCCCTAACAGTGTTTCTATAGTCATTACAACATTGTAATACTATATATCTATTAAAAGACATTACAAGATAGATACAGAGAAAATATAATCTAAATAACATCTATCAAATAAAGCATTTACAATAGTAGAAGATACACGAATTGTACCTCATACTATTTATGGTATTGCAGTATGGTCCCTAAGTATTTGTTATAGTACATTTAGCTGGCATGATCCACATCCTTGTGAAAAATATGGATTACCATGATCAAAAAATATCTATTGGAATTATTGCTGATTAGGGGTCTGTTTACCCTAACCACAACCTTCTCCTTGACCTGACCTTCCAGGGTTGTTCCAACATCCTACCTAATGCAGTGTAAAAGAACTCTCTCCGGAAGGTGGAGCTGGTGCAGATCCTTTTCCACTTGAATCACATGGAATGGTCCTATAGAAACACTAATGATAACCAATAATTCCACAATCCCAGAACTCTAGTGAGTCTCTATCATGCTAAGTAATTGAATTACCCCATCATCCACACAAATTACATACTTTTTATCTATCTAAACGGTAACTCTGGTTTTCAATACCCTGACGAGAACCCGCGTGAGAATTATTCCTTCAACTAGAAGAACAACATGCCTAACACAACACTGATCATTTAAATCTATTATGATTTTCATTCCTCGGGTTATGTGCATCTGTAAGATCCTGAGTAAATATCTTAAAAAACTATGCAGACAAAAGGCATTCACCAGTGTACGAATGTTGTACTTGAGCCCATCCTCATAGTGTCGTGAACATGAAAGATCATAACTGGATAGAAGCATTATAAAGCACTGCTACTCCATGAAACATGTAGAATATTTCATGACTGACATAGAATGTAACACCCCAAGATTCCACGGTGCGCTTCTCTCTGAATAATACAGTAGCGTGTGTTGTACGCAGCTTCAACTTCTAACACACCACAACCAATCGAACTAGCCGTTATGAATAGTAATACATACTTTTTGAAATTTTATACATTTTATCTTTAAAAATGGACTTCATTTTTAGATTAGGAATATCGAAATTATCCTAGGGTGAAATTTTGGTACTTTTCGGATAACTTTAATATTTTGATTAATAGTGAAAATTACTAAATTTTAATTAAAAATAACTTTTTTAATCAAAATAATTAATACTGATAAATTATGAATTTTAGTTGTTTTAAAGTATATTTAGAATATATTTTTACCATTTAATACAATTTTGGTCATTGGACATAATTTCACAATTAAAACGAACATAAACAAGTATCAATCTTTTGATAGTTATTATATCTTAAAAACACGATTTTTGTTTTGACAGCGGGAATTAATTTTAAATTAATTTTTTCCACTTCTATGTTTTAAATTTGGAAAAATGGATTCCATATTTGGAATCAGGATGTCAAAATTTTCTAAATAGGTAACTTTAATTTTTATACATTTTGAATAATTACTTGGGTAAATATTTTATTTACCACGGTTAAAGGGTAAATCCGGTAAATAAGGGTTAAAAAATAATTTTATAATAATACTAAATTACCCTAAAACGGGTCCTAACCTTATTGGTGGATACATGTCCAACCATGGTCATCTTTAGGTCAATTTTGGGACCCCATGGAGCCACTTGTAGGTGATAGGGACACTTTATTTTAATTAAGTTAAAATAAATACAAAAATGACATAAACACATATCTTTTAGAAAAACAATTTTTACAAAGGGTTATATGTGTTATATTTTCGACTATAAATATTAATTAGAAAGATAAAAATATTTCCTACATAATTATATTTTATTTATAAATTCTATACATTAAAAAATTTAATTTATTTATGACACCATGATGATGTAGTGATTACCATAATAGTGAAAAATAAAAATAATTGATTTTATAAATACCCAAATAAATATAATTTGAGACTTTATTTGAATTAAACTAATTTTATAGGTTAATATGACATGTTAGGAATTATTTAATTAACGCTTTTGGAAATAATCATTCTGTTATGATTTTTACAAAAAATCAACTATTGAATAGTTTCAAAATTGACAAAAAAGAGTTTTTAAAACAAGTATTATATTATTAATTGGTATTAAATTCCTAAAAATATAATGTTCGTCCAAGAGATTTATATCATTATAGGTGAATCATTAATGGACCACTTGGGGGTCTCTTGGATGTATATATCATTTTTATTAACCATATAATATAAAAATACAAAGAGACATTGTAAAAGTGAAACTAATTAACTAAGAGTGAATACTTAAAGATAAGGTTAATATAGTATCCCAAACCTGTCTAAATTCTATTGGTTGAGTTTTTTTCGACCCATCCCCACCATAAACTTTAAATAATCCACTTTGTAGCTATTATAAACTGAATATAAATTTATTATAAAATAATATTTTTTTGCCTTTCCAAAGGTACCCCTCACCCCACTTATAAAAGGGCACTCCCCCTTCTCAATAATTCACACCTTCAAAGCCTTTTGGATCGACCAAACCCAACCCAAATACTCTCTCAACTTCTCTCACTTCATTCTAGAGGCCTTACTTTAGTCATAAAGCCAACCTAAGGAGCCCTTTTGATCAAATCAAAAGGAAGAACCCGAAGAAGAGGTAATGTTTTCACCACCCTCTTTCAAGTTCATTTCTTCTTCAAATTCTTCTTTCTCTGTTATTTCTGTTCTAAAATAATGAATCTAGTATCTCATATATAATGTTATGTTATTATAAATATGGTACAACCATATTCAGTATTCTATCCATCCTTTGAATGGCATGTCACCATACGTGCGTACGTACGGCTTACCGTCTCACGTCGTGGTGTAATTGTCATTCAATAAATTATTATTTGGATGTGTATAATAATGATGTGTAATTCATGTAAATAATAAATATAAAATTATAATTATTCTGTCTATATGATATAACATCCAATTATATATTATTTTAACATCAAAATAATGATATTGTCGCTCGTGCGAACGTACGGACTACTGTCTCCACGAACGCGATGAGATTCATTATCCATCATATCCATTCAAGTATAATTCTCATTTGATGATTAAAAATAATTTTTAAGGACTTGATATAATTATGGATATGAATAAGATACAACCTATCCATAACAAACATGGCTTACATAACAAAGAATATAAAGTAAATCGAGTAAGTTAACAGCCAAAATGACGATAATACTAAGATATTATTAACAAATCAATGTTAAAATATCATATATGATATCATATTAATGTAAATTATTCTTGTATAATTCAATAACAATTATTTAACCACTATAAAGTAGTTTAACCTACCGTTGACCAAGGAAAAAGTACAAAGTAAGGGGTTTCTTATCTCACTTTTAATTCTGTGGGAATTCCATTGTTCACCACTTATTTATTGCATGTAGTGTGTGTACTGCCCATGATTTTATTCATTGTGTAATATACATTAATTTATGGATATTTAAATCATCATTGTATTATCCTTCTTTCATGGTTGTATGTTTTGTATGTTACCAAATCAATAAGGGAATTTGAAATTTCAATTTCTACTCAATCGGCTTTACGCATACTTCATTGATTATTTTACTCCAAGATTGTGTGTGGAATCACTATTCATTTGATTATGTCATAATTTCCACTCCCCTTTCTATGGATATAATTTTTATACACATATTCACTCCATTTATAAATTCTCAAGTCATCGGTACGAACTTGATAAGAGTAATTTTTACTCAATCTCGATTTGTTGAGATAAACATACAATTCATTGGTGTTGTTTTTACAAGAATATGTGTGAATGTACTTTGATTGTTTTACACTGAATATCCAATCAAATTTAGTGTATTTATATTTTTCACACATAATTATGTTGTTGATTTATCCTTAACCTAAGGATATGGCCTTTATGAGATATTTCATATCAATTTACATTCCATTGAGACTTCGTTGTTGTTGTTATACACCAAATCACTTTTATGTGGTGTATATAATGTACTTTGACATCGTATATCATGAATACCATTATTCTCATGATATTACAAAGTTTTTATTACCTCAATTATTTGTATTCAAGTGTCACTCTTTTGGTTAGAAACTCTAACTAAAATACCATTTTTAAATGTTTTAAAGAATTATTCTTCTAAATCATGCTCATTAATGTCCATGTTTTAAAAATGGTTTTAAGGATTTATTTATATGGACATTAAAGTTTTAAAATTAAAACTCATTTTAAAAGTTTCAAAGTGGTATGGGACACTTTTATTCAAAAATCTATTTTTAAACAGCTTCTTGACAAATAGTGTGACTTTTAAATGTTTTCAAGAAAAGGGGGATATTTCTCTAAAATAGTTTTGATGGTTATTTTCATCTATATCAATATCATTCATTATTATCGATTGAGGTTAATATGATATAATACAATCTTCCATATTGTATCGAATGAGTTATTTTTGACTGTGGATGTTCTATTTTTATACCATTCATGGTTTGTGGTTAGAGTATTGACATTTCGTATGCTAGTTTTAATACGAATATTTATGTTATGTTTAAAACTTTTCATATGAGGAATGCATTGGACTTAGTAAGTGATGGGTGGAGCCCGGTATATCTCTTCGATGAATTGGAAGGTCTCATGAGACAAACTAGTGTCTTGGCAGAAGGCCTTGAAAAAATCTTATTTGTAGTCTTGGAATGAGGCCTTTTCTATGTGGTTATAATAGTCTGGCATTATGAATTCCATCATTATGAAAGTGGTTATTGATATTGCATGTGAATATTCTATTTTTTGAATATCCATGTGAATAAGTAAATGGAATTATTTCATTTTATTTTTTCCATACAATGTTGAACATAAAGTTTAAAAGGCTTTTGTTTTAGTTATACATTGCCTTAAATGTTTATTCTTATTTATTAAAGTTTCCACTATATTTTTTTCCTTACTGGACATTTGAGCTCACCCCTTTTCTATGTTTTATTTTTTCCTGGATGTGAAGAAGTAATTTATGAATGAACTGGAGGGATAGTATGAGGGGATAATAGTGTGGACTATGGAGACTATATTGTTGTAGTTTTCAGTTTATGATGTAATGTAAACATTATAAATGTATCTAGTTATTCCAAGGATACTAAACTAATCGTTCTTTCGAGACTTGATCTTTCTTGTGATCATGCCAATGTTATGTAATAATGCACCGACTCTAGGTAACTAGGGTCGGGGCGTTATAGTTGGTATCAGAGGAAGTTTAGTACAAACCTCGGAAGCCAAATTTATATAAACTCTGATTAGAGAACATAGACATAAGATGGACTTTGAGGATTAGTATAGAAGAAATTCCTAGAATTTTGGTATTGTAGTGATTTTGTGAGTTTTACGAGCAATAAATCCATGTCTGGATACGAGCAGGTAGAGGCGGCTCTGGCACAGATGTACCTAGGGGTGAAACCCGAAAACACCGCTTTGAGCTAGACTTGAACGGGAACTAGTGCACGATAACGGTCCTTGCTGCACTCTTGGTTACTACACTCCCGGGGGATCTACTTAGGATAATTTACTTTTTCTTTACAAACCGATTTGAAGTATTATATATAAGATGAGATTAAATGACCTTGGTTAATCATAATGTGTTTCAAATTGAGAATATGGTGACATGATATTCTCTAAATGATTTTATGACTATTGTTACTCACACAATGCTTTCTGGTTTTAGTCAATGGATGGATTCCAAGGAAGTCATAGTGACTTTGAGAATGATGTACAAGGTGGGAACAGTGGTGAAAATGAGTAGAAAAATGGAATGTTGATTCACATAAAAGATATCGTCTTCATTCCAAATCAATTTTCCAAAAATACGATCAATGATATATATATTAACTAATTCCCAGACTCAACAAAGAAGAGGAAGGTGATGAACGATAAGGGCTCTAGCAGTGGAGACCATGGAGAAAGGAATCCTCAATTTCCATAATACAGGAAATGTGGAAGGAGACACCCAAGAAAGTGTCTCAATGGGACAAAGAAATGCTTTACGTGCGGGAAGGAAGGATATAAAGTGAATAATTGCCGAAGAAAAATGAATAGTACTATGGAAGAAGATAAAAATGGTCCCAAGAATCCATTTACAGTCATTTTCCGTAAATGTAGGGGACTTATCCATTACCTGAGTGAATGCCCTATTCTATAGGATATTTTCATGGCCAAAGAAAAATCTATGTGGAAATAAATGGTTGGAGAAATGTTTAAAAAGTATTAGTGCTCCTTGTTGATGGGTTTACTTTGGAATAATTTTCTCTTGTATTTTTAACCTTACAGTTTTCCATGTGAGAATTATATTTGAGGAATAATTATCTTTTCTCTTGTGGATATAGTTATAAATAACCATTTGGTTTTATATGATCGTTGGGTTTGAGAAAATTATAAGTTATTATAATTTGGGATTAAAATGCAAGGTATGAGATAATATTTGTGGTTAAATTATGTTTTGGTTATTTTGGGGAATTTATCTCATTTTGGTAATGTTATAAAATATATTTTTTGAAAAAGGACAACACGCAAACCATGTGACAACCCGTCGCGTCGGAAAAAGCTGTGGGAATCGAACCCACAACCAAAGTGCGATTGGGATTTATCACCTACCCCTGGACTACGTGAAGTCCCTAGTTAGTGTGAATATTATTTTTAGTTAAATGATTTTATTGATCAATAATAATTTGATTTGGGATCTTATGTCTTATCAAATGAATACCCTTAGTATAGGAAAATGATTTGGTGATTAAGTGATAAATGTTATTTTGGAAGTTGTTCTCTTTGTTGTAAACACTATATGCCCAGGGAAAATAGAATAGTACGGGATTTCATTTGAGGAGTAATGGTGGATTTTTATCTATGTTTTTATTATCGATTTATAGTGATTTGGGTTATTTATGGAGATGATTAGGTTAATTACTTTTTAGTATGTGACTTTAAGAGTAATTAATGTCATTTGGAGATACAATTTAACGTGGAAGACTACATTATTATATGTTTTGGGTTTCAATATTAGTTTGGATTATATTGAAGGATTTTAAGCACAATTTATTATTGAATGGTATTTATTTAACTTTGGGGTATTGATGGTTTAATTTTAGAAAATTAAGATTAGTATTTTTTTATCTAATGGAATATTTATTTGGGGGATAATCAGATATTATACTAACCATTTTGGTTTTGATTAATCTCTAAAGAAAAGTTAAATATATATTTTATCCTACGTGGATCATGTATTTCTATAGAAGTTTATTCTAGCTCTTCCATTGTGACCAAGTCTTCTTGAATACTCATTGTTCAAAAAAATGAGTTAGTGGTAAAAATTTATTAAAGAATGAAACTCTACTTAAAAATTAAGTATATCTCTTTATGTTCTTAGTCAATATCATAAATTAATTCCTCATCCTTATGTAATGTAATTTAAAACAAAAAATGTTGTTCGTTTACTTTTCCTACTGGGAGACTAATGACAGTTTGTCCCAACACAGGTTTGTGATTTTCTTATTGTTAACTTTCTCCTGATCAGGTTTTCTATCCCTCTACATCAGAACATAACACTTAGTTTATCATTCATATCCATGTTTTCGTACATGGAATCCAAGTATGGGTTATCTCGGGTGACCTTTGTACTTCTCTTTCTTTCTTTTAAAGTGATAGTTTTATTGACACTTTTTCCAATGTGGGACTTTCCATTATATTCCCAAGCCCAATTTTTAAAATTTCGAGGATGCAATTTTTTGAAGTAGGGTAGAATGTAACACCCCAAGTTTCCACGGTATGCTTTTCTCTCAATAATACAGTAGCGTGTGTTGTACGCAACTTCAAGTTCTAACACACCACAACCAATCAAACTAGCCGTTATGAATAGTAATACCTAATTTTTGAAATTTTATACATTTTAACTTTCAAAATGGACTTCATTTTTGGATTTGGAATATCTAAATTAGCCTAGGGTGAAATTTTGGTACTTTTCGGATAACTTTAATATTTTAGTGAATAGTGAAAATTACTAAATTTTAATTAAAAACAAATTTTTTAATAAAAATAATTAATAGTGATAAATTATGAATTTCAGTGGTTTTAAAGTATATTTAAAATATATTTTTACCATTTAATACAATATTGTTCATTGGACATAATTTCACAGTTAAACCAATCATAAACAAGTATCAATCTTTTGATAGTTATTATATCTTAAAAAACACGCTTTTTGTTTTGACAGCGGGAATTAGTTTTAAATTAATTTCTGCCACTTCTATGTTTTGAATTTGGAAAAATGGATTCCATATTTGGAATCAGGATGTCAAAATTGTGTAAATAGGTAACTTTTATTTTTAGACATTTTGAATAATTACTTCGGTAAATATTTTATTTAGCATGGTTAAAGGGTAAATCCGGTAAATAAGGGTTAAAAATTAATATTATAATAATACTAAATTATCCTAAAACGTGTCCTAACCTTATTGGTGGATACATTTACGACCATGATCATCTTTGAGTCAATTTTGGGACCCCATGGAGCCACATGTAGGTGATAGGGACACTTTATTTTAATTAAGTTAAAATAAATACAAAAATGACATAAGCATATATCTTTTACAAACACAATTTTTACAAAGGGTTATATATGATGGATTTTCGACTATAAATATTCATTAGAAATATAAAAAGATTTCCTACATAATTACATTTTATTTATAATTTTTAAACATTAAAAAATTTAATTTATTTATGACACCATGATGATGCAGTGAATACCATAATAGTGACAAATTAAAATAATTGATATTATAAATAACAAAATAAATATAATTTGAGACTTTTTATTAATTAAAATAATATTATAGGTTAATATGAAATTTTAGGAATTATTTAATTAATTTTTTTCGAAGTAATCATTCTGTTATGATTTTTACAAAAAAATCAACTATTGAATAGTTTCAAAATTGACATAAAAGAGTTTTTAAAACAAATATTATATTATTAACATATATTAAATTACTAAAAATATAAGGATCGTCCAAGAGACTTATATCATTATATTTTTATCATTAATGGACCACTTGGGGGTCTCTTGGATGTATATAGTAAGTTTATTAACCATATAATATAAAAATTCAAACAGAAATTGTAAAAGAGAAACTAATTAACTAAGAGTTAATACTTAAGGATAAGGTTAATATAGTAACCCAAACCAGTATAAATTCTATTGGTTGAGTGGTTTTCGACCCATACCCACCTTAACCTTTAAATAATCCACTTTGGATCCATTAGAAACCGAATATGAATTTATTATAAAATAATATTTCTAGCCTTTCCAAAGGTGCCCCTCACCCCTCTTATAAAAGGGCACTCCCCCTTCTCATTAATTCACACCTTCAAAGCCTTCTTGTTTGGCAAACCCCTACCCATATACTCTCTAAACATCCATCACTTAATCCTAGAGGCCTTACTTTAGTCATAAAGCCAACCTAAAGATCCCTTTTGATCAAATCAAAAGGAAAAACCCGAAGAAGAGGTAATGTTTTCACCACCCTCTTTCAAGTTCCTTTCTTCTTAAAATTCTTCTTTCTTTGTTATTTCTATTCTAAAATAATGAATCAATTATCTCTTATATAATTTTATGTTATTATAAATATGGTACAACCATATTCAGTATTCTATCCATCCTTTGAATGGCATGTCACCATACGTGCGTACGTAAGGCTTACCGTCTCCACGTCGTGGTGTAATTGTCATTCAATAAATTATTATTTGGATGGGTATAATAATGATTTTTAATTCATGTAAATAATAAATATAACATGATAAATATTCTGTATATATGATATAACATCCAATTATATATTATTTTAACAATAAAAGAATGATATTGTCGCTCGTGTGTACATACGGACTACCGTCTCCACGAACGCGATGAGATTCATTATCCATCATATCCATTCAAGCATAATTATCATTTGATGATTAAAAATAATGTTTGAGGACTTGATATAATTATGGATATGAATAAGATAAAACCTATCCATAATAAACATGGCTTACTTAACAAAGAATATAAAGGAAATCGAGTAAGTTAACAGCTGAAATGACGATAATACTAAGATATTATTAAACAATAAATGTTAAAAGATCATATATGATATCATATTAATGTAAATGATTCTTTTAAAATTAAGTAACAATTATTTAACCATTATACATGAGTTTAACCTACCGTCGACCAAGGAAAAAGTACAATGTAATGGGTTTCTTATCTCCCTTTTAATTCTGTGAGAATTCCATTGTTCACCACTTATTTATTGCATGTGGTGTGTGTACGGACCATGATTGTATTCATTGTGTAATATACTTTAATTTATGGATATTTATATCATAATTGTATTATCCTTATTTCATGGGTCTATGTTTTTCATGTTACCAAATCAATAAGGGAATTTGAAATTTCAATTTCCACTCATTCAGCTTTACGCATACTTCATCGATTATTTTACTCAAATATTATGTGTGGAATCACTATTCATTTGATTATTTAATAATTTCCAATCCCCTTTCTATGGATATATTTTTTATATACATAATCACTCCATTGATAAATTGTCCAGTCATCGGTACGAACTTGATAAGAGTAATTTTTACTCAATCTCGATTTGTTGAGATAAACATCCAATTCATTGGTGTTGTTTTTACAAGAATATGTGTAAATGTCATTTGATTGTTTTACACTGAATATCCAATCATATTTAGTGTATTTATATTTGTGACACATAATTATGTCGTTGATTTATCCTTAACCTAAGGATACGACCTTTATGAGAGATTTCATCTCAATTTACATTCCATTGAAACTTCTTTGTTATTATACACCAAATCACATTTATGTGGTGTATATAATATACTTTGACATAGTATATAATGAATCCATTTATTCTCATGATATTACAAAGTTTTTATTACCTCAATTATTTGTATTCAAGTTTCTCTCTTTTGGTTAGAAACTCTAACTACAATACCATTTTTAAATGTTTTAAAGACTTATTCTTCTAAATCTTTCTCATTAATGTCCATGTTTTAAAAATGGTTTTAAGGATTTATTTATATGGACATTATAGTTTTAAAATTAAAACTTCTTTTAAAAGTTTCAAAGTGGTATGGGACACTTTGATTCAAAAATCTATTTTTAAACGGCTTCTTGACAAATAGTGTGACTTTTAAATGTTTTCACGAAAAGGGGGATATCTCTCTCAAATAGTTTTGATGGTTATTTTCATCTATGTCAATATCATTCATTATTATCGATTGAGGTTAATATGATACAATACAATCTTCCATATTGTATCGAATGAGTTATGTTTGACTGTGGATGTGCTATTTTTATACCATTCATGGTTTGTGGCTAAATTATTGACATTTCTTATGCTTGTTTTAATATGAATGTTTATGTTATGTTTAAAACTTTTCATATGAGGAGTGCATTGGACTTAGTAAGTGAATGGTGGAGCCCGCTATAGCTCCTCGATGCATCGGTAGGTCTCATGAGACAAACTAGTGTCTTGGCACATGGCCTTGACAAAATCTTATTTTTAGTCTTGGCACAAGGCCTTGGCTATGTGGTTTTGATAGTCTGAAATTATGCATTCCATCATTATTAAAGTGGTTATTTATATTGCATGTGAATATTCTATTAGTAGAATATCCATGTGAATAAGTAAATGGAATTACTTCCTTTTATTTTTTCCATACAATGTTGAAGCTAAAGTTTAAAAGGATTTGGTTTTAGATATACATTGCCTTAAATGTTTATTCTTATTTATGAAAGTTTCTGCTATATTGTTATCCTTACTGGGAATTTCAGCTCACCCCTTTTCTATGTTTTATTTTTCCCAGGATGTGAAAGAGTAATTTATGAATGACCTGCAGGGATAGTATGAGGGGATAAGAGTGTGGACTATGGAGACTATATTGTTGTAGTTTTCACTTTATGATGTAATGTAATCTTTATAAATGTATCTAGTTATTCCAAGGCTACTAAACTAATCGGTCTTTCAAGACATAATCTTTCTTATGATCATGCCAATGTTATGTAATAATGCACCGACTCTGGGTAACTGGGGTCTGGGCCTTACATAGAACCCTACTCAAGATGCATGCACACTTAGGCTCTTTCAAATCTTAGTTTATGAGGAATGGACTGACCTTAGAAGGATGTCAAATCAAGCCATAACATGCACTGATGACTATCGTCCTAGAAAGTCACATCCCACCAACGCTTGGATAAATCCCAAAGCATGTACATGGAAATATTGATCCCTTCAAAGAATATCATGATTCTAAATGATAGATAGGATGGACTCACCCTTGAATCAATATCCTGCGGACCTCCATCCCCTGAAAATATAAGAGGGTGCTTCTGTTGGAACTCATGTGTCACATTAGCCATAGTAGGAGCACGTTGGGGATCACAATGAATTGACTTCATCTGACTTATGAAACTAAAATGAACTTGGGCATCAATGACCATATCAGTTAATGTAGGTGTTTCGTTGAGTCTCACACCAATATTTATGACTGAAAACTCAAGACCCACCATGTGTAGAGCATGGTTATCACAACCCTCCTGTCATACGACCTGAGAACATCATGGATGCATTGATCTATAATTTATAATCACATGCCTCAAAAAAATATTATGTAGAAAGATAGAATCCCTAGTGGAATATAGATGTTAGAAAAGACACTACCCATGTCATACTACCCCCGCTAGAGGAAGAAATATATGTAAACAGAAGACACAAAAGAAAACATGGAAAATAATAAAAAAGAGTAAAAATAAATAGCATTAAACCAATGACGATATTTTATGTCACTATAAAAATGTAAAACATAGATACACAATATATAGTATAACTTGTTCCACAAAAAGTAAAAAAAGGAAATAAAAGACTATCCCATGAATCTTGATCTTTGACTGGATCATCTCCAATCAAGCTCCATACTAAATAGTAAGCAATCGAGTGTTTGAAGCTCTTTGCTTCCCTTTTTCTAAACCTTCAACCATGTGATCTACTCTGGATACCAAATGACACCCAAAGATGGTGTGAGATATATCTCAGTGGGCCACCATGAACAGTTTCTAAATTATTCATCCTATGTAAAGGAAATGTAATAGTGTGCAGGAATGCATAAATATGTAAAGAAGTACCATGTAAATAAATACCCAAGTACCTTCTTCAGCTCTGATTAGGTGTCTGAATGTGTAACCAATTAATTATTAGATTGTTACCAGTTTATAAAATATCGCATGTGAATAATAATAATGGTTCCATGTTACAATAATGAAACATGTAGTGATGGTAAATAGTGAAGTCCCAAGGTAATAACCAAGGCATCATGGACCTCAAGGGTCTCCAACTTAGTAATAAGTGTAGCCTAGCATGGAGTAATAGTATAATCCAAGGAGCATGGTCCAATGAAATAAAAAATGTGTAGCCTACTATGTCTAAGGATTTCAGCAAATCTTATAATGGGATAATAAAAGACTGGGACTAAGGGATTTAATGATAGAACCCAATTGTCAATATTGGATCCAAAGAGTGTATCTAAATAATCTTGTAATGAAATTTAAGAGATCCTATGGTGATATATCAAGCATCCAAGGAATATACGAGGATCAGTATCATGGTGGGTATGAACCTAATAAAGATAAATCCTTGAATCGAATTGAGGTTCTCAAGTGATCATGGAGTTCTTCAATCAAAATACATGGTAAGATCAAGTCAAGACATTCTTATTTTATTATAAAGTCATGTAATATTAAATTCGGTTCAACCCTTTCATTTCATTAGTGTGATAAGGTGTAGTATCATGAAACTCTTTAGTCAAGTCATTTAGTTCAAGCCTTTCCTTTCATTAGTGTGACAGGTATAAGAAGCATGAAACCATTCATTTAATTCATTTAATACATATTCCATATTCAAGTTTCATTCCTATACCTTCCATTAATGTGGTAATGGGTGCTACAGATATGAAACCAACTATTCCATTACAATTAAGGTCATGTCATATACCTAGTATATATTCCAATTAACATTTAACATTACATTGTCAAATTGGAGCACAGACTTAGGTGGGTAAAGTTTTGATCATTAATTTTACATGGAATTATGAAATTCACAATATAAATCAATTCATTTAATAAAAAAATCTTTCCCTTAATATGTTCAAGCCAAGGAACACCTGAACGGTGGCTCAAATAGTCCAATACCATAAAATGAAAATTATAGAATAACATTCTACATGGGTGAGTGGAGTTATGGGAGTAACCACCAACAATTAATCACATATATAGATAGATAATAACCATACTGTTCTAATGAGTATAAGCATGGAAAATTAATTCTATAAACAACCCCGATGAAATCGGTGGTCCCCACCACACAAATAAAAAATAAATGAACATTAGTGAGGAGTTATAGACCACGCATCATAGTCTTGTATGAATCTCCTCCTCTGGTATTAGCCCTTGATTTGTCTCATATCAGAGTAGATCTAAAAAAAGATAAAAACACTCATAACTCAATAACTAGCTTGAGAATAAAAAATTAGAGGCTCAGATTAAATGGACTCAAGTACATATTGTTTTGTATCCAACATGATGAGTAGATGCTCTATGGGATCCTGGATGAATAAAATATCTCAATCCCTAGTTTTTGAAATCCAAAAGCTCCAATTTGAGATCCATTTAAGAAAATCCCCCATAAACTCTAATTAGGAAATACTGAGGGATCTAAATTGATCATTATGGGAACATTTATAAAATTATGCAGAAAATGGTTTGTGCCTAGTTTTTCTGCATTTTAAATGGGATTAAGGGGTGCCCAAATGGTTAGGATGCATGGTGGTGAACCAACTGTGTGATGTGGCTTTATCTTAAAAGACCAAATCTTCACTATTTGGCAGACCATGGGGAATTTCTACACAGTTTACTCTAAACCATGAACCATGACTATTTTTTTCAAAAAACATGGGTTCTAGACTCTGAAAAATCCCCAAAAAACCTAAAACCCTTCCCTACTGCAATAGGCATCCATATTATGTCCAAAATAAAATATTTTATCAAAATATAAAGTATTCATACCTGAGTGAAAAATTGAGTTCTAATATATAATCATTAGTATGTGTATTATGAAAATCATGCCCGAAGTTATATAAATATTCTGATTATGATTTTTAGGTTTTATCTTAACCTCATGTTCTCATAATGTAGGAATATGTTACTTTTAATGGAGAGAATTTTATTGTTCATTTCTTTATATCTATTCATGGGATAATGGTTTTCATTCATTCTTTTTTGTGTCCCCTACTAAGAGATTTTACGTAGACAACATCATTTCAAATTATTTTCAATGGTTTTGTGGATTTGAAGAGGAATTAATGATTTTGATTTTATAGTCCTGATGTTTGTTATAAAATGATGAATGCTCTATTTTTTGACTGGTTCATTTTTTAAATTAATGGATATTGAGTAGAAGTTTATACATTGTTATATTTATGTTACTATTTATATGTTATGGCCTAATTCTATAAAATCCTAAAACGAAAAAAAACATTGGGAATATAAAAAGTGATTTTAAAGTTAAATTTAATGGAATATGTATGTTAAAGGCCGATCCATTATAGTTTTTATTAGAGAAAACATTAGATAACATTATGGGATAAGATGATGTTAATCGAATAACCTATATTATTTTTTCATAATGGTTATGTTTAAATGATATATAATTTTATTAATACCATGTTTCTTCTTCTAATATGTGTCTTTTTAGAATGGTTTACCATAGAAGATATAGAGAAGCTAATGTATGAAGGCATTGAGAGGGTTATATCTTTCTTAATCTATAACCTTTAATAATGGAAACTGGAACCAAATTTTTTTATAGTAATGGATTAGTTGAATCATTCCAAAAAAATTAGTGGCATCTATGAAAGGGAACATTCAGAGCTACCACAAAGGAACATGATAATAATGGAACATTTTATGAGTCAACACCCACATAGATTCAGTAGATATTATTCCTCAGTAGTGGATAATGGGCGTGTTAAAGCCCTTGAAAAGATATTTAATGTCGTGGGGTGTTCAAATAATCAAATTCATAGTCTTTATAATTATCATTTTGTTGGAGAAGTCGACCATTGGTTGTCAATGTTCCTCAATATCAAGAATATAAAAGATATTGGTTACTTGTAATGGGGTGAATTTATGAATAGTTTCCTTAAAAAATATTTTTTTAAGATAGTTGGAATTTGGATGGAAAATTAATTCATTTAATTTAAACAAAATGAATAATATTTAAGGTCCATTTATGAAGTAATCATCACTCAATTGGAACTGAACACTCTAAATGTTAATTTATATATTGAATGTAAAATAAAATGTGTATACTTAGGATTGAAGCGAAGATATTCAATGGAATTGTCTTACTATTAATTCAAAAATTATGAATAATTAGTTTGACGTACTATGAGGAATGAAATAGAGTTTTTTGATGATCACATATAATTTGAAAACATGAAGAGTAAAAGGCCTATATGGAATGTAATGGCTAAGAATCATTAAAATAAATATGATGGAGATAAAATCCAGTTTCTAGTTTATGGAATGAGTGGTAAAAACATCCATGGGTAATCATTTAACAAATCATGTAAGTGTTTTCAATTTGGTATGTTTGGAAATATGGCCCGCTATTACAATAAAAATCATATTAGTGTTCGAATGTTTACTTCTAATAAGAAAATCATAAATTATTTTAAATGTTTTGTGATGGGTAATTATTCACATACCTACCAAAATAATGTTTGGAAAGTTGGTAATCATCCAAAATATAACTATAACGGTGTAGAGAAATAATCTTCGACTACTTTAATAGATTTTGGGACATCTAATGATGTTGTACCAGGTATATTGTTTTTTTACATGTATTTTTCAAATATCATGATTAATACTGGATCAACAAATTCCATTATTTATGATAAATATTTGGTTAAAATTGATATTTCACATCAATAAATGAGATCAGAACATAAGCTAAAAAACAAGGGGAAATATTAGGATAAAAATGATTTGTAATAATCTTCATGTAATTGATTGTGAAAATAATTTACATGATAACCTTGTTAGTTTAGCATAGTAGATTTTAATTTCATTATGTGTATATATTGGATTTATGTTTATCATGCTAATATTGAATATAAAACTAAAGAATAATTTTTTAGAGAGGGTTTTGGTTTGAATAAAATAATGAACCATATAATTTATTACATAACATGAAGAAGTGAAACTTTTAAATGATGGAAATTAAAGTTATCTTTCACATTATGTTGAAAAAAGGGAACTGTTGATATTATTGATGATCAATTGGTAAATAAATATCTAGATGTGTTTTCTAATGATTCTATCGGTGTGATAACTAATTGTGAAATTGAATTTAGTTATGTCTTAGTTCTAGATGTTAATTCAATATAAAAACACCCATATCAAATTGATCATGTGGGACTTCTAGATATCAAAATGAATTTTTACGTGTTTCTTAAAAAAGGATTCATTCATCTAATTTCTTCACAATAAGGTGCTCATGTTATTTTTTTCAAAAATAAATATGGTTCAATGAGACATTGCATCAGTTATATAGATTTGAATAAAATGAATAATAAGAATAATTATCCATTATATCATTTCGATGTCTTTTTTGATCAGTTATAAGAAGCACAATATTTTCCTATGATTGACTTGAGATCTCAATACCATCATTTGAAGTTTAAGGAGGAAGGAATTTAGAAATAAAAGTGTTCCAAAATAGATATGTTCATTATGATATTGTTATTATGACCTTTTGGTTGAAAAATTCCCTAGCTATATTTTGGGATCTTATTAATTGAATCTTTAGTTAATACTTGGATATGTTTTTTTATTTTTGTTGATGATATTTTGGTTTATTGAAAAAGTTATATTTATCATTATAAAAATATATTATTTTACTTCTAACACTTATTCATAATAAGTTAATTGAGAAATTTTTGAAAGGTTATTTTTTGTTGTAAAAGAATTTTTTACATGGGATCATTGGAAATAAGGATGTTATAACAGTTGATCCTACCCAAAAAACTTTTTTTATGAATGGAGAAAATATACAATTGTTTCTGGGAATCATGGTTTTATTGAATTAGCAAGATATTGCTGAAGATTTTTTAAAAAAATTACACGGTTATTTATTCCACTAACTAAGTTAACTCGTAAAAGGGTTAAATTTTCTAGGATAGATGAACATGATACTTGTTTTCAAAAACTAAAAAGAGGATTGGTGATGCTCCAGTTTTGGCCTACCTTCTAGAAATGGAGAGTTTGATTCTTTATTAAAGGAACATGGATTATTTTTATATAAAATGATTATGCAATTCTTTATGATTCACGAAATCTGATACTTCATGAGTTAAATTATCCCATAAATAATCTAGAATTATAATATGTTTTTTTGATTTAAATATTTGGATACATCATTTATATAGAGCCAAATGTGAAATATATACTGTCCATAAAACTTTGAAAAAAATATACACTCAGAAGGAATTGAACATGGAGCATAGAAAATGGCCTGATCTAATAATAGATTATGATTCCATGATCAATTTCCATAATTGAAAATAAAATAATTTTGTAGATTCCTTGAGTCATAAATATCATTTTATATTAAGAATGGTACTTTTAAAAAAGATCCCTCAATTAATGATTTGATTGATTTTTTCAAGGAAGTTGTATTTGTTGGAAGTTCCTCTATTTTTTTGTGTTAGTGCAATCATCTCTATCAGAAAGAATTTAGAAAGTGAAAAAAGAAGACTGTGAGTTATAGGAAAAATTAAAATTTTTCAAAAATTGTTTGTTTCCTTAATTTATCATTTATAATGATTTTGTTTTAATATTTGGGAAGAGATTGTGTGTGCCTTGGGATTCACAGTAGAAGAAAGTTTTCTTAGTTGAAGCTCCTAGTTCTCCATTTTAGTTCATCCCTGCATCTCTATAATGTATGAAGAACATAGAGAATATTTCTCATGGTATGGAATTAAAAGAGATTTAACTAATTTTTCTATGAAAGGTTTGACATGTCAAAAGTTAAATCAAAGATACAACTACCAAAGGGGATGCTTCATCCTTTTCCAATGCCATAGTAGAAATGAAAAATATATACATGGTTTTCATAGTGGTAAAACCAAATACCACTCAAGAAAACATTGTGATTTGGGTTAATATTGGTTTAATTAATAAAAATTCATTTTTTACTACTTAATATACTATCTCATTAGGCAAGATTTCTCAACAAACCCTTAAAGAGACATTCCAGTTAAACATTGTCCCCCTCTTAATTTTATTTGAATGTGATACCAGGTTCACTTATAACATTGCTAAAGGCCTCGAAAAGTCAATGGGAACTAAATTTAATATCAACACAACCATTTATCCTCAATATGATATATAGACTGATGAAACTATTTAGACATTTCAAGACATGCTACGTAATGTTTCAATGGATTTCCCTGGAAGCAAACATCGTAATCAATCAATAGCTAAGTTTTCATATAATAACAGTTTTCATTACTGAATACAAATGGCACCTTTTGAGGCATTATATTGAAAGAGGGTTAAAACATTATAATTTTGGTATGTAGTTGGGGAAATGAGGTTGATGGGACCAGAATTAATAGGGGATGTGTCTAAGAATGTAATGTTGATACAAAAGCATATGAGGAAAAAACAAATAATAAAGAAGTATTTTGGGGATAACTAAGGAAATGATCATTATTTAGTGGTATATGATAATTAATTTGTTAATTTTTATATATAAAAAAGTGTGATGTTATTTGCTAATAAGGGGAATATGGGTCTACTGTTCATTAGAACATATGAAATCCTGGATATAGTTGGATCAATTGCCTACCGTGTGGCTATACCTCAAATTTTATCCCAGGTACACAATGTTTTTCATGTTTCTAATATATTAATGTATGTTCCCGGTTCCTCTCATGTAGTGATACTAGAAGAAGTTCAGTTAGAATAGAACCTATCATATGAGGAAAATCCTTTTTAGACTCTTGATCAAAGAGAGAATGTGTTTCAGAAAAAGTAAATTAATTAGTTTAATGTTTTATAGAGAAACAACATGGTTTTAGAAGGAACAATGGAATTTGCGTATTTTATGATGGAAAGGTATCCTTTCATCCTTAAAAATTGTATAAAAAATCTGAGCATACAATATCATGAAGGGGGTGGATAATTTAACAATCCAGGTAATTATAAAATAATTTGTTTTTTTCATGAATTACGTTGTTAAATATTTATAAATGTATAATTAAATATGTTTTCTATGGTAATTAAAGTATCAATACAAATAAAATAGTAACCTATATTATTAATGTGTAAATAAAATGGATGTATCTTAAATATAAATGTATGATATATTTATGTCATGGAATAAGTAAATAAATATTTTGAAAATGAAAAATTAAGTGTTGGTATTTTGTGACATATAAATTTTTATTTACCATATAATAATTAATATAATGATTTAAAAGAAAATTTATATTCAGAAAATATATTCATAAATAATATATTGATATCTTATGGTTATGAGATAAATTTATGAGACATTAATTAATTTTTCAATGTGGCATAAAATCAGTTATAATTTTAGAATCGTTAATTTTCTAATAAACTGTGATGTTAATTAAAAATTAAATTTATCATATTAAGAAAATTATTATCATAAAATGGAATTTATTTTTATAATTATACACAACTTGGAATCATGAGGGTGTATTTTTTGTATTTCTATAAAATAGTTGAATTTTTAGTGAATTGTGAAATGCGGTAATTTATAGTATATGACATTGTATGTCAAAAGAAACTATTTCATGAGTCATTTATAATTTAAACACTATATTCTCAATCAATCCTTATCTATTTACTCTATTTATTTCCATGAATAAAAAATACTCATAGTCTTGAGCCAAAATAATAAACTAACAAATAATCTGGTCAAAACAATTCCACTCATCTAATGTAAATATAACCCCTCACCACCACTTCTTCTAACACCTCCAAAGATTTATATCTTGATTAATTTCATCCCAATTCCATTCCAAAATCCTATTCACCATTTCCAAGACCTACTGTACTCACCAAATGTACTTAAAAAGTGTCTTATATATTTTCACAAGGATAATAAGTTCAAGAGAAGGTTTAAACACATTTGAAAGAAGTCAAACCTATGCTCGGGGACATTCCATTTAAAATAACCTTTAATGTATATTTTTAAAAAATTAAAAGTTATTATTCTTCTTATCATATATGTAATGAGTTTCTTTTCCAGTTTTTATGGAACCTTATTATTTTAGGCCTTCTCTACAAAATTTTATTTTTATTTTCAAAGGAAATGTATTTTGGTATGTGTAATCTATTCTTTTAAAATAAGTGATTTTCCTCAAGGGTGTTATGTATATGTTCGTGTTCATGGAAATTTTTTATGATGATGTTGTGTTATTTTATAAATTAAATATCTTTGGGTATGTGATAGCCCTTCAATTAATTGGGTATGTTAGATGTTCATTATAATGGTCATTCTAAGTCGAACAGCGATTATTACGCCATAAGGTAGCCACAAGAGTTATATTGATTGGTATATTTTGGTGTTAAAAATCATATGGTATCTATGAGGGTGAAAATCATATGTATGTACGGTATGAAAATGATGTACCATGTTACCTAAATTATTGGTTTGTGCTTTCTATGTTTTATAGAAACCTCATGTTTTCACAGTGTAAGTATATGCTACTTTTAATGGTGATATGTCTATCATTCATGTGTTTGTAATTATTCATGGAATACTATTTTTATTTCATTATTTTTATTCCCATTGAAAAAAATTTATGCACGTAAAAAGTTTTAAATTTTTTTCAAACTGTCTATGGACTCATAATGGAAATGAAGAATTCATGTTTAATGTCATCAAGTTTCTTACAAAAAGAAATCATGTTCTATTTTTTCAAGATTCATTTTATGTAAAATGGATATTTAGTAAAATTTTATACATTATAATATATGAGTTCCTATATATATTTTATGAACTAATTCTCTAAAACTATAAATTGAAAATATCATTATGATTATAAAAAGTGATTTTCTAGTTAAATTTACTAGATTATGTTTGTTTACGGACAACTTCTTATACAAATTTTCCTAAATATTATAATAAAATTTAATAAAATGATATAATTGGGTGTGGAAACCTAAGAATTGATGAAATAAGTTCATTATGAAATAATATAACTCTTGGAAATGAGACTTGAGTTAAATATATTTATCATGTGAAAAAACTCTTGAAGTAAGAAATATTTCAAAATAGGGAATTATGTAGTAATATTCTACATTTATAGAAGAAAAGGATAATAAAAAATAATATAATAAGTTAGTATAATGTACCTAGATTTTAATTTCAAGGGGATGATCATAACATAATAAAAAAAATAGGTTACCAATAGCTTCATAACCAGGGTAACAATAGAGAAATTTCATATAATGAAAACGTATTACATTTTTCAACTGTTTACATTTTTTTTTGATCATTTGAAAAATATTCATAAATATTTTGTAAAAATAATTAATTCAATGAAAAATATGGTGCATAACATAAACATGTATGAGGAAATTAATGTTTGAGAAAAATAACCATTATGGCTTGAGTAGCATTTCAATCAAAAACCCAGATTGGGTGGGCCTATAATTTAATTTTAAGTTAAATAATTATAATATAGATTATGATATTTTATTTAGAATATCCTATGTATACATCAAATAAATGAAATAAGGTTCATAGTACCAATAATGTCTCTAATAGTGGAATTTGAAATTAAACCCCTTACATTGATCCTGCTTCATTATGAACTTGTAAAAAAATCATTAATATTTAAATGATGTTTATTAAATAAAAACCCAAGAACCCTATTCTTAGTTATTACCATTTATACACTTTATTTATAATCACTTTCTCTATATATAATTTTTTCCCTATTTTTAATAATGGATGTGAGTAATACTTATTGCTTTAAACTAGTTTCATAAAAATTGTCTTTTTATCTATTATTTTCCAAATATATATAATTTTTTAGAGAATATAATTTAAAAATATATATGTTTTGTTATACTTATAAAGGTATAATATTATTCCACAAAATTTCTTTTTACAAACTCTGAAGATGAAATCGATGATGAGCATGTTTTAGGGATTCTTACTGAACGATATGTGTTTTCTTAATTAATGTATTAGATGTTGATATAAACATAGTAGAACAAGAAAAATTATTTACTTATATATATAATATTATAAAATTAAATAAAATTCCATAGGAATTCATGATATAAATTCATATTGTTGTTTATATATGTGGTTAAAGTAATTGAATGACGAACCAAACATGATTAATAGTTGATTATGGTGTGGTTTTTTTATAAATTCATTATACCCAAAGCATAATGATCATAATTATTTTTTATTTGTTTGATATATGTGAATTTTAAACAATTATAAAGATAAGATATTTTATATAAATTCATTATTATAAATAATGGATCATTTTCCTCTTATTTCACTTATTTTAAATGATTAAATTAATGATAAATATTTATTGATTATATCATTAATATTTTATCAAACTTATAATCATAGAACCATAATTATATTTTAAAAATCATATTTATCCTATAATATCATCTTACATACTAACCATTTAAGGTGATGAATAATAGAAAACCCAAAATCGATTATTCCATTGAGGTGGTCGTCCACACATACTCATGGTTAACAATTTTCATTCTGTCGAATAATAAATTGAGGTCTTATGATTAATTATTCAAAACTAATAAAAATGGTAAAAATATTGTATTCGTTTTAAAAAAAATAAAAATTCATAATATACTTTTATGGTTTTGCAGGAAAGTGAAACATATTATGTCGTTGAGGTGGTCGTCCTCACAACAAATGAATTTATGTATCATTTTCTTAAAAATTTGAGATGATGTTTCGGTGTTATTACTATATAATAATAAAAATCAGTATATAGAAAATTCTTATTTCATTAAATTGGTTTTTGAATATTAAATCTATGAATGAGAAATAGAAAATGTAGATTTAAATTAAATAATGATTACTCAAGATTAGAACATTTGTTTTCTATGGAATATCCCTTAGAATTGGATCACATATACTAATATCTTTTGATCAAGAGAATATTATAAGGAAGCATTAAAAAAGGGTTCAGAAAAAAATTTAGTGTTTTTTTATGAAACCAAATTCCTACGAGTTCCTTGAAGGGGTTGTGAGAGGCCACTTTTATATGTTGAAAGAATGATTTTTCTTAAATATTTCATCATTATATAATGAAATCACTTGTTAATCAAGTTATGTAGATAATAAATTGATATATAATAGATTTAGAAATAAATAAACTCAATCCAAACCTCATCCCCCAAATTTTAGACATGTTTTAATAATTTTTAAAACCATTAACCCCTTGAATTGTTACTTTTATCATTTTAGGTTTTACCATAGTAACTAGTTTTTACGAAAGGCGGAATAATTTGTATTCCTTAAAATAAAGTGGTATATAAAAGATAATTTTCACCATATAACTATAAATATGAATTCCATTTCATTTTATTTAATCAATAAATGATACAAAAAAATTATTTTAAAATAAAAATTTATAATTTATTGAAAATAGTTTCTGAAAAAAATAGAACATTTGTTAGAAAATATAAAATATGTGTTTTCAAAATTTATAAATCATTTTTGAAATTAATATTCACATATAAAAATGATAATTTTACTTAGAAATATTTTTTCTAAATTCAAAATTCATCCTTATATACTAATAATGTAATAAAATACATGTTACTGTAAAAATGATATTTTACATTAAAAATAATTCATTTTAAAAAATTAAAATTGATTAATATTATGAAAATAATAATATGAAGAATCAAAAAATAATGTTCATTTTTTTAATATCATATTATAATATTTTTCAATTCAATATTTTAAGAAAATAATAAAAATATAATGAAAATTAGTATAATAGGAAAATAATTTTATAAAATATTTAACATTATCATTATAATTTACTATCATTTACTAATTAAATTATAATTCCCCAATTATTCATATAAAATATATTTTATCATCATTGATCAATGTTATATTAAAATAGAAATGCATTTCTCTAATAAAAGAAATATTTATTATTATATATTTATAAGTATAAAATGATCTTATTATTTGTTTATCTATACCAGTTGATTTTCGTTTACATAAAAAAGTATAATTTATTTTATCTATACATATAATTAATTAAGAAGTTATTCATTTTCATTTTAGGTAATTATATATATAGGTTTTAATGGTTATGCTTAAATATTTTTATTTTATCCAAATCTATCTTGATTTAAATAATTATTGGAATTATATGTAGAGAAATCTATAAAATTAATTAAATTGTTTATGGTACTAATACATTCAAATTTCATAGTGTAACATTTTATCCAAAAACTATATTTATCCTTATAATTTGAATAATAGAAAATTCTATAAGAACTCATAATTAAAAATAAATTTCTAGATGATAATGGGTTTATTTCAAATGTGGAATATGATTTATCCCTATTAGAAAATTATAATACATTAGTTATTAATAAATATAACCCATGATAAATTTCACATATTATTATACTTAGGTATTAAAATATAGTTCTATAACGAATAACTTCCCACAAAAATTTAAAATTATCTATATAATAATAATACAGTTAGGAATTTTAATTATAGCTACATATAAAATAGTTGGTAAAAACATACATGAATAATGAAACTAGAAATTCAAGAGTGAAAATAATTTTCTAATATATTTTTATTGCTTTCACATTATTTTCCTTGTTCAAAAAATTTTCTGTCACTATTTCCTTCAATGTCCCTTACATTGAGACATTGAGACACATAATGACCGACTCTATTGACGACAAAATTTTATTTTTCATCTCTTTCTCTAGCAGTTTCGAGTCTAGTAACAGTCATCTACACACTTATAGAATTTACATATACTATTAAAGAAGCATCCCAAATTATTCTTGCCATGTTTTTTAGTTTTAGTAAATTATATCTTCTTTCCTTCATCATCGACATCACTTGAACATTAATGAGACTCAATTCTTTTCTTCATTGGTGTGTTTGGGAAATTGATTATGTTCTCATTATTAATTATATTTTTGGATTAGTGAAATATCATAATAAGATTATTTCTCACTCAAGATCATATTTTTATTGGTTATTCAATGATATATTCCCCAGATTATCCCTCACACCTATAGTTTCATCTTATTCTTGCCATTTCTAAGACAAAAAAGAGATATCATGAGTGATGACAATTAGAAGAGAATTATCATAAATAATAACATAAATTTTTTTACCTAAAGATGTCTAACTTTATAAAACTTTCATATTAACCTATAAATAATATAACTAAACACGTATCAAACATAGTTCAACCGATATCACCCTCTGTTTAACCTATATCATTCCTGGTTCATACTAGGTTACTTTGGGTTGGGTTTTCTCATAATTCTTAAACTATAACTCAACATTGAGTTTCCATATTACCATTATCATTCATAAAATATTATAAACTAAAAAATCATAGAAATAAATACTCTCAAATTCTAAGAAATAATTTATCTAGTACACACATATCAATTACTATATACAATAAATTATGAATACCTATATTTTGATTAATATTATGCAATGGTATTTTTCCCATTTGGCTATCTATTCTAAAAATATTTGAATCCATCATAATGTTACAAAATGATAATATTAATTGACCACATCATATTGCCAATCTGTTTCAAACTAGGTGGTAGTTAGGCCTCTTTTTCATTCACCAAGTGCCGAGAAAGTTAATACTCAATCCACCCATTTCAGGGTTTTTAACTCTTGGTACATCTATTACAAATATAAAAAACACTCTTAATATATATAAAATGATTTAATATCTATGAAATTAACATATTCAATATATTACAAAACCATATAGAATTCATTTTATACTTATATTGATACATAATATTCTCACTATTGTTCTCTTATCATAATCCCCAAAAAACGTGCCTTGTTAACATAAAATTAAATCCCAAAATGCCCCCAAAGGGTTATCAATAACATTGTAATTATGATCTATATTAAATTATAAACCATTAAATTATCCTCTATTAACACTAAAATATAAAATTTTATATAAAACATTCTATTGATAACAACTATGACTTCAAGTACCTAGAATCCTAGATCAAATGCTATAAACACATACTACACATACTCACTTCGATACCAGTTGTAGAAGACTAGATATATCCATTCGTATTTAGAGAATCAATAATTATAATTTTATATCTTACATCCAAATAATACTTTTATGTTTATATATTTAAAAGATTATGAAAAATAAATTCATGTTGACACCTATGTTCTTTGTATTGAGCTAATCTTTTTCATTATATACAAATTTTCTTTGTCCATAATGGGATTTCAATATCCCACGTTAATTATTTCTCACTTGTTGTTATTATAAACATATTACTTTTACAATATTTCATCATAACCTGATGAAATTAAATCATAATATGTAATGATTTCAAATGCACACTAAATTAATATTGTTACTAAATCTGTAAAAAATAATGCAATGGTATAAATTATAGGGTAGGAATAAATGATCTGAATAATAGAATAATCAACATAAATTTGTAGAATTCTATATAAATGACCAAAAATGAAAACAGTGATATTAATAATTTCATCCCAAGGATTTTAAATTTCAAATATATTTAATTTTATTTATTTTATCAAAGTGATAACAATTATTTTTAATATAAAATTTTACAATGATTCGTTTTTTTGGAAAAATAATAATTATGTTCTAAAATATGAATGTTTAATTTTTAAATTGAATATCACGTTTTTAAAAGTGTAAACTCACATATAAATTAAATATTTTTTATTATATATTTTTTTCTTAATTTAAAATTCACAATTATATATTAATAATAATAATAAGGTTATGTTATGGTAAAACCTATACTTTCAATAAAATATCACTATTTTTTAAAATGGATGTTAAATTCATATTAATAAAATTTTTATATGATGAATATTAAAATGATATTAATTTTTTAAAATTAATATTTTTATATCTAATAATTCAATAATTTTCACAATCATAAAATATAATAAAAAACTATTTGTATAAGAGAAATTTTTTTATAGAAAATTCTACATTATAATCTATACTTAATATAATTTAATAATTAAGTTACAATTAACAAATTCTTCATATAAGAAAAATTTTATAATAATTAATAAAAAAATTATTTTAATATAAATATATATCACAAAAAAGAGAAATATTTGTAAACATCCATTTATAACTATAAATTGACCATTATAGTTGTTTTCGATATATATATTTTATTTTAGTAATATTAAAAGTTTCCTTTAATTTCATTACACATGTATTTCATAATAAATTTATTTATATTCATTCTCTCTAGTTAAATTACTAGGATTTAATAGGTATACAAAAATATTTATATTTACTCCACATATATATGTTTTTTTATTCAGTACTGCGTATAGAGAAAGAAATGGAAAATATTGGCTTCTTTAAGTTTAATGATATATTAAAATTTTAGGGTGTTATAATTTTTTTATCAAATATAAATGTATATTGAAAAAGGTTTTAAAAAATAAGTCATACATAAAGTGGTTTATTTGTACCCCTTCTTCCCATGTTAACAATTTATTATGGGTTCCAGCCTCCCATTCATATTGGACGCAGTAGGCTAGCGCCCATCCGATGATATGTCAACTGACCTTCGGGATTACATTTTGTTAATAAAATATTTTATAAAATAAGGAATATATTCAATTATAATTTACATTCATATTTTATAAATTATGTTCATAAAATAACTAGGATGATAAATTTGGATGAGAAAACCTTAGTGAACACATAAGGATAGGTAATTGTATATGATAACATCCTAAAGAATTTTTAATGTCCAGATTATGTGGTTTTAAAGAAAAAAAATCCCTATCTGGATACAAACATGTTGATTCAAGATCTTACATAGATTAAACTTGGGTAAACAACCCAATAAGGCTAGTATTGTATTACTACACTCTTCTCCTGGTGCAATAAAAAATCAAAACTACTTACCTAGTTTGACACTCTCTAGAGAAATGGTTTTAGTGATTCACATTTAATTTATTACCCTTTGTAAAGAATTTTATTATAAAATTAATATATGGTTATAGAACATAAATGAAAATAAATGATTTTTCAAATTTATTGAAATATAGAAATTTATAATTTAGTGTGAATATTTCATTTATGATTTAATTATATTAACATAACAGTTTCCATTTTTGTAATATTATTGAATAGTTTACCTTATATATACATAATTTATGAAATGAATGATGGAAATTGAAAACTGTGATAAAAATGGGTGTGATGTATAATGAAATAGTTGTCTAAATGAGTAGACAAAAAAGAATGAACCTAGACACCCAAATTTGATGGAAATTCAAACTGTGCATTCCTAGGATATAAATAATAATTAAAACCTAATTGATCTTCTCAACTATAATGAACTAGACTGGGGAATCCATTTTATTGATTCCCAAATTGTGGGTCTACTAGCTGGAGGTAAATTAATGATACAACCATGCAGGTAACTAGGGCATGGGTGTCACAAGAACACACTTAGGAAAAAAATTCCAAATAATAAGAGTAAATGACACAACATTAATATATCAAAAATAGTGTATAAACCATACATATGTCATGATTAAAAATAGAAACATATAAGTAGATATAATCATTCAAAAAAATTAGTAAAAAAATGAAAAAAAGAGAATCCCTGCACTTTTCAATTATCCCTTCCCTATAAAGAAAACATTATACATTATATTCCCTCCTATCATTATTCACAATATAGCTACCCTCCATCTGTACGATGTAATAAAATCCAATTCAGATTATTAGATGAAAGAAAACCACAAAAAATTGGCACACCTCAACCAGTCACTGATCTATGTGTGATTCAATGTATAAACAAAAAAACTTATATAAAATAGGTGTGAGAACATAATCAAATAGTAGGCCACAAAAACCTAGTCAATCTATGGAAATTTTATAGTAAAATAGTATATAAAATGATATTTTGAAAAATGGAATAATGTAGGTGTTTTTAGTCATTATAAAACCAAAAAATTGGTATATTTTAAAATAATTACGCTTTTGTAAAATACAAAAAAAATATAGTAAATAATTTTAGATTAAACAATTAAACTGAAATAAAGGGGCCTTAAAACCAGAAGAAATTTATAAAAAAAATCTCATTCACACTTTTATAATATGCCATGAAAATTCCATTTTCATTAATAATTTCATGGAAATATCCATCTTTTAAACTATTAATGATAACCAAATTATTTTTTTTTCTTTAATAAAACATCAAAACCATTTTTAAAACAACCCATATTAAAATAATAAAACACACACACAAGGTGATTCATAAACTATACGGAGGCACCCAAGCATCAATGAATCATGATACAAGAACAAAATCAGGAATGTTTGTGAAAAAAATGAATCAAACTAGGGGAATAAAATTTATTCATGATATAAAATCCCTTAAAGTGTCTAAAAATAGACTATTCATAATGGGAATAATCCAAAGGGTCTAGTTATTTTATACCAAAACGGGATATGAGGAACCTTGGATATATCCATTGAATCTGTCCAAATCCTCATATGTTCCACTAAACTATATAACAATAATACCACAAGAATTCATTTTTAGATGTGATCAATAAATATAATTACCTTGTGATTCCCTAACCCAAAGGATCATATAAAAATAAACTTCTAGTATATGGGACTTATAATCCATCTAACCAAATTATCATGGTGTATCCAAGTAGTTGATACCATGCCAACCAACTGTCACATAATGGTTTTATCTTAGTCATGTCATCTATTATTTCCATGGACTCCCCTAAAAAGTCAAGAAAAAAGGTGAGAAATCATGAATCGCATATATTAAATATATAAAATTTTATTGTAATACATGTCTCACCTCAAACATCCTCACTGGATGTAGTACCAATCATGCACTAAATAATAATCATCACAAAATTAATACCACATAAATCATCTAAGATGAGGACATAAGACCTAATAGGATAAGGGGGAAAATGGGACTCAATATGGATCTCACATGTTTATAAGATCATTTAATGTGACAGATAGGCCGCTAAAACAAACAAATCGTATACCTAATTTGCACTCCTTTTTCATTAATTTAATTGAAATAAAATTTCAAATACAAATTTAAACCCAATGTTTCAAAACATGGTAAAAGTTCATTTGGAACCAAACCATTTTAAAAAATAACTTTTAAAAGGAACACATTAATGGCTAGTCTCAAAAAAACTTTTAGAAAACTAGTCCACAATATTACTTGAAATCCATATTTCTAGAATTTTTTAGAATCAAAATTGTCACACAACACATTGAATAAAATTTTTGAAATCAAATTCATTCAACAAAATTGTATTTTTAATATAATATTCAATATTCAATGAAACCAAATTGTTCCATACAACCTTTTCCCCAAACCACTCATTCCAATTCAGAAGGGTATTTCAAAATTACCCACGACCCAAAGTCTCAATAGCATTTTAAAATTTGGATAGATTCACTTATTTTATAAAAACATGGAAGAAACATAGTTCCCAACCATTTCAAAAAAATAACATGTAATTAAACTAGTTTTAAAATCCATTAACCATTTTATAAAATCATAAAAAAACTAAGAGAAACATGAATTGAAACTATTTCCTATTCAGGGTCTGTAATAATATTTTAAATATATTTAAAAAACTACAATGTTTTTCCAAAATATTATAAATGCATGAACAATATTATAATTGTATTAAACTAATTTTAAAAGGGATAGAAATTAATTTCTAAAAACATTTGTAATGTGGCCAAGGCCCATGTTATATTCAAAATATAGTCAAACAATAACATTATCCTACTATAAAATATAAATTTTTTATAAATTTCATATAATTAATTTTCAATACACCAGGATGTCTATAACATGTAATACTTGGGGTTTCAATAGAGACACCAACTATAAAATGAAAATGGGAAAGATAAAATAGTTTTAAAAACTTATCCTTCAATTTAGGGTGCACCAAATTGTAAGAATGTGACACAAGATAAACATAACACACCCTAATAATGAAGTAATTGCAAAATATATTCAATCCCAATACCAAGTGTTAGGCCGAATGAGGTGGTAGATGGGGATATATAAAATCACAATGAAATGGAGTGAAATAAAGAGTGGAGACCATTCTATAATGATTATAAAAATAATCACAAATAAATATTGGTTAACCCATGTGAAGAGATGGAGATTGATAGGGGAGGGAGTGAAAAATATGGTAGGAGGGGGCCTTCTATATTTCATAACACAAGGGGAAGGTAGAGGGTTCAAAATTACATAATGTAATTTAAGGGAAAATTTAATATATATATATATATATATATTGAAAAATGAATTTTTATATTATATTTTTTCTTAAAGTTTAGGAACACAGTTTCCTAAAACATAAAGTGGACATGTTTTCCCTACTGACCAAGCACTTGGTTCTCACATTGTTACCCTATGATGGTATCATAGTTTAACTGAACCTGAAAAAATCTTGAAAATTAGTACTATAAAGTTTATTCCCATCAAGAATGGCCGGTTCATTATTACTCCTAAGAATGTGTGAATCATGTAAAACTCCTAATCCAATATAAATATTAATATTTCATCCTGAAAATATCAGGATACCGTAATCGATTAAAAATTATTTAATTAATGACATTGTTCCATGTTGGGTGTCACAAATCTCCCAAACATGCCACCTATTATCCCCATAAATTTCATAGTCATGGAAATGAAAAAAACATAGAATAATAAAATGGTGATTGTAAATATTATATAACATCCTTGTAACCACAAAAATAATAAAACAATGATAGAAAACATAAATTGGAACCATCCATTAGAATATAACAAGAATCTATAAACAAAGGGATATTGAATAGAGGTATCCAAAACATTTAAAATTAGTCTAAATGATGAAGAATAAAATGACCACTCCTTGAAATGGAACATCACTATGATAGTGATGATTTATTTAAAATGAAAAAATACTATGAGATTCCACTAACCACAAACATTCATAATGAACCCATCTTTAATAAGGAGGCATAGTCTAAAATACACCAAAAGGAACCGAAAGGAAAAGAACATCCCTGATCCTAAGATAAATTCCATCTACCAAGGGAACCCATACTAATGGAACTCAAAATCCAGAAACACATGACTCAACCAATAACAACTCGTATATCACCTATAAGTATCACAATTAACGACTCATGAACATTCCAAAATTAAGAACACGGGACTATGACCCTAGTCACCGTAGTTAAAAGGTAAACTAGGAATCAATGCTTGAACCACCATCTCATAACAAACCCCATAAAAATAGTCCCCCTGACACATCAACTTATTAATGCAAACCACCATCTTAATTACCACATTATAGACCATAATGCTAACTCATGTTCATTCTCCAAAAATGGACATCATATTCACAACTCTTAAAAATCATAGATTTACCAAAAGAACAAAATAAAATTTCAATGCATTAATACACTCCAAAAATCCCAAGGTATACAAAAATCACATAGGAGAAAACACAAATCCATGATCCTAAATCACTTAAAAATGAGGAACTTAAATATTATCACAAACAAAATCCAAATCAAGGATCCAAGACTCTAAACTCATCAAACATGAATTCTTAAAACACACTATTATTATAACATCATTTATCTTCAAAAATACAATCCACTAACTAACCAAGGTTCACTTAAACTCCCCCCCCCCCCCGAAATATGGGAATCTAACATGCCACTACAAAATAAGAAGGGGAAACAAAATTCCAAACACATTTACCTAAACATTTTCAAGGTCCATACTTATATAAAAACAATGAATATAATCATCAGGTAACTATTTTTCAAATAAAATCAACTTCTATAAACCCACATGATGGGATTAAAAATAAAAAAACAACCAAACAAGAAAAATCACTTTCCCAAAACCTCACTAATTTTAAAACTACCACATTTTCAATGAAATTATTTTTTTAAAAAAAATAAATGTCCTTTTAAATGAGACTAATCCCGTAAGGAAGTTCCAAATCATTTTTACCAAATTTAAAAACCCCCCTTAGCATCAAAAAGATCCTTCTTTAAATCATTTCATTAATTTTTATTAAATTTAAACAATCAATTTTTTCAAAATCATCCCAAAATTTGAAATTAAAATAAAATTTAACAACCAATTAGATTTATATATATAATATTTTCTACAAATTCCATTCAATTAATTTGAAACAAGAACAACTAAAATTTTCTCAAAATAACTTTCACTTTATAAACACCGAGAAGGAAAAATCCCCAAACAAAAAATAAGTTTCATAAAATCAAAACCCTTTTACAATCAATCCTGATGGATAATTTAAACACTAAAAAGAAAATTTTAGCATGAAATATTAAAAATATAATATAACTCCATTTCACACATAAACCATGCCAAATAGGATGAATACCTAAAATCCATCAAAATCAAATTCAAATAATCAACATATCTTAGAACCCACTTCAAAGCACCCCATTCAATTATATCTCTCTCAAGAGACATCTAAAATACAAAATAAATGTGATTTGTAACCATTGTTGACAAAACCTCATAGTTTCATGGAAAATGGGTCAGCTTCAAATAAATTCCAATAATATTTACAATATTGGGCGTATGGTCAGTGTTTTCACTTATTAGGCTGAACAATCCAACCTAAAACCACCTATATTGCTTCTGTTTTCATCCAAAAATTAAATCAAACCCCAAGTAAACTCAACTATTTCAACTTAGTATAAAAACAACACCAATCATAAATCTTTAAAAATATCATAGTTTATCTTAAAGGATCATTTCCTTATTCAATATCGAGGTTCAAGATTCAAAATATTTAGCTAGACTCTCCATGTGCCAACCTCATGAGTCCCAAAAAACAATTATAATTCAAATGGGACATAGAAACAAAAATATAAAATGGTAATACTAATGGAGTAGTGTATTATATAAAAAATTAACCCATATCTAATACTATGTGTAACAAACTATACAAGTACATTCATTTGATGAATTCCCAAACTAGCCCTCTACAAGCCTAAAGGGAATTCCCGATCCCCACGAGCTGACAACTAGTGCATGAGTATCATAGAAATTAACATTGGAATAATTTAATCAAATAATAAAATTAAATGTGATAGTTTTAATAAGTAAAATCTGGATTGGACCCTCTATATATAGAATAATCATGTTTAAAAAAATAAACAGAAATAATAAATTTGTATATAAATAAGCATGCAATACTTCTTCTTACTTAGTCTCCCTAAAATGCACAAAATACTATAGTTATTCCTAGTTCCCTCATGTACTCATGTGAGATATAGCTATCCAGTATATATAGAGAGTAATAAAATTCTAATTTGAATATGTGGTGAAAAAAATGTAAAAAAGAAATCACCTTACCTCAATCAATCAATGATGAATTATTATTCAAAAGTAGAAACAAGAACCTACCACTGATATAAAATAGGGAAGATAAAAAAATGCTAAGTAGGCCCACATAACATACTAATTATATGTAAATACCTTATATTTTTTATATAAAATTCTAGTTTAAGAAAAATGTTATACGGTAGGTTTTCACATACATCAAGAAAACTGAACCACTTGCACATTTTGAAACAACTTCTGTATTATAAAATATAATCTATAATAGTTAAAAAAATTATATTAAAACATTAAATCAGTATAAAGAGGTATAATACCTTTCCCTATTTAAAAACTTATTAAATTCCTATTTTCATAAATAATTTCAACAAAAAATATTTCCCTTAAAATATTAATGAAATCAAAACATTTTATTTTTTAAAATTATACATCTAATCCTTTTTTTATAAATCCCATTTTAATGTAAGACAACACATTAACACAAAGTGATTCATAAACCATACAAAGGAACCTAATAATTGAGTAAAAACAATCTCGGGACATAATCAAGAAATTAGGGCAAAACAATGAAACAAACTAGGGGAATACAGTGGAACCCAGAAAAAAAATCATATAAAGTGTCAAAAAAAGGACAAAGCTTCATGGGAATTATCTCTAGTATCTTTTAATAATAGACAATAATTGGAAACAACAATCCTAGGCCAAAAATTTGAAAAAAAATCAACATCCCCTATATCCATGTTGAAACACCTAATGATAACATAAATAAAACTCCTTCATTAACATGATCAACACTGATAATGTCCCTAGGATTCTTATGACTTAGAGATAATATAAAATGAAATTTTTAATATAGGGTTAATACATTCCTCTCAATTTCACAATCATGAAGTATCTAGGTATAACTTTTCTAGTCTATCCACTATCATAAAATGGTTTTCCATCACCCAGTATTATACTCTGCTAGGGAGACCTTAAAAATTCTATAAATGATGTGATCAATAAATAATAACATGAACCAAATAGAATTTATTTGAAAATAATTCATGAATAAAATCGTGCACCCCCAAAAGCAGTATCCTTAATCACACACCCATGAATTTGAATCACAAAATTCATATGAAGTAAATCATCACCCCTGATGTGAAACTAAATAATAGAAAAAATACCCAAACAAGTTTTAGAGAAGGACTCATATGTTTACAAAATAATATAAAGTGTGAAACAAGACTTAAAAACACACAACTCAAATGTCTTAGTGACACACTCAATATGTAAATTCGTTTGAATTTTCATTCCAAATATCAACTTAAAAAAAATTCAAAACATAGTAAATGATCACATGGAACCCAACCATTTAACAAAATAAAATTAAAACGAAAATCTTGGGAAGATAGTAACAAAAACAATTTTAAAATCTCATCTCAAATAATAATTTAATTCCAAATTTCATGAATTCTTTCAAAAAATATTATCATATCCCACTTTGAAATATATTTACAATGAAAAACTCTTCCAATTAAATTCACATTCTAAAATAATTAGAACAATTTCAATGAAAAAAAAGTCATCCAATAAACCATTATACAAAAAATTGATCCCCATTTTAAAGGAACTTTCAAGACACCCCAAAACCTAAGGGCTCAAAATCATTTCAAAATATAGATAATTCCCCAGGTTTTAGAAAAATAATCATTCAAAATAAATATCACCCATTAAAAAATATTTTCACAATTAAACCATCTTTCAAAAAACATATTATATTTAAGAAATCCAAAATGTTATAAAAAAAACTATGAATGTAACCCATAACCATGAAATGTATATAAATATATTTTAAAACTATTTGAAGAAAAAAATGTCATTTTGATTGTTGAAAATTCATTAAAGGTATGAAATTTTTCTTAAAATTTTTTAAATGAACCATATAATAATTTTCAAAACCACATAGAAAGAGTCGAAGACCCATTCCAAACACAAAATGCAATCACAATCCAAATTTAGAGTACTACGATATAAAAAGTGCTTATAAATTCACTATAAAGAGTTCTAAATACACTATGTAATCAATAACATCTAATACATGGGTTTTTTGAAGAGACACAAACCATAAAATGATGATGGGAGATACAAAACAATTAGTATTTAGGGATAAAGTCCCAAACATGCAATAAGGTGTACTAAGAGACCCATCACACAACCAAAAATAAAATATTTAAAAAAATCTAGCCAAAACCATTGACATAGGTTTTAGATGACTGATAGGGGTGATGAGGATATCAAAATTACAATTAAATGGATAACATGGAAGATTGGAGACCAAAACATATTGATTCAACCGAGAATACCCTAGAAATATGTGTGAAATCACATGAAGATAGGGATTTTAGAGGAGTTGGGGGGCTGGTTAGTGCATCATGATAAACATGGGGATGAGAGTGGAGTAAAATTTAATAAAATAACTGAATGGAAAATAAAAAAAATAATATAAGGAAATAATGATTTTTTTACATTCTTGGAGTTGTGCATGGTTTAGGAATACAAATCAACAAACTGTTCCCCAATTCTTCAATTCCTATAAGAAAAATTAACAGTCTCTATAACTCTTACCAAAATATGGTGGCATGTTTGATCTTAATATTCTCAAACCATGTGGAATAAAAAAAATTACACCCCTCATTAATTGTTAGGAAATGATTACTCTAGAAAATTAACAAACCATATACATCACCTAATCCTTTATAAATTATTAAATTTCATCCCAAAATGTATGGATCAAATAAAATTGTAAAAACTAATTAATTCATTTAATTATTTAACACCATAGAGACATGAAATGTGTAACAGAAATGCACCATTGAAAGAGAATAATGTTATGAATCCCTTTATACGGAAACATCTATCCTCCTATAGTGAGTCATCCAACCAATTAATTATTTGAAAATATATCATTTATATAGAGAATAAATTATCCATTCCCTAGTTTCATAACCATTAAGGAGTTTTCATAGTTTTTTATCATTTAGATGGTGAGTATTACAAATTTTTTCCCCTCAATAAAAATAAAACAATGAGAAAAGGTGATAGTATGGGGTGGGTGGAGTTCAAGATAATATTTATCTACAAATATTTTCCCTAAACACGATATAAAATGGATCTAAGATTATAATTGATGAAACAAAATGAGATTAAATACAGTGGTAAAAATGTGACTAACATAATGAAAAATAAATTTTGTGTATTTATTTAATTTAATGATATAGAAATTAATGTCAAATGATTACATAGTGTACTGAATGCATTTCTTACAAAGAAATCAATTATAAGTGACATTTTTTTCTATAATAAAAATGTTCAATTTGAAATAATGTTGTGAATGGAAAACATATAATCTCATTGTTTTGAAGTTATAAAAAGAATATAGATCATTATGGATATTGAAATGAAATATCTCAGGAACGAATGAAATTCTAGTTTCTTAAATTCACAAAATGTTGGAGTAATCACTAAGGAAAATTTTATAAAGGGACTGGAAAAGATTTTACAAATTTTAAGGTCAATAATCCTGATAAATAATTTCATTTAGTGTATAATTCGACAGTCAATAAACTAAAGGAAATGATGGTTCAACAAAATGATCCACTAAGACTTCAACTCTTCAAATTCAAGCATTTTTTTGTTATGTAAATCAATTCCTTAATCCTTGTCTTGATGAAAATAATAAAAATATGCATCTTATTAATCCATGGTAAAAGGGAAATCATATGTTTTTACAATTATTGTAGGGGTTCTTGAAGATGTACTTTTAAAATGAACACTTATCATTAAATCTATAATTTTGATGGTTTTATTTGAATCTAGTTCTACTCTATATTTTTTATTTTTATCTTTTTAGAATGATATAAAATCAGTAAATAAATCATTAGACTCTTATTTATTTGTGAAAAATATAGGTGGAATTATAATTTAACATAAATGGTAAAAAATCTTTTCGGATAAATGTTTTTTGTAATTTTCTTCATAATTTTTTTTAAATTATTCATTTAGTTAATATGATACAATTTATGGTTTATAATTTACCTCATTAAATTTAGATAATATTAATTTATATGATATGGAAGTCACATTTAGAATCATCGGTCATCTCCTGATCATTTATTAGTTAATGTGTGAGTTTTAACCTCTTAGAGTAACTATATTCAATATATGAGTCTTCGTACCCAATCATGCAGGGTTATTCAGCACAAATGGTTTTTAATTAACTCATAATTAGAGATATTATTATTATAATGTAATGTTTTGATAAATTTTCTTTGCAGATTCCTAGTTTCTCCCTAGAGTGTGTTGATTAGCTTTCAATTGATCTCATACTTTGTGTTATACTGATATGAAATACTCCTCATATAATAGAACTATTTAAATTAGAGAAATTCAAGAAGGAGATCTTAAAAAATACAATTAAAGGTTTATTATGCCTGAGTTTTGCTCTATATGATTCCCTTGTTCACTTTTCTAAAATTATGTATGGATATATTCATTTTTAAATTGACTGCCATAAACAAAATAATATCCTTAGTAGGAGAAAATATCTTACGCCCTTTATTGATGATAAATTCAATAGGGTACAAGGATCTAAATATTTCTCAAAGGATGGCCGTCAAACTGAATATCATAAACTAATGGTGAAAATGGATGATATATCTATGATATAATTACACAAAATATATAGTCACTATTAATTGTTATTTATTATATTAGGATATACAAAACCCCCTACAATTTTAATGGGTTTTATTAATGAATTTTTTAAATACTATCCTAAAAAATTTATAATGGTCATTACAAATTCTGATAATAGTTCAGTATGATATAAATGATAATGATATTATGTCATAAAAATGTAAGGAATATTATATATTTCTGCTTTGATATCCTCATCATGTAATGGGTTTGATGATTCACATAACTCATCCTTCATTGTTCATCTAGGGAGAATAAATATATTTTGAGATCTATAGAATAAATTATGACTGTATAACATCAAATGAGAGTTATAAGAATACAGGTCTTGAATCTTTGTATGAAAAAATATTAAGGATATAAAAAATAAATATGGGGTAATTATGCAAGCATTTCTTGTACAAGTATTGAACTTTAATGATATTACCCTATATTTTTTTATAGGGCTCCAAAAGATATAAAAAGTCCATAATTCCATTTGGTTTGTTGTCAAACATATTATTAAGTTAGTTCAGTTTATTAACATCAATGAAGATTCCTCACATGAATAACTAAACATGATTCAAAAATTGGAAGTGGTCAAGAATCCTGGAATATAACTCTCCATTGTATCAGTTTGTGATTTGATTGTTTCCTCAATGTTTAAAATAATTTTTTATCAATGACTAGAGATAATGTTTTTTTAGTACTACTTGCCAACTATATAATTATTTTAACTATAAAAGGACCATCAAATTTACATGGAATTGGTTGAGAACATGTTAAATTGATGTAAAAGGATTCTAGGATTAAATCCTCCTACAAGAGTTATCATATAACAATTGTTTCCATTCTAGTATTCATATTGTACCACACAAGGCTATCTATAAGAAACTTTTTATGAATTTGAGATGATATAATTATTTTTTTGAAATGATGTTGAAAGAAAATAATAATTTCTATGACATGGTGGTGATGGTTCAGACTATTTTGTATCATAAGAATGTGGAAAAATTTGATAGAAGAGTTATGTACCTAACCATCGGCAAGATCTAGAGTATGAAGTTGGTGATAATATATTCCTCTAGATATCTACATTAAATTGAGTTATAATATATCATATGAAATAGATACTGGGACTTAGGTATATTTTTTCCAAAATGAATCTAGATATTGTTGAGGATATAAGCAATCTCTTATCACTACCTGTATACCTCTCCAAAGTAAATGATGTGTTCCATGTATAGATTTTGATGAAGTAAATAATATACCCTTAACATATTATAAACACATATGATGTGAAATAATAATATGATCTCCCATATGATGAAAAACATGGTCTAATCCGTGATATAATAGTTATGATTCATTGGAACATGAAAAACTTTTTGGTCAATGTTTCATGGGGGAATCCTATGTTTTTGGAACCTACGTGAGAACTTAAGGATGTAATGAGATAAAAATATCCTTAGTTTTTCATCATGTTTATAACGTTTCAAAGAAATAATTATTTATCAGGGGTTATATTTTAAAAATGTTATTTTAGTGAATATTCCTATTTAATATAATCATTTTATTAAATATATTGATTCATATGCAATGGTGGGAAAAAACCATTAAATGTATTATTAAGATAAAAATAATAATTGTAAATTATTCATTAAATTAGTGGATATAAATAGATTTTTTCACATTATGAAATATATATAGAGACAAAAATTTAGTCTAGTTGTAATAAAAATTCACTGATGAAATTAAATTACTATAACTAAAAAACTAATTAGATCATTTTATTCTTACATTTTTTTAGAAAATTGTTTTTTATATGAAATTTTTTTATCCTAATAAACTAAATTTATTATTCTTAAATAATGATAAATTATAATTTTAAAATAATCATTTGATAAAACTAATTTAATTTTCCATTAATAGTAAATAATAATAATTATAGTTTCATGTTTAAAAAATAATTATCTTATAAAAAATATCATTATATTTTATGTTTCAATTTAGAAGTTATATACCTAAATATTTGAATTGAAATTTTAAAAATTAGAAATTTTTTTAAATATTGAGTAACAGTATTTCCATGAAATTAATTTTTTAGATTTTTCAGAAAGGACTTATTTTTTGGTGAATATTGAAAAGTATCATTTTTATAATTACCATGACGTTTTGATGTTATTTAGATATAGCCATATAATAATATTCAGGTAACTATTTTCATTATAAAAAATAAGTTTAAAAGTTAGATTATGAATTTATAAAATTTATGATACATTTAGAAACAAACATTTGATAATTTAGAACATAAGTTATATTTTTTTCGATCACTTTTTCTAATTTGTTTTACTTTTATTATATTTGAATGAAAATTTTAACAATTTAATATGCCTTAAAAATGTAATATAATTCATATTTAGAATCATTTTATCTAAACTATTTAATATGTTACATTCTAATTATAGGCATAAAAATAAATTTCTTCAGTAAAATTTAGTTACCATGGAAAAAGTCAAAATGATTAAAGGGTAAGATTTATGGGTTAAAATAAATAAAACTTAGTAAAAAAATTCTTCACAATGAGTTTTTATTGTTTTTATTGACCTTTAAATATATAACCATTAATTATTTTCTAATTTATTCCATTTTCTTGGTTGAAATTGATTTTTTTACTAAGAAATCAAATTAAAAAAAATGTTATTCCCTTCACATATAAAAGTAACGTCATACTAACAACCTCTCAAATATTCAAAAAAAATTATTTTCTAAATTATGCCAAATTTAATTAGAAAATAATATTATGACATGTTTTAGCATTTTTTTAGTGACTCCAACAACAAAATCCATGAACTGATGACTTTTACAATTACATTAGCATGTAATACTAGGAAATATTGTCTAAAAAGACTGAATAGTTTAACAATATTGATAGAATGTATAATTACATGATTCTTAAAATAAATTTAAACTCAAAAATAATATCATATCAATTTTAATTTCATTTTAGAATAACATTATTATCTCTAACAATTCCTTGGATATCATGGTTAGTACACTTCCTATAGTCCCAGGGAATGGAAAAAAAGGGTGAGATCAAAGCCTCAGTAAGGGTTAAGTAAAGTGTATTATTTCATGAATAAATAATAAAACTCAAAATGGAATATATGTATAATTGGAACCAAAATCTGAAAAAAAAATATCTGGATAAGTAATAAACAATATGGAAATATCAATAAATTCAATACATTCCATTTAATTAATAAAATGGGAATGAAAAGAATCCCTTGATAATTTTAAAGATAAATATCATGGAAAATTATAATAGCTTCATTATAAAAGTATGAAATTATTAATTATTTTATTTTATTTATAAGGAACATGAAAACCTCTACTATCAATATTTATCCTCTGGATAGATTAAACCTATAGGTAGAAACCTGTTTAATTTTTTCACCAATTTGTCTCATGAGACCCGTTGATGAATTGATGTGTTGTATATAAAAATTGTTTATATTTTATGTAATAATCATATCTATCAAAAAATAATATGGATATTTAAATGAAATATAACTTCCAATGAAAACAAAGATTACCCTAAAGTGATTAGTTCATGAAAAAGTCAATAATCTCCAAAGAATGTGAGATTTCACAATAAATTTTATCACTTGTTAATTTCCCAATCAAGCACCCATGGATGAAATAGTTCAAAATGAAAGTAAAAATACCATGTATAATTATGTATTAATTATATTTCATTTCAATATAAAAATATATACATCACATGAAGGTGAATTGGTGCATAATAACAAATAAGCCTCAATAGAATGTAAATTGAAATGAAATCTTATACATACCACTTCCATTTATTTGAACACTCTCTTACCTACATTATAATTTCTTTATTAATTTAATTAAATTATAATAAAACAATATTAAAATTTATAATATCATATATGTTCTTTTTAATATATTTTATCCCCTTTATATTAATAATCATTCTTTGATTTTGTTGTTTTGGTTTTTAATTGTGTTTTTTTCCAAGTATGTTTTTGAATTGTTATTTTTCATTCATATTATTTAGATCATCATAAAAACATATCATATATTTAAAAAAATATCATAAATTCAGTATATATGTATTTAGATTATTCCATAAATTTTTTTGACAAATAATGAAACACACCGTTTATAGAGATAGTAGGTTGTATGTACGCTTGAATTCTTTATCTGGTTTCTTATCATATTGAAAGAAATAAAATTATTTTATATATATATATTATCATTATAGTATGAAATATATGTTATGTATATCACATATTTATATTAATTCAATCCTTAATATATTCTATTTAAATCATGTATGAAACAAATCACGTTGTGAGATGTACGTCTACCAAATACACGGACGATGTTAACGTATTCCCTAAAGTTGGAAAGAATTAAAGTGTCTGTCATATAATAATTTTAAAATAATAAATAAGTAATTAGTATCATAAAAATAATATATAAATAGTATTTTCCATCATTTTTCCCAACCATGTGTTGTGACAATGGAACAATGAACGAGATAAGTTGGCAAGGCAGTGGTCTTCCTTACACACAAAAGAAGATTTCATTGAAAATTTGATTGAAGTGTGTAATGTTGTAAAGAATTACATAAAATTAACAAAATAACAGTATATTTATGATTCCACTCATATTATTAATTAATTATATGAATGGAATTAATGGTGTTTTAGAATGAAATTAAACAAAATCTTTCATAGATGAACGTTACATCTTCTTCAGTTATCTCCTTTTGTTATTCACTAAAGGGATTCATTGGTTGGAATTACACAAAAATTAAGAAATGTAGGATTACAAGAGGTAAATTTTTAATGTAATTTACTAGGTGTTTTATTATCCAAATGGATTAGTATGTGTTAAAAATTAAGGGTAGTAAATGCCCATTTATAGTGATGGAGTGACATTCTTGTAAATACCAAAAAGTACAAAATATTAGTAGGTATACCTTATATAATTTTCATAAATTAATGTATAAATATATAAAAAATAAGTTATTGGGACTAGATATGGAATCAAAAAATGTTTTGGACATTTTTTGGTTCATTCAACAACTTATTTTTTTGATTAACCACTAAGGAAACTCATTATTATATTAATCAAGGTGATTATCATTAACTTTTTTTTCTATTCACATTTGTATAAAAATTGATCTTATTATAAATTTTAAATAATGATGATTCGAAATATTTAATCCATTTTTCAAATTCTACTCACGTGAATGGAATAATTTTATTTAAAATTCATCATGTAGAGGAGATATGAATGTGAGGTTTCAAAGTGAAATTTTTAGATAGGTTACTATGTTATTATATCTAAAATAAATATATAAATGATTATAATTACCTAAATTTATTTCATTTATATATAACTGATATAATTTAACATTAAAAACAATTTAAAATATAATTTATCGTAATAAATTCTCTACATTAAATGTTATTTTTCAATTATATTCATTATTTTTTATTATTGAATTAATATGAATATTCTCATAAAAAATTCACTAAAATATAATTTTTACATTCCTATTTTAAATATTATTTTTAATATTTCAAAAAAATTATAATAGTGTTAAAATTAGGTTTTGAAATAATTTCTTCATTAAACGGTGGAAAAACATCATTTCGAAAAATTAATTTTTTATACATAAAATTGGATTTGATTTTATATTATTCCTAATAAATATATTCTATGAATTATAATAAATTTTATATAATATAATATTTTCATTAAATTCATTTATTAATTGTAATTAATCTAATTTTTAAATATAAAATTCAATTCGGTCATGTATTTGTCTCAAAATAATTACTTCATATTCAGTTGGTTTTTATATTCATTTCTAATTAATTGGTAAGTGATGAATTTAATGATATATATTTATATGTTAGTTACTTCTATTAATAATCTTCAATTTTTCATTTAGGATATAATTTTCATGTTAAATAATAACAGTAGTAGTATTCAGTAATAGTCAGTCTTGCGTGTAACACAAGCCATCGAAAAAAAGTCATTGTTGCATGTAACACAAGATAAACTAATTGTTGTGTGCATTCCATGCTATATCATTTATTGAATTTATTTAAAATAGGAAATATATTTAATATTATTGATATATAATAATTCCTTGTAGTGTTTTTTTGTTTTTAGCATACACAAATGAATAAGATATTTATATTTTAAAATTTATAGGGTTTACATTCTTGCCGCATTAAATAAATTGTTTCTTAAAAAAATTTAACTAATCTTAGTAATTAAGTGTTTGATATTTAGACATACCATTATTAGAAACCCATCATTTTAAATGATTTAAGGAAAAATACTCTTAATGATATTTAAATTCAAATAATATTTTTGTATGGAATAACTTATATAGATATTTTTTTACAAAGAAAAACATTTGGAGAATGTGAATATGTAGTCTTAGAGGAAAAGAGTAAATATTAATAGAGAGTGATTGAGGTCTTTTATTACATAAATCTAAGTGATAAATTGAATTTTAAGGTTCTCAAAACCATAAAGCTGATAGGTGTGGAGGGTGTATTAATATAATTAAAAATATTGTAACAGGATAACATTTTATTTCAAGATCCTTTTTCTTAAGTTTCATAATTATTTTACTATCAATGAATATAAAGAAATATAATTACTTGATTTATTTTAGTGTAACAATAATACTTTTTTCATATTCATGTGGTTTTATCAAATTACAAATCACATTATTATAAATTAATAACCATAACTGAGTTTTTAATGATTGGAGAACAAAAATTTACTTTTAACAGATAGTACGATCCATAAAGAGTTAAAGTTATTTATATCTATCTCTGTCTATTTTCCAAAACCTATATGGTTATCATAATTCATCCAATTAAATACTTTAATCTATAAACCTACAAATTAAGACCACTAATTCATCATTAATATTTATTATTCAATATTATTAACCATAAACAATGACATATTAACCAGTACATTGCATAGTTCAATGTTAGGAAAAAAACCCTTGTCATACTTCGATCATGCATTCATGTCCAATGGCCTTAAAGGACATGATAATTTGTCACCTGACATACATTTTATGCATTTTATAAACTATATTAATATAATTCTAAAAATAATTCCGAAAATCTGATTTACATCCATGAATTGAAATTAGTCATTAAAAATAATTTTTATTTTTTTCAATAAAACTTATCATTTTCCAAAATATTTAATAATATTATATGATTATTATTACATTTTCATTAATTATCATATTAAACCTAATGGTTTAAAATTCCGTTAAATTGATGTCAATGTAATGTAAATGAATTATTCCTCAAATAACATTTCCACTAAAATATATATTTGAACAAAATTTATCTCAAAATATTCTTAATCTTGGTAGAATCCCATAACATTAAAACAACAAATATGTGTATTATACATTAAACTCATAAAGCGTGATGGTATTTTTATCTTATTAGGGTGATAAATACACAATTTCTTCTAGAATTTATTTGAATCTATATATGTTTCAATATTCTTATCACCAAAATACCATTTGTAAAAAACATTATACTATTTAATTGTTTAATCCCAATACTTTATCAATTTGATTTTAATATATATTCATTCTTGGTGTAGGGATTATATTAAGACATTAATTTTCGTTATCTATTCAAATAAATCATAATTTCATATAAATAAAACGTAAATTTTCCGAAGAAAGTCACCTAAGAGTGTCAATCATTGTGCACAAAAAGGCTCATTGATGTGTACAAGGTTATACTTATGTCTATCCCAACGATCCATTTTCCGATTTATTATACCTAGGTACATCACTAGAAGAACCATTTCCATATGTATTTTCTTGATAGGGATGTGTTGTTAGGAAAAACCACATAATTTATACTTTAAAAACCCATTACCATGTTCTTCTAAAATTATCCTAGTAGTATACCATATTGTTATGTTCCCTAATCTATGTTTTCCTAAATATAATTTATGAGGTTTCTACTAAATTTTTTCTGAAACAAACTATATCGACTCTGACCCTATAATCCCAGAATTAGTGCCTGATATTATTACATTTTCATAAGAGATAATAAAATTCCATTCCAAATTACCGAATATTTTAGTATACTATGAAAAAAATATACATACAAAAATTAAAAAAATATTCTTTTTTTATTTCATTCGAGAATAACGTTAATACCTCTATCATATCATTGAAAATCTTTTTTAGTATATTTCTTATAATCTCTGGGAAAAAATAACAATGAGCTTAAATTCTCACTAAGGGTTACGTATAGCATAATCTATCATTAATGAATATTCACAATTAACATGTCTAGGTAGATAACTTGACAAAAATTTCACATTAATACCTTGATAAGGAAAATCAATATTGAAAGGTAAATAAGTGAATCAAATTCCAATCAATTAATAAACCAAGGATGAAATGAATCCATTAATAATTTTAAAGAAAAAATATCATGTTTAATAATAAAAATGGAATAAAAACATTTCAAAAATGATTAATTTTTGTATGTCATGTAACATGAACATGTTAACCTAGGCATCCAAGATCTATCCTCTAAACAGTTTAAAACTATATGTAGAAACCCATTTAATTTGACCAACTGATTTTTCTCATCATACACATTGATGCGTAAATAGGTTATTTAAATTACGGTCCCCAGCTGTCACTAAATTTCCAAATAATTAATCATATCATGAATAAATTATTTAATTAATGAACAATATTTCTTATCAAATATCCATAGCGAGTAAACAATACAAATTTATCAATATTTCAACATTTAATCAAATAAAATACAAAGAAAAATTTGTATCTGAAAAAGTAATAGAGTTTAAGAAATAATAATAAATATCAATCAATAATATCCATATTTTAGAGAAATGAATTTTCAAATGAAAAATGATTATAATAATGTGATTTATTTCAAGAAAATTTTAATAATCACAGGATAAATTGAGATTTCACCTTTAAATTTTATCACTTTTTAATTTACAAATTAAATCTTCTTTGATGAAGTAAATCGAATTCATACATTATATACCACATAAAATGATTTATTCATGATTTTACGTGTTATAATGGTATTATATACACCACATTAATGTTAATTGGTGCGTAATAACAAATCAGTTTCAATGGATTATAAATTGAGACGAAATCACATGCCTTATATTTATTTTTGGATGAACACTCCTTGAAATCCCATATAAAATTTTAATATTTCTATTAAATTATTATATTTCCATATTAATATTTATAATATCTTATAAAATCCTTTTATAACATCTTTTCAATAGTTTTTTAATAATCATTCATTGATTTAATTATTTTATTTGTTAATTAACTTCTTTTTTGAGTATTTTTTAACTAGATAATTTGTTATCCTCTTACCTTGACCATGATTTAATAATATACACAATTTAATCCATTATTTAAATATAATATATATTTACTATTAATTTATTTATAGTTATTAATAAAATTTGGTGATTTGAAATAAAACACATCATTCATTGAGACAGTAGGTCATAAGTAAATATCAACATCAAATCCTTTCTTTGTCATATTGAATCAAATACAATTAATATATATTTATATTATCATTAAGGAATAATATATATCTCATATATATGGAATATTTATTTTCAAAAACATCCTCAATGCATTCTATGTAAATAATGAACAATTCACACTGCTTCATGACTGGTAGTCTGTTATACACACGAACGATGTTATCGTACTCCCAAAAAATGGACATCATAATGGTATGTGTCATAAAATTATTATATAAGTCTAAATACATCATAATTATCACATAAAACTATATCCCCGTCATTAATAGAAACCATGAAAGGTGGTAATGGATCAATGATCAACATGTGTTCATGAAGCTGTAGTCCTCCATACAGACGAACGATGACCAGGTAACACATTTGATAAAAGGGTGTGAAGTTGTATATAATATCCTTTACATAAATAAATATCATTATTTGTATGATAGTGAGGATATTATATATTTATTACATCATATTCATTTTAGGGCATTGAGAAAAAAATAAAAAAAAGCTTATGGATGAATGTTACCTCTTCTTCGTGTATCCCCTTTTGGTTTGTGTCAAAGGAATTCCATTGTTATATTTCAGACCAAATTATTGATTCTAAGAATAATGTAGGAATGTTTTTATTTAAATTTTATGTGGTTTATAAAAGAAAAATTCTTTTTGATATGTGAATAAGTTATTTTATTTGGTGTCCTTTTATAATGGGGTAGGAGTGGAAATCGTTTAATTGCAAAAATTTAAACACTATTGGGAGGTCACCTTATCTCATGTGCCACAAATAATGTACCATTTTCGATCCAATTAGTAATATGGTCGGGATATGGACATAAAATTGGGTTTGGATGTGTTTTGTTCATTTCCATACATTATCATTTAATATTAACCACTATGTAATCTCATTTTTACCTCAATGGATGTGAATAACAAAAATATTATTCAGTAATCACTTTGTTAAAATATTATGTTATCCTTATTAATTGTAATTAATTTTTCTAATTCCAAATATTGAATCCATTTTTTAAAATTCCATTTAGATAATTAGAAGAACATTATTGAAAAATAATCCACCACACTTAATTATAAATCATATTTTTAATGTTACAATGTTAAAATATTTTCTATGTTTTTATATCTAAATTTAATAAAGAAATTATTATAATTACATAAAATTTATTAATAGATTATTAATTGATCTAATTTAAATTTAAAAAAAATTAAAATATAATTTATAATTATATTTTATTTTGATGAAAATTCAGTTTTAAATTAATGCTAGTATTTTTCACTATTCATAAAAAATAAAACCTCTAAGAAAAATACCAAAAAATAACTCTATGATAACATTGAAATACAAATTAGTAAATAAATTTTATTTTTAAAATTTTATTTTTAGAATTTTTAGTATTTGGGTTTAAAATAAGTTCTCCATTAATAGGATGAAAATTCTTTAAAAAGTCAACATATCATGAATAAATTATTTTATTATATTATGCTTATAAGATCTATTAGATGAATGAAAATATATTTTATATATTATTTTAATTTCAATGATATCATTCACTGATAGTAATTAATTTAATTTATATGATAAAATTCATTTTGTGCTTGAAAATATTGTTTTAATGAGAACATTTCATTTATACTCAATTGTTATTTATATTCATATCTATTAAATTAGTAAACAATAAATTCAACCATATATTTTCAATAGTTAGTTAATAATGTTCATAAACACACATTTGACATGAAGAAGATATTTTTCATGTTAAATAATAAAATTAATTGTATTTTATAAATCTTGGTGTTGTGTGTAATAGAAGCCTTCAAAGAAAGTAATTATTGTGTGTTATGAAAGCTAAAATCAATGTCATTTACATTTTGGGCTATATCATATATTGAATTTGTCTAAAATAAAAAATATTTCTTATTTTCTTAGGATGTTATATTCTCTTATAATCATGTTATTTCATGTGATATATGAAAATGAATATGATGTTTGTATTTTAAAATTACAGGGTGTTACATTTTTATCCTTAAATATTCCCTAAATACATTCTAAATTAAAGTGGTTTCCAAGATGAAAAAAAACATTTCTACATAATTATTTTATTTTTTATAATAATTCTTAGACTACTTTTTCATTTACATTATTTTAAACATATTTTAAGTATTATAACTTAATTACATAAATATTTTCGGTATTCTACAATTTTACACTAATGAAATAACCATTGTCTACCTTCTCATAATTATTCTTTAATTCTTTCCCTTATTACATTTAGACTACCAAATAAATAGATGGAATTTTTTACTTTTCATCACTACCTTATACGGATGGATAAAAATGGGAATTTAATGGATAAATATTGAATTTATATTATGATTAAGATTGTGAAAATATAAATTTATTTCTAGATTTATTCCATTCGATGGAAAAGAACATCATATACGTTTACCAACAGACTAGTGTATCCATGAAAAAATGTATTTCATTTTTATCAACAACCTATTTGTATGATTATATAAATTTATATAATGAATTAACTTCATTATTATATAGTTAAAATTTTGTACAGGCTAAATTAATATTTAAATTATTATTAATCTACAAAATATTTTAATTTAAATTTCTAAAAAAAATATCATCACTAATTTAAAATTAATGAATAATTACTATAAATCTCATGTAAAAAAATTAAAATATTATGAATCAATATAAATCATCCATTATAGTACATTGAATTATCTAAGAATGAAGAACATTGCAACACAACGAGTTTTTATGAAATATTTCTTTTGAATAACATAATACATAAATATATTTTTTACACACAAAAATTAGTTTCTTAAATAACATCCATCACATGAAATACTAGATCTAGTTTGTGTTTATGCAATATCAATTTTTAAAAAATCATGAAATAGTATTGTCATTATTATTTAAATGAAAGCATTATAACCTATCTGTTAAATATATAGTTATTAATAGTAATAATTAATTTATAAATAATTAGTATATTTTTATTTAATGAATAAATATTGATAAAAAGTACATAATTTTAATAAAAGTCAATTTTGGTTATGAAAATAATATATTCTCATAAAATTGTTTTTTATTTATTTTATGAAAAATAATAAAATTGATTTTTGACACTTATAGAAATATAATTTGATAAAATAAACTACGTGTTTTCAATAACAATACTTAAGTTATCAAAGGCTTAATTTTTATATTTTACTATTAAGAATATTTTTTCAATGAATTGTAACCAACACTAGTATTTATTAAAAAAATGCATTTTAATTTAATGAATTTTTGAGGATATATTTTGTAATTTATAATTTTAAAGTAATATTACAATATATATATATATATATATATATATATTAATCCATACTAGTTATTCATTTTATTATTGAACTTCTATATAAAAATATGTTAATTATTTGACAATATTCTCTTTTTGAAACCTATTTCCCATCACTTCTATAGGATTATTTTTAAATAATATTCTACCAACTATATGAATAGAATTTAATAAAATGGAATATATATTTGGAATAAATTCAATTTATTTTATATAAAAATGTTAGAATAAATTTTTTCCTTAATTAATAAAAAAATCGTAAAAAATTATTTACCAAGGTTAAGGAAAAAATAGGTCTTCTAGGGGGTCAAAAAAAGGATAAGGGTTAAAATGAACTATAAAATTTTATTAAATCTATTTTGTAGAAATATTTTGATATTATCATGTCAAATTTTTTAATTTTATTATTTTTATCATTTTTACTAGTTAACAACATGGATATCACATTTTCTTTTCAAAAATTACAAGTGTCTCATTTACCTAACTTATTAAAGTCCACCCTATATTATCTCTTCTTCACAAATTTAAAACCATTTGATTCATCCAATAACTAAAAACTGACATCCCAAATTAACTCTCATAATCCTATAATACTTTTTTTGGTCATAAATACAACCTTTGTATCCTTTTGTGGAAAACCAAAATAAGTTCTTCGAAGAATTGATAAATTATTTTCCACACATTTTTGTAATATTTATTTATCCAACTCCTTAAATTATTCATAAATAATAATGATTTAATAGCTCAGTATCTTCGATAGACATATCTTTTTTTATGTTCATAAACTGTAACCATCTTTTCTTCCAACAAATGGGTTATGAAATCATAATTCTTGTGTATGGAGAGTACCTCCTCATGAACCGATGTCATTTGTGTTTCCATTACCACCAACCATAGTTTGAAATAATGTTGTATTTATTTTTTATATACTTTATATTATTATTATTGTTATTATTCATTCACTATATCACATGTTGGTTATTACTTTCCATTCTGTGGGAATACAACTATCTTTCTCATGTGTATTTAGGACTACATCCTCACGAAATAATGTGATTCCTTAATGCTTTACCAAGAAGGTAATAAATAATGGGTTTAATTAAAATATGTGGTATATATATATTTGACATAATAATTTCTATATAATTTTAATATATTATTCTCCTTTATTTCTTTCAATGGGATGATAAAATTATAATAGTGTTCATGCGTAAGTACAACCTATCATCTCTATAAATAGTGTATTTCATTTTCTATATATATCTTTTTTGAAATGCTATAAATTAATATATAATTACTATATATGATATTTATATGATGGTTAACATAGTTGATATTATTTCACAATTATCTATGTAATATTACTAAATATATATAAAAAAATAGAAAAATATAGTATTTATATCCTAAAACATGACTGTAACACTGAATTGATAAAAATGGGTAGTAAAAGGTCATATTTGAATCATATATGTTAATATTTATATATTTATGGTTCTATAATATATTTATAATAAACATCTGTATTTTATAAAATAGTTATGAATGTGGATGGCGGATGTATAGACTTATGGTCATGCATTTTCTTTAAATTTGACTCATTTGAGGCATCTGTTAAATTATGTGCCTATATTCATTTATGAGGTGTATAGACATTTCCATTGATTTTTAATATCATGAATTTACCTGTTTTCATGGTATTATAATTTTATGTATTGTTATTACATTACAGGACTAAGGATTCAATGTTACTAAAGTGGTAAATAATTTATGTCACAATCTCATCATTATTGGGATTGTTTATGATTATATTTTCAATGATGCAATATAATTATTTATATCTTAATATTATCAATAATTTCAATATATGCTAGTTATTTAATTAAAAAACATCTCTTCCTTTCATTTTCCACTCTTTATGAACTCGGAATTTTTAAAATAATTTTTTTAGAAAAGTCAACTTCATTTATTTATTTGATCCAAAATATATTTTACATCCAAACCCATATTTTCTTAATTTTTACTAAAAAATGTTTCCTACAATTTCCGTTGTATATATTATAGAAAATTTTAATCATTATTCAATTTATACAACATTTTTTTAATAGAATATTCTTCTTTCCTTCCAAAAAATACTAATTTTGATTATACATAAAATATTAGTGAAATAATTATTTTAACAAGTAAGAAAAGAATGGAATTTTCAACCATCATGAGGAATCATTTTTAAATGATTCATTTATAATACTCCTTGGATATTTTAATAAAATATTATTTTGAAAATTTTTTAGTTTTCAAAAAGTGTTTTTATTGTGTAAAGTATATTTTCCTTAGGAAATGTTTTAAATGATCATACAAAATACTTTTCCATATAAGATTACATACATTTATGTTATCCATGACTTACTGGAGATATGTTCCAATTAAACCATTCTTATTATTAATTAAAATGGTTTATGTTTATGATGGAATGATGATTATGAAAGACATTTCATTTCATGTATTGAGATATTATGTATGTTTTGTGATAAAATGGAACACATATGTATAATTTTTATTATGTGATGGGTGGGACCTATAAATACCTCAAATTTAGTGGGTAAATATTTAAATATAATTACTTTTATAGGAATATATTGGGGAGTGAACTCGATTCAGTGACTGAATTGTTTCGATAGTTTGGTCTTTTAAGTGAACCTTGATTACTATGATAGTTTTGTGATCAATCCCATTCCACTTTGATAGACTTGGAAGTTAGCCTTTACTACTATGTAAATAATTTTCCAGGTTTACTTTTATTCCACAATGACATCTCTTATACACATATTATTCTATTTTTTACCATATTTTTTTCCGTTTTGATTATAATTTTTTGAGAAACTAGTTTTTATGTCGTCACTCAATATTATAATCAATTTTAAGAAAGATACGGATTTAAAATGTCATGATTATGTTCTTTTACCCTTATAATCCTATTATATTTACCTATCTACCATGCTTTACCATTATGAGATTTTAAGCCCACCCATTCTTTTGTTTCCTTTTTCAAGGATATAAATAATGGTTTTATGTGGGTTATGTTTAAGTAAATTACTAAAGGGGGTTATCATTATAAGATATGTTGAAGATCCTTCACTAAATAATATATTTGTCTTTATAGTATCTAAAGGAACTAAACTATTATATTCCTCAAGTTTTTATTCATGTGATGTAATGGATATTCATATATTGAGATTTAATATCTATGTATAAATAGATATATTAGTCATAGTTATAATCAAAGGGTATGTTTATTTTAACCTTTTGAAAATTGGATGATAATATGTTAGTGAGAAACATTAAAATAAACCTAAGTATATTAAAATGTAACATGTAATTTCAAAGAAATTTATTTAATTTTTCATGAAATATTTTTCTTTCTGGATTCTAGAAGTGGTTGTGGTTCCAATATAGAGGTCCATATGGTTAATAGCTCTTAAAATGGAATGTTCTTATTGACTCTAGCATTACAAAGAACAAAAAAAAGTGACTTACTACCCACCTAGGTTGACACTCTTGAGGGATATTTCTAGTTTAATCACATTTTGTTTATGAACCATCATAATGGATTTGATCATATTGTGACTACGAATGAATTAGGTTAAACCTGTGGTGTCATTGATTTAATTTTTTTAATATCGACATTCCACAAATGATTTTTCATTACTATGTTCTTTTCTAGTATTATTATTATTTCTCACACTATGATTGTAATGTTTTATTTAGTGGATGGAGCCCAATAAGTCATGTTAATGATGAATGTGATGGAATGTGAAATTAATTTCGACTTATGTAAATTCATGTTATGAAATATTGAATGAAAAATAACATAACTATGCTAACAAAATATTTTTATTCTATGAATCATGTAGAACATAAAACATTTTAAGTGGGAAACAAAATTCCATTGATTCCTTCATGAGGAAACACCCACCTTCATTCAGTGGTTCTTAGGATGCACTAGTTTCATAGAAATGGATCAGTACCAATGAAAATATATTTTCCATTCTACAGTGTTTAAAAAATGAAAATTTAAGTTTGAGGGTCTAATATTTTGGAAGGTGTAGTGGATAATTTGTGGACACTTATATATAACAAAATCGAATATGATTCAATTTACTCAATAGATTGGGATGAATTCATTAACATATTTTTCAATATGTAAGTTCATTGTATTACTGTTATAAAGATTGATAAATATTTCCTTGTGCTATATAAAAAGTATGATAAACATGTTGGTTCATATGAAGAAAATATTACAAGAAATACAAGGAATGATTCTAGTGTTATCACCCCGCAAGAATGTAAGGTTGGTTGATTCCTTAGTTTCTCAAAACAATGACATTGAAGGGTTTCATCCATAAGGGACTTCAGTAGAATTAAAGAAATGTTTTGATGTGGTATCATGTTGGAAATGAATATCCATGTTACCATTCAATCTCATGGTTTTGGTAAGATGATATTAATTTATTTCCTAGGAAAATTTAAAAACCATGGATTGAAGAATATGAGATTTATTTTATTCTCAAACCATTAAATGAAACATTGTGGAAGTTCTTGAAATGGGACTACTAAATGTTTTATGTGCTGGAAATAAGTTCATCGAGAAATTGATTTATATAGTCATGGGAAGAATTTAGCTAATGATTTCAAAATATACAATTCTATATAGAATTCACCACTGACACTCAAATGTTTCAAATGAAACATATATTTCCATTTGCTAACTAGTGACTAATTACAATGGTTAGGGACAATAGTTGATTTTAGAATCATCTTAATCCATGGTACAAGGGGAAATCTCATAAAATAACTATTTTTGATGAAGAGTGAAGTAATGACATGATGGATTGTGTAAATACCATCCACTCTATAATTATTACTATCTTATTTGAAAATGAATATATCAATTAGTTTCTATCTAAAAAAATTCTATGAGTATAAAGATGCTACTGAAATTAGTAGTTTTAGAATTAGTAGTGAATACATTTAATGGTCTGATGATCACATATCATGTATATAAATTCTCTATGGTTTATTTTTTCATAATGTTTTACCAAATAATCATTTCAATATTAATATAGTTCAGATTGAAGTCTTGTTAGTCTTGGATTTGATTTCAATACATAAATCCTACATCAATTGTAAAGGAAGTAAGTCATGTTTATTATTCCAAAAACAAATTATGATAAAATCTTAATGTGATTATATGTATGAACTTCTTATGGAGAGCACATTCATTTTATGTTTTTTGATTTTCATTCATAATAGATATTTATCTCAGATAGTTGTAGAGAAACTAATAATAAATGATATCCCTGTTGTGCATGAATTTTTTGATGTATATCTCGAGGAATTTAATAGTCTTCTAAAAAATCATAAACTATATTTTTCAATAGAAATTATACGAGGTTACAAGTAATTTCAAAGACTCCCTATTGAGTGAACCCAATTGAGTTATATGAATTAAAGAAGAAACTATGGGAGAACCATGAAAAGGGACTCAATGGGTGAAGTCTTTGTCCTTGGGGTAACCATATTATTTTTTAACCAATATATATGGATCAATTGGACTCGTCATTGATAATTGGGATCTAAACATGATCTAAATTAATAACAATAATCATATTACCTATATTGATGGATTATTTCATCAACTCTATGGAGGTCAATACATTTCCAAGATTGACCTTCATTATTGATATCATCAATTTAGGGTCTAAAAGGAGGATGTACCCAAAATATATTTACATGCAAGGAATGGATACTATGAATATATTTTGATTCCCCTATATCATACTAATGCACCCTCTATCTTCATGAATTTAGAAAACTTAGTTATTATATATTACCTTGATCCAATTATTCTACTATTTATAGATTATATTCTAATAAATGAGAAAGTAATATATTGAAGATAAAAATTAAATTTAACTAAATTCATAATGGATGGAAAAAATATGAAAAATTTACAAACTATGAGTTTTCAATGTAGAAGGTTTCATATGTGTGATATCTAATAACATGAGGGGTTGTATTTAGAGATCCATCAATGAAAGAGGCTACTGAATGTTGGATCCATCCAACCTTGGTGACTGAGACCATATATTTATTAGTTTATCTATATATTATTAAAGGATTGTTGATAATTTCTCATAAATATCTAGTCCACTAAATATTTAAACTTACAATGGAGCCATGTTCCACTAGACAGATGAATGTGATGGAAATTTCATGGAACCAAAAAGAAGGTTAGTTAAAAAAAACTATACTTACATTACCCTATAGGGGATAATGGTTTTAGTATATTTTTATTCCCCCGTGAAGGGAATTGGATGTGTTCTTATGCAGAATGAAATGGTTATATTCCAAGGTGTTAAGAAAATTGATGACTAAGAAGGAAAACAACCCAACTCATGATTTAGTGTTAGTTTCTACAATTGTTTCAATAATGATGTTGATGAATAATCTTTATAGTAAGAATTTTGATATATATATATTGATCCCAAGAGATAAAAGTATATATTCATATAGATTGTGTTGAATATGCACAAGAGAAGATGGATATAGATGATTAAAGATAATGACTTTTCAATACCTTACCAACTAGTAAAGAATACAAGCTGTATAACTATTTAATTCGAAATGATCGTGTTAGCATGTCCATGATAATGATAAAAAAAAGATCCAATATTTCTTTACGTATAAAGGATTGATCCTTAAATCCTGATTTTAGTAGGGAAATATTTCCTTTCTCAATTGAATGTTTTAATATCTATACAAGTGATTATTAGAATAGCATATAATTAAGAAATCAAGACAAAAAATATGGTTAAAACGTTATTCAGTTTAACCTTGCATATCGTGGAATGATAATGTTCTGAAACCATGTATTTGTTACATCCATTCAATATTTTGAGAAGTAATTGTCAGAGAAATCTCATAGTTCTTCCTTATCTATTCATCCTAGAAGAATTTAGATATATAGATATTTAAAATATTATTTTGCATGGGATGTCATAAATATAAACATTGTATGGTTTTTATCTTGGTGCTTTCTATTTCAGTAAGTTAAACAAGAGAGAAAAAATTCTCAAGGAATGTCATATCCATAACCCATAGTTGAATGGAAATGAGAAAACATAACCACTTAGTTTTTTATTAGACTCCCCAAAACATTTATATGGAATAAATATATATTGTTATTGGATGATAGAAATAAAAATACAACACACTTCATCTATAGAATATAATATTTCTCTTTGGAACAAAATGTTGGGATATTCATTAAGGATCTATTAATGTTTAATAGAGTACCATATAACATTCTGTCTGATTATGATACAAGGTTTACCTTGATGTTCTGGTGAAATCTTATGATATATCTTAATATAGTCTTGAGTTTTAGCATTGTGTGTCATTTGTAGATGTATGGAAAGACTGAGTAAAAAATGTAAACCCTATAGGATATGTTGAGACCTTATTCATTATATTTTAAAGGTGGATATGATTAATAAATTCCTCTATTGGAGTTTTTATACAACAATTTTTTTCACTCAAGAAATAATATGTATCCTTATGTGCTCCCCTATGGATATAATTATAGATCTCCATCATGAAGAAATTTTGTTAGAGAAAAAATGGTATTAGAACATAAAATTTTGGAGAAAATGGCAGATAATGTTAGATCCTTTTAGCAACACATCATTGTATATTAGTTTTGTAAAAAAGGTTATGGTGATAATCACTAGAGTGATATAAAATTTATTTTGTGTAAAATTGTTCATAATAATTTATCATTGTAATAAGTTTATGATGTTTACAAAGAAAGTGAAATTATTCCCTAGTTATATCGATCCCTTTAAAATTTGTGATCATATTGGGACCTTATCTTATCTCTTGGGGCCTCAATAAAACAACTATTAAGTCCAAAAAAAATCCATTTATCGATATATAAAAAATATATACATTATATTTCACATGTACTCATCTTAGAGACCACACTGATGAAGAAAAACATTTCATATGGTGAACAACTATTGAGATACAGGATTGTATGGGGAATGTACTATAGAACAAGACCACATACCTGGTCAATTTTGGGTAGTGAAACTAATAGTTTGAGTAAGCTACATGGTAACAAGTGGATATGATGGGTAAAATGTGAGAACATTTTTTCGAATCAATGTGATGAATCTTGGGGGAAAACATTCTCATAAAGGTGGTAGAATGAACACACTGAGTTTTAATGAATTATTTTTTCAACTAATTTAAATTTTTACAATATACTTTTCAACCTACAAAATTTTTTTCATTGATATATTGTGTCGCAATAAACAATTGGTTTATGTTTCATCACATGAGATATAAAATTTTACTGAATCTTTAAATATATATAAATTTATTATTATCATTTATATTTGATCATTATAACATAGATTTTTGACATAGCGATAATAATAGTAAAAAAATAATTTTTAAATATAACATAAAATGGTTTCATATAAATAAAAAATATTGATAAAAATTAATTAATTTTTATAATATTCATTATATATTTTGAAAATACTAAGTTTTCAGAAAAATATATATTATTTGAACAATAAAAAATTTAAATTTGTTATTTTTCTAAATTTAATTTTTTGAAAATAATTTTATTTTTTGTAAAATCATCATGTCCATATTATCATTGGTTTATTTAATGGTTTTTTAAGAAAATATTAATTTTTCAATGAATATTGAACAGTGCATGTTTTTATTAAAAAAATGCCTTTTAACATAACAAATTTATTCGAATATTTTTTGTATTAAATATTTTTAATGAAATATTTGACCCATTTTATATCTATTAATACAATAAGTATCACTTAAATCATTCTCATGTTGAATTATTCTATAAAAACGTTTTACTCATTTAATCATTTTTTCTTTGAATATTGGCTTTCTCATCACCTTTGGAGATTAATTTTAAATTATATATCGAAAATTATATGAATATAATTTCTAAAAATGGATCATTTATTTGTAATCATCATAATTTATTTTATATTACTAGGCCAGTGTATTTTTTTCAAAAATGAATAGTAAAATAGTAAGAAAAATTTATCGTGGTAAAGGTTAAAAAAAATTATATGGGGTTAACCTAAAATTATAAGCGTTAAAATGACCTTTTACCCTTTAATAAAATCTATTAAATGGAAAAATTTAGACATTATCATGTCCAATGTTATACTTTCATTACTGTTGGATCCTTTTGACATGTGAGAATCATGTGTATCAATTTTTCTTTTAAAAAATTACAAATGTGACACTCACCTCACTTATAAAAGTTCACCCACTCTTCTCTCGTCATCAAAACATGAAACCCTTTTGGTTTATCCATGATCGTTAAAAATAACATAAATTTTTTTTTCTCGTCCAATATGCCTTAATTTATTATTAAATCCAACTTACAAATTCTTTTGGTGTAGAAAAATAGATGTTATATGAATAAGATATAAATTCATAAACCTATGCTTTTCCTTTCTTTATTCCTCCACCTGCTTCTGTTAATCATAAACCATAATGATATAAAAACCATAGTATCTTCTATATAGTAAGTTTTTTATGTTAATGGAATTATCTACAACCATAAAAACTTCCATAAAATGGTTTATGTAATCGTCATTCTTATATATGCCATAATTCTTCATCGTGAACCAATTTCATTCAATTTTCCATCACCAATGATCACAATTAGATAAGATGGTGGATTTATTATTTATATAAGATACTTATGATATTATTATTCTTAATGAATCATGATATCTTATTTTCTTTATAACTTTCCATTCGGAGGGAATATAATAAAGTAACTCATTTGTACGGGGGACTACTACCTCACGAAGAGTTGTGATTCATTCATGATTTACATGGAAGTTACTAAGGATGGGTTTCATGATAATATTTGATATATATATAACATTTAAATGATTCAATATTTTTAATAAATTAACTAACTTTCTTTTTTTTAATCTGTCAATAAAATAGATGCATCATTCATGCGTTTGTATTCCCTACTATTTCAATGAAGGGTGCATTTAATTTTCTATCAATATATTTTATGAAATACTCAAAATTAATATATAATTAATATATATAATATTTATATCATGAATAAAATTATTAATATGATGGGACATTGATCAAATTATGGGGTCTTAATATAATAAATCAAGACATACATGAAAAACAATGTATGTATTACCTAAAATGTGACATTGACATGGAATTGTTAATAAATGGGAAATAAAATTTCATAATTGAATCATATATGTTATTATTTATATATTTTAAAATTTAAAATATATGTAAAATAAAATTATATTAATTATATAGTCGTTTTGAACATTTACAACATAAGTAAATACTTAAGGTGATATATTTTGGCCTCAATTTGCCTCATTTGAGACATATGTTATATAAATCACCTATCTTATTTAATGACATGTATATATAGACCCATTAACATGTAATATTTTTAATATATTTATTATCATGATATTATATGTAATATTTAAAATTGTTCCATTATAGGTTTTTTTATTCAAATTTACCAAATTCGTAAATATTTTATGTTACAATCTAAATATTATTGGTGTTGTTTATGATTTTATATTAGCTGACAATATATTATAAACTATATCTCAATAAACTCAGGAATTTTCTTCCAATATGGTTATTTCATGAGAATACAAGTTCATCATTAATTTCACTCTAATTTTCTACTAATGATTTCCAAAAAAAATGTTTTTTAACAAATAATCATTATCTCTCTCTTCAATTGAAAACACATTTTTCATCAAAATATTTGTTTTTTAAAAGTATTTTGGAAAATGTTTTCAACATTAAAAAAAATGTATTTATTAATTATATTTTTATCATTTTTTTAATTTTTTAAATAAATCAAATGTAATATTCCTCTTGTTTTTCAAACAATGAATGTTTGACATTTACTAGAAATGTTAATGGAACCTTATTTTTAAATACTATTTAATGAACATAAATCTTGTAGGTCATGAAATATATTTGTTTTAAAAAATCATTTATAATAATTCAATGTTAATTTCAAATATAATGATTCTGAAATGATTTATGCTTTATAAAATGATTTTTTGAGTGGTAATGATGTTATCCTCAAGAAAGATTTTAAATGATCTTTCAAAATAATTTTCAATCTAAGATGAGATCTTTTGAGGTTACATATTACATTCTTGTTATATGATACAACAAAACCATTTAAATTCTTTCTATAAATCAAATATATTTATGATATCATGTTTATATGAAACAAATTTCATTTCATGGGTTACAATATGATTTATTCATTATGATATTAGGTCAAAGATATTTTTGATTTTAATTATTTGATGTGTCAGACTTATATATCCCCCTAATAAATTGTATATTGTTTTATATATTATGAGATAAGAATAATTGGAATTTAATGTTAACCTAGTTTAGGAAGGGACATGGTCCTCAATTAAGGTCATGGGAGAGATTCTTTAATAATATGATAGTTTGGTGAGTGAACCCATTACGATATTATATCCTTGAAAATGATAATTGAAAACTGTGGATATGATTTTCTCTTCTCTTGTGTATAAAAAAATTATGTGTATTATTCTATTTTTATTCCCTCATGGATCATGTCATTTGATCCTGTGATGATTCATGTCTTATGAACTATGAAACATTGTGCAAAAAATATAGATTATAAACTCTGATATACATGTTTTGTTTTTCAAATTTTATGATCATATTCTTGTACACTTTTTCTCTTATTATATTTATGTATCTCCCTTACATACCCTTACTTATAATATGATCCCAATAGTACTTATTATCCATTTTCTATGGTCATTCCACGAAATATTAGTTTTTTGTTAGGAAATAAATTTTATGGAAAATTTGGAAACCAATCAAGTACAAAAATACACTCAATCAACATGATACTTCATAGGAAAATCTATGAGTTTCAATTTAGTACTTTTAGAGACCGTACCTCTTTATAGAATCAACTGATGATTGGTATCTTTCTTATCCGGTTCATTATTGAGTAGGATATAAAAAATGTATTCCATCTTGTATTAGGTTTGAATGATATCTTCCACTAAAATATTCTTCCTATTTAATCCATGATCCAATATTAAAAGTGGTTTTTGGGACTAGTCAAGTTCTTCCTTAGTAAGGTTACCCCGAAGACTCCTTCAAACCAACCTATTATAATCCTCTTCAATGGTGATGACCATAAGCCTGTGCCAGATAATTTATCATTGTAATCAATGATGGATTCTCACTAATCGCACTCCATTAGTTTCATTCTGCTCTGTTGGGTATCAGATTCATCAATATCCTTTTTAGAATATGTTAGGTCAGTGATAGATGATTCCCATGTTGGTGGTTCTAGATCCTTATGAGATTTTCCATCCACCTGCTTGGGAACCTTCGGAGGAAGCTTTACTTTGATTTAGGATCTAGTAATGGGAGTACATGGAATGAAATAAATGTCTTTTCTCAACTGTAGCCTTTGAGAATGCTTAGTAAACCCATATGAATTATTTACGGCATTCTTTCACTTCTTTAAAGAGGGTCTAATGTATTCCTCCTAAATGTCCACTTCTGTGGACTCAAAAATGGAGTCTGAATCAAAATCATTATCCTCCTAAGAAGCCTCCACATCATCCATTTCTTTAGGTACATGAAACTCTTCCACTCCAAGAACTACAATTCTAATGTGAGGCTGAATAACCATTCATCCATCCTTCACTATATTAGAATATAATGGTCTTTCCAGAATGTCTAACTCAGACAAATATGAACTTTTAAGCTGCAGAAATCTGTGTCCCAAAAAGTGGGGCTAATTTTTAGTGTCCTTCCAAACCGACCATTTCATATGTTCACATGTACCTCGTGCATTACAGACTTCCATGCACACAAAAGGTTCATTAGTAGGACTTGATGACACTAGATTTCTGGTCGAGTCAACATCGGGTGGGGGGGTCCTCACTGCATGTCCTAAATTTTCATTTGAAGTGGAATTCAACTTCATTACCTCATAGTACTATATTTCCTTCAATTTACTGCTTGACAAGGAAATTATAAACATATCATGACTTGAACTGGAAAAAACCTCTGCAAACCTCATCTCTGATTACGTGGATTTTCCGCCCTTGACTATAGTTGCAGAACATCATAGCCCTGAACACAAATGAGTCTTCACATGTTGAAGTGAGACCTACATTAACTGATCCTCACCTGAAGATGTAGGGTAATTCCAATAGAAACCTTCTTGGACAACTACATATGCCTCACCAGGTAAATACATAGAAGTAAGTAGTCTCAACCCTCATGAGGTGGCCCAACACACCTTCACTTCCATGAAAAATCCAAAATCTCCCGCATCTATCGAGTTTTATGTGGGATATTCATGATTATCTTCTCTAAATTGTTGTCTTGGAATAGATACCACTCTACGCTAGTCCCTACATTAATGACGGAGTGCTGAAATTAGATGAGTTAACCGATAGATGTTCCACAAATATAGAGTCCATGACTCAAATATCACCATTTTCTTACATATATATTCTTCACTAACCAATATCCACATCCATTCCATATGAGGATTAGAAAAATTAACTTCAATATGAATATAAGGGGAGATCAGATGACAAATGATAGATGTTCAACTATGGGAATAAAAATATATGCTTACCAAGTTCCCCAACATAAAAAAAATTAAAGGATTTTTTAATGTCAAAGAAAAATAAAGAAAACATACCCATACCACCGAAGAAGGCACATCACATTTCATGTTGAACTTGAAGGACCAATGTAAGATATAAACACACATATTTTTATAGAATAAGAAGTTCTGGACCAGGATGTGATCAGGTTTACCTCTATAGAAAATTAGATAATCAAATGTAATTTTCTAGGGGACCCACCATCAAACGTTCTTGATGTCCCTAAGATTCGAAAAACAATCTTTAAAATGTGTCAACTAGAGGTCGGAAGTTCCTCTAATGATCCATAAGAGTCATCTTGTGAAGATAAGAATCCTCATTGAATTATTTCTCCGAAATAGCTAGCTAAGGTATTCCATTGAATATGTAAGGGACCTTAGGAAAATGGGGAATCATAGGTAAAAGTGGAAGTAACTTGAGTTCATTGAAAGGATAAAAGTCCCAAGTCTTAGGGTGTAACGCCCTGACCCCAGTTAGCTAGAGTCGTTGCATTATTTTAATACATTGGCTTAATTTCAAGGAATCAAGTCCCGAAAGACCAGTCGGTTTAGCAGTCTTGGAAAATAGATTACATACATGAATGATACATTACACTTTATAACATACAAAAAAACATAATTAATCCTTTATGAACGTCATTATTCCCTTGGATTTACCCTTTATATCGATCACAATACACTTCTTGGAATCCTGGGAAAAATAAAACATAGAAAGGGGTGAGCTCAAATGCTCAGTAAGGATAAAAATACAGTGGAAACTTTCATAAATAAGCATAAACATTTAAGGGAATGTATAACTAAAACAAAATAAATTTGAACATGAACTTCAGCATAATATGGAAAAAATAAAATGAATTAATTCCATTTACTTATTCACATAGATATTCTACTAGTCAAATAATCACATGCAATATCACTAACCACTTTCATAATGATGGAATGCATAATGCAAGACTATCATAACCACATAGTCAAGGCCTTGTGACAAGACTACAAATAAGATTTTGTCAATGCCTTGTTCCAAGACACTAGTTTGTCTCATGAGACCTACCGATGCATCAAGGAGCTATAGCGGGCTCCAACCGTCACTTACTAAGTCCAATGCATTACTCATATGAAATGGTTTAAACATAATATACACATTCGTATTAAAACAAGCATACGAAATGTCAATAATTTATCCCTAAAACATGAATGGTATAAAAATAACACATCCATATTTAAACATATCACAAAACCTTCAATACAGTAGGGAATATTTGTATTATAATAAATCAACCTTGGTCAAAAATAATATCCAGTAAAGGATGCTGACATAGTTGAAAATGATTACTAAAACTTTTTAATATAAATACCCTTTTTGTAAAATCACTTAAAAGTCACACATTTATAAAGGAAGTAATTTAAAAGAGATTTTTGAATCAAAGTGTCCCATAAGACTTTGAAACTTTTGAAAATAATTATCATTTCAAAACATTCATGTCCATATAAATAAACCCTTAAAATCATTTTTGAAAACATGGACATTAATTAAAAATGTTTAGAAAGATAAATCTTTAAAACATTTAAAATTATGATCTTGATAAAGTGTAATTTTCAAAAATACATAAAATATTCATTTTGAAATCAATTTTATGAAAATGTACATGGATGATAAAAATTTCCCAGTAAATACTTACACAGAAACAATCTCGAATAATAATGAGATTGAGGAATTAACCCTTACCAATTTGGTAACTTACGAAACATACACCCCATGAAAGAGGTATCATAAAATGAATATGTAAATGCACATAAATTAAATTTTATTACACAAAGAATAAAATTATGGTCAGTACATACACCACACAAATGGTAATAGTGGCAATATGGAACGAATCTCACGGGAATAAGGAGTGAGATGAAAACCCCTTACCTTGCACTTTCATTTAGTCAAGGGTACGTTTAACCTCCTATATGAAGACTATAGTATGTTATTAAGTTATACCCGAACCATATTAGAATTTATGATATCATACATTATTCATTTATGACTTTATACTACACATTTAATAATAATTTCCATGTCATGAAAATATTTTGGGTAATAATCTCTTTCTTTATCGTATGTGTTTTAACTTGTTACTCTTGATTGTATCACTTAGATCATGATTTAAATACTTCAAGAATATAAAAAATGATTTATATATCATATATATTTATAATATAAATATTTATAATATATATATATATATGAAATGGAAATCACCGTTTATGGAGACGGTAGTCCGTACGTACGCATAAACAATGTTTCCGTTTTCATATAGTATTGAACGGAAGTAAGTGAATAAGATATATTTAAGTACATCAATACATATATATATATACAGTATCATTATTATGTCATATATTACATACTTATTAGTAATATATATTTTTATAATCTTCAATGAATCGTGAACTTGGAAATGAATCTCATCGCGTCATGGAGACGGTAATCCGTACTTACGCACGTATAGTGACATGTGATTAAAATTGTGAATATATTAATGAATTTACTTGTACCATAATTATAATAACATTACATTCTATATAAGATACTTTATTTATTATTTTATAATGGAAACAACAAAGAAAAATAAAGTGGAAGAAGAAAGGAACTTGAAAGAGGGTGGTGAAATCATTACCTCTTCTACGGGTTCTTCCTTTCGATTTGATCAAAAGGGATCATTAGGTTGGATTTATGATCAAAATAAGACATATAGGTTGAAGGGAGTATATTTTAGAGGGTATTTTGGCAGGTTTTTAATGAGACAAATGGCTTAGAAGGTATGAATTAGAGTAAAATAGGAGTGCCCTTTTATAAGAGGGGTGAGGGGCACCTTATGAAAAACATGAAATATTATTTTATAATAAATTCATATTAGGTTTATAATGGATCCAAATAGATTTTTTTTTGGGAGAAGGTGGGTATGGGTCTAAATCCACTCAAGCAGTAGGTTTTAGACAGTTTTGGGTCACTTTATTATCCTTATCTTTTAGTTTTAACTCTTAGTTAATTAGTTTGACATTTACCATGCCCCTTTGTATTTTTATATTATATTGTCAATAAACTTACTATAAACATGCAATACAACCCCCAAGTTGTCCATTAATTATAAACCTATCATGATATAATTCCTTTGGATGAACCTTATTTTTTTAGGAATATAATATCAATTAATAATATAATATTTGTTTTAAAAACTCTTTTATGTTAATTTTGACACTATTGGGTATTTTGTTTTTGATAAATTCATAAAAGCATTATTACTTCAAAAACAATTCATATAACCAATTATAATATGTCATATTAACCTAGAAATTATTGTATTTTATAAAAAGTCTCAAATTACATTTATTTGGGTATTAATAATATCAATTATCTTAATCTTTCAGTAATACGGTTATTACTACATCATCATTGTGTCATAAATAAATTAAATTATTTAATGTATAAAATTATAATTAAAATTCCATTATTTAGGAAATCTACTTATATTTCTAATGAATATTTATAATCTAATTTATCTTGGTATAACAAAATATTAAAAATGTTTTAGTTATTAAACTTTTATTTTTACTCTTTTACCTCTTCTTTGAATTAAATAATAATAAATGTCCTAATCTTATCCATGTGGACCTAAATGATAGTATTTTATCCTTAAGGTTGTTTTTGGTTGATATAAACTTGTCCAATAGAATTTGTAAATGTGTTAGGGTAATATTAATATCATTTTTATCCTTAATTGCCCTATTCACTTTTAATCGTGGTAAATAAAAGTAAAAAGTTACTTTTCACCAAAAATTATTTTTATCTTGTTGAACCATGTTTTACTCCTTTATATTAACCATGTCTCTCGGATATTCGAAATTCAATTCACAGAAGCGGTAAAATTAAGTTTTATGTGAATTTACAAATTCTCCTAGGAGGTGGGTAAAAGACGGTGAAAAGTCCAATAAAATTATTATAAACTGACTCCAATGAACTGCATTGAACTTATATAGGTATTATTTATCTATTTTCAGATAAAATATATTTAAATAAATAAAAGTTTATTTAAATAAAAATTTTGTTTTAAACTATAACTCAATGTTTTCAGTATTCATCAAAAATTAAAAGTTTTCAGAAAAATACCAAAAATTCACCCAAAGATAATTTTGATATTCTGAATTCAGTAATGAAGTCTATTTTACCAAATTCAAAACATAGAAGTTTTATTTATTAATTTAAAATTAATTCCCGCAGTCAAAACCAAAAGGCGTATTTTGAGAAATAATAACTATCAAAAGTTTGACACTTGTTTATGTCCAATTTCAAAGTAAAATTAATTCCAATGACCAATATTTAATTAAAGGGTAAAAATATAATCTAATTATTCTTCCAAAACATTAAAATGTACGATTTAACACTATAAATTATTTTGATTAAAAAAAAATTTTCAGTTAAAATATAGTATTTTTCACTATTCACCCAAATATGAAAGTTATCAGAAAAACACAAAAAAATATTGAATCTAAATTTTTATGTCCCGATTCTAAATAAGAAGTTTATTTTTTAAAATTTAATATATAAAAGCTTCAAATATTGTACTTAAAAAGGGTTTGGCATTAAAAGGTGGTAAAATTGCATTTTTTGAAAAATAATACTTTTATCTGAAAAAAATTGAATTAGTTCTTAAATTATGTCTAAGAAACTCATAATATGTATTATAAAATTATAAGGATTATATAATTTTCAAAATTCTGTTAATACTATTCATAACTGCTTTTGAACGGCTAGTTTGGTAAGTCCTGATGCGCTTGAACTCATTGTTGCATGTGGTGCAAGTTATTACATTACTTTAAAAAAATAAAGTACTATGAAATATTGGAGTCGTCCATTCTTCCCTCCATCAATAAATTGCGTCTTCGCAATTTGAAATTGTTCTTCGAAAATAAAAGGTTGAAAATAAAAAATACCTTTGTGGGAAAACCCACATCCTAAATTGGGTTAATAAAATTTAGTCTTAATAAGAGGAAAAGGGAAATGAAAGTCTCACCGAAAAATTATGATCTCGATTAAAAGAGAATTGGTGGAAATTAGAGACATATAATTGGAGGAAAAACATAAATATTTATAGGTAGGGATTGAGGTCATCAATCACAAACAAGTGTAAAATTGAGGGCCTTAAATTCATCAATCTATGATGATTTAAAATACCATCGGTTCAAGAAAACATATGTTATTAGGATAAAACATTTTTGGTTTTAAGATCCCATTACTAAATTAAATTAATTTTTTCATAGGATAAGAGAAGAAAAAAAATCTACTTGACAAGTAGAGTCCCATCATTTAAGTAATTTCTACCACAAACTCATCTTTCACTCTAAAAGATAATAGAACATAAAAATAGTATTCTATTTATCCTATTTGTATAGGGTTTCAAAAAAATGAATTTATAATTCATCTACAAGAATTTTTTTTAAAAATACTACATTATTCAATCCAGGACATCATGTGGGCCAGTGGTAGGTGATACACCCTTGTTTCCCTTCAGTTACGGGTTCAAGTCTCACAGCCTTGCCGGACACAATGGGTTGCCACCCGACCTACAAGTTGTCCTTTTATGGAAATCTAAAAATAATCTCAAACTAGAATTATCCAAAATAATTTTATCCAAACTCACATTCCAAAATTTATAAGGAAGGTAAACACAATGAACATCCTTTTTTCCACGTAATAACATGTGAACATCTTCATCATGTATTCTTTTAAAACACTACAACATCCTAAATTACTATGAAACTTTATTGATTACATTCATGATCCATTATTCCTTATAGAATACTGGATATACTCCTTCTATCCAAAAATTTTGTCAAATCCAATAATGATGGAATATAAAAATCATTAATTAGTTTCAGGGTAGTCAAGAATATCCAATATAATTTATCCTATTCAATCACGTATTATTCAAAAATCACGACCTCGATATCAGAACCATATTATGGTTTATCATTCTCAACCATATATTTTCTAAAAAATTAACCTACTATTGAGTTAATTTTCTCGGTTCCACATAATCAGAAGTCCTTAATGAAATAGTACTGCAGTACAATGCTTATATACTCCATAATTATTATAACCAATACATTGCTGATACAACACTCAAATGAAATATTTCTTTAATACCAACATAAGAACTCTAATCATTCCTCCTCATCTATGGTAGTATCGTAACTTGATTATTATCCAATAGAATCATTTGGGGCACAATCTGAAAATTTGGACATTGGTTCACGTAGTGTCCCAACTCCTTGCAGATGAAGCATTGTACATTTGAAACTGTTTTCTTACCCTTTCATTCACGTACATGGTGTCCTTTTCATCCACACTTACAACAAACTCCCATTCCCTTCAGGAAAGTTCCAGGGTGTTTCTTCCCAAAGTTATCACATATGGGAAAATTCTTCTTATCCCTCTTCCCTATATCCATCTTTCTCTCTTCAATACTTTTCTTCTCTTTCGTCCATTCATAGCCATAGGACTCAGATAATTCTTTACAAATCTTATTAACATATGATACTATTTCTTCATATGTTGAGAATACATGGGAGACTATTTCTCTTCTAAATGTTGGCTTAATACCATGAAATATATGATCCTTCTTACTCTTTGGATCATACGTGTTGTTGGAGTTCACATTCCTTCTACTGGGCACCATTTCAATACAATAGCATAAACTGATCAGTTTATAAATTGCAATGAATAATTCCAAACTTGTAAAATACCTAACGTAAATTGAATTGTTTATGGATATATTCCATAATCATAAAGATGTTTTCATTGAGGAAGTATATACTCATAAACCCTTCATAATGATTTGTAATGAAAATAAGAATTATCCTAAGCATATACCCCGGGAGTGTCGTAACCAAGAGAGCAGCAAGGCCCGTTGTCAGGCACCAGTTCCCATTCGAGTCTAGCTCAAAGCGGTATTTTTGGGTTTTCCCCCTAGGTACATCTGTGCCAGAGCTAACTCTACCTGCTCGTATCCAGACAGGGAAGTATTTCTCAGAAAACTCACAAAATCTCTACAATACCAACATTCTAGGAAATTATTCTATACTAATCCTAAAATTATATCTTAGGGTTATGTGCTCTAATCAGTGTTTATCTAAATATAGTTTCCAAGGTTATTTCTAAACTTCCTCTGATACCAATTGTAACACCCCGACCCCAGTTACCTAGAGTCGGTGCATTTTTTTAATACATTGGCATGATTACAAGGAATCAAGTCTCGAAGGACCGATCGGTTTAGCAGTCTTGGAAAATAGATTACATACATGAATGTTACATTACACTTTATAACATTCAAAACAACATAAATAATCCTTTATGAATGAAATTATTCCCTTTGCTTAACCCTGTATATCAAACACAATACACTTCATGGAATCCTGGGAAAAATAAAACATAGAAAGGGGTGAGCTCAAATGCTAAGTAAGGATATCAATACAGTGGAACCTTTCATAAATAAGCATAAACATTTAAAGAAATGTATAACTAAAAAAATCCTTTTAAACTTTAACTTCAGCGTAATATGGCAAAAATAAAATGAAGTAATTCCATTTACTTATTCACATTCATATTCTACTAGTCAAATAATCACATCCAATATCACTAACCACATTCATAATGATGGAATGCATAATGCTAGACAATCATAACCACATAGCCAAGGACTTGTACCAATACTACAAATAAGATTTTGTCAATTCCATGTTCCAAAACACTATTTTTTCTCATGAGACCTACCGATGCATCGAGGAGCTATAGCAGGCTCCACCCGTCACTTACTAAGTCCAATTCATTCCTCATATGAAAAGTTTTATACATAACATAAACATTTGTATTAAAACTTGCATAAGAAATGTCAATAATTTATACCTTAACCATGAATGGTATAAAAATAACACATTCATGTTCAAACATATCACAAAACCTTCAATAAAATATTGAAGAAATTTATTATTATAAATCATCCTCAGTCAAAAATAATATCTAGTAAAGGATGCTGACATAGTTGAAAATGATGAGTAAATCTTTTTAAGAGAAATACCCTTTTGTAAAATAATTTAAGAGTCACGCATTTATAAAGGAAGTAATTTTAAATTGATTTTTTAATCAAAGTGTCTCATGCCACTTTGAATCTTTTTAAAAGAATTATCATTTCAAAACATTCATGTCTATATAAATAAATCCTTAAAATCATTTTTGAAAACATGGACATTAATTAAAAAGGTTTAGAAAGATGTATCTTTAAAACATTTAAAATTCTGATGATTATAAAGGGTAATTTTCAAAAATCCTTAAAATATTCATTTTTATATCAATTTTATGAAAATGGACATGGATGATAAAAATGGCCCAGTAAAAACATACACATAAACAATCTCGAATAATAATGAGATTGAGGAATTAACCCTTACCGATTTGGTAACTTACGAAACATACACCACAAGAAATAGGTATCATACAATGAATATGTAAGTACACATAAATTAAATTTTATTACACAAAGAATACTATTACGGTCAGTACATACACCACACAAAAGGTAATAGTGGAAATATGGCACGAATCTCACGGGAATAAGGAGTGAGATGAAAACCCCTTACCTTGAACTTTCCTTTAGTCGAGGGTACGTTTAACCTCTTGTATGAGGACTATAGTATGTTATTAAAGTATACCAGAACCATATTAATATTTATGATATAATAAATTATTTATTTATGACTTTATACAACCCATTTAATAATAATTTCCATGTTATATTAATATTTCGGGTAATAATCGCTTTCTTTATCGTACATGTTTTAACTTGTTACTCTTGTTGTATCACTTAGATCATGATTTAAATACTTCCAGAATATAAAAATGATTTATATATCATATATATTAAGAATATAAATATGTATAATAGACATATATATGAAATGGAAAACACTATTTATGGAGACGGTAGTCCGTACGTATGCATAAACGTTGTTTTTGTTTTCATATAGTATTGAACAGAAGTAAGTGAATAAGATATATATAAGTACATAAATACTTATATATATATATCCAGTAGAATTATTATGTAATATATTACATACTTATTAGTAATATATATTTTTATAATCGTCGATGAATGGTGAACTTGGAAATAAATCTCATCGCGTCGTGGAGACGGTAATCAGTACGTACGCATGTATAGTGACATGTCATTCAAAGGGTGGATATAATAATGAATTTGGTTGTAAATTAATTATAATAACATCATAGTATATAGAATATACTGGATTTATTATTTTAGAATGGAAACAACAAAGAAAAATAAAGTGGTAGAAGAAAGGAACTTGAAAGAGGGTGGTGAAATCATTCCCTCTTCTTTGGGTTCTTCCTTTTGATTTGATCAAAAGGGATCATTAGGTTGGATTTCTGATAAAACTAAGGCCTCTAGGATTAAGGGAGGATAGTTGAGAGGGTATTTGGGAAGGGTTTCGCTAAGCCAAATGGCTTAGAAGGTTTGAATTATAATGAAATAGGAGTGACTTTTTATAAGAGGGGAGACGGGCACCTTAGGAAAAAACATAAAATATTATTTTATAATAAATTCATATTAGGTTTATAATTGCTCCAAATTGATTTATTTCTAGGATAATGTGGGTCTGGGTCGAAATCCACTCAACCAATAGTTTTTATACAGGTTTATTTCACTTTATTAACCTTATCTTTTAGTTTTAACTCCTAGTTAATTAGTTTTACATTTACTATGCCTCTTTGTATTTTTATATTATATAGTTAATAAATTTACTATAAACTTCCAATAAACCCCCAAGTGGCCCATTAATTATACACCTATCAATATATAAGTCCTTTGGCCGAACCTTATATTTTTAGGAATAGAATATCAATTAGTAATATGATATTTATTTTAAAAACTCTTTTTTGTCAATTTTGACACTTCTGGGTATTTTGTTTTTGATAAATTCATAAAAGCATTATTACTTAGAAACAAATTCACATAACCAATCCTAATATGTCATATTAACTTAAAAAATTATTTTATTTCATAAAAAGTTTTAAATTACCTTTATTTGGCTATTTATATTATCAATTATTTTAATCTTTCATTAATAAGGTAATTACTACATCATTATTGTTTTATAAATAAATTAAATTATTTAATGTCTAAAAATTATAAATAAAATACAATTATGTAGGAAATATTGTTATCTTTCTAATTAATATTTATAATCTAATTTATCTTATGTATAATCCAATATTAAAAATGTTTTAGTTATTAAACTTTGATTTTAACTCTTCTAACTCTTATTTGAATTAAATAATAATAATTGTCCTAATCTAATCCAAGTAGTCCTAAATGACAATATTTTATTCCTAAGGTTGTTTTTGGTCGAGATACACTTGTGAAATAGAATTAGGACATGTGTTAGGGCAATATTATTGTCATTTTTACCCTTAATTTCCCTATTTACTTTTAACCGTGGTAAATAAAAGTAAAAAGTTACTATTTACCAAAAATTATTTCTATCTTATTAGACCACATTTTAATCCTTGATATTAACCGTGTCTTCCGTATTTTCAAAATTCAATTCTCAGAAGCGGTAAAATTAAGTTTTATGTGGATTTACAAATTCTCATAGGAGGTGGGTAAAAGATGGTGAAAAGTTCAATAAAATTATTATAAACTGACTCCAATGATCTTCATTGAACTTATATAGGTATTATGTATCTATTTTGAGCTAAAATAATTTTAAATAAAATAAATAATTATTTAAATAAAAATTCGGTTTTAAACTATAACTCAGTGTTTTCACTATTCATCCAAAATTAAATGTTTTTAGAAAAATACCAAAAATCCACCCTAAGAAAATTTTGATATTCTGATTTCAATAATGAATTCTATTTTATCAAATTCAAAACATAGAAGTTTCAATTATTAATTTAAAATTAAATCCCAATGACAAAACCAAAAGGCGTATTTTTAAGAAATAATAACTATCAAAAGTCTGACACTTTTTTATGTCCAATTTCAAAGTGAAATTAATTCCAATGACCAACATTGAATTAAAGGGTAAAAATATAATATAATTATACTTAAAAAATATTAAAATGTATGATTCAACACTATAAAATTTTTTTATTAAAAAATTTGTTTTCAGTTAAAATATAATATTTTTCACTATTCACCCAAATATGAAAGTTATCAGAAAAACACAAAAAAAAATTATTGAAACTAAATTTTAATGTCCTAATTCTAAAGAAAAAGTTTATTTTGTCAAATTTAATATATAGAAGCTTCAAATATTGGATTTAAAAAGGGTTCTCCACTAAAAGGCGATAAAATTGCATTTTTTGAAAAATAATTTATTTATCTGAAAAAAATGAATTTGTTCTTACATTATGTCTGAGAAACTCATAATATGGATTCTAAAATTATAAGGATTATAGAATTTTCAAAATTTATTTAATATTTTTCATAACTGCTTTTGAATGGCTTGTTTCGTAAGTCGTGATGCGCTTGAACTCACTGTTGCGTGTAGTGCAAGTTATTGAATTACTTTGAAGAAATAACGTACTATGAAATATTGGGATGTTACAGAGGGGAATAATATTGGAGGAACTCCCCCCCCCCCCCTTCTCCATGGACGGGAGGGACCAGAGCCAGGGGCATTGCTGCCTTAGGGAATTGACGCTAAAATCACATAGAGAAAGGGAACTCTATATCCATGAATGTATTTCTCACTCCAAATCATCCACTTCACTAGGTCCAAAATAATTATTATATGTAGGATATGCTTATGAAGTGCTCAAAAGTGGATGATCATTATAGAATATTCTGAATATCTTTCAATAAATAAGATTTTGTGTGCTTAATATCAAAATAAATAAAACTATTATGCTCTTTACATGTAAATTTAGGTGATTTGATGAATATTCATATATTGAGATTCAATATCTATGTTGGAATTTCCTAGTTCATCAAAATCATGATATCATATATTGGGGATTGACATTTCTCTTTTAATATTTACATTAAATAATTAGAATTTGTAACATCTAATAATGAAAGTAAATTACAACTGACTAATAATTATATAATAAATAATTATACTAAACGATTATATAGGGAAGTAAATATGGATACATTTTATAAATTTGTTTTAATATTATTATGTTTCATATAGTGTATATTATGGGGATTTAATAGAATCTGAGGGTAAAAGGGACGAAGTTTTCTTTTACTCGACATCATTTCATGATTCATAAACATTATTATTTGAAAATGTATTTACAATATATTTTTATAATATACTATGACTATATTATATTTCTGTTTCAAATTTATTTCACATAAAATTCAATTTTCTCATTACATAAAACTTCATTGATGAATTTCTCTCTTGATATAATTTGATAGTGTCAATAATATTCAATATCCTCTTCTAATTTTTATCTTTTTCTTCCATGATTATATTAACTATTCCCACCAATGTTTTCCATTATAATTTTAAATTCAAAATATATATTATTTATTGTGATCATAAAATTTATCTTTTCTACTTTTTAAATGGGTGAAATTCACTATTTTCAAAATAAGGGTATCAATAAAGTTTTTATTCGTTGAAAAATATTAAAAATTTTATCATTTATCAATTATACTTCTTTTCATCCACTAATCATTGAATATGAAGGAAAATTATGAATATTAACGACTTTATTTTGAATTTTTCCCAATTTTTTTATAGCGATTTAATTTTATCTCCAAAAAAACTTCATTTTCAAAAGTGACTTCAGACCTCTTCTCTTTATAAAAATATTTGGATATATTTTGAAATAAATATTTTTTAGTTTTTTCTTATTTTACTCTTTAAATGGAAAGTATATAACTCATATAGAGATAGGTTTTATAAATAATCTAATAAATTTTTATTATGAGATACTCCTTTTAGTTTGGTGAATTTTATAAATAAATCAATTTAAATCTTTATAAAACCTTATGATATACCATTTCAAAATATTATGGAACCTATTTTCATTTTGGTAACCTTATGATGTAATGAATGATTTGATTCAAATGGCACAAATATTTATATATGATTGAGTTTGGGGTCTTATATCTTCTATTAAGGCATTGGTTATGGTTTTTTACAATGAGATAATATATCATGGATGTACATGGATTTTTTCACATTTTGAAGAGCTAATATGCATGGTTTTTTATCAAAACATAATGGGATGGAATTATTTTTTTTTCATAAATTTTATGATTCCTTGTTATTATGGATATAACATAGTTCTTTTAGGTTATTTTTTCATGATATAAAATATTTTAATAACATATTCATATAATTATATTCCATGTATCATGTTCATTATCTCATATTTTAACATTTTTTATGTCATTGGATATGTTGGTTCATTTGGTATTTAATATACATCAATAATGACTTATAGGAAAAAATTATTTCTCCTTTTTTTTATTTTAATCAGTTATTACATCCATGAATATGTTTTCTCACATGATTATAATCTAACCCTTGATAACATATTGATATATTTTAACCTTAGTGATCATCTGGTCTCAAAAATTAATTTTTCCCTTCCCTAGGTTATGAATATGAGTATAGTTTATGAGAAGGATATATGTTAGTCATGTATTGTTCAATTATGAAGAAATGTTAACATGTATTTTAAAATAAGTTTCAGTTTTTGTAAATATTCATATATTATAAATAGATAATTCTTGGTATTGAGATATTATTAGTGATTTATAATGTTTAACTTATGGAAAAGATGTAAAATTGTGATATGTTTAGTGTGGGTCAACTCGTTGGTGTCAAATCTATTATTTAATGAATGTGTTTTTCATCATATCTTAAACATATATAATCACAAACATTACAAAGAGTATTTTTAGAAGAAACTAAAATTTGTGTATCATGCAGTATACCACTAACCATAATATACCATGAATGATCATGTGAAATATATGAGTTAACCACAATATGATTACATGAATGTGATATAAATTTAATCCTCCATAGCACACACACAACATTATGAACTGAAAATTTGTTTCTATTTTATTTTCAAAACAACCTATTTATGGATAAGCTATAACTTGTATGATACAAAACGAAATATATCCTATTTTAAAACTTGAAAACAATAAACCCATATAATTCATAGAATCCAAGACGATAATGATCCAGGTCCATCAGCTGATGTCCCATCAGCTCAAATCGTCATCATTAACCAATTGTTGAAGTCACCATCATCACCACCATTGGGGTATACAACCACCGCACCAATTTCCAGAGCCTGATGGAATCCATCAAAGCTGCCAACCAATATAATTTTATACCACAATTTTATCATCACCGTCCAAAAACCTCTATCATAATTGCCATACAAACTCACACCCGAACTTCGGATACAGTCGTAGACCTTCAAACCTCCATGAAACAAAATCATCATGTCGTTGAAAAAAAAGAAAACAAAAAACCACTGAAACACTAAAAAAGGGTATAAATACTCATAATCAAAAAAAACTGAATAAAAATCCAATAGAACATCAAAAAGATGAAGAGAAGACAAAACATCAACAAAAAGACAATCTGAATCAGTTTGCATTGAGAGTACCATCTGCAAAAAAATCCCACCTCCCAAAACCTCTTAGGAACCACCACTCAAAATCCAACATGAATAGGAGTGGAGGGACTTGAGGTATTAGAATATATTTGAATGACCTAGGGCTCCAAACCTCAGAATTGTGGTGAGGATGAAAGCAGTAACCGAAAATAAGAAACAACAGGAACAAAAGTGCCTAAAAATCGATATCCACTGAACCGTTAAAGCCAAAATTGTTGTTTTTTCCTTCAATATAGAATCAACCAAGAGGGTAACAGTGGAATACATGGTAATATAACGGTAGAAATAGATATGGAATTAAAAAATTACAATCTTCATTAGGACTAGTAGATCCACCATGTGAGACAAACACCATGAAAACACACCTTCATGATGGAAGAGGCAAAAAGGAGGTGAAAAGAGGAGAAGAAAGAAAGGAAAGGATGAAAAAGAAGTGATCAGACACACTACTAACCCTAAATCATAATGTTTCCATAGGAAACACTAGAAAACTGAGAGCATTATGGGGTGCCCATGAGAGAAGGCCACCTCCACCCTCAAGTATGGAAAAACAGAGATCAGACACAACTTATGTATACACAAATAATATACCTTCATATATAACATTCTAAATATACAAATTCATTGTGATAATTTTTAACGGATAGTGGGGAAGAGGAAGATATCCACTATTTGTTCCCTCAATGACCGTGATGTTTGGGAAAACACTCAAAACACAAAAAAATATATGGTTTTGAATCCTCCTCTAACATATGTTATGACACAAAGGAAATTAAAATATATAATAAACCTATTTTACAAAATAAACTAATGGAAACTAAAAAGTATTATACTAAACTATAGTAATCCTCCCATATGAACCTTCCTTAACAACACTATAGTCTATGGAACAAAATCTCATAGAATCTTATAAGAATACATATTCTTCCTTATTAATTATGTTCATTAGTAATTATCAATTTAAAAAAAATCATTAACCTATCTAATAGTTTTTGGCATAACCATTCCATTTAATCATAAGAAATAATTATTTTAAAATACATAGTTTAATTTGTATAATCCAACCCATGATCATATATAATTAAACCAATAATCCCATATTTATAATTCAGTAGAAATTTTAACCACCAAAAGACACCCAAAACAATTATTCTAATCCAGAAGTATCTCATGGATGATGCACTCATAGAGCATAGGCCAACTGCAATAGGTTGTTGGAAATCACACTAAAAAACCATAAAAAACTATCCAACAGACAATAAAAACATTGGGAAATGATCACTATCAACCCAAACCAAGAAAATTATCATTAGAACCTCACAAAAATAAAAAAGATAGAGAATCCATGCTATCAACATTCCCAAATAAACCAATAAACCGCCCCAATACAACAATTTGACACATAATATTTAGTTATGTTCCACTTATCCCAACCATACCAAATCCAAGACATCAAATAATAACAAGGATCTACCATCCACAGACCATATATATTGAAATGTTTTATTTAAAATATAGAAAAAGAAATCGGTAACCATGTTTATAATAATATATAGTCAAACCTAGAAAATAATGATTAAAAACAAGGTTATGTTCCCCATATCCCCAAATAATTTAATCATACAAAACAACTTTTTTCATTTCGGTATTGAAATAATTGATTCATTATGAGTGTGTTTACTCAATAAATCCCATAAATTAAATAGATACCAATAGATATGAATAAATTATAAACATGATTTGAGTAATTAATTCATGTATAGGAAGTTATAGAAAGGATAATAATTAATATCATTAGCCCCATTCAACATTCACATCATTTTGACTAGAATTATATTTTTTAACCAATTTCAAACATTAAAATCATTTTATGTAACAATAATTGACCACGATAATAATTTTACACACTATCTAGAATATATTAAAATGTGTCATAAACAAAGTGTCACCCCATAATATAATAATATGTTTTTATTCATTTTTAATTCATGTTATTATATTCCATTAGGTTAATTCAATTTTTAACTACAGAATAAAAATAATTTTAATTGCACAGATGAAAATAACATAAGGATATATAATGAATCATCTGCCATGATATAAAAAAATTAGTATTATCCTTGAATGAATGAATGATCAAGTGTAGATATCTGATTACCTCTCCCATAAGCAATCCATGATCCTAAACTATATCATCCCATAAGAAATCACCCATAATCAGTAATGGTAACAGTATGATAATTGATGGAATCCCACATTCAATAGAATATAAATTGAGAATGATAGAACATGGAACAAGTAGATATTATGGAAATAACCTTCGATTTACCCAAAACTGATATATAAATTCTCGGTGTAAAGCCAATAAATAGGGATAAAAAGTATGTTAAAATGATTTTTGGGTCTCCAATAAATTAAAGGAAAATGGAGGAACTAATATTATTGCATGAGAAATTCTAATAATATATTGGTTGTAATTTTTACATCATAATAATACAATTCCTTTTACCATGCCATAATATTTTGGGTTTTCATAAAAACTATGAAATAAGAAGTGAGGGTAAAACATAAAGTTTTAAATCCAAATACCCCTAGAATCCCTGATTCTATTTTACCAAAAATAATAATTTCATAGTTTAGTGTCATCATTTATCCATATCCAAAATCAAATTAAACCATAAGCAATAATATACAAGAGATTGGCCCCTAGATCTCTATGATTCAAACTCAAGCACCATTCCATAGCTACATCTAAATCTGTAAACCCCCCCCCCCAAACACCATCATACAACTTCACACCATGGTTGTACCAATCACCACACAAGATGACTATATAAGGGCCATTTCTCCAAAATTTATATATTTTATCCATGTTTCATCCTATCCTTTCACAGCACAAGGAATTTCTGGAAGACTCATGCCATACCCTACAATTATAGATCTCAAACACCCATCACAAAAACTAGTACCACACAATAACTACCCTCTTCCAACTGAAATTTCATCGATGAAAAACATTATATCCTTCATCCTCTACATTAATGCCTCCAATCACCTTGAAAAAGATATAGGTCAGAGAAAAATGCAGCTCTTAAACTATACCCAATTCAATGGTGGGTAATATAATTTCAAGACCATCTATCAAATAAATGGTAGATACTGATAAAGTTTTGGGGTCACAATCCTTTCCCATTCTTTTCACAAGACATAACTCTTTCTGGAATGCATTAGTGGGGTATATAATTGTAGTCCTAAACATCACATAATGAAAATATATATATATATATATATATATATATATATATTTCACATATCTTAACCACATTAAAAAATCATCTATAGAATAGGTAATCCATGAAAAAGTAAAAAAGTCATAAATACATCTATGAGACATGATTCTAAGTTATAAAATGAATGAAAGTGTATGATAACATTAATCTATATACCCAGTGAAGCATAATGAGTCATAAATTATATTAACATAACTGAAAGAAGGATTATAAGAACATTAGATAATGACAATAAAAGAATAGTTTAATACAAATTAAATTTAAATTAAATAATTTCTTAAGATTAATAAATATGTAAAAAAATATCTTTATAAAATGTTATTATAATATAAATAGTACTTTTAAACTTAAAAATCATGCTTTATAAAGAAATATCATGAAAATTATTGGAGAATGAAATAGTGCAGAAAATAATAAAACCCATATTTTAACCATCTATAAATAAATTCAATGCCAATAGAAAAAATAATAATGAAATAATAGAAGTAATTATAGGGTAATCTATAAAAGAATATATAAAATGTGGATATGAAGGATAAATATTCTCCCCTAATAAGAGATAAGGATGACTCCACCTATATACTTTTTTTGATTGAATGGTCAACTAAAAGGATGTATAATGATATGGATACATGTAAAAATATAAATAACCATTTTGGAATATAATATATATTTATTTAGATCAAATGAGAATAAAAAATCCCTCAATGTGAATTTATACATAGACAATCTCTATTTAATGTGAGATTGAAAAATAATCATAAATAGACTCTAAACCTTTGGTGTCAAAATCCAATGAAATAGAGATCATGATATGGATTAGAAAATCAAATTAAGTTAATGAAATTTATTATCATATAAACCAATACTAAAATATAAAAAACACATAAGATAAAATATGTGGTGAATATTAAGCACATCACAATAAAAGAAAATTAAGATGAGTAACCCTTAAATATAATTCATATTTAGTAAAACATTCTCATACTTTACTTATAATAAATTTAAGTATATTATTAATATATTCTAGAATGATATAAATATATATATATATATATATACATTTTAAGGACTAGTTTATTAATCACTCCTTGTTAACATATATATTCATGTGTTAATTATCCCATATGGTCAATGCTAGCATTGGTTTTTCATTATTAGTCCATGTTATTTTCTCATGTGTTAATGGCCTAGATAATTATCTTGTAGGTTAAATTAGAGTTTTTATATACTTATAATGATAAATTTCATGTTTAAGGAATTTATGGTGGTGGTTCATATAGAGAAAGTAATAATTTTTTCGAATTTCGATTCTATAAAAAGGAAAAAAATAATTATTGAATTTAATTATATATGTTATAATTATAGAATTAATTCAAAATCTAAATTATTCAAAATAAAATAAAATAAAAATTATTTAGTTTTTATTATTCAATTTATCTAAATATTTTATAGAATCACACATATAGGTGGTAGAACCGACCCAACGAAGAATGAGTTATAAATGATCGATGAGTTAGAAGCTAGAGTTATAATATGATAATATTATTTATGTATAATTCTTAGGGTGTTAATATTAAATTAATTTGGTAGAGAATATAAATTAGGAATTGTAGAGATATACAGATAACTCAATTGAATAAATAATAATTTGACACTTACTTTAAGAAAATCACTCCTTCTAATAATGTCTTCAATCAGAATAACATATTCCACACACCTTCTTGGGATATAGTATACCAACCATTAAATACAAATTTAGGGGAGGAAAATGAAAAATTACTAAAGATAAAACCAAATGATAAGTTTTTTTTTAAGTGGTTGGAGGATTGATCCTTTTATTGGTGAAAATTTGAAACATTATTTAAGAAAAATTAGTTATGTGAAGATTAACTATTTATTTATTTGATATATATCTATGATATTCATGGTAATGTTGCTGATAATTCAAAAATTGAATACCAGAAGAAACCAAATTCTTATAGAATGGATTATTATCATTTTAATTATAAAAATTTTACCTTTGTTATTTTTACATATTTTTACATATTTTATCCAAGATGAATTTTATATACCTAGGTAATTATTTTTCACTAAAAAAGTATTATTTCTCTTTGATACAGACATTGTTTTAAGAAAAAGAGATCAAAATTATTGTTATAGATTTAAATTTTAGTTTTTTCATAAATAAATATAATTTATTTATTATATAAAATGTTATAAAATTTATATAAGGAAATAAATGTGATACAAATCAAAAAATATTAAATTTGGAAGTTTAATATTAGTTAAGATATTTTTTTATGGAATTTTACTATGTGTTTTGAACATATTGTTGGTCAAAAATATATTCCCAACCCATGTTATCCATAAAAAGGGATACAATCTATTTATCTTTACCAATAGGGTCTTCCAACCAGTAAATCCCATGGAAATTCTCTCTATAGTTCATGGAGGAGATCTGGCTATGTGTGGAGGAGCACAAATAGTAGTTGGTCTATGTCCTTCTGCAGGACCATTCAAGTCAACATGGGCCCATGTAGATTTGTGTGAGTGTATATGAGATACCATCTATGAATTAGGTTTCTAAGTAGTGGAAGTAATAGATTATTATATACAAAATCACTCAATAGAATGATATATTGATGGGGGATGAAACTTCGTTTTCTCTTCCCTTGACTAAAAAAACCAAATCATCTCTCCACAATCGCATATCCCCACACATGAAAGCACTACCTCTTCTTCTGGTATTTGTCTCAACTACAAGACATCACCACACCACCGCCTAAAATTATTGGGGAATTAAATTTCAACTTCAATGGAATATTTTGATCAAGTTGAGAAATAAATATGAAGGCATAAAATCACCATAGATTGGATCTGGGACCTCTGTCAACATTAGTGATACACACCATGTATTGAATGGGATCTCAATCTAGCCACTAAAAAGGGAATATATCTTTTATTAGGATCTTAATGTCATTACACGACCTTAATTTCACAATTTCAAATGAATGATAAAGGTCATATGGTTGTTATACCATTATGAAATCATTTCACAGTAGAAGATCTTGATATGGCAGTAACATGTTTTCAAGGCCAAGGAGGTCTTTGAAGTGATATCAATGGTTGCATTGTAGCCCTAATGAATAGTTTTACTATAGTCTAAAAGCTATAATATGAATAATGTATTGTTTTGTGGTGATTCCATGTATAAAAATGGATATATATTTTGAAACCAAACTCCTTGGTGTTATGTCAAAAGAGTGTCTTTTCCCTATATATGGTTTAAATATTATAGAAAATTTTATTTATGATAAACATTTAAATAATTTTTTCCATCATGGATCTCAAGATACATCATATCCTTACATGGGGAATAAAATTCTGAGATGGATACTACACCATATAGGATCGGTTGCACCATGAAGGTGTTCATATAGATACCTAGAATATTTTCGAAGAAATATGAGGATAAGCTATTCAATTGTTGAGTTGGCCACACGACATCAATGAAGTATCCAAACAATATAAGAACAATACAATGTAGTTGGTTAACGCAAACCATTATATTCCTCAATTATGTAATTTTGAATACGTGATATCATCCAAGATTCTAATGTCAATTTAAAATAAGATATATTCATACTTTTCCAAGATCAAAGAATATTTCGATGAATTGATAAAGTGATATATAGTGGATTCATCCATATATAAATAGGATAGTGTTTAATCACTATAAAATTATTGTAGGAGAGTCTACTAGAATGTGTAATACAACTATGTTTATTTTCTACTTTTGTAATTTTAGTTTTATTTTCTCAAAATCTCATTCATTCTATTAAAGTATGATGTGTAACATGTTTTTTCTAGATATCTTCCTTTATATATATTTAAATGTATTTTTATTTTCATTCCTCTATTTATCTCACTCTTTCTATCAACACCTCTCACACATGATATTGAGTGATTTTCCCCATGATTGGATTTTTGGAAGAATGTCAATGTTCATGAATTCATCTTTAAATTCTTGAACGTTTTGATTAAAATAATGGTGAATGAGAATGAAATATATGGGTGTGGTGATATTAAAAAATTAAATGAATATCAAGTTCTATTTTATTCATTTATTTACTTCTTTTCCCTCCATAATATTTAATAATAACTATTAATATTATAGATTTGAGTTTTTCAATAGATGAAATTACAGAAAATTGTGTTGGGTTTTGTAAGGTACCGTGTTCTTGAATGAGATATGTCTTAAAAAATTATTATAGTAGGATAAAGAGTCTCATATTCTAAATTAATTAAAGATTTAATAGTTAATAAATAATAGTATTTTAGTTAAAAATGATATTTCATAATGGAATTAAAAAAAATTAAACAAAAAAATGAATAATGAAAAAACCTGATATACCATGAATTAGGGATAAGAAATTTATTTTATAACATTAATGTATTTGTATATTTTGTTAATTTAAAATTTTCACCTTTTTCTCCCTTTTTTATATTGTTTTATAAAATAATTAAAACACTAAAATTAACAGTTTGGGTGAATTATAATTAGTGAAGGAAAGAATATGAATCACCTCAGGTGAGATGACATTAGTCAACTGTTGTGCTTTACTAGGAATAATAAATTGTATCTTTCTAACTGCCTCATTATAGTCATTTAAAATCATAGTTCTATTTATGGGGAACTAAACCTTTCTTTTCTTAATTTTACTTTTAAAATTCTAAATTGATTCCTCATTTCCTCTGAAAAAATATTTCTTTTTCTTGATGTTTTAAAATCATTATTACAAATAATATAAAACATTAACTCGCCTAATGTGATTCGTGATGTTGAAGAGGCTCTCAAATAATGTTCACATAAACTAGTAATTTTGGCCATGTAAGTTATATATGGAAAATAGATAGGACAATCACTTCAAGAATAGATGGACACAACCATTCAAATCTATGATGATATTCACAAGAATGATGCACAAGGAGGAACATATTATTGATTTTTATAAATTGGTCTTAGAGGATGGGATCATTCTTTAAGAAAATCCATATCCCAACCCTCTCATGAATAATATCCATACATACCATGAGGAGCTATAGTATAACAATAAATAACCTGCACTGACATAAATATAAGAGATCAATATGACCATGATTAATTTTGAAAAAAGTGAGTTAGTTATAAATTTGAAATGTGATCCTCTATTCTTAAAAGTAAAATAATCTAAACAATATTCTTTTTCTCTATACATAGAGGATTAAATAACCAAATTTGTCGAATTTTATGATATTTTGGAGGATCCTAATTCTTACCCACGTTCATAGAAATTCAACTTCAAAAGGACCTTGCAACTAAAAAAGGTATCAAAGACAAACTAAATAATTTATATTATATAAAATAAAAATATGTAAAAAATAATTATTTTAAACATACAAGAGTATCACTCCCTAAAACATTGAATTATAATATTTTAAGAACTATTTTCATCTCTTGGAGGATGATCATGAGAAATAGCATACACCTTATAAGGAACAAATTGATCTCCATGATCTTATTGAGCATGATTTAGAGTAAGTCAATTATAGATAACAAAACCCATTATTCTTGTAGACAATTCATGATACCATTACATTTTAAAAAAATACATGTAAATCATAGCACAACGGACCAAAGAGTTTAGTATACTTAGTAAACTACAAATATACATGAGTCCTATATTATAATTGAAAACACATGTTAGAAAATAATTTTTTTCTATATAGGTAAATAATATTATTCTATCTAGAATATAATTTAATATCATTCTTATTTAACTTAATGGTATTTTGGGAAAGGAAATAGAATAAGGATGAGCACAAATTCTCATTAAGGGTAATTAAAATGGATGCAATAATGAATCAATGAGAATAGTCAACACAGAATGCTAATAACCAATGATAAATGACATGTCATCAATAAAATTATAATAAAATGCATAAATAATATGAAAAGGTAAATAAATAGAAACACATTTCATTAAAATAACAATATAAGTTGTAATCAATATAGCATTCCAAATAACTAAAACACATTCAATTTAATCATCGGACTGAGAATGAAATGAATTCATATATAATGTCAATGAAATAAACTCATGGATAATAATTAAGAAAAACTAAATGAGGTAAATTTATGTTTATAGAGCATCATGTTCCCTTGTAACATGATACCATAACATTCAATACCTCTCAAAAGATGGTTTATCATACTATGGGAAAGTCATTTCTAAATAAAATTTAAATATGTAGGGTATAGACCCATTGATTTTGTATGGAGAAAACATGAATGGTTAGTCTCCAACTAATTTCATCTCATGAGACTAGTGATTCATCAATTATATTACTTTAAATGTTCCCCATATCATGTCATTAATTTTCAAATCATTCCTCATATATGAGATAATCAATTTAATTCAAAAAATGGGCCTTTTTAAATATATGTATTGTCTAAAGGATATAGAATAATGAATATTTCCCCAGTGATTCAAATAAATGTCCACGTAGACACTATATGTTGAAATGGTATATGGTTTAGGCAATGAACATATCCTTGATAAACTATGTGGATAATTATGTGAAATGAACATTTTAATGATCATTATAATTTTACTATTTCAAGGGGACTAAAAGGAATAAATGTAGTGAATTTTAATACTATCATTGGTCAATGAAATCAAAAACCATCCATGGGAAGAAAAAGTATGGACACAATAAAAAATATCCCAAGTGGATTAAAATAATTTTTTTTTTGTTTTTGATGAATTAAAATTCTGTAAAAAGGTATTTAAAAGATAATCTTAATAAAAATATCGTTTTCATTTTGAAAATTATTTTTATTAAAAATCAATTTTTAAAAACATTTTTCAAAAAAAATAATAAACTTTTAAAAATACATAGGAAACATAAAATCAACAATATAGGATAATTATATACATTTCATAAAAGTTAAAAAGATAATTTATTTTTAAGGTAATAGGTTATTAATGTTTCACATTCAGAAAGCCACATAAAGACTCCTTGGAAATAATTTTTAAAAGATTAAGGTGTAAAAATTTACTGATAAATCATTTTCTAAAGGATAAAAACATTTTTTGAAACTATTTTACAAAATAGGGTTTTTACATGAGAAAAACTTATCTGACTAAATAGAGTAATACTGCATGGTTTTCTTAAAAAACTTCTAAATAATTTTGAGTATAAATGAGTTGGAAATTATAATTGTTACATAAATTACATTAAAACCTACAGTATATTAAAATTAAAGGTTTTATTAAACAATTATCCAATAAATTCATCTAATAGAAATTCATGTTTAAACAACCTCGAATAAATTATTGTTGGGAAGTAAACCCTTGAAATAAAATAACATTGATGTGGGAATCAATATGTGAATAGATTAGGTGTGTCAAATGTAAACCCGAATTGAATGAGTGGAAATAAAACAATATATATTAACAATTTACTACACACATAATACTAGAATATTAATTACAATGAGGATGTAATATATCCTAATGAAAAGGAATCGGGTTATGAAATTATTTACCACATAGTAAATTTTAACTCAAATCCCCATATAAGAAATAATTAAAAATTAAACTCAAAATACCATGATGATAAAATAATATGCGACATAATATATAAAAAAAGGTATTATATACATTACACAAAATAAGTAAGTGTTGAATATGACATTTATCTCATAGATGTAAAAATTGAGATGAAAATAGCATACCTTCTGTTTCCATTAAAGGGAATTTCCTTTATCTTCTTGTATATTTGTTTTATCAATCTCAATAACTTATAAAATAACAATAATCATATTTATAATAACATATATGATATCGTTATAATATATTACAACCCTTTTGTTAATAATCGATCATTGTTTTCACTAATTCAGGTTTTAATTGCCTTGTATTTCGAGCATGTTTTGACTTGTTATTTTAGTTCATCTTACATCCATCATTATTTAATCATCTATATAATTTAACCTAGGATTTAATTACTACATATTTCTATAATAATATTCTTTAAAATAGTACATAATATTTTGATATTTGAAATGAAATGAACCGTTCATGGAGTTGGTAGGCTCTACATACACATGAATGCTACTTCAATTTCTTTACAGTAATTAAAAGAATAAAAAGTAAACAATATATATGTATATGTATATTATAGTTATAGTATTATATTTTTCTAATATATTTCACTTAGGTTTACTAAAATCATTATTTACACATTCCATTTATAGTGTGAATGAATACCATCACATTGAGGAAGCGGTAGTGCACAATTCCCCAAACGTTGTAATCATATTCCCATAATGTAGTAGGGATAATGGTATGTGTTTTATAAAAATTACATAAGAATAAATATATTATAAATATCCTATATATAATACATAAATATCATGTTCATCATAATTCTCAACATGAGAGGTGGTAAGGGGAGAACAAAAATTCATCATCTCGTGAGTTGGTAGTCCTCCACACACATGATTGATAAGTTCATTACCTATTAGATGGAATTGTGTGTATGAGTAGGTAAAACCAACTAATAAAAGCATGTTATTATATTTATGATAGTTATTATCTTATATAATCATGTCATAAAAAATTCATTTATGGGTGTAAAATGAAATAAAAAGAATTTGATCATTGAAGAATGTTACATCATTTTCAGGGAACTCCATTTGGGTTATAAAAAAGACTTCCATGGTTTTTTTTCTGTAATAGATGATTCATATAGTATGAGTGGAAATATTTTTAGATATTATTTTGGAATATTATGGTTTATAAAAATGTCTTTAGTGGTGTGAATAATTTGGAGGGGTGGCTACATTTTGATAGTGGTGGAGGAGTAACATGTTTGTAAATATTTTAAAAGGGAATTACACCAATGGTATTCCCATGAAACATAAGTGTAATAATGAAAAAAATTTATAAATGGTATTAATTTTTATAAATATTAAAATCCAACTACTTTTTGAGAAGTGTGTAGGTCATTTTTTCACTTATGATTATAGTTCATCACCTTGCTAAGCAAATTTTCTTCCTAACCAGTGTAATTAATTTTAATTAGTTTCATCAATATTGTTCATCCAAAACTATTTTTACATTATTAGATATTATAAATAATTATTATTTCAATTTTAGAATCCATTTATCAAAATTATAATCCTATAACTGGCTGATATTAATTTAATCTTAATCCCACAGCTGAGATGATTAAGCGAGTTTTTAAATTAAAAACATTTCAAGGTTTTATTTGTTTTTATATTCAATAGAAAATAGAAACTCATTCCAATCACCTAAATTATATAATTTGATATAAAATTTATCTAATTGTGTTTTAAACCTAGTTAAAAATATAATTTAACCTTTAATATAAATTATATGAAAAAGATGTTTTGAACTACTCTTCGTATTTTTTATTATCCGTAAAAAATGAAACATCACTGAAAAATGCCAAAAAATCATCCTAAGATAATTTTGGAATTTTTCCACAAATAATGAATTTTATTTTTAGATATAAAATTTTTATAAGTTTCAATTTTTATATTTAAAATATTTTTTCAATTAAATGGCATGAAAACTATATTTATAATAATATTGTTCTATTTGTAAAATTGGTGTTGTTCTCAAATTATGGCTAAGAAATATATTGAATGAATATTTTTTTTTGAATTTATAGTATATATATTATCATTGTTATGTTAATAATATTCATAAAATCTAATTTAACATCTAGGTTATATATTATTATATTAAATAATCACATTTTTATAATATATTATTGTTCAGTAAAACTCGGTCTCGAATGTATTGGAAGTCATCGAAGAAAGTTGTTGTTGCATGAAACACAAGATAACAAAGTATTGTGTGAATTAAAATATATATAATATATTAAATTTATTGAAAATATTAATTATACCATAATTTTTTGATAGGTTATATTTTTTTTATATGGTTGGTGTTGCATTAAATACATGATATCACATAAAAGTTTCACTTTTAGAATTTTGTGGGTATTACATTCTCACAACCTTCAAAGAATTACGTCATCAAAATTTAAAATTTATCTTGGTATGATAATTTTTTATAATCAAAAATTTGAAAAACCATATCATCAGAATGTTTCATAGAACAGTCTCTAGAAAAGACACAATGGGAAGTACAAAGGTCATGTGGACTAATATATATCAAGGTCTCAAAGAAGGATAACATTAATGAATACTATAGATACTTAAATAGAGGGAAAAAATAACTATTTATATGGAGAGATTGAATTAAGCAAACAAAATTAAGTGAAAGAAAATTGAAACTTTTAGGGTTACAAAGCTATATATCTATGATGATTTAAAAGACCATCAGTTCAACAAAAAATTAGGGTTTTAAGAAAAAAAATTATGATCAATTTTCTAATTTAGGTTAATTATTTCAATTCTTAATTATATAATTAAATATAAATACTTTATATATTTCATAAAATAGAATTACTATTTTTGGTTGTTCATTGATAAATTTATTTTTCATCCATTTTTTCAAGGAAAATATATAAAAAAATATAACTTTAGTTCCTGAAGCATTAAAATACACTTTTAATGAATTTTAATCCCCATAAAAGATCTAAACGTATTTTCATTTGTCTCTAAATATTCTCCAAATCCAATATGTTTAATACACTATTCTCTAAACCAAAAAAGTAACATTAGTGTCTCATCATTCATATTTATCTATAAAATTGTTTATCTAAAATAAACGACACATTGCCCTAATTATAGTGTAGGGTAGTGTTTGATGTACAACCCTAATTATTTTTTGATCATGTTTAGAAGGATCACCTACTCCCTTAATGCAATTGTTTTTCAATATGTATGTGGATAGTCCTTTTTTAGAAAATATTATTATAATTCATTTGGAATTCCCAAAAATGTGATGGACATCCATGAAATAAGGTTAATCACTAGATTACCTTTTATCTAACATTTTCAATGCAACCATAATACGTAAATACTTCACTCAGCTATTTAAACATAGTTTCTTCCTTGGCCTATGGTTTGACCTAGGTCATTCATTTTCTTTATCTATTCAAATCCTACATAATGGTTTGTAAATAAAATATGAATTTCTACAAGTGTATCTCCTGAGATTTTCAAACCTTGGGTATAGTACAACCCATTTTTGTTTACCAATTTCTACTAGATTTAGGCATAATACACCTTTTTATAGTATTTACCCATATGTACATTTGTGCCAGACCCACATACACATATAGTATATAGAAATGTATGTATTACTAGAAATAACCAAAAAATATATACCTTAAAAGAAATTATCAGATTTTTTTCTATTCTTTTTTTCAAATTCTACATTAGGATTGTTTTTTCTAATCAATTTTTTCATAAATATAGATCTATAGGTTTATAATAAATCTTCTCTGATACTAAATACATCTACCCACCACAATAAATCAAATAGTTTCTGCCTAATACCATTACATTGGAATAAGATACAAGTAATTCATGTCCCAAGAGACCTAACATTTTAGTAATCATGTAAAGATAGATATATAAATGAGTCTTATATTACAAAAGAATACAGAAATAAAAAAATATTTTTTTCTTTAAAGGATAAAAACATCATTCCATCTTGCAAATCCTTTCATATATTTCTTCGTACATAGTAAGGAATCATGGGGAAAGAAAATAAAATATGTGTGACCTCAAATTCTCAATAAGGTTAAAAACATTGAGATAAATAATGAATTGGTGATGATTTTTAATAGGGAAAGGTAATAATTGATGAAAAATTCCATGTAATCAATAAACTATTAAGGATGTGTGTAAAAAATATCAAAATGAAAATAACTAAAAACAAATTCCAATAAAATAACTAGATAAGGAATAATCAATTTTTCTAATAAAATAACTAAAACATGTTCCATTTTATCAATGAATGGAGAAGGAAATACATCAATATGTGATGTAATAGAAAAAATATTATTGATGATAACAACAAAATTCTAAAAGAAGGAAATACTTAATTATTGAACGAATTTTTTCTTAGGAACATGACACATTCAATGTCAAAACCGTTCACAAGATGATTTAGAACACTACTATCAAGACCATTTAAAATATAGTTTCAATATATTGGTGGAAACTCATCTATTCTTCTTGGAAAAAACATAAGGGTTTGTTTCCAACTAATTTAATCTCATGAGAATGTTTATTTTTGAAAGGGATTAAATAAAAATTCCCCAACCTATGACATACATGTCCCAATTAGTCCTCATATATATAATAATAAATTTAAATTAAAAACTATGTGCTTATAAAATATAAATATTTATTACAGTTTATGGCTTTATTAATATTTACCAAATAAATATAATAGCATTAAATTTAAACCCCATGGGTATAAATGGTATAATTATTAGGTAAAGAACATATATACGATAAATTATATGAATAATCATAGTAAATTCAATGTTTAATGATTATAGGATAATAAATACTTTAAGGGGAATAAAAGTAATCAAGTTAGTGAATGTCAATACCATCCTCGGTAAAAGAAATAATAAACCACCCAAAGGAAGAATAATTATGGTATTAATATAAAATATACCAATTAGATAAAAATAAATTTTTTTTGTCTTTCATGAAATAATACTCTGTAAAATGATATTTAAAAAACATTATTGAAGAAAAAATAAGTTACCTTCTAAAAAAATTGAAAAAAAAATGATTCAAAATAACATTTGGAAAAAATATAACCTTTTGTAGATAAAAATGAAACTTCAATGAAATTACTGTAGAAAATTAAATACAAGTCATGCATGGTAAAAGTAACTTTATTTAAGATTAAATATTAAAAAAGTTTTTTATTTCCAAAGTGATAAGAATATTGCGTTGAGAAAATATGTACATGGTAAAATGTGTAAATTTTCACTAATAAATTGATTTTGAAACGAAAATAATAATTTTTAAAACCATATTAGAAAAAAATGATTTTAGAATGAAATAGGTTCTCCGACTAAAGAGAGTAATAATGTTTTCATTTTATGAAAAAAAAAATCTAAAACATTTTGAGAACCAAAGAGTGGGATAATGGTACTATTACATGAAAAATTCCAAGAAAGAAATCAAAAGAATAAAATTAAATGGATTATCAAAAAATGATAAAATAATTTCTTATAATTTAAATTCATGTGTAATCAATCCAGAATAAAATGAGTTTGATAAGTAAATCCTTTAGAAGGACAAAACATTGATGTGAGAATCGATCAATTAATATATTATGTTTTGTAAAATTTAAATATAGATAAAATTAGAGGAAATAAATAAATTTATAGTGAATAGTTATTACACATATAATTTTAAAATATTAATGACAATGATCAGGTAATATAACCTAATGAAAAGGAATAGGGTTGTGAAATTTATTAACACGTGGTATCTTTTAACTCAAATCCCTTTTGAATAAATAATTTAAATTGAAACTCAGAATAACATGAATTTAAAATAATTCATGATATAATATATTCATATGGTCAGTAAAAACACCACAAAAAAAATTTATGTTGTGAAACTGACAATTATCTCACAGATGTAAAAAGTGAGATGAAAATCACTTACCTTGTGTATCCTTTTGGGTGAATGTATTTTAACATCCTTTATAATTTTTTAACCATGTCACTAATTTATACCAAAAGAATAAAAATAATTATAATATCATATATTATATACCCATAATATATTAGGTCTCTTTTGTTAATAATCTTTTTTTATTTTCACTATTTCTTGTGTTAATTGCCCAGTTTTCTGTTTAGATTTTGACTTTTTATTTTAGTTATTCTAATTTAGATCATGATTTAATAATATAATGAATTTTAAATGGTCATGTATTTTTAAAATATAACAATTATATATGTATTTATAATAATCCATCATATTTGGAGATAATATAAGAAATACACCACCCATAGAGACGGTAGGTCATATGTAGGCATTAATGCTACTTCCATTCCCCAAGCGTATTTATAACCATGAAATGTAAATGATATATACATATATGTATATTATAATTAAATTATAATATTAATGTACTAAATGTATGAAAAAATTATAAAAATTATTCTTTATACATTCCATGTATAACGTGAATGAATCTCATTGCATTGCGTAAGCATTAGTCTACACATCTATAAACGATATTATCTTATTCCAACAAAATGAAAAGCATAATGTAATGTTTTATATAAAAAATTAAAGAATCATAAATACATTATAAATATCATATATAAAATATATAAATGTAGGGTCTATCATAATTCCCACCAATAGATTTCATAAAGGAAGAATGAATAATTATCAATTCCAGAGGCAGTTGTCTTTAGTACACATGAATGGTAAGTAAATTAACCATTTTATAGAAGTGTGTGTGAGTTTATGTCCAACACTTAAAATAAAAACCTAAAACTCTATTGAGAAAACTGGGGTTATTATATAATAATATAATAGTAATTAATTAAGGTGTGGAGAAGGACATAAAATGAAAGGGATTGTTGAAGAATGTTACATCGATTAGGGAATTTCCTTTTGGTTTATACCAAAAATCATCCTAGGATTACATTATTCCCATGTTTGGGATTATATGATTAGTGGTGGTATTTTGGGATTTTATTCTCTCTCATTTTGGGAATGATTTAATCCTTGATCGGTTTAAAAAAGTGGGATGATTGAGTGCCTTTTTATAATGGGGGAAGATTGGTATTCATTTAATATTTTGAAAAGGGAATTCCACCCACGTTTTCCCCTTTTCATGTGGCTACAATAATGATCTAAATTATAGGTAAGTTATTATAGGTTATAAATATTAATATTAAATTGATTTTGGATAAATTTTGAGGTAATTATGGCCTTAAAGTTAATGGTTTACTCCCTTGTTATGCTAGTTTTTTTCTTAATTACTATAATTAATTTTAATTACCTTCACTAATATTTTGGGTCAAAAACTATATCAAAATTTTTATAGATTATAAATTATTATTATTCAAAACATTTTATAAATTTTTCCAATTATATGCACATAATTGAGAGGTATTAAAGAAAATGTAATCCAACAGACAGGACGACAAAACGGGTTTTTAATGTGAAAATGTTCAAATGTTTTCTGAGATTTTATATTCAATTTAAAAATTAAATTGGGTCCAATTATATAAATTAAATTAATTTATTTAAAATTTATCAATTTAATTTTTAAAATCAGTCATAAATATAATTTAACCTTATAAATAAGTAAGATGAAAAAACAGTTTTGAATTAAGATTCAGTATTTTTCACTATTTGTAAAAAAATAAAACTTCACAGTACAAATTCCAAATATTCACCTTAAGATAATTTTTAAATTACTAATTCAAAGAGAAAATATATTTTTAAATATAAATTTTATAAATCTTTTAATGTTTTAATTTAAAATTTATTCACTAGTAAATGGAATAAAAACATTATTTTATAAAAATATATTTTTTTATGCATAAAATTTTGTTTCTACTCATCTTATGCCAATCAAATCTATTGGATTAATATAAAAATATATTAATAAAAATTAGTATATATATTTCTATAAGTTATTTAATATTATTCATATCCCATAGATTAATTTCTTGGTTATATCTTATTATATTAAATAATAATGTTTTAATGATTTATTGGTGTTCAATAAAATTCGATCTTGCGTAAAAAACTTGTCATCAAATAAAGTCATTGTAGTATATGATGTGAGCTGACTAATTATTTCCTATATAGAAAGATATATTATAAATTAAATTTATTCAAAATTTAAAATAAACAGTAAATTCTTGAGAGGATATATTCACTTCTGTGTTTTTTTTGTCTTTCATACACTTTATCTAATAAAAGATACCCTTTTAGAATATTCAGGGGTGTTACATACAAAAAGGCATCCTAGAGAAGTCTCAAAGGAAAAAATATATATAATTTTACTACCCAAAAATAAATATATTTTCTAGAATAAAAAAATACATTCAATTAATAATCCATTCTAAACATTCCATTGAATATTTGATTAATGTATCCCACATTGAGAAAGAGATTTGAAATAGTTATGAGGTTACACATGTAGATATTAATGAAGATGAGGATCTACACTGCATCCTACCCCCATAATGGAATGAAGTTTGTTTTATAAGGGAATGGAAATAGAGTATAGTATCCATGGATTTCTCACAAATAATGATGATGTGTAATCTGGGAAAAGCAGCATGTGGTAGTTCAAATCCAAGTACCTCCACCCACATACAGACAATGGATGATATCTAATACTACAATTCTATATAATGTAAATATATATGGAAAACATTGAAGATAATAATATATTTTATATTTGGAATTTATTTTTAGTAATTCACTTTTAATTTTAATTCATATGAATCAGTTTTAGGAAGCATGAAAATCTTTTTATATTTTTTATCTTACCTTGACATGGTACTTATGTTTTAGTGAGTTCTTTATTTTTTTCAGACCTTGATGACATAAGTAAGAACTCAAACATGTAAAATAGTGGGAACTAAAACATCACGAGAAAGTTTGTTCATTATGACAATGTTTTTGTTTCAAAATACATTAATTTTTGTAAATAATAATTAAACTAGAAATTCCAGTGGCTATTTTAAACTAAAATATTAATGCCACACATAGGATTTATTTCCATTACTTATCAAGGAATCATGATATTCTTATAAAAACTATGCTTCCATGTTCTATTATTAATTTAAAATTAGTTTAAAATAGTAGGGTTTAAGTTTAAATTATTATATTGAACAATTAATGTTAATTTGAGTAATCACAGTTTAAAGGAATTTGTAGATTAATTTAAAGGAAATTTCCCAACCATATTTCTCTATTGGAATTTAAAATATTTATATTAATTGATTTTTTATTATTATACACCTATTTAGTGATGTTAACAAGTAATATGTTTCATTTAAGGGAGGATTTCTAGAGGAAATAAATTCTATATTATATTGTGTATATTTTTTGACTGATCTTATGAAATTTCACATACATGAACATGCCTTAGAATTTATAAAACTAATGATTATGAAAAAAATACATTTAATATGATTGAGTAATTTTTATTGATAATCCCATATCCATGATACTTAAATTACCTTAAATCATTGTTTATCCCATAATGATAATTAATTACCTTTTTGGAATGATCCACATTTGAAACAATTTATTTCTACTAATATCATTATGTTGGTATTTTCAGGACAATTTAAAGTAGAAGTGTGAGGGTGGGGAAATACATGTAGAAATTGAATCTATGCATTGTTACAATAAATTATAGAGGTGATATCATGGGTATTGCAAAAGGTGTTTTACTCACCCATTCAACATTTATTTTTTACCTATCATGATTGAAAAAAATAAGAATGAAATGCTTGTGATTTGGGAGAATCAAAAATCACAATCAAAGGACCAATTATTTTATCTGATGGAGTTATGAAGTTTCTATGAGATTCATTCCAAGCATAAAATTTGAAAAGGAAACAAATATTAAAAAATTAGGTTAAAAAATAATAAGAATAATAAAAAATGAAAAAAAAATAAACATGGTGAATATCACTAATTGAGCATAACCATACCTTGAGATTGGGAAAATAGTTTTCACATAATTTGAAAGTGATATTTTTTCATGATCTTTTAATTTTATGTCATGAAATATGATTTAATATATGACCTCCTATTCTGATCTTTTATGTTTTTAAAAAAATTAAAAACCAACTACAAACCATAGTTTAAATAAAACCATGATTGAAAAGTCCTCATGATCTTATGTGATTTTTTTCACTAAAAAGTATAGAATATAAATCTTATGTAATCAAATTTAAAAGTATAATGTTCTCATGGCATGAGATTAAATATGAATGAATATATACTGTGATTTATGTGACAAAAATTTTTAGAGGGAGGCAGATCATGTCATGTAATTCTTGATAACAATTAATTGAGAAACATCAATGAATGAAAGGATAATATGAATTGTGTTAAAATTTAAAATTGTAAAATAATTATATTGATTGTTTTTTTCAAATAAAATTTGAATTAATTTTTAATATAGAACTTGAAAAAAACAATAATTATAATTGAGTTAACATTTATTTAATTTATTTGAAATATAAATATTAGTAACTTTGTGTTTCTATTTAAATCTATTTTGAAATTTATGCTTTAGGACAAGAATGTTTCATGTGTGGGGGTATTTGATATATTTATTGTATTATTTAAAAATTTAAGAATTTTTTTATGTAATTACACTGTTTATAATTTATGTATGCATATAATTGATAGATAATTTTAAATGTTTTAAATTTCATTAAAAGAATAAATTTTGATAGAAAAATAGGAAGAATGAATTTCTAATTTTATTTTACTTAATATATTTTATGTGTAACTTCAGTAAGTGATTTGAACAAATATTAAGTAAAAAATATATGGTTATCAAAAGATACCCGGAAAAGAATTATTTATAACTATTTTATCATCCCAAGAGGGCCATCCGGTCATCCAATACCATGGGAAGACTCGCAAGGATATGAGGTAGAGGTCAGGACATAGGTAGAGGATAACCTACATTAGTTGGGACAAGTCCCATGGTGGTTGTATGCATGTTGGAACGATCCCATGTAGGTGTGTGTGAAGAAATTTAGGATATAATCCCTGCATCAGGTGTCTAAGTGGTAGATGGATCATATTCTTATATATATAATTTTTCAACAACATAAGACTTCTATGTTGGATGGAATTTGATGGGTACTATTCCCTACTTACCGAAACACCGATGTACTAATTCTTTGATGTCCCCATCCAGTTGAAAACACCACCTCCTCCACACAACTCCTCCTCAACTAATCGACATCACCAGACCACCACTTTCCCTCAATGGAAAATTACATTTCCACTACAATGGAAGCATGTTAATGAGGATAAGAATAACTAAGGAGGCATATAATCAATATAACTATTCTCTCAGACCACTAAAGACTTCAGTGATCACCATTTAAATTAATAATGAATCCATATATATAATCTGATCATGATCTAGCCAATATGAAGGCATGATCCCTTTAATGAGTATAGACGTTCTATTTCATGATTGCTACACCACATGCTCAAATGAATGAATAATTATTATGAATGATGTGCAATGGTGATATCATTACAAAATAGATGACACAAATTTGGTTGTAGAAGTTTTTTAAAGGATGGTGAGGGATTTTACATGAGAATAATTATTATATAATATCCTTGAGGAAGTGAATCGCTAGAATTAAAATCCAACATCATTTGAGAACACGTTGTGTTATGGTGATTCCATATATGATATTGTCTTTTATAAGTATAACTGACCACCATGTTACTGATCCATATGAGTGGCATATCCCCATGGAAGTTTTAAATATATAATTGCATAATATTTATAAGAAATATGAAAATATGGTGTTGTGTTATTGATATACAGCTATGGCATAGCCTTACATATAGATGAATATTATAAGATGAGAATTACACTATAGAAGAGTGGATGAACTGTGGAGGTGTTCATGTGAACTATAGAAATATTTTTTAAGAAATAATATTAGGATAAGGTTTGAAATAAAGGATTTGGATTCCCCACATCCATATATTTTTCATAGAAAAATAAGGTTTCTAGGACATAGTCAACTAATCCACATAACAGTAGTATTTAGAAATGAAATTGTATATACTTGACATCCATAGAGATTCAACACAATGATTTTAAATGATATATATTTACACTACGGTATATATAAATGATGTTTTGAAAGATAATAATGTTTAAGATAGAGGTAATTACCCTAATATATATTTTAGTGTGTTGCGCAACTAGAAAACAATCAGAGTATGTTCTACTAATACTCTATTTATTTTTTACTCTTTTAGTTTTACGTTTATTTTCACTATAACTCATTCATTATATTTCAATAATAAGTGTTATATTTTTGTATTTTCGTTCACTATCTATATATTTAGGTTTAATTATCATTATATCTTCATTCCTACATTCCTCTCTTTATTTTAATCATAATTCCTTACAATCAATACTGAGTGATTGGCCCAAGGCATGTCCTTGGGAGAGTATATTATTGTTCCTAAATTCTTCTTTTAATTCCTAAATATTTTTCATCCTTTTTTTTGAAAGAGGGCGACACATACAAGTGTCGAGATTGTCCCCCAGGACATAAATATCGTGTTCACTTATATTAGTTAATTTCAAAATTTTCCTACTATTCCATTAAATAAGAACTTTTCACATAAGGGATTTGAGATACTCAATGTATGAAATACCATATGATGTATCCTTATATTAGAAGGTTTCACAATCTCGATTTAGGTGTCTTATCATCCTTGATTATAAAGGGTGGTGGTGTTTCAATGTCCAAACTATTTTCCTAGGAATTCAATATTTCACATAAAATAAATAAGATGATAGTAATTCAAATGATGGATTTGGTAAGAGAATTATTAAATGTAATTTAGACAACAAACAAGAATAATAAGGGATATTGAAATACTAAATTGTGAGATGAATTATTTTTTATAACCAGATTATATTTACATTACATGTTAGTTTATATTTTTTATTATTTTCTCCCACCTATATTAGTTATTTCCTAAAATAATAAAAATAATAAAAAAGGTAGTATATGTGAAATAGAATTAGTGAGTGAACAACTACGATGCACCCCAAGTGAGAAGACCATGGACATCATTTTTGTTGCACTATGATTAATAAATACTAGCTTCTGAACTTCCCCTTAAAATCATGTCACCCTAGTTAAATAATATTTATTGGATAGTATTTTTCAAATACATGTAATATATTTAAATTTATAAATATTATAAAATTATCTTTTATATGAAAACATAAAATATTTTAAAAGTTATTCTTGTTGAAAAAAATTACTTTTTTAGTCACTGGGTGTTTATAAAAAAATCACATCAATTAATAAAAACATCGAAGTTATTATATTTTTATATAAATAAGAACAATATAGTTTTAAATAACCAATTTAATGTTTTAAATTGATTTTATTGTGAAAAAATAAGAAAATAATTAAAAAATAATTCTTTGAAAAATAAACCTAATAATAAATTTATTTAATGAAATATCATTATTTATCTCAAAGCCAATAATTTTTTTGTACCTATTTATATTAAAATTTTTGTTTGTATTTTATAGATAAACTAAATAAAACTAATAATGAAAATTGTATTATGTAATTAAAATAATATATATATTTAGAATAACTAATTTAAATTATTTAGGATTTTTTCATCATAATTATTTATTATTTATGAACTATATTATTTTTAATTTGATACTATCAATTACACAATATATATATATATATATATTCTAGTTAAATCTGATTATTGTATGTTCAATAAACAAATATCCAATTTTAATTTGTACAATGAGTATATATGTGAAAACCATGTATATTTAACAAGAATTCATTTGTTATTAATGTTTTGAATTTATATTAATTTATGACTTTTTTATTTTGATAATTATTTCATGTAAAAAATCATATTATATAATCAATTAGACACAAATTAAATATTCAAAATTATCATTCTCACACCATTAGATTAAATATGACTTTTATAGAATAAATACATTTCATTAAAATGATTTGTATTTTTATATATCCAATGAATAATTGAATTATGGGTTATATTATAATTAATTGGAATGATAATTATATTGATTAATATTGATTTTAATTATTATTATCATCCAAAAAATAAATTATTATGTTTTGATATATGAATATGTTTTTTTATTTCAAATTGAAACAGATTTTATTATTAATAATTTTTTTACCATGTTTTTTTAAAGGATGGTGCATTGGCCAAGAGGACCAAAGCACAAATATTATAAAAGAATGAAGTTACAGGAGTATAAAATACTGGATCATATTAAAATATTTATTATGAAAAGAGAAAGTATTAGTAGGGAGTTCATCGAGCCTGGTAATGTATTGATTTAAACCCTTGATAGTGAGGTCATCTGCAACCATGTTTTCTTCACAATAAACAAGTGTGATAATGTAATTGATGTAGATAAGTTAGTGGAATAAATTCATCCAATGGGTAGTAATTGACCATGCAAGATGATGCTTTCCACTTTAAATTGTTTGCAAAATTGTGGTCAAGTCACATTCTATCTAGAGGTTGTTCTAACCAAAGATCTTGGAAAAAGAAATGGCAGGAATCAAACTCATCATTTCAGCCTCCAAAGAAGTGGTAAAGCCACAACTACCAAGAATACATCCAACAATCTATCCAATGTGATTTCTAAATATATCACCACACCCTACAGGGCCCAAATTTCCTTTGGAGGCACCATCCACATTCACTTTAATCCATCCAGAGAAAGGATCTCTCTAGAAAACCTTTATGGTGCAACAAGGATGAAAGAAATTTCCATCAATCTGCAGATGTTGATGGATTCCAAAGTCAATAAAAGTTTGTTTTAGTAGCCTTTTTTGAAGAAAAGTAACTTCTAATATGGTAGTATTGATCCGTATCTGACCTTCATTGTTATTAAATTAGTAATTGTCATGAATAAAAGCATTTCTAGTATACCAGATCATATGGTGAAGCTCAGTGATAACCGCAAGTAAGAGAATCTTAATTTGATGTGAACTCTCCATTTCTATACATCTCTTTATTTTATATTTGAAGGAGTCATGTATTAAAAATCTATAATCAAAGATGTCAAAAACATAGTTCCAAAGAGCAGAAGCAGTGTCATAATAAATAAAAATGTGGTTAGAATATTCTCTGTGTTGGTTACAGAATCTGCATTTCGAGAAGAGTTGAATTCCAAACAATAGAAGGCATCTATATGTGGGGACTCTATTGTGATAAATATGCAAAAATAAAATTGAATATTAGTGTAATAATCAATGTTTTATTAATGTGTTTTATTTAGAAAAGTCATTCTCATAATTACAAAAATGGTGATTATAAAATTTTAATGAATTAATCATACCATTATGAGAAGGATCTAAAATTAAAAAATAATCATTATATGAGAATGGGTAGTTTTTAATGGAATTAATAATGGCTTCAAGGAGATGCTTATGTTGATATATTAGCATATATTTGATTGAAATGTTGGTATTCTTTGGGGTATTATCATGAGGGTTCATAGAAATTAAGGGTGTGCTGGTCCATTTATCTAGCAGAAAATTCAAGGAGGAGAACTGGAAAACCATCTATCTAGAATTGTTAATAATATTGGAAAAATATTTTTAAAGAGAAGTCCAGATAGAAGGGATAAAGAAATTCTTGTTTCTAGCCTTATGTTTGTTAATAAATCTTATTATTGAGAAAATCAATTGAATATTATTTTTTATAAAAATTATTCCATTTGAGATTGTCTTGTAAGGCCTCATTAATGTACATAAAATTTTTATTGTTGATACCACCTTTTTCTATAGGCTTGCAACAAGTCAAATAGGGGATGGTAACTGGTTTTATTTCTATAATTTTAGCAGTCCAGATAAAATTATTGATTGAAATTTTCATCTTTTTTTAAGACCAACCGGCCATTTATAGATCATCATGGAGTAAACCATCATGGAAACAATAGTATATTTTACCCGAGAAATTCTTCTTTCCATGGTGATAGACCTTCATTTCCAAGAAGAGAGATGATGGAGTACTTGGTTAACAATAGTAGAAATGTAGTAGGATTTAGTTTTGCCCAAAAATATGTGAACTCCAAGATAGGTTAAAGGAAATGACCCCACTTTCATACCTCAATCATTGATAATGTTACATTTCTTATTGGACAGAATGTTTTTCCCAAATAAAATACAATATATGTTCCAACTAATAGTCTTACCAAAAACTTTATCATAGTGAGATTGTAACGCCCCGACCCCAGCTACCCAGAGTCGGTGCATTAATTACATAACATTGGCATGATCACAAGAAAGATCAAATCTCGAAAGACCGATTGGTTTAGTAGCCTTGGAAACACTAGATATATTCATAAGTTTTACATTACATCATAAAATGAAAAACTACTACAACAACATAATGTCTCCATAATCCACACTCATATCCCCACATAATATCCCTGCAGGTCATTCATAACCTACTTCTTCACTTCCTGGGAAAAATAAAACATAAAAAAAAAGGGGTGAGCTCAAATGCCCAGTAAGGATAACAATAAAGTGGAAACTTTCATAAATAAGAATAAACATTTAAGGCAATGTATAACTAAAACAAAAGCCTTTTAAATACGAACTTTCAACATGGTATGGCATAAATAAAATGAAATAATGCCATTTACTTATTCACATGGATATTCTACTAAATGAATAATCACATGCAAAAATCAATAACCACTTTCATAATGTTGGAATGCATAATGCCAGACTATCATAACCACATAGCCAAGGCCTCGTGCCAAGACTACAAATAAGATTTTGTCAAGGCCTTGTGCCAAGACACTAGTTTGTCTCATGAGACCTACCGATGCATCGAGGAGCTATAGCGGGCTACACCCGTCACTTATTAAGTCCAATGCATTCCCATATGAAAAGGTTTAAACATAACATAAACATTCGTATTAAAACTAGCATACGAAATGTCAATAATTTCACCATAAACTATGAATGGTATAAAAATAGCACATCCACAGTCAAACATATCACAAAACCTTCAATACAATATAGATGTTTTGTATCATAATAAATCAACTTCGAATAATCTTAAAATCCATCAAAGGATGTTGACATAGATGAAATCAAAATTCTTTTTAAAGAAGTATCTCCTTTTATTTTGAAATCATTTAAGATCCATATAAAATAAAACATTTTCTTTGAAAATATTCTTATAAGCTTGTATGGAAAGCTTCGACGATTTTATAACGGCGGAAAATAACCGCACCCGCCGTATAAGTTAAAAAAAACATTCTTACCTCAATTCTGTCGAAAAGGTTAAAAAGGACCTTGTTTTGAAAACGACGGAAAGATTCCTTTATAAACCTCTTATAAAAAGTCAAACAAGGGTATAAATGACTTTAACCCATATTCTTGTAAATAGTAAAAATGTTTTGAAATACATTTTGAAGAAACATGGATGTGGATGATAACGAGATCCCAGTAGATTATTACATATAAACAACCTCGGATAATGAAGAGATTGTGAAATAACCCTTACCTTGTACTTTTCCTTTGTTGGGGTAGGTTAACCTCCTGTATAATGGTGAAATAATTGTTATTAAATTATACAAGAATCGTATACATTAATATGATATCATATATGATCTTTTAACATTGCTTTATTAATAATATCTTAGTATTATCGTCGTTTCGGGTGATAATCGATTCGTTCTTCTTAAATGTTTGGTTACGTAAGACATGTTTTTAATGGATAGATTATATCTTATTCATAATCAGAATGATATTAACATTATTTTTAACCCTAAAATGAGAATAATACTTGAATGGATATGATGGAGAATGAATCTTATCGCGTTCGTGGAGACGGTAGTCCGTACGTACGCACGAACGCTACTTCCATTTAATTTTTATTTTAAAAGAATCAAATCCAAATGATACATAGGTATATTACTATTCCAGTATAATATAATATTTTATATATGTTACTTAAGTTCATTAACACCATCCTTTATACGTTCCATGTGTGGTATGAACGAGTCATATCATTTTAAGGGGGCGGTAGTCCGCACTTCCTCAAATGAAATTATCGTATGTATATACAACATGAAACGAATAATGGTATGAAATAAAATGGAATTACAGAAGCTTATATATAAAATATATATCATTAATATCATATTTAATTACAGTTCCATCATAATGTCCACCATGAGAGGCGGTAAGATATATTTGAACAATCATCGTTTCGTGAGGCGTTAGTTTGCCATCCACAGAAACATTATGTTCATCATCCATTAGATGGAGTTGTGTGTATGTGTAGTTTGAATCCTTCTTATAACAGCATCCTAGTATATTGAGGATACTGGTGTTGTTACAAAAGAAAGGAAATAAAAAGAATTTGGGGGTTGGAGAAGCAAAATAAATGAAAATAATTTAAGAGAAAACGTTACCTTTAATTTAGGTAACTCACTTTGGTTGGAACCAAAGGACTTCTTGAAATGCTTTCTGCCTAAGGGGAAGCTTCAAGGAGGAGGAGAGGGATGTGGGGAGATTAGTTGGGCAGAGTTTGGACGAGCCAATTGGCTTGAGAGGTGTGAAGAAATGAGAAGGAGGAGTGCCCTTTTATAAGAGGGGTGAGGGGCACTTTTGGAAAAGCTAGAAATATTAATTTATAATAAATTCATATTCGGTTTCCAAAGGCTCCAAAGTTGACTATTAAAAGGATGAGGTGGGGATAGGTCGAAAACAACTCATCCAATAGAATTTAGACAGGTTTGGATACTTATATTAACCTTATCTTTAAGTATTAACTCTAAGTTAATTAGTTTCACTTTTACAATGTCTCTTTGTATTTTTATATAATATGGTTAATAAACTTACCATATACACACAAGCGACCCCCAAGTGGTCCATTAATGATTAACCTATCATAATATAAGTCTCTTGGCCGAACCTTAGATTTTTAGGAATTTAATATCAATTAATAATATAATATGTTTTTAAGAACTCTTTTATGTCAATTTTGACACTATTCAATAGTTGATTTTTGTGAAACTCATAACAGATTGATTACTTCGAACAAAGTCCATTAAATCAATCCTAATATATCATATTAGCCTAGAAAATTAGTTTAATTCATTAAAAGTTTCATATTATATTTATTTGGGTATTTATAATATCAATTATTTTAATTTTTCACTATTTTAGTAATTACTGCATCATCATTGTGTCATAAATAAAATAAATTATTTAATGTCTAAAAATTATAAATAAAATATCATCATGTAGGAAATCTTTTTAGCTTTCTAATGAATATTTATAATCGAAAATCCAACAGGTATAACCCTATGTAAAAATTGGTCTTCTAAAAGATGTAAGCTTATGCCATTTTTATTTTTATTTTAGCTTTATTAATATAATGTGTCATTATCACTTACAAGTGGATCCATGGGGTCCCAAAATAGACCCAAAGATGCCCATGGTCGACCATGTATCAACCAATAGGGTTAAGACACGTTTTAGGGTAATTTATTATTATTATAATATTATTTTTTAACCCTTATTTACCGGATTTACCCTTAACCATGGTAAATAAAATTTTTACCGCAGTAATTATTCAAAATGTCTAAAAATAAAAGTTACCTATTTACACAATTTGAACATCCTGATTCCAAATATGGAATCCATTTTTCTAAATTCAAAACACAGAAGTGGCAGAAATTAATTTAAAATTAATTCCCGCTGTCAAAACAAAAAGCGTGTTTTTAAGAGATAATAACTACCAAAAGATTGACACTTTTTTATGTTCGGTTTAATTGTAAAATTATGTCCAATGACCAACATTATATTAAATAGTAAAAATATATTCTAAATATACTTTAAAACCACTCAAATTCACAATTTATCACTATTAATTATTTTGATTAAAAAAGTTGTTTTTAATTAAAATTTAGTAATTTTCACTATTCATCAAAATATAAAAGTTATCCGAAAAGTACCAAAATTTCACCCTAGGGTAAATTCGATATTCCGAATCCAAAAATGAAGTCCATTTTGAAATATAAAATATATATAATTTCAAAATTTAGGTATTACTATTCATAACGGCTAGTTTGATTGGTTGTGGCGTGTGTTAAAACTCAAGGTTGCGTACCACACACGCTACTATTTTATTCAAAGGAAAGCGTACCGTGGAAGCTTGGGATGTTTCATTTTAAATTTTTTTGATGTCCCAATTTATTCAGATAGTTTAAAATATTTTATTTAAAAAGGTTTCACTATTAAAGTTGATAAAAGTGCAATACTGAAAATGAATCTGTTCTTGCATTATGACTAAGAAACTCATAATAGGGATTCTAAAATTATAAGGATTATATAAAGTTCAAAATGTTGTTAATACTATTAATGACCTCTTTTAATGGCTTTTTTTTTGTACGTCATGGTGTGATTGAACTCGCTGTTGCGTGTAGTGCAAGTTATTGAATTATTTTTAAGAAATAACACACTATGAAATCCTGGGGTGTTACATTCTCCCCTCCTTCAATAAATTGCGTCCTCGCAATTTGAAATTGTTCTTCGAAAATAAAAGGTTGAAAATAGAAAATATCTTTGTGGGAGAACCCACATCGGAAATTAGGTTACTAAAATTTAGTCTTAATATGAGGAAAAGAGAAATGAAAGGATCACCACCAAATTATGATCTCTATTAGGAGAACATTGGTGGCAATTAGAGACATATAATTGGATGAAAATGTAAATTTTTATAGGTAGTGATTGAGGTCATCAATCACAAAAAAGTATAAAATTGAGGTCCTTAAAATCATCAATCTATGATGATTTGAAATGCCATCGGTTCAACAAAACATAGGGTATTGGGATAACACATTTTTGACGTTTCAAAATATCTTAGTTGAAATCCCACATCGAAAAATGAATTAATGAGGCCTCTATTTAAAATAAAGAGTGGAAAGTATGAAGATTACTGAAAATAACACATACTAGGGTTCCATGTAGGAAAATATGGATATGGAAGAGAAATCTAACCATCAATTATCTGATGGAGAGTGGTAGAGAACATGGCTATGAAAAGGCCAACAATCCCAAAGCCATAAATTAGTGATGATTTAAGGTACCATCTAGGACAACATTTTTGTTCGAAGTTCCTTTTCTTAATGATGAGGAATTTATTTATGAGATTGGCTAAGATCATAAAGAGATATACTTACTTTAAAATTAGAGTTTTATCCCTTAATAAATTTCTACCAAAAACTCATCATTCACTCGTAAAAAAATTCTATTTATACTATTCATAGAGGGTTCCAAAATATACGAATTTATAATTCATCTACCAGATCTTTTAGAAAACTACTTTATTTAATCCAGGACATCTCGTGGGATAGTGGTAGGTGATACACCCTTGTCGCCCTTCGGTTGTGGGTTCAAGTCTCGCAGCCTTGCCGGACGCGACGGGTTGTCGCCCGACCTCCGGGTTGTCCTTTTATGGCAATCCAAAATAATCCAAACTAGAACTATCCAAAATACTTCTATCCAAACTCACAGTCCAACATTTATAAGGAAGGTAAACATAATATAGATCCTTTTTACCCCGTAATAGCATATGAATACCTTCATCATGTATTACCATATTCCTTATTGATTATATTCATGATCCCTTATTCCATATAGAATGCTGGATATACTTCATTAATCCAAAAATGTTTTAAACCCCAACAATGATGGAATATACAAATCATTAATCAGTTCCAAGGTAGTCAAGAATATCCAATATAATTTATCCAAAACAATCACATATTATTCCAAAATCACTACCTCAGTATCAGAACTATATTATGATTTATCATTCTCTCAACCATATATTTTCCAAAAATTTATCCTTCTATTGAGTCACTTTTCTTTGTTTCACACAATCTCAAGTCCTTAATGAAATAGTACTGCAGTACAATCCTTATATACTCCATGATTATTATAACAAGTACATTGTTGATACAACACTCAATTGACATATTCAACATAAGAACTCTAATCATTCCTCTTCATCTGTGGTAGTATCATAACCTGATTATTATCCAATAGCATCATTTGCGGCATAGTTTGATGACTGGGACATAGGTTTGCGTAGTGTCCAAACTCCTTGCAAATGAAGCATTGTACATTTGAAACCATTTTCTTACCCTTGCAGTCACGTACTTTGTGCCCTTTTCCTCCACACTTATAACAAACTCCCATTCCTTTCAGGCAAGTTCCAGGGTGTTTCTTTCCACAGTTACCACATATGGGAAAATTCTTCTTTTCCCTCTTCCCTTTATCCATCTTTCTCTCTTCTATCCTTTTCATCTATTGCTTCCCTTCAAAACCATAGGACTCAGTAAACTCTTTACTTATCTTATCAACACATGATATTATTTCTTCATATGATGATAATACATGGGAGACTATTTCTCTTATAAATTCTGGCTTAAGACCATGAAAGATATGATCCTTCTTTCTCTTTGGATCATGTGCATTGCTGGAGTTCTCATTCCTTCTACTGGGCGCCATTTCTAAACAATGGCATACACTAGATCAGTTTATGAATCAAAATACATAATCCCATACTTATAAAACACTTAACATAAATTGAACTATTTATGGATATAATCCATAATCATAAAAATGTTTTCTTTGAGGAAGTATATACTCATAAACCCTTCATAATTATTTGTAAAGAAAATGAGAGTTATCCTAAGCATATCCCCCGGGAGTGTCGTAACCAAGAGTGTAGCAAGGCCCGTTGTCGTGCACCAGTTCCCGTTCGAGTCTAGCTCAAAGCGGTGTTTTCGGGTTTTACCCCTAGGTACATCTGTGCCAGAGCCGCCTCTACCTGCTCGTATCCAGACAGGGATGTACTGCTCGGAAAACTCACAAAATCTCTACAATACCAAAATTCTAGGAAATTCTTCTATACTAATCCTCAAAGTTCATCTTAGGTCTACGTGCTCTAATCAGAGTTTATCTAAATCTAGCTTCCAAGGTTTGTACTAAACTTCCTCTGATACCAACTGTAACGCCCCGACCCCAGCTACCCAGAGTCGGTGCATTAACTACATAACATTGGCATGATCACAAGAAAGATCAAATCTCGAAAGACCGATTGGTTTAGTAGCCTTGGAAACACTAGATATATTCATAAGTTTTACATTACATCATAAAATGAAAAACTACTACAACAACATAATGTCTCCATAATCCACACTCATATCCCCACATAATATCCCTGCAGGTCATTCATAACCTACTTCTTCACTTCCTGGGAAAAATAAAACATAAAAAAAAGGGGTGAGCTCAAATGCCCAGTAAGGATAACAATAAAGTGGAAACTTTCATAAATAAGAATAAACATTTAAGGCAATGTATAACTAAAACAAAAGCCTATTAAATACGAACTTTCAACATGGTATGGCATAAATAAAATGAAATAATGCCATTTACTTATTCACATGGATATTCTACTAAATGAATAATCACATGCAAAAATCAATAACCACTTTCATAATGTTGGAATGCATAATGCCAGACTATCATAACCACATAGCCAAGGCCTCGTGCCAAGACTACAAATAAGATTTTGTCAAGGCCTTGTGCCAAGACACTAGTTTGTCTCATGAGACCTACCGATGCATCGAGGAGCTATAGCGGGCTCCACCCGTCACTTATTAAGTCCAATGCATTCCCATATGAAAAGGTTTAAACATAACATAAACATTCGTATTAAAACTGGCATACGAAATGTCAATAATTTCACCATAAACTATGAATGGTATAAAAATAGCACATCCACAGTCAAACATATCACAAAACCTTCAATACAATATAGAAGTTTTGTATCATAATAAATCAACTTCGAATAATCTTAAAATCCATCAAAGGATGTTGACATAGATGAAATCAAAATTCTTTTTAAAGAAGTATCTCCTTTTATTTTGAAATCATTTAAGATCCATATAAAATAAAACATTTTCTTTGAAAATATTCTTATAAGCTTGTATGGAAAGCTTCGACGATTTTATAACGGCAGAAAATAACCGCACCCGCCGTATAAGTTAAAAAAAACATTCTTACCTCAATTCTGTCGAAAAGGTTAAAAAGGACCTTGTTTTGAAAACGACGGAAAGATTCCTTTATAAACCTCTTATAAAAAGTCAAACAAGGGTATAAATGACTTTAACCCATATTCTTGTAAATAGTAAAAATGTTTTGAAATACATTTTGAAGAAACATGGATGTGGATGATAAAGAGATCCCAGTAGATTATTACATATAAACAACCTCGGATAATGAAGAGATTGTGAAATAACCCTTACCTTGTACTTTTCCTTTGTTGGGGTAGGTTAACCTCCTGTATAATGGTGAAATAATTGTTATTAAATTATACAAGAATCGTATACATTAATATGATATCATATATGATCTTTTAACATTGCTTTATTAATAATATCTTAGTATTATCGTCGTTTCGGGTGATAATCGATTCGTTCTTCTTAAATGATTGGTTACGTAAGACATGTTTGTAATGGATAGATTATATCTTATTCATAATCAGAATGATATTAACATTATTTTTAACCCTAAAATGAGAATAATACTTGAATGGATATGATGGAGAATGAATCTTATCGCGTTCGTGGAGACGGTAGTCCGTACGTACGCACGAACGCTACTTCCATTTAATTTTTATTTTAAAAGAATCAAATCCAAATGATACATAGGTATATTACTATTCCAGTATAATATAATATTTTATATATGTTACTTAAGTTCATTAACACCATCCTTTATACGTTCCATGTGTGGTATGAACGAGTCATATCATTTTAAGGGGGCGGTAGTCCGCACTTCCTCAAATGAAATTATCGTATGTATATACAACATGAAACGAATAATGGTATGAAATAAAATGGAATTACAGAAGCTTATATATAAAATATATATCATTAATATCATATTTAATTACAGTTCCATCATAATGTCCACCATGAGAGGCGGTAAGATATATTTGAACAATCATCGTTTCGTGAGGCGTTAGTTTTCCATCCACAGAAACATTATGTTCATCATCCATTAGATGGAGTTGTGTGTATGTGTAGTTTGAATCCTTCTTATAACAGCATACTAGTATATTGAGGATACTGGTGTTGTTACAAAAGAAAGGAAATAAAAAGAATTTGGGGGTTGGAGAAGCAAAATAAATGAAAATAATTTAAGAGAAAACGTTACCTTTAATTTAGGTAACTCACTTTGGTTGGAACCAAAGGACTTCTTGAAATGCTTTCTGCCTAAGGGGAAGCTTCAAGGAGGAGGAGAGGGATGTGGGGAGATTAGTTGGGCAGAGTTTGGACGAGCCAAGTGGCTTGAGAGGTGTGAAGAAATGAGAAGGAGGAGTGCCCTTTTATAAGAGGGGTGAGGGGCACTTTTGGAAAAGCTAGAAATATTAATTTATAATAAATTCATATTCGGTTTCCAAAGGCTCCAAAGTTGACTATTAAAAGGATGAGGTGGGGATAGGTCGAAAACAACTCATCCAATAGGATTTAGACAGGTTTGGATACTTATATTAACCTTATCTTTAAGTATTAACTCTAAGTTAATTAGTTTCACTTTTACAATGTCTCTTTGTGTTTTTATATAATATGGTTAATAAACTTACCATATACATACAAGCGACCCCCAAGTGGTCCATTAATGATTAACCTATCATAATATAAGTCTCTTGGCCGAACCTTAGATTTTTAGGAATTTAATATCAATTAATAATATAATATTTGTTTTAAGAACTCTTTTATGTCAATTTTGACACTATTCAATAGTTGATTTTTGTGAAACTCATAACAGATTGATTACTTCGAACAAAGTCCATTAAATCAATCCTAATATATCATATTAGCCTAGAAAATTAGTTTAATTCATTAAAAGTTTCATATTATATTTATTTGGGTATTTATAATATCAATTATTTTAATTTTTCACTATTTTAGTAATTACTGCATCATCATTGTGTCATAAATAAAATAAATTATTTAATGTCTAAAAATTATAAATAAAATATAATCATGTAGGAAATCTTTTTATCTTTCTAATGAATATTTATAATCGAAAATACAACAGGTATAACCCTATGTAAAAATTGGTCTTCTAAAAGATGTAAGCTTATGCCATTTTTATTTTTATTTTAGCTTTATTAATATAATGTGTCATTATCACTTACAAGTGGATCCATGGGGTCCCAAAATAGACCCAAAGATGCCCATGGTCGACCATGTATCAACCAATAGGGTTAAGACACGTTTTAGGGTAATTTATTATTATTATAATATTATTTTCTAACCCTTATTTACCGGATTTACCCTTAACCATGGTAAATAAAATTTTTACCGCTGTAATTATTCAAAATGTCTAAAAATAAAAGTTACCTATTTACACAATTTGAACATCCTGATTCCAAATATGGAATCCATTTTTCTAAATTCAAAACACAGAAGTGGCAGAAATTAATTTAAAATTAATTCCCGCTGTCAAAACAAAAAGCGTGTTTTTAAGAGATAATAACTACCAAAAGATTGACACTTTTTTATGTTCGGTTTAATTGTAAAATTATGTCCAATGACCAACATTATATTAAATAGTAAAAATATATTCTAAATATACTTTAAAACCACTCAAATTCACAATTTATCACTATTAATTATTTTGATTAAAAAAGTTGTTTTTAATTAAAATTTAGTAATTTTCACTATTCATCAAAATATAAAAGTTATCCGAAAAGTACCAAAATTTCACCCTAGGGTAAATTCGATATTCCGAATCCAAAAATGAAGTCCATTTTGAAATATAAAATATATATAATTTCAAAATTTAGGTATTACTATTCATAACGGCTAGTTTGATTGGTTGTGGCGTGTGTTAAAACTCAAGGTTGCGTACCACACACGCTACTATTTTATTCAAAGGAAAGCGTACCGTGGAAGCTTGGGATGTTTCATTTTAAATTTTTTTGATGTCCCAATTTATTCAGATAGTTTAAAATATTTTATTTAAAAAGGTTTCACTATTAAAGTTGATAAAAGTGCAATACTGAAAATGAATCTGTTCTTGCATTATGACTAAGAAACTCATAATAGGGATTCTAAAATTATAAGGATTATATAAAGTTCAAAATGTTGTTAATACTATTAATGACCTCTTTTAATGGCTTTTTTTTTGTACGTCATGGTGTGATTGAACTCGGTGTTGCGTGTAGTGCAAGTTATTGAATTATTTTTAAGAAATAACACACTATGAAATCCTGGGGTGTTACAGAGATAAAGAATTTTTTTGGTTTTTAATGTTTCTTTTATCTCCTTGTAAGAAAAGAATAATTTCATCAGTATATAACAGGTGGGTGGGAGCACTTACATTCCCTAGAAACATGAATGGGATTGAGCTTATTTTGATCCCCAAGATGGGTGATCTGGAGACTAAGATAGTCTACCGCAATTGAGAAGAGAATGGAAGAGAGGGGGTCACCTTTCTTTACTCCTTTGGTAAATTTTAAGTATTCCTTAGAATACCCATTAACAATAATGGAAATAGAGATCAAATTAATAATAGTTTTGATAATAGTGATGAATGAATAAATAAAACCAAACCCTTGAAGAACATTGAAAATTAAGTTCAAATCAATGGTATCAATAGCTTTTTTTATGTATAGTTTAATAGAAATATTACCTACTCTATTGGATTTGTTCAATGTATTGAAAAATTCAGAGGCATCACAAATTTAGTCTTGAATTGATCTACCTTTAATAAATCCAAATTGGTTCCAAGAGTCAATTTTGTATGAAATAGTTTTATATCTATTAGAACTTATTTTTGAGATGATTTTGAAGAGAGTTTTGATGAGAAAAATGGGTTTAAATAAATGAATTTAATAGGAATTCCCCACTTTATGAATCTTGGAGAGAAATTGGGTATTAAGAGAATTGGGTTGGATACCTTTGGAAAATAATGATTTAACAAGATTGAAAACATCCAAATAGATTTACTCCCAATATTTTTGAAAGAAATCATCGTTGAAATAATCAGGACCGAGAGACCTATCTAGATTTAAACTAAAGGCAGTGTCTTGAATTTCCTGATCAATGGGTTGTTTAGAAGAGTGGTTTTATCCTCTTCATTGACAACCCTCGGAATGACCTCTGGTAGGAGGTTTTTGTTGTTATCAGAACCATTAAAGATGGATTCAAAATAAGAAACAATATTATTAGAAATGTCATGTTCATTGTCTAAGAGATTGTATCCATTATTTAAAATAGAAAGTGGTCTGAAAACCTTTCAGAGTCTTTCAAGGGAGTTATAGAATTTAGTGTTTCTTTCAGTTTATGCTAACCATTTGGTTTTAAATTCTTATTTCCTCATGTTTTCATTAAAATTAAGCAAAAAATTTATTTTCACCATGAGGTGAATTTCCTGATTCGAGTCATTATTAAATTCAAAACTAGTGTTGTTGTTTTGGAGATTTTTGAGCTAATCCTCAAGGAGAAGGATATCAATGTTAATTTCTTTGGATTTAGATTTCCACTATCTTTTTAGAGTTTGTTTGAGGTATTATAGTTTGATGGTACACGCAATGGAATCATTGGTGTGAGACATAGAAGACCAGTATTTTTTTATGATAGAAGTGTAGTCAGCATTGGAAAACTAGGAATTGTAAAATCTAATGGGAATCGAGTGTGTTATGCCCTTTATGTATACATTGACCAAAATGGGATAGTGATCAGAGTTTTACATTGTATTATATATCATTATTTAAAAGTTATATATATCAAATTTGGAACAGAAATTTAATAAAATTTATTTCTTATATATATTATTAATAAGCATTCAGAAGATGAATCTTAATTAGTTGGTTATAATGATAAAATCATTCAATGTTAAAAAAATGTTTTTTAAAAAGATTATTATTATATTTTGTTATCTTATATTAATAATAAATCCTGTTTTTTGTAAACTTATTCCATGAAAATGGAATTTATAATAGGAAAAATTTTATAAAATTATGTAATAATATGAATTTTATTTTAAGATACAAATATAATTTATTGAGGCCAACATTAAAAATCATGGTAATGGGAAATGAGTTATTTTTTGCAAAAAAATTGTATATTTCTAAGTGTGGTGTGACATTATCTTAGTAAATTATACTTATAAACTATGAATTATTATTATAATAAACCATTCAATGCCTAAAAAATATATTAACACTAATTTAAATAGTTCTTTATATAAAATATAATAAGAACATTTATTGTAAAAAAAGTAATTTCTTTAGAAAAAACTATTCAATTATATTTTATATTGTTATTTTAAAAGTAAAATTTGTAAATATTATAACTATAATTGAAAAAAATGAAATTCAATTATTTATTAATCATATTATGTTTATCATAGATTAATGTTTTTGGAATTTTAATGAGGAATATTAATTTTTAGTAAATAGTAAAAAATAAAGTTTTTTTTAAAAATATCATGAATTTAATGAAATTATAATGAAAGAAATATGAATTTAAATATTATGAAACATTTCTCTCAACAAAATATCAATCAATCGTGAAAAATTATGATTTTAAAAAGATAAACTTGCCTTTAGAAACTTATGATTCATATTATAGATCCTATGTAATATTTTAATATACTAAAAACATTTTTTGATTATTTACATTTAATTAAGTAGAACTGTGATTCCATTTTATTTTAAATTTTCTATAATTTCAATATATATAATTTTGGAATAATAAATAAATTAATGGATTGATAATTAGATTAATTTATATATTTTTCTAAGATAATAAAATAATCAATATTCTTTTCAAAAATTTCAATCCTTGTCACTTATAGAAGAACTCCTCCACCACCCCTTCCAATTCCCACCAAAAATTAGAATTATATTCTATAATATTATAGGTTATCTTCCCTAAAAATACTCCCATAATTGGTTCTCTATATATTTTGTTGAAAATTCTCAAAATATATCATGATGAAGATTGATTCCTTGTAAAGATAAAATTTATTCACTGGATTTTATAATATCTTTCCATTTATTTTAATTTATTTTATTTTATAACAGTTACGAATTAGGATTTATCATAATAATAACAGATAAATGAGATCATTAAACCTATATAATGTTAGTATTTTAGTAAAAATAATATATAATATTATTTACCAATTGATTAAATATTTTTTTCTTTGGGTCGGTTTGAAAACCTTAATGAATAATAATATAATTTTTCAATCATGGATGGTTAAGAAAAAATCTTTTATTTTTATGATATGATACTAATATTTAAATTTTATATTTTTTCTAGATTTTAAATATTAATACTTAACTCATTAATAATGTTACATCTCTTGTTTCGTAAAAATTACTAAAATAAAACTAATATGGGATCTATATTTAAGAATAGTAACAAAAAAACCCGTGGAAGGAACCTATAGATAAATAAATTAATATGAAATTTCTGTTAATTTAACAATAATATTGTAGATATTATGAACTCAATAAAATTAAATGATTTTAAAAGAATATTTCAAAACAAACATGGAATGATTAAAGGCACTAATAATATTGTTCAATATGAATTAAAAATAAATAATTACATTAAAATAAAATATTATAACAGATCAATATAAAATTTAATAAAAAATAATATTATTATTAAATTGATGTTTAATTAGTCTCTAATTTCTATTAAAATATGATAATGTATTTTTAAGAAAGTGGGAAAACAAGGTGAGGGTTTCATTTCCTGAATTTCTATTCCTTGGGACGTGTTTAATATTATTCAATATGTATTATTTTATATGGGATAATTGTGAATATATTTCCTTCATTTATAATAAAAATAATTTAATTTATGTGATTTTAATTTATAGATCATGGCCATCCTTTTATGATCTTTTGATTCATTCAATTGTATGATTTTTTCATCTAAATTTTTTTTATTTCAGACAAGTTTAACATTATGAAACTATTTTCATTTATATAGTGTATAAACTACCTATTTGATATAATATATATATATATTCTCTATTTATTAATGGTATTTTATGTTTTATTACATGTTATGCCTCTCATTCTTAAATTCCTAATTCATTTTCATAGTTGTAAGGGTTTTTCTTAACTCAATTTCCTTTCATTGAGCTATAATGTTTCTTCTTGAACTCCATTATTATATGTTGGGTAAATTATATCACATAATATCCTTACATATTATTTCTTACTTTTTTGAAGTATATTTATTTCATTCTCATAATAAAATCATTAATTGATATCATCCACCTTCTTTCATTGGATGTTTTATGATCATGTTATGTGGAAATCATTTTGAAAAAAAAATTATCCTCATGGGATAGATGTTCTATGATCAAAGGGTGAATTATTTAATGTGGAAAAAAAATTATAATTTTTCATTATGAAACAGTTTGGACTATAATTGTTTGTCCCTTTAATACATGGGATAATGATTTACATCTCATTAGGTGATGTTAGGGACTTTGTATGAAACTCAATATACTATATGAATTTATCTATTATATGATGATGGTTTTCAATGTAGTCCTCAATAAAAGAAAAATATTTTATCTGATTTTGTATATTCCACATTCATATTATACATTATTATTCTATATTATCACATATAAGTTATGTTTTCATGGCACAGGATTGTTTACTCAATTCTCAACACTATTTGGTATTATGTATTTTTTCATCCATAAGGCTTGTGTCATGACTTAGGATCTGTGATTTATGTTTTATTGGAGAAATTCCTTTTATGTTATGTTTATACTCCTTAATTAAATTTTGTTTCCCATATTTTTTTCGTATTCTCACCTATGTTATTCATTTGTAATCACTTAGTTTTTCTAAAATTGAGTGTTTCAAATCACCCTTTAATTTGATTTCATTTACCTGGTATATGAGTAATTTAATTAAGTATGATGATTATCTAATGGTATTAATATTATATATTTTTGAGGTATATGTTGAATAATTATTGGGTATTAATAAATAGTTTGGGTTTAGTGGTAATTTAATTCACTTTGATGTGCACTGATATGGTTTTTAGGTGAGTTTCATTCTTAACGCTCAAACACTCTAATCCTAAAATCTATTGTTTATATATGGGATTAAATATTTATGATAAATTGAATAATTATTTTATGGTTATGTTTTGGGTGTTATAGATGGTATCAAATCATGGATTAGATAACATTAGAGGTTGCGATGTTATTAGTTGAAGATAATTTATGAGTGGTAGGGTATGGTTTCGAATGTAAAATAATCACATGGTAGGAATATTTCCAACTCATCTTTTTTGGATTCAATGTATCATCCATAATTTACATGCTTTGAATACATAAAACAAAAAATATTTCCAAAAAATATTGATATTTTTTTCCAGAAAATAAAGATAGGATATTTTATTGTATATTACTAATTAAATTAATCGATTACATAAATACATTGAACATGACTTATTTTTCTTATGGAGGTGTTTATAATATAATGTTCATTATATTGTATTTTCATTTCATTTATGTGGTCCCAATGTATAGAGCCTCTAAAAATGATCCACGGGTTATCATTTTCTCATGGAACATCATGGATTGTAATCCAGGTACTAAAATGGGGTATATTGATCATCTTGTATGAATCTGTTGGTCACGACCATGATCCTTTTGGAATGGATGAATCGTCTCTTGATATAAAAATATTGATAGAAATGATATAGGAAGAGATAATATCTTGAGTTGGAGACAAAACTGCATAGACATTCACTTTGAGATAGTATACTCTTGGGAGGAGAATGTTGTGAATAATGGGAAACCTCTATGAATAATGATAATTTTTTAATTATGGACCCATAGTAAGTGTAGTATATTAATTAATTTCCAAATTCCCTTAAAAATATGTTAATACCAAAAGGAAATATATTCCATAAAATATAATAATATTATTATTTAAATCCATCATGTATACTATCCCATATAATGACAATGGTTATTTGTAGACTGGTAAATAAATATTTATCACCATGCCAATAACAAGGTCGCTAAATAATCCTAAACAATTTTCACGACCTGTCCTCAGGACCCGTGTCGTGACTACACCAAGCCCGCCTTCCATAGGTCAGGGGCTGGTGACTAGAACAAAGACGTAAATCCTGATAAAAAGGGAAGGCATTACCTTTATAAATTAAACAAACACCAGAGTAAGAAAGCTGAAGTAAACACTATGTAAACTTGGTACAACTGTATGTGCGGAAAAGTAAATGGGCCAGAATACAAACCCAACTAATGTAAAGTACAACTGAAAGAAGGTACAGCAACAGAAAGTAAAGCAGCAACGTCGAGTCGTCCACTGGAAGTCCCACCTGAAGGGTGGGTACATATAGCCTCCTCAACTCCTCGGGTCCAGTCGTCCGTTCCGTGTATGTCCCGCCTAGTGGTCCACCTCCAGGTACCGACTTTCTCCACAAGCCTCAACCACGATTAGTGATATCTGTTGTCTGCATCCAACACAACGTAGTGCGGGCATAGCCTGTGTAGGGGTGAGTATACGCTACTTAGTGGGGACCCTGAGACCCTCAAGGTCTCACTAAATCCAAAAAGGATAAACCACAAAGGAAAGATACAATCATGAAGTAACATCCAACACTACTTAGGTATATGCCCATACATATACCTAAGTCATCAATTCCAGTTCGGCTCCAACATCCGAGCCCAATTTTGATCACGTCCACACAGGATAGTACAACCCAATCCACACAGGAAAGCACAACCCAATCCACACAGGAAAGAAAGTCAATCATATCGAAGATAATTATTGAAAGTCAAGACTCAGCTCAAACCAGGATTTATTCAAGATGTCGAAAACACAGCTGTTGGAGAACTCCTCCTCTGTCGAGTACAGTGGGTCTGCCGCTATAACCAAGTGTTATCCACTATCCTTGGACTACTGAAGTACTCCCCCTGTCGAGTACTATGGGCCTGCTGCTACAACCAAGTGCCTCCCACCATGGGTCTTCCGCTACAACCAAGTGCTCCCCCTCATAGCCTACAGAGGTACACCTTCTATTGAGTAGCGCTCCCCAATGGGCTATCTGAAACACTCCAAGTTGATCGATCAGCAGTCGTCAAGTCTCATCCAGCTCTAGCATTTCATAAGGAATTAAAGTACAGTAGTCGTCACTACTGAACCCACGGAGGATTCCCGTATGGTTGTCGTCATCGTCGAACCCACGGAGGATTCCAGTACGAAAGTCTACACCGTCGAACCCATAGCTTCTGGGAAACTCCTCCTCTATCGAGTACAGTGGGTCTGCCGCTAAAACCAAGTGCTTCCCACTAAACTTGGACTACTTTAGTACTCCACCTCTCGAGTACTATGGGTCTGCTACTACAACCAAGTGCTTCCCACCATGGGTCTGCCGCTACAACCAAGCACTCCCCCTAATAGCCTACAGAGGTAGTCCTTCTGTTGAGTACCACGGGTATGCCGCTACAACCAAGCGCTCCTCTTCCATGGGTCTGCCGCTAAAACCAAGTTCTCCTCTTCCGTGGGTCTGCCTCTACAACCAGGCGCTCCCCACTGGTCTATCGAAACACTCAGAGTCGATCGATCAAAAGTCGTCAAGTCTCAGCCAGCTCTAGGGTTTCCGTACACAACACGCTCATTTCTAGGAGGGTCCGCTCCACGAGCCAAGGGGTCGATACATCAACTAACACATAGACTAGTGTTGATGTATCGCAAAGTTCTGTCACGTCAATAGGAAGACAACACGACAGACGGCGCGTCAATCTGACGCCCTATCTGAGAGTTATTGGCTTTTTTGTTCCAGGGGCCCGGTTGGTTTTTAAGTCAAAACCAACCCGACCGTACTCCAACTGCATCCAAACCTCAAGCAGAGTAATCCAAAAGGTCCTTCTCACTAAGAGGAATCCAACAAAGTTGACAGCTCGTTAATCGGACGTTCGGAGCTCAAGTTATAAGCTTTACTGCTCCGAGGGCCCGGTTGGTTTCGTGTTCGAACTAACCCAGTCATACAAAAAGTTCTTTGAAACCTTAAGTGTAATATACTGAAACGACCGTCTCGATCCAAGGATCGCATTACAACTGACATTGCATTGATCGGAGGTCCGTAAACCAAGTTATCGGCTTTTGAACAGAACTGTCCGAAAACAGGGGGGTCTGGGCCCGGTCCGACCCAGCCCAGTACCCCTGGGTTGGCCCGAATCGAGTCTACCCGAACCGGGTCCAGGTCCGGCCCAAATTGGGCGCGACCCGACCCAGGCGGCGTAGCCCGGCCCAGTGGGCGCGGCCTGGCCCGACCGGCGTGGTCCGGCGTGAACCGGTCGCGGCTCGGCCAGCGTGGCCGAGTGGGTCCTGCGGAGCGGGGGGCTCAGCCCTCGCCGCTAATTGACGTCGGCGACGTATAGTGTCATCACCGCGCCATCCCATATCCCGTGGCCACACGGGATCTCCGACCTCACCGTCGTGGCACAGCCGTGGTGGATCCTTCTCGGCGGCGCGTTGGGCACCGCCGCCTCTAGGTGGCCGGCCATCGTAGGCCACCACCTCCTGATGTTGGTGGTGTCGTGCTGGTGAGGTGCGCCGACACTACCTTCTATGGACCACCGGACGCACTCTAGTGGACTGAGTTTCCCCCTGCCTTCGTCAGCGGTCCTCCCGGGACATGATCTTCCCTGGGAAGGGTTTCAAACGCCTTTGTGGCCTGCTTCGTCGTTTCCCGTCAATCCGCACACCAATAAACAAACTGCGGAGGGTTGTCGGGCCATGTTTGTTCGGCACGCACCCTCTGTGTTAGGTGTTTTTCAAATGGAAATCATTAAAAGACATGCTTTAGACAATTGTATAATTTATTCTGGGTAAATTATTCAAACATACTGAAATTAAAATACGCATGCACAAGGGGATAATTCACATATACACTTTATACGAAAACCCCCTACCTGGAAGAAGTCGTCGAATGAGGATCGTCACGAAGAAACGTCATCATGGAAGACGGAATCACGGAAAGAGGATCTGTACATCATCGGTGCACACCTGGTGAAAGATGCAGCGTCTCGCTTTCTTCGATGCGGGAAGAAGGTGAAAATATGGCACGACATTCTTCGTCGAAGCTTCGGCGTTCTTTGCGAGGAAGACGAAGTTCTTCAAGAACGAAAGAGTTCTCCCCTTGATTCCGCACAACAAATCCACCACCAAAAAATATGACCTTGTCTTATTTTTATTCACACACATACGTGTCAACATTAATTTGAAATTCAAAAAAAGTATTCACCAAATTAATTAACGCGTGTTTTCCAATTAATGAGTCATTTACTTGGAATGTAATTAAAAGTGTAGGAGTTGCAAATTAAATTCTAGAGGAGGGGTTCAAAGGGGTGTGGAGGAAATTGAAGGAGGTGGGGGCTCATGTGGGCCCCACCCCAACTTCCTCGCATCTTCCTTTTCCACACACTTAACCCACCAGTAAAGAAATAAAAATAAATTTTAAAACAATTTTATTTTTATTCCTCACATTTTTTAACATCTCCTCCTGAGAAAACACAACTCCCGGAAACGTATTTATAAGCAATTACTTGAACTGCGATTCCATCGGTTCCCTCAGATTTCGATTCTGAGCTCTGGTTTAAAAGTTAGGAAAACCCACTCGTTCTTTCACTGAACGTACCCGAGCAAAATTTTGGAAATTGATTCTGGGCACACCCGGCCTCGGAATCAGGTGCCGTCAAAAACTACGCACTCGTAAAATTGCAAATAAATTTAAAAAAATCCCTTGAAATTTATGGGTCTTTACATTACTCCCACCTCAGGTATTTATTTCCCCATAAAACTATAACACAAACTAGGAAAACAAAAGTGGTATTGAGCACGCATCTGAGCCTCCCGCTCTCCAGTGCTCCCCTGGAGGTCCCCGTGCTGCCACCTGATGCACACTAGAGGAATCAACCGCCCACGTAGGACCTACTCTTGTCGATCCTCGATCTCCACCGGGACCTCCGAAAAATTCTCCCCTTCATCGATGTCCTGCTCCCCGTGGTCGATGATATGCGTTGGGTTGTGCACATATCTCCTCAGCTGAGATGCGTGAAAGTATTTTTGCACTCGGTGCAGCTAAGGTGGAAGGGCCAGGTGATAAGCCCCCTCGCCTATCCTATTGAGGACCTAGAAGGGTCCTATGAAACATGTAGATAACTTTCCGCCGCGGCCAAATCTCCGTAATCCATGTCGAGGTGAGACTCGTAGAAAAATGTGGTCGCCATCCTCGAACTCTAGTGGTCTCTGCCTCTTATCAGCACAAGACTTCTGTCGGCTCTGAGCTGTCCTCATCCGCTCCTGGATGACCTGGACCTTCTCTGGTCCTACAAGAGCTACTAAGATTTCATCTTTGCCGATAAGAGAAATCGGGTCTCATCCCCAGGATGAACCAAATTCTTCACCTAATACAGTCAATTCTGACATGGATGATACTAATTAATACCAAGGAGGACGTCGTAAGGCCTCGACGTTACTATCAAGAGATCCAACTGTTACTCTCACCTCCAAGGTTTGAGTCACACTGTCAGCATCAGTGTGTGGTCACTAGGTCTCCTCCAGTAGGTATCTCATAAATGAGGGTCAAGTCAACGGTTTTTAAACTGGAACCTCTTAGTAACAACATAAATAGAGGACAGGATAATAAACGCCACAAAGAAAGGTGTCTTTTATTACTGCAGCTCAATGTACAAAGACACATACAACCACAACATCAAGAAAAAGAAGGCTAGAAGCACCAACAACAAGGCATCCATGCCTGGAACTAGTTTCGCTCCTTTCCGCCAGCTTCTAGAGATCCATAGTCAAATGACTCAGCTGCCTGAAGCTGAGCTCTCCCATGTCCACCTATTCCCTGTGGTCGGGGTGGACCTCCTGGTGGTGGTGGTGGCAACACCTCGATGTTTCATCCACCTCTAGCTGTATGGCCAGCTCCCCTGCCTCGGTCTCCTGCTCCTTGCAATCTGCCCTGATCGAACCTCTACCTCTGCCTGAGAGGTCCTTCGTTTATCCTCTGGTCATCTGTATAGTGGGTCGGACAGTCACGTGCGATGTGACCAACCCCTTCGTAGGTGTAACACTGTCCGCTTCTGGTAAGTCGTTCTCCACCCCGGGTTCCCTGCACACACGATCCTGTGTCATGCAGTCGATCACCTGTAGGTCTAGTCCTCTTGGACATCTGCGTCATCTGTATACTACCCACTGCAGAAGACTCGGCCGCATGCCGGCTAGTGGTGGGTCCTACTTTTGGAGACTGCTCAGCAAGGAAACTCTCCACTAAGAGGGCTCACTCCAACACCCCTGTCTGCGTTAGGATGCTGTGAGAAAACAACTGAAGCTCTAATCTCTCGCCTGAGCCTCTGCTAAAAGGTTTGGGCCCTAAATAATAGATCTCGTACTATATATGTAGAGTAAAGTGAGAGATCGGTGAACCATGCTGAATACTGTGCCACCGTCTTGCTACCCAGATGAAGATGAATTAGCTCTTGTATGCACACTGCTCGAAGTGTGGTTGGTACAAACTCTGCCCGGAATAGGCTCTCGAAGTCTGCCCATAGAAGGGATGCCTCTTCGTGCACCTAGAACATCAAGCTCCACCATCTGCCTACTGCCGCGTATAGGAGGCTCGCTGTAAGGATCACCATGAGGTCAGCCGATGTCCCCATTAACCTGAAAACTCAAACTACAGCCTCCATCCAATCCTTGGCTCCCTTAGGGTCCGTCTCCCCGCAGAACCTGGGCAGTCTCTAACGTTGAAACTCGTGCAGTGCACTAAGGTGATGTGCACTCTCAGCGGCTGGGGCAGGCGGCATCGGTGGCATGGTGGGTAGTGGTACCGCCGGTGCCTCTACTGTAAAAGGGTCATGCAACGAGGCATCATCGCTCGGTGGGCTGTCATCTCGCACAAGGCTCTGAACCCTAGTTGGATTCCATCATTGGGACGTCCTGAAATGAATCAAGTGCGCCATGGTCAAAACAGTATACCTGGTGAGCTGACACAAATTAATCACAAAGAAAACTTTTGAAACACACATGAAATCAGTGTTTTCATGCACTGAACTAGAAATCAGAATTCAGGGTCCTGGTGTACAGATACGTCGGCCGCCACACCAACACTAGACTCCCTAGACTGATAACCACACTCAATACTCCTAACATTATTGCTTCACAGAGAAGAAAGATCAGATTCCGGAGTTCTGCGGTAGAACCGACCTCCTTTGATACCAATTTGTCATGACCCGTCCTCAGGACCCATGTCGTGACTTTCCCAAGCTCGCCTTCCATAGGCTAGGGGATGGTGACGAGTAACAAGGCATAACTCTCGATAAAAAGGGATGGCATTGCCTTTATAAAGTAAAAAAACACCAGAGTAAGCAAGCTGAAGTAAAAACTAAGTAAACTTGGTACAACTGTAAGTGCGGAAAAGTAAATGGGCCAGAATACAAACCCAACTGATGTAAAGTACAACTGAAAAAAGGTACATCAATAGAAAGTAAAGAAGCAACGTCGAGCCATCCACTGGAAGTCCCACTTGAAGGGTGGGTACAGATAGCCTCCTCAGCTCCTTGGGTCCAGCCGTCTGCTCCGTGTACGTCCCGCCCAGTGGTCCACCTCCAGGTACCGACTTGCTCCACAAGCCTCGACCACGATCAGTGTTGTCCGTCGTCTGCATCCAATACAACGTAGTGCGGGCATAGCCCGTGTAGGGGTGAGTATACGCTACTCAGTGGGGACCCTGAGACCCTCAAGGTCTCACTAAATCCAACAAGTATAAACCACAAATGAAAGATACAATCATGAAGTAACATCCAACACTACTTAGGTATATGCCCATACATATACCTAAGTCATAAATTCCAGTTCGGCTCCAACATCTGAGCCCAAGTTCGATCATGTCCACAGAGGATAGTACAACCCAATCCAAACAGAAAAGCACAACCCGATCCACACAGGAAAGCAAGTCAATCATATCGAAGATGATGATTGAATTTCCAGACTCAGCTCAATCTAGGATTTATTCAAGATGTCTGAAATACAACTGCTGGAGAGCTACTCCTCTGTCGAGTACAGTGGGTCTGCCGCTACAACCAAGCGTTATCCACTAACCTTGGACTGCTGAAGTACTCCCCATGTCGAGTACTATGGGTCTGCTGCTATAACCAAGCGCTTCCCACCATGGGTCTGCCGCTACAAACAAGCCCTCCCCCTCATAGCCTACAGAGGTACACCTTCTATTGAGTACCTCGGGTCTGCTACTACAACCAAGTGCTCCTCCGCCGTGGATATGCCGCTACAACCAAGTGCTCCCCACTGGGATATCTGAAACATTCCAATTCAATCGATCAGCAGTCGTCAAGTCTCATCCAGCTCTAGGGTTTCATAAGGAATGAAAGTACAGTAGTCTTCATTGCCGAACCCATGGAGGATTCCTGTACGGTTGTCGTCGTCGTCGAACCCATGGAGCATTCCAGTACGAAATTCTACACCGTTGAACCCATAGCTGCTGGGAAACTCCTCCTCTATCGAGTACAGTGGCAACTAATCATTTCCCACTAAACTTGGACTGTTGTAGTACTCCACCTGTCGAGTACTGTGGGTCTGCTGCTACAACCAAGCGATTCCCAACATGGGTTTTCCGCTACAACCAAGCGCTCCCCCTCATAGCCTACAGAGGTACACCTTATGATGATTATCGCGGATCTTCTGCTACAACCAAGCGCTCCTCTGCTGTGGGTCTGCCGCTACAACTAAGCGCTCCCCACAGGGCTATCAAAACACTTCGAGTCGATCGATCAGTAGTCCTCAAGTCTCAGCCAGCTCTAGGGTTTCCGCACACAGAACGCTCGTTTCCGGGAGGGTCCGCTCCACGAGCCAAGGGTTCGATACATCAATTGACACGTAGACCAGCGTTGATGTATCGAAAAGTTCCGTCACGTCAATAGGAACATAATGCGACAGACGGCGCGTCAATCGGACGCCCGGTCTGAGAGTTATTGGCTTTTTCGTTCTAGCGGCCCGGTTGGTTTTTAAGTCAAAACCAAACCGACCGTACTCCAACTGCATCCAAACCTCAAGAGAAGTAAGCCAAAAGTTCCATCTCACTAAGAGGAATCTAACAAAGTCGACGGAACATCAATCGGACGTCCGGAGCTCAAGTTATAAGTGTTACCGCTCTGAGGGCCTGGTTGGTTTCGTGTTTGAACCAACCCGGACATACTCAAAGTTGTCCGAAACCTAAAATGTTATATCCTGAAACGACCATATCGATCCAAGGATCGCATCACAATAGACGGGGCGTCGATCCGAGGTTCGTAGCCCAAGTTATGGGCTTTTTAACGGAACTGTCCGAAAACAGGGGGTCTGGGCCCGGTCCGACCCGGCCTAGTACCCCCTGGGTCGGCCCGAACCGGGTCGAACCGACCCGGGTCCGAGACCGGCCCAAATTGGGCGCGGCCCGGCCCGGCCGGCGTGGTCCAGCCCGAGCGGCGCGGACCGGCCGCGGCATGGCCAGCGTGGCCGACCTGGTGCCACGGAGCGGGGGGGCTCGGCCCTCGCCGCTAATTGACGTTGGCGGCGTATAGCGCCGCCGCCGCGCCATCCCAGATCCCGCGGCCGCGCGGGATCTCCGACCTCGCTGTCGCAGCAGTGCCACGGAGGATCCTTCTCGGTGGCGCACTGGGCGCCGCCGCCTCCAGATTCTAGCGCCACCGTGCCAGCGAGGCGCGCCGGTAGTACCTTCCGCGGACCACCGGATGCGTTCCGGTGGTCCGATTTGCCCGTTGTCTTCGTCAGCGGTCCTCCCGGGACATGATCTTCACTGCAAAGGGTTTCAAACGCCTTTTTGGCCTGCTTCGTCGTCGCCCGTCGATCCGCACACCAATAAACAAACTGCGGAGGGTTGTCGGGTCATGTTTGTTCGGCACGCACCCTCCGCGTTAGGTGTTTTTCAAATGGAAATCATTAAAAGACATGATTTATATGATTGTATAATTTATTCAAGTTAAATTATTCAAACACCCTGAAATTAAAATACGCATGCATGAGGGGATAATTCAAATATACACTTTATATGAAAACCCCCTACCTGGAAGAAGTCGTCGAACGAGGATTGTCGCAGAGAAATGGTGTCACGGAAGACGGCGTTGCGGAAAGAGGCTCTGTATGTCATCGGTGCACGCCCAGTGAAAGATGCGGCATCTCGCTTTCTTCGACGAGGGAAGAAGGTGCAAAGATGGCATGGCGTTCTTCATCGAAGCTTCGGCGTTCTTTGCGAGGAAGACGAAGTTCTTCAAGACCATGAGAGTTCTCCCCTAGATTCCGCACAACGAATCCACCACAAAAAAAAAATAAGATGTTGTCTTATTTTTATTCACACACATACGTGTCAACATTAATTTGAAATTCCTAAAAAGAATTCACCAAATTAATTAACGTGTGTTGTCCAATTAATGAGACGTTTAATTGACATGTAATTAAAATTGGAGGAGTTGCAAATTGAATGCTAGTGGGGGTTCAAAGGGGTGTTGAGGAAATTGAAGGAGGTGGGGGCTCGTGAAGGCCCCACCCAAATTCCTATAATCTTCCTTTTCCACACACTTAACCCACCGGTAACGAAATAAAAATAAATTATAAAACAATTTTATTTTTATTCCTCGCATTTTTTAACATCTCCTCCCGAGTAAACACAACTCTAGGAAAGGTCTTCATAAGCAATTACCAGCGCTGTGATTCCATCGGTTCCCTCGGATTTCGATTCCGAGCTCCGGTTCAGAAGTTAGGAAAACCCGCTCGTTCATTCACTGAACGTACCCGAGCTAAACTTTGGAAATTGATTTTGGGCACACCGGGCCTCCGAATCAGGTGCCGTCAGAAACTGCACACTCGTAAACTTCCAAAGAAAATTAAAAAAATCCCTTTAAATTTACGGGTCTTTACAACAATTATTGAAATTATAAATAAATATCATAAATAAATATTGTATTTAAGGCCTGTAAAATAAAATATTTAACCTTATTTTCACATAAATTAATAAATTATTTATTAAAAATTAATTATTTTAAATAACTAGATTTTTTTATAAATTCAATAATTGAATAAATATTATATTTAGTGTGTGATGGATAAAATATTTATTTTGATAACTGTCTATATAAATAATTTATTCATTAATGAATAAATAATTTTATATTAAATGGGTAATAATAAAAGATAAATAAATATTATATATTCTTGTAATTAACCAATTATGTTATGAATAAAGATTTATTTAATATTTAGAATCATCAAATAAAACATGTATAAATTTTACTTATTGGTATGGGGAATAATATTCATTACAATAGTTAAATATATATAATATTTTAATAAGACTAAAGGAATAATTTTTGTGTGACCCACTTGGTCTTTTCCTTATTGGAATTAGGTAGAATTTTCTAATGTCCAATATTTCTATATAGCGATGGGTTAAGGAATGAATATAGGAAGAGGACATGTCTCAAAAATAATAACCACATATGAATGATTTTTTTTTATATAATCCCTCATCATTATCTCACCATGGTGGATTTAATCCTATTCCATCAACTTATATACAATATATAGAAATCTTTAGCTATCTTAAATATTCATTTTTTACACTATGTCCATAGAATTTAATGTGAAAGATAAATTTCAATACAAGGGCCGATGTATCAACGTTAATAGAGAAGGAAGGGAGATGTACTTGAATTATTCTATAGTAACAAATCATTCATGATGAACACAACATACTACACTTGTCTCTGGACTCTCTCATCACATTTTACAAAAATACATCAAAGTGTACAAGTAATGACATTCCTTAATGATAATCATAATATATATAGACCATTAAAAATGCTGAAAGATAATAGTATCTGATGACACGTAATCATCTGTAATTCCTATTAGTGGGAATATTTTCATATTATATAATTCTAGATATTACCAAGTTCAAAAATTATGAGACAAAACCTCGTTTTCATATGAGTAATCAAAATTTATAGTCAATAAACTATGTTCCCCAACATAGCCTTATATCCAAATAAATAATAATATTTAAGAATAATTTAACTATAAGTAATGGTTCTAATTATTTTTGGGAACTGATATTACCTTTTTAATGTGAAATATATTCTAGGACATTATCACATTAATGTTATGAATATGAATAATCAAAATTTGATACAGCATTGAAATCAAAATCTATAAATATACAAGTAATATAATGTAAAATGTAGTTGGTTATAGGGAAAAACTCTAATATACTATCACTTATAATAGAAAAAACTACAAATGAATAGTTAGTTCTTACATGTTATATTTGATTATACTATGTTTTTCTACAACTGTAATACCTAACATATTTCCTTGACTGTTGTTGGTAATGACACATGTCTGTGTGGTTAATCTAGTAACTATGGCATCTCTATTATGGTAAAATCCATCATGTACTGATATTATAGATTATCTAACTCTCGTACCATTATAATAATGATTAATTTTTGTACTTGTTATATAACCCAAAATAGGATTGTAATTTTGTTAAACCACTTCTTAAGCTATATAAAAATAATTAACATACTAGAATATTATATATATATATATATATATGATTTATATTGGTTATAATAATGTTTTCGTAGATATTACATTATCATTATTATGATACAAGATAAAAGTTAACTAAATGAAGACAAGTTTTCAATTCCTTTTATCAATTGTATTACCATATATCCAGACACCAAGAACTCATCTATTTATACTTTTCCAAGTCATATATGAGAGTTCTAACTCTATGTTTGTGATGTTATATTATATGTTTTTGATATTCTCATACTATTCATTACACATCATTAATATCAATAATAAGTACATATCATGGAATATTTGATAAATTCATATCACTTATGCTTGTGAAATTCTTTTAATATCAATAATAAATTCTCATTCCCATGATTGTCATAGTGGAAATATTATATTCCCATTAAAATTTTTACTTGATTTGTTTCTAAATTTATTTTTTAGAAAATTTTTATTATGAATACTATTATATTATTCAGCAAAATTGTGAGTCATTTTTTATATCATATTACATATAACATGGGGCTAAATTAAGTAATTCCAAGAGAAATTAATTCCTTAGTCTTAACAAACTAGTATGATATAACCGTAGTTTTTAAAAAAAAAATAAACATATATATATTGAAAAATTATAGAGCTCCCACTTACGTGTTAAAAACGCATGACGCTCACTTAGTTCTAAATGAATATTCTATGATCACTATGCATGTTGTATGTAAAGATAAATTTTTTCACCTTTATATCTTATTGGTATTTATTTATCTCACTAACCCTTTATAATAAAGACATATATACATATAATCCAGTTTCTCCATGATGTTGGTCATTAAGACATCATCCGAAAGGATTTCTACAAACAAGGTGATCTGGACAACCTGTAACACAATATGATAATTATAGATGTATTCTTTGACTTGAATAATTCAAAATAATTTTATTCAAGATGATTAGTGTGTTTCTTTCATATAAAAAATTTTTCAATATCAAGACTTATTTTATTTGTATCATCATATACAATCCATTTTCAGTTTCTCTTGAATACTCACTATAAGTAACATCATATAAATATTTCTAATATGGAGTCCATGATTCTTGATATATAAAGTATGTTACGCGAATTTATAAATAATTTTAAACGTCAAGATGTTTCCATTTACTGATTCACTATAATAATATTTATTCTAAAGAAAAAACATATCTTTCACCCACCATAGTGAAGAAAAACCACCTATTTGTTTTTGTCACCCAATGTATTGTGTGTCTCTATAACTACTCTTAAAACTATGCTTAGTGGAATGAAAAATTCTTATTCCAACTCTTGTTATTATATACAATAAACTCATAACAGTTATGTACTCTCCCATTATCCTCAATGATACAATATTATTTTATAGAAACATAGTCAAACTTTATAAGAAGTTAATATCCTTAGGGTCTATATAATTATTTACTAAGAATACCTAAGTGTTTCCGGATTTATTAAAATTATATCCATATTTTTAAAAATAGTTATCAATAAACACATATGGAAATATCCAAATAAATTCTTGTTACATCACAATAGATATGATATCCACTACATAATATTGATTAAAATTGTTAGAATTTTCATTAATATTTTCAAATCAAGTATTAGATGAAATTATGGAATAATTGAAAAATATATAAAACCTATCATAGATCTTCATTTTACTACCATCGTGATTTTTTTGTATATAATGAAATGTGAGTTAAGAAATACCTTTACTCTACATTTATGAACAATTATTGCCATGATAAGATGTTCTCCAACAAGCCACCTCAGAGTTTCCTCTATCATTAATAATAGAACTAATTTAAATCTTTGAGCATTTAAAAAATGTTAAATTAATGTTATGATGTATACAAAGGTACATTAAGAATCAGAATGGTCCATCTAGCGTTCTTGAAATAATTCTAAAATCATTTTGATATACCTTTATTGTTAAATGTATTGGTATCTAAAACATGATAATTAGTTTGCTAATATACCTTGTATCTTAAATCAATAGAGACTAAAGCATTTTTTTCAATATAAACAAGTCAAGTAATGAAATTTATCTTCAAAAAATTTATTATCTTTTCCACAACTATAAAATAGAGTCTTTTAATCTTTTGTTGATCATTATTTATTGGGTATATATTTGATTTAAGAGTTACTAAACATTTAGTTTTGTTTGATGTTATATAAAACATTTAATAAAAAAATTGTAATATTGCATCTTGTGTATATATGGAAATATGATAAATATTTTGGTACCAATAATTATAATCATAAATCAATCCATTCTAGAAAATTAGATATTGTTTCTTCTCACTACTAATATATGAATCACCATTTATCATTATCTAGAAGAATTTTCCCTACTTATTGTAATTTTCTTAACATTATTAATTCTTGAATGAAAATATAGGTAAAACATATTTTATTTAATATACATGAATTTAAATGGTAATGTTTTATGAAAGGATGAATTATCTTGAGGTTTATAATGAATATTACTTGATTTTTTAGAAATTATTATAACAACTATTTCATTACATATGATAAGTAAATAACATGTATTCTTTACCACCCTCTTTATCCATTTTCTATTGGATAAAGTTTGTATAGAATCCATTTAAATTAAATTTTTATATAATTTATAACCTTTTATTACATTTTAATCATTGTAAATATTAAGGAAATATGTTTCGACTAAAACTATTTTTATAGATGAAGTACAAACAAAAGGATTTATGAGATATATCTATATACTATTTATCATTAGTTAGATGAATAAATAGATCCTTGGGGGTATTTTAGTTAATATGAGATTCATGATTATTTTAATTTCTATGAATAATGTTAACTTAAAAAATGTACTTCACAACATGAATATATTATTACTTTCTAATAACTCACTTTCACATTTACACTAAATTAATATTAATATAATATCATTTATCTTTATTCCCATATTTGTTCTTAATAAGATATTAAAGACATAATTGCATGGGTCAATCATCCATAATATGTCTTCTGAAGGAATCCTTTTCTACATCTTCATTGTGTGAATATAATGAGGTTTAGAGAATTATGAGAGTATGATAAAATTATTTGAAATTAATGAAGTGTAAAACATCTATAATACATTGGTAAATTTGTGCATGTGATTAAATTACTTGACATAATGAATGAGCATAGTGTTTTTCATAGTTTTTCGTTGCTTTATTTATTCAATAATTAATATAATTATTAATACATCACTTGATTTTAAAAGGTGAGATAATAAATAATTTTAATCAATTTATTATATCTCCCTTTATTTTATCAAGTCTCAATGGCCCCCACTGTTGAACATGGAATATCATATTTTGATGATATTCTAGTGGAATGGATCCACATTTCCCACCTTATAATCCAAACTACATACAATAAAACCATAATATGGTGTTTAGTTTGGTGGTCTTCATATGTATACACTTTTTAGATCCATGTTTTATTGAGTGGACACCCCTATAATGAAATCATAATTTGGATTTCCCCAACACCTACCTCAAAATTTATAATATAAATACTATGGATTTAAAATTCAGTATGAGTTTGGTCAGGTTGACCCATTGTCTTTGTTAAACATCCAAGATAATTAAATGTTGCCTAACTCTGGACTGAACCGACACATTAAATATTGATTTTCTTAATTTAGATAATAGATGTGACAATGAATTAAAATTATCCTGATTTATTTTTATTATTAGGTGTAACATTTATTATTTTATCTTATAGGTTTTTTTAATATTAATTGGATTTTAATTAATTGATTAACCATGTATTGATATAATACTTACATATAATCTATGTATTTTAATTCCATCATTTAAATTTGATCCATTTATTTATGTGATCAAAATATTTCATGCATAAAATAAATCACATAACAGATATAAATAGGAAAACTAAAACATGGTATGAATATGATCATTGACTAGTAGTATTTATATTGAGAATAAAATAAAATAAAACCATTGGCCCTTAGGTGAAACTCTGTCATGGTGGTATGGGCTCTAGTTTTTAACATTCCACCTTGTCTTGTGTGCATATTTAATATGGAATAACCTCATATTTATCCTGCGCCAACTCCATGAATATATAATATATATCTTTACAATGCATGTATGTAACTCATAGGTCATGGGAACCATAAATGTGGTGTTACGTAAAAGAAAAATTGGATCATAGACAAGCATAATAAAGAAGGAGGTAAAACTCATAGACCATCAAATTAATCTATTTTAATAATTGAAAAAATAATAATTATATTAAAAAAAATACACATACACATGATAATATAATTTCAAAATCATCCACTAGTACAAACAAGACACGTTTAATATATCCATCTAACATTCATTTTGATTCATTATTTTATTATGTTAAATATATGTGAATTAATAAGATTAATTATCTAATTATTACATTGATTCATTTTATCTTAATCTCTATATAATATGATCCATAGAAACCTATCTACTATAATTTTCTAAAAATTAAATTATTTTTTATTTAAAATTAGGAATGTGGTCTTCTTTTACTTAGAGGAAACATAGTTTTTACCCATTTAAACTACATGAAATTTTCGGTATTATAAATATTTCACTCTCATGTATAAATTCATACATGATATGTGACATAATTTCTTGTGCATACTATAAAATAAATGGCGAATGGAACACATGAAAATTATGATGAATGTTCCAATTTATTGCAGATAGAGTATACAGTTTACAAGAGCTAAGGAAGACTTGTAGTTTCTTATTTTATAAAAAAATTAATTAATCATTTATGATAATATATAACCTATCAACAAGAATAAACTATCAAATTAATTAAATAGTGACTAATATTGATTTGGTTTAAATTATTTGTTAATTTATTTTCATTTCATATAAATTAATTAATATGATGAAACCAATATAATTCATATATTCTATGTAAATGGGTATTAATTAATTATTCCATGTGGATTTAATTACACTGCCTATGAATTAATTACACCTCATGTAAATTAATCACTTTACATGTGTACTAGTCACAACATATGTCTATAAATTAACCGTGAGTGAAATAATTACCGCTTGTGTGAATTAACTACACTTCATATGAATTAATTATTTGACATGTGAATTAATTATGATGTGTGTGAATTAATAACACCATGTGCAGATAAATTATACTACATGTGATTTAAATAATAACTTCGGAATTGTTGACCACATGACCACCTAGTCATGTGGGGTTACTTGAATATTTTTTGAGTTATATGAATATTAAAAATGGAACCATGCACAACTATCGAATGGTTTTTTATGAATTATTCATATATTGGTAACTATTTTTATCATATATAAATGTGATATGATGATAGGTAGAAGATATCATAATGATTGGACACACAAATGAATTTTTCTGAAATGAAAAATAATCATTGAATGGATATAATGATCAATAGTTATTAAATAGTTATAAATTTAACTGGAAAAATTTGATACTAATTGTTGGTTCTTGATGATGTGGGTTAACCTATTAGACCTATGGCCAACTCGGATTTAATCAAATTCAAATAATCATCAAAAATGTACCTGACATGAATATTATGAAAAATATATTACAAAATAATATGGGTAGAAATATTTTTTTCAATAATGAAGATAGAGGATCATTTCATATCAATGTATAATTAATTTAATATGATGATGAATCCCCCGGTGTTGAGTAATATCTTCGATATAGGTGTTGATCATTCAAAGTCCATATTGTTTTATTATTTTATATTCAAAAGTACCCAATGTAGAGCCCCTATAAAAATTATCCACAAATGATCCATTTATCTCATAGCACCATCAATGTTTCACTAGGTATTAGTTATGTTGTACTGATAATCTTTTTATGCTTCCTTTATATGAACCATGATACATTTTGTATATCTGAATTATTTATTGATTTCTCCCTCATGAGAGGATTGATGTAGGAAGAGATAAATTACTAATCTTGATATAAAACCCTGATGTTTTTTGTGAGGGTATTAAATATGAAGAAAAATGATGTGTACAATGATGAAACTCTCAAAATTATCATACTTTTCTTTTTATTGACCTGTGTTTGGTATTCATTTTATTTATTATCATAAATTACATTAATAATATGTTAAAACAAAAAATAACCATGTACAATGTAAAATAATAACATTATTTTTCTATTTTATCTCATGCACTAAATCAGACAAGAATAAATGATATTTAGATTTAGTTAAATAAAAAATTATCTTCAGACCAATAATTTGTACTGCTCTTCATCCTTGGAATTTAATAATTTTTTAAATAAATATCTTAAATATATATTATATTTATCATCGGGATAATGGATTATTGATATAAATATTAACGTAATTAAAATATGTTATTGTTGACAAGTAACAATTCATTAACCTGAGAATAACAAGTGATAACTAAAAAATGCTAAATAAATAAATATATATTATATTCACGATCTGGATAATAGAATAGTTATTTCTAAATTCATATATTAATATAGTTTATTTATATACCAATAAATATTTATTTATTACCTTAGGAATAACTACAGTAAAATAAATATTATATATTCATGTAAATAAATAATTACACTAGAAATAAATATTTATTTAATATTTGATATCGCTTAATAAATCATAAATAAATATTATATATCGGTTTGGTAAATAATATTACTTACAACTATTATATATAAACAAAAAAAACTAAGAAAAACTAAAACACTTTCTGTGTGACCTACTATATCTCTTTCACACAATCATTATTTAGGCTTTTCTAAATTCAAATATTACTATACAGAAATCTAGGGAACTCATATTGTAAGGAATATATATCAAAATGAAGAAAACCATATATTATCACTCAATGTGTAATATAATCCATTATTCATAATATCTCTTAAAGTTAGTAGAACACCCTTGTCATCATCCTATAATCTAGATATATCTTTCTTTGACTATATGAATTAAACTCATTGACATATCATGGAAATTTTCAATTCCATAAATCCTTTCAATCTGACCATTTTCATGTTTCAAAAGCTCGTCATACTCAGAGGAGGTCTAGAGCGGGATTTGAGGTGTCTTTATGTATAAATAAAGGAAGATGGGAGAATTAATGGTATGAGGGGGTTCTCACAGTATGACTGTATAGTTCATGAAATGGGTTAGATCCTATATAAAAAATAGTCAAATCTATTGTGTGGATCCTCTGGCTGCCTACACTGATTGGAGACATGGTTATCTAGTCTACATGGGAAATCAATTATGTCCGTAAATCTACTGCATAGAGGGACAAACTACGTGAGTTGGGAAAATAGAAGGATCACATATGTTAATCAGATATAATAGTTGATTGAATACATGAATGATTAGCTAGGTCAGTAATCAATATCATTTGTGAGAACCTACATGATTTATCAGCTTGTTGGGGTTTTGGCTATGCAATGATTTTAGCTATGTGAAATCGGCTACATGGAGACTTACACCAGATTTTTGAAAACGGTCAAGCATGTCCTCTAGCAGTTGGAATCGAGGGCCTTTAATAGTCAAATCATAAAGGTTAATTATATCAATGATTTTATGATATTTTTGAAGATGTAAATGGTTCATTCAATGTATTGTTTAATGAGATCATAAAAATTGGAGTCATTTCTTTTGATATCTAGTGCTCTGATAATCCTATATATTTCATCTCAAAAATTAACACTACTTTGTTCCTTCCAGTCACGTTATATCAAGGTGAAAATAAACTAATGACAAGTTTAGATTCATGGAATCATTTTTCCCCTGGTTCATGTTTTCTCTGTCACTAATTCATTCTTATATGTGACCACTATTTTTTGTGTAGAAGGTCACATGGAGCTTCTTTATTCATTGTAGGGGATTCGTTTCTTCTCTTTTATTAATGTGAAATCATAAATTAGTAATGTTTTATCCCTTTGGGTGGTAGTTTAATTGGCCTAAAAATGATTGAACTAGATTAATGAATTGGTTTTAGTAATCACATTTTTCTTTTTTATACCATGATAATGGTTTTCCAATTGATTTATAGATAATTTTTTGCCTTTCGTATACATATAAGATTATCTTATTATTCTAAATATTATATTTTTTATTAATGAAAATGTTAATGAAGATAAATCCATAGTTAATTTATAAATATATGGAAGTGAATAAATAGTCATCTTTATAGAATCCATTGTTTCTTATAATTTCATGATATCCAGAGAGACGCAATATGCATGTTTAATTGAATATTATCTTCCATGTAACTAATAGAATTAATAATGAATTAGAATCTTTTAAATATATATTTTATATAATTAAATTCATGAAAATAAATTAAAATTATACATTTTTTTAAACTAGAATAAATGATTGGAAGCATGTTTAAATGAATATTTTAAATAAATTTGTATTTTGTTTTATCTTGATGCCACAGGTTTCCCGTAGTTTTAAATTGTTAATAATTAAAAGATTAATTCATTATGGAATAAGAACTGATTGATTTATCAATATAACATATAGATCATCTTACAAAGGATTTATGACTTGTTCTAGGGCATGATCTTCCCATTTTCTTGTGAAGTCCTAGTACGTTGTGTTTGGATACATGAGAGATCATTTATGTGTGAAGGATTAATTCATTGTTTTGAGCGCCTAATTTCTATATTTATTGTTTCTTTCTTGACTCTTTCGTGATGTTCTCTCAATATGGGATACTCTATACGATGAGATATAAGCCCGGGATGGCTGATGTATAGGGGTAGGGAGGCTTAGATGATGTGGAAGTAGCTGGTTCCTATGAATAGGAGTTTTAATGAGATATTTTTTTAGGTTAGATGAATTGGACTGAAGAAAATGTAACTTTTTTAATATGGGATTTCCATTGATAAATGTGATTTATAGAGTAGGTATAATTGTTTTTTAATATGTTTAATGGTCAATGGAATGGTTTCTTGTTTTATCTACCTTCCATTCACATTGATTGAGATACAAGGATGTGTTTTGTTCCATGATTCCAATTGGTGGTTGATTATGATGGTTTTAGTAGAGAACATATTATACCTATTTATGAGACAAGTTAGTTACATCATTGTTCATTGTTCTTTAGCATGATTTTTTTACCTTCTGCATAAGAGGATCTACGGAGTATCTTATAGTGTATACTAATATTCACACCCTTTGTATACATATATTGTATTTAGTTCTATAGAATTATGTTTTATATTGGAATGGATGTTACTAGTTCATGGTTTTATAGGAGCTGTTTGGGCTCCATGGTCACCGTTATCCTTACTTTTTTGGTACCTATAGATTTTATTTTTGTTGTTTTAGTACTATATGACACTTATTATATTCACATGTGATTTAATTATATAAATATATATGATAATATTTTGATTGATCTTTCTATCTTATCTCACTCTTTCACAACTTCATCGAGAGGGAATAACCTTCCATGCGTATGTTAATTATAACCTTGGTTCTACTCCCCAACTTCGAGCCCAAAGAAGGTAGGCCTCATGAATTCACTATTTATCTCCCCTCAATGAGGTATCTTTTGGGGGTGGGATTCAAGAATTAGTAGCATCATAGGGTTTGGATGAGATATATGATAGAGTTTGGAGTTAATAATAGATTATGCTTTATGGGTTGGTAGGTTAATAGTGTAATCTACGTTCAGTAAGCGATGTAAAAAATGTAAGACTCGATTACAAATAGGTATTTTGGGCCACATGTGATTTGATACATGGATCGTTAATTTTACTAATCTTACTAAATTTAGTGATACTAGTTTTGGGGTAGAAACCAAGGAAAGAATCATCTATACTTATTGTTTGTGACTACGTATGAAATTTTACACATTTTTATATGTTAAATACTTAAAAAAGATAAAAACTAATTATTTAATATAAAGGATCACATATTATACTTTTACTATCTATAAATGTATTTTATTTTTTAAGGCTTGAATTGATGTCCATTTCCACATCAGGTTCATGCTAAAGATATTTATCAGGATGTGCCAGAAGATCACTACCAAGTGGATGTAGGTGGTGGTGAAACATGGAGGAAGAAACTCCAAGAGTTTTAGTTATAATGTCTACAAAATTATGAGGGATTCGTTTCAAAATAAGTCATAGAATAATGGTTGGAATTTTTTTAGATAGGTTTTTGTTCAATTCATGCTCAGATTAAGCACTATGATTCATTGTCACTGATGATACTATGTGGAGAATTGATGATGTAGTGGTTTAAGTCCATGGGGATCAAAAGGATTCAAAAATGTCATTATATAAAAATCTTAAATATTTTTGAGTAGATATACTTTATTAGATAGTAATGGAATACAATCAACAAGATATTCTTACCCTTTGAGAGTATAGATCCAATGTGTGATATTTTGGGATCCATTTTATGATGATTCTGTTATATAGTTCATTCATATTTCTCAATGAGGAGGATAGGGTGAGTCATTTTGTAGGGTCTTTTAATCAAGGGATTTAATTTTAGGGCACCCCATTCATTATTAATATGTCTCTCAAGGTATTGGAAAGAGTAGATGTCATCTACAGAATGTTATATGGAACAAGATCTTCATGAAAAGGGAGTTTTCAGTAATCCCAATGAAGCATAGGTATGGTCGGAGCATAATAGTATCCTAGATATAAGTGATTTTGGTCATCCGGGGGGGTAAGTACTAGCCCTTGCTATTTAATTTATCCGGGGGAGGTGGATCTCAAAAATATTTTATAAATATCATAGGAATGTTTCTCTAGTGTTGGATAGGGTCATCAGTAGTTGGAGTTATTGACCTTTCTGAGTATTCAGTGTTCAAAATGTGTTATACTTTAGGTCCTTTCATTTTGGAAGTTTCAACCGAGGTAACAACATATAGGTGCTTGAGTTTGGGATCAACATATAGATGATGGTATTGGGATAATACAACTTCAATATGTTCCTTCTTCATTGCGAGTAGAGCAAAGTCATGGATGTGTTTGTCAGAAGGGTTAGAGAGGACACAGAGTAGGTTGTGTTCGTCTTCGTGATATTGAATTTCCAACAGTGGGAAATAAATATTTCATTCCAGGTACCCTTTTCTTTTTTCCAACATGGGAGAATTCTTCTTTTTATTCATGAGAGAAACACTCATTTATATCCTCTTCCCTTGTCCATTCATTGGGAATTGACATAGATTTGTTTCAATTTTCTAGAGCATTGACTATGCTAGCTGGAGTTTGACCTCACTTGTATGGATTGTGATGAGACTATGATCTAGTGATAGGGTATCATTGTTTTTGGGGAGGATTCATATGTTTGATGATACATCTTTATGATATCATCTTCTGAGTTCATTATTTTAATTAGTTTCATCATTTCATTTATTTATTAAAGGGGGTGGTTATGTTTTATGATGTTTATGTGGAGACAAAAATGTTTGTTGGAATGTGAGACACTCAGTTGGGTCAGTGTCCTAATACATCCATATCATATTTTTTGTATTACATGATAATAATTTGATAGGAGGTTCTAAATTTAGTGTTCCCTAGGGTTGTGAAAGAGTACAATGATATCTTTTTATAGAAGGTTATAGAGTTACCCCCTTGATAGGAGATCAGCATTGGGATTGAGCTAGAGTCAGTCATGTCTCTTATCTCGATGTATCTTTATACTATGGATACCTCTGAGTTGTGAGAGATATGAGTATAGATAAATGATTTAGTGTCGAGAGTATTTTTTTGGCTGAGTGTGTCTCCCTGGGCGGCTCTAATTTTGTTCATGATGAAGGATTATTGTATTTTTCAGCTTTGTATCAATTATATTCACAATAACCAAGTGACAGTGAAGAACCACTATCCTCTTCCATGGTCTGGTGATTTATTATATTAGGTGAAGGGAACATGTTGCTTCTCAATGATTTATTTTTTGTATGCATATCATCGTATGGAGGTGATGGATGATTATATTTAGAATACGACATTCTATTTCCATCATAGGAATTTCAAATTCATTATGGTGATGTTCGGTGTGACAAATTCACTAACTTTGTTCAGGGGTTTGATGAATGTATTTTCCATATAGATCCTCGATATGTTCATGATTTTTTAATCAAGGACATCCTTCTATACTTTTTTCAGAGAGTATCATGTAGAGCATCTGTGTAACATTTTGGATGTTCTTCATCATGATTTTTAGTCGGATAATTTTTTAAAATGTGATTTTTGGTCTCATGATATTTTTTTATTGGGAAATGTTGAATACTATTAGGGAGTAGATATGGATCCTTAAAATATGTAGGCAATTGAGTTTAGTGAAACCCCATAGATAGTGGTAGTGGGTGGAATTTCTTAAGTCTTAATGTATATTAAATAATGTTCATAGACAATATTTTTTTTTATGACTCCTCCGACAACATTGACTAGATGGGATCAGGCATTCTTGTGGACAGAATAGTGTTACATAGATTTTGAGTACCTAATGGTAACGTTGGTTAGTGTTCAATCCCTTTTTTCTAGTATAAGGAGTTCATAATTGGGTTTTCTATGACACTTTGCATCTTGGATTGGGATATGTTTTGATGGACTAGAGATCAGTCAATTCTTATATGTCTCAGTAGCTATGTCCCAATGAGCATAAATATTCTGGCCATGCTCTTGAGTTGGAGGAATTTTTGCTTTATATGATATTTTGGGTAAATTACCTAATTGAAGAGAATTTTTTGGTTTTTACTATTCAAAAGAGCATCAGGTATGCCTTTTCCCAACATGAAATAATATTTTTTCAACATCATTAGATGAAATTCACTAGTTATTTTGACTTTAAATTTCATATATGCTAGGAATGGAAAATTTTGTAGCATATGTTCTTATTAGGAAGTCACATAGTGATTCTTTTTGTGAATCTTGAGATTCTTGGAGAGTAAAAGAGGAAATCCTTGTCATTGATCTTGATATGGGAGAGGTTTGAGTAATTGTCTATCTTTTCCTGTTGATTGTACAATAATACAAGGTGTAGTAGGTGGAGGAGTCCAAGTTGGGGGATTCTAATATGGATATTTGTAGAGAATAATTTTCATTGTAAATGCTTCTAATGTTTGGGTTGAGAATGGATATCAGTAGTTGTTGTTACATGGAGGTATTTTCATCCCTTAAGTGATACATGAGATGATTCTCTATGAAATAATTAGTTCAATATTTACATTACATCCCAGAAATAGAAAGATCCACTATGTGTTGAGATGTCTGTTTTAGTTTCTTGGGTTGGATCGTGCAGTTGGAGATTTTTTTTCTTGATGATTGGTCAACCATAAGGTGAAGGTTGAGAACTATGTTCCATATTGTTTTCTCCATCCTACTGATGCTCCCCAATAGAATTTGGAGGAAATCTCGATGGAAATCATTAATGGTTTACATTGAGATCAGGGAGTCTATAATTATATATTGACGATAACAAAAAATATACCAAAATATAACTACTTTATAGTGACCATGAATTCAATATTAGAAAGAGTTTTTTTAGAAAGTATTTGGAGGAGGTGGTGTGATTCCATGGAGTCTCGGGGATACTCATATCTCATAGAGATCTTCATTTTTCACAAGGTTATAGATAGGCCTCCAACATTTAATTTACTCTCCATTATTATTTTACACTTATTTTTATCCTTATATGGATGGTAAAATAGAGTAGACCATCTAGACTATTGATTATAGGTTGCACTCCTTTGTCCTGTATTTTGGAGGTTCATGGAAGAGGAGCCTAAATTTGGTTGAGGTTTCATATAATAATATATTCCACTCAAACATTGGTATATCATCAAATAATTTTTTTATGAAATATTATTTCATTACATATTATTCTAGACCATGTTTGGAGATTCGTAAATTCTTGGGCCATAATTAGTACTGAATATGACAGAGATAGTTTCGGTAATTATTGAAAGGATGTAAGTGGTGAAGTATCATCAAAAATATTATTTCAATCATATGGGGAGTCTTATGTAGTATTATGTTTGTCATAACATGTTTTTTATGGTGAATTATCATTATGGGAAACAAATTTTTGTTCATATGAGTAAGATTTATCTCCAATTTTTTCGGCCTTTTGAGGCATTGTCTCATTTTGACAGTGAGGAATATAAGACATAACACAACCCATTGAAGAGCTGGATACGTGATATTTTTCAAATTTCACAGATCCAACATTATCTTCTATATGAAACCCATTTTATATATTATATATACACCAATGTTTATGATGATGTGACCTTCATGTAGCATCCTGTAGATATACTTGAATGCTCGGAGAATGTGTTTCAGTGTTGTAATATTCCTCTGGTTTGTATCTCATGGAAGAATAGTAGAATTGAGGAGTATACCTAAGAATGGTATTTATATATGAAAACTAATTACCCCATGTGGATTTATGTTCATATATTATATTGTATTGTCACTCTACTATGGATGTTTATCAATTCCTTCCTACATGACCTGTACTTTTGGTGCAGCGAGTAGCATTGAGATTTTTTCTTTAATGAAGAGGAATCATTTCTTCACTATGATTTCTGTTCAATCATAAATTTGCCAGGGTGTATCCCTCATGTGGAATTTTAATAAATGTAATAATATTTTAACGGGATTAAATAATTATTAATAGCATTCTGATGTTTTTTTTATAACATGATAATGGTTTTCCAATTGATTTTTCAAGTAGTTTTCCATCTATTTTATTCTTTTACACATATCTTGTTATTCTATAGATTGGGATGTTGTTCTTGATCAAAATGGTAACGAATTAAAAAACTATAAATTAATAAATAATTGGATAATAAAGAGTCTTGTTTAATAAATCTTCTATTTCATGTAAATTTTTTATATTAAAATTGACATAATATACTTGTTTAATTGAATATTCCACTTCATGGGATTAGTGGAATTGATAAAGAATATAAAGAGTTTTAATTATTGTTGATGATAATTAATGGAAAGATAATAAATTAAAATTAAAAAAGTTTGATTAAATTGGAAAAAAAATCATTGATGAGTTTTTAAATTATTTGTTTAATTAATTTATTAGATTATTATATCTTGATACCTTAGGTTTACCATAGTTTGAACAAATGGAAAATGTATTTTTTATTAAATATGAAATAAGAACCGATTGTTTGATAAATATAATTTCTTGTGAAAAAGTATTTCATTGTTTAAAAAGTTTTTACAAGTTATTATTAGGATTTAGATTCCTGCTAGTTTGGGAATGACAAGGTCCATGTGTTTAGAGATGTGAGAGATCATTTATGTGAGAAGGTTGAATGCCTTTTTTTGACTTCCAATTTTTACAATTCAATATTAATTTCCTAATACTTTTTTGATGTGATCTAGAGGGTGCATTCACTATAAAATGGTATATGAACATTGGATGGTGGGCCTGGGAATGATGATGCTTATGGGATGTCTTGGCCTAGATGATGTAGAAGTAGTTGGATCCATTAATGGTGGGATGAATTGATATATGCATTTAGGTGTTACTGATGGAACCATATTTTATGGAACCTCTTTAATTAGGATTTACCAATTTTTTATGTGATAATGGAGCATGTATTATTGATTAGGAATTGATTTAATGGTTGATTATTGGGTTGGTTGTTTTATCTACATTCCATTCTCTACTACATGAGAGAGCATGATTTTTAAGGTCGCATGATTCAACTTAGTGGTATCTAAGGATGGTTTCAATTGAGTACCTGGATAAGGAATTATTCTAGTAATGATTAAATTAATTTAAACACATGGGGTTGGTGTTTATGGAATTAAAATGAAAAAAAGATATTATAATTGAGAAACAATGGACTCATGTTGAATTATTCCTAGAGTTCATGGACATGGATTTGTTAGATAATAATTTTTGTTGTGAAATAATGTTCCTGGTTATTAAAATGGAAAATTTAATAACATACATATTTTTAAATTATAAAAATAAAATAATTAATTTTTTGAAGCTATATTAAATTATTTTGTGCTTATAGGATATCCAATCATAGTAGTGCCAGTCAAGAGACCAATTTACATTAGATATAGTTGTGGCTAATTCTATGTTATGAAAATAATTTGGTTGTGAGATATTTTATATCCCACATATTTTTTTATTTCATAAACTACACCACAAATATTGGATTGGAAAACCAATAATATGTGGACTCTAGGAGTGTGTGTTCTCAAACACCCATGTGGCAGGATAGATGGTTGACTCCCTCTATAGTACACATCTTTTCTCATGGTAGTTTCTTATGAATGTTTTTACAGTGGTTAGTTTCCCTTTTTATGTTTTTATAGGGTTGTGATTGACTGTGGTAATTTCATAGAAAATTATTCCCAAATACTATATTCGAATTTTTATGATAGATAAGAGTTTTTTATGCTATGATGGATTGAGGTAACTTACAAGATATATTGGATGTGATGGATTGAGATATAATAACCGATCTATGAAACATTTATTATGAGCTGTGGTGGATCCTATAAAATACCTAGTTACTATAATGAGATGTGATATTGGATGATGATATGATATGATACATGTTGAATGTGATTTTATTCCATTCAAATGTGTCTATGGGTTGGATTATTTTTTAAAGAGATGGCTTAGGACATGTCATGTTTTGGTAGAGTGTAAAACCATTGGGGATGTGGTATAGAAGTACCCATGATGTTTTCTAACTATATTATATTATCTCTAGTATATGATAGTTTTGGAAATTTATCTATGGTGAGGCTCCGAACTTATTATATAGGTTTGGTTGAGTAGTTAGTTCAATTGTTGTACCTTTTTCATTTGCATGATTTTTTTTTATTTTTAATTCAAGGAACTAGGGATGATCCTTCTTAGTATCCGATTATGTTCACCCTAAATATGTATATACTATTTTCAAGTTAGTATGAGTTTTTTAGAGATCAGACTGAATATTATTATTAGCTCATGGTTTTGAAAATTCTTTTTGGGAATTGTGGTTGTTTCCATCATTATTTTTTTATACTTGTAGTTTTCCTTACAGTTGTTTTAGAACATTATTACATTTCATGAGTGAACTTGGGAATTCATTATATATTTATATATATATATATATATATATATATCTAGAAAGGTATTTTATGTAGTATTCATCATATAACTCTCTTCCACATGTTCTTTTATATGGTAATTCCTCTCTTATATATTTTTATTATAGCCTCATTTCTATTCACCAACCCAAGTATTACATGAGGTGGGACTTGTGAAATAACCATCCCTCTCCCCTCATTGTGGTATTTATCATTATGGAGTGGGGGTTGGGATATAATAGATTTTAATTTGATAGTTCCATTTAAATCAATGGAGAAGGATTACAATTTATATATGATGGAGAGGAAAATAATTCCTCAACATAGTCATTAATAACACACCATTTTTGAAGAACCTAACATACCCATTTTTTCCATAAACATTCTTCTCATGTTCTATGAAAACACTTTAATGTTTGGAAGTCATGATTTTATTTAATGATAATATTAATGTCTATGAACCATTATAAATGATCATATATAGGAATATACCATAACACATAAACATATGGAATTCCTACAAGTATTTTTGTTCTCATATTCTCCAATCTCTGGGTTTTCCATGTGAATAATTTATTAGACAATGTCTCCTATACTTTTGATTACTCACATCTAAAAGTCAATATACTATGTTTCCCACCATATAACGTTATTTGACTATAAAACAATATGTAAGAATATCATTATGATACTTCAATGTTCTCATCATAGGGAGAAACTATTAGAACCACATTAATGTAACAAATTATTTTGTACATTAAAACAATAATGTTTTGTATAAGATTAATCAATATTTGATAAGGTATTAAAATTAAAATTTATAAATATAAAAGAAATATGAAGTACAATTTTTTTTCTAGGGAACAAAATCCAAAATTTTAATCATCATGGCTCAATAGGTCTATGGGTGATTATAAATCTAAGATATATATTTTTTTTAGGTATCATGTGATTGGATTTTAAGTTTATTAATTATAATTTGATATTAATCAATTATGATTTGTAATAATTATGTATGTTTTATGTATATATAATAATTAAATATTTTATGTGATTTTATGTCAAATAAAATATTTTTTGGAAATAAATAATTAAATATTTAGGAATAAAGTTTTAAAAGTTTAGATAACTATGGGAATTTAAAATTTATTTTGGTGAAAAATTGAATACATTTATTTTCAAGCAATTTATTTATATTTTTTGGATTATGCCTTATACTCGCTATTTTCTGATTTAATATCCCAATAGTTAATATTATTTATTGTATGAAGATTGAGTTCATTATTGGGAACATATGTGACAAATTTGATCATGATTTTTGGGATTATAAATTTTGTAAGATTAATATGGATGAATATTATTTTTTATTATTTTTTTGGAAAGAGAATATGTTGAATTTTGGGAGAACATATAATAAAGGTTTTCTGGAAAGTTTTGGTCATATATCCAAGACTCCATTATTTTAATGTTTTTTTCTTATATTCTATTCATTATCCTCTATTTCTATGTTCCTTATCAATGAAAATATTTTCATTTCATATTTTAGAATATGAATATGGAATCTTTACAAAATATTCCAAATATAACATTATTTATTTTAAAAAAAACATATTTCCTGTTACAATTTTGATTTATTAATACCAATTTACAAGGACTGATATTAATTTCATTCAGCTTTTATATGTTTTATATATTATAAACCTTATGTTTTTTTCCATACCTTGTTTTTTTTAATGATTCATTCTTTTGGATTCTTCTGAAAATTTTTGTTTTTAAGGACTATATCACCACATGAAGTGGGTTTAAAAATGAGTTAATGTAATTATGAACATCAAAATACCTTTATCATCAATAAATTTGAAAAAATGGTAATTGAGGATTCAATTTATGGAGTAAAAATCCAAAGTATTAATTTTTTTTAATGTGGGGGTGTGGAGTGTGGTAAGCTATATACATTTTGAAAGAATTAATTTTTTTATATAGTTTATATATATTTTATGAAATATTTGTTTCAAATAATATTTCTTGTTCTTAGAAGTTGTTATATAATCTATTATACACCAATGGTATATTTTATGTTTTCATGCATACTTTATGAAATAAAATTTATTTTATTAAATGATAAATATATTTCATTAAAATGATTTGTATACTTTTATATATTAAGGATTATTTAGTAATGGGGTTTTTTATAAATGGATATTTATGATAATTATTTTTTTATATTATATTTTTATATTATAATAGTCATCGATATAAATTATTAAGCTATGAATTATGAATATTGGTTTTATTTTATAATGAAATAATTTTCATTCAAAATTATTTTTTTACCATGAATTATATGACATTATTTTTAATATTTTTTTATTTAAAGAATTAATTTAACGAAATAGTTTCTTATATATATGCCAATTAATTTTTATGAATCAAAAAGGCTATTAATTAATTTTTAAAAATTATAAAATTATTTAATGTTAAAAATAACTTTTTAATATTGTATTTATTTCATTATGAATCCTTAAATAAATAATATCTTTTATCACTTGTAGAAATTAAATCTATTAAAATTTATTTCATTTTACAATTTTAATTTTAAAATGTCATTATATTTTTAAATTAATTTTTATACTTAAAAATCAACTTCCTAGTTAAATTTTAGGTTTCATGGTAAAGTTAAAATAGTTATTTTACTAAGAAATGAATTTTCATATGTGCACCTTATTTTTAATAGTAATTTAAATTTATCAATTTTAATGTATTATTCTACTAAAATGTAAAAAAATTATAAAAAGTATGTTAACATTCATTTCATAGTAATTTACATGAAATAAGATTAAGAGGACTTAAAGGGTAAAAATTAATTTTTTAATAAATATTTATATATTAATTATATTTTATGTTTTCATTTCAATGATAAAGTTATAAATTTCAAAATTTTAATATAAACAATTAAACATAATTTTTGATTAAGCATGTAAAAGTATTATATGGGATGTTTTTGATATTTTTCTGATGAATTTAATTTTTTTCTGAATAAAAATTGAAGTGGATGTTATAAATATCATAACATTTATGACATAATCATGATATAATAATTACAAAAAATACTTTGAAACAATTTTTTATTAAATATATTCGTATTTGGCGTAAGGTAAATACATTAAAGATAAAAAAACATAGTTTAAAAACTTATCTTTGATATTTTTTAATCTAAGATATATTTCATTATAATTGAACACTATTTTTTATTATTTAAATTTAATTAATTGGTTACATGATTGAATTTTGTTTTAGATTTTTCATTAAATTTAAATAACCATACATTTTTAATAATAAACCAATAAATGTCCTCATAAAAAATATTATTCATATTCTTTTTCTTAATTAATAAAATAGTCAATAATTTTTTAAAAAATGTAACGCTCTATCACTTATGAAAGAACCCCACCACCAGTTCATCCATTAAAAATTCAAAATTCAAATTAATGTCAATAATATTCCTCTTTTACTTCCATAATAATCATTCATAGTGTTATTTAGCATTTTTTCACATAAATAATTCATAATAACATCAAAAGAAAGATAGTATCCAAGAGAATATATAGTTTTGACTTTGTATGTAATGAATTATTTTACATTATTTTCAATTATCTAATTCAACAAACTATTAACAATTATGAATTATCATATTATAAAATTATAAACAATTTCTTTACACTTAATTAATTTTTAAACGTTACAAATGAAACAAAATTATCATATTTATCAATTGATTATAACATGTCCTAGTTTTTGATGGTATAACCACCTAGATGAATGATGCTATAAAATTTTGTTTTTAATAGTTCTCAAAACTCAATTAATCATAATAAATGATATTATAATGTAAGTATTTTTTCGATTTGTATTGGTAATTTAAAATTGAACCATTATTAATATAAAATGTTTTGTTTATTATAAATTATCAAAACAAGGTTCTTTTGGTTTCATCATTTATAAATATATTTAAAATACCCATTTTTAAATTATGGTGCCTCATAATTAATTATAGAACATATATTCTAATACCTTATATGTTATATTTTGGATAAAGACATGAAACTATTATCTGGAAACATACATGTAATGATTGAAGATACCAATATCTAACGTTCACCATAAACAAAAAATAATTAACAAATGAAACTCATTTATTTCATTAAAACTCAATTATTTCATTAAATTTTAAAACTCATTTTATTATTTTTCAATTCAGATCTTTTGATTCGAAAAATATTAATCTTGTAAATATTTTCCATCTCAAATTTCCTTGTTTTGAGACATGATTCATGTTATGAACTAATTTTCATATATATAGTGAATATAAATCCTATTTTACAAAATATATCCAAATTATATCATTATCAATTTTATATAAAGATCGATTTCAAATTCAATCTCTCATTTTCAATATTTTTATTCATCACCAATATGTATAGGTTTTCTTGAACACAATTTCTATTTATTGATTTATAACTATTGTTTGTGATCCGCATTATTCTTGTTAGGTGTAATGTACCCAATTATTCAATTATAATGTATTTAATAAAAAAAAATTTTAATTATATTATAATAATATAATCATTTTTATGCCATCCATAATCTTTCTTTGGATAAATTATGATCATGGTATTACAGAATCATTGTGAAAATTATTTCCTTCTCATGAGTTAATTAGGAAATTTTGAAAATTTGAATATTTTCTTATATAATTGATATATATGGGTTTTCATTATGTTGTGAGTTTGATCTAAATTATATAACCATAAAATGTATTATCTTAATTGTTATATCTCATGGAATGACATGTAAGGGACATGATAGTAAACCCAATCCACTATTTGAATTTGCCCACTATGAGATGATAGTATTGTAAGTGGGACATGAAAAAGGAACATATTATTAATTACTCTATGTATTACACATTCTTATGAAACATTCTTATACAACCTATTTATGACACATAATTATTCTATATTATCCTTTATATATTTTTCTTTTTTGGATCATGATTATTTAATCATTTTCCACACTGAAATATACCATATTTTATTTTGTTCCAAAAGTATTGTTCAATGACTAATGATCTATGATCTTTGTTTTATCAAATTATAAAATCATATAATATGTTCATGAACCATGATTATATTATCTTATCCACGTGATTATATTATCGTCACTTATGATCATCGATTATTATCACTTATGATTACAATTTCTATATCTTTGAGAATATCCTTTCATATAATTCCATTTCTCAAGGTATGTGAAGAGGTGTAAAATGTGTGATTTGTATGGAAGGGTATCATGTGTGGTGAAAATTTTCATAGATGTTAAAAAGTTATTATGTTTAATTCAAGAGTTTTGGTTTGGTGGAAATATATAACTTTTAGTGGTACAAATATGAGATTGGTCATATAAGGGGTTTTTACTAAATCTATAAATATATAAAAAAAATATTCTTATGTTTATAAGTCATGAAATATTTTTGATAAATCATTTAATTATGTGATGGATAAATTCGTAGTGTTACATTATGTATAATGATCATATTAAAATATTATATACAGATTTCCAGATATATCTAAAGTCATTCATCTTATTTATTTACATCCTTCTCAAAATTTAAATTATGGTTTTAATTTTTTTCCTTCTTCATATGGTTATACTCAGAAGTATCATATTTAAATAAAACCTAAAGGACGAGGATTTCATATATGTGGTCAATTTTTACATATGGTTTTATTCATATTTATGTTTTTCTCTATTGTATCATATTATAAAAACATATTATGTTACTACTTATATTGTATTTTAATTTTTTATCTCAATAACATATATCATGTGTTTTTTAAATCCGCTTTACCTTGTGAAGAAATATATTAAATATGTTGATGTTTTTTTTGCGTTATAGGGAAATTTAGAGAAATAGTATAGATTCAATCATCCCATTTCCTTAATATTATTATGAAAAATCAAGTTCCAATGACAGAGAGCCCATGATAAAATGTGGAAGAAAAATTACCACCATCTATTTTAGGAGTCTCATAGTTTACATTGTAAACTCATGAATTACTATCATGAACTCTAACTCTGTTAAAACATTATAGAATAATTTTTAAATTGTTATATCTAATGGTGTTCATGGTTTGGTATTTATAAATCAACTAAATTATATCACATATTTCACTTCATTTGTAGAATAAGATATGTATTCTTCTCCTTTAGGTATAGTACAACACCTTTTAAAAAAATCATCTTCATTTTAACTACCATTGTAACACCATTACATTTTATGAGATATATTATTTTTAAATTCCTTGATGACTTGTGTTGTATGTACATTACCTTTCATATATGCAACACCTTATTAGCTTACAGTATAAGAAACACAATTCATGGCTTGTGTTACAAAAAATTTCAGGTTCTTTTGATAGAATTTATTTAATGAAACATTTAGTATAGACTTTGATGAATTTATTAATTAAATAAGTTTGAATTATTTTATACACAATAACAGAGGAATATTTCACTACACTCAGCACTTACTTGTCTTGTGTTACACGCAATAACGACCTTCCTCGATAGCGTGTGTTGTACGCAATACCGAGTTTTTCCAAACAACGATATATTATTAAAGTATTATTATTTAATTGAATATAAACTAGACGATATGAATAGTATTAACAAACTTTTGAACTTTATATAACATTATAATTTATCATAAGTATTTTATAGAACATGATATAAGAATAAATTCATTTTTTGGATAAAAGATGTATTTTAAAAAAAATGTAGTTTTATTGCCTTTTGATGGAGGACACATTTTAAATCTAGTTTTTGACACTTTTATAAGATCAATTTGAAAAAATATATATTTTATTTGGAATAAAGAAATAAAATTTTACATTGGATGAATTTTTGATATTTTTCTGATAACTTTCATATTTTGATTAATATTAAAAATATCCAAACCATTAATTGAAATCAAATTTTTTCATTAAAATAATTTATATGGTTAAATAATATTATGAAATTATTTTAATTTATAAATAGAATATGTTTTTATAATTTAAAACAATTTATGTTATTTTCATTAATTTTACATTGAATTCATATGTAAAAACATTTCAATCTTTTGCAATGTTTTATCTTTCAAACCAAAACCATCCCTTTTCTGAAAACAAAATTAATTTTCAATTATCTACTTCAACTTCTATGTTATGAATTTTGAAAAATGGATTCTATATCTTGAATAATTTGGTACAAATTATGTTAATAGATTAATTTTTTTGATATTATGAATAGTAACTGCAATATTTTTTTAACACGGTTAAAATTAAATCGGGTAAATTAGTGTAACAAATAATATTATATGGAAAATAAAATTATCCAAAAATAGAATAAATCATATTTTATGAATATATTTCTAACCTTAACATCTTAGGTTTGAAACATAGTCATTTAATGTGAAATTGACAATTAAAATGGCATAGATATAAATAAAACCAATGAAAGTGAAAAAATGTCAATATCACATTTCTTATAAGTATAGTAATTTTAATATTGATTTAAATAGTTTATACTTTCAAAAATAAATTTTCTATGTAACTAGTAAATTATTATATACACCAAGGTAATTTATTATTATTTTTTAGAAAATAAACAATTGCCTTAATGTCTTATTCTTTGATGATGTAAAAATTAATTAATAGCTGAGAAATTGAGGAAGCAATTTATATTAAAATCCTAATGACCATAAAATGGTCTAAACGCATGGAAAAGTCTTATTGTTCAAGTATATCTCGACCATAATCATAAAAATGTCAATATATTGACCATTTGGAGCCTTATAGAATAGATTATGACCTTTATATTATTTTATTTAAAGTAATGTTAAAGTTTTCACATTCACACATTAGTAAGTATAACAATTTTAATTCTTTCTTTTATAGAAGATAAATTAAACTAAATATATTATCATGAAATATATTAAATTTATAATTATTATAGTATTTTATTTTTAATTTTTAATTAGAAAATAAAAATAATAAATAATTACACAATATCATTGAAGTAATTATTTTATTAATAGAGATATCAAATAAAAGTTATTAAAAATATTAAAATAAATATATTTTGGGATAATTAATATGTACAATGAATATTATAGATGAAATTTACCTCATAAGAATATAATAAAATAGTTAGTTTGTAGTTATCTTGTTATCTTTATAATTTTAAAAATCAATAAATTTGATAGTGTCAAAATTGAAACTATTGATTGTTTATCAACATAGTGTTTTATTAAATTTTTTAAAAATAATAAAACATATTTAAAAATGTATAATAATTATGATATGGCCCAAATATTATAAATTATTTACTTTTTATCTAATTGACATAAAATAAATACATATTTTACCCTTTAAATATTGAAATAATTGTTACCGTAGTTAAAATGAAATGAATTAACTTAGTGTTAAATTTAAAAGATAAGGTTTGAATGGATATATTAACATGTCTAAAATTTTTTGGATGATGATATTACGACCCTATATCATCTCATTTTCAAAATTGTGACTTTTTGAAGGTTTTTTAGTGGGTTTGTATTTTATAATAGATTAATATCTTAGAGGTTTTAAAAAGTGCCCCCCACCTCAATTATAAAAGGGGACATCCTCCTTCATTTATCTGCTACTAAGTAAGCCTTCAAGTTTGTCCATACCATGCCCATTTCTCTTATCAACTTGCATAGTCACATTCTAAAGGTTCTGGTATTTTCATAAGACCAACTCTAGATACATTAAGAGGAGATCTAAAGGATGCATGTCAAAGAAGAGGTAATCCCCTCTACCGATTCTTTCATATATCCTTCTTCATCTACTTATAATTAATGAGTTGTTTCATTATAGAATAATAACTCTAGTATAAATTATATCTTTTAATGTTATTATAATTATGAAAAAACCATATTCCACTTTCTATCCACCCAATAAAAAATGAAATCACCACGCATGCATAAGTACGGCTTACTGTCTTCATGCCATGATGTAATATGATTTTCACCACCACCTTACTTTTATGGGTATAAAAATGGATTTAATTAATTAATATAACATGATAATTATTCTGTATAATTAATATACAATCCATTTCCATAACATTTAACCATTAATTTAATGATATTGTCGCTCGTGCGTACGTACGGCTTACTGTCTCCATGATGCGATAAGATTAATTCTCCACATTAACCATTTAAGAATGAATATAAAGTATATATATATATTAAATAAGAATAAAATATATGAAATAATAATTGTACTTTATTTACATATATATACATATTTCATTTACTTGCATCCATTCAATTCAATAAGGACACATAAACAACATTCATGTGTACGTACAACCTATCGTCTTCATGAACGGTGCATTCCATTTCATTTATCTATCTATTATATATATTTATATACATAATATTTATTATATATAAATCATTTTTACATTCTTCATGAACATAAATAAAGATATGAATAATATTATCAAGAAAAAAATTTCAGAACACGTACGATAAATAAAATGACTATTACCCAAAATGTTGCTTTAACATGGAATTGATAAATAAATGGGTAATAAATATTCATAAGTGAATTATATGTTATTTTAAATATTATTGTAGTTCAATTTCAAGTTAATAATAAGTATAAACCCACTATACATGAGTTTCAGACACGTATGGAAGAAATCAGACCTATGGTAAAAGATAATTTTGCAATCTCATTATTATCTGGGATTGTTTATTCGTAAGTATTTATTGGGGGTATATTTATCATTCAAACCAATATGTCATAAAAATATAATATTATTTCCATTCTTATAATATTTTTTAATTTCAATTAAACCTACTAGTGAATATTTATTAAACATTATGAAAGGAATTTATCTTTCATTTTTCATACGAGGTACTTTTTGACTTTTCCAGCAAGAGTACGAGAAGAAGGTTTTTTTAACTTATATGACCTGAACACATTTTTAAGTCTACTTAATGCCTTATTTACATGAATATTTCATTAAATTATTTCATTTCCATTTTCAACTACATTCATTTCATTTAAAATTGTATATTATTTTGAGAAATGAAAATGTTTTTGAATAAGAAAGGTTATTTTCCCCAGGAATTAAGTTCAAGTGTTTTATCATAATTATTTTCCATAAATGATGATTCTATTTAAATAAGGTTATGTTTTAATACATATTATTACTATGATTTTGTTATTTTAATGATATAATGATCTTTTATATGGATTCTTTTATGATTGAATGATGTATGAAAAACCCATTTTATTTCTTGGGTTATGCTATGATGAATGATTTACATATTTGTAGAACAGGTAGGAATTATTTTATTATGAGATGGGTGGGACCTATATCTCCCTAAAAATCATCAGGTAAAAATTTATATCTCATGAGATATATATAACTATAATAGAAATTAAATCTGGTTTAGTAATATAGGGTGGGAATTGATAGTAAATCTGGTTCAGTAATACATGGCTGGAACGACAACTAAACCCAGTCCAGTAATGGACATTTTCCACTATGATGGTTTTGTAAGTAATATAGTGTATAATATGAAAATCTTATTATGTGCTTATTTTTTTCACAATTATATGCATTATTTCAGTTCTATTTTATCATGGATAATGTTCATTAATGATTTGTTCCTTACGTACCACCAAGATTTATTTTATAACTCCAAATTTTGATATTCAAAGGTTATGTTCATGTTTTTACACTATTATGATTATGTTATGTATGATGTTTTTCATTTTTATCCTTACTGAGAATTTGAGTTCATACTTTTCATACATTTTAATTTCCCTAGGATATAAATAAAGCATTTAGGCAGGAAAGAAAATGGGAATATCTTTATTGGAGATGTGGACGATCACCCACCAAGTTAGAAGATTATGATCCAAGTTTCCAAAGACACTAAACTAATACGGCCTTTGGGTGGATTTGTGTCATTTATTTATTATTTTCAAATGTAATGTGTTTTCCATGTATGTGAATCTTGTGTCATTAGAGTTGGTATCAAAGCAAAGGTTTAGTTAACCTTTGGAAACCAGGACTTGAAAACATTAGTGAGATTCCTAGAGATATTTTTATAAAATGTCTAGGGATTTAACTAAGGGTATGTCTAATAATATGTTATAGTCATATAATTATGGTAACGATCATAAATAACATAGTATTAAACCTATGATGTTGGAGATTGAATTCACTCCCCCTTGATTATGTCGTTTTCCTTGTATGGTTTTTTCCTCTCACACTATTCTTTTGGGGTTTTATAAAAATGATAGAAACTGGTGGATTCAAGTTAATGGAGAGTATTATGGACAATGTAATGATATTATTCATGATAAACCAAAATAAATGGGAGTTTTAAGGAGAAATTTCATTATTATGCCTAATCATTAGTCTCATAATATGATCAATAATCTCAACTTTGGTGAGTTTATGGACCCAGCTAATAAGAGAATGATGGAGTTTCATAGTGATCATAGAGGAAAGAGAGTTCAATTTTCCTCATTTAAATTATGTGGGAAGAGTCATAAAAGAGAATGTTTAAAGGAAATGGAAGATGCTTTGGGTTTGGAAAAAGAAGGACATAATTCCAATAATCACAAAGGAAAAGGTTCAGTTAACACAATAGACAAGGATAATGGTATTGCTAATACATCAACAACGGTTAAATGTTTTAAATGTGGAATGTACAAGAATTATGAAAATTGATTATTATGGGAAATATAATGAAGAGTATCAACAGGTTCATTTGAGTATTATTTATGTTGATAATGATGACGAAACTAAAGATGATATATGAGATGAAATAAGTGTTGAGGAATAAAATGATGAAGCTCGGTCAATGGTTTAAAAAGATATATGAATGATTGTATGTTTATCAAGAATAATTTTGTATAAGTAATTTTATGGTACTGTGGATCAAAGGAACATATTAAGACTATTACACTATTGTTTTTCCTTAATTATTTTAAAGTATATGATGAATTGTACTGGTAACCATGAAACTTTATTCAGATATTTTTGGAAAACACATGATATGTCAATAACAATGCGATAAGGAGATAATGAGTTGTTTGATAGTATTAAAGACCTAAAAACTGATATAAGGAAAAGGTGATATCATGGTTTGAGTATATATATTTTTTCCAATTATTGTTGTGTGGAAAGAGTTAATTATGAAAAAATCCATGTTTTCACTAAGTTTCTATGGTAATTTATATTATTATCATGTTTTAAGAGAATACATGACTAAGGTATTGACATGATTTGAATTTGATAATAAGGAACTACCTTATGAGATATGGGAGATAAATTTTATGTCGATTTAGTTATCCTCTTTCTAAAGATTTATATTTTCTATTTTTTTAAGGATTGTATTGTTATCCATTTATGGATAGTATAATTTATATTCCAGTTGAAGTTTGTTATATTAATGTATTATCTCACTATATGTGGCCTTATGAATATTTGATTACCTATGATAACATTTTTGTTGAGATATATAGAATGACATATCTTTCTAATTCATGATCTGAATACACTTTAAGAATGAAAAATTCAGCTTCATTTCTTTAAATAAGAGACGAAGTGGAAATTGTTCAACGAACAAACAACAATGAGATTGTACCCAAATTGGGTAAGTATTTATTGTCAGGAAAAATTGTTTAACTTTCGGAAAACGATCTTGAAAACCAAAAATTTTATCCTAGTACCTTCATATTTGATGAATCAGATGGTCCCTTGAATCATCGTAGAATTATGAATTTATGGTAGTTAACTATCTCTAATTCTAATTCACTATCACAATCTATCAGAAATTGATGGTTGAATTTCTCTTCAATATCCATGTTTTCACTTCCCACTTATGTTCTCTTTTTTGAAATCCCAATGATGAATTACATTAGGTAACCATTATTTTTATAACATTCATTTTTAAAATAAATTTTTAGTATTTGTCTTTATGATGTGGGTTTCCATGAAATATACTTTAAAGTAGAAAACCTTTTTTAAACCCAACGAATTTTGAGAGAGAAATTCCTTTTAAGGGGAGTATAATGTAACACCCTAAGATTTTATAAGATATATTATTTTTAATTTCATTTCTGTATTGTGTCGTACAAATATTAGCTTTCACTATATGTGACACCTTATTATCTTGTAGTATATGCAACACTATTCTTGGCTGGTGTTATACACAATTTCATATTCCTTTGATAGAATTCATTTCATGCAACATGGAGTATAAATTTTTTCACTGTATAGATGAAGTAAGTTGGGATTATTTTATAAGCAATACCAAATGAATCTTTCGCCACATGCAACAATAAATTGGCATGTATTACCCACAAGAGAAACCATCGATGATAGTTTGTGTTGTACGTTATAGTGAGTTCCACTGAACAACGATATATTATTAAAGTGTTATTATTTAATGGGATATAAAATACCTATTATAAATATCATTAAAAATATTTTGAATTTTATATAACATTATCATTCATATTATGTATTTTCTAGAACATGATATAAGAACATATTTAATTTTTTTGGATAAAAGATGTATTTTTAAAAAAAATGTTTTTTTACTGTCTTTTGATGGCGTATGCATTTATAATGTAGTTTTCACACTTTTAAAAGTTCAATTAGACCAAATAAACTTCTTATTTGGAAGATAGAAATAAAATTTTACCTTCGATGAATATTTCATATATTTTTCATAACATACATATTTTGATGAATAGTAAAATATGCTAAATTTTAATTTAAATAATCTATTATCACCAAATAATTTAAATGGTTAAATTATATTATTGATTGGTTTTGAAGTATTAATAGAATATATTTTTATATGTTAATATATTTTATGTAATTTTCATTAATTTTACATTGAATTCAAATGTAAAAACATTTTAATCTTTTGTAATGTTTTAACTTTTAAAGAAAAACCTGTTTTTGTTATTCTGACAATGAGATTAGTTTTAAATTAATTAATGAAAGTTCTATGTTTTGAATTTTGAAAAATGGATTATATATTTGGAATCTGTGGGTATAAATTATTTTAATAGGTTACCTTTTTTAACAATATGAATAGTAACTATAGTAATTTTAATTTAAAGCAGTTAAAGGTAAATCAGGTAAATTAGTGTATCAAATAAAACCGAAGAATCTGACAAAATGCCAAACTGATATTTCTTATAAGTATAATAATTTTAATATAGATATAACCATGTCAAATCTTCAAAAATAAATATTCCATAGAAATATTAATTAATTTCATACATCAGGGTTATTTATTTTTTAATTTTTATGAAATAAATAATTACCTTAAAGTCTTATTCTTTGATGATGAAAAAATTAATTAATTGATGAGAAATCAATGAATCAATCTTTTTTAAAATCCTAATAACCCTAAAATGTCCAAAAACATGACCAAATATTGTTGGTTGAGTATATAATGACCATAATCATCCAAGCATCTGGATAGGGACCATTTAGAGCCAAATAAAATAGATTATGACATATATATTATTTTATTTAAAGTAATCTTAATGTTCTCACATTCATACTTTAATAAGTATAACAATTTTAATGTATGATTTTATAGAATATAAATTCTACTAAATATATTATAAGGAAATATATTAAACTTATATTAATTATATAATTTTAGTTTTATTTTTTACCCAAAAAAAAAGTATAATAAATAATTACACTAAATCATTGTAGTAATTATTTTTTTAATGTATATATAAAATAAATATTATTACAATATTAAAATAAATATATTTTTCGATAATTAATATGAATAATAAATTTTAAATATAACATTTCCCTAATTGTAATATAATTAAATAGTTTTTTCAAAGTTATGTGGTAATCATTATATTTTTAAAAATCAATAAATTGAATAGTGTCAAAATTGACATTATATATTGTTTATTAAAATGGCGTTTTATATTATTATATGGTAAAAAATGTTATAAATTTTTTATTTTTGATTTATTTTACATCAAATAATTAAATATTTTACTCTTTTAATATTGAAATATTTGTTAACTGGTTAAAATGAAATAGAATAACTATGTGTTAAATTTAAAAGATACGGTTCGAATGGAAAAATAAACTTCTATAAAATTTATTGGTTGATGAGATTACAACATTATCTCATATCTTAATCTAAATTGGTAATTTTTGAAGGTTTTTAGTGTTTTTTATTTTATTATAAATTAATAGTTTTTTGGTTTCTAAAAATTCCCCGCACCTCAATTATAAAAGGGAACCTCCTCCATCATTTATCCATAACTAATGAAACCTTGAAGTTCCTCCATACCCTACCAATTTCCCTTTTCAACATCCCTTGTTACTTTTTAGAGGTTTTGTTCTTCTCAAAATACAAACTCTAGTTCTATTAAGATGAGATCGAAAGGGAGAACGTCAAAGAAGAGGTAATCCCTTCTACTGATTCTTTCATATTTCCTTATACATCTACATGTACTTCATGAGTTGTCTAATTATAGAATAACAACTCAAGTAGCACTTATATAATGATTAAAACATTGATCCATGATCCAAAATCACTTAAAATGTGGATCTAAAATAGTATCCCAAACAAAATCCAAATCAAGGATTCAAGACTCTAGACACATCAAACATGGATTGTCAAAACAAACTATTATTCCAGTATCATTTATCCTCAAAAATTCAATCCACCAACTCGACAAGTTTTACCTAAATTTTTCCCCCAAAGAAAATTTGAATCTAACATGCCGCTATAAAATAATAAGAATAAACCACATTCCAACCACATTTAACTAAACATTTCCAAGGGGCGTACTTATATAAAAAAAATACATAGAATCATCTAGAACATATTTCTCAGGTAAAATAAACTTCTATAAACCCACATTATGGGATGAAAAATAAAATACCCAACCAAACAAAGAGTATCACTTTCTCAAAACCTCACTAATTTCAAAACTGCCACATCTGCAATGAAATAAAAAATTCTAAAAATACATGTCCTTTTAATTGAACCATATTCTGTAAGGAAGTTCCAAATCATTTTTACAAAATTTTTAAAACCCCCTCATCTTCTCAAAGAACATTATTTAAATAATTTCATTAATTTTCATAAATATTTTTCATAACTAAAAAAATCCATTTTTTCAATATCATCCCAAAAAATTAAATTGTATTATAATTTAAAAAACAATTAGATTTAAATATAAAATATTATCTGAAATTTAAATTAAATTTTTTTTAAACAATAACACTCAAAAATTTCTCACAAATTACTTTTACTTTTTAAACACTAAGAAAGATAAATCCCCAAAAAAATAAAAAAAGTTTCATAAAATCCAAACCCGTTTTACAAACAATCATGAAGGATTCTTTAATCACTAAAAAGAACCATTTACCAAAATAACTAAAAATATAATATAAATCCGTTCTACACAACAACCATGCCAAAAAGTTGTAATACATCAAATCCATCAAAATAAAATTCATGTCATCAACATATCTCAAGACCCACTTCAAACCACCCCCATTCAATTATGAGTCTCTCATGAGAGATCTAAAACACATAATAAATGTGATTTTGATATATTCTTGACACAACCACATAGTTTAATTGTCAATTGGTCAAATAAAAAAATATTATAATATTTACAACCTTGGGTGTTTTGTCAACATTTTGACTTATTAGGCTGTACAAACTAACCTCACACCATCGAATTTGCTTCCGTTTTCTTCCAAAAATTCAATCCAACCCCAAGTAAACTCAAATATTAAAAATTAGGATAAAAAAATAAATCATAAAGATTGAAAAATATAATAATTTCTATTTAATTACCATTTATTTAACAAAAATCAAGGATCAAGGGTCAAAATATTTATCTAGACTCTCCTTGTACCTACCTCATGAGTCTCAATAAACAATTATACCTAAAACGGACCATAGAAAAAAATATAAAAAGGTAATACTAATGGTGTAGTGTATTTTATAAAAAATTAACTAATCTCTAATTCTATGTGTAAAAAACTATCCAAGGACATCCATTTTATGAAGTCCCAAACAAACCCTCTACGAGCCTGAAGGGAATTCACGGTCCCCACAGGCTAAAAAGTCGTGTGTGGGTATCATGGGAATACACATGGTAATAGTTTAATCAAATAAAAAAAGTAATTTTTATAGTTTTAATAAGTGAAATATGGATTCAATCCTCCATATATAGAACATACATGTTGAAGAAAATAAACAGAAATAATCAAATTGAAATTGCAAATTTATATGAATGTAAACATGTAATCACTCTTCTTACCTAGTTTCGCTCTTATAAAAACAATATTATATCTATCCTTATTTACCTCATATACTATTGTGAGATATATCTACCTAGTATATTTAGAGAGTAATAAAATCCTATTTGGCATATGTGATGAAATAAATGAAATAAAAATCACCATTCCTCAATCAATCAATGGTAAATTATTGGTCCAAAGTAAAAACAAGAACCTAAAACTGATATAAAATAGGTAAGATCATAAAAACTCTTAGTATTCACACATTACCTACTAATTATATGTGAATCCCTTAGATTTTTATATAATATTATAGTTTAATACATATTTTATATGGTAGTTTTTAACATGTATTAGAAAACTGAGCCACATGCACATTTTGAATCAAATTATTTACTATAAAATATAATATATATTAGTTAAAAAATTTATATTAAACCATTAAATTGGGATAAATAGGTATAATACATCTCCCCATTTTATGTAAATTGATTAAAATACCATTTTCATAAATAATTTGAACCAAAAATAATTCCCTTAAAATATTAATGAAATAAAAAAAATATTTATTCAAATTATAAATCCAATACTTTCTTAAAACATCCCATTTTAATGTATGAAAATAATTAGACACAATGTGATTTATATACCATATAAAGGAACCTAATAATCGAGTAATCACAATCCAAGAACATAGTCAAGAAATAATGCCAAAGTAATGAAACAAATATGGGGAATACAATGGAACCATGAAACAAAATCACATAAAGTTTCCAAACAATTTGTAGCTTCAGGGGGATTATCTCTAGGATCTTGTAATAATCTACATGAACTAGAAACAAGGAAACTAGGAAAAAAATTCATATAACATCAACATCTCTGAAGACCATGTTGAAACACCTAATGATAACATCAATATAACTCCTTCATTAACATGATAAATAAAGATAATGACCCTCGGATGCCTATTACCTATAGATAATATAAAATGAAAATTCTAATATAGGATCAAGACATTCATATTAGGCTAACTATCATAAAGTATCTCGGTAGATCTTCCCTATTATATCCACTATCATAAAATGGTTTTCCATCACCCAGTTATTCTACTCTATCCTCGTACGACCTTAAAAATTCTAGAAAGGAAGTGATCAATCAATAATTACATGAACCAAATAGAATGTATTTGAAAATAATAAATGACTAACCTACTAAACCCCCATAATATGTATCCCAAATCACACACATGTGTATTAGTATCAGAAAATTCATATTAAGTTAATCATCACCCATGGGGTGAAACGAAATAATAGGAAAAAACCAAATAGGGTTCAGAGAGGGACTCATATGTTTATAAAATAATTTGAACTGAGAAACTAGACTTAAAAACACACATCTCAACTGTATTAGCTACACACTAAATTTGTAAATTCATTTGAACTCTCATTCCAAATATCAATTTAAAAAAAAATATATTTCAAAACATATTGAATGATCATTTTTAATCCAACCATTTAACAAAACATTAAAAATACAAACATGAGAAGCTAGTATCATATTTTTTTAAAAAAAATATAATATCAAACAATAATTTAAATCCACATGTCATAAATTATTTTAAAAAAATAATCAAATCCCACTTTGAAATATATTCACAAAGCACAACTCTTTCCATTAAATTTACATTCTAAAATAAATAGAACAATTTCAATGAAACAAAATTCATCCAAGAAACCATCATAAAAAACACTCATTACAATTTTAAAGGAAATTTCAAGACACCTAGAGACCTAATGTCTCAAAATAATTTCAAAATATAGATAATTCCCCATGTTTTAGAAAAATAATCCTTCAAAAAAATCTCACCCATTAAAAAATGTTATCATAATAAAAACATCTTTCAAAATACATAACATATTTAGAAAATCCAAACAGGTATAAAATAAAACTTTTAATGTGACCCATAACCATGAAATGTATATAAATATATTTGAAATTAATTTGATTAAAAAAATCATTTTAGAGTATTTTAAATTAATGAAAATTATTACAATTTTATTAAAAAAATTAAAGGAATCATATAATAATTTTCTAAATGACATAGAAAGAGTCCAAGACCCATGCCAAACACAACATGCAATCTGAAACAAAATTTAGACTACTACGATATGAAAAGTTCATATAAATTCACTATAAAGAGTTATGAATACAATAAGAAATATATAACATTTAATACAAGGGTTTTTCCTAGAGACCCCTACCGTGAAATGATGATTGGAGAGAAAAAAACAATTATTCTTTTGGGATATAGTCCCAAACATTAAATAAGGTGGACTAAGAGACCCATCACACACCCCAAAAAATAAAATATTTACAAAAATATGTCCAAAACAATTGAAATAGGTTTTGGATGAGAGATAGGGGTGATGAAGAGATGTAAATCGCAATTAAATGGATAACATAGAGGAGTGGAGACCAAACCATGTTTATTCGACTGAGAGTCCCATAGAAATCTGGGAAAAATCACATTAAGGGTGGGATTTTGGAGGAGGTGGGGGTGTGTCTAGTGTGTCAAGATAAAAATAGGGAAGAGAGTGGATTAAAATTAAATAAAATAAAATAAGGTAAAATTCCAACATTAATATAAGTAAATAATGATTTTTTACATTATTGGAGTTGTTCATGGTTTAGGCATACAAATCAACAAACTATTCCCCAATTCTTCAATCCCTACAGGAAAATTAATAGTCTCCATAATGATTACCCAAATATGGTGCCATGGGTGATCTAAATATTCTCAAACCATGTGGAATAATACTATAATTTTTATACCACTCATGCATGGTTAGTGAATGATTACTCTAGGCAACTAATAGACCATGTACATCACTTAATCCTTTATAAATTATAAAATTTAATCAAGAAATGTATGGAAAAAATAACATCATAAAATAAATTAATTAATTTAATAATTTAACAACATTGTGACATGAAGGTGTCACACAAATTCACTATAGATGTAGAATAATTTTATGAAACCCTTAATACAGTAACATCCATCCCACTATAGTGATTCTTCCAACAAATTAATTATTTTGAAATGAATCAATTATATAGAGAATATATTATCCATTACCTAGTTAATTATCCCTGAGGAGTTTTTCATAGTTTTTTTTTCAATTTTATGGGGAGTATTACTAATGTTGGTCCCATAATAAAAATACAACAATCAGAGAAGGTGATAATATGTGATGGGAGGAGTTTAAGAAAATATTCCTCTACAAATATTTTTCCCAAAGTCGATATAAAATGTATCTAAGATTATATTTGATGAAACAAAATGAGATTAAATACGTTGTTACAAATTAAACTAACATATTGAAAAACAAATTTAGTTTCTTCGGTTAATTTAATGATCTAGAAATTAATATCAAATGATTCCATAGCTTATTGAAGGCATGTCTTCCAAAAGATTTAGTTATATGGGACATTTTTTGTATAATAAAAATATTCATTTTGAAATTATGTTGGGAATGGAAAACATATATTATCATCATTTTGTATATTATTAAAGGAAATTATATTAGTATGGATATTGAAATTAAATATCTCAAGAACGAATGAAATTATAGTTTCTTGAATTCCCAAAATGTGGGTGTAATCACCCAGAAAATTTTATAAAGGGACTATAAAATATTTTTAAAATTTTATGGTCAACCATCATGATAAATAATTTTATTTAGGTTATAAGTCATCGGTCAATTAAGTAAAGTAAATGATGGTTCAAGAAAATGATTCACTAATACTTCAATTCTTTAAATGCAAGAAAATTTTAAATTATGGAAATCAATTCCCTAATCCAAGGGTTGATGAAAATAATAAACATATGCATTCTATTAATCCATGGAAACAAGGTAAATCATATGTTTTTAAAATTGTGTAATGGGTTTATGAATATTTATTTTTAAAATGAACACTTATCACTAAGTCTAGAATTTTGAAGGTTTTATTTGATTCTGGTTCTACTATATACTTTTTATTTTATCATTTTATAAATATATAAAATCTCCAACCCAATCATTATAAACTTATTTATTTATAAAAACTATTGGTGGAATGATAATTTCACATAAAGTTTAATAAATCCCATCTGATAACTGTATTTGGGAATGTGCTTCCTAAAATTTCTAAAATTTTTCATTTGGTTGATTTGATACAATTGATGGATTGGAATATACATATTTAAATATTGATAAAATTAATTTCTAGGATAGGGAAGTCACATTTAGTATCCTCAATCATCTCGTGATCATTTATTAGTTATTGTGTCAGTTCGAAACTATTATGGTAACTATATTCAATATATGGGTTTTAGTACCCAATCATGTTGCATTATTCCACACAAATAGTTTCAAATTAACTCATAATTAGAGGTATTCTTATTATAAAGTAATGTTTTGATATATTTCCTTTATAGATTCCAAGTTTCTCCCAAGATTTTTGGGATTAGTTTTCAATTGATATCATACATGGTGTTATACTGATATAAAGTACTCCTCATATAATGGAAATTGTTCAATTAGAGGAGTTGAATAGGGAACTCTTAGAAAATACTATTAATGGTGTAATATTCCGGAGTTCTTATCCATATGGTTCCCTAGTTCACTTTTTTAAAAATAAGTATGGATCAATTCATTTGTAAATTTACTATCATTAACCTATTAAGATCATGACTATGAAAATATATCTTACACCTATTACTGATTATAAATTCAATAAGTTAAAAGGATCTCAATATTTCTCAAAGGATTCCCATCAAACTAGATGTCATAAACTAATGGTGAAAAATGATGATATATCCAAGATAGCATTAGAAAAAATATATGGTCACTATGCATTTTTTTATTCCATAGGGCATAAAAATCCCCCTACAATTTTCATGGTTTTTATTAATGAATTATTTAAATAATATCCTCAATAATTTATGATAGTCTTTAAAAATTCTAATGATATTTTAGTATCATATATATACTAATGATATTATGTCATAAAACGTAAGGAATATTATAGATTTCTACTTCGATATCCTCATCATGCAATGGGTTTGATGATTCACATAACTTATCCTTATTTATTTATCTAGTGAGAATAAATATGTTTAGATGTCTAAAGAAAATCTTATTACTGGATAACATCCAATGGGAAATGGAAGAATACATGTCTTGAATCCTGGTATGAAAGAATATTAATGATACACTAAATAAATCTAAGCAGATTATGAAAACATTACCCATACAAGTTGAATGTGATTTTATTCCATTCAAATGTGTCTATGGGTTGGATTATTTTTTAAAGAGATGGCTTAGGACATGTCATGTTTTGGTAGAGTGTAAAACCATTGGGGATGTAGTATAGAAGTACCCATGATGTTTTCTTACTATATTATATTATCTCTAGTATATGATAGTTTTGGAAATTTATCTATGGTGAGGCTCCGAACTTATTATATAGGTTTGGTTGAGTAGTTAGTTCAATTGTTGTACCTTTTTCATTTGCATGATTTTTTTTTATTTTTAATTCAAGGAACTAGGGATGATCCTTCTTAGTATCCGATTATGTTCACCCTAAATATGTATATACTATTTTCAAGTTAGTATGAGTTTTTTAGAGATCAGACTGAATATTATTATTAGCTCATGGTTTTGAAAATTGTTTTTGGGAATTGTGGTTGTTTCCATCATTATTTTTTTATACTTGTAGTTTTCCTTACAGTTGTTTTAGAACATTATTACATTTCATGAGTGAACTTGGGAATTCATTATATATTTATATATATATATATATATCTAGAAAGGTATTTTATGTAGTATTCATCATATAACTCTCTTCCACATGTTCTTTTATATGGTAATTCCTCTCTTATATATTTTTATTATAGCCTCATTTCTATTCACCAACCCAAGTATTACATGAGGTGGGACTTGTGAAATAACCATCCCTCTCCCCTCATTGTGGTATTTATCATTATGGAGTGGGGGTTGGGATATAATAGATTTTAATTTGATAGTTCCATTTAAATCAATGGAGAAGGATTACAATTTATATATGATGGAGAGGAAAATAATTCCTCAACATAGTCATTAATAACACACCATTTTTGAAGAACCTAACATACCCATTTTTTCCATAAACATTCTTCTCATGTTCTATGAAAACACTTTAATGTTTGGAAGTCATGATTTTATTTAATGATAATATTAATGTCTATGAACCATTATAAATGATCATATATAGGAATATACCATAACACATAAACATATGGAATTCCTACAAGTATTTTTGTTCTCATATTCTCCAATCTTTGGGTTTTCCATGTGAATAATTTATTAGACAATGTCTCCTATACTTTTGATTACTCACATCTAAAAGTCAATATACTATGTTTCCCACCATATAACGTTATTTGACTATAAAACAATATGTAAGAATATCATTATGATACTTCAATGTTCTCATCATAGGGAGAAACTATTAGAACCACATTAATGTAACAAATTATTTTGTACATTAAAACAATAATGTTTTGTATAAGATTAATCAATATTTGATAAGGTATTAAAATTAAAATTTATAAATATAAAAGAAATATGAAGTACAATTTTTTTTCTAGGGAACAAAATCCAATATTTTAATCATCATGGCTCAATAGGTCTATGGGTGATTATAAATCTAAGATATATATTTTTTTTAGGTATCATGTGATTGGATTTTAAGTTTATTAATTATAATTTGATATTAATCAATTATGATTTGTAATAATTATGTATGTTTTATGTATATATAATAATTAAATATTTTATGTGATTTTATGTCAAATAAAATATTTTTTGGAAATAAATAATTAAATATTTAGGAATAAATTTTTAAAAGTTTAGATAACTATGGGAATTTAAAATTTATTTTGGTGAAAAATTGAATACATTTATTTTCAAGCAATTTATTTATATTTTTTGGATTACGCCTTATACTCGCTATTTTCTGATTTAATATCCCAATAGTTAATATTATTTATTGTATGAAGATTGAGGTCATTATTGGGAACATATGTGACAAATTCGGTCATGATTTTTGGGATTATAAATTTGGTAAGATTAATATGGATGAATATTATTTTTTATTATTTTTTTGGAAAGAGAATATGTTGAATTTTGGGAGAACATATAATAAAGGTTTTCTGGAAAGTTTTGGTCATATATCCAAGACTCCATTATTTTAATGTTTTTTTCTTATATTCTATTCATTATCCTCTATTTCTATGTTCCTTATTAATGAAAATATTTTCATTTCATATTTTAGAATATGAATATGGAATCTTTACAAAATATTCCAAATATAACATTATTTATTTTAAAAAAAACATATTTCCTGTTACAATTTTGATTTACTAATACCAATTTACAAGGACTGAAATTAATTTCATTCAGCTTTTATATGTTTTATATATTATAAACCTTATGTTATTTTCCATACCTTGTTTTTTTTAATGATTCATTCTTTTGGATTCTTCTGAATATTTTTGTTTCTAAGGACTATATCACCACATTAAGTGGGTTTAAAAATGAGTTAATGTAATTATGAACATCAAAATACCTTTATCATCAATAAATTTGAAAAAATGGTAATTGAGGATTCAATTTATGGAGTAAAAATCCAAAGTATTAATTTTTTTTAATGTGGGGGTGTGGAGTGTGGTAAGCTATATACATTTTGAAAGAATTAATTTTTTTATCTAGTTTATATATATTTTATGAAATATTTGTTTCAAATAATATTTCTTGTTCTTAGAAGTTGTTATATAATCTATTATACACCAATGGTATATTTTATGTTTTCATGCATACTTTATGAAATAAAATTTATTTTATTAAATGATAAATATATTTCATTAAAATGATTTGTATACTTTTATATATTAAGGATTATTTAGTAATGGGGTTTTTTATAAATGGATATTTATGATAATTATTTTTTTATATTATATTTTTATATTATAATAGTCATCGATATAAATTATTAAGCTATGAATTATGAATATTGGTTTTTATTTTATAATGAAATAATTTTCATACAAAATTATTTTTTTACCATGAATTATATGACATTATTTTTAATATTTTTTTATTTAAAGAATTAATTTAACGAAATAGTTTCTTATATATATGCCAATTAATTTTTATGAATCAAAAAGACTATTAATTAATTTTTAAAAATTATAAAATTATTTAATGTTAAAAATAACTTTTTAATATTGTATTTATTTTATTATGAATCCTTAAATAAATAATATCTTTTATCACTTGTAGAAATTAAATCTATTAAAATTTATTTCATTTTACAATTTTAATTTTAAAATGTCATAATATTTTTAAATTAATTTTTATACTTAAAAATCAACTTCCTAGTTAAATTTTAGGTTTCATGGTAAAGTTAAAATAGTTATTTTACTAAGAAATGAATTTTCATATGTGCACCTTATTTTTAATAGTAATTTAAATTTATCAATTTTAATGTATTATTCTATTAAAATGTAAAAAAATTATAAAAAGTATGTTAACATTCATTTCATAGTAATTTACATGAAATAAGATTAAGAGGACTTAAAGGGTAAAAATTAATTTTTTAATAAATATTTATATATTCATTATATTTTATGTTTTCATTTCAATGATAAAGTTATAAATTTCAAAATTTTAATATAAACAATTAAACATAATTTTTGATTAAGCATGTAAAAGTATTATATGGGATGTTTTTGATATTTTTCAGATGAATTTAATTTTTTTCTGAATAAAAATTGAAGTGGATGTTATAAATATCATAACATTTATGACATAATCATGATATAATAATTACAAAAAATACTTTGAAACAATTTTTTATTAAATATATTCATATTTGGTGTAAGGTAAATACATTAAAGATAAAAAAACATAGTTTAAAAACTTATCTTTGATATTTTTTAATCTAAGCTATATTTCATTATAATTAAACACTATTTTTTATTATTTAAATTTAATTAATTGGTTACATGATTGAATTTTGTTTTAGATTTTTCATTAAATTTAAATAACCATACATTTTTAATAATAAACCAATAAATGTCCTCATAAAAAATATTATTCGTATTATTTTTCTTAATTAATAAAATAGTCAATAATTTTTTAAAAAATGTAACGCTCTATCACTTATGAAAGAACCCCACCACCAGTTCATCCATTAAAAATTCAAAATTCAAATTAATGTCAATAATATTCCTCTTTTACTTCCATAATAATCATTCATAGTGTTATTTAGCATTTTTTCACATAAATAATTCATAATAACATCAAAAGAAAGATAGTATCCAAGAGAATATATAGTTTTGACTTTGTATGTAATGAATTATTTTACATTATTTTCAATTATCTAATTCAACAAACTATTAACAATTATGAATTATCATATTATAAAATTATAAAAAAATTTCTTTACACTTAATTAATTTTTAAACGTTACAAATGAAACAAAATTATCATATTTATCAATTGATTATAACATGTCCTAGTTTTTGATGGTATAACCACCTAGATGAATGATGATATAAAATTTTGTTTTTAATAGTTCTCAAAACTCAATTAATCATAATAAATGATATTATAATGTAAGTATTTTTTCGATTTGTATTGGTAATTTAAAATTGAACCATTATTAATATAAAATGTTTTGTTTATTATAAATTATCAAAACAAGGTTCTTTTGGTTTCATCATTTATAAATATATTTAAAATACCCATTTTAAAATTATGGTGCCTCATAATTAATTATAGAACATATATTCTAATACCTTATATGTTATATTTTGGATAAAGACATGAAACTATTATCTGGAAACATACATGTAATGATTGAAGATACCAATATCTAACATTCACCATAAACAAAAAATAATTAACAAATGAAACTCATTTATTTCATTAAAACTCAATTATTTCATTAAATTTTAAAACTCATTTTATTATTTTTCAATTCAGATCTTTTGATTCGAAAAATATTAATCTTGTAAATATTTTCCATCTCAAATTTCCTTGTTTTGAGACATGATTCATGTTATGAACTAATTTTCATATATATAGTGAATATAAATCCTATTTTACAAAATATATCCAAATTATATCATTATCAATTTTATATAAAGATCGATTTCAAATTCAATCTCTCATTTTCAATATTTTTATTCATCACCAATATGTATAGGTTTTCTTGAACACAATTTCTATTTATTGATTTATAACTATTGTTTGTGATCCGCATTATTCTTGTTAGGTGTAATGTACCCAATTATTCAATTATAATGTATTTAATAAAATTTTTTATTTTAATTATATTATAATAATATAATCATTTTTATGCCATCCATAATCTTTCTTTGGATAAATTATGATCATGATATTACAGAATCATTGTGAAAATTATTTCCTTCTCATGAGTTAATTAAGAAATTTTGAAAATTTGAATAATTTCTTATATAATTGATATATATGGGTTTTCATTATGTTGTGAGTTTGATCTAAATTATATAACCATAAAATGTATTATCTTAATTTTTATATCTCATGGAATGACATGTAAGGGACATGATAGTAAACCCAATCCACTATTTGAATTTGCCCACTATGAGATGATAGTATTGTAAGTGGGACATGAAAAAGGAACATATTATTAATTACTCTATGTATTACACATTCTTATGAAACATTCTTATACAACCTATTTATGACACATAATTATTCTATATTATCCTTTATATATTTTTCTTTTTTGGATCATGATTATTTAATCATTTTCCACACTGAAATATACCATATTTTATTTTGTTCCAAAAGTATTGTTCAATGACTAATGATCTATGATCTTTGTTTTATAAAATTATAAAATCATATAATATGTTCATGAACCATGATTATATTATCTTATCCACGTGATTATATTATCGTCACTTATGATCATCGATTATTATCACTTATGATTACAATTTCTATATCTTTGAGAATATCCTTTCATATAATTCCATTTCTCAAGGTATGTGAAGAGGTGTAAAATGTGTGATTTGTATGGAAGGGTATCATGTGTGGTGAAAATTTTCATAGATGTTAAAAAGTTATTATGTTTAATTCAAGAGTTTTGGTTTGGTGGAAATATATAACTTTTAGTGGTATAAATATGAGATTGGTCATATAAGGGGTTTTTACTAAATCTATAAATATAAAAAAAAATATTCTTATGTTTATAAGTCATGAAATATTTTTGATAAATCATTTAATTATGTGATGGATAAATTCGTAGTGTTACATTATGTATAATGATAATATTAAAATATTATATATAGATTTCCAGATATATCTAAAGTCATTCATCTTATTTATTTACATCCTTCTCAAAATTTAAATTATGGTTTTAATTTTTTTCCTTCTTCATATGGTTATACTCAGAAGTATCATATTTAAATAAAACCTAAAGGAAGAGGATTTCATATATGTGGTCAATTTTTACATATGGTTTTATTCATATTGATGTTTTTCTCTATTGTATCATATTATAAAAACATATTATGTTACTACTTTTATTGTATTATAATTTTTTATCTCAATAACATATATCATGTGTTTTTTAAATCCGCTTTACCTTGTGAAGAAATATATTAAATATGTTGATGATTTTTTTGCGTTATAGGGAAATTTAGAGAAATAGTATAGATTCAATCATCCCATTTCCTTAATATTATTATGAAAAATCAAGTTCCAATGACAGAGAGCCCATGATAAAATGTGGAAGAAAAATTACCACCATCTATTTTAGGAGTCTCATAGTTTACATTGTAAACTCATGAATTACTATCATGAACTCTAACTCTGTTAAAAAATTATAGAATAATTTTTAAATTGTTATATCTAATGGTGTTCATGGTTTGGTATTTATAAATCAACTAAATTATATCACATATTTCACTTCATTTGTAGAATAAGATATGTATTCTTCTCCTTTAGTTATAGTACAACACCTTTTAAAAAAATCATCTTCATTTTAACTACCATTGTAACACCATTAAATTTTATGAGATATATTATTTTTAAATTCCTTGATGACTTTTGTTGTATGTATATTACCTTTCATATATGCAACACCTTATTAGCTTACAGTATAAGAAACACAATTCATGGCTTGTGTTACAAAAAATTTCAGGTTCTTTTGATAGAATTTATTTAATGAAACATTTAGTATAGACTTTGATGAATTTATTAATTAAATAAGTTTGAATTATTTTATACACAATAACAGAGGAATATTTCACTACACTCAGCACTTACTTGTCTTGTGTTACACGCAATAACGACCTTCCTCGATAGCGTGTGTTGTACGCAATACCGAGTTTTTCCAAACAACGATATATTATTAAAGTATTATTATTTAATTGAATATAAACTAGACGATATGAATAGTATTAACAAACTTTTGAACTTTATATAACATTATAATTTATCATAAGTATTTTATAGAACATGATATAAGAATAAATTCATTTTTTGGATAAAAGATGTATTTTAAAAAAAAATGTAGTTTTATTGCCTTTTGATGGAGGACACATTTTAAATCTAGTTTTTGACACTTTTATAAGATCAATTTGAAAAAATATATATTTTATTTGGAAGAAAGAAATAAAATTTTACATTGGATGAATTTTTGATATTTTTCTGATAACTTTCATATTTTTATTAATATTAAAAATATCCAACCCATTAATTGATATCAAATTTTTTCATTAAAATAATTTATATGGTTAAATAATATTATGAAATTATTTTAATTTATAAATAGAATATGTTTTTATAATTTAAAACAATTTATGTTATTTTCATTAATTTTACATTGAATTCATATGTAAAAACATTTCAATCTTTTGCAATGTTTTATCTTTCAAACCAAAACCATCCCTTTTCTGAAAACAAAATTAATTTTCAATTATCTACTTCAACTTCTATGTTATGAATTTTGAAAAATGGATTCTATATCTTGAATAATTTGGTACAAATTATGTTAATAGATTAATTTTTTTGATATTATGAATAGTAAATGCAATATTTTTTTAACACGGTTAAAATTAAATCGGGTAAATTAGTGTAACAAATAATATTATATGGAAAATAAAATTATCCAAAAATAGAATAAATCATATTTTATGAATATATTTCTAACCTTAACATCTTAGGTTTGAAACATAGTCATTTAATGTGAAATTGACAATTAAAATGGCATAGATATAAATAAAACCAATGAAAGTGAAAAAATGTCAATATCACATTTCTTATAAGTATAGTAATTTTAATATTGATTTAAATAGTTTATACTTTCAAAAATAAATTTTCTATGTAACTAGTAAATTATTATATACACCAAGGTAATTTATTATTATTTTTTAGAAAATAAACAATTGCCTTAATGTCTTATTCTTTGATGATGTAAAAATTAATTAATAGCTGAGAAATTGAGGAAGCAATTTATATTAAAATCCTAATGACCATAAAATGGTCTAAACGCATGGAAAAGTCTTATTGTTCAAGTATATCTCGACCATAATCATAAAAATGTCAATATATTGACCATTTGGAGCCTTATAGAATAGATTATGACCTTTATATTATTTTATTTAAAGTAATGTTAAAGTTTTCACATTCACACATTAGTAAGTATAACAATTTTAATTCTTTCTTTTATAGAAGATAAATTAAACTAAATATATTATCATGAAATATATTAAATTTATAATTATTATAGTATTTTATTTTTAATTTTTAATTAGAAAATAAAAATAATAAATAATTACACAATATCATTGAAGTAATTATTTTATTAATAGAGATATCAAATAAAAGTTATTAAAAATATTAAAATAAATATATTTTGGGATAATTAATATGTACAATGAATATTATAGATGAAATTTACCTCATAAGAATATAATAAAATAGTTAGTTTGTAGTTATCTTGTTATCTTTATAATTTTAAAAATCAATAAATTTGATAGTGTCAAAATTGAAACTATTGATTGTTTATCAAAATAGTGTTTTATTAAATTTTTTAAAAATAATAAAACATATTTAACAATGTATAATAATTATGATATGGCCCAAATATTATAAATTATTTACTTTTTATCTAATTGACATAAAATAAATACATATTTTACCCTTTAAATATTGAAATAATTGTTACCGTAGTTAAAATGAAATGAATTAACTTAGTGTTAAATTTAAAAGATAAGGTTTGAATGGATATATTAACAAGTCTAAAATTTTTTGGATGATGATATTACGACCCTATATCATCTCATTTTCAAAATTGTGACTTTTTGATGGTTTTTTAGTGGGTTTGTATTTTATAATAGATTAATATCTTAGAGGTTTTAAAAAGTGCCCCCCACCTCAATTATAAAAGGGGACATCCTCCTTCATTTATCTGCTACTAAGTAAGCCTTCAAGTTTGTCCATACCATGCCCATTTCTCTTATCAACTTTCATAGTCACATTCTAAAGGTTCTGGTCTTTTCATAAGACCAACTCTAGATACATTAAGAGGAGATCTAAAGGATGCATGTCAAAGAAGAGGTAATCCCCTCTACCGATTCTTTCATATATCCTTCTTCATCTACTTATAATTAATGAGTTGTTTCATTATAGAATAATAACTCTAGTATAAATTATATCTTTTAATGTTATTATAATTATGAAAAAACCATATTCCACTTTCTATCCACCCAATAAAAAATGAAATCACCACGCATGCATAAGTACGGCTTACTGTCTCCATGCCATGATGTAATATGATTTTCACCACCACCTTACTTTTATGGGTATAAAAATGGATTTAATTAATTAATATAACATGATAATTATTCTGTATAATTAATATACAATCCATTTCCATAACATTTAACCATTAATTTAATGATATTGTCGCTCGTGCGTACGTACGGCTTACTGTCTCCATGATGCGATAAGATTAATTCTCCACATTAACCATTTAAGAATGAATATAAAGTATATATATATATTAAATAAGAATAAAATATATGAAGTAATAATTGTACTTGATTTACATATATATACATATGTCATTTACTTGCATCCATTCAATTCAATAAGGACACATAAACAACATTCATGTGTACGTACAACCTATCGTCTTGATGAACGGTGCATTCCATTTCATTTATCTATCTATTATATATATTTATATACATAATATTTATTATATATAAATCATTTTTACATTCTTCATGAACATAAATAAAGATATGATTAATATTATCAAGAAAAAAATTTCAGAACACATACGATAAATAAAATGACTATTACCCAAAATGTTGCTTTAACATGGAATTGATAAATAAATGGGTAATAAATATTCATAAGTGAATTATATGATATTTTAAATATTATTGTAGTTCAATTTCAAGTTAATAATAAGTATAAACCTACTATACATGAGTTTCAGACACGTATGGAAGAAATCAGACCTATGGTAAAAGATAATTTTGCAATCTCATTATTATCTGGGATTGTTTATTCGTAAGTATTTATTGGGGGTATATTTATCATTCAAACCAATATGTCATAAAAATATAATATTATTTCCATTCTTATAATATTTTTTAATTTCAATTAAACCTACTAGTGAATATTTATTAAACATTATGAAAGTAATTTATCTTTCATTTTTCATACGAGGTACTTTTTGACTTTTCCAGCAAGAGTACGAGAAGAAGGTTTTTTTAACTTATATGACCTGAACACATTTTTAAGTCTACTTAATGCCTTATTTACATGAATATTTCATTAAATTATTTCATTTCCATTTTCAACTACATTCATTTCATTTAAAATTGTATATTATTTTGAGAAATGAAAATGTTTTTGAATAAGAAAGGTTATTTTCCCCAGGAATTAAGTTCAAGTGTTTTATCATAATTATTTTCCATAAATGATGATTCTATTTAAATAAGTTTATGTTTTAATACATATTATTACTATGATTTTGTTATTTTAATGATATAATGATCTTTTATATGGATTCTTTTATGATTGAATGATGTATGAAAAACCCATTTTATTTCTTGGGTTATGCTATGATGAATGATTTACATATTTGTAGAACAGGTAGGAATTATTTTATTATGAGATGGGTGGGACCTATATCTACCTAAAAATCATCAGGTAAAAATTTATATCTCATGAGATATATATAACTATAATAGAAATTAAATCTGGTTTAGTAATATAGGGTGGGAATTGATAGTAAATCTGGTTCAGTAATACATGGCTGGAACGACAACTAAACCCAGTCCAGTAATGGACATTTTCCATTATGATGGTTTTGTAAGTAATATAGTGTATAATATGAAAATCTTATTATGCGCTTATTTTTTTCACAATTATATGCATTATTTCAGTTCTATTTTATCATGGATAATGTTCATTAATGATTTGTTCCTTACGTACCACCAAGATTTATTTTATAACTCAAAATTTTGATATTTAAAGGTTATGTTCATGTTTTTACACTATTATGATTATGTTATGTATGATGTTTTTCATTTTTATCCTTACTGAGAATTTGAGTTTATACTTTTCATACATTTTAATTTCCCTAGGATATAAATAAAGCATTTAGGCAGGAAAGAAAATGGGAATATCTTTATTGGAGATGTGGACGATCACCCACCAAGTTAGAAGATTATGATCCAAGTTTCCAAAGACACTAAACTAATACGGCCTTTGGGTGGATTTGTGTCATTTATTTATTATTTTCAAATGTAATGTGTTTTCCATGTATGTGAATCTTGTGTCATTAGAGTTGGTATCAAAGCAAAAGTTTAGTTAACCTTTGGAAACCAGGACTTGAAAACATTAGTGAGATTCCTAGAGATATTTTTATAAAATGTCTAGGGATTTAACTAAGGGTATGTCTAATAATATGTTATAGTCATATAATTATGGTAACGATCATAAATAACATAGTATTAAACCTATGATGTTGGAGATTGAATTCACTCCCCCTTGATTATGTCGTTTTCCTAGTATGGTTTTTTCCTCTCACACTATTCTTTTGGGGTTTTATAAAAATGATAGAAACTGGTGGATTCAAGTTAATGGAGAGTATTATGGACAATGTAATGATATTATTCATGATAAACCAAAATAAATGGGAGTTTTAAGGAGAAATTTCATTATTATGCCTAATCATTAGTCTCATAATATGATCAATAATCTCAACTTTGGTGAGTTTATGGACCCAGCTAATAAGAGAATGATGGAGTTTCATAGTGATCATAGAGGAAAGAGAGTTCAATTTTCCTCATTTAAATTATGTGGGAAGAGTCATAAAAGAGAATGTTTAAAGGAAATGAAAGATGCTTTGGGTTTGGAAAAAGAAGGACATAATTCCAATAATCACAAAGGAAAAGGTTCAGTTAACACAATAGACAAGGATAATGGTATTGCTAATACATCAACAACGGTTATATGTTTTAAATGTGGAATGTACAAGAATTGTGAAAATTGATTATTATGGGAAATATAATGAAGAGTATCAACAGGTTCATTTGAGTATTATTTATGTTGATAATGATGACGAAACTAAAGATGATATATGAGATGAAATAAGTGTTGAGGAATAAAATGATGAAGCTCGGTCAATGGTTTAAAAAGATATATGAATGATTGTATGTTTATCAAGAATAATTTTGTATAAGTAATTTTATGGTACTGTGGATCAAAGGAACATATTAAGACTATTACACTATTGTTTTTCCTTAATTATTTTAAAGTATATGATGAATTGTACTGGTAACCATGAAACTTTATTCAGATATTTTTGGAAAACACATGATATGTCAATAACAATGCGATAAGGAGATAATGAGTTGTTTGATAGTATTAAAGACCTAAAAACTGATATAAGGAAAAGGTGATATCATGGTTTGAGTATATATATTTTTTCCTATTATTGTTGTGTGGAAAGAGTTAATTATGAAAAAATTCATGTTTTCACTAAGTTTCTATGGTAATTTATATTATTATCATGTTTTAAGAGAATACATGACTAAGGTATTGACATGATTTGAATTTGATAATAAGGAACTACCTTATGAGATATGGGAGATAAATTTTATGTCGATTTAGTTATCCTCTTTCTAAAGATTTATATTTTCTATTTTTTTAAGGATTGTATTGTTATCCATTTATGGATAGTATAATTTATATTCCAGTTGAAGTTTGTTATATTAATGTATTATCTCACTATATGTGGCCTTATGAATATTTGATTACCTATGATAACATTTTTGTTGAGATATATATAATGACATATCTTTCTAATTCATGATCTGAATACACTTTAAGAATGAAAAATTCAGCTTCATTTCTTTAAATAAGAGACGAAGTGGAAATTGTTCAACGAACAAACAACAATGAGATTATACCCAAATTGGGTAAGTATTTATTGTCAGGAAAAATTGTTTAACTTTCGGAAAACGATCTTGAAAACCAAAAATTTTATCCAAGTACCTTCATATTTGATGAATCAGATGGTCCCTTGAATCATCGTAGAATTATGAATTTATGGTAGTTAACTATCTCTAATTCTAATTCACTATCACAATCCATCAGAAATTGATGGTTGAATTTCTCTTCAATATCCATGTTTTCACTTCCCACTTATGTTCTCTTTTTTGAAAGCCCAATGATGAATTACATTAGGTAACCATTATTTTTATAACATTCATTTTTAAAATAAATTTTTAGTATTTGTCTTTATGATGTGGGTTTCCATGAAATATACTTTAAAGTAGAAAACCTTTTTTAAACCCAACGAATTTTGAGAGAGAAATTCCTTTTAAGGGGAGTATAATGTAACACCCTAAGATTTTATAAGATATATTATTTTTAATTTCATTTCTGTATTGTGTCGTACAAATATTAGCTTTCACTATATGTGACACCTTATTATCTTGTAGTATATGCAACACTATTCTTGGCTGGTGTTATACACAATTTCATATTCCTTTGATAGAATTCATTTCATGCAACATGGAGTATAAATTTTTTCACTGTATAGATGAAGTAAGTTGGGATTATTTTATAAGCAATACCAAATGAATCTTTCACCACATGCAACAATACTTTGGCATGTATTACCCACAAGAGAAACCATCGATGATTGTTTGTGTTGTACGTTATAGTGAGTTCCACTGAACAACGATATATTATTAAAGTGTTATTATTTAATGGGATATAAAATACCTATTATAAATATCATTAAAAATATTTTGAATTTTATATAACATTATCATTCATATTATGTATTTTCTAGAACATGATATAAGAACATATTTAATTTTTTTTGGATAAAAGATGTATTTTTTAAAAAAATGTTTTTTTACTGTCTTTTGATGGCGTATGCATTTATAATGTAGTTTTCACACTTTTAAAAGTTCAATTAGACCAAATAAACTTCTTATTTGGAAGATAGAAATAAAATTTTACCTTCGATGAATATTTCATATATTTTTCATAACATTCATATTTTGATGAATAGTAAAATATGCTAAATTTTAATTTAAATAATCTATTATCACCAAATAATTTAAATGGTTAAATTATATTATTGATTGGTTTTGAAGTATTAATAGAATATATTTTTATATGTTAATATATTTTATGTAATTTTCATTAATTTTACATTGAATTCAAATGTAAAAACATTTTAATCTTTTGTAATGTTTTAACTTTTAAAGAAAAACCTGTTTTTGTTATTCTGACAGTGAGATTAGTTTTAAATTAATTAATGAAAGTTCTATGTTTTGAATATTTAAAAATGGATTATATATTTGGAATCTGTGGGTATAAATTATTTTAATAGGTTACCTTTTTTAACAATATGAATAGTAACTATAGTAATTTTAATTTAAAGCAGTTAAAGGTAAATCAGGTAAATTAGTGTATCAAATAAAACCGAAGAATCTGACAAAATGCCAAACTGATATTTCTTATAAGTATAATAATTTTAATATAGATATAACCATGTCAAATCTTCAAAAATAAATATTCCATAGAAATATTAATTAATTTCATACATCAGGGTTATTTATTTTTTAATTTTTATGAAATAAATAATTACCTTAAAGTCTTATTCTTTGATGATGAAAAAATTAATTAATTGATGATAAATCAATGAATCAATCTTTTTTAAAATCCTAATAACCCTAAAATGTCCAAAAACATGACCAAATATTGTTGGTTGAGTATATAATGACCATAATCATCCAAGCATCTGGATAGGGACCATTTAGAGCCAAATAAAATAGATTATGACATATATATTATTTTATTTAAAGTAATCTTAATGTTCTCACATTCATACTTTAATAAGTATAACAATTTTAATGTATGATTTTATAGAATATAAATTCTACTAAATATATTATAAGGAAATATATTAAATTTATATTAATTATATAATTTTAGTTTTATTTTTTACCCAAAAAAAAGTATAATAAATAATTACACTAAATCATTGTAGTAATTATTTTTTTAATGTATATATAAAATAAATATTATTACAATATTAAAATAAATATATTTTTCGATAATTAATATGAATAATAAATTTTAAATATAACCTTTTCCTAATTGTAATATAATTAAATAGTTTTTTCAAAGTTATGTGGTAATCATTATATTTTTAAAAATCAATAAATTTAATAGTGTGAAAATTGACATTATATATTGTTTATTAAAATGGCGTTTTATATTATTATATGGTAAAAAATGTTATAAATTTTTTATTTTTGATTTATTTTACATCAAATAATTAAATATTTTACTCTTTTAATATTGAAATATTTGTTAACTGGTTAAAATGAAATAGAATAACTATGTGTTAAATTTAAAAGATAAGGTTCGAATGGAAAAATAAACTTCTATAAAATTTATTGGTTGATGAGATTACAACATTATCTCATATCTTAATCTAAATTGGTAATTTTTGATGGTTTTTAGTGTTTTTTATTTTATTATAAATTAATAGTTTTTTGGTTTCTAAAAATTCCCCGCACCTCAATTATAAAAGGGAACCTCCTCCATCATTTATCCATAACTAATGAAACCTTGAAGTTCCTCCATACCCTACCAATTTCCCTTTTCAACATCCCTTGTTACTTTTTAGAGGTTTTGTTCTTCTCAAAATACAAACTCTAGTTCTATTAAGATGAGATCGAAAGGGAGAACGTCAAAGAAGAGGTAATCCCTTCTACTGATTCTTTCATATTTCCTTATACATCTACATGTACTTCATGAGTTGTCTAATTATAGAATAATAACTCAAGTAGCACTTATATAATGATTAAAACATTGATCCATGATCCAAAATCACTTAAAATGTGGATCTAAAATAGTATCCCAAACAAAATCCAAATCAAGGATTCAAGACTCTAGACACATCAAACATGGATTGTCAAAACAAACTATTATTCCAGTATCATTTATCCTCAAAAATTCAATCCACCAACTAGACAAGTTTTACCTAAATTTTTCCCCCAAAGAAAATTTGAATCTAACATGCCGCTATAAAATAATAAGAATAAACCACATTCCAACCACATTTAACTAAACATTTCCAAGGGGCGTACTTATATAAAAAAAATACATAGAATCATCTAGAACATATTTATCAGGTAAAATAAACTTCTATAAACCCACATTATGGGATGAAAAATAAAATACCCAACCAAACAAAGAGTATCACTTTCTCAAAACCTCACTAATTTCAAAACTGCCACATCTGCAATGAAATAAAAAATTCTAAAAATACATGTCCTTTTAATTGAACCATATTCTGTAAGGAAGTTCCAAATAATTTTTACAAAATTTTTAAAACCCCCTCATCTTCTCAAAGAACATTATTTAAATAATTTCATTAATTTTCATAAATATTTTTCATAACTAAAAATCCCTTTTTTCAATATCATCCCAAAAAATTAAATTGTATTATAATTTAAAAAACAATTAGATTTAAATATAAAATATTATCTGAAATTTAAATTAATTTTTTTTTAAACAATAACACTCAAAAATTTCTCACAAATTACTTTTACTTTGTAAACACTAAGAAAGATAAATCCCCAAAAAAATAAAAAAAGTTTCATAAAATCCAAACCCGTTTTACAAACAATCATGAAGGATTCTTTAATCATAAAAAGAACCATTTACCAAAAAAACTAAAAATATAATATAAATCCGTTCTACACAACAACCATGCCAAAAAGTTGTAATACATCAAATCCATCAAAATAAAATTCATGTCATCAACATATCTCAAGACCCACTTCAAACCACCCCCATTCAATTATGAGTCTCTCATGAGAGATCTAAAACACATAATAAATGTGATTTTGATATATTCTTGACACAACCACATAGTTTAATTGTCAATTGGTCAAATAAAAAAATATTATAATATTTACAACCTTGGGTGTTTTGTCAACATTTTGACTTATTAGGCTGTACAAACTAACCTCACACCATCGAATTTGCTTCCGTTTTCTTCCAAAAATTCAATCCAACCCCAAGTAAACTCAAATATTAAAAATTAGGATAAAAAAATAAATCATAAAGATTGAAAAATATAATAATTTCTATTTAATTACCATTTATTTAACAAAAATCAAGGATCAAGGGTCAAAATATTTATCTAGACTCTCCTTGTACCTACCTCATGAGTCTCAATAAACAATTATACCTAAAACGGACCATAGAAAAAAATATAAAAAGGTAATACTAATGGTGTAGTGTATTTTATAAAAAATTAACTAATCTCTAATTCTATGTGTAAAAAACTATCCAAGGACATCCATTTTATGAAGTCCCAAACAAACCCTCTACGAGCCTGAAGGGAATTCACGGTCCCCACAGGCTAAAAAGTAGTGTGTGGGTATCATGGGAATACACATGGTAATAGTTTAATCAAATAAAAAAAGTAATTTTTATAGTTTTAATAAGTGAAATATGGATTCAATCCTCCATATATAGAACATACATGTTGAAGAAAATAAACAGAAATAATCAAATTGAAATTGCAAATTTATATGAATGTAAACATGTAATCACTCTTCTTACCTAGTTTCGCTCTTATAAAAACAATATTATATCTATCCTTATTTACCTCATATACTATTGTGAGATATATCTACCTAGTATATTTAGAGAGTAATAAAATCCTATTTGGCATATGTGATGAAATAAATGAAATAAAAATCACCATTCCTCAATCAATCAATGGTAAATTATTGGTCCAAAGTAAAAACAAGAACCTAAAACTGATATAAAATAGGTAAGATCATAAAAACTCTTAGTATTCACACATTACCTACTAATTATATGTGAATCCCTTAGATTTTTATATAATATTATAGTTTAATACATATTTTATATGGTAGTTTTTAACATGTATTAGAAAACTGAGCCACATGCACATTTTGAATCAAATTATTTACTATAAAATATAATATATATTAGTTAAAAAATTTATATTAAACCATTAAATTGGGATAAATAGGTATAATACATCTCCCCATTTTATGTAAATTGATTAAAATACCATTTTCATAAATAATTTGAACCAAAAATAATTCCCTTAAAATATTAATGAAATAAAAAAAATATTTATTCAAATTATAAATCCAATACTTTCTTAAAACATCCCATTTTAATGTATGAAAATAATTAGACACAATGTGATTTATATACCATATAAAGGAACCTAATAATCGAGTAATCACAATCCAAGAACATAGTCAAGAAATAATGCCATAGTAATGAAACAAATATGGGGAATACAATGGAACCATGAAACAAAATCACATAAAGTTTCCAAAAAATTTGTAGCTTCAGGGGGATTATCTCTAGGATCTTGTAATAATCTACATGAACTAGAAACAAGGAAACTAGGAAAAAAATTCATATAACATCAACATCTCTGAAGACCATGTTGAAACACCTAATGATAACATCAATATAACTCCTTCATTAACATGATAAATAAAGATAATGACCCTCGGATGCCTATTACCTATAGATAATATAAAATGAAAATTGTAATATAGGTTCAAGACATTCATATTAGGCTAACTATCATAAAGTATCTCGGTAGATCTTCCCTATTATATCCACTATCATAAAATGGTTTTCCATCACCCAGTTATTCTACTCTATCCTCGTACGACCTTAAAAATTCTAGAAAGGAAGTGATCAATCAATAATTACATGAACCAAATAGAATGTATTTGAAAATAATAAATGACTAACCTACTAAACCCCCATAATATGTATCCCAAATCACACACATGTGTATTAGTATCAGAAAATTCATATTAAGTTAATCATCACCCATGGGGTGAAACGAAATAATAGGAAAAAACCAAATAGGGTTCAGAGAGGGACTCATATGTTTATAAAATAATTTGAACTGAGAAACTAGACTTAAAAACACACATCTCAACTGTATTAGCTACACACTAAATTTGTAAATTCATTTGAACTCTCATTCCAAATATCAATTTTAAAAAAATATATTTCAAAACATATTGAATGATCATTTTTAATCCAACCATTTAACAAAACATTAAAAATACAAACATGAGAAGCTAGTATCATATTTTTTTAAAAAAAATATAATATCAAACAATAATTTAAATCCACATGTCATAAATTATTTTAAAAAAATAATCAAATCCCACTTTGAAATATATTCACAAAGCACAACTCTTTCCATTAAATTTACATTCTAAAATAAATAGAACAATTTCAATGAAACAAAATTCATCCAAGAAACCATCATAAAAAACACTCATTACAATTTTAAAGGAAATTTCAAGACACCTAGAGACCTAATGTCTCAAAATAATTTCAAAATATAGATAATTCCCCATGTTTTAGAAAAATAATCCTTCAAAAAAATCTCACCCATTAAAAAATGTTATCATAATAAAAACATCTTTCAAAATACATAACATATTTAGAAAATCCAAACAGGTATAAAATAAAACTTTTAATGTGACCCATAACCATGAAATGTATATAAATATATTTGAAATTAATTTGATTAAAAAAATCATTTTAGAGTATTTTAAATTAATGAAAATTATTACAATTTTATTAAAAAAATTAAAGGAATCATATAATAATTTTCTAAATGACATAGAAAGAGTCCAAGACCCATGCCAAACACAACATGCAATCTGAAACAAAATTTAGACTACTACGATATGAAAAGTTCATATAAATTCACTATAAAGAGTTATGAATACAATAAGAAATATATAACATTTAATACAAGGGTTTTTCCTAGAGACCCCTACCGTGAAATGATGATTGGAGAGAAAAAAACAATTATTCTTTTGGGATATAGTCCCAAACATTAAATAAGGTGGACTAAGAGACCCATCACACACCCCAAAAAATAAAATATTTACAAAAATATGTCCAAAACAATTGAAATAGGTTTTGGATGAGAGATAGGGGTGATGAAGAGATGTAAATCGCAATTAAATGGATAACATAGAGGAGTGGAGACCAAACCATGTTTATTCGACTGAGAGTCCCATAGAAATCTGGGAAAAATCACATTAAGGGAGGGATTTTGGAGGAGGTGGGGGTGTGTCTAGTGTGTCAAGATAAAAATAGGGAAGAGAGTGGATTAAAATTAAATAAAATAAAATAAGGTAAAATTACAACATTAATATAAGTAAATAATGATTTTTTACATTATTGGAGTTGTTCATGGTTTAGGCATACAAATCAACAAACTATTCCCCAATTCTTCAATCCCTACAGGAAAATTAATAGTCTCCATAATGATTACCCAAATATGGTGCCATGGGTGATCTAAATATTCTCAAACCATGTGGAATAATACTATAATTTTTATACCACTCATGCATGGTTAGTGAATGATTACTCTAGGCAACTAATAGACCATGTACATAACTTAATCCTTTATAAATTATAAAATTTAATCAAGAAATGTATGGAAAAAATAACATCATAAAATAAATTAATTAATTTAATAATTTAACAACATTGTGACATGAAGGTGTCACACAAATTCACTATAGATGTAGAATAATTTTATGAAACCCTTAATACAGTAACATCCATCCCACTATAGTGATTCTTCCAACAAATTAATTATTTTGAAATGAATCAATTATATAGAGAATATATTATCTATTACCTAGTTAATTATCCCTGAGGAGTTTTTCATAGTTTTTTTTTTCAATTTTATGGGGAGTATTACTAATGTTGGTCCCATAATAAAAATACAACAATCAGAGAAGGTGATAATATGTGATGGGAGGAGTTTAAGAAAATATTCCTCTACAAATATTTTTCCCAAAGTCGATATAAAATGTATCTAAGATTATATTTGATGAAACAAAATGAGATTAAATACGTTGTTACAAATTAAACTAACATATTGAAAAACAAATTTAGTTTCTTCGGTTAATTTAATGATCTAGAAATTAATATCAAATGATTCCATAGCTTATTGAAGGCATGTCTTCCAAAGGAATTAGTTATATGGGACATTTTTTGTATAATAAAAATATTCATTTTGAAATTATGTTGGGAATGGAAAACATATATTATCATCATTTTGTATATTATTAAAGGAAATTACATTAGTATGGATATTGAAATTAAATATCTCAAGAACGAATGAAATTATAGTTTCTTGAATTCCCAAAATGTGGGTGTAATCACCCAGAAAATTTTATAAAGGGACTATAAAATATTTTTAAAATTTTATGGTCAACCATCATGATAAATAATTTTATTTAGGTTATAAGTCATCGGTCAATTAAGTAAAGTAAATGATGGTTCAAGAAAATGATTCATTAATACTTCAATTCTTTAAATGCAAGAAAATTTTAAATTATGGAAATCAATTCCCTAATCCAAGGGTTGATGAAAATAATAAACATATGCATTCTATTAATCCATGGAAACAAGGTAAATCATATGTTTTTAAAATTGTGTAATGGGTTTATGAATATTTATTTTTAAAATGAACACTTATCACTAAGTCTAGAATTTTGAAGGTTTTATTTGATTCTGGTTCTACTATATACTTTTTATTTTATCATTTTATAAATATATAAAATCTCCAACCCAATCATTATAAACTTATTTATTTATAAAAACTATTGGTGGAATGATAATTTCACATAAAGTTTAATAAATCCCATCTGATAACTGTATTTGGGAATGTGCTTCCTAAAATTTCTAAAATTTTTCATTTGGTTGATTTGATACAATTGATGGATTGGAATATACATATTTAAATATTGATAAAATTAATTTCTAGGATAGGGAAGTCACATTTAGTATCCTCAATCATCTCGTGATCATTTATTAGTTATTGTGTCAGTTCGAAACTATTATGGTAACTATATTCAATATATGGGTTTTAGTACCCAATCATGTTGCATTATTCCACACAAATAGTTTCAAATTAACTCATAATTAGAGGTATTATTATTATAAAGTAATGTTTTGATATATTTCCTTTATAGATTCCAAGTTTCTCCCAAGATTTTTGGGATTAGTTTTCAATTGATATCATACATGGTGTTATACTGATATAAAGTACTCCTCATATAATGGAAATTGTTCAATTAGTGGAGTTGAATAGGGAACTCTTAGAAAATACTATTAATGGTGTAATATTCCGGAGTTCTTATCCATATGGTTCCCTAGTTCACTTTTTTAAAAATAAGTATGGATCAATTCATTTGTAAATTTACTATCATTAACCTATTAAGATCATGACTATGAAAATATATCTTACACCTATTACTGATTATAAATTCAATAAGTTAAAAGGATCTCAATATTTCTCAAAGGATGACCATCAAACTAGATGTCATAAACTAATGGTGAAAAATGATGATATATCCAAGATAGCATTAGAAAAAATATATGGTCACTATGCATTTTTTTATTCCATAGGGCATAAAAATCCCCCTACAATTTTCATGGTTTTTATTAATGAATTATTTAAATAATATCCTCAATAATTTATGATAGACTTTAAAAATTCCAATGATATTTTAGTATCATATATATACTAATGATATTATGTCATAAAACGTAAGGAATATTATAGATTTCTACTTCGATATCCTCATCGTGCAATGGGTTTGATGATTCACATAACTTATCCTTATTTATTTATCTAGTGAGAATAAATATGTTTAGATGTCTAAAGAAAATCTTATTACTGGATAACATCCAATGGGAAATGGAAGAATACATGTCTTGAATCCTGGTATGAAAGAATATTAATGATACACTAAATAAATCTAAGTAGATTATGAAAACATTACCCATACAAGTATTGAAATTGAAAGATATTCCCCTAGATTTTTTATAGGGCTCCCCATGATATCTAAAGTCCATAATCCCATTTGGTTTGTTGTCAAACATAATATTGAGTTAGTTAATTTTATTAACATCAATGAAGATACATCACATGTCTAAATCAACATGATTCAAAAGGAGGAAGAGGTAAAGAATCTTGTAATATCACACTCTGTTGTATCAGATTGGGATTTGATTATTTTATCAATGTTATAAATATATCTTTATCAAGAACTATAGATATAGTTTATCTTTATTACTATATGTCAAACATATAATAATCATACTATAATGGTGATGGTACAGACAATTCAGACAATTCAAGTTTATCTTTATTACTATATGTCAAACTATAGATATAGTTTATCTTTATTACTATATGTCAAACTTGAGTGTGATAAAGATAAACTATATGGTGATGGTACAGACAATTCAGTAGCATAACAAAGTAGAAAAATTCGACAGAAGAGTTATTTACCTGACCATCGACAAGATCTAGTGTATGAAGTTGGTGATAAGATGTTACTCTAGACATCTACATTAAAATTAGTTATAATATTTCATATAGAATAGATACTGAGTCTTAGGTATATTTTTTCAAGAAAGAATCCAGATATTATTGAGGATATAAACAATCTCTTATCACTGCTTCTATACCTCTCCAAAGTAAATGATGTGATCCATGTATAGCTTTTGAGGATATAAATAGCATACCCTTAACTTATGATAAACATATATGTTTTGAAACATTAATATGATCTATCATATGAAGAAAAACATTTTCTAATCCAAGATATAATAGTTATGATTCATTGGAACATGAATAACCATTAGGTCAATGTTTCATGGTGGAATCCAATGTTTTAGGGTCCTACACGGGAGCATAAGGATGTAATGAGATAAAAATATCCTCAAGTTTTTTTTCATATTTATAACATTTCTAAGACATAATTATTTATCTAGGGGTAGATTTTAAAAATATGTGATTTCAGTAAATATTCCTTTTTAAAATAATCATTTTATTAAATATATTGAATCGCATGAAATAGTGGACCAAAAATAACCATTAGAGGTTTTATTAAGATAAAAAATAATAATTGTGCATTAGTCATTAAATTGGTGGATATAAATCAATTTTTTCGCATTATGAAATATATAGAAAGAGAAAGATTTAGGCTAGTTTTAATAAAAATGCACTGATGAAATTCAATTACTATAACTAAGAAACTAATAAGATCATTTTATTCTTACTTTTGTTTTATAAAATATTTTTTTATATGATATTTATTTTTATCTTAATAAACTGAATATTCAATTCTTAAATAGTGATAAATTATACCATTAATATTTATAATGTATTAAAACTAATTTAATTTTCTATTGATAATAAATAATAAAAATAATAGTTTCTATTTTAGAAAATAATTTTTATATAAAAATATCATTGTATTTTATGTTTCTATTTAGAAGTTATATTTTTAAATATTTTAATTTTAATTTTAAAAATTAAAAACAAATTAAAATTTTGTGACAATATTTCCTTTAGTTTCATTTTCTAGATTTTTCAAGAAGGAATTATTTTTTTTGTGAATATTGAAAAGTATCATTTTTACAAATACCACAAAATTTTCAAGTTAGTTAGATATAACCATATAATAATATTTAGGAAACATTTTAAATTGTAAAAAATAATTTTAAATGTAAAAGTATGATTTTATAAATCTTACGATGAATTTATAAACTATTATTTGATAATTTAGAACTTACGTTGTATTTTTTCGATCACTATTTCTAATTTTTTTTCATTTATTATATTAGAATTAAAATTTTAACAGTATAATAAGTTTTAAAAAATATAATTGAATTCATATTTGGAATCATGTTATCCAAATTATTTAATATGTTACATTCTAATTATTGGCATAAAAATAAATTACTTGTGTAAAAATTAGTTACCATGGTAAAAGTTAAAATGATTGAAGTGTTGAATTTATGGGGTAAAATACCTAAAACATGGTAAAAAATTATCAAAATGAGTTTTTTTGGGTTTTATTGAACTCAAAATATATAACCATTTATTAATTTAGACATTATTCTACTTTCCATGTTAAAAATGATTTATTTACTAGGAATTCATATTTACAAAAAATTCATTCCCTTCACTTATAAAAGGAACCTCATACCAACCACACAAATATTCAATAAAACATTTCTTTTCTATATTATTTTTAATTTAATTTCAAAATACTCTTTTGTTCTTGTACCCTTATTCTCATATTATATTTACTTATCTACCATGTTTTAACATTGTGAGATTTTAATCCCACCCTTTCTTATGTTTCCTTTTTCAAGGATATAAATAATGGTTTTATGTGGGTTATGTTAATGTAAATGACTAAAGGGGGTGATCATTATAAGATATGTTCAAGATCCTTCACTAAATAAGATATTTTTCTTCCTAGTATCTAAATACACTAAACTATAATAGTCCTCAATCATGTATTCATGTCATGTAATGGATATTCATATGTTGAGATTTAATATCTATGTTTGAAGAGATAGGGTATTCATAGTTATAATCAAAGGGTTGGTTTAGTTTAACCTTTGGAAAATCAGATGATAAACTTTTAGTGAGAGCCTATAGGATAAACCTATCTATATTAAACAATTATATGTTATGTTAAAGAAAAAATTGCTATTTTCCATGAAATATATTCATTTATAGACTCTAGAAGTGGTTGTAGTTATAGATTAGAGGTATTTATGGTTAATATCTCTTAAAATGGCTTGTTTTTTTTGACTTGAGCATTACAAATCACACAAAAATATTCCTAACGTCACACCTGGGTTGACACTCCCAAAATATATTCCTATTTTAATCATATTTTATTTATGAACCTTCATAATGGATTTGATCATATTGTGACTACAAATGACCTAGGTTAAACCTATGGTGTCATTGATTTCAATGATTTTTTTAAATTTTTAAATTCGGAAAATTATTTTACATGATTATGTTATTTTCCAGTATGATTAGTGTTTCTCACACTATGATTTTAATGTTTTATTTAGTTGATAGAGCCCAATTAAATAATGTTAATAATTAATTTGATGGAAAATTAAATGAATTTCTACAAAAAGAAATTCATGTTATGCAATATTGATTGAAAAATATAATAACTATGCTACCGAAACATTCTCAGTATATGAATCGTGTAGCACATAATAAATTTTAAAGGGGGAACAACATTCCATTGATTCCTACATGAGAAAAAAAACATTGTCATTTAGTGGTTATTTTTATCCACTAGTTTCATAGAAATAGATCGGCACAAATGAAAAGATATTTTCCATAATATAGTGTACAAAAAAATTAAAATTTCAGTTTGGATGTCTATCGTTTTTGAAGGAGTAGTGGATAAACTGGGTAATATTATCAAGAACACAAGGGAACATGATGTAAATGACTCAATGGATTAGAGTGAATTCATTAAAATATTTTTCAATATGTGTATTCATCATATTACTTATAAAAATGTAGATAAAAAGTTCCTTTTGATAAATAAAAAGGATGATAAATCTATTATTATATATGAATATACTTTTACAAGAAATGAAAGGTATGATTTTGGTATTATCATACCGATTGAATATAAGGTTGTTTGACTCTTTAGTTTCTTAAAACAATGACTTTTAAGGGTGTCATCTATAATGTACTTCTGTAGCCTTAATGAAATTTTTTAATGGGGTATCATGTTGAAAATTGATATCCAAGTTACCTTTCAATATCAAGGTTTTGTTAAGAAGATAACAAATGAATTCAAAGGAAAATTAAAAAACCATGGATGGAAGAAGATGTGATTTCTTTTATTCTCAAACCATGGAAAGAAACAATATGGAAATTTTTTAAAGGGACTAGTAAATATTTTATGTGACGGAAATAAGTTCATCAAGAAATTTATTTGTACACTCATGGAAAGAAGTTATCTAATGATATTAAAATATAAAATTTTATATAGAATGAAACACCAATACTCCAGTGTTTCAAATGAAACATATATTTCCACGGTGATATCTAGTGACTAAATCCAATGGTTAGTGACAACGATTTATTTTATTATCATTATAATCCATTTTATAAAGGTAAATCTCATAAAATAACTATTTTTTATGAAGAGTGAAATAATGACATGATGAAAGGTGTATATACCATCCACTCTATAATATTACTGTCTTATTTGACAATATATATACCCATTATTTTGAATCTAAAAAAATTTATATGAGTATCAAGATGCTACTGAAACATGTAGTTTTAGAATTAGTAATGAAAAATTTTAATGGTGTGATGATCACATATCAAGTATATGACTTCTCTATGGTTGATGTTTTTTATAATTTTCTAAAAAAATCATTTCATTCTTACTATTGTTGAGATTTATGTCTTGTTATACTTGTATTTTATTTCTATACATAAATCCAACATCAATTGTGAAGAAAGGATGTCATGTTTGATATTCCAAAAAATACTTATGATCAACTCTCAATGTGATTATATATATGAACTTTTTATGGAGAGCACATCTATTTTATAGTTATTGATTCACTTTCATAACATCTATTTATCATAGATGGTTGGGGAAAACTAATCATCAATGATATGAATATTGTGCTTGAATTTTTTATGTATTTCTAGAAGAATTTAATTGTCTTTCAAAAAATCATGAAGTACATTTTTCAATATAAATAATACTAGGTTACTCAATAATTTCAAAGACTCCCTATAGAGTGGCCCAAATTTGAGTTGTATGAATTAAATAAGGAACTATGGGAGAACCATGAAAAGGGATTCATTTGGTGAAGTGTTTGTCCTTAGGGTGACCATATTCTTCTTTTAAAAAATATATATGGATCAATTTGACTCATCATTGATAATTGGGAGCTAAAAATGATCTAGAATCAAGAACAAGAATCATACAACCTATATATATGGCTTATTTCATCAACTATGTGGAGGTAAATACATTTCCTAGGTTTACCATCATTATTGATATCATCAGTTTTGGTTCTACAAGGAGGATAAAACCAAAATATATTTACATGGAAGGAATAAAAACTAGGAATATATTGTGATTCCCATATGTGTTACGAATGCACCCTCTATCTTCATGAATTTAGTAAATTGAGTTATTATATATTACCTTAATCCAATTATGCTCCTCATTGTAGATTATATTCTTATCTAATCAATGAGAAATTAATATAATGAAGATCACATTAGATATTCACTGAAGATATAATATATAGAGAAAAAATATGAAAATTCTTTAAACTATGATTTTTGGCTGCAAAAGGTTTCATTTTTGTGTCATATAATGTCATGAGGGGTTGTATATGTAGATCAATAAATTAAAGAGGGGACTAAATTTTGGATCCATCTAACTATGGTGACTGATATCCATATATTTATTGGTTTATCTAGATATTATCGATTGATTTTTGAGAATTTATCATGAATATCTAGTCCACTTAATATTTAAACTTATAAGGGAGCCATGTTCTACTGGACAGATTAATGTCAGGAAAACTTCATGGAACCAAAAAAAAGGTTAGTTAGAAAATATATAATTACATTACCCTATAGTGGATAATGGGTTTTAATATAATTTGATTCTTCCATGATGGTAATGGGGTGTTTTCTTATGCAGAATGAAATTTTTTTATCCCAAGGTGTCATGAAAATTGATGACTTAGATGGAAAATTACGAAACTCATGATTTAGTGTTAGTTTCTATATTTTTTTATTAATGATGTCGATGAATTATCTTTATAGTGATCATTTTTATATATATACTTATCTAAAAAAATAAAAACATATATTCATATAGATGGTGTTGAATATACACAAGAGAATATCGATATTGCTGATTAAAGATTATGACTTCTAAATACCTTACCAACTAGTAAATAATACAAGGTGGATAATTATTTAATTTGAAATTATCATGTTATAATGTCCCTGATAATTATCATAAAATATCGAATATTTCTTTGTGTGCAAATGATGGATCTATAAATCTCGAGTATAGTAGGGAAATATTATATTTCCCAATTGAATGTTTTATTATTGATCCACATGATTATTATACTGGCATATAATTAAGACACTAAGACAAAAAAAATATGGTTAGAAATGTTTATGAGTTTAACCATAAGTATTGTGGAATGGTAATGTTCTGAAACTGTGTATGTGTTCCATCTATTCTAGATTTCGTGAAGAATCTGTCTGGGGAATCTCATGGTTCTTCATTATTTATTCATCCTAGAAGTATGGAGATATATAGACATTTAAAAGATTATATCTAGTGGGATGTCATAAATAGAAACATTGTAGAGTAACTATCTTGGTTCTTAGTATTTCATTAAGTAAAACATGAGAGAAAAAAGTCTCATGGAATGTTATATCCATAACTCATAATCTAATTTAAATGAGAAAACATCACCCCTAATTTTTTATTAGACTCCCTAAAACTTCTATATTAAATAATTATATATTGGTTTTTAATGATAAAATTATAAATACAACACACTTCATCTCTAGAAGATAATATTTCACTTTGGATCATATTGTTTGGATATTTATTAATGATCCAGCAATGTTGACTAGAGTACCACATACCATTGGGTCGGATTATGATCCAAGGTTTACCTTGATGTTATGGTGAAATCTGTTGAAATATCTTAATATAGTCTTGACTTTTAGAATTGTGTGTCATTCATAGATATATGGTATGTATGAGAGAAAAATTTAAACCCTAGTGGATATGTTGAGATCTTGTTCACTAGATTTGAAAGGTTTCCAGGACTAATAAATTCCTCTAGTTGAGTTTTTATACAACAATTTTTTTCATTCAAGAAACAATATATATCCTTATGATCTTCCCTATGGATATAATTATAGAGCCCTATCATGCTGAAATGTTGTTAGAGAAAAAATGGTATTAGAACCTAAAATTTTGGATGAAATGGTAGATAATGTAATATCTAATAAGAAACACATCATTGTAGATTAAATTTGTAGAAAAAGTTATGATTATAATCACTAGCGTGATCTATAATTTATGTTGGGGAAAATGTCTTCATAATAATTTATCATTAGAAGAAGGTTATGATATTTATAAAGAATGTAAAATTATTCCCCAGTTATATCAGTCCCTTGGAAATTCTTAATCATATTTGGACCATATATTATCACTTGGGGTTTCCATAAAACACATATTAAGTCCAAAATTTGTTCCATGTATCTATATATAAAAAATAAATACTTTATATTTCACATTTACTGAACTCAGAGACCATACAGATGAAGAAAAACATTTCATATGTGGAACAATTAGTGTAGATATGGGATTGTATGGGGAATGTACTATAGAACAAGACCATACACCTAGTCAATTTTTGGTTGTGAAACTATTATTTTAAGGAACCTATAAGGGAACAAGAGGATATGATGGGGAAAATGTGAGAACATTTTTTCGAATCAATGTGATGAATCTTGAAGGAAAAGTTCCTTTCAAAGGTGGTATAATGAACAACAAGAGAATTTATGGATTCTTTTTTCAAATAATTTAAATTTTTATAAAATAATTTTCAACATATAAAATTATTTTCTTATATATATTTTTTCACACACAACACTTGGTTTATATTTCATCCCAAGAGACATAAAATTTTAACGAATCGTGAAATATATATAGATTTATTGTTATCATTTATATGAGATCATTATAACATAGACGTTAGACATTGAGATATTAATTGTAAAAAATAATGTTTAAATATAATGAATGATGGTTTCATATATATATAAAAATTATTGATAAAAATTAATTATTTTTTAGATTATCCATTATATATTTTGAAATTACTACTTTGTCAAAAAAATTATTTTTTGAACAATAATAAAAATTAATTTCTTAGTATTTTTTAATACTAATTTTATTAAACTGCCTTTATTTTTTAAAATCATCAAATTAATATTATCTTTTGTTTATTTAGTGGGTTTTTATCATTATATTTATTTCTCAATGAATATTAATTTGTACTAGTTTTTATTAAAAAAACACATCATAAAATTATTAGGATATTTTTTATTTTAAATATTTTTTCTGTAATATTTGAAAAATTATATATCTATTAATAAAATAAATATCCCTTGAATACTTCTCATGTTTAATTATTCTATAAAAACTTTTTAATCATTTAAAAAAACTTTCATTGAATATAAACATTCTCATTGCCTTTAGGGATTAATTTTAAATTACATATTGAAAATTCTTTGAATATAGTTTTTAAAAATGGATTCCATATTTTTAATCATCATAATTGTTTTTTATAACAAGGCCAGCATATGTTTTTCAAAAATTAATAGTAAAATAAAAATCAATATTTATCATAGTTATGGTAGAAATGTGTTTTTTGGGGGGGTTTACCTAAAATTATAATGGTTAAAATGACCTATTACCTTGTATAAAATCTATTTTATGGAAAAATTTCCACATTATCATGACCGATGTTAAAATGCGATTACTTTTGGATCCTTTTGACATTTAAAAATCATGGGAATCAATTTTTATTTTAAAAAATTAGAAATGTGACACTCACCACACTTATAACAGGCCACCCACTCTACAATCATTTTTAAAACATGAAACACTTTTTGTTATTCCAAGATCCTAAAAAATTACATCAAAAATTGTGTTTACTCATCTTATACTCCTTACTTCATTATGAAATATAACCTATGAATACTTTTGTTGTAGACAGAAAGATGTTTTATGAATAAGATGTAAATTCTTTAACATATGTCTTTATTTTATTTATTACTCCACCTCCTTCTATTAATCATAAGCCATGATGATATAATAACCTTAGTATATTCTATATATTATGTTTTCTAGGTTATTAGAATTATCTAAAACCATAAAAACTTCCATCAAATGGTTTATGTAATCATCATTCATATGTATGCCAGACTTCTTCATCGTGAAACAATTTCATTCAATTTTCCATCACCAATGCTCACAATTGGATAATTTGATGGATTTATTATTTATAAATGATAATTATTATTTTATTATTCTTAATTAATCATGATATCTTATTTTCCTTCTAACTTTACATTTTGATGGAATACGATAGTGTCACTCATTTGTACGGTGCACTACCACCCCGCAAAGAGTTGTGATTCATTTATGATTTACATGGAAGTTAATAAGGATGGGTTTCATGAAAAGATTATATATATATATATATACCATTAATACGATTCATTAATTTTAATAAATTAATCACCTTTTTTTTCAATCTTACAATAAAAATAGACACAACATTCATGCGTACGTATAACCTACTATCTCAATGAACAGCGCATTTCATTTCCTATCACTATATTTTGTGGAAAATCCAAATTAATATATAATTAATATATATAATATTTATATCATGATTAAAATTATTGATATGGTAGAACATTGATCAAATAATGAGGTCCAAAAATAATGAATCAAAACACACAGGAAAAACAATGTAGGCATTACCTGAAACGTGACATTAACATTGAATTATTAATAAATGGGTAATAAAAGGTTATAAGTGAATAATATATGATATTTTTTATATATTTTCAGATTTCAAATATATGTATAATAAAATTATATTTATTATATAGTATTTTTTAACATTTACAAAATAAATAAATACTTATGGTAAGATATTTTGGCCTCAATTTGCCTCATTTGAGACATAAGTTTTATTATGGACCTGTCTTATTTAATGATATGTATATACATCCCCCATTGACGTGTGATGTTTAGATGTTAGTTATTATCATGATATTATATGTTACATTTAATATTGTTCCATTATAGGTCTTATGATTCAAATTTACCAAAGTTGTAATTATTTTATGTTACAATCTCATTATTGTCAGTGTTGTTTATGATTTCTTATTAGATGGAAATATATTGTAATCTATATCTCAATAAACTTAGGAATTTTTTTCTACTATGGTTATTTCATGAGATTTCAATTTCATCCTTAATTTTTCCCTAATTCTATACTAATGATTTCCAAAAAAACAATGTTTTTAGGCAAAAAACATGTATCTCTATCTCCTATTGAAAATCAATTTTTCATTGAAAGCCATGTTTTTGAAAAAAAATTGAAAAATGTTTTTGAAATTTTTTTTGAAAAATGTTTTCAACATTATAAAATATATTTATTAAATATATTTTTATCCTTTTTAGTTTTATAAATAAATCTAAAGTCATATTCAAGTTGTTTTCTAAAAAAATCATGTTTGACAATTTCTAAAATTGTTTATATAACCTTCATTTTAAAGAGTATGACATGAAAATAAATCTCATAGGTCATCAAATCTATTTTTTTTAAAGAATAATTTATAATAATTCATTGTTAATTTCAAATAAAATGATTCTAAAAATTATTTATTTTTTATAAACTGATTTTGTGAGTAAAAATGATATTATCCTCAAGAAATATTTTAAATGATCTTTCAAAATAAATTCACATTTAATATTAGATCTTTTTATGTTACATAAGCATTTCTTGATATATGATCCAAAAAAACCATCCAAATTATTTCTATTAATCATATATATTTATGATGTCATGATTTTTATGAAACACATTTCATTTAATGGGTTACTATATGATGTATTCATTATGATATTATGTCATAGATATTTATGATTTTAATTATTTGATTAGTTAGACCTAATATATCCCCCCCAATAAATTAGATACTGATTTATATATTATGAGATAAAAATTACTTTAATTGGGAGTGAACCTAGTTCATAAAGGGACTTAGTCATCAATTATGGTCTTGGGAGTGATGATTTAATACTATGATGGTTTGGGGAGTGAATCCATTACACTATAATATCCTTGAAAATTATCATTGAAAACTATGGATATGATTTTATATTCTCATGTGTATGAAAAAATTCATTGTATTATCTTAAATTTATGCCCTCAAGGATCATGTTATTTGATCCTATTATGATTCATGTCTTATGAACTATGAAAAATGTTTCAAAAAATGGATTTTATAAACTTTGATATACATGTTATGTTTTTAAAATATTATGATCATGTTCTTGTACCCTTTTTATCTTATTATATTTATGTATTACCCTTTCGTACCCTTACTAAGAATCTAATATCAGTAGTACTGGTTTTTCATTCCCCTATGTCATGCCACAAAATATTTGTTTTTTGTTTGGAAAAATCTATTATGGAAAAGTGGGAAACCAGGAAAGTACACAAATACAATCAGTCAACATGATACTTGATAGCCAAATCTATGAGTTTCAATTTAGGACTTTTAGATATCGTACCTCTGTATAGACTCCACCGATGAATGGTAGCCTTATCATCTGAATCGTAATTGAGTAGGATTTTAAAATTGTATTCCATAATGTACTATGTTTGAATAAGCTCTTCCATAAAAATATTCTACTCTTTGAATCCACGAGCCAATAATAAAAGTTTTTTTTTTGTCCAGCCATGTTGGTATTTGGTAAGGTTACCCTGAAAACTCCTCCCAAATAGCTTATAAGAATATTCTTTAATGGTGATGACTATAAGCCTTTGTTAGAGAATTTTTCATTGAAATCGATGATTGATTACCACTAATTGCACTCCATCAGTTCTATTTTTCTATGTTGGATATCAGATTCATCATGTTCTATTTTAGAATACGTCAGGTTGGTGACAGATGATTCTCATGCTGGTAGTTCTACATCCTTAATAGATGTTTTCTCTACATGCTTGGGAACCTTCGAAGGAAGCTTTCCTTTGATTGATAATCTTGTAATGGGAGGTCTTGGAATGAAATAATGGTCTTTTATCCTTTATAGCCTCCGAGAGTACTTAAGAATCCCAGATGAATCAATTATGGTGTTATTTCCATTCCATGAAGAGGATCTAATGTATTCCTATGCAATTCCCACTTATGTGGACTCAACAAGGGAGTCCAAATCAGAATCATTATCCTCTTAAGAAGCCTCCACATCATCCACTTTCTTGGGCGCTTGACTCTCTTCCACTCCTAGCACTGCAAATTCATTGTGATAGTGAATAATCATTCCTCCAGCCTTCACTATATTAGCATATAATGGTCTTCCCAGAATGTCTAGCTCAGACAAATATACCCTTTTAATATGCATAAATCCACATCCCAAAATTGGGGATTCTTGTTAGTGTCCTCCCAAACCAAACGTTGCAGATGTCCGCCTGTACTTGGTTGATTATAGACTTCTATGCATGAAACTGGTTCATTAGTAAGACTGTATGAGACTACATTTCTGGTTGAATCAACATCAAGGGGGTTCCTCACTGCATGTCCCACATTTTCATATAAAGTGGAGTTCAACTTCAGTACCACATAGTCCTGCACCACCTCCCGTGCACTACATGACAAGGGGATGAAACCCATATCATGCCTCGAATAAGAAAAAACCTCAACGACCCTCATCTCTGATTAAGTGGATTTGGTACCCTTGACTACAGTAGAAGAAAATACCACCCCCGAACCCAACTGAGTCTCCACATGTTGAAGTGAGACCTGCATGAACTGATCCTCACCTGAAGATATAGGGGTCTCTTGATATAATATTTCTTGTACAACCAGAGACTCCTCGCCATGTAAAGTCTGAGGACTATGTAGTCACAACCCTCGTAAGGTATCCCTACTCACCTTTGCTTCCATGTAAAATCAAAAAACTCACTTATATATCAATTTTGAAGTGATATCTTCATGATGTTCTTCCCCAAAATGTTGGCTTGGAATAGATACCACTCCAAGCTAGTCCCTACTTCCACGACGGTGTGCTGAAATTAGATTACCTAACTGATGGAAGTTCAAGGAATATGGAGGCAATGACTCAAATAAAACCATTTTCACCCATCTAAATTTTTTACTGATCGATATCCACATCCATTCCATATGAGGATTAGAAAAATAAACTTTAATATGAATATAAGGGGAGATCATATGACAAACGTCAGAGGGTTTACTATCAGAACACAAATACCTGCCTACCATGTTCCCCAACATACAAAGAATTCAAGTATTCTAGAATGGAAAAAAAATAATGAAACATACCCATACCTTTGAGGAAGGCACATACCAATTTATGTTGAACATGAAGGTCCGATGTATGATATAATGGAACATTTTTTGAGTAAATGGGGAGTTCTGGACCAGGCTTTGATCAGGCCTACCTCAATAGAAAATCATATAATCAAATTTAACTTTTCAAGAGGACACACCAACAAACATTATTGATGTCCCTAATATTCCAAAAATAATCTTTCAAATGTGTCAACCAGAGGTTAGCAATTCCTCTAACGAGCCACGAGAGTCATCTTATGAAGATATGAATCCTCATTGAATTATTTCTCCGACACAGAAAGTTATGGCATTCCATTGAAGAGGTAAATGAATTTAGGGAAATGGGGAATCATAGGAAAAGTAGGAAGGTACTCAAGGTCCTTGAAAATCTGAAATTCATGTGTCTAATGGTATTAATATTGGAGGAACCCCCCCCCCCCCCCGTCCTCCAGGGAGGGAGGGTGTCACACCCCAGATCTGGATAGCCCCAAATCTGGTGCAGAGTTTAAATAAAACATGGTTTGTAATTTTTTATAACAAGAGAAGATGAAATAACACACAGATGTTCCACTAGAGATGATATTTTTGGTTTATGTCCTGGAGAATCAGAAAAACTGGAAGAGAAAAGAATCTCCACAAAGCTGTTACTAAACAGTTTTACTCAAAACCACTGAACTAGTAAAATTAAAGTTCAAAACATAGGGTGAGCATACAAATTCCTTGTAAAGGGTTTTAAAATAAAATAATGTTTTAATTAAAACCTCTTGAAAACATTCCTTTAAAATAAATTATAAAACATTTTCATAAGGAAAGCATAACACAAAATACAAGTGAACATTTCACAGAATACTAATAGGGTTATAAAGAAACATATTGCAATTATAGGCATCCTCATACAAAATATAGGGTGTGCATCATATAAAGTAAGAGACAATCTAACTTAAATAAGTATGACATGAGGAAGTACAAGTGAAAAATTTACAACTCGAAGCAATACATGATCATAGTTTCACATAAAATAATAACTTAAATTTTTTTTATTACCAACTATAAGACATTACTGGCTAATAAATTCTCTGAGTGATTAATAAACATCATTCCATAAGAATTCACTTCTTTTGATACTCATAAGTACAGAACCTTAACCGTGGATATTGTACTAGTTTAATATCCACTTGGTTAATTAATTATTATAAATATAATGAGGGAAGTGCATTATGGGAGACTATGTCAAGGTCTCATTCCAAGACCATAAACTCTCTATCAGTGCTTCGTGCCCAGACCATAATAATCATTTTGTCAAGGCCTTGTGCCATGACCATAGTTTTTCACCAGACACTTTCTAAGTACAATGCATTCCTCATATACCAAGTAAGGTCATATGTTCAAACTATCCCATACCACATTGAACATTTAATTTCTTATTTCATATTATTCAAAGTGTCCCATACCACTTTGAATAATTTAGTTCTTAATTCATATTTGGTCATAGACGTTTATTTACATTCTTTATAATTTATATATATATAGTGATTTAAGAACTTAAGTGTCAACAATAAAACCAAAAATTGCATGGAAATTAAATAAATGATAAGTATAGTATAAATTTTATAGAACATGTGATGATAACTAATGCACAAAAAGGAATACAGATTTTGTCACTTAAATTTTTGACCCTTTAAATTCAAAAACCTTATAACAAAATTAAACAAAATGCATAATGGAAATTTATCATGGATTAAATTAATCAATAATTACGTGGTAAATAAGACATTTCATGTGGGTTTACACATAGTTTTCTAAACATTCGGTACTTTTCTGCTTATATATGACATATCAAAAGGGTATTCTCAAATATTTACACACAATATTAAGAATTAAAAAGCATGAAAATAAACCGTAACTAATACCATTTAAAAACTTATGAAATAAGTTAGTCTTATATATGTATACAAGAGTAGAAAACCCCAAAAATGAATTCTCCATAATTACTAAATTTGTCAAAAGTATGACATTTGCAAAATCCAAAATTATCTTCGTTTTAGAGTTGTGTAAATACGATTATACAAAAGGGTGTATAGAAAAATTTCATATTTCAAAAACAACATATGTTATTCATTATTAGAAATCCTTCTAAGATTCTAAATAAGAATGAGGATCAAAGTTTATATTTATACACACATATATTCACATTACTGAATATATATAATATATTAAATGTTTTACACAAAAAATCCAATGACACATTTATTACCTGGAATATATTAAGAAAAAAAGTTCCTTAATTTCAAAAGTTCATTAATATATTACCTGGAATATAATATAGGAACCTATTTTCTTTAATTTCAAATCATAATATAAAACTTTAAAGGTTTATTTATATTTATGTTTATAACTAGATATAAATAGTATATACATAAATTTATTACACTGGGTTTTATTAAAACTTATATGCTTTCAATTATTAATAACCTTAGTAAAAAGAAGGTTTCATTAATTTCAAAACGTTCCATTAAATAGAAAAGGTTTTTTAAAGAAATATGTATACATCTATATATGTTAATGTATATTTAAAATTATATTGAATCACAAAACATCACACATGTTTTTCATGATAAAGAATTAAGAACATCATGTAGGCTTCAAGGAATCACGATCTTATAAGGAATTGGTAGGTCTTATGCACAACCATATATATATATATGTTTATTCATCTATATGTATAAATATATAATTAACCAAAGCAAGGCAAGGCAAGACATTATAGTAACCTTACTTGGTTTGAGGAGGAGGAGAGGTTCGGGAAACTTGAAGGAGGCACTGGAGAACTCGCTATGGGCTTTAGAGGAGAAATACTCGAGAGTTTTCAAATGAAAAATGTGATATATAAACTAAACCATATATATTAAATGCCACTTTCATGAAAAACTGAGGCCTTCTTGGTTTAAAAATAAGGTCTTCCATTTCAATCTTGTGGAAAATGAGTGAAATAATGCCTCAGAAGGTGAAGGGAGGGGTCACGGGCGTGGAAAAATGAAATGGAAGAGAAGTATAAGGCTAATAGTCCAGTGCATGTAGGAGGAAGATGGAATCACGGGAGAGGAAAACCATAAAAATAATGGATGGTTGATATTAATCATAGAGAAGAACCTACGGTCGTGGAGTGTTCGTATATTTTGAAAGGAACGAATGGTTGTGATCTAAGTGGGAGATGATCAAAGATATACGGGTGAAGAGGTGTTTTAAAAAGAGATGGATGGCTATGATTAGATTCATCAGGATCGGACGGTGAAAAAAAATGTGGAAGATAATCTGTGGCTGCTGGGGATCGAATGTCAAACTTATCGCACAGCTTAGATCATGTACTGTGTGATCAAGCATCCCAGATCTACTCCTAGAAGAAAAATTGTCATCCCAAGTCAAAACAGAGAAAGATCCACGGTTCCTTTATAAGCCTAGAGCTCTGATCCATTGCTCAGATTACTCCTTACCCCCTCCCGGTACCACCTCGTATTGGGTTCTCTGATGGCACTCTCTTGTGCCCACCCATGTCGTCATGCCGCCCCACTCGATGGAGCACTCAGTTCTTTGCACACGCACTCGTGTGTGTCCTTAGGGGTAATTATTCTCCCTGTGTGCGCTAGACCTAGCATGCACCCTATGTGTGAACCACCTTGGTCTATTCCTAGGGGTCATGGGTGAGATGCCTAAAAAGCCCTTGGGTGGCTGCCTAAGGTGGCCCTCATCTAGGTGGGGTACTCACCTATCTTTTAGCATAGTAAAAGTTTTTTTAAAAATATAAAAATAGGTTTTGATATACATATATAGGTATCTTCAAAAATGAATTTTCTATTATAACTAATTGAAGTCCTAAATCCAATATTTTCTTTTCTTTTATAATCACAATTTTATAAATCAAATTTTTAGAAATCCTTATACAAGTGTTACATTTCAAAATCCGAAACATATTTCTAGTTAAGACCTTGTTTTTATAAATCCGAGGGTGAAACAATTTCTAAAATATTTTCAAAAAAATTGAAATATATGAAAAGTATTTGAAATCCATATCTAATTTTGTAATTATACTAAGTGTGGATAAAATATTAAATCACAATCTTTTTTAATGATTATAAATAGAGTTTATATGTTTAAATTTATAATTTCAATTCATACCTTATTTATTTTGGAAAATTAATTATACATTGATATTTAAACCACCAGAATGACCAATGACTATAATTATAACCATCAGAAAATCAATAGTAACCTATGGGGAAATGGTGGAATTTAGGCCTTATATAAATATGTATCAGGGGGTTCCAAATTAAAGATGATTTGATGAAAATGGTGCTTATCATCCCACCGATGCTCAGTACCACTGTCATGGTTCTTTCCTTGATTTTTTTTTGTTTTAGACTGACCCAAAGGAACTTTACTATTTAGTGGGTCTCGTTGTTGTGTTAGGTTTCCTTCCAGTGGATCTGATAGGGATTTTAGTAGGTATTTTTTGTTACTTAGATTCTCTTAGTTTTTAAGAAATCTAATCAATTTAGTTTTGAATAATAATGTCTTTTTCTTATTTCATATGTTTTGTTCGGGTAGTACGAAAATTAAACAGAATAAAATCATGATATTATTCTTACATGAGAAATAAGTTTTGGGGTGTCACGTTATCCCCACTTTCAACAAATTGCGTCCTCGCAAATCCAAAATACTCGTACACAACATTGGAAACTCTAGACACACAACACTTTGAGGTCCCCCTTTACCAGGTCCACCATCAACGGAGACTTTCTTGGTAGGTTCTTCTAGTTAGATTGATCCCCAAAACGTTCATAAACTTCCCAATTTCATTTTCCTAGATACAAATCTCACAACTCAAGTCAAACTCATGTGGAAAATAGTAGGTCCTCGAAATGGTGGCACGAGAGGTGTAGAGTTCACTGACATCAGAATAATGTGGTTTATATAGACTAAATGGAAGACTTGGTCTTCTAAAAACAAGATGTTATAAAGCCTCACATACCTAATTTAACTCACGAAATTGAACATCTACACTGCATGGGGGTCTCCCACCTCTTTAGCTTCTCAGAACTTCCCAAGTGGTAGATAATTCTTAGATATGGTGAAACAAAAAAATAGGACTTCATGGTACCTTCCTTTATTTGCATAAAAATAATGTTTTCCTTGCGACATGAGGTAGAAGACGTGACTCATACCTTGATAAATTCGAAGGATATTAGGGTTGTTAGACACTTGATAAAGGCATTTATAGGTTAAACACAGGTTCACAAATAGTAGGTAAGTCTTTGAATATGACTGTACAATTATATGTTCTAGTTACTCAGGGGGGAGAGACAAAAGACTTGTTTTGTCTTCCATGTAAAAATTTTAGGAAAACTTATACTATGTGAGACATAAACAAGTTTTTAGTATTGTTAAAATTTACAAGAGTTTTATAAACCAATCCTCTAATACCAACTATCACACCCCGCCCCAGACAGCCCTAGAGCTGGTGCAGAGTTTAAATAAAACATAGTGTGTAATTTTTTATAACAAGATAAGATGAAATCACACAAACATGTTCCACTAGAGATGGTATTTTTGGTTTAGGTCCTATAAAATCAGATATAATTATTACATTTCCTTCAAAACTGGAAGATAAAAGAATATTCACAAAGCTACTACTAAAAAATGTAACTCAAAACCACTGAACCTATAAAATTAAAGTTGAAAATGTAGGGTGAGAATACGAATGCCCAGTAAGGGGTTTTGAAATAAAATTATTATTTAATTAAAACCTCTTAAAAACATTCCTTTAAAATTAATTATAAAACATTTTCATAAGGAAATCATAACACAAAACACAAGTGAAAATTTCAAGGAATACTAATAGGGTTATAACGAAACATATTCCAATAATAAGAATTCTCATATAAAATATAGGTTATGCATAATATAAAGTAAGAGTAATTCTAAATTTAATAAGTATGACATGTGGAAGTACAAGTTCCAAATTTTCAAATAGAAGCAATTCATGATTAGAGTTGCACATAAAATAATGACTTTAATTTCTTTCATTACAAACTGTAAGTCATAACTAGATAATAAATTTCTGAGTGCTGAATAAACATCATGCCATAAGAAATCACTTCTTCTGATACTCATAAGTACATGCCCTTAACCATGGATATTCAACTAGTCGAATATCCACTTGTTTTTTTAATTATCATAAACATAATGAGGGAATTGCATAATGTGAGACTGAATCAAGGACTCATGCAAAGACCATAAACTCTCTGTCATGGCCTCGTGCCAAGACCAAAATAATAAATTATTCAAGGCCTTGTGCCATGACCGTAGTTTGTCTAATGATACCTACTTATGCACCAAGGGGCTATAATGGGCCCCACCAGACACTTTATAAGTCCAATGCATTCCTTATATTCCAAGTAAGGTTATATGTTAAAAGTTTCTCATACCACTTTGAACATTTAATTTCTCATTTCATATTATTCAAACTATCCCATACCACTTTGAATAATTTAGTTCTTAATTCATATTTGGTCATAACAGTTTATTTATATTCATTAGAATTTGCATATATATAGTGATTTAAGAACATAAGTGTCAACAATAAAACCAAAAATTTCATTTAAATTCAATAAATGACAAGGGTGGTTGGAAATTAATAGAACATGTGATGATAACTAATGCACAAAAAGGAATACAGGGTTTGTCACATAAATTATCGACCCTTTAAATTCAAAAACCTTATTACAAAAGTAAACAAAATGAATAATGTAAATTCATCATGGATTAGATGCATCATTAATTAAAAGGTAAACAATACATTTAATGCGGGTTTACACATATTTTTCTAAACATTAATTACTTTTGTGCTTATATGTGACATATCACAAGGGTATTCTCAAATATTTACACACAATATTAAGAATTGAAAATCATGAAAATCAATTTTAACTAATACCATTTACAAAATTATGAAAATAAGTGAGTCTTACATATGTATACAAGAGTATAAAACCCCAAAAATTAATTCTCCATAATTACTAAATGCATAAAAAGTTTGAAATTGGGAATATCCAAAATTATCTACGGTTCAGTTTTGCGTAAATCCATTTATACACAAGGGTGTATAGAAACATTTTATACTTTAGAAAATACATGTGTTATTCATTCTTAGAAATCATTTGAAAATTCTAAATATGTTTGAGGATAAAAGATTATATTTATACACACATATATTCACATAACCGAATATACATAATTTATTAAAGGGTTTACACCAAAAATCCAATGACCCATTTATTACCTGGAATATATTAGGAACAAAAGTTCCTTAATTTCAAAATTTCGTTAATATATTACTTGGAATACAATATAGGAACAAAATTTATTTAATTTCAAATAGTAATATAAAACTTGAATGGTTTATTTATATTTATGTCTATAATCAGATATACATTGTATATACATAAAGGTCTTACACCAAGATTTATTAACACTTCCATGTTTTAAATTATTAGGACCATTACTACAACCAAGAGCTAATTAATTTCAAAATGTTCCATTAAATATAAAAGGTATTTTTTATGAAATATATATACAGATATATATATATATATATATGTTTATGTATATTTCTACTTATATGGAATCACAAAATGTCACACATCCTTTTCCTGAAAATGATTTCAGAACTTCATGTAGGATTTAAGGAATCACCATATTAGAAGGAATTGGTTGGTATTATGATAAAACATATATATATAAGTGTATACATCTATATGTATAAATATACAATAAACCAATCCAATGAAAGGTAATAAAATATAGGACCCTTACTTAGTTTGAGGGGGAGGAGAGGTTTGGGAAACTCGAAGGAGGCACTGGAGAACTCGCTGGAGGCTTGAGAGGAGAACGAACCAAGAGGTTTAAAAAGAAAACATAATATATAAACTAAAGAATATATATTTTAAACGCCACTTGAATGCAAAACTGAGGCCTACATGGTTTAAAAATAAGGGTGTACATGTCAGTCTTGTGGAAAATGAGTGAATGAAGGCCTCGGATGGTGATGGGATGAGTCACGGGCATAGAAGAATGAAAAGAAAGAAGAGTAGGAGGCTACTAGTCCAGTGCATGCGAGAGGAAGAAGAAGGCACCATGGAAGAGGAAAACCAAAAAAATAATGGACGACTGAGATTAATCCGATAGAATATCCAACAGCCGTGGAGCGTCTGCGGATATAGAAAGGAAGAAAAGGTTGTGATACAAGGGGGGTGATAAGAAGACTAAGGGTGAAGTGGCGTTTTGAAAATATATGGAAGGAAACAATTAGATTCTTCGGGATCAGATGGCACACAAAAATGTGGAAGATAAACCATGGCCTCGAAGGATCGAAAGTCGAACCAATCACATGGCTCAGATCACACGCGGCATGATTGAATGGCCCAGATCCGCTCCGATAAGAAACAATTTCGTCCCACATCGAAACAGATCAAGCTTCGTGTCTCTTTTATAATCCATGATCTCCAATCCGTTGCTCAGATTACTCTGTCCCCCCTCCTAGTACTGCCCCGTACCGGGTTCTATACAGGAGCACTCTTGTTCCCACCCACACCGTCATGCCTCCCCGCACGATGGCGTGCATTGTTCTTTGAACACTCACTCGTGTGCATCCTTGGTGGTAACTATGCCCCCAATGCGTGATAGACCTAGCATGCACCCTGGGTGTGCATCACCCTAGGCCATTTCCATGGGTTGTTGGTGAGATGCCTACAAAGGCCTTGATTGGATGTGTAATGTGGGCCTCTACTAGGTGGGGTACTCACCTATCTTTTATCATTGTAAAAGTTTATTTTTTGATAAATATAAAAATAGGTTTTCATATACATATATAGGTATCTTAAAGATATGAATTCTCTATTATAACTTAATGAAGTCATAAAACCAATATTTCCTTTAGTTTTATAAAACACAATGTTATAAATAAAAGTTTTAGAAATCCTTATACTAGTATTACATTTCAAAATCCAAAACATATTTTTAGGTAAGACCTTTGTTTTAAAAATCCATGGATGAAAAAAATTCTAAAATCTTTTCAACAAATTTGAAATATTTGAAAGGTATTTGAAATCCATACCTCATTTCTAAATCAAACTAAGTGTAGCTAAAATACTAAATAACTATCCTTTTTAATGTTTATAAAATTATTTTATATATTTAAAGTTATAATTTCAATACATGCCATAATTATTTTGGAAAACTAACTATACCTAGATATTTAAACCACCAAAATTACCAACGACTATAATTATAGCTGTTAGAAACTCAATAGTCACCTAAGGGGTAACAGTAAAATTGAGGCCTTATATAAACATGTATAAGGGTGTTCTAAATTCAAGATGATTTGACAAAGATGGTTCTTATCTTCCCATTGATGCTCAGTACTGCTGTCATGGTTCTGTCCATGATGTTTTTTATTATGACTAACCCAAAGGATCTTCACTATTTACTGGGTCTCGTTGTTGTATTAGGTGGCCTTCCAGCAGCTCTGATGGGGCTTTTAGTAGGTATTTTTCGTTAGTTGGATTCTCTTAGTTTTGAAGCAATGTAATCAATTCAGTGTTTGATAAAAATGCCTTGTGTTTATCTCATATGTTTTTGGGGTATCATGAAGATTAAACAGAATAAAATCATGATATCATTATTACATGATATATAAGTTTTGGGGTGTCACAGAAGAACCAGAGCCATGGGCATCACAGGATTAGGGATTTGATGTTGAAATCGCATAGAGGAAGGTAAATATGTATCCATGAATGTATTTCTCACTTCAAACCATCCATTTTCCTATGTCCAAAATAACAATTTTATGTAGGATATGTTTATTAAGTGTACAAAACTGGAAGATCATTATGGAATATTTTGAATATCTTTCACTAAATATGATTTTTGTGTCCTTAGTCTCGAAATAAATTAAACTAATGCGGTAATTAGATGATAATTTAAGTGATTTAATGAATATTCATATTTGGAGATTTGATATCTATGTTTGAATTTCCTAGTTCATCAAAGTCATGATATCATATAATGTGGATTGACATTGCCATTTTTATATTTACATGAAATAATCAAAATTGCTAACATCCAATTATCAAAATAAACTACAAATAACTATTAGTTATATAATAAATTATTTTACTAAAAAAGTATATAGTTAAGTATATATTAATAAGTTTCATAAAATGTTTTTAATATTATTGTGTTTCATATTGTGTATTTTATGAATACTTCACAGAATTCAAGGGTAAAAGGTAGAGTATTTCCTTTACTCAACATCATTTCATGATTCATAAATACTCATATTTGAAAATATATCTACAATTTTCTTTTCAAATATATTATGACTATACTATGTTTCCTTTTCAAATTTATTTCATATGGAATTAAATTTTCAGATTAGATACAACTTCATTGATGAATTTCGTTCTTGATAGAATTTTTGGTGGTTAATAATATTCCATATCCCCATCTAATGTGCTCTTTTTCTTCCATGTTTATATTAAATATTCCCACCAATTTTTTATATCCTTATTTTAAATTAAAAATACATGTTATTTATGGTGGTCCTCGTATTTAACTTTTCTACTTTTCAAATGGGTGATTTTCACTATTTTTACAATGAGGGTTTGAATAAAGTTATTATTCTTTGAAAAAAATTTAAATGTTTTTACTTTCTTGATGTACCTCCAATATTCTTCTAATAATTTAATCTGGAGGAACATTATGAATATTAACGTCTCAATTTTGAATTTTTTTCCCAATAGTTTTATAGATATTTCATTTCATCTCCTAAAAATTATTATTTTCAAAAGTGGATTCAAACTTCTTATCCTTATAACAATATTTTGATATATTTTGAAATGAATATTTTAAAGTTTTCTTCTATTTTCCACTTTAAATAGAAAATATATAACTCATATGGAGATAGGTTTTACGAATAATCCAATAATTATTTTATGAGATCCTCCATTCAGGTGAGTGAATTTTTTAAATCAATCAATCTAAATCATTATAAAAATTTATGATATAACATTTGGAAATGTTATGAAACCTATTTTCATTCTATTTTAACCTTATTATGTGATGAATGATTGGATTCATATGGAAAAAATATGCATGGATGATAATGTTTGTGGTCTTATGGATTACACTAATGCATTGGATAAGTTTCTTTTATAATGACCTAATAGATCATGGATGTAAATGCATTTTGTCACATTTTAAAGAGTTGATATGCATGGTTTTTTTATCAAAATATAATGTGATGTAATTATTTTGTTTTCTACAAATTTGATGATTCCCAGTTATTATGTATAGAACATAGTTATTTTTAAGTTATTTTTTCATGATGTGATATATTTTTATAACAAATTCATAATATTATATGCCATATATCTTGTTTATTTTCTCATATTTTTACATTTTTTATTTCATTGAATATGTTGTTTCATTTTGGATTTAATATACATCAATCATGACTTATAGGAAAATATTATTTCTCATTTTTTTATTTTAATCAGTTATTACATCCATGAATATGATTCCTCGAATGACTATAATATATCCCTTGAGAACATATTGATATATTTTAACCTTACTGAGAATTTAGTCTTAAACATTCATTTTTTTCATTCCCTGGGTTATAAAGATGAGTATAGCTTATTAGAATGATATATGTGGGTCATGTATTGTACAATTATGGAGAAATGTTAACATGTATTTTAAAATATGTTTCATTTTTTGTAAATATTCATATACACTAAACAGCTTATTCTTTGGATTGAGATATTATTTTTGAGTTATAATGTTTAACTTATGTAAAAGATGTAAAATAGTGATATATTTTGTGTGGGTCACCTTGTTGGTATCCAATCTATTGTTTAAAGAATGTGTTTTTCATCATATCTTAAACAAATCTGATCACATGCATAATAAAGAGTATGTTTAGAAGATACTAAAAATTGTGTATCATGCATTATTCCACCAACCATAATATTCCATGAAATATCAAGTGCAATATCTGAGTTCACTATAATTAGATTATGTGAATGTGCTATAAAATAAATCATCCACAACACGCAAACACAAGTATGAACTGAAAATTTATTTCTATTTTATTTTCAAATCAACAACTTTAAGGATAAGATGTAACTGGTATGAAACAAAACTAAAGATATCATACTTCAAAATTTGAAAATAAAATCCCCAGATAATTCAAAGAATCCAACACGATCACGATCTATGTCCATCAATTAAAGTCTTATCGCCTCAAACAATCATCATTAACCCACTTTCAAAGTCTCCATCATCACAACCATTAGAGATTACACCCACCACACCAATTGCTGAAGCCCGATGGATTCCATCAAATCGTCCAATCAATATAATTTTGTACCACACATTCATCATCACCATCCAAAAACCATTGTCATCGCCTCCATACAATCTCACACCAGAATGTCGGATACAGTCAGAGACCTTCAAACCTCCTTGAAAATAAATCACCATGTCATTGAAAAAAAGGAAAAAAAATCACATAAACACTAAAAATAAGGGGTAGAAAGCTTTACAATAAAAAAAACCAATGTAAAATCCAATCACACATCGAAAAGAGGAATAGAATCCAAAACATCAACAAAAATAAAAGCTAAATTAGTCCTTGTTGAGAGTACCATCGGCCAAAAAATCCCACCTCCCAAAACCTCTGAGTAACCACCACTCACAATTCAACTCTGATAGAAGTGGAGGGACTTGAGGTCATCAAATATATTTGAATGACATAGGGCTCCAAACATCAACATCATGGTGAGGCTTAAAATAGAAGATGATAAAAACATAGCTGGAAAAAAAAGTGCCTAAAAACCCATAGCTTCCAAACCTCTAAAGCCAAAATTGTCAGTTATCCTTCAATCAAGAACAAACCTAGAGATACGTGAGCGAATGCGTGGTTAGGGGAATGTATCAATAAATGGAGCATTCAAAAGTTACAACCTTTGTTGAGACTAATAGATCCACCCTGTGAGAAAACACCAAGAAAAACGCAACTTCTTGATAGATGAGACATGATAAGGTGAAAAGAGGAGAAGAAAGAAATGAAAGGATGAAAAAATAGTGCTCAGACACGCTGTTGACCCTGAATCAAAGGGTTTACATAGGAAACACTGGGAAGATGACAGCGGTAGGGGGTTCCATGGAGAGAAGGTTGTCATCCCCCCCCCCCCACAGACACACAATTATGGTAAAATAGAGATTAGACACAACTTATGTATACACAAACAACATACCTTAATCCATCACATCCTAAATATACAAATTCATTATGCTAATTTTTAAGGGAGAGTGGGGAAGATGCAGATATCCACTATTTGTTCCCTCACCAGCCGTGATGCTTGGGAAAACACTCAAAACCCAAAAACAATTTGGTTTTGACACCTCCTCTAACATTTGTTATGAAAAATATAAAATTAAAATATATAATGAATAGTATTTTATAAAATGAACTAATTGAAACTACCAAGTCTTATACTAAACTATAGTTATCCTCCCACGTGATACTTTCAGGAAATCACTATAATATGAAGAACTAAATCTCATATAATCTTATAAGAATACATATTTTTCCTAATTAATTATGTTCATTATTAATTATTAATTTAAACCAATTCCTTAAACTATCTATTTTTTTTGAAATAACTATTCGATTTTATCATCATAAATCATTATTTTAAAATAAATATTTTAATTTCTAGAATCCATTCCATTCTCATAGAGAATAAATCCAATAATCCCATATTTTTAATTCAATTTAAATTTATACCACCAAAAATCACCCTAAATAGTGATTCTAATCCATAAGTGTTACATGGATGATGCACTCATAGAGAATAGGCCAACTGTAGTAGGTTGTTTGAAATCAAAATAACCAATCATAAAAAAACCATCCAACAGACTTCAAAAACATTGGGAAATAATCACTATCAACCCAAACTAAGAAACTTATCATTAAAACCTAACCAAAATAAAAAATATATATAGAATCCATGATATCAACTGCCTCCAATAAACCAACAAACATCCCCAATACAACCATCTGTCACATAATATTTTAGCATGTTCCACTTTTCCCAACCATTCCAAATACAACACATCAAATCCTAAAAAGGATCTACCATCCAAAAACCATATATATGCAATTATATTATTTACGACATAGAAAAAAATGGGTAACCTTGTTTATAACAATATGTAGTCAAAACTAGAAAATATTGAATAAAAACAAGGTTATCCTCCCCACATGCCTAAACACTTTAATCATACAAAACAACCTTTTTCATTTTTATATTGAAATAATTGGTACATTATGAGTATGTTTCCATAATAAAATCCTCTAAATTAAATAAATATCGATAGATAAGATTAAATTATAAACATGATTTGAGTTATAATTTCATTCTTAAGAAATTATAGATAGGATAGTAGTTAATATCATTAGTTTCATTAAACATTCACATCATTTTTAACTATAATTACATTATTTAACAAATTTCAAGCATAACAATCATGTTATGTTAAAATAATAACCACCCCAATCATATGACACACTATCTAAAAAATATAAAAAGGCATCATAAACAAAGTATCACCACATAATATAATATTATGGTTTTTATTCATTTTACATTCATGTTATTATATTTAATTAGGTTAATTACATTTTTAACTATGAAATAAAAATAATTTTAATTGCACACATGAACAAAACATAAGGATATAAAAATAATACTCTACCATGATATAAATAAATCAGTATTCTTCATGAATGAATAGAAGAAAAAGTGAAGATATATGATCACTCCTCTCATAAGGAATCCATGATCCTTAACAATATCATCCCATAAGGAATAACCCAAAAATAACTAATGGTATCCACATGATTTCTGATGGAATCCAGGATTTTATAGAATGGAAATAGAGATTGAGAGAACATGTAACCAGTAGAGATTATGGAAAGTAACCTTGGATTTACAAAAAAAAATTGATCTCTAAATGCCAGGTGTTAAAGCCAAACAATGGGGATAAAAAGTATGTTAAAAGGGGAGTTGGGTCTCTAATTGATTGATGGAATATAGAGGAAGTAATATTATTTCATGAGGGATTATAAACATTTGTCAGCTATAATTTTTACATCATAATAATACAATTCCTTTTAATGTGCCAAAATATTTTGGCTCTTCATAAAAACTATGACATAATAACTGAGGGTACAATATAAAGGTATGAATCCAAACCCCCCTAGAATCCCAGACTCAATTTCATCCCATATTCTAATTTTCTAGGGTAGCACCATGGTTTATCCATTTCAAAAATAAAATTAAACCTTATATGGAAATATACAAGATCTTGGCCCCTAGATCCCTATTATACAACCTCGAGAAAAAAGCCATAGCTACCTCTATATCTATAGAACCAAAAAAATCATCATGAAACTTCACACCATAGTTTTACCAATCACCTAACAAGTTGAATGTATGAAGTTCATTTCTAAAAATTTATGTATTTTGTCCATGTTTCATCCTAACATTCCACACCCCAAGGAATTTCGGTAATACTCATACCCTTCACTACAATTATCGCTCTCAACCAACCATCGCAATAACTAGTACCACCCAATATCTACCCTCTTCCAACTGAAATTTCATCATTGAAAAACATTAGATTCTTCATCCTCCACATTAATGCCTACAATATCCTTGAAAAAAATAAAGGTCATAGAGAAACTCAACTCTTGAAACTTACCCAATTCAATGGTGGGTAATATAATTCATGGATCGTCTATCAAATAATGGATAGATACTGGTAATGGTTTGGGTTCACAATCCAATCCCTTTCATATCACAAGACATATATCTTTCTGGAATTCAATAGTGGGATATATAATTGTTGTCCTAAACATCACATAATTAATATATATATATATATATGTTTGACACATATCATGGCCTCATTAAAAAATCATCCATAGAATAGGTAATCCAGGAAAAGAAAAGAAATTCATAGATACATCTTCGAGATATGATTATAAGTTATCTAATGAATGAAGGTGGATGGTAACATTAATCAATATACCCATTTAAGTATAATATGTCGTAAATTATATTAACATAAATTAAAAAAGATTTGTAAGAACATTAGAAACTGAAAATAAAAGAAGATAATAATACAAATTATATTTTAATTAAATATTTTATTAAGATAAAAATATATATAAAAATAAATCCTTATAAAATATTATTATAATGTAAAAAAAATACTTTTGAACTTACAAAGAAATCCTTATAAAGAAAACTCATGAAAATGACTGGAGAATGAAATAGTGAAAAAAATAATAAAAATCATATTTCAAACATCTATCAATAAATTCAATGTCAATAGAAAAAATCATTAATGTATTTATAGGGACAACTATAAAAGAATGAAAAAAACATGGACATGAAGGAGAAATATTCTTCCCTGAAATGAGATAAGGATGACTCCACCTATAAGCTTTTTTTTAATTGAATGGTGAACTAAAAGGATGTGAAATGGTATTAATACTTGTAAACAATATATATAAACATTTTGGAATATAATATATATATCTTTATATGGAATGAAAATAAAACATCCCTCAATGGGAATTTTGACATAGACACTATCTATTTAATGTGAGATTGAAAAAGAATCATAAATAGATTATATACCTTTTTTATCAAAATCCAATAAATTGTAAATCATGATAAGTATTAGAAAATAAAATTAATTTGATGAAATTTATTATCATATAAATCCATACTAAAATATATAAAACACATAATATAAAATATGTGGTGAATATTAAATAAATCTCAATAAAGGGAAATTGTGTTGAGGAACCCTTAAATCAAATTAATATTTAGTACAAAATTATCATACTTAATTTATAATAACATTAAATATATTATTAATTTATTATAGAATTACATATATTTATATATATATTTATATATTCTAAATACTATTTTATTAATCACTCATTGTTGAGATATATATACAGGTGTAATTATTCTATATGGTTAATGATAGTATTGGTTTTTCATTTTCAATAAATGTTATTTTCATGTGTTAATATCCTAGGGAATTATATTATAAGTTATATTGGATTTTTTTATATACATATAAAGATAATTTTCATGTTCAAAAAATTTATAGTGGTGGTTCGTATAGAGCAGGTAATTATTTTTTCAAGTTTCGATTCGATAAAAAGGAAAAAATTTGTTAATGAATTTAATTATATATGTTATGATTATAGAATTATTTCAAAATCAAAAAATTATTCATAATAAAATCAAATAAAAAAGTAGTTTTTCTTATTTAACTAGTACGATAATGTTATAGCATCGCTCATGTAGGTGGTAGAACTGACCCAAACAATAATGAGTAATAAATGATCAACGATTTTGAAGACAAAGTTATAATATAATAATATCATTTATATCGAATCTTAAGGATATAAATGTTAAATTAATAGGGTGGAGAATTTTAATTAGGAAGTATAGATATGAGAAGATAAATGAATGGAATAAATAATAATTTGTTCCTTACATTGAGGAAATCACTCCTTCTAACAATGTCTTGCATCAGAATAATAGATTATAGACACCTTATTGGGATATAGGATAACAAAAATTAAATATGAATTTAAAGGAAGAAAATGGGAAATTACTAAAGAGAAAAAAGAAGATATAAATTTTTAGAGTGGTTGGAGGAGTATTCCTTTTATAGGTGAAAATTTGATACAATTTTTTAGAAACATGAGTTGTGTGAAGATTAACTATTGATTCACTTGATAGATATCTGAGTTATGTGTGGTAATGTTACTGATAATTTAAAAATTGAATGCCAGAAAAAAAAGAAGTTCTTATAGAATGGTTTATTATCATTTTAATTATAAAAATTTTACATTTTTTATTTTTATCCATTTTTACCTATTTTATCCTAGATAAATTTTATGTACCATGATAATTATTATTTACTAAAAATTTATTATTTCCTTTTGATAAATATATTTTTTAAGAAAAAAATCAAAATTATTGTTATGGATATAAATTTTAGTTTGTTGATTTATAATTATAATTGATTCATTATTTAAAATGTTATAAATTTTATATAAGGAACTAAATTTGATACAAATTAAAAATATTTAATTTGGAAGTTTAATTTTAGTTAAGCTTGTTTCTGCTAAATTTTACTATGTGTTTTGAACATATTGTGGGTCAATAATATATGGCTAACCCATGATAGCAATAGAAAAGGCTACAATCCATTTATCTTTCCAAATAGTGTCTTTTAACCAAGAAAAAAACTTAAATGCTCTCTATAGTGGATTTTGGAGATCTGCCTATGTGTGGAGGAGCACACATAGTAGTTTCCTCAAGTCCTTTTGTGGGCCCATTCAAGTAAACATGGGCCCATGTAACTATGTGTGAGTGTATGTGGGAGACCGTCCTTGCATCAGGTATCTAATTGGTGGATGGAATAGATTATTATATAAAAAATCACTATATATGATGAGACATCAATGTGGAATGGAACATCATTGTCACTTCCCTTGACTTAACAAAACATAATCATCTCTCTACGGTCGCATCTCCCCGCACTTGGAAGCACTACCTATTCTTCTCATTTCTGTCTCAAATGCAATACATCACCTTACCAGAGCCTGAAATAACTGGGGAATTACATTTCCACTTCTATGGAATATTGTGATCATGTTGAGAAAGCATTGTGAAGGCATATAATCACCATAGATTGGATCTGGGGCCTCTATCAACTTCAGTGATGCTCACCATATATGGAATGGGAGCTCAATCTAGCCACTTATAAGGGAATGAATCTTTGAGTAGGACCTTAATGTCCTTGAACAACCTTAATAACACACTTTAAAATGTATAATAAAGGTCATATGGGTGTTATACCATTATGAAATCATTACACCATAGAAGATCTTGATATGGTAGTAACATGTTTTTAAGGACAAGGAGGTATTTGAATTGAGAGTAATGGTTGCACTGTATCCCTAAAGAATAGATTTAAAATAGTCTAAAACCAATAATATGGAGAATTCATTCTTTTATGGCGATTCCATGTATGAAAAAGGATATATTTTTTGAAACCAAACTCTTTGGTGCGACGTCAAATGATTTTGTTTTCCCTATAGATGTTTTAAATACCATAGTTAATTTTATTTGCAATAAACATATAAATAATTTGTTTCATCATGGATCTACATCTAAATCATATCCCTACATGGGGAAAAATTGTTAGATGGATAATACACCGTAGAAGAGAGTTTAAACCATGAAGGTGTTCATATAGATACCTAAAATATTTTTAAAGAAAGAAGAGGAGAAGTTATTACATGGATGATTTGGCCACACCACATCCATGAAGTAGCCCAAAAATATAAGGATGCTACAATTTAGTTGGTTAATTCAGACCACTATAATGTTCAATTATGGAATTTTGAATATGTGATATCATCTGAGAATCTACATGTTTATTTAAAATAAGATAAATTCGTACTTTTTCTAAGATAAATGAATATTGTGATGAATTTGTATAGTGATATATAAGGTATTCATCAATAAATAAATAGGATAGTGTTGAAGCACTATAAAAGTATTGGAGGAGAGTCTAATAGAATGGGTACTACTAGTATGTTTATTTTCTACATTTTAATTTTAGTTTTATTTTCTCAATATCTCATTCATTCTATTTAAATATGAGGTGTAACATCTTTTATCTATCTCGCTCACTCTCTATCTATTTTAATATATTTGTCTTTTCTTTCCTCTATTTATCTCATTCTTTCTATCAACACCTCTCACACATGATATTGATTTATTGACCCTATTATTGGATTTTTTGGAGAATGTCAATGTTCCGGAATTCATCATTAAATTCTTGAACATTTTGATTCTAATTTTGGTGAATGGGGTGAAATATTTGGGTGTGGTGATATGAAACTATGAGATGACTATGAAGTTGTATTTAATTCAATTGTTTACTTCTTTTACCTCTCCACTATTTACCTATAATTATTAACATGATAGAGTTGAGGTGTTAAATATATGAAATTGCATACAATGGTGCAGGGTTATGGAAGGTACCATGTTCTTGAATGAGGTGTGTCATCAAACTTAATTATATGAGGATGAATATTTCCATTTTCTAAAAGAATTATCTATGAATTTATGATTTCATAGCTAATAAATAAATGGATTTCAATTCAAGAATGACATTTCATAATTGAATTATAAAAAAATTGAACAAATAAATCAATAATGAAAGAACCAGATAAACCATGAATTTGGGATAATTAATTGTTTTCTAACATCAATCTATTTGTATATCTTGTTAATTAAAAAATTTCACCCTTTTATATTATTTGTTTCTATTGTTTTATAAAATAATTAAAACACTAAAAGTAACCGTTTATGTGAATTATAATTAGTGAAGGAAAAAAATATGAAGCAGCTCAAGTGAGATGAAATTAGTCAACTATTGTGTTTCACTATGAATAATAAATGGTATCTTTTGAACTGCCCCATGATAGTCTTGTCAAAAAATAGTTCTGTTAATGGGTAGTCAAACAATTCTTTCTTAATTAATCTTTTCAAATTTTAAATAGTTTTCTCATTTCTTCTAAAAAAGTATTAATTTTTTCATGATGTTTTCAAATGATTATTACAAATAATGGAAAAATTACATTCAACTAGAAGTGATTAAGAATATCGAGGAATATCTCAAATAATTTTCCAATAAACTAGTACTTTTGGCCAAGTAAATTATATATGGCCTATAGATAGGACACTCACTTCAAAAATAGATATACACAACCACTCAAATCCACAATGATATTCATAAGAGTTATGGACAAGGAGGAACATATTCTCTATTTTTCAAAAGATGTACAAGAGGATGAAGTAATTCATTAATAAATTCAATATACCATCCTTCCCATGAATAATATACATACATACCATGAGGATCTATAGTATAATAATAAAATACCCATACTGGCATAAATATAAGGGATCAATAGGATCATGATAAATATTGGAAAAAGTGGGTTAGTGATTAATTTGAAATGTGATCCTCTATTATTACAAGTAAAATAATCCACAAAACATTATTTTTCTCTATACATAGATGATGAAACCTCCAATGATTTTTAATTTTATGAGATGTTGGAGGTTCCTAACTACCTACCCATGTTCCGAGAAATTTAACTTCAAAAGGACCTTACCACTAAAAACGATATTAATGCCAAACTAATAAAGTTATATTATATTATATAAAAATATATCATAACTAATTATTTTAATCATATATGAGTATCACTACCTCAAAGTTTTAATTTTCAAAATTGAAAAAATATTTTCATGTCTTGGAGGAACATCATGAGAAATATCATACACCTTCTAAGGAACACATTGAACTCTATGATCTTTTTGAGCATGATTTAGAGGAAGTCCATTATAGAGACCCAAACCCAGTATTCTAGGAGCCTATTAATGATACCATTACATTGGTAAACAATACATGTAAATCATAGCACAATGGACCAAAAATTTTAGTAGACATGGTAAATTGGAAACATACATAAGTCCTATATTATAATATAAAACACAAATTACAAAAGAATTTTTTTCTTTAGAGGAAAATAACATTATTACATCTAGAATATAATTTAATATATTTCTTATTAAACTTCAGGGGATCCTGGAAAAAGAAAATATAATAAATATTATCTCAAATTATTATTATGGTTAATTACAATGGAAGTAATAATTAATCAAAGAGAATAGTCAATATAGAATGTTAATAACCATTTATAAATGACATATCATCAATAAACTGATAAGGAAGTTCATAAATAATATGGAAAGTTAAATAACTAAAAAAACATTCCATTCAAATAACTAGATAAGTTGTAATCAATATGGCATGCCAAATAACTAAAACACATTCCATTTAATCAACGGATTGGGAATGAAATGAATCCATATATAATGTCAATGAATTAAAATCATGGATAATAATAAATAAAAACTAAATGAATTAAATTATTGATTAATGAACCTCATATTTCCTAGGAACATGATACCATTACATTTAATACCTCTCACAAGATGGTTTATCATACTACGAGAAAGTATTTTGATAAGAAAATTTAAATTGCTAGGGTAGAAACTCATTGATTTTTTATGGAAAAAAACATGAATGGTCTGCCTCCAGCTAATTTCATCTCATGATACTATTGATTCATCAAGGATATTACATTAAATGGTCTACAATTGGTGTCATTAATTTCCAAATCATTCCTCGTATATGAAATAATTAATTTAATTCAAAAAATGCATCTTTTAAAATAAACGTATTAACTAAAGGTTATAGAATAATAAATATTTCCACAATAATACAAATAAATTCCCAAGTAAACACCATATGAAGAAATGGTATTTGGTTTAGTCAGTGAACATATCCCTGATAAATCATGTGGATAATTATGTGAAATGAAATTTTCAATGATCATTATAATTTTGCTATTTCAAGGGGTCTAAAATGAATCAATGAAGTGAATTTTAATACTGTTATTCTTCGATGAAATCAAAAACCATCCAAGGGAATAATAATGATGGTAACATTACAAAATATCCCAAGTGGATTAAAATAAATTGTATTTGATTTTGCTTAATGAAAATTATATGATAATATATTTAAACATAATTCTTGAGGAAAATATCCTTTTTAATTTGAAAATTATTTTTTATTAAATATATATTTTAAAAAAAATTATTATAAGAGTAATCTTATAAACATACAATGGAAACCTAAAATCAATAATATCGGATAATTCTATAAATTTCATAAAAGGTAAAAAGAAAATTTATTTTTAAGGTAAAAGGTTATTAATGTTCCATGTTGAAAAAGCCGCAAAAAGACTCATTTCAAATAATTTTTTAAAAAATAGTTCAAAAATTTTCTGATAAATCATTTTTTAAAGGATAAACATATTTTTTGAAACTATTTTATAAAATTGGGTTTCTAGATGAAAATAGGTTATCTACCTAAATAGTGTAATGATGTCATGTTTTCTTTAAAAATCCAAAATCAATTTGAGTACCAAAGAGTGGGAAAATTTAACTATTACATAAAAATAATTAAAACATATAGGAGATTAAGATTAATGTTTTTATTAAACATTTATCAAATAAATTCATCTAATATAAATTCAAGTGTAAAAAATCCTGAAAAATCTATTGTTGAGAAGTAAACCCTTGAAAAGACAATAACATTAATGTGGGAATCAATTTGTGAATATATTAGGTGCGTCAACTATAAATCTGCATTAAATGAATGTAAATAAAACAATATATATTAATAAGTTAATACACACATAATGTAAGAATATTAATTATAATGAGGATGTAATATAACCTAATGAAAAGGAATCGGGTTATGAAAATATTTACCACTTGGTAACTTTTAACTCAAATCCCCATACAAGAAATAATTAAAAATTAAACTCAAAATACCATGATGATAAAATAATGTAGGATATAATATATAAAAAATGTAATTATATACACTACACAAAATAAGTAGGTGTTTAATATGACATTTATCTCATAGATGTAAAAATTGAGATGAAAATCGCATACCTTGCATTTCTCTTAAGGGGAATTTCCTTTAACCTCTTGTATGATTGTTTTATCAATTTGAATAACTTATAAAATAAAAATAATCCTATTTATAATATCATATATGATATAATTATAATATATTACTACCCTTTTTTAATAATCTATCATTGTTTTTACTATTTAAGTTTTAATTACATAGTATTTCGAGCATGTTTTGACTTGTTATTTAATTTAATCATAAGTCGATAATTATTTCATCACCTATATAATGTAACCTATGATGTAATTACTACATATATCTAAAATAGTCTTCTTTATAGTAATCCATAATATTTTGAGATATGAAATTAAATTCACCGCTCATGGAGTTGGTAGGCTCAATATATGCATGAACGCTACTTCCATTTCCTTTTCATATTTAAAATAATAAAAAGTAAAAAATATATATTTTTATGTATATTATAATCCTACTATAAAATTTGATTCCATATATTTCACATAGGTTTACTAAAATAATCATTTATAAATTATTTTTATAGTGTGAACGAATCACATCGCATTGAAGAAGCGGCAGTCCACAATTCCCCAAAAGATGTCATCATAATCCCATAAAGTAGAAGGCATAATGGTATGTGTTTTATAAAAATTACATAAGAATAAATATAGTATAAATATCATATATATAATACATAAATATCTAGTCCATAATAATTCTTACCATTAGATGTGGTAAGGGGAGAACAATCAATCATCGTTTCATGAGTTGGTAGTCCTCCATACACACGATTGATAAGTTCATTACACATTAAGTGCAATTTTTTGTATTTATAGGTCAAAAACAAAGAATTAAAACATGTTATTATATTTATTGTAGTTATTATATTATACAATCAGGTCAAAATGAAAAATTAATGGCTTTATAATGAAATAAAATGAATGTGATCGTTGAAGAATGTTATATCATTTTCAGGTAACTCCATTTGGGTTATACAAAATACTTCCATGGTTTTCTTTCTGTAATTGGTGAGTCATATAGGATGAGTGGAAATATATTTTGAGACTATTTGGGCATATTATGGGTTATAAAAATGCCTTTATTGGTGTTAATAATTTTTAGGGTTAGGTACCTTTTGAGAAGTTTATAGGTCATGTTATTAATTATGATTATAGTTTAGTCCCTTGTTAAGCTAATTTTCTTCTTAACCACTGTAATTAATATTAAATACCTTCACTAATATTTGTCGTCAAAAAAAATGTTTACATTATTAGATATTATAAATAATTATGATTCAAATTATGGAATCCATTTATAAATATTATAATCATATAATTGGATGATATTAATATCATATTAATCCCACAGATGAGATGATGTAGCAGTTTTTTAAAGTAAAAACACTCCAAGGTTTTCTTTGTTTTTATATTCAATGGAAAAGTGAAATTGATTCCAATCACCTAAATTAGATTATTTGATATAAAATATATCTAATTATGTTTTAAACCTAATTGAAAATAAAATTTAACCTTATATATATAGTATATGAAAAATATGTTTTGACCTATTGTCCGTATTTTTTACTATCCATAAAAAAATGAAACATCACAGAAAAATACCAAAATATCACCCTAAGATAATTTGAAATTTCCCCTTAAATAATGATATTTATTATTAAATATAATTTTTCTATAATTTTAAATGTTTATATTTAAAATATTTTTTCCATTAAATGGAATGAAAACTTTTTTATAGAAAAATAGTTTTTATTTTTAAGAATAGTGTTGTTCCCAACTTATGGATAACAAATATATTGAATGGATATAAAAAATATTTTATTGAATTTATAGTATATATATTATCATAATAATGTTAATAATATTAATAAAATATAATTTAACAACTAGGTAATATCTTATTATATCAAATAATGACATTTTAATAATGTATTATTGTTCAGTAAAAATCGGTCTAGCTTGTATTGCAAGCCTTCAAAAAAAATTCATCGATGCATGCGATACAACATAACAAAGTATTTTATGAATTGAAATCTATAGAATATAATAATTTTTTATAAAATATTAATTATACCACAATTTATCAAGAGTTTATATTTATTTATTTGATTGGTGTTGCGTGTCGTACAAGATATCACATAAAATTTACTCTTTTAGTATTTTTAGGGTGTTACATTTTCACCACCTTCAATAAATTATATCATCAAAATTTAAAATTGATCTTGGTAACATATTTTTTAATACTCAAAATGTTCAAATACCCCATCATGATAGTGTTTCATAAAACATTCTTCAGAAAATACAAATTGGGAAGTTTAATGGTAACGTGCACTAACATATAACTAGGGCCACAGAAGGATAACATTAATAGAAATTAGAGATACTTAAAAAAAGGAAAAAATAAATATTTAGATGGAGATATGAAATTCCCCAAAAAATTAAGTCAAATAAAATTGTAAATTTTCAGTTCTCAAAGCAATAAATCTATGATGATTTAGAAGACCATCAGTTCAACATAAATTAAGGTTTTAGGAAATTTTTTTGTTTATGACCATTTTCCTTATTTAGTGTAATTATTTTAATTCATAAGTATATAATGAAATATTCATGAATTATATATTTCTACAAACACAATTACTATCTTTATTTGTTCTTCGATCAATTTCTTATTCATCCATTACTCCAAGAAAAAGTTATAAAAAATTAACTTTTGCTCTTGAAGCACTAAAATTCACTTTTATGGAATCGTAATCCTCATAAAAGAGTTAAATGTCATTCCATTTGTCTCTAACTATTCTCCAAATCCAATATGATTAATACATTAATCTCTAAACCTACAAATTAACACTATTTTTTCATCATTAATATTTATATATAAATTTTTTTATCTAAAAGTAATGACACATTAACCAGAACATCTTGTAGTCCAATGGTAGGTGTGGAACCCTAATTATCATTCGGTCATGTTTGGAAGGTTCACTTCCTCCCAAGATGCAATATGTTTTTACCATGTATGTGGATGTTCCTTTTTCCTTACAATATTATTATAATTCATTTGAAATTATAAAAAATGTGATTGACATCCTTGAAATAAGTTCAATCACTAAATTACCTTTTAACTAAAGTTTTCAATGCAACTATAATACATAAATCTCCCTTTGTTTATTTCTACATAGTTCCTTCCTTGGACTATGTTTTGACCTAGGTAATTAATTGTCATTATCTATTCAAATCCTTCATGATGGTTTGTAAATAAAATATGAATTATATTAAGCATATCTCCTGAGAGCTTCAAACCATGTGCACGATACGACCCATTTTGGTTTACCAATTTCTGTTATATTGATACTTATTGCACCATTTTAGAGATTTTACCCATATTTGAATTTGTGCTAGACCCACCTCCACATGAAGTATATAGACCTGTTTGTATTACTAGAAATACCCAAAAAATATCTACCATAAAAAAATCTTAGATGTTTTTCAATTCTTTCCCTCAAATTCTACCTTAGGATTATTTTTTCTAATGAATGTTTTCATAAATATTGATCTGAACGTTTATAATAAATCGTCTATAATACTAACTACATTTACATGACCTCATAAAGCCTATAGTTCTTTCCTAATACCATTTTATTGGAATAATATACATGTAAATCATGTCTCAAGGGACCTAACATTTTAGTAGTTGCGTAAATTGAGATACATAAACGAGTCTAATATTATAAAATAATACAAGAATAACAAAATACTTTTTTATTTTAAGGATAAAAACATCATTCCATCTTGCAATAATTTTATATATTTATTCGTACACATTATGGAATCATGTGGAAAGGAAATAGAATATGTGTGATATCAAATTATCAATAAGGTTAAGTATATTGGGATAAATAATGAATTAGGGACAATTTTCAATATGGAAAGTAATAACTAAAGACACATTCCATGTAATAAATTAACTTTTATGGAAGTGTGTAAAAAATATGGAAATGAAAATAATGGAAAACAAATTGTAGTAAAACAACTATATTAGGCACAATCAGTTTGGTTAAGAAAATAACTAAAACAAGTTTCATATTATAAATTAATAGAGAAGGAAATGCATTTATATATGATGAAATAGAAAACATATCATTTATGATAATAATTGAATTCTGAATAAAGTAAATGTTTAATTGTTGAATGACTTTTTTCCCAGGAAAACGAAACCTTTAATGTCAAAACTTTTCACAAGATGATTTAGCATACTATTATCAAGACCATTCACAAGAGAGTTTAAATATATTACTTGAAACTCAACTATTCTTCTTGGAAACAAAAAAAAAGGGTTTGTTTCCAACTAATTTCATTTCATGATAATGTAGATGCATCAAAGGGATTACTTAAACAGTCCCCATACCATGTCTTACATGTCCCAATTAGTCCTCATATATCTAATAATACATTTAATTTAAATACTATGTGCCTTATCAAATATAAATATTGATTACTGGCTACGGATTTATCAATATTTCCCCAATAAATAAAATAACATTAAAATTAAACCCCATAGGTAGAAATGGTATAATGCTTTGGTAAAGAACATATCCATGATAAATGATATGAATAATCAGGGTAAATTCAATGTTTAATTATCATATGATATTGAGTATTTTAAGGGGAATAGAATGAATCATGTTAATGAATGTCAATACTATCCTCAGTAAAATAAATAATAAACCATACAAAGTAAGAATAATTATGGTACTAATATAATATATCCCAATTAGATTGAAATAAAGTGATTTTGTCTTTGATTAATGAATAAACTGTAAAAACATATTTCAAAAACATTATTGAGTAAAATATACATTATATTTTGAAAAAAAAGGTATTAAAAAAAATTCATTCAAATTAACTATTTGAAAAAAAATATATTTTTAAAAATTAACACTTTATACATAAAAATTAAAAATCAATGAAATGGAGTTAGGTAATTCAATACAAGTGATACATGGTAAAAAATAAAATTCTTTTTAAGGTTAAATATTTAAAAAGTACCATGTTTTGAAAGTGATAAGAATATTAGGTTGAGAAATTTTATACAAGGAAAAATGTGTAAAATTTCACAGATAAATTATTTTTGAAAGGAAAATATTAATTTTTAAATCCGTATTAAAAAACAAATTTTTTTGGAATCAAATAGGTTCTCAGGTTCAAGAGGGTAATAATGTTTTGTTTTTATTAAAGAAATTTCTAAAACATTTTGAGAACCAAAGAGTCGGATAATGGTATTATTACTTGAAAAAGGACATGAGAGAAATTAAAAGAATAAAATAAAATGGATTATCCAAAAATGATAAAAATATTTCACATAATTTAAATTCATGTGTAATCAATCCCAAATAAATGTGATTGTGAAGTAAACCCTTGAAAAGGAAAAAACCTTGATGTGAGAATCAATCAATTTATAGATTATGTTTATAAAATTTAAATAACTAAAATTATAGAAAATGAATCAATAGATGGTTAAAAGTTATTACACATATAATCGTAAAATATTAATTAAAATTAGAAGGTAATATAACCCAATGAAAATAAATAGGGTTATGAAATTCATTAACACATGGTAAGTTTTAACTCAAATCCCCTTTGACTGGATAATTTAAATTGAAACTCAAAATACTATGAATTTAAAATAATTCAGGATATGATATATACATATGGGCATTAGAAACAACACAAAAAAAATTATGTTGTGAAAATGACATTTATCTCACATATAAAAAAAGTGAGATGAAAATCACTTTCCATGCGTATACTTTAGAGTGAATGTCTTTTAACATAATGTATAATTTTTATCTTTGTCACTAATTTATACCACAAGAATAAAAAAATTATAATATAATATATGATCTCCTCATATTATATTAGGTCCCTTTTGTCAATAATCATTCATTTTTTCACCATTTCTAGTGTTAATTTCCTAGTTATCAATGTACATTTTGACTTGTTATTTTAGTTATTATAATTTAGATCACAATTTAAAAATATAATTAATTTAAAATATCATGTAATTTTAACATTTAACAATTATATATTTATTAAGAATAATCCATCATATTTTAAGATAATATATGAAATACTTCGTCCAAGGAGACGGTAGGTCGTATGTATGCATTAATGTTACTTCCATTTCACAGGGGTATTTATAATAAAGAAATTTAAATGATATGTATGTATTTGTATATTATAATTAAATTATCATTTTAATGTCATATATTTAAATTTTTTTATTTAAACCATCCTTTATTCATTACATGTATAACGTGAATGAATCTCATTGCATTGAAGAGGCGTTAGTCTACACATCTATAAACTATATTATCTTATTCCAATAAAATTAAAAGTATAAAGTTATATTTTATATAAAAAACTATATAATAATAAAGGATTTATAAAATATCATATATAAGATATATAAATTTATTGTTTATCATAATTCAACCCATGATATTTCGTAAAGGAAGAATGAACAATTATTGTTTCCATAGGTAGTTTTCTTTCGTACACACGAATGATAAGTTAATTACCCATTTGATATAAGTGTGTGTGGGTTTATGTAAAACCCTTAAAAACATAACACTCTATTTATAATATTGGGTTAATTATATAATAATTTAATAGTAATAAATTAAGGGGTGGAGAAGGAAATAAAATGAAAGGGATTTTTGAATAATGTTACCTTGATTTGGGTAACTCCTTTTAGTTTATACCAAAAAAGATCCTAGTATTACTTTATTCTCAAGTTGGGGATTATAGTATGAGTGTAGGGATCTTGGGATATTATTTGGTCATATTTTGGGAAAGCATTATTCCTTTATTGGTTTAAATAAGTTAGAGGATTGAGTACATTTTTATAGTGGAGAAGGAGTGGTATTCTTGTAAGTTTTGGAAAAGGAAAATCCACCCACATTTTCTCCTTTTCATGTGGCTCCAATAATGATCCAAATTATAGAAAAATGATTATAGGTAATAAATATTAATATTAAATTTATTTCGGATAATTTTATAGGTAATTGTGTCTTTTAAGTATGGGTTTTGTCCCTTGTTATGCTAATTTTCCTCTTAATCGTTGTAATTAATTTCAATTACATTCACTAATATTTTTTGTCAAAAACTAAGTTTACATTTTTATAGACTATGAATTATTATTATTAAAAATATTTAATCAATTTTTCCAATTCTAAGAATATAATTTAGAGGTATTAATTAAATGTAATCCAAAAACAGGACGACAAAGCAGGTTTTTAAAGTGAAAATGTCAAAATGTTTTGTATGATTTTATATTCAATTTAAAAATTATATTTGATCCAATTATTTAAATTAGAGTAATTTACTTAAAATTTATCTAACTAATTTTTAAAATCAGTCATAAGCATAATTTAACCTTATAAATAAGTAAGATGAAAGAATATTTTGGAATTAAGATTTAGTATTTTTCACTATTTATAAAAAAATAAAACATCATAGTAAAATTCCAAATATTCACCCTAAGATAATTTTTAAATTACTCATTTAGAAAGAAAATATATTATTAAATATAAAATTTTTAAATTTTTAAATTTTTAAATTTAAAATCTATTTTCTAGTAAATGGAGTAAAAACATTCTTTTAAAAATTATAGTTTCGTCTATGTATAAAATTTCATTTCTACTAATCTTATGCCAATCAAATCTATTGGATTAATATATAAAAATATTTGAAATAACATTAGTATATATATTATCATAATTTATTTAATAGTTTTCATATCCTTAGGTTTAATTTCTTGGTTATATCTTATTATGTTAAATAATAATATTTTAATGATGTATTGTTGTTCAATAAAACTTGATCTTGTATAAAAAACCTATCATCAAAGAAAGTCGTTGTATTGTGTGATGTGAGCTAACAAATTATTACCTAGATTAAACGATATATTATATATTAAATTTATTTTCACATGAGCCTTAGCCCAGTTGTTAAGGACTCTATAAGTGTATCCAAGCGACCAGGGATCAAATCCAAGCGGAGACAGAATTTCCGGAACTGTAGCAATACTGTAGCAGGCACTGTAGCGGGAACTGTGCAGTATTGTAGTAGGTACTATAGTGGGAACTGTAGCAGGAACTGTTTGGAACTGTAGAAACCGGGAATATACCCCCGTTTGGGCCTTCGGGTCACTGATTTGGTCCCTGAGCCCTGTAAGGCCTTCGGGCCACCCAGGCCTTCAGGTCAGTAAGGCCTTTGGGCCACCTCAAGGCCTTCGGGCGACCTTAAGTGCAGATGCAAACCAGACAACCTACAAGGAACTAGCTCTACATGGAGGATGAGCAAGGATCTTTCACCATAGTATAAGCTAAACAAATTGCTAGAATGAGAGGTTATAGCACCTGCCATCGGGACAAGCATGTGCATGCACGAGAATGCCTAGCCGAACAGCCATGCGAAGGTGGAGAGATGATTTCACGATGAAGATGCTGGGGAGGAGCAGTTCCAAGTAGTTAGTCTGGGTTGTATGTAATGTTTGAAGCCTATGAGCAATGAATTCCTCTAAGGCCTATGGGCCATGTAATACTTATGCCTATGGGCCTTGTAAGGGTTCCACCTAACCCCTTGAAAGGTGGATTATCAAAATCAATAAAAATGACGGTCTTCGGGCCATTGGATGATATATTTAATTTATTTAAAATTTGATATAAACAATAATTTCTTGTGATGATATATTCACTTCTACATTGGGTGTTGTCTTTCGTACACATTATTGAATAAAAGTTACCTTTTTAGAATATCCAGGGGTGTTACATACATAAGGACAACCTAGTGAATTCTCAAAGAAAAAATATATAATTTGACAACCATAAAATATATATTTTTTCTAGAATCATAAAATATGTTCAATTAATAATCCATTCTAAACATTCCATTGAAAATTAAATAAATGCATCCCACATTGAGAAAGATATTGTAAATAATGATGAGTTTCCACATATAGATACGATGGAAGAGGAGGAACTGTACTACATCTTACCCCCATAATGGAATGAATAATTTTTTTAGAAGGTAATGGACATGGTCTACAATATCTATAGAGTTCTCACCAAAAATGAAGAAGTGTAATCTAGAAATGTATCATGTGGTTGTTCAAATCCAAAATACTCTACCCACATACCAACAATGGATGATATCTAATACTAACATTCTTGAGAATTTATAAATATTTGGAAACAATGAAGATAAAAATATGGGTTATCTTTGGAATTTCTTTTTGGGAATTTAGTTTTAATTTTAATTTATATGAATTAGTTTTAGGAAGCATCCATAACTTTCTATATTTTTTATCTAACCTTAACATGGTACTTAAGTTTTAGTTAGTGATTTGTTTTTGTTAGACCCTAATGACATAAGTAACAACCCAAAAATTGAAAATGGAGTGGACTAAAACATCACGATTAAGGTTGTTCATTGTGACATTGTAAATGTTTTAAAATCTATTAATTTTTTGAAAATAATAATTAAACTAGAAATTGTAGTAGCTATGTTAAACTAGACTTTTAATGCCATACATAGGATTTTTTTCCTTTACTTATCTAGGAGACATGATATTATTAGAAACCCTATGATTCCATGTTTTATGATTCATTTACAATTAGTTTAAAATAGTAGGGTGTAAATTTAAATTATTATATTGAAAAATGAATGTCAATTTGAATAATCACAATTTAAAGGAATTGGTTTATTAATTTAAATGAAAATTCCCTACCAAATCTCTTGATTTGAATTTTAGATATTTATATAAAGTGATTTTTATTCTTTATACATGTATTTAGTAATGTTCACAAATAATATGTTTCATTACATGGATTCTTTTTAGAGACAATAATTTCTATATTATCTTGAGTATATTTCCTGACTCATCTTATGAAATTTCCCATACATGAACTTGAATTGGAATTTGTAAAAGTAATGATTATGAAAAAAAAACATTTAATATGATTGAATAATTTTAATTGATAATCCCATATCCATTATACCTAAATTAACATAAATCATTTTTTATCTCATAATGATAATTAATGACCTTGTTTGGCATGATCCACATTTGAAGCAATTTATATCCATTAATATCCTTATGTTGGTATTTTCATGAAATTTTAAAGTAGAATTGTGAGGGTAATGGAAGACATGTTGAAATAGAATCTACAAATTGTTATAAAAAAATTTATAGGTGATATATTGGGTATTGGGAAAGGTTTTTTATTCACCCATTCAACATTTTTTTAACCTCTCATGATTCATGTGTCACGAACCGTCCCCTGGGGCCCATATCCTGACTACCCAAAACCCACCTTCCAATGGCCTGGGGATGGCGACTAGCACCAAAGGCGTAAATCCCTAAACTGGGAAGGCATTGCCTTTATAACTATAAAAAACACATCAGAGTACACAGTTGGAAGCAAAACACTAAGTAAAACTATATACAAAAGAAGTGCTGGAAAGTAAAAGGGGCTAGAAATACAAGCCCAGCAGGAAAGTACAAGTACAACTGAAAGCAAGTACAACTGAAGAAAAGTAAAGCAGCTAATGGGTCGTCCTCTGGGGTTCCTACCTAAAGGGTAGGTACATATGGCCTCCTCAGCACTCCACGTTCATCTGTCCGCTCCGTGTACTGTCACGCCGAGTGTTCCACCTCCGGGTACTATCTAGTCCAGCTACTCACCGCCTCAGTCAGCGTCGTCTATCATCTGCAACCAACACAATGAGGTGCGGGCATAGCTCGTGCAGGGGTGAGTATAACTATACTTAGTAGGGACCCCAAGACCCTCAAGGTCTCACAAAATCCAACAAGGATAAACCACAAAGTATGAAATAAATGGATAACCATTACTTAGGTATATGCCCATACATATACCTAAGTTATCTAGTAACCCATCTCAATCGTGAGGAAAACACAAAAGTCATTGACTCAACTCAAAACCAGGATTTTATTATAGGTGTGGTAACATGTAACACTCCGAGCAAAATTGTTGAAACCTTGGCTGGTGGTGTAATACTCCTCCAAAGATTACTGTGGGCCTGTCGCGTCACACAGAGGTGCTTCCCACTATCCTGAACTGTTTTGGTACTCCTCCTGTCAAGTACCGTGGGTCTGCTGTGTCACACAAAAGCACTCCCCACTATGGGTTTGTCGCGACACATAGAGGCGCTCCCCCTCATAGCCTGCTGAGGTAATCCTCCTGTCAAGTACCGTGGGTCTGTCGCGTCACACAGAGGCACTCCCCACTATGGATCTTTCGCATCACATAGAGGCGCTTTCTGCTGGGCTAATCGAAACACTCCAAGTCAAAAGGTCAGCATTCGTCAGGTATCAGCCAGCTACTAGGTCTCCATACTCCGCTCACTCATCTTCAGAAGGATCCACTCCACGAGCTGTTGTTTCATACTCCAACTATCAAGAAGTCCCAAGTAGAAGTATCTCAATGGTCAACCTCGTCATAGGGTTCTCAACGCATCAGATGGAGCGTCAATCGGACGCCCGGTCTGTGAGTTATTGACATTTTCGTTCCAGGGGACCGGTTGGATTTTATGTTCAAACCAACCTGACCGTACCCCAATTGTGTCCAAAACTCAAGTGGGGTATGCCAAAAGAACCTTCTCACTCCAATATTTCCGTCTCCACAGACGGTTTGTCGATCGGACACTCGTAGCCCAAGATATGTCTGAAAAGGTGGAAACATGCCATAGCGGGTCTGGGTCCGGTCTGAGCCAGTCGATATGACTCGGCCCGACCCGGGTCCGTTCTGGGGTCCGACTTGGTCCACGGGTCTGACCCGGTATGCGGGTCCAACCCGGCCCGATGGGGTGGCCCGGCCCAAGTGGGCGGCCCCGCCCGATGGGGCGACCCGGCCCGAGAGGGCGGCCCGCATGGCCCGGCTGGCAGGCGGCCAGCTTGGCCCGGCTGGCTGGCCGCCGCATGGCCGGGCTGGCTGGACACGTGGGGGGGCCTTTTTTTGTTGAACGGAACAGGTGATAAGCACCAGTTCGGAAGCTGTGAAACCCAGGAAGGTCTCGCCTTGTCCGGCTAGCCGAGCGGCCACCTCGTTCCGCACCACCAGCGGCCAGCCCGACGTCGGTCGTCCCTGCTCCTCCACCGCAGCCCGGCCCGGCCGCGGCGCCCTTCTCCTCCACGTAGTGCGACGGCGCCTCACCACCTCCGTTGTGGCCTGGCCTGGCCGCGGCCCCTGCTCCTCCACGCAGCACGACAGTGTCGCGCCCTTCCGGTGGCCTTGTGCCGCCGGTTCCTTCGCGACCGAATTTCTTCGCAGCCAGATTTTTTTGCGGTCGGCCCGACATCGGTCGTCGTTGCTATGCCTCCTTCTTCAACAAACAAGAACAAAAATTGGGAGGGTCAGGCTGTGCTCATGTGGTTCGAACCCTCCTCGTTATGGTGATATTAATCGGCAATTCACATTCCACAATTTGAATCACATAGAACGGGAACAAAATCAACTCAAATCCCCTACATCGTATTGTTGTTCGTTGACGATGTTTCGGAAAGCGAACGTCGATTCGTCATTCACCGTGTTCATCACGCAGTCCCAATTTCAAGCTCGTGCGTCTAAAAGTGCCTAGGGTGGAAGACCGAGGAAGAAGTGCCATCGGCATTCTTCGTTGGGAGGAACGGTTCTTTATTGGAGGAACGGTTCTTCGTTGGGAGATTTTCTCCCTTCTCCAAAACTCCAACAAAATAAAGATGCCCAAAAATGATATTAGATTGTTTATTATTTGTTGGAACAACAGTTTCAAGAAGGATAAATTAAATCAGACAACTAATTTAATTAGTTAGAGTTGGCTCAAATTCAAACTAGGGGAGGTGGAGAAGTTTCTCCACTTAAATGGGGGGTTCCAAGGGGTTACTAGCCCAGGTGGTCCCCACCGAAAATATCCTCCCAAGGGATATTATATTCGGTTGGGCCCCACCACCATAACCTCTCATGGGAGGTTATGGTGTGGTCGCCCCACCTCTAACCACCCCTTGGAGGTTTTAACAACCAAAATAAAAATAGCCTACACACTTATTTTTATTTAACTTTTTCCTTTAAAACTCAAAAACTAACTTTCATTCCTGACCGACTGCCATCGGGGTGAAAGTCCTCTTAAGAGAATTCTAGCACTGCGAGTTCAACAGTGCCCTCAAGTTTCAATTCCGAGCACCGGTAAAAAGTTATAAAATCCCACTCGCACGTTTACCGAATGTACCCGAACAAAACTTCAGAAATTGATTCCGGGTACACCGGGCCTCAGAGTCAAGCACCGTTAAATTTTCGCGAACTCGTAAAAATCCCATGTATTTAAAAAAAATCCACGAAATTTCTAGGTATTTACATTCTCCCCACCTCAGGTATTTACATCCCCATAATCTACAACTTGAACTAAGGGAACAAATGGGGGTATTGAGCACGCATCTGAGCCTCCTGCTCCCATGTGCTCTCCTGGAGGTTCCCATTCTACCAACGAACACGCACCAGCTGTATCGACCATCCACGTAGGACCCGCTCCTGTCGATCCTCAATCTCCGCTAGAACCTCCCTAAAAATCACCCTATCATCAATGTCCAACTCTCCATGGTCGATGATGTGGGAAGGGTCATGCACATTTCTCCTCAGCTGAGATACGTGGAAGACGTCGTGCACCCAGTGCAACTAAGGTGGAAGAGCTAAGCGGTAAGCAACCTTGCCTACTCTACTGAGGACCTGGAAAGGTCTGATGAGTCGCGGAGATAACATTCCACCTCGGCCAAATATTCGTAGACCTCGTTGCGGTGAGACCTGTAGAAAGACGTGGTCGCCATCCTCAAACTCCAGAGGTATTCGTCTCCTGTCAGCACACATCTTCTGCCTGCTCTGTATAGTCTCATCCACTCTAGGATGATCTGTACCTTCTCCGTAGTATCTCGTACCATCTTCGGTCCCAATAGTGCTGACTCACCTGGGTCTGTCCAGCACAATGGAAATCTGCAAGGTCGACCATACAAGGCCTCAAAAGGTGCCATACCGATGGTGGAGTGGTATCTGTTTTTGTAGGAAAACTCAACCAATGGTAAGTGATCCTCCCAACTGCAACCAAAGTCAAGGACACAGGATCGAAGAATGTCCTTGAGGGTCTGAATGGTTCACTCAGTCTGACCTATGTCTGAGGATGGAAGGTGGTGCTCAAGTGAATATGTGTCCCAAAAGCCTCCTACAACCTCTTCTATAGCCGGGAAGTAAACCGTGTGTCATGGTCGGAGACAATAGAAGAAGGTACTCCTTGTAAACGCACAATATTCTGCACATAGAGGCGTCCCAATATATCTACTGATCCCCGCTCTCTGATCGGTAGGAAGTGGTCCGACATGGTGAGTTGGTCGACAATCACCCAAATCAAGTCATGACTCTTGGATGTACGTGGGAGACCCGTCACGAAGTCCATGGATATCCCATCCCACTTCCACTACGGGACCTCTAAGGGCTGAACCAAGCCTGCTGGTACCTGGTGTTCTGCCTTCCCTTGCTGATAAGTGAGGCACCGTGAGACAAACTCTACTACTGCCTTCTTCATACCTAGCCACCAATGCTTTCGTCTGAGGTCCTGGTACATCTTTGCCACTCCTGGATGTACCGCTAAAGGAGAAGTGTGTAACTCCATCAACACCTCCTCCTGAAGTGAAACTGGTACCAAGTTACGTCCTCTAAAGAGGATGACATGCTCCCCACCTTCAGAAAATCCATTAGGTGTCTGCCCTGAGGATATCTAAGCACGTCGTGTCTCGCAGTCAGCGTCCCCACACTACGCCTCCCTGACTCGCTAAAGAAGTGGAGGAGTGACTGTAAGATACTGTAGATAAGTTTCTCCGTCCTTATCCACAAAGGATATCTGTAAGGCAGCCAACAGCTCTATCTCTTCTCTTAGCAGTTGTATACCAGATCTCTTACTGAGTGCATCCACAACAAAGTTCCCCTTCTCAGGAGTATAGACTATCTCAAAGTCATAGTCCTGGAGGAACTCAGGCCATCACTGTTGCCTCAAGTTCAGGTCCTTTTGAGAGAAGATATACCTGAGACTCTTGTGATCAGAGTACATGGTAAAATGTTCGCCCATAAGATAGTGTCTCCACATCTTCAAGTTGAAGACCACTACTGCTAACTCCAAGTCATGGGTAGCGTAGTTCAGCTCATGTTGTCTTAGCTGCCGAGAACCATACACGATCACTACTTTCTCCTACATCAGGACACACCAGAGTCATGTCCTTGATGTGTCACAGTAGACTACATACCCTAGGCCTTCCTCTAGAAGTCTCAAGATAGGGGCACCATTCAGCCTCTACATTAGCTCCGGAAAGCTCTTCTGGAATCTCTCCGACCACACGAAGGGTTGCCCCTTCTTCTTCAAGGCTGATAGTGGTGATGAAACTCTAGAGAAGTCTGGAATGAATCTTTGGTAGTATCCATCCAAGCCCAAGAATCTCTATACTTCTGTCATAGTCCTGGGTGGATCCCAAGAAAGTACCGCCTCGATCTTCGCTGGATCCACTACAACTCCAGCCTCTGAGATGACGTGTCCCAAGAAGTGAACCTCTTGAATCCAAAACTAGAACTTAAAGAGCTTACTATAAAGCTGGTGCTCTCAAACTGTGTCCAGTACTGCCTTCAAATGGTAGGCATGCTCCTCCTCTATATTCGAGTAGATCAGTATGTCGTCGATGAAGACTACAACAAATCGATCGAGGTATGTCTAGAAAATCATGTCCATGAGACACATGAATATTGTTGGATCATTGGTTATGCCGAAGGGTATAACCAAGAACTCATAGTGGTCGTACCAACACCTGATGTTCGTCTTCTGCACATCCTCATCTCGAACTCTGAGATGGTGATAGCCTAATCTGAGGTCTATCTTAGAGAACCATTGTGCTCCCATTGTAACACCCCAGGTAAATAAAGAATATGATATTTTCATATTTATCCATATTTGTGAATAAAATATTAATATTACTTTAAAGGGGACGCTATGCACGATGGCGTACCCAATACGCAGCAATGAGTTTCTTGGAAATCTTGCGTTGCACTCTAATAATAAAATAATATTATTTTAAATTGTAGTTAACGCCTAGCCGTTGTAATAGCGGGAATGAACAGAACTAACTAAAAAATGATTATATATGTTTGTCAAATATTTTTACTCTTTACAATAAATGTTATAGGATTAAAAATGCGAATGAATCCAATTTTAAGCGTAAACATTCCAATATTCTTTAAAAGGTCGATTAACCGCCTTTTAATGGCGCACCGTTTTTAAATCCACTATTTGAATGTTTTATGTGTTATATTTGACAAAATAAAATTCTTCTTTAGAATCGGGACCTCAAAATTTACTTTTTGTAAATTTTTGGAATCTTTCCGAAAAAGTTCTATTTTTAATGAATAGTGAAAAATGTTCTATTTTAATTCAAAACCTCTTTTTAATATAATTTATTTATATGATTATATTCTCTTTATAATTGGTTTTAAAGTTAAATTAGAATATATTTTTACCATTTAATCCAATAGTTTTCGTTGGAATTAATTTCACTTTGAAATCGGACATAAACTAGTGTCAATCTTTTGATACATTTTGTTTCATAAAAACACGATATTTGTTTTGACAGTGGGAATTAATTATTAAATTAATTAATACATCTTATATGTTTTTAATTTTGTAAAATAGACATCATTTTTGAATTTGGAATATCAAATATAGATTAGGGTAAATTTTTGGTAATTTTCTGAAAAACTTCAATTTTTGATGAATAGTGAAACCACTAAGTGATACTTATAAAAACTGATTTTTCCATTTAAATGAAATTATACCATCTTTGTGTTTTGAATTTCAAAAATCCGACATACATGGTTGTCATTAAGAGGTAAAATGTGGTTCAATGGGATTGAAATAATTTTTTGGTGAATAGTAACTTTTATGTTTATTAATCGCGATTAGAGGTAATTAGTGTAGTTTAAGGTAAAAGTAATGTTTTAATAACATGAAATGAACTTGACACATGTCCTACCCTCATTTTATGTGTTATGTATGTCCAGGAAAATCCATGGGTCAACTTGGGGACCCCATGGATCCACTTTGGTTGGAAAATGACATAAATACCTTTTTATTTAATGTTAAAGTAAAAATGACACAAACATGAGATGTTTTACTAAAATAATTTTTAAATGGGGTTATACAAGTCAGATGTTTGACTATAAATAGTAATTGGAAAGATAAAAAAATTTCATACGTCATAGTATTTTTTTTATAATTTTTAGCATTAAATAAATTAAATTATTTATGACATCATGATGATGCAGTGATGACCTCATTAATAAGGGATTTAAATAAAATGGAAAGATAATGTAAAATCTATGACCTAAACATGTCTAAAACCTATTGGATGGGTATATGTCGAACCCTTATCACCTTATCCTCTAATTATATCAATGTGGAACCTTTTAAATCCGAAACTCATTTTAAAATAAAGGAACATTTCTTTACTTTCCAAGAGTGCCCCTCCTCTCCTCTTATAAAAGGCCCCCACCTCTACTTCCTTACCCACACTTCCAAAGCCTTTGGATCGGCCGAACCCTGCCCATTTTATCTCTTCACATCCCTCTCTAACTCCTTGAAGCCTCACTTTGGGCATAAGTCTTCCCAAGGAAGCCTTTGAGCTCAAACCAAAGGGCGTTACCCGATTTTAAGGTAATGTCTTCACTTGTGTCCTTTTGTATTATTTTGCTTCTCCAACCCCCTAAACTCTTTTTATTCATTTATTTTGTAACAAATAAAGTATCTTGAAAAAACTAGGATGTTGTTATAATAAATATTAGAGCTACACTTACACACACCTACATCTAATGGTTAAAGAACATACTGTTTCTGTGGATGGCGAATTTCTTCCTCACGAAACGATGATTGTTCAACATTATTCTAACACCTTCAAAGATGTCCATTAAGATGACACTGTATTTATATATGATATATAATATTTTTAGTTTTTACTTAAGCTTCTGTATTTTTCATTTATGGCATACCTTTATGGTTTCTATTATGGGTAAACATGATATCTTCATTTAAGGAAGTGCGGACTACCGCCCCCTCAAAGTGATTTGATTCGTTAATACCATATGTGGTATGTATAAAGGATATATTTAATGATATTATATATGATACCATACTGTAATTAAAATACTATTATGTATCATTATGTTTTAATTCCATTAAATATGAAATAGAAATGGAAGTAACGTTCATGCGTACGTACGGCTTACCGTCTCTATGAACGGTACATTTCATTTCTTATCTCAAAATGTTATGTACTTTTATAAGTACAAATATATAATGGATATATATGTAATATATTACATCTAAATGATGGATATCATTCTGTAATTATAACATATATATATATATATCTCATTTTGTTTTAATTCCATTAATATGACAAAAAATGAAAGTAGCGTTCATGTGTACGTACGGCCTACCGTCTCCATGAACGGTGCTTTTAATTTTTATATCCAAATGCTATGGAATAGTATAAAATGAATATATACTGGATATATATTATATTTAAAACATCAATACTATTCTGGAAATGATGTACCTATAACTACATGGAAAATTATTTTCCAACAAGTTCAATTTTTGACTCATGTACCAAACATCGACAAAAACGTATGATACGAACTCATATTATTAACCAATTATTATAACATTAAAATATGTGATATGAACTGAATAATAATATTTATAGGAGGTCCTTAAGAAATTATAAATTTACCAAAGTTTATTATTCAGTAATATAAAGAAACGAACAAGACAAGTTGGACTTGAGGTAAGGGACCCTACCCCTCTCTTTCTTTTTAAGTACACTCTTTTATGTCATTCCTTTTAAGCTCATATTTCTTGTGATCAGGATTTTCTTTTATATTACTACTACTCTAATTTTTATGTTCATATGATGAGAGACCCTATTCTCTCTCATAAATCCATTTTGGATGTTTTGAGTGGCGTCGTTAGGCTACCGAATTTTCGTAAGAGATCTAACCTATCTCTTTCTTTTTAAGTACTCTCCTTTATGTCACTTATTTTAAGATCCACTTTGTTATGTTGGGGGATGTTATTTTATATTACTCTTGATGTAAACATTATGTTAATATGATGAGAGACCCTATTTGATTTCATCGATCCATTTTTGTAAGTTTTAAGTGGCGTCGTTAGGCTGCCGAGTTTTCGTAAGGGATTTTTCATCTCACTTTTATTCCCGTGAAATTTGTGCTACATTTGCCACAATTTCCTTTGAGTGGTTTCTATATTTCCCGTTATTTTACTCATTGTGTAATATAATTTCATTTATGAGTATTTACATCAATGTTGTATCGTCCTTCTTTCACGGGGTGTATGTTTCGAAAGATACCCATGTCGGTAAGGGAACCTTTCACCCTCCTCTTTTTAAAAGACTTCTTTTGTTATGTATTTTAATTCACATACTATTATGTTGGGATATGTTCTTCTATATCCTTATTGATTAAAATTTTGTGTCCATGTGATGAGATACCCTTTTTATCTCTCATCAACTCATTTTCTGAATTTTGTAGTGACGTCGTTAGGTTGTCGAATTTTTGCAAGGGAACTTCTTAACCCAAATTTGATTCTTTGGTATAAACTTGTACTCCTTGAATATGTCATTCTATGAATATGTGTGAATAACCTCTGGTTTTTTTACACTTAATATCCACTTATATTTGGTGTATTCATTTGTCACACAAAATTATGTAATTGATTTATCCTTAAACCAAGGATATCGTTTTTGTAAGGGACTTAGTCTCAATATCCTTTCATTGAGGCATATTTTGTTTTATACACAACTTTCTTTTATATGGTGTATAAACCCCTTTGACTTTTACATTTATCCAAAAGGAATCTTTTTTATACGAAGCATTTTACAAAACAACAAAAGGGAATGTTTTTGTCATACGTATGCGGCGACAATGACTTCTCCACCGCTGTGACCATTATTTGAGTTTCGGCTTCCTCTACAAGACATACCTTCTTTTTAAAAGAAAAATAAATACCATGTTTTACTTTTATTTTATTTTGGTATTGAAAATGGTTTTCATAAGGTTTTTTATATCAATGTGTTTTATTGATATCTTGTGATTGAAATGTGGAAATGTTATCTTTCCTTTATGCATGTATTATGTGGTACGATTATGTTATGGTTCTTTGGAATTGTTATGAAGACGGGTGGTTCCGTGATAAACTAAGGGCGGGTGATCCCGATATAGCTCTCTAATGCATTGGGTAACGCGAAGGAGTGAAACTTTAAGGTTTCTCCGAAGAGATTTAGGGAATATACTGTGGTGGGTATTCCAAACGTAACCAAGAGGGTTACTCCCTACGTAAGAATGTTATGAATTCCTGAAGTTACCTTTTATGTCTTATGATTTCTAGGAGTTATTCATGATTTGATGAGGTATGTTAAAGTGTCTATGTTTTTTGGGTAAAGTATGATTTCATTCTTATGTATATATGAACTCATGTTTCCTTTCCATATTTTTTATAACCCTTACTGTTTATGCTCATTACAAGTTTTTTAAAATGTTTTTCACAGGTCAAGGGAAAGGTACATGATATGATGATAGTGTCAAGGAAGTGTCAAGAAAGAATACATGCTTCATTTTTAAATATGTTTCCGTTGATAGAAAAAAATGAATATTATCTTTTATGTAACCACTTTGTTTAAATGTTGAATGTAATGCTAGTTTTATTATCTAATTCTCTAAAACTCTAAACCTGAAAAGATCCTCAATGTGTAATCTTGTAATAACTCAATATTAAGTAAGGTTTAAGGCTGGAGCCTTATAGTTGGTATCAGAGGTCGGTTTAGATAACTTTAGAGGTTAGGGTATTCTCTAGGCATAAGTGACATTACCATAATGGTTAGGATTTCAGAAAGGGTCCTAGTTTTAGATAAAGTGAATGAGTAAGTATATATTAGTGTTTATCTTACTCATTAGTACATGATGGTTTTGTTGATATACTCACACTGACATTTCTGTTTTTTGTGAATGGATGGATCTAGCAGGCACCAAAGTGACAATAGGTTTGAAGGAAAATATGGTGGTTCTCTGAATAAGAGACTGGATGAAATGGGTGATTCAATGAGGAAACTCGTGGTTGTTCTAAACCAACTATCAAGGAGTCATGATCAACCACTTGAACCTTGGTATGTTCTGTTATGCATCATGTACGATATGACCAATCGATGTGGCAGTTCAGGTAATAATTATAAAGGTAACCATTAGGGTTTATATGATCCTTACATTTGGGGTAATTATGGGTTATTATATGTTATGATGGAAAATGAAAGGCATGAGATAAACATGAGGTCAAAATATTTTATGATTATTTTTGAAGATTTTATTTCGTTTTGGGTAATGTTTTAAGAATTATATAGTTTTGGAAAAAGTACAACACGCAGACCGTGTGACAACCCGTCGCGTCGGACAAAGCTGCAGGAATCGAACCCACAACCAAAGTGCGACTGGTATTTATCACCTACCACTGGACTATGTGAAGTCCCTGGTTAGTTTGACTAATTATTTTTAGTTAGATGATTTTAGGAATCAAGAGTAAGTTTATTTTGGTTTATCTAGGTAAATTATTAACCTATCATCGAGGATATGTGATTAGGTTAATTACTTATCAATATGAGAATTTATGAGCAACTGATATTATTTGGAGATAAAAGTTAATTTGTACCTTGGAAGACTATGTGACTAAATCCTTCAAATATTTGGGTTTCAATCTTAGTTTGGTTTACTTTGAAGAATTTTATGGACAAATTGTTTATCAAATGGTCCTCATTGAACTTTGGGTTTTGTTGGACAAATTTTGGATATTAAGAATAGATTTTATTTTTATAAAGGGTTATCCTTTTCTGGATTATCTGATCTTGTACTAACCATTTTGGTTTTGGTTTTTGTCAAAGTCTAAAGACAAGGGAAGTATATAGTTCTCTTTTGTGGATTAGGTGATTCTCTAGAAGTTGATGATGGTGAACAAGTCTTCCTAAATACTCGTCTTTTGGAGAAAATATTATTTTGTGTAAGAAATCTAATAAAAGATGAAAGTCAACATGATAAGTAATTATGTTTCCTTATGAATAAATTCGTCAATAAAAAAACAAAAATGGTGTCTATTAACTTTTCCTACTGGGGAATCGAATACTGTTTAACCCATCACAAGTTTGTGATTTTCTTGTGGTTAACTTTCTTCTAAACATGTTTTCTATCACTCTCCATCAAGACATGACCCTTTGTTTTTTCCTCCATGTCCATATTTTCATACTTGGAATCCTATTATGGGTTAACTTGGGTGACCTTTGTACTTATCTTTCTTTATTTTAAAGTGATTTTTTTACTGACTCTTGTTCCGATGTGAGATTTTCAATGAAGTTTCCAAGCCCAATTTTAAAAATTGCGAGGATGCAATTCCCAAAAGGGGGGAAGGATGTAACACCCCAGGTAAATAAAGAATATGACATTTTCATATTTATCCATATTTGTGAATAAAATATTAATATTACTTTAAAGGGGACGCTATGCACGATGGCGTACCCAATACGCAACAATGAGTTTCTTGGAAATCTTGTGTTGCACTCTAATAATAAAATAATATTATTTTAAATTGTAGTTAACGCCTAGCCGTTGTAATGGCGGGAATGAACAGAACTAACTAAAAAATGATTATATATGTTTTTCAAATATTTTTACTCTTTACAATAAATGTTATAGGATTAAAAATGCGAATGAATCCAATTTTAAACGTAAACATTCCAATATTATTTAAAAGGTCGATTAACCGCCTTTTAATGGAGAACCTCTTTTAAATCCACTTTTTGAAAATTTTATGTGTTATATTTGACAAAATAAAATTCTTCTTTAGAATCGGGACCTCAAAATTTACTTTGTGTAAATTTTTTGTATCTTTCCAAAAAAGTTCAATTTTTAATGAATAGTGTAAAATGTTGTATTTCAATTCAAAACCTATTTTTAATCTAATTTATTTATATGATTATATTATATTTAGAATTGGTTTTAAAGTGAAATTAGAATATATTTTTACCATTTAATCCAATAGTGTTAGTTGAAATTAATTTCACTTTGAAATCGGACTTAAACTAGTGTCAATATTTTGATACATTTTGTTTCATAAAAACACGCTATTTGTTTTGACAATAGGAATTAATTATTAAATTAATTAATGCAACTTATATGTTTTTAATTTTTTAAAATAGAAATCATTTTTTAATTTGGAATATCAAATATATCTTAGGATGAATTTTTGGTAATTTTCTGAAAAACTTCAATTTTTGATGAATTGTGAAACCACTAAGTGGTACTTATAAAAACTGATTTTTCCGTTTAAATGAAATTTTTCAATATTTGTGATTTGAATTTAAAAAATATGACATACATGGTTGTAATTAATAAGTAAAATGTGGTTTAATGGGATTAAAATAATTTTTTGGTGAATAGTAACTTTTATGTTTATTAATCGCGATTAGAGGTAATTAGTGTAGTGTAAGGTAAAAGTAATGTTTTAATAATATGAAATGAACTTGACACATGTCCTACCCTCATTATATGTGTCATGGCCGACCAAGAAAATCCATGGGTCAACTTGGGGACCTCATGGAGCCACTTTGGTTGGAAAATGACATAAATACCTTTTTATTTAATGTTAAAGTAAAAATGACACAAACATGAGATGTTTTACTAAAACAATTTTTACATGGGGTTATACAAGTCAGATATTTGACTATAAATAGTAATTGGAAAGATAAAAATATTTCATACATCATAATATTTTTTTTGTAATTTTTAGACCTTAAATAATTTAAATTATTTATGACATCATGATGATGCAGCGATGACCTCATTAATAAGGGATTTAAATAAAATTGAAAGATAATGTAAAATATATGACCTAAAAATGTCCAAAACCTATTGGATGGGTATATTTTGAACCCTTATCACCTTATCCTATAATTATATCAATGTGGGACCTTTTAAATCCGAAACTCATTTTAAAATAAAGGAACATTTCTTTACTTTCCAAGAGTGCCCCTCCTCTCCTCTTATAAAAGGCCCCCACCTCTACTTCCATACCCACACTTCCAAAGCCTTTGGCTCGGCCAAACCCTTCCCATTTTGTCTCTCCACATCCCTCTCTAACTCCTTGAAGCATCACTTTGGGCATAAGTCTTCCCAAGGAAGCCTTTGAGCTCAAACCAAAGGGAGTTACCCGATTTTAAGGTAATGTCTTCACTTGTGTCCTTTTGTTTTATTTTGCTTCTCCAACCCCCTAAACTCTTTTAATTAATTTATTTTGTAAAAAATAAAGTATCTTAAATATACTAGGTTGTTTTTATAAGAAGTATTTGAGCTACACTTACACATACCTACATCTAATGGTTAAAGAACATACTGTTTCTATGGATGGCGAATTTCCGCCTCACGAAATGATGATTGTTCAACATTCTTCTAACACCTTCAAAGGTGTCCATTAAGATGACACTATATTTATATATGATATATAATATGTTTATGTTTTACTTAAGCTTCTGTATTTTTAATTTATGGTATACCTTTATGGTTTCCATTATGGGTAAACGCGATATCTTCATTTAAGGAAGTGCGGACTACCGCCCCCTCAAAGTGATTTGATTCGTTAATACCATATGTGGTACGTATAAAGGATATATTTAATGATATTATATATGATACCATACTGGAATTAAAATACTATTATGTATCATTATGTTTTAATTCCATTAAATATGAAATAGAAACGGAAGTAGTGTTCATGCGTACGTACGGCTTACCGTCTCTATGAATGGTACATTTCATTTCTTATCTCAAAATGTTATGTACTATTATAATTACATATATATAATGGATATATATGTAATATATTACATCTAAATGATTTATATCATTCTGGAATTATAACATATATATATATCTCATTTTTTTTAATTCCATTAATATGACAAAAAATGAAAGTAGCGTTCATGTGTACGTACGGCCTACCGTCTCCATGAACGGTGCTTTTAATTTTTATCTCCAAATGCTATGGAATATTATAAAATGAATATATACTGGATATATATTATATTTAAAACATCAATACTATTATGGATAGGATGTACCTATAACTACATGGAAAATTATTTTCCAACAAGTTCAATTTTTGACTCATGTACCAAACATCGACAAAAAAGTCTGATATGAACTCATATTATTAACCAATTATTATAAAATTAAAATATTTGATATGAACTGAATAATAATATTTATAGGAGGTCCTTAAGAAATTATAAATTTACCAAAGTTTATTATTCAGGAATATAAAGAAACGAACAAGACAAGTTGGACTTGAGGTAAGTGACCCTACCCCTCTCTTTCTTTTTAAGTACACTCTTTTATGTCATTCCTTTTAAGCTCATATTTCTTGTGATCGGGATGTTCTTTTATATTAATACTACTGTAATTTTTATGTTCATATTATGAGAGACCCTATTCTCTCTCATCAATCCATTTTGGAAGTTTTGAGTGGCGCCGTTAGGCTGCCGAATTTTCATAAGAGATCTAACCTCTCTATTTCTTTTTAAGTACTCTCCTTTATGTCACTTATTTTAAGCTCCTCTTTGTTATGTTGGGGGATGTTCTTTTATATTCCTCTTGCTATAAACATTATTATAATATGATGAGAGACCCTATTTGATCTCATCGATCCATTTTTTTAAGTTTTAAGTGGCGTCGTTAGGCTGCCGAGTTTTCGTAAGGGATTTTTCATCTCACTTTTATTCCCGTGAGATTTATGCTACATTTTCCAAAATTTCCTATGACTGGTGTCTGTATTGCCCATTATTTTACTCATTGTGTAATATAATTTCATTTATGAGTATTTACATCAAATTTCTATTGTCCTTCTTTCACGGGGTGTATGTTTCGAAAGATACCCATGTCGGTAAGGGAACCTTTCACCCTCCTATTTTTAAAAGACTTATTTTGTTATGTCTTTTAATTCACATACTATTATGTTGGGATATGTTCTTCTATATCCTTATTGATTAAAATTTTATGTTCATGTGATGAGATACCCTCCTCTTTTTAAAATACTTCTTTTGTTATGTATTTTAATCCACATCTACTGCTCCGAGGGTAAGGCAATCCAACTGGTGAGTGATCGGTTGTACCCTCCTCATAGTAAGTTCGTCCTGTGCTGCAAAGGTTCCATTCTCGCCGATAAAGGTGAACCTGGTCCCATCCGTGCACACACACCACACTTTTCACCTAATACAGTCGATCTGAGCAAGGACTCTAGACAACCAGTCCATACCCAAAATGACATCGTAAGGCCTCGACGCCACTACGAGGAGATCCCAGCCGAAGATCTCACCTCCTAGAGTAAGCTCACACAGCCGGCACCGGTGTGTAATCATCGAGTCTTCTCCCATAGGAGTATCTGGACATAAGGATCAAGCCAATGGCTCCGTCAGAATCTACGAGCTCCGAATGAGGGCAGTGTCAATGAAAGAATGATTGGTACCTGTGTCTAGAAGAACTACAGCTAAGGTGTAGTAGACACAGATCATACCTCGAATCTTCTCCAGAGATCCATGGTTGTATGCCTCAGTTGCCTGAAGCTGAGCTCTCACTTATCCACCTTCTCCTTGTGGTTAGGGCCGACCTCCTAGTGGTGGTGGTGGTGGTAGAACCTCATAACGTTGTCCACCGCCAGCTGCACGACCAGCTCCTCTTCCACGTCCGTCTGCTCCCTACGGACCGCCTTAATCAAACTTTTTCCTCTGCCCAGGATGTTCCTCAGCTGTCTGTTGATCTTCTGAAAGGCGGGTCGGACAGTCACGATCCATGTGACCCTACCCACCACATGAGTAGCACTATCTGCTCTTGGAATATATGTCACTACCCCTAGTGCCCCAAACAATAGATCTTGATCCATACGGTCGTCCACCCATGGGTCTGGTCCTCTTGGACCTATGCATCATATGTCTATTGTCATATGCAGAAGACTCCGTTGCAAGTCGACTAATTGTGGGTCTCGCTACCGGAGACTACTCATCAAGGAAACTTTCAACTAGGAGGGCTCTCTCTAACACCCCCTCCTGCGTAGGGATGCTGAGTGAGATCATCGAAGCCTTGATCTCTCGCCGGATCCCCTACATGAAGGTTCAGACCCTGAAGAATGGGTCTCGTACCATATTTATGGAGTAGCGCGAGAGGTCAGTGAACCTCTATGAATAATTAGCTACTGTCATAGTACCCTGTTGTAGATGCATTAGCTCTTGTATCTGCATCGCACGTAGAGTCACTGGAAAAAACTTCACCCGGAACAGGCTCTTGAAGTCTGTCCAGAGTAGTGTCGCCTCGTCATGCACCTAGAGCATCAGGCTCCACCATCAGCTTACTGTTGCTTGAAGGAGACTCACAGCAATGATCGCCATAAGGTCTATTGGTGTCCCTACAAGCCTAAAGACTCTCACCATAGCCTCCAGCCAATCATCAACCGCATGTGGGTCCGTCTCTCCCCGGAATTTTGGTGGCCTCTGGCGTTGGAACTCATGAAATGCTCTCAAGCGGCGTGCATCATCTACTGCTAGGGCTAGGGGCATTGATGGCCCAACAGGAAGTGGTACCGCTGGCACCTCAACTGGTAAAGGGTCATGCACTGAAACCTCGTCGCTCGGTGGACTATCAGAGCATACATCTCTCGGGGATTTTCGGGGAGGCATTCTGAAAGAAACAGATGCAAAACGGTCGAAAGAATATACCCGGTGAGCAGACCTGGTAGAGTTGAATTAAGAAAACTTTTAAATACACGCACGCAATCAGTGTTTTCATGAACTAAGTAGGAAATCAGTAGTCAGGGTCCTGGTGTATGGATATTTCAGCCGCCTGCTCCAACACTAGACTCCCTAAACTAAGAACCACAATTTTTACCCTTAACACTATTTCTTCATAGAAAAGAAAGATCGGAGTCCTAATTTATGTGGTAGAACCGACTCCTCTGATAGCAATTTGTCATGACCCATCCCTCGGGGCCCGTATCATGACTACCCCAAGCCCACCTTCCATAGGCCAAGGGGTGGAGAATAGCACCAAAGGTGTAAATCCCTAAACTGGGAAGGCATTGTCTTTATAACTATAAACAAACACATCGGAGTATATAACTGGAAGAAAAACACTAAATAAAACTATATACAAAAGTAGTGATGGAAAGTAAAAGGGGCTAGAAATAAAAGCCCAGTAGGAAAGTACAAGTACAACTGAAAGCAAGTACAACTGAAGAAAAGTAAAGAAACTACTGGGTCATCCTCTCGGGTTTCTACATGAAGGGTAGGTACATATGGTCTCCTCAGCACTCCACGTCCATTCGTCCGCTCCGCGTACCGTCACACCGAGTGGTCCACCTCTGGGTACCGTCCAATCATGCTACTCTCCACCTCAGTCAGCATTGTCTATCATCTGCAACCAACACAACGAGGTGCAGGCATATCCCGTGTAGGGGTGAGTATAATGATACTCAGTAGGGACCCCGAGACCCTCAAGGTCTCACAAAATCCAACAAGGATAAATCAAAAAGTATGAAATCAACAGATAACCATTACTTAGGTATATGCCCATATATATACCTAAGTTATCTAGTAACCCATATCAATCATGAAGAAAACACAAAAGTCATTGACTCAACTCAAAACCAGGATTTTATTATAGGGGTGGTAACATGTAACACTCCAAGTCCAACTGTCTAAACCTCTCCTGCTGGTGTACTCCTCCTCTAAAGAGTATTGTGGGCATGTCGTGTCACACAGAGGTGCTTCCCACTATCCTGAACTGTTGTGGTACTCCTCCTGTCGAGTACCATGGATCTTCTATGTCACACAGAGACGCTCCCCACTATCGGTCTGCCACGTCACACAGAGGTACTCCCCCTCATAGCCTGCTGAGGTACTCCTCCTGTCGAGTATCGTGGGTCTGCCACGTCACACAGAGGGGCTCCCCACTATGGGTTTGCTGTATCGCACAGAGGACCTTTCCACTGGGCTAGTCGAAACACTCTGAGTCGAATCGGTCAAGCAGTCGTCAGGTCTACCAACTACTAGGTCTCCACACTCTATCTGCTCGTCACTGGAAGGATCCTCTCCACGAGCAACGGGGAAATACTGCAACTATCACAAAGTTCAACGAAGAAGTATCTCAAAGTTCTTCCACATCATAGGGGTCTCAATTCAATAGGAGGAATGCCAATTAGATGCACGGTATGTTAGTTATTTTCCTTATAGTCTCGGGGGGGCGGTTGGATTCTTGTACGATCCTACCAGACCGTAACTCAAAATATACCCCGAACTCCAGTGGGGTATTCTCAAAGGGACAGCTTCCTTCCAAGAATATTGGCGCCGCTGACGGTTCTTCAAACGGTCGTCCGGGTGGAGGTTGGCTGGTTAAAACCTCCACTTGGGAGTTAGAGGTGGGACCGCCACACCCTAACCTCCCATGAGAGGTTATGGTGGTGGGGCCCACCTGAGCATAACCTCCCGCGAGAGGTTATGACGTGGGGGCCACCCAAGACCATAACCTCTCATTTAAATAATAGGGGTGGGGACCACCCGACCCCTATTAATGGGAGGAGAGTATAACCTCTCAACTCTGCCTCATTAATGAGGGAGAGCCACTCCACCATTAACATTAATTAAATGGAGTCAACCCCTTTTATTAATTGTGCCAATGCTCAAGAATTAATTAGGTGGGGGCCATTTAATTAATTCTTCAATTTGGATTTTTGACAACAACTAAAATAATAGAAAATCTATTATTTTTAGTTGGCATTTTTAATTTGGTGAAACAAAGGAAATAGAGAGCTAGGGTGAAAGCTCCCAACTAAGAATGAAGAACACGTTCTTCCAATGATGAACGCTAGAAATGGTTCTTCTTCAACTTCTACCCCGGACACCTGCCGACCTACCCTCCGCAATGTCATGAACGAGCAGACGCTACTCAGGATTTGAGACGTGTGGCGGACACGACTAACAACGGTTTTCATCGTCTTCTTTCCGTGACTTCATCAACGAACGACGAACGACAAATAAGTGGTAGGGGGTTTAATACTTGTTGATGTTGTACCTTTTACATACCTTCTTCTAAGGATTATAAGGGATTGATGTGGATGTATTATTGATCATCTTCTTCTCATTATGAGCCAAATGATTCCTTCCTAAACGCGGAGGGTGTGGGCCAACCTAACATGGTCCAACATCCTCCATTGTTTTCTCTCTTCTTATGGCATTATACGGCATGACGATGAGGCGAAGATGACGAAGGTGACAATGAAGAAGGTGAAAATATCAAAGGACATGAAACATGTGGTCTTCACGAATCGCGACGGCCCCATGGCGCACCAAATCTTTCGGCCGACTACCGCCGACCCGAGCGGTGCCCGGCCTGCCCAGTGTCCCGTGCGCCGCCCCAGCGCCCCCGTGGCCTACCCGCGACCCATGCGGCCTGCCGATAACCTCCGATACCGATACGCCCGAGCCGCACCCCTCGCGGCGCTAGCCAAACTGGCCTTGGCCTTCGGGCCGAGTTGCCTACGTGGAAACCTTCGGGCCGAACCGCCCTCGCAGTCTGTTGGGTCGGGCCCAGCTGACCGGGCTGAACTTAACGGGCTGACCCACCCAACAGGCTGGGTTGGACCTGGTGGGTCTGACTGAGTCGACCCAGACCGTTTTGGCCCTGTCTAGGTTGGTCCGAGACGGTCCGACTGGGTCAGACCGGGACCTGGCCCATTACCGACCCTTTTCCTTTCTGTTGGACATAACTTTGGCATCGGACGGCCATTTGACAAACCGTCAGCGGTGCCAGTATTCTTGGAACGAATTTGTCCCTTTGAGAATAAACCAATGGATTTTGGGGTATATTTTGAGTTACGGTCAGGATGGATCATACACGAATCTAACCGGGCCTCCGGGACTATAAGGCTAATAACTAACAGACCGGTGTTGAGACCCCTATGATGTGGAGGACCTTTGAGATACTTATTCGTGGAACTTCATGACAGTTAGAGTATTTCCCAGTATCTTGTGGAGCGGATCCTTCCAGTGATGAGTAGACATAGTGCGGAGACCTAGTAGCTGAAAGACCTGGCGACTGCTTGACCGATTCGACTCAGAGTGATTCGACTATCACAATGGGGAGTGTCTGGTAGTTGGAGGAAAACCCATGGCAGAAGAGTGCCTGGTATTTGGTGGTAAACCCACAGTGGAGGAGCACCTGGTATTTGGAAGTAGACATGTGGTACTCAATAGGAGGAGTACCTCAGCAGTCTAAGGTTAGTGAGAAGCACTTTGCTGTCGTAATAAGCCCATTGTACTCGACAGAGGAGGAGTTCTCCAGCAGTCGTGGTTTCGATAATGAAAATCTTGGTTTGAGCTGAGTCAATGAATTTTGTGTTTTCCTCATGATTGAGATGGATTACTAGATAACTTAGGTATATGTATGGGAATTTACCTAAGTAATGGTTATCCAATGATTTCATACTTTGTGGTTTATCCTTGTTGGATTTTGTGATACCTTCAGGTTCTGGGGGTCCCTACTAAGGATCATTATACTCACCCCTACACGGGCTATGCCCGAACCTTGTTGTGTTGGTTGGAGACGATGGACAGCACTGACTAAGGTAGAGAGTAGCAGGACTGGATGGTACCCGGAGGTGGACCACTTGGTGTGATGGTACACGGAGGAGACGGACAGACGTGGAGTGCTGAGGAGGCCATCTGTACCTACCCTTCAGGTATAAACCCCGGAGGATGACCTAGTAGATACTTACTTTTCTTCAGTTGTACTTTCTTTCTAGTTGTACTTGATCTTTCCGGTTGGGCTTTTTTCTGGCCCCTTTTACTTTCCAACACTTCTTTTGTATACAGTTTTACTTAGTGTTTTGCTTCCAATTGTGTACTCTGTTGTGTTTGTTTACAGCTATAAAGGCAATGCCTTCCTAGTTTAGGGATTTACGCCTTTGGTGGTAGTCATCATCCCCTGTCCTATAGAAGGCGGGCTTGGGGTAGTCACGATATAGGCCTCGGGGGACGGGTCGTGACAAATTGGTATCAGAGGAGTCGGTTCTAATTTTGATAGAAAAATAAAAAATAATTAATTTTTCAATTTTATTTTACATAAGATATTTTTTGTGTAATTTCAAAAAGTGTTTTGAACATATATTAATTAAAAAATATATGGTTAGCCAAATCTACCCATAAAAGAATGATTTCTAGCCATTTTACCATCCCAAGAGGGCCATCTGACCATCTAATACCATGGGAATGCCCGCTCAGGTAGGGGGAAGAGGTCGGGCCATAGGTAAAGGAGCACCAACATTAGTTGGGATGAGTCCCATGGTGGGTGTATGCATGTTGGCATGAGCCCATATAGGTGTGTGTGAAGAGATGTTGGATACCATCCCCGTATCAGGTTTCTGAGTGGTGGATGGATCATATTATTATATATATAATTTCTCAAGAACATGAGACTTCCATGTTGGATAGAATTTCACGGGTACTATTCCCGACTTACCGAAACGTCAATGTACTAATTCATTTATGTTCCCATTCACTTTAAAACACCACCTACACCACACAACTCCTCCTACACTAATCGGCATCACCAGACCACTGCTTTTACTCAATGTAAAATTACATTTCCACTACAATGGAAGTTGGTTAATGAGTATAAGAAGAACTAAGAGTCTTACAATCAATATAAAGATGCTCATGGACCACTGAAGACTTTAGTGATTACCATTTAAATTAATAATGAATCCATGCATGGAATATGATCCTGATTTGACCACTATGAAGGCATGATCCCTTTAATAAGAATATATGTTCCATTTCACAATGGCTACGGCACATGCTCAAATGAATGAATAATTCCATATTGATGATGTGTTGCGGTGATATCATTACACAATAGAGGACCCATATTTGGATGTAGAAGTTTTTTCAAGGGCGGGGTGGGATTTTCTATGAGAATAATTATTGTACCATATCCCTGAGGAATTAAATCACTGTAATTCAAATCCAACATAGTTTGAGAACACATTGTGTTATGGTGGTTCCATATATGATAGTGTCTTTTATAAGGGAAACCAATCCCCATGCTATAATTCCATATGAGTGGTATATCCCCATAAAAAGTTTAAATATGAAAGTGAATCATTTTAAAGGAAAATAGAAAAATATAGTGTTTCACCATTAATATACAACTATGACATAGACTTACATGCATATGAATATTATAAGATGAGTATTATACCATATAGTAGAGGCTTCACTATGGAGGTGTTCATATGGACAATGGAAATATTTTTTAAGAAATAATATTAGATGAAGATTTACGATGAAGGATTTGAATTCCCAATATCTATGTATTTTCCATATAAAAATATGGTTTCTAGGAAATAGTCAACTAATCATCATACAAATAGTGTTTAATGATGAAATTTTAAATACTTGACATCCTTATATATTCAACACAACTATTTTAAATGGTATATATTTACACTATGGTCGATATAAATTATGTTTTGGAAGATAAGAATGTTTAAGATAGAGTGGATTGCCCCAATATGTATGTTAGCGTGTTACACAACTAGAAATTGATCAGAGTATGTTCTACTGCTATTGTATTGATTTTTTAATTTTTTAGTTTTACATTTATTTTCACTATAACAAATTCATTCTATTTCAATAAGAAGTGTTATATTTTTTTTATTTTTCACTCAGACTATCTATATTTATTTATAATAATCTTTCTATCTTAATTCATACATTCCTCTCATTCCTTCAGTCATAATTCCTCTCAATTCATATCGACTGACTAATCTCAGGCCTGGCCTTGAGAGGGTATATTTTTGTTCCTAAATTATTCTTTTAATTATAAAATAGTTTGTTCATATTTTTGGGAAATAGGGTGAAACAAATGAGTGTCGATATCGTCCCCTGTGACAAAAATCTAATGTTCACTTATATTATTTAATTTCAAAATTTTCCCACTATTTAACTACATGAGAACTTTTCACATAAGAGATTTGAGATATTCAATGTAAGAAACATCATATGATAAAGCCTTATATTGTATTGTTTCACTATCTCAATTTAGGTGTTTCATCGACCTTGATTATAAGTGGTGGTGGTGTTTTAATCTCCAAATAATTTTCCTAGGAATTCAATATTTCACATAAAATAAATAAGAGGATATTAATTAAAATGATTGATTTTTAATAGAATTATCAATCAGAATTTAGACAACAAACATGAATAATAATGGATCTTGAAATACTAAACAATATGATTAACTATTTTTTATAACCTCATTCTGTTTACATTACATGTTAGTTTAGAATTTTCATTATTTTCTCACACGTATTTTAATTATTTCATAAGATAATAAAAATAATAAATAAAGTAGTATAGGTGAAATAGAATTAGTGAGTGAACAACTTTGATGTTACCCAAGTGAGAAGACCCTGATCATCCATTTTTTTGCACAATCAGTAATAAATAGTAGCTTCTAAACTTTCCTCGAAAGGAATGTCACCCCTCTTAACTAATATTTATTGGATAATATCTTTTAAGTGAACGAAATCTAATTAAATTTATAAATATTATAAATTTAACTTTTAAATGAAAACATAAAATATTTTAAAATAAATTCCTGTAGAAAAAATGACTTTTTAGTCACTAGATGTTCATAAAAAAATTTCATATCAATTAATAAAAACATGGGTGTAATTATATTTTTATATAAATAAAAACAATATAGTTTTTAATAATCCTTAAAATTTTAAAATTTAATTAATTATGAAAAAAATCAAAAATTTTAAAAAAAATAATTCATTGAAAAATAAACCTATTAATAAATTAATTTAATGAAATATCATTATTTATCTCCTAGACAATAAATTTTATCTATGTATTAGTGTTGTAATCATTTTTTTGTTTTTTAGACACACTAAATAAAACTGATAATAATAATAATTATAATAATCTGTAACTAAAATAATTTATACGCTTTTAGAATAAATAATTTAAATTTTTTATGATTTTTCTCATAAAAAGTATTTATTATTTTTGAACTATATTATTTTTAATTTGATTCTATCAATTACATAACAAATATATATATATATATTCTAGTTAAATCTGATTACCATATGTCCAATGATCAAATATCCAATTTCAATATGTCCAATGATTATATACGTGAAAGAACCATGTATTTATAATAACAATTAATTTTTTATTCAAGTTATGAATTTATATTAATTTATGAAATTTTTACTTTGATAATTCTTTCATGTCAAAAAATCATATTATATAATCAATTATACACAAATTAATCATTAAAAATTATCATTCTCACACCATGAGATAAAATATAATTTTTATAAATTAAAGATATTTCCCTAAAATGATTTTTATTTTTATTTATCCAAGGAATAATTGAATTATGGGTTATATTATAATTTAATTAGAATGATAATTATATAGATTTATATTTATGTTAATTATTATTATCATCCTATAAATAAATTATTCTGTTATCATATATGAATATGATTTTTTATTTCAAATTGAAACAATTATTATTCTTAATAAATTGTTTTACTATGTTATTATAAAGGATGGTGCATTGGCCAAAATGACCAAAGTGAAAATATTATAAATGAAAGAAGTTACATGAGTCTAAAATATGGAATCATATTACAATATTTATTATAAAAATGGTGATGATCAGCGGAGAGGTAATCGAGCGAAGTAATATCTTGATTTAAACCTTTGTTAGCAAGGTCTTATACAACCATGTTTCCTTTACGATAAGCGTGTGTGATAATGCAATTGATGTCGAGAAGTGAGCGGATGAAATTCATCTAATGAGTAGTAATAGGTGATGCAAGATGAGGCTCACCACTCCAAATTACATTCACAATTGTGGTCGAGTAACATTCTATTCAGAGGTTCTTCCAACCAAAGATCATGGAAAAAGTAATGTCCGGAATCAAACTCATCATTCCGGCCTCCAGAGAAGAGGAAAACCCACAGCTACTAAGAATGCATCCAAGAATTTGTACAATGTGGTTTCTGAAGATAACACCACAACCGGCAGGGCCCAGATTTCCTTTAGAGGCACCATCCACATTAATTTTAATCCATCCAGGGAAAGGATCTATCTAGATAACTTATATTGTGTAAAGAGGCTGATATAAATTTCCATCAATCTTCAGACATCGCAGGATTCAAAAGTCATGAATAGTGTTGTTGCTGTGATATTTTTGAAGAGAATCATCTTAATGTATAGCAGTATGGATCTGTATCCAACCTATATTTTGATTAAATGATTAATTTTATGAATAAAATTATTTCTATCATAGCAGATCACATAGTGAAGCTCAGAAATAGAAGAAATGAAGATATTCTTTATAGAGACCCGAACTTTACATACATTGTTAATACTTCAAAATTGAATCACACTTATTACAACATATGACAAAACCACAAAGGACCGTATAGGTATAGTGTCTTTAGAAACTGGGAAACATAAACAACTGGTTCATAAATCTTCTACATTGTCTCCCATTTATTTCATCATATCTAGGGTCCCTTTTAGCATATTCTACTTAATATCCATCTTCCTGACCTGGGGAAAAGAAAACATAAAAGGGTGAGCTCAAATGCTCAGCAAGGGAAAATAAAGGAAATAAAAATCATATCATATCTTTTTGAAAATCATAACCTGCAAAAGAGATCATAATATCTTAACATGGAACAAATAATAGAAGTGAAAATGAGATCCCCATAATCATAACATGAAACTTGAAACTTTGTGGCATGCACACATAATCATGGAAAATCATTTCTTGTTAGTCATGACTCATTGCCAAGACTATCTTAGTGGACAAAGTCCCTTTCTGAACCGAGTCACCCTCGTTCCAGTCCTGTTTCACTGAACCGGTATAACCTACCGTTCCAGCCATGTCTATCTCATGAGATATAAAATCTTTACCCAATGCATTGGAGGGAGATATAGGTCACACCCATCTTATAATGAATCCTTTCTTATGTGTGCCACATAATCATAAACCATACATCATAGCGTAACCCATGTAATAAAAATGGGATTCTTAAACAACATGACATCATAAAACAATTCATATAAGATAAAGGAATTCATAAAAATATTTCCATCACAACATAATCAAACCAATGTAATAATAGGGATAAAAACAGAACCCTTTTATTATCTTAGATGGAAAATAATTTTGATACAATACTTGAACTCCATCTTGAGGAAAATATCCTTTCTACTTCAAAAACATTTTTCCTTTCATAACATGTCATACAACTTTAAAATAAAAGAAGTTGATTAAAAATAAACTTGAAAACTTGTAAAGGAAGTTTCTTGGAAATAATTTTTTAAAAATCCATTCATGCCGTATAAGTTAAAAAAACATTCTTCTCGTACTTTTGTCGGAAAAGTCAAAAAGTACCTCGTACGAAAAATGACAAAAGATTCCTTTCATACATATTACTAAAAACTCACCGAAGGGTAAAAATGGATTTAAAAAATTGTAGGTGGATGGAAATAATATTACATATTGATGAAACATGGATGTGGATGATAAAATACACCCCAGTAAATACTTACGAATAAACAATCTCGGATAAAAATGAGATTGTGATATTTCCCTTACCTTTGGTCCGATTTGCTTTGTACGTGTCCGAAGCTCCTGTATAATGGTTTAAATAATGTTATTGACTTATTCCAGAATCATACATATTGATATGATATCATATATGGTCATATTCTTAGCTTCTTGTTAGTAATATTTCATTGTTACTTGTTACTCGGGTCTTTATTGCCTTTTGTTCTTATGCGTGTTTTGCCGTATAAATTCTTATTCTTCTTTTAAGGTTATAGATACCTTATATCCAGAATGGTATTAGTGTAACATATATCATATTTATTCATTCAATTCATTTATATAATTACTATGTAATTATGATCATGTAGAACGAGTCGCATCACATCGTGGAGACGGTATTCTGTACGTACGCACGAGTGATGATATCGTTCCTATGATCGTGGAATTGTATTTGAGTATATATATATTATTTCAGTATCGATATTACATTATAATAATCATAAATAGTTACTCATTACACCATTATACCCATCCTTGTAAGGTGATGGTGGAAAATAGATTACACCACGGCGTGGAGACGGTATTCCGTACGTACGCACGCGCGGTGATTTCATTTTTCCGTAGGATGGATAGAAGGTGAATTAGGGTTGTTTCATATTTATAATAACATATAAGTATGTGAGTAATACTGATTTTATTACTTTATAATGAAACAACTAACGAAGAAGAAGTTGAAGAAGAAAGAAATTGAAAAGATCGGTAATGGATATTACCTCTTCTTTGGAACGCTTCTTTGAATCCTCCACTTAGGGAACTAAGATTGGTCTTTGAAGAAGACCAGGACCTCTATGATTATTATAGGGAAGTGGAGAGGAGAAAATGGCAGGGGTTTGACGAGATTTAGTGCTCAAATTGGTGTGAGGAGGAGGGGGAGGAGGTGCCCTTTTATAAGGGAGGAGAGGGGCACCTTAGGAATATCTCAAAATATTATTTTATATTAAAGTCAAAATCGGTTTATAATGGTTCCAAAGGGTCTTATTTCGAAGCTAAAGTGGGGATGGGTCTAAATCCTATCAACCAATAGGATTTAGACAAGTTTAGGATATTATTTTAACCTTATCAATTAGATTTAACTCTAAGTTAAATAATTTAACTTTTACCATGTCTTTTTTTTCATTCACTATATGGTTAATACACTTACTATAACATGCCAAACGAACCCCAAATGGTTTATTATTAATATATATATCCTTATCTAATTCATTTGGCCGAACTTTAGATTTTTAGGAGTAAAATAATAGTTAATAATATAATATTTGATTTAAAAACTATTTTGTGTCAATTTTGACACTATTTGATATATGATTTTTGTGAAAGTCATAAAAGAATTATATGTTCGAACCAAGTTGATTAAATCAACACTAATATATCATAGTAACCTATAAAATTAGTTTAATTCCTAAAAAGTCTCAAATTACATTTATTTTGGTGTTTATAACATCAATTATGTCAATATTTCATAAATAATATAATTACTACATCATCGTTGTGTCATAATTAAATTAAATTATTTAATGTCTAAAAATTATAAATAAAATACCATTATGTAGGAAATCTTTGTATATTTCTAATTAATATTTATTGTCGAATTTATCTTATTTATAACCCCATATTAAAAATGATTTACTTATTAAACTTTGATTTTAACTATTTTAACCCTTCTTTAAATAAATTAATAATAAATGTCCTAATCTAACTCAAGTGGGCCTAAATGGTCATATTTTATTCATAAGGTTGTTTTTGGTCGAATTACACTTTTACAATATAATTAGGACATGTTTTAGGGTAATATTAATATCATATTTACCATTAGTTACCCTATTTACTATTAACCGCAGTAAAAAAAAGTAAAAAGTTACTATTCATCAAAAAATTATTTTTATCTCATTGAACCACATTTTACTTACTGATATCAACTGTGTCTGTCGGATTTTCGAAATTCCATTCACAGAAGCGGTAAAATTAAGTTTTATGCAAAATTCAGTTTTTAACCTACCACTTAGTGGTTTCACTATTCATCAAAAATTGAAAGTTTTCAGAAAAATACCAAAATTTCACCCTAGGCTAATTTCAGTATTCTGAATCCAAAAATGAAGTCCATTTTGAAAAAAAAAATTTATAAAATTTCAAAAAGTGGTTATTACTATTCATAACGGCTAGTTTTAATAATATTTTAATAGCATATCGTTGTTTAGTGAAACTCGGTATTGCGTACGACGCAAGCTATCGAGGAAGGTCGCGATTGCGTGTAAAGTAATCCAAGAAAGTGTGTAGTGAAAGATTCCTTTGAACAAAATATTACTCATAAAAATCTCGGTTGTTACATTCTACCCCCCTTAAAAAGAATTTCTCCCTCGAAATTCATCACTTTGTAACAAACAGATGAGGATACTTCTCCCTCATCATATCCTCAAGCTCCCATGTAGCTTCTTTTAATTGGTGGTTCCTCCATAAAACATTCACCAATCTAGTGGTCTTGTTTCGTAGGACTTTTTCACTACGATCCAGAATCTCTGTCGGCTGTTCTTCATAAGAAAGATCTTGCTCCAGCGGTACAACTTCTGAGTTGAGTACATGTGAAGGATCAGGTATGTACTTTCTCAGGAGAGATACATGGAACACATCGTGAACTTGAGAGAGATTCGGTGGAAGCGCCAATCGGTAATCTACCTTTCCAACACGATCCAGTATTTCGAAAGGACCGATATATCTAGGGATCAACTTCCCCTTCTTTCCAAATCTCATAACCCTCTTCCAGGGAGATATTCGTAAGAACACTTTATCACCCACTTCAAACTCTAGGTCTTTTCTTTGGTTGTCGGCATAACTTTTCTGTCGACTCTGAGCTGCTCTTATGTGTTGTTGAATAGATCTGACCTTTTCTGCCATTTCATCGACGAGATCATGTCCTAATAGCTTTCTTTCCCCAACTTCATCCCAGCAAGTTGGAGTCCTTCATTTCTTTCCATAGAGAGCTTCATAAGGAGCCATATGAATACTGGATTGAAAGCTATTATTATAAGAAAATTCCAACAAAGGTAGGTGTTGATCCCAACCTCCTTTGGAATCCATAGAGCAAGCTCTCAACATATCTTCTAGGGTTTGAATTGTTCTCTCAGACTGACCATCTGTCTGGGGATGATAAGCAGTGCTAAAACTCAACTCTGTATCCAGAGTATACTGAAGACTTCTCCAGAACTTTGAGGTAAATCTCGGATCCCGATCAGATATAATAGAAAGTGGTACTCCATGAAATCTTACCACTTCCTTTACATATATCCTGGCAAGCTGATCTAGAGAGAAATCCTCTCTAATAGCAATGAAGTGTGCAGACTTTGAAAGACGATCAACTATGACCCAGATAGTATTATTGCCTTCGGATGTTTTAGGAAGTCCTGTGACAAAGTCCATAGTGATGTTTTATCATTTCCATTCGGGTATGGGTAATGGTTGTAACATCCCCTTTGACTTCTGTCTCTCAGCTTTAACTTGTTGACAAACCAAGCATCGAGAGACATATTCAGCAACATCTCTTTTCATTCCATCCCACCAGAAGTACTCTTTCAGGTCCCTATACATCTTCGTGCGTCCAGGATGAATAGAGAATGAAGAACTATGAGCCTCATCCAGCAGCTCCTTTAATTCGGGGATGGGAGGAACACAAACCTGATTCCTGAACTTTATTATCCCATCACAATCAAGGTTAAATTCAGGAACATTTCTCACCTTCTTTTGTAACTCGACATCTTCTTTCTGTGCCTCTTTAATCTTCACATGTATAGATGGTTGAACATTCATTTCAGAAAGATAAGATTTTTCCTCTTTCATTATAATTCCAAGATCCATCCTTTGTAAATCCATAAATATTGGATCTTTTGTGATCCTCATCATGGATAAACTAGCATGGTCTTGTCGACTTAATGCATCTGCCACCTTGTTTGCTTTCCCAGGGTGGTAATGGATTGAGCAGGCGTAATCCTTAATCAGCTCCAACCATCTTCTTTGACGCATATTCAACTCCTTTTGTGTGAAAATATACTTTAAACTTTTATGATCAGTATAAATATCACACCTTTCACCATAAAGGTAATGCCTCCAAATCTTTAATGCAAAGATTACCGCAGCCAACTCCAAATCATGTGTTGGGTAATTTTATTCATGGATTTTCAACTGTCGTGAGGCATAAGCTATCACCATATCATTTTGCATAAGAACACACCCCAATCCCTTCTTGGATGCATCACTGTAGATCACAAACCTTTCTCCACTATAAGGCAGTGTGAGCACAGGTGCACTGGATAACCTTCTTTTCAACTCCTTGAAATTCTCTTCACATTCCTCTGTCCAAACAAACTTAACTCCTTTCCAAGTCAACTTGGTGAGTGGATTAGATAATCGTGAAAAATCTTTTACAAAACGTCGATAATATCCAGCCAAACCAAGAAAACTTCGGATCTTAGTTACTGTTGTTGGTCTTGACCATCTTTCGATAACCTCTGTTTTTGCTGGAACCACAGATATCCCCTCTTTTGAGATTATGTGACCCAAAATGCAACTTTTTGAAGCCAAAATTCACACTTGGTAAATTTGGCATAAATATTCTCCTTTCTCAGGGTCTTTAATATAATTCTCAAGTGATCTTCAGGCTCTTCCTTACTCTTTGAATAGACAAGAATATCGTCTATAAAGACTACCACAAATTGATCAAGATAGTCTCTAAAGACTCTATTCATTAGATCCATGAAGATAGCAGGGGCATTAGTAAGACCAAATTGAATCACTATAAATTCATAGTGTCCATACCTTGTACGGAAAGAAGTCTTTGGTATATCCTCCCTTTTGACCCTTAATTGATAATACCCTAAACGAAGATCAATCTTGGAAAAGTATTGAGCTCCGCGTAGTTGGTCAAATAAGTCATCAATGCGTGGGAGAGGATATTTGTTCTTGATAGTGATCTTGTTAAGTTCTCGATAATCAATGCAGAGTCTCATTGATCCATCTTTATTCTTAACAAATAGAACAGGTGCTCCCCAAGGTGACGCACTAGGGCGTATGAATCCCTCATCAAGATTCTCTTGGAGTTGCTTCTTCAATTCCTACAACTCAATTGGGGCCATTCTATAAGGTGTCTTTGAAATAGGCAAAGCACCTGGTACGAGTTCTATTGAAAACTCAACTTCACGATTTGGTGGAAGACCCGGTAATTCCTCCGGAAAGACATCATCAAACTCTCGTACGATGGGCATATTCTTAATCGTAAGTTTCTCACCAACCATTTGAGATAAATAACCTTCATTTAGTGGAATCAAGACCCATAAGATGGAAGGAATTTCCACTGGAAGGTTATATTCATCCTTGCATCGATAGACGATCGTAGATTGATCTGGAATATGAAATGTGACTTCCCTTCTTTGGCAATTGATATGAGCTCCATGTAGAGAAAGCCAATCCATGCCAAGAATCACATCAAATTCCACTAAAGGAAGGATCACAAGATTTGCAGGAAGCACTTTCCCACAAACTTCGATCGGAGAAGAATTATAAACTTTTGATGTGACTGTTGTGCCATTAGGTGTTGTCACAGCTAACTCAACATCTAATTGTTGAGGTAATATGGTGATACCCTTAGAAAATTCTTTAGAAATAAAAGAGTGGGTGGATCTAGAATCAAATAAAACATTTGCTACTTTAGACTGGATGGTAAGTGTACCTTTCACCACTTCGTTATCGTACTCCACATCGCTGATAGAAATTGCATGTGACTTTCCTTTGTCTTTAGCCTTAAGATTTTTTTGACGTTGACCATCATCATCAACCCTTGGATTTGGGCATTGATTGGCATAATAACCCATCTCCTTGCACTTGAAACATTGAGGTGTAGTAGGTTCATTCTGTGTATCCCTTCCTTTGTTTGCATCATTAGACATCTTCTTCCCATTATCGCGGCATTCAAATGACCGATGACCTTCCTTTCCACATTTGAAACAATTACTTGTCCCTTTAAAACAACTCCCTCCATGTTTCTTTCCACACTTTGAGCATAAGGGAAAGCTCATATTCTTTTCAGTGTTCTCTTTAGATTTTCCTTTGAATTCCATCTTCCTCTTCTTATCAAATCCATGTGACTAATGGGTTACTCCAATCTCCATCTCGACTTTGAGAGCACATCGAACGATTTCCTCGTAGCTATTGAAGTCCCTTATGGCTAACGCCCTTCGAAGACTTGGTTTTAAGCCACTAAAGAATCGATCGATCTTACTCTCAGGTTGGATAATAATACCAGAAGTGTACCTTGCAAGTCTTGTAAAATTTGCTTCATAGGTACCAACAGATTCATCATCCCTTTGCTTCAGTTCAAGAAACTCTTTCTCCATCTTTGTTCGGAGAATACGAGGGAAGTACTTATTAAAAAATAAGTTCTTGAACTAGTCCCATTCCATAGACTCAATTTCATCCCTTTGCCTCGTATTCTTAATAAGATTCCACCATTGATCAGCATCTCCTTCCAAACGATACACTGCTTGGATGACTTTATCATGTTCAGAACATTGAAGAACTGAAAATATCTTTTCAGTAGTACTAATCCATTGTTCAGCAACTAATGGATCAGTAGACCCACTGAAAGAAGGTGGACGCTGCCTCATGAATGATTCAATAGAATGTTGCTCCTTCCTTTGCTCATTTGGAAGTCCTGCATGATTCATAGCTTGAGAAAGTTGTGTGAGCATGGCTACAAGATTTTTCATTCAAGCTCCCATATCGTTTGGTTGCTCAGGGGGACAGTCATTGCATTTCCAATCGCATTCCGCATTAACACGGTTCCTTCGGGTTCCATCCATTGACTAAAACCAAGAAGAATAGTGTGAGTAACACTAATTATAATAGGAAAACCACATAATCAAGGATAAAATTTCACACTTAAGGTCTTATCCTAGGCTATTCATGGCCATTTCTAAAACACTAAGATTGTGTTCTATGCTTAGACTTATCCTTAGGGTTCTTACTAAGGCTTTCACATCCTAGTTTCCAAAGGTTGACTATACCTTTCCTCTGATACCAACTATAGAGACCCGAACTTTACATACATTGTTAATACTTCAAAATTGAAGCACACTTGTTACAACATATGACAAAACCACAAAGGACCGTATAGGTATAGTGTCTTTAGAAACTGGGAAACATAAACAACTAGTTCATAAATCTTCTACAGTGTCTCCCATTTATTTCATCATATCTAGGGTCCCTTTTAGCATACTCTACTTAATATCCATCTTCCTGACCTGGGGAAAAGAAAACATAAAAGGGTGAGCTCAAATGCTCAGCAAGGTCAAATAAAGGAAATAAAAATCATATCATATCTTTTTGAAAATCATAACCTGCAAAAGAGATCATAATATCTTAACATGGAACAAATCATAGAAGTGAAAATGAGATCCCCATAATCATAACATGAAACTTGAAACTTTGTGGCATGCACACATAATCATGGAAAATCATTTCTTGTTAGTCATGACTCATTGCCAAGACTATCTTAGTGGACAAAGTCCCTTTCTGAATCGAGTCACCCTCGTTCCAGTCCTGTTTCACTGAACCGGTATAACCTACCGTTCCAGCCATATCTATCTCATGAGATATAAAATCATTACCCAATGCGTTGGAGGGAGATATAGGTCCCACCCATCTTATAGTGTGTAACGCCCCGACCCCAGTTACCCAGAGTCGGTGCATTATTACATAACATTGGCATGATCACAAGAAAGATCAAATCTCGAAAGACCGATTGGTTTAGTAGCCTTGGAAACACTAGATATATTCATAAGTTTTACATTTCATCATAAAATGAAAAACTACTACAACAACATAATGTCTCCATAATCCACACTACTATCCCCTCATAATATCCCTGCAGGTCATTCATAATTTACTTCTTCACATCCTGGGGAAAAAATAAAACATAGAAAAGGGGTGAGCTCAAATGCCCAGTAAGGATAACAATATAGCGGAAACTTTCATAAATAAGAATAAACATTTAAGGCAATGCATTACTAAAACAAAAGCCTTTTAAAATTGAACTTCAACATGGTATGGCAAAAGTAAAATGAAATAATGCCATTTACTTATTCACATGGATATTCTACTAATCGAATAATCACATGCAAAAATCAATAACCACTTTCATAATGTTGGAATGCATAATGCCAGACTATCATAACCACATAGCCAAGGCCTCGTGCCAAGACTACAAATAAGATTTTGTCAAGGCCTTGTGCCAAGACACTAGTTTGTCTCATGAGACCTACCGATGCATCGAGGAGCTATAGCGGGCTCCACCCGTCACTTATTAAGTCCAATGCATTCCCATATGAAAAGGTTTAAACATAACATAAACATTCGTATTAAAACTAGCCTACGAAATGTCAATACTTTCACAATAAACTATGAATGGTATAAAAATAGCACATCCATAGTCAAACATATCACAAAACCTTCAATACAATATAGAAGTTTTGTATCATAATAAATCAACTTCAAATAATCTTAAAATCCATCAAAGGATGTTGACATAGATGAAATCAAAATTCTTTTTAAAGAAATATCTCCTTTTATTTTGAAATCATTTAAGATCCATATAAAATAAAACATTTTCTTTGAAAATATTCTTATAAGATTGTATGGGAAGCTTCGACGATTTTATAACGGCGGAAAATAACCGCACCCGCCGTATAAGTTAAAAAAAACATTCTTACCTCAATTCTGTCGAAAAGGTTAAAAAAGGACCTTGTTTTGAAAACGACGGAAAGATTCCTTTATAAACCTCTTATAAAAAGTCAAACAAGGGTATAAATGACTTTAACCCATATTCTTGTAAATAGTAAAAATGTTTTGAAATACATTTCGAAGAAACATGGATGTGGATGATAAAGAGATCCCAGTAGATTATTACGTATAATACAACCTCGGATAATGAAGAGATTGTGAAATAACCCTTACCTTGTACTTTTCCATGGTTGTGGTAGGTTAACCTCCTGTATAATGGTGAAATAATTGTTATTAAATTATACAAGAATCATATACATTAATATGATATCATATATGATCTTTTAATATTGATTTGATAATAATATCTTAGTATTATCGTTGTTTCGGGTGTTAACTTACTTGTTTTCTTTCATATGTTTTATTACGTAAGACATGTTTGTAAAGGATAGGTTGTATATTATTCATATCCAGAATGATATCAAGTCCTTAAACATCATTTTTAAATCATAAAATGATAATTACGCTTTAATGGTTACGATGGAGAATGAATCTCATCGCGTTCGTGGAGACGGTAGTCCGTACGTACGCACGAGCGACAATATCATTCTTTTGATATTAAAATAATATATAAATGGATGGTATATCATATATACAGAATCATTAACATGTTATATTTATTATTTACATGAGTTACACATCATTATTATACCCATCCAAATAATATTATATTGAATAACAATTACACCACGACGTGGAGACGGTAAGCCGTACGTACGCACGTATGGTGACATGTTATTCAAAGGGTGGATAGAATACTGAATATGATTGTACCATATTTATAATAACATCACAGTATATGTGAGATACTGGAGTTATTATTTCAGAATGGTAAGAACAAAGGAAGAAGAAGTGGAAGAAGAAATGAACTTAGAAAAGGGTGGTGAAATCATTACCTCTTCTTCGGGTTCTTCCTTTTGATTTGATCAAAAGGGCTCCTTAGGTTGGCTTTCTGATCAAACTAAGGCCTCTAGGTTGTATTGAGGGATGTTGGGAGAGTATTTGGGTAGAGTTTGGCCGAACCAAAAGGCTTTGAAGGTGTGAAGAAATGAGAAGGAGGAGTGCCCTTTTATAAGAGGGGTGAGGGGCACCTTTGGAAAAGCTAGAAATATTAATTTATAATAAATTCATATTCGGTTTCTAAAGGCTCCAAAGTTGACTATTCAAATGATGAGGTGGGGATAGGTCGAAAGCAACTCATCCAATAGAATTTAGACAGGTTTGGGTACCTATATTAACCTTATCTTTAAGTATTAACTCTAAGTTAATTAGTTTCACTTTTACAATGTCTCTTTGTATTTTATATATTATGGTTACTAAACTTACTATATACATCCAAGAGACCCCCAAGTGGTTCATTAATGATTAAACTATCATGATATAAGTCTCTTGGCCGAACCGTAGATTTTTAGGAATTTAATATCAATTAATAATATAATATTTGTTTTAAGAATTCTTTTATGTCAATTTTGACACTATTCATTAGTTGATTTTTGTGAAACTCATAACAGATTTATTACTTCGAACAAAGTCAATTAAATCAATCCTAATATATCATATTATCCTAGAAAATTAGTTTAATTCATTAAAAGTTTCATATTATATTTATTTGGGTATTTATAATATCACTTATTTTAATTTTTCACTATTATAGTAATTACTGCATCATCATTGTGTCATAAAGAAAATAAATTATTTAATGTCTAAAAATTATAAGTAAAATATCATTATGTAGGAAATCTTTTTAGATTTCTAATGAATATTTATAATCGAAAATCCAACATGTATAACCCTATGTAAAAATTGTTCTTCTAAAAGATGTAAGCTTATGCCATTTTTATTTTTATTTTAACTTTATTAATATAAAGTGTCCCTACCACATACAAGTGGCTCCAAGGGGTCCCCAAATTGACCCAAGGATGCCCATGGTCGGGTATGTGTCCACCAATAAGGTTAGGACACGTTTTAGGGTAATTTTGTATTATTATAATATTATTTTTTTAACCCTTATTTACCGGATTTACCCTTTAACCATGGTAAATAAAATATTTACCACAGTAACTATTCAAAATGTATAAAAATAAAAGTTACCTATTTACACAATTTGAACATCCTGATTCCAAATATGGAATCCATTTTCCTAAATTCAAAACACAGATGTGGCAGAAATTAATTTAAAATTAATTCCCGCTGTTAAAACAAAAAGCGTGTTTTTAAGAGATAATAACTATCAAAAGATTGACACTTGTTTATGTTCGGTTTAATTGTAAAATTATGTCCAATGACCAAAATTATATTAAATGGTAAAAATATATTCTAAATATACTTTAAAACCACTCAAATTCATAATTTATCACTAGTAATTAATTTGATTAAAAAAGTTGTTTTTAATTAAAATTTAGTAATTTTCACTATTCATCAAAATATGAAAGTTATCCGAAATGTACCAAAATTTCACCCTAGGCTAAATTCGATATTCCGAATCCAAAAATGAAGTCCATTTTCAAATATAAAATATATATAATTTCAAAAAGTAGGTATTACTATTCATAACGGCTAGTTTGATTAGTTATGGTGTGTTAGAACTCGGTGTTGCGTACAACACACGCTATCACATTATTCAAAGAGAAGCGTACCATAGAAGCTTGGGGTGTTACATTCTCCCCTCCTTCAAATAATTGCGTCCTCGAAATTTCTAGGGTATTACTGCATAAAAAGACTCGGGTGGTTCTTCATCATAAGTTCCTCGGGTTCCCACGTTGCCTCTTCCATCTTATGATTCCTCCACAAAACTTTTACCAGACGCGTCGTCCGGTTTCTCAGCACTTGTTCTCTCGTATCAAGAATCTTGATGGGATCTTCGCAATAGGAAAGATCGGGTTCCAGTTCTAATTCCTCATAGGTGAGTACATGCGTTGGGTCAGGCATGTATTTCCTCAACAGAGATACGTGGAACACATCGTGAACTTTGGAGAGACTTGGCGGCATTGCCAATCGGTAAGCTACAGCCCCAATTCGTTCTAGAATTTCGAAAGGTCCGATGTACCTGGGACTCAATTTACCTTTCTTACCAAAACGTATGACTCCCTTCCACGGAGATACCTTCAGGAAAACATGATCACCGACTTGAAATTCCAAATCCTTCCTTCGATTATCGGCATAGCTCTTCTGCCTACTTTGAGCTGCTTTGATGTGATTTTGGATTACCTTCACCTTTTCCACCGTTTCCTCCACCAGTTCTGGGCCTACAAGTTTTCTTTCACCAACGTCATCCCAACAGGTTGGTGTACGACATCTCTTTCCGTATAACGCTTCATATGGTGCCATTTGTATACTCGAATGGAAGCTATTGTTATAGGAAAATTCTACCAGAGGTAAATATTGATCCCACATACCCTGAAAATCAAGTGAGCAAGATCTCAACATGTCTTCTAAGGTCTGAATAGTCCGTTCTGATTGTCCGTCTGTCTGAGGGTGGTAAGCAGTGCTCAAATGAAGTTCAGTATCCAGGGATTTCTGAAGACTTTTCCAAAATCTTGAAGTAAAACGGGGATCACGATCAGAAACAATCGATAGGGGAACTCCATGAAGTCTCACAACTTCATTAATGTATAGTCTTGCTAGACGTTCCAGGGGTAGATCTTCTCTTATAGCAAGAAAATTTGCTGACTTGGTAAGACGATCAACAATAACCCATATTGCATCGTTCCTTCTAGGAGTCTTTGGTAGCCCCATGACAAAGTCCATCGTAATATTGTCCCATTTCCACTCCGGTATGGGAAGAGGTTGCATGACTCCTCCAGGCTGTTGCCTTCCAGCTTTCACTTGTTGACAAACCATACATCTTGATACAAAATCAGCAATCTCCCTCTTCATGTTGTCCCACCAAAAATGTTCCTTCAAATCTCTATACATTTTGGTGCTCCCAGGGTGTATAGAGAAATTGGAACTATGAGCATCATCCAGCAATTCCCTTTTTAGATCAGGTATATTGGGAACACAAAGTCTCTTCCCGAATTTCAAAATTCCATCTTCATACACAAAGTCTCTCAATCTCCCATCATTCACAGCTTTAATCTTCTTCTGAAATTCTTCATCATCGTTCTGAGAACTCTTAATCCTTTCTAGTAAAGATGGTTTGGCAACCATTTGAAAAAGCATTGATGTTTCACCTTCCCTGGTTATTCCCATGTCCATCTTCACTAGATCCATGAAAATTGGATCCCTTTCAATTTTCATCATGTTCAGAACTCCATGGTCTTTTCTGCTCAAAGCATATGCTACTTTGTTTGCCTTCCCCGGGTGGTAGTGTATCGTGCAATCATAATCCTTGAGTAATTCAAGCCATCTCCTTTGCCTCATGTTGAGTTCTTTTTGTGAGAAAATATACTTCAAACTCTTGTGATCAGTATAAATCTCACATTTTTCACCATAGAGGTAGTGCCTCCATATCTTCAAAGTAAAGATCACAGCTGCTAACTCAAGATCATGAGTAGGATAGTTTTGTTCATGAATTTTCAACTGTCGTGATGCATAGGCAATTACTCTATCATTCTGCATAAGGACACAGCCAAGTCCTTTCTTCGATGCATCACTATAAATAACGAACCCATCATTTCCCGATGGTAGAGTCAATATAGGAGCGTTGACTAATCTTCTCTTCAGTTCTTCGAAACATTCTTCACACTCTTTTGTCCAAACAAATTTAACCCCTTTACGTGTGAGCTTCGTTAATGGGTTAGCCAATCGGGCAAAATTCTGGACGAAACGTCGATAATAACCTGCCAAGCCAATAAAACTACGTACCTCAGTTATACTCGTAGGTGCTGGCCATTCTTGGATTGCCTTGGTCTTAGAAGGATCAACAGAGATTCCATCTTTAGAGACAATATGGCCAAGAAAAGAAATCTCCTGAAGCCAGAATTCACACTTGCTAAACTTTCCATATAATTCATGCCTCCTCAGAGTCTTCAAGATAATGCGCAAGTGATTTTCATGATCTTTGTAGGTTTTGGAGTATACCAAGATATCATCAATAAATACCACCACAAATTCATCGAGATACTCCTTGAAAACTCTATTCATCAGATCCATGAATACAGAGGGTGCATTAGTCAATCCAAACGGCATTACAGTAAACTCGTAATGCCCGTACCTGGTTCGAAATGCTGTTTTCGGAATGTCTTCCTTCTTTACACACAACTGATGGTATCCAGATCGAAGGTCAATCTTTGAAAAGTATTGAGCTCCATGCAGTTGGTCAAATAAATCATCAATACGAGGTAGGGGATACTTGTTCTTTATCGTTATAGCATTGATCTCCCTGTAATCGATACATAACCTCATAGATCCATCTTTCTTTTTAACAAAAAGAACAGGGGCTCCCCATGGAGAAACACTAGGGCGAATAAATCCCGTATTACTCAATTCCTCTAGTTGTTTCTTTAGTTCGACTAACTCTACAGTGGCCATTCTATAAGGGGTCTTCGATATAGGCCTTGATCCAGGTATCAAATCAATAGAAAACTCAACTTCTCGTTCTGGAGGATGTCCAGGTAAATCTTCCGGAAATACATCTACAAATTCTTTCACAATAGGTACATCCTCTATTTGAACATTCCTTTCCTCACCGACAGTTATTTCATTCTCTTCCTCCCCGATAATTGAATTAAGTTGAGCTACAGGGGGTGGATCTAAATAAGAATTAGGTGGTGACGATTCTGCTCTAAAAATAAGGTGTTCCTTATCATTATCATCAAGAATCGTAACCTCTTTCTTCTTACAATAAATCTTCGCATCATAGTCCGAAAGCCAGTCCATACCGAGGATTATATCAAACTCAATCATAGGTATGACGATGAAATCAGCAGATAAAGAAAATTTATGTGCTCTAATGGGGACTGATTCACAAAACTTTGTTGCAACGATACTTCCCTTAGGAGTTTTAACTGACAACTCCCTTATTAAATCAAATTGGAAATATCTAATTTTCTTAGCAAACTGGGAAGATATGAAACAATGCGATGATCCAGAATCAAATAATGCATTTGCTAAACTTGAGGAAACCATTAAATTACCTGCCACCACGTCTTTCGGGGCTTCTACCTCAGCAGTAGTGATAGCATAAGCCTGGCCTTGATCCCTTGGCCTTTTCTGAGGTAAGTTCTCCTGACGCTTAGGACATGCATTTGCATAATGCCCCATCTCCCTGCAATTGTAGCACTGAACGTTGGTATCTTCCTTCTTCCCCTTGCAATCATGAGCTTGGTGGCCTTTTTCACCACACTTGTAACAAACTCCCATTCCCTTCAGGCAAGCACCGGGGTGTTTCTTCCCGCACTTACCACAAGATGGATATTCAACCTTTCCCTTCTTCCCCTTATTTCCATTCCCAGATTGATCAGCAGGTCTCTTCTTCTCTTGCTTTGCTTTAAAGTCATAAGACTTAGAAAATTCCTTTTCGGTCTTGATAGCACATGAGACAATGTCTTCGTACGATGAAAAGGATTGTGAGACTAATGCTCGACGGAGAAATGGTTTTAACCCATCAAAGAAACGATCAATCTTACTTCTTGGGTTGCGAATATAATCACCAGCGTACCTCGCTAACCTTGTAAAGTTAGCCTCATACTTTGTGACATTCTCATCCTCCTTTTGTCTCAGACTCAGAAATTGTCTTTCCATATCTGCTCGATGGTCGCGAGGAAAGTATTTTTCTAAAAACAGATCTTTGAACTCCCTCCATTCCATGTTTGATACTTCATCATCTTCCTTCATGTTTTGAATCAATGACCACCATTGATCAGCATCTCCAGTGAGGCGGTAAACTGCCATGGTAACTTTTTCCCTTTCACTACTCCCCAAAGCCTGAAATATTTTCTCTAGGGAAAATATCCATTGCTCAGCTACTAAGGGATTTGTACTCCCATTGAACGTTGGTGGTTGTTGTCTCATGAATCGATCTAACATTGATCCTCCACGCTGCGGATCAGGGTGCTCCATACGGGTAAGGTTATTATTCATAACCTGAGTAAGTTGTCCCAGTACGGTGATTAGCTGATTGGCACCAGTTGCATCACCAGCCCCACTATAATTATCTTGAGTAGGAGGGCAATCCCTACATGGAGTGCGTGCATTGATACGGTTTCCATTTCTTCCACTAGGCGCCATTTCTAAACAATGTCATAAACTAGATCAGTTTATGAATCAAAATACATAATCCCATACTTATAAAACACTTAACATAAATTGAACTATTTATGGATATAATCCATAATCATAAAAATGTTTTTCTTTGAGGAAGTATATACTCATAAACCCTTCATAATGATTTGTAAAGAAAGTGAGAGTTATCCTAAGCATATCCCCCGGGAGTGTCGTAACCAAGAGTGCAGCAAGGCCCGTTGTCGTGCACCAGTTCCCGTTCGAGTCTAGCTCAAAGCGGTGTTTTCGGGTTTTACCCCTAGGTACATCTGTGCCAGAGCCGCCTCTACCTGCTCGTATCCAGACAGGGATGTATTGCTCGGAAAACTCACAAAATCTCTACAATACCAAAATTCTAGGAAGTTCTTCTATACTAATCCTCATAGTTCATCTTAGGTTTACGTGCTCTAATCAGAGTTTATCTAAATCTAGTTTCCAAGGTTTGTACTAAACTTCCTCTGATACCAACTGTAACGCCCCGACCCCAGTTACCCAGAGTCGGTGCATTATTACATAACATTGTCATGATCACAAGAAAGATCAAATCTCGAAAGACCGATTGGTTTAGTAGCCTTGGAAACACTAGATATATTCATAAGTTTTACATTTCATCATAAAATGAAAAACTACTACAACAACATAATGTCTCCATAATCCACACTACTATCCCCTCATAATATCCCTGCAGGTCATTCATAATTTACTTCTTCACATCCTGGGGAAAAAATAAAACATAGAAAAGGGGTGAGCTCAAATGCCCAGTAAGGATAACAATATAGCGGAAACTTTCATAAATAAGAATAAACATTTAAGGCAATGCATTACTAAAACAAAAGCCTTTTAAAATTGAACTTCAACATGGTATGGCAAAAGTAAAATGAAATAATGCCATTTACTTATTCACATGGATATTCTACTAATCGAATAATCACATGCAAAAATCAATAACCACTTTCATAATGTTGGAATGCATAATGCCAGACTATCATAACCACATAGCCAAGGCCTCGTGCCAAGACTACAAATAAGATTTTGTCAAGGCCTTGTGCCAAGACACTAGTTTGTCTCATGAGACCTACCGATGCATCGAGGAGCTATAGCGGGCTCCACCCGTCACTTATTAAGTCCAATGCATTCCCATATGAAAAGGTTTAAACATAACATAAACATTCGTATTAAAACTAGCATACGAAATGTCAATACTTTCACAATAAACTATGAATGGTATAAAAATAGCACATCCACAGTCAAACATATCACAAAACCTTCAATACAATATAGAAGTTTTGTATCATAATAAATCAACTTCAAATAATCTTAAAATCCATCAAAGGATGTTGACATAGATGAAATCAAAATTCTTTTTAAAGAAATATCTCCTTTTATTTTGAAATCATTTAAGATCCATATAAAATAAAACATTTTCTTTGAAAATATTCTTATAAGCTTGTATGGGAAGCTTCGACGATTTTATAACGGCGGAAAATAACCGCACCCGCCGTATAAGTTAAAAAAAACATTCTTACCTCAATTCTGTCGAAAAGGTTAAAAAAGGACCTTGTTTTGAAAACGACGGAAAGATTCCTTTATAAACCTCTTATAAAAAGTCAAACAAGGGTATAAATGACTTTAACCCATATTCTTGTAAATAGTAAAAATGTTTTGAAATACATTTCGAAGAAACATGGATGTGGATGATAAAGAGATCCCAGTAGATTATTACGTATAATACAACCTCGGATAATGAAGAGATTGTGAAATAACCCTTACCTTGTACTTTTCCTTGGTTGTGGTAGGTTAACCTCCTGTATAATGGTGAAATAATTGTTATTAAATTATACAAGAATCATATACATTAATATGATATCATATATGATCTTTTAATATTGATTTGATAATAATATCTTAGTATTATCGTTGTTTCGGGTGTTAACTTACTTGTTTTCTTTCATATGTTTTGTTACGTAAGACATGTTTGTAAAGGATAGGTTGTATATTATTCATATCCAGAATGATATCAAGTCCTTAAACATCATTTTTAAATCATAAAATGATAATTACGCTTTAATGGTTACGATGGAGAATGAATCTCATCGCGTTCGTGGAGACGGTAGTCCGTACGTACGCACGAGCGACAATATCATTCTTTTGATATTAAAATAATATATAAATGGATGGTATATCATATATACAGAATCATTAACATGTTATATTTATTATTTACATGAGTTACACATCATTATTATACCCATCCAAATAATATTATATTGAATAACAATTACACCACGACGTGGAGACGGTAAGCCGTACGTACGCACGTATGGTGACATGTTATTCAAAGGGTGGATAGAATACTGAATATGATTGTACCATATTTATAATAACATCACAGTATATGTGAGATACTGGAGTTATTATTTCAGAATGGTAAGAACAAAGGAAGAAGAAGTGGAAGAAGAAATGAACTTAGAAAAGGGTGGTGAAATCATTACCTCTTCTTCGGGTTCTTCCTTTTGATTTGATCAAAAGGGCTCCTTAGGTTGGCTTTCTGATCAAACTAAGGCCTCTAGGTTGTATTGAGGGATGTTGGGAGAGTATTTGGGTAGAGTTTGGCCGAACCAAAAGGCTTTGAAGGTGTGAAGAAATGAGAAGGAGGAGTGCCCTTTTATAAGAGGGGTGAGGGACACCTTTGGAAAAGCTAGAAATATTAATTTATAATAAATTCATATTCGGTTTCTAAAGGCTCCAAAGTTGACTATTCAAATGATGAGGTGGGGATAGGTCGAAAGCAACTCATCCAATAGAATTTAGACAGGTTTGGGTACCTATATTAACCTTATCTTTAAGTATTAACTCTAAGTTAATTAGTTTCACTTTTACAATGTCTCTTTGTATTTTATATATTATGGTTACTAAACTTACTATATACATCCAAGAGACCCCCAAGTGGTTCATTAATGATTAACCTATCATGATATAAGTCTCTTGGCCGAACCTTAGATTTTTAGGAATTTAATATCAATTAATAATATAATATTTGTTTTAAGAATTCTTTTATGTCAATTTTGACACTATTCATTAGTTGATTTTTTTGAAACTCATAACAGATTTATTACTTCGAACAAAGTCAATTAAATCAATCCTAATATATCATATTATCCTAGAAAATTAGTTTAATTCATTAAAAGTTTCATATTATATTTATTTGGGTATTTATAATATCACTTATTTTAATTTTTCACTATTATAGTAATTACTGCATCATCATTGTGTCATAAAGAAAATAAATTATTTAATGTCTAAAAATTATAAGTAAAATATCATTATGTAGGAAATCTTTTTAGCTTTCTAATGAATATTTATAATCGAAAATCCAACATGTATAACCCTATGTAAAAATTGTTCTTCTAAAAGATGTAAGCTTATTCCATTTTTATTTTTATTTTAACTTTATTAATATAAAGTGTCCCTACCACATACAAGTGGCTCCAAGGGGTCCCCAAATTGACCCAAGGATGCCCATGGTCGGGTATGTGTCCACCAATAAGGTTAGGACACGTTTTAGGGTAATTTTGTATTATTATAATATTATTTTTTTAACCCTTATTTACCGGATTTACCCTTTAACCATGGTAAATAAAATATTTACCACAGTAACTATTCAAAATGTATAAAAATAAAAGTTACCTATTTACACAATTTGAACATCCTGATTCCAAATATGGAATCCATTTTCCTAAATTCAAAACACAGATGTGGCAGAAATTAATTTAAAATTAATTCCCGCTGTTAAAACAAAAAGCGTGTTTTTAAGAGATAATAACTATCAAAAGATTGACACTTGTTTATGTTCGGTTTAATTGTAAAATTATGTCCAATGACCAAAATTATATTAAATGGTAAAAATATATTCTAAATATACTTTAAAACCACTCAAATTCATAATTTATCACTAGTAATTAATTTGATTAAAAAAGTTGTTTTTAATTAAAATTTAGTAATTTTCACTATTCATCAAAATATGAAAGTTATCCGAAATGTACCAAAATTTCACCCTAGGCTAAATTCGATATTCCGAATCCAAAAATGAAGTCCATTTTCAAATATAAAATATATATAATTTCAAAAAGTAGGTATTACTATTCATAACGGCTAGTTTGATTAGTTATGGTGTGTTAGAACTCGGTGTTGCGTACAACACACGCTATCACATTATTCAAAGAGAAGCGTACCATAGAAGCTTGGGGTGTTACATTCTCCCCTCCTTCAAATAATTGCGTCCTCGAAATTTCTAGGGTATTACTGCATAAAAAGACTCGGGTGGTTCTTCATCATAAGTTCCTCGGGTTCCCACGTTGCCTCTTCCATCTTATGATTCCTCCACAAAACTTTTACCAGACGCGTCGTCCGGTTTCTCAGCACTTGTTCTCTCGTATCAAGAATCTTGATGGGATCTTCGCAATAGGAAAGATCGGGTTCCAGTTCTAATTCCTCATAGGTGAGTACATGCGTTGGGTCAGGCATGTATTTCCTCAACAGAGATACGTGGAACACATCGTGAACTTTGGAGAGACTTGGCGGCATTGCCAATCGGTAAGCTACAGCCCCAATTCGTTCTAGAATTTCGAAAGGTCCGATGTACCTGGGACTCAATTTACCTTTCTTACCAAAACGTATGACTCCCTTCCACGGAGATACCTTCAGGAAAACATGATCACCGACTTGAAATTCCAAATCCTTCCTTCGATTATCGGCATAGCTCTTCTGCCTACTTTGAGCTGCTTTGATGTGATTTTGGATTACCTTCACCTTTTCCACCGTTTCCTCCACCAGTTCTGGGCCTACAAGTTTTCTTTCACCAACGTCATCCCAACAGGTTGGTGTACGACATCTCTTTCCGTATAACGCTTCATATGGTGCCATTTGTATACTCGAATGGAAGCTATTGTTATAGGAAAATTCTACCAGAGGTAAATATTGATCCCACATACCCTGAAAATCAAGTGAGCAAGATCTCAACATGTCTTCTAAGGTCTGAATAGTCCGTTCTGATTGTCCGTCTGTCTGAGGGTGGTAAGCAGTGCTCAAATGAAGTTCAGTATCCAGGGATTTCTGAAGACTTTTCCAAAATCTTGAAGTAAAACGGGGATCACGATCAGAAACAATCGATAGGGGAACTCCATGAAGTCTCACAACTTCATTAATGTATAGTCTTGCTAGACGTTCCAGGGGTAGATCTTCTCTTATAGAAAGAAAATGTGCTGACTTGGTAAGACGATCAACAATAACCCATATTGCATCGTTCCTTCTAGGAGTCTTTGGTAGCCCCATGACAAAGTCCATCGTAATATTGTCCCATTTCCACTCCGGTATGGGAAGAGGTTGCATGACTCCTCCAGGCTGTTGCCTTCCAGCTTTCACTTGTTGACAAACCATACATCTTGATACAAAATCAGCAATCTCCCTCTTCATGTTGTCCCACCAAAAATGTTCCTTCAAATCTCTATACATTTTGGTGCTCCCAGGGTGTATAGAGAAATTGGAACTATGAGCATCATCCAGCAATTCCCTTTTTAGATCAGGTATATTGGGAACACAAAGTCTCTTCCCGAATTTCAAAATTCCATCTTCATACACAAAGTCTCTCAATCTCCCATCATTCACAGCTTTAATCTTCTTCTGAAATTCTTCATCATCGTTCTGAGAACTCTTAATCCTTTCTAGTAAAGATGGTTTGGCAACCATTTGAAAAAGCATTGATGTTTCACCTTCCCTGGTTATTCCCATGTCCATCTTCACTAGATCCATGAAAATTGGATCCCTTTCAATTTTCATCATGTTCAGAACTCCATGGTCTTTTCTGCTCAAAGCATATGCTACTTTGTTTGCCTTCCCCGGGTGGTAGTGTATCGTGCAATCATAATCCTTGAGTAATTCAAGCCATCTCCTTTGCCTCATGTTGAGTTCTTTTTGTGAGAAAATATACTTCAAACTCTTGTGATCAGTATAAATCTCACATTTTTCACCATAGAGGTAGTGCCTCCATATCTTCAAAGTAAAGATCACAGCTGCTAACTCAAGATCATGAGTAGGATAGTTTTGTTCATGAATTTTCAACTGTCGTGATGCATAGGCAATTACTCTATCATTCTGCATAAGGACACAGCCAAGTCCTTTCTTCGATGCATCACTATAAATAACGAACCCATCATTTCCCGATGGTAGAGTCAATATAGGAGCGTTGACTAATCTTCTCTTCATTTCTTCGAAACATTCTTCACACTCTTTTGTCCAAACAAATTTAACCCCTTTACGTGTGAGCTTCGTTAATGGGTTAGCCAATCGGGCAAAATTCTGGACGAAATGTCGATAATAACCTGCCAAGCCAATAAAACTACGTACCTCAGTTATACTCGTAGGTGCTGGCCATTCTTGGATTGCCTTGGTCTTAGAAGGATCAACAGAGATTCCATCTTTAGAGACAATATGGCCAAGAAAAGAAATCTCCTGAAGCCAGAATTCACACTTGCTAAACTTTCCATATAATTCATGCCTCCTCAGAGTCTTCAAGATAATGCGCAAGTGATTTTCATGATCTTTGTAGGTTTTGGAGTATACCAAGATATCATCAATAAATACCACCACAAATTCATCGAGATACTCCTTGAAAACTCTATTCATCAGATCCATGAATACAGAGGGTGCATTAGTCAATCCAAACGGCATTACAGTAAACTCGTAATGCCCGTACCTGGTTCGAAATGCTGTTTTCGGAATGTCTTCCTTCTTTACACACAACTGATGGTATCCAGATCGAAGGTCAATCTTTGAAAAGTATTGAGCTCCATGCAGTTGGTCAAATAAATCATCAATACGAGGTAGGGGATACTTGTTCTTTATCGTTATAGCATTGATCTCCCTGTAATCGATACATAACCTCATAGATCCATCTTTCTTTTTAACAAAAAGAACAGGGGCTCCCCATGGAGAAACACTAGGGCGAATAAATCCCGTATTACTCAATTCCTCTAGTTGTTTCTTTAGTTCGACTAACTCTACAGTGGCCATTCTATAAGGGGTCTTCGATATAGGCCTTGATCCAGGTATCAAATCAATAGAAAACTCAACTTCTCGTTCTGGAGGATGTCCAGGTAAATCTTCCGGAAATACATCTACAAATTCTTTCACAATAGGTACATCCTCTATTTGAACATTCCTTTCCTCACCGACAGTTATTTCATTCTCTTCCTCCCCGATAATTGAATTAAGTTGAGCTACAGGGGGTGGATCTAAATAAGAATTAGGTGGTGACGATTCTGCTCTAAAAATAAGGTGTTCCTTATCATTATCATCAAGAATCGTAACCTCTTTCTTCTTACAATAAATCTTCGCATCATAGTCCGAAAGCCAGTCCATACCGAGGATTATATCAAACTCAATCATAGGTATGACGATGAAATCAGCAGATAAAGAAAATTTATGTGCTCTAATGGGGACTGATTCACAAAACTTTGTTGCAACGATACTTCCCTTAGGAGTTTTAACTGACAACTCCCTTATTAAATCAAATTGGAAATATCTAATTTTCTTAGCAAACTGGGAAGATATGAAACAATGCGATGATCCAGAATCAAATAATGCATTTGCTAAACTTGAGGAAACCATTAAATTACCTGCCACCACGTCTTTCGGGGCTTCTACCTCAGCAGTAGTGATAGCATAAGCCTGGCCTTGATCCCTTGGCCTTTTCTGAGGTAAGTTCTCCTGACGCTTAGGACATGCATTTGCATAATGCCCCATCTCCCTGCAATTGTAGCACTGAACGTTGGTATCTTCCTTCTTCCCCTTGCAATCATGAGCTTGGTGGCCTTTTTCACCACACTTGTAACAAACTCCCATTCCCTTCAGGCAAGCACCGGGGTGTTTCTTCCCGCACTTACCACAAGATGGATATTCAACCTTTCCCTTCTTCCCCTTATTTCCATTCCCAGATTGATCAGCAGGTCTCTTCTTCTCTTGCTTTGCTTTAAAGTCATAAGACTTAGAAAATTCCTTTTCGGTCTTGATAGCACATGAGACAATGTCTTCGTACGATGAAAAGGATTGTGAGACTAATGCTCGACGGAGAAATGGTTTTAACCCATCAAAGAAACGATCAATCTTACTTCTTGGGTTGCGAATATAATCACCAGCGTACCTCGCTAACCTTGTAAAGTTAGCCTCATACTTTGTGACATTCTCATCCTCCTTTTGTCTCAGACTCAGAAATTGTCTTTCCATATCTGCTCGATGGTCGCGAGGAAAGTATTTTTCTAAAAACAGATCTTTGAACTCCCTCCATTCCATGTTTGATACTTCATCATCTTCCTTCATGTTTTGAATCAATGACCACCATTGATCAGCATCTCCAGTGAGGCGGTAAACTGCCATGGTAACTTTTTCCCTTTCACTACTCCCCAAAGCCTGAAATATTTTCTCTAGGTAAAATATCCATTGCTCAGCTACTAAGGGATTTGTACTCCCATTGAACGTTGGTGGTTGTTGTCTCATGAATCGATCTAACATTGATCCTCCACGCTGCGGATCAGGGTGCTCCATACGGGTAAGGTTATTATTCATAACCTGAGTAAGTTGTCCCAGTACGGTGATTAGCTGATTGGCACCAGTTGCATCACCAGCCCCACTATAATTATCTTGAGTAGGAGGGAAATCCCTACATGGAGTGCGTGCATTGATACGGTTTCCATTTCTTCCACTAGGCGCCATTTCTAAACAATGTCATAAACTAGATCAGTTTATGAATCAAAATACATAATCCCATACTTATAAAACACTTAACATAAATTGAACTATTTATGGATATAATCCATAATCATAAAAATGTTTTTCTTTGAGGAAGTATATACTCATAAACCCTTCATAATGATTTGTAAAGAAAGTGAGAGTTATCCTAAGCATATCCCCCGGGAGTGTCGTAACCAAGAGTGCAGCAAGGCCCGTTGTCGTGCACCAGTTCCCGTTCGAGTCTAGCTCAAAGCGGTGTTTTCGGGTTTTACCCCTAGGTACATCTGTGCCAGAGCCGCCTCTACCTGCTCGTATCCAGACAGGGATGTATTGCTCGGAAAACTCACAAAATCTCTACAATACCAAAATTCTAGGAAGTTCTTCTATACTAATCCTCATAGTTCATCTTAGGTTTACGTGCTCTAATCAGAGTTTATCTAAATCTAGTTTCCAAGGTTTGTACTAAACTTCCTCTGATACCAACTGTAACGCCCCGACCCCAGTTACCCAGAGTCGGTGCATTATTACATAACATTGTCATGATCACAAGAAAGATCAAATCTCGAAAGACCGATTGGTTTAGTAGCCTTGGAAACACTAGATATATTCATAAGTTTTACATTTCATCATAAAATGAAAAACTACTACAACAACATAATGTCTCCATAATCCACACTACTATCCCCTCATAATATCCCTGCAGGTCATTCATAATTTACTTCTTCACATCCTGGGGAAAAAATAAAACATAGAAAAGGGGTGAGCTCAAATGCCCAGTAAGGATAACAATATAGCGGAAACTTTCATAAATAAGAATAAACATTTAAGGCAATGCATTACTAAAACAAAAGCCTTTTAAAATTGAACTTCAACATGGTATGGCAAAAGTAAAATGAAATAATGCCATTTACTTATTCACATGGATATTCTACTAATCGAATAATCACATGCAAAAATCAATAACCACTTTCATAATGTTGGAATGCATAATGCCAGACTATCATAACCACATAGCCAAGGCCTCGTGCCAAGACTACAAATAAGATTTTGTCAAGGCCTTGTGCCAAGACACTAGTTTGTCTCATGAGACCTACCGATGCATCGAGGAGCTATAGCGGGCTCCACCCGTCACTTATTAAGTCCAATGCATTCCCATATGAAAAGGTTTAAACATAACATAAACATTCGTATTAAAACTAGCATACGAAATGTCAATACTTTCACAATAAACTATGAATGGTATAAAAATAGCACATCCACAGTCAAACATATCACAAAACCTTCAATACAATATAGAAGTTTTGTATCATAATAAATCAACTTCAAATAATCTTAAAATCCATCAAATGATGTTGACATAGATGAAATCAAAATTCTTTTTAAAGAAATATCTCCTTTTATTTTGAAATCATTTAAGATCCATATAAAATAAAACATTTTCTTTGAAAATATTCTTATAAGCTTGTATGGGAAGCTTCGACGATTTTATAACGGCGGAAAATAACCGCACCCGCCGTATAAGTTAAAAAAAACATTCTTACCTCAATTCTGTCGAAAAGGTTAAAAAAGGACCTTGTTTTGAAAACGACGGAAAGATTCCTTTATAAACCTCTTATAAAAAGTCAAACAAGGGTATAAATGACTTTAACCCATATTCTTGTAAATAGTAAAAATGTTTTGAAATACATTTCGAAGAAACATGGATGTGGATGATAAAGAGATCCCAGTAGATTATTACGTATAATACAACCTCGGATAATGAAGAGATTGTGAAATAACCCTTACCTTGTACTTTTCCTTGGTTGTGGTAGGTTAACCTCCTGTATAATGGTGAAATAATTGTTATTAAATTATACAAGAATCATATACATTAATATGATATCATATATGATCTTTTAATATTGATTTGATAATAATATCTTAGTATTATCGTTGTTTCGGGTGTTAACTTACTTGTTTTCTTTCATATGTTTTGTTACGTAAGACATGTTTGTAAAGGATAGGTTGTATATTATTCATATCCAGAATGATATCAAGTCCTTAAACATCATTTTTAAATCATAAAATGATAATTACGCTTTAATGGTTACGATGGAGAATGAATCTCATCGCGTTCGTGGAGACGGTAGTCCGTACGTACGCACGAGCGACAATATCATTCTTTTGATATTAAAATAATATATAAATGGATGGTATATCATATATACAGAATCATTAACATGTTATATTTATTATTTACATGAGTTACACATCATTATTATACCCATCCAAATAATATTATATTGAATAACAATTACACCACGACGTGGAGACGGTAAGCCGTACGTACGCACGTATGGTGACATGTTATTCAAAGGGTGGATAGAATACTGAATATGATTGTACCATATTTATAATAACATCACAGTATATGTGAGATACTGGAGTTATTATTTCAGAATGGTAAGAACAAAGGAAGAAGAAGTGGAAGAAGAAATGAACTTAGAAAAGGGTGGTGAAATCATTACCTCTTCTTCGGGTTCTTCCTTTTGATTTGATCAAAAGGGCTCCTTAGGTTGGCTTTCTGATCAAACTAAGGCCTCTAGGTTGTATTTAGGGATGTTGGGAGAGTATTTGGGCAGAGTTTGGCCGAACCAAAAGGCTTTGAAGGTGTGAAGAAATGAGAAGGAGGAGTGCCCTTTTATAAGAGGGGTGAGGGGCACCTTTGGAAAAGCTAGAAATATTAATTTATAATAAATTCATATTCGGTTTCTAAAGGCTCCAAAGTTAACTATTCAAATTATGAGGTGGGGATAGGTCGAAAGCAACTCATCCAATAGAATTTAGACAGGTTTGGGTACCTATATTAACCTTATCTTTAAGTATTAACTCTAAGTTAATTAGTTTCACTTTTACAATGTCTCTTTGTATTTTATATATTATAGTTACTAAACATACTATATACATCCAAGAGACCCCCAAGTGGTTCATTAATGATTAACCTATCATGATATAAGTCTCTTGGCCGAACCTTAGATTTTTAGGAATTTAATATCAATTAATAATATAATATTTGTTTTAAGAATTCTTTTATGTCAATTTTGACACTATTCATTAGTTGATTTTTGTGAAACTCATAACAGATTTATTACTTCGAAAAAAGTCAATTAAATCAATCCTAATATATCATATTATCCTAGAAAATTAGTTTAATTCATTAAAAGTTTCATATTATATTTATTTGGGTATTTATAATATCACTTATTTTAATTTTTCACTATTATAGTAATTACTGCATCATCATTGTGTCATAAATAAAATAAATTATTTAATGTCTAAAAATTATAAGTAAAATATAATTATGTAGGAAATCGTTTTAGCTTTCTAATGAATATTTATAATCGAAAATCCAACATGTATAACCCTATGTAAAAATTGTTCTTCTAAAAGATGTAAGCTTATGCCATTTTTATTTTTATTTTAACTTTATTAATATAAAGTGTCCCTACCACATACAAGTGGCTCTAAGGGGTCCCCAAATTGACCCAAGGATGCCCATGGTCGGGTATGTGTCCACCAATAAGGTTAGTACACGTTTTAGGGTAATTTTGTATTATTATAATATTATTTTTTTAACCCTTATTTACCGGATTTACCCTTTAACCATGGTAAATAAAATATTTACCACAGTAACTATTCAAAATGTCTAAAAATAAAAGTTACCTATTTACACAATTTGAACATCCTGATTCCAAATATGGAATCCATTTTCCTAAATTCAAAACACAGAAGTGGCAGAAATTAATTTAAAATTAATTCCCGCTGTTAAAACAAAAAGCGTGTTTTTAAGAGATAATAACTATCAAAAGATTGACACTTGTTTATGTTCGGTTTAATTGTAAAATTATGTCCAATGACCAAAATTATATTAAATGGTAAAAATATATTCTAAATATACTTTAAAACCACTCAAATTCATAATTTATCACTAGTAATTAATTTGATTAAAAAAGTTGTTTTTAATTAAAATTTAGTAATTTTCACTATTCATCAAAATATGAAAGTTATCTGAAATGTACCAAAATTTCACCCTAGGCTAAATTCGATATTCCGAATCCAAAAATGAAGTCCATTTTCAAATATAAAATATATATAATTTCAAAAAGTAGGTATTACTATTCATAACGGCTAGTTTGATTAGTTATGGTGTGTTAGAACTCGGTGTTGCGTACAACACACGCTATCACATTATTCAAAGAGAAGCGTACCATAGAAGCTTGGGGTGTTACATAGTGAATCCTTTCTTATGTGTGCCACATAATCATAAACCATACATCATAGCGTAACCCATATAATAAAAATGGGATTCTTAAATAACATGACATCATAAGAAAATTCATATAAGATAAAGGAATTCATAAAAATATTTCCATCACAACATAATCAAACCAATGTAATAATAGGGATAAAAACAGAACCCTTTTATTATCTTAGATGGAAAATAATTTTGATAAAATACTTGAACTCCATTCTTGAGGAAAATATCCTTTATACTTAAAAAACATTTTTCCTTTCATAACATGTCATAAAACTTTAAAATAAAAGAAGTTGATTAAAAATAAACTTGAAACTTGTAAAGGAAGTTTCTTGGAAATAATTTTTTAAAAATCCATTCATGCCGTATAAGTTAAAAAAACATTCTTCTCGTACTTTTGTCGGAAAAGTCAAAAAGTACCTCGTATGAAAAACGACAAAAGATTCCTTTCATACATATTACTAAAAACTCACCGAAGGGTAAAAATGGATTTAAACAATTTTAGGTGGATGGAAATAATATTACATATTGATGAAACATGGATTTGGATGATAAAATACACCCCAGTAAATACTTACGAATAAACAATCTCGGATAAAAATGAGATTGTGATATATCCCTTACCTTTGGTCTGATTTTCTTTGTATGTGTCCAAAGATCCTGTATAATGGTTTAAATAATGTTATTGACTTATTCCAGAATCATACATATTGATATGATATCATATATGGTCATATTCTTAGCTTCTTTTTAGTAATATTTCATTGTTACTTGTTACTCGGGTCTTTATTACCTTTTGTTCTTATGCGTGTTTTGCCGTATAAATTCTTATTCTTATTTTAAGGTTATAGATACCTTATATCCAGAATTGTATTAGTGTAACATATATCATATTTATTCATTCAATTCATTTATATAATTACTATGTAATGATGATCATGTAGAACGAGTCGCATCACATCGTGGAGACGGTATTCCGTACGTACGCACGAGTGATGATATCGTTCCTATGATCGTGGAATTGTATTTGAGTATATATATATTATTTCAGTATCAATATTACATTATAATAATCATAAATAGTTACTCATTACACCATTATACCCATCCTTGTAAGGTGATGGTGGAAAATATATTACACCACGGCGTGGAGACGGTATTCCGTACGTACGCACGCGCGGTGATTTAATTTTTCTGTAGGATGGATAGAAGGTGAATTAGGGTTGTTTCATATTTATAATAACATATAAGTATGTAAGTAATACTGATGTTATTACTTTATAATGAAACAACTAAAGAAGAATAAGTTGAAGAAGAAAGAAATTGAAAAGATCGGTAATGGATATTACCTCTTCTTTGGAACGCTTCTTTGAATCCTCCACTTAGGGAACTAAGATTGGTCTTTGAAGAAGACCAAGACCTCTAGGATTATTATAGGTAAGTGGAGAGGAGAAAATGGCAGGGGTTGGTCGAGCTTGAGTGATCAAATTGGTGTGAGGAGGAGGGGGAGGAGGTGCCCTTTTATAAGGGTGGAGAGGGGCACCTTAGGAATATCTCAAAATATTATTTTATATTAAAGTCAAAATCGGTTTATAATGGTTCCAAAGGGTATTATTTCGAAGCTAAAGTGGGTATGGGTCGAAATCCTATCAACCAATAGGATTTAGATAAGTTTAGGGTATTATTTTAACCTTATCAATTAGATTTAACTCTAAGTTAAATAATTTAACTTTTACCATGTCTTTTTGTTATCTTTCACTATATGGTTAATAAACTTACTATAACATGACAAAAGAACCCCAAATTGTTTATTATTAATATATATATCCTTATCTAAGTCATTTGGCCGAACCTTAGATTTTTAGGAATAAAATAACAATTAATAATATAATATTTGATTTAAAAACTATTTTGTGTCAATTTTGACACTATTTGATATATGATTTTTGTGAAAGTCATAAAAGAATTATATGTTCAAACCAAGTTGATTAAATCAACACTAATATATCATATTAACCTAGAAAATTAGTTTAATTAATAAAAAGTCTCAAATTACATTTATTTTTGTGTTTATAACATCAATTATGGCAATATTTCATAAATAAGATAATTATTGCAACATCGTTGTGTCATAATTAAATTAAATTATTTAATGTCTAAAAATTATAAATAAAATACCATTATGTAGGAAATATTTGTAGCTTTCTAATGAATATTTATTGTAGAATTTATCTTATGTATAACCCCATATTAAAAATGATTTACTTATTAAACATTGATTTTAACTATTTTAACCCTTCTTTAAATAAATTAATAATAAATGTCCTAATCTAACTCAATTGGGCCTAAATGGTCATATTTTATTCATAAGGTTGTTTTTGGTAGAATTACACTTATCCAATAGATTTAGCACATGTGTTAGGGTAATAGTAATATCATATTTACCCTTAGTTACCTTATTTACTATTAACCGCAGTAAAAAAAAGGAAAAAGTTACTATTCACCAAAAATTATTTTTATCTCATTGAACCACATTTTACTTACTGATATCAACCGTGTCTGTCGGATTTTCGAAATTCCATTCACAGAAGCGGTAAAATTAAGTTTTATGCAAAATTCAGTTTTTAACCTATCACTTAGTGGTTTCACTATTCATCAAAAATTGAAAGTTTTCAGAAAAATACCAAAATTTCACCCTAGGCTAATTTCGGTATTCCGAATCCAAAAATGAAGTCCATTTTGAAAAATAAAATTTATAAAATTTCAAAAAGTGGTTATTACTATTCATAACGGCTAGTTTTAATAATATTTTAATAGCATATCGTTGTTTAGTGAAACTCGGTATTGCGTACGACGCAAGCTATCGAGGAAGGTCGCGATTGCGTGTAAAGTAAGCCAAGCAAGTGTGTAGTGAAAGATTCCTTTGAACAAAATATTACTCATAAAAATCTCGGGTGTTACATTCTTAATTTCTTGTGAGCTCTCCATTTCTGCACATCTCTTTATTTGAGATTTGACGGAGTCAATTATTAACCATATACAATCAAATATGTCAAAAATATAGTTCCAAATATTAGAAGTAGTTTCAAAATAAAGAAAAATATTGTTAGAATCTTCTCTGTGTTGGTTACCGAATCTTCATTTCTAGCAGGGTTGAATTCCAAACGACTGAAGGAATATATCTATGGGGACTCTATTGTGATCAAGATGCCAAATAAGATTGAATCTTGATGGACTAATACAGGGTTTATTAATGTGTTTTATCCAAGAAATTTCCTTTTCATAATTACAAAAATAGTGATTAGAAAAGTTCATTGAATTAAGAATACCATTGTGAGCAGGCTCCCAAATTGAAAAATCATAATTTTTTGAGAAAGGGTAGTTGTCAATGGAATATTTAATGGCTTCAGGGATATTCTCATATTGAGAGTTAATCATATAATTGATTGAAAGTTTGGTATTCTTTGGGTTTTGACCTGGAGAGGTCATATAAATTAAGGGTGTTCCAGTCTAGCTATATAGCCATAAATTCAAGAATGGTAGCTTGGAAACCATCCATCTATAATTGTTCATAATATTAGAAAATTATTGTATAATAGATTTCTAGATAGAAGAGTTAAATAAATTATTGTTTCCAGCCTTAAGTTTTTCATGAAATCTTTTTTCAAAAAATCAGTTGAATCAGATTTGTTATAAAAAAATATTCCATTTGAGCTTGGCTTGTAAGGCCTCATTAAAGTAAATAATATTTTTAATGCAGATACCACCTTTTTCTATAGTCTTTCAACAATTCGACCAGGATATGATAACTACATTTATGTATATAGTGCTACCAGTTTAGATAAATTTTTGATTGAAATATTAATTATTTTTTATAAGACCAACTAGACATTTATATACCATTATGGAGTAAACCATCTTGGAAACAATAGTATATTTTACCAAGAAAATTTGGCCCTCCATGGTGAGAGACTTTTCTTTCCAATAAGAGAGCTGATTGAGAACTTGGTCAACAATGGTAGAAATGTAGTAGGATTTGGGTCTTCCCCAAAATAAGGGAAAACAAAGATAATTAAAAGTAAAAGACCCCTCTTTTAAACCTAAATCATTGATAATGTAACATTTCCTATTAAAAGGAATGTTTTTCCCAAATAAAACCCAAGATTTGTTCCAACTAATGGTCTGACTAGAATCTTCTTCATAGTAAGAGACAGAATTTTTTAGGTTTTTTATTTTTCTTTTATCACCTAGTAAGAAATGAATGATTTCATCATCATATAATAGGTTGGTGGGAGAACATACATTATTAGAAACATTAATGGGCTTGAGCTTATTCTGATCCACAATATAGGTGATCAGGAGACTAAGATAGTCTTCCACAATTAAGAAGAGAATGGTAGAGAGGGGGTAACCTTGCCTTACTCTTTTGGTACATTTAAAGTGTCCCTTAGGAGACCCATTAACCAGAATGGAAATAGAGGTTTAATTGTACAAGGATCTAATTACAGTGATGAATGAATAACTAAAACCAAAACCTTGATTAACTTTGAAAATGAAGCTCCAATCCAAGGTATCAAAATATTTTTTATGTCAAGTTTAATAGAAATATTACCTTCACTATTTGCTTTGTTCAAGGTATCGACACATTAAGAGGTAAGACAAACACAGTCTTGAATGGATCAACCATTAATAAACCCAAATTGGTTCCAAGATACGGTTTTTTCTACAATAGTTGTAATTTTATTAGTAATAATTTTTTAGATGATTTTATAGAGAGTGTTGATGAGAGAAATGGGTTAAAATTAATGAATTTAAGAGGCATTTCCCACTTTAGGAATCAAGGATTCAAATTGTTCATTAAGAGAATGGGGTGGGATACCATCGGAAAATAAAGATCTAACAATCTTGAAAACATCAAAACAGATTACATCCCAATAGTGTTGAAAGAAATCATTGTTTAAAGCATCCAGACCTGGACCACTATCTAGATTCAATCTGAATACAATGTCTTTAATTGCATGATCAAAGGGGTGTTTAGAATATAGATTTTATCCTCCTCATTGGCAACCATCGTAATGACCCCATGCAGGAGGTCTTTGTTGATATCAGGACAAATAAAGATGGATTCGAAATAAGAAACAATATGATTAGAAATGTCATGTTCATTGTATAAAAGATTGTATGCATCATTTAATATAGTAAGAGGTCTTCAATCCTTTTATACTCTTTGAAGGGAGTTAGATAATTTAATGTTTTTGTCACCATATACTAACCATTTGGTTCTAAATTCTTGTTTCCTCATGTTTTCTATAAAAGTAAGAAAAGATTTTAGTTTCACCATGGGTTCAATTTCTTGAATTGAGTCATTATTGATTTCAGAACAAGTGTTGTTGTTTCGGAGCTTATTAAGCTAATCCTCATGGATAAGGATGTCATTGTTAATTTATTTGGATTTATATTTTCCCCATATTTTATAGTTTGTTTGAGGTATTTTAGTTTGATAGTATACGCAAAGTCATCATTGGTGTGAGACATAGAAGACCGTCATTTTTTATGATAGAAGTGCAGTCAGCATTAGACAACCATGCATTGTTAAATCTGAAGGGAATCGAGGGTTTTATGTCGTTTATATATACATTGACCAAAATGGGATGGTGATCAAAGTTTGACTATGTATTATATGTCATTATTTAAAAGTTATATATATCAAATTTGTAATTTAAATTTAATGAAATTTATTTATAATATATATATAATTAATAAAAAATCATGATATGAATCTTAATTAGTTGGTTATAATGATAAAATCATTTAATGTTAAAAATACTTTTTTAAAAAGGTTCCTATTCAATTATATTGTCTTATATTAATAATAAATCATATTTTTAAAAAAATCTTGTTTATGAAAATGGGTTTTATATTTTAAAAATAATTATAAAATTATGTAATAATATGAATTTTATTTTAAGATACAAAAATAAGTTATTGAGGTTAACATTAAATATCATGGTAATGGGAAAAGTGTTATTTTTGTAAAAAAATTGTATCTTTCTAAGTTTAGTGTAACTTTATCACAGTAAATTTTAGTTTTAAACATTGAATTATTATTATAATAAATCATCCAATACATGAAAAAATTTATTAACACTCATTTATATAATAATCTATATAAAATAAGACAAGAACATTTATTGTTGAAAAATTAATTTCTTTAAAAAAACAATTTAATTATATTTTTTGTTGTTATTTCAGAAAGAAAATTTATAAATATTAGAACTATAATTTCAAAAAAAATGAAACTCATTTATTTATTAATCATATCAATATTATCATAGATTAATGTTTTTGTATTTTTCTGAGGAAGATTAATTTTTAGTAAATAGTGAAAAATACATTTTTTTTAAAAATATCATAAATATTATGAAATTATATTGAATGAAATATGAATTTAAAAATAATGAAACATTTCTCTCAACAAAATGTCAATTAAAGGGGATAAATAATGAATTTAAAAATATAAACTTCAATTTAGAAACCAATGATTCATATTTTTGATCCTATGTAATATTTTTATATACTAAAAACATTTGTTGATTCATTACGTTTAATTAAGTAGTTATATGATTCTATTATATTTTAAATTTTATATAATTTCAATATCCCTAATTTTGGAATCATAAAAAAATTAATGCATGGAGAATTATATTTATTCATATTTTTTTCTTAGATAATAAAATAATCAATACTCTATTAAAAATACCAATACTTATCACATATAAAAGAACTCTGCCACCACCCCTTCCAATTATGACCACAAATTTGAATTATATGTTATAACACTATAAGTTCTCTTCCTTAAAAATATTCCCCTATGTTCTTTTCCATATTTTTTATTGAGAATTCTCAAATTGTTTCAAAATGAAGCTTGATTCCAATTGAAGATAGAATTTATTCATTGGATCTAATGATATCTTGTCCTTCATTTTCATTTATTTTATTTTATAACACTTACCAATTAGGATTTATCATATTAATAATATATAAATGATCTCATTAATCTTATATAATGTTAATTTTTTAGAAAAACTACTATATAATTTTATTTACCCATTGATTATATTTTCTCCTTCTTTGGATCAGTTTAACAACCGTAATGAATAGTACTACAATTTTTTAATCAATGATGGTTAAGAAAAACTATTTTCTTTTATTTTATGAAAATAATATTTATATAAATTTTTTCTATAATTTATATATTAATACTTAACTCATTAAAAATATTACAACTTATGTTTTATAAAAATTAAAAAAAGAAACTTGTTATGGGTTTCATATTTAAGAATAGTACCAGAAAAACCCCATGGAATAAACCTAGATATATATAAATTAATATTTATTTTTGTTTAATTTATCAAGAATACTCTAGATATATTGAACTCAAGAAAATGTAATGGTTGTAAAAGAATATTTCAAAACAAACATAGAACGATTAAAGGCACTAATAAAATATTGATCAACATAAAATAAATAATAATAATTAAATTAATATATAAGAATGTGACATATAAATATTAAAGTTAATAAAAAATAATGTTATTAAAATAATGTTTAATGAGTCTATAATTTCTATAAAAATATGATAATGTCTGTTCAAGAAAGTGAAAATACAAGCTGATGGTTTCCTTGTTTGAATTTCAATTCCATGGGATGTGTTTAATATTATTAAATATGTATTATTTTATATGGTATAACTGCGGATATATTTCCTTCGTTTATAATAAAAATTATTTATTTTATTTTATTTTAATGTCCATATCATGACCATCCTTTTGTGATCTATTGATTCATTCAATATAATGTTTTTTCATATAAAATTTCATTGTTTCAGAAAATTTTAACATCATACAACTATTTTCATTGATATGGTTTATAAACTAACTATTTGATAGAATATATCTATATTCTCTATTTATTAATGGTATTTTACATTTTATTACTTGTTTTGTCTCTCATTCATTATTTCCTAATTCATTTTCATAGTTGTAAGGGTTTTTTTAACTTAATATTATTTCATTAAGTTATAATGTTTCTTGTTAAACTCCATTATTATATGTTGGGTAAATTATATCACATAATTTTCTTATGTAGTATTTCCCCCTTTTTCCAAGGATTTTTATTTCATTTTCATAATAAAATCTAGAATATATAACATCCACCTTCTTTCACTTGATGTTTTATGACCATGTTATGTAGATATCAATTTGAAACCAATTTCATCCTCACAGGATAGATATTCTATGATGAAATAGTGAATTATTTAATGTAGATAAAAAAATAAAAAAATTCATTTTGAAATAGAAACTGTAATTGTATATCCCTTTAACACATGGGATAAAGATTTACATCCCATTAGGTGTTGTTATGGACTTTTTAAGAAACTCAATCTACTATGTGAATGTATCCATTATATGATTATGGTCATCAATGTAGTTTTCATCAAAAATAAAATATTTTATATGATTATGTATATTACAAATTCTTATTCTACATTCTTATTCCATATTATCATGTACAAGTTATGTTATTATGGCATAAGATTGTTTACTAAATTCCCTACACTAATTTGTCCTATATATTTTTTCATCCATAAGTCTTGTATCGTGGATCATTATTTTTTATTTATGTTTTTTTGGATAAATTCCTCTTATGTTATGTTCATAATACTTGATTAAATTCTATTTCCAACATTTTTTTATTATTCCCAACTATTTTATTCATTTGTAATCACTTTTTTTCAAAATTGAGTGTTTTAAATCACCCTTTAATTTGGTATCATTTACATGGTAAATGAGTAATTTCATTATGTATGATGATTATTTAAGGGTATCATGTTTATATATTTTTGAAGTAGATGTTGAAAAATTATTTGGTATTATTAAATAGTTTGGGTTTAGTGGAAATATAATTCCTTTTTATGTGCATTAATATGGGTTTTTTGGTGAGGTTTGTTTTTAATGATCTAACACTCTAATCCTAAAATCTATTGATTATGTATGGAATTTAATATTTATGATAAATTGAGTAATTATTTTATAGTAATTTTTGGGGTGTTATAGATGGTATCAAATCAAGGATTAGACAAAAATATAGGTTCTGATGTTATCAGTTGAAGGTAATTTATGAGTGGTAGGGTATGGTTTCGATTGTAAAAGAAGAAAAGAATAGGAATATGCCCAACTCATATTTTTTGGATTAAATGTATCATCCATAATTTAGATTATTTGAATACCATAAATAGCATATATTTCCAAAAAAATATTAATATTTTTCTATTTTTTGAAAAAATAGATGATATTTTTTATATATTATTAATTAAATTGATTGAACGCATAAATACATTGAACATGATTTTTTTCTTTTATGTAGGTGTTAATTATTTAATGTTCATTATATTGTATTTTCATTTCCATTATGAGGTCCCAATATATAGACCCTCTAACACTGATCCACATGTTCTCATTTTCTCATTGAACAACATGGATTGTAATCCAAGTACTAGAATGGTGGTACTGATCATCTTGTGTGACTTCATGGGTCATGACCATGATCCTTTTGGAATGGATGAATTCTCTCTTGATATCAAAATATTAAGATGAATGATTTAGGAAGTGAAAATATCACGAGTTGGAGAAAAAACTACATTGACATTCTCAATGGTATAGTATACACATGGGAGGGGAATGTTATGCATAATGATAAACCTCTATGAATTGTAATAATTTTCTCATTATAGACCCAGAGTTAGTGTTTTATATTAATTAATTTCTAAAGGCCCTTAATAATATCTTAATACCAAAAGGAAATATGTTCCATAAAATATAATATTATTATTATTTTTATCCATCATGTATACTATCCCACACAATAATAATTGTTATTTATAGCCTGGTAAATAAATATTTATCACCATGACAATAACTATGTTTCTAAATACTCCTAAACATTTATTCAATTTATAAATAAATATCATAAAAAATATTGTATTCAAGGCCTGAAAAAATATTTAAACTAATATTCACATAAATAAATAAATTATTTACTAAAAATTAATTATTTAAAATAACTAGAACTTTTTTTATAAATTCAATAAATAAATACATATTATATTTATAGTGTGATGGATAAAATATTTATTTTGATAATTGTCTATTTATATAATTTATTCATTAATGAATAAATAATTGTATATTACATGGGTAATAATAAAAGATAAATATTTATTATATATTATTGTAATTAACCAATTATGTTATGAATAAATATTTATTTAATATTTACAATAATTCAACAAAACATGTATAAATTTTACTTCATGGTCTGGGGATTAATATTCAATACAATAGTTAAATATAAATAGTTTTTTACTAAGATTAAAGGAAACAAAATGGTGACCCTCTCGGTATTTTCCTAAGTGACATTAGGCCGGATTTCCTATTGTCCAATATTTCTATATAGAGATGGGTTAAGGAATGCAAATAGGAAGAATACATGTATCAAAAAAATAACCACACAAGAATAATTAGTTTTTTATATAATCCATCCACATTATCTCAACAAGGAGGCTTCAAACATATGCCATCAACTTATATACTTGATATATCATTATTTTGTTATCTTAAATAAACAATTTGTTACACCATGCCCATATAATTTAATGTGAAAGATCTGTTTAAATACAAGGGCCAAGCTATCAACTTTTATAGAGATAGAAGGGACAAGTACTTCCTCAAATAATTCAATAATAACACATCATTCACGATGAACCCAACATACTAAAATTCTCCCTGGACTCTCTCATCAAATTTTATTATAATACATCAAAGTGTACAAGTAATGGCATGCCTTAATGATACCAATAATACATATGGACTATTACACATGCTAAAAGATAATAATATCTGATTACATGTAATCATGTAGAATTCTTATAAGTGGTAATATTGTCATATTCTATAATCTTAGATATTACTGAGTGAAAACATTATGAGACAAAACCTTATTTTCATATGAGTAATCCCAATTTATGGTCAATAAACAATGTGTCCCAGAATAGCATGATATCCAAATGTTGAATAATATTTAAGAATATTATAACTAAAATTCATGGTTCCCATCATTGTGGGGAACTGATATGACCTCTTTAATGTGAAATATATTCTTAGACATTATCACATTAATGTTATGAATATGAATAATCAAAATTTTACAAGGTATTAAAATTAAAATCTATAAATATACAGATAATATAATGTACAATTTATTTGCTTATAAGGAACCAAATATAATAAACTACCACTTACAATAGAGAAAAATACAAATTACTAGATAGTTCTCACAAGTTATACATGCTTACACATTGTTTTTCTAAAACTGTAATGCCTACCGTATTTCCATGACTATTGTTGGGAAAGACACATATCTGTGTGGGGAATCTAGTAACTATGGAATCAATATTATGGTAAAATCAATTATGTACTACTATTAGAGATTATCTAACTCTCACCCCATTTTCATAATCATGACATGTTGATTAACTCTATAGTTAATGCTTATTTTAATAATGATTATTTTTTATACTTGTTGTATAACCCAAAATAGGAATATAATATTTTAAAACCACTTCCTAAGCTACATCAAAAAATTAATCATAGTAAAATATTATATATATTATTTCTAATGCTTATAATATGGTTTTCATAGATATAACCTTACCCTTGTTATGATACAAGATAAAACTTAAATAAAATGAAGACAATTATTCAATTAATTTTGAAATTTGTATTACCATATATCTAGACACCAAGAACTCATCAATTTATACTTTTCTAAGTCATATATGAGAGTTCTAACTCTATTTTGGTGGAGTTATTTTATATTTTTTTGAAATTCACATACAATGCATTATGCATAAGTAATATCAATCATAAGTACATATCATGAAATATTAGATAAATTCATATCACTTATGCTTGGGGAATTCTTTTAATATCAATAATAAGTTTATAAAATTATATTTTACAACATTCTTTTTATAAATACTATGATCTGATTTAGAAAAACTGAGATTTAATTTTTTATATCATATTACATAGAACATTGGGACTAAATTAAGTAATTCAAAGAGAAATTAATTCCTTAGTCTTAACAAATTTGTAAGATATAACTTTTTTTTAAAAAAATATACACATATATATATTGAAAACTTATAGCACTCCAACTAACAAGTTAAAGACAGATGTCGATCATTTAGTTATAAATGAATAATATATGATCCCTATTAATGATGTATCTATAGATTTATTTTTCTCACGTATATGTCTTATTAGAATTTATTTATCTCACTAACCCTTTATAATAATGAACTATATACATATAATCTAGTTTCTCCCTAAGTTTGTGTCATAAAAACATCATCCGAAAGGATTCCACCAACCGAGGTGATCCGGATAACCCGTAACCCAATACAATGATTATATATTTATTCCTTGACATGTATGATTAAAAATAATTTCATTCATGATGATTTATCATTATGTTTTTTCATATGATAAACCTATCAATATTGAGTCATTTTTTATTAGTATCATCATATACTATCCATCTAAGGTTTCTCTTAAATACTCAAAAAAAGTAACACCTTATAAATATTCCAAATATGTAGTCCATGAATATTGATATATAGAGTATATTACACAAATTTATAAATACTTTTAAAATTTACAATGCTTCCATTTACTGATTCCCTATATGAATCTTTATTCTAAATAAAAAACATATGTATCACCCACCATAGTGAAGAAAACCCACCTCTTTGTTTTTTACACAAAATATAGTATGTGTCTATATAAACACTCTTAAGACTATTCTTAGTGGAGTTCAAAATTCCAATTCCAACTCAAGTTAATCTATATAATAAACCTATAAATGTTTAGTACTCTCCCACTATCCTTAAAGATACATTATTTCTTTATAGACACATATTCGGACTTTACAAGATGTTAATATCCTTATTGTCTATATTATTATTAACTAAAAAAACAAGTGTTTTAGGATTGATTAATTCTATATATATATATATATTATTAAAAATATTTATTAATAAAAACATATGGAAATATCCAAATAAATTTTTGTTATATCACAATAGATATGATATCCACAACATTATAGATATTGAAAATTGTTATAAGTTTCACTACTATTTACAGATAATGTGTTGGATGAAATTATAGAATAATTTCAAAATATATAAAACCTATAATTGATCTTAATTTTTCTACAACCATGATTTTTATTTATATAAATAATTGTGAGTTCGGGAGTACCTTTACAACACATTTATAATCAATGATTACCACAGAAAGATGTTCTCCTAAAATCCACCTTAGATTTTCCTCTATATTTAATAACAATACTCATTTAAATCTCTGAGCATTTCTAAAAATTTTAAATGAATCTTAGGATGTATAAAAAGTTACCTCAAGAATTAGAATTTTTCATCTGGCCTTCTTGAGCTAATTCTAAAATCATTGTGAAAAAAAATTATTGTTAAATGTATCGGTATCTAAATCATGATATGTAGTTTGTTAATATACCTTCTATCTTAAATCAATCGAGACTAAAACATTTTATCCAATATAAAAAAGTCAATTAATACAATTTATCTTCTAAAAATGAATTATCATTGCCACAATTATAAAATAGAGTCTTATAATCTTGTTTTGATCATTCATTACAGGGTATATATGTGATTCAACAGTTACTAGACATTTAGTTTTGTTTAATGTTACATAAATATTTAATTCCAAATGGTTAATAGTCTATCTTGTGTATAGATGGAAATAAGAAAAATATTTTGGTCACAATAATTATAATCTTAAATCAATCTATTCTAGAAAATTAGATGTTGTGACTTCTCACTACTTATATATGAATCACCATTTATCATTCCCTGTAATCATTTTACCTACTTATTTTAATTTCAATAACATTATTAATTACTAAATGAAAATATATGTAAAAATATTTTATTTAATATAAATGAAGTTAAATGGAAATGTCTTGTTAAATGGTGAATTATCTTGAGGTTTATAACGAATTTTACATGAATTTTTAGCAATTATTTAAAAAACTATTTCATTCCATCTGAGAAATAAATAATATTTTTTCTTTACCACCCTTTGAATCCATTTTATATTTGATATAGTTTGTATAGAAACTATTTCAATTGAATTTATATATAATTTTAACCTTTTATTTCATTCTAATCACTATAAAGTGTGAGGAAAAATGTTTCCTCCATACCATTTTTTTAGATGAAGTACCAATAAAAGGATTTACAAGCTATTTCTATATGTTATTTATCATTTTTTGGATGAATAAAAATATCCTTGGTGGTATTGAAACTAATATAAGATTCATGATTAATGTCATTTATATGTATAAGGTTAACTTTAAAAAATTTATTCAAAACTTGAAGATATGAGTAATTTCTAAACACCCACTATCACATTTACACTATATTAATATTAATAGAATATCATTTATCTTTTTACCTATATGTTTTATTACTAAGAGATAAAAGAAACAAAGTTGTGGGTGAATCACCCATAATATGCCTTCTGAAAGAATCCTTTTCTACCTATGATTTTTTGGAATATGATGAGGTTTATAGAATCATGAAATAATAATTAAATTATTTCTAATTAATGATGTGTAAAACATCTATACTCCTTTGGGAAATTAGTTCATGTGAGGACCTGCCTTGGCATAATGAATGGTCATAGTGTTTTTCATTTTTTTCATTTCTTTTTTTATACATTAATTAATAGAGATGATTAATACATCACTTGATTATAAAAAGTCAAGGAATAAATAATTTTAATAAATTTATTATATCTCCCTTTATTGTATCAATTCTCAAAGGCCCCAACTATTGAACCTAAAATATTGTATTTCGATGATATTTTATTGGAAAGGATCAACATTTCCTATATTATGATCCAAACTATATCCAATGAAACCATAATATGGTGATTAGTATGGTGGTATTCCTATGTGTTCACTTTTTAGTTCCATGTTTTATTGAGTGGACACCCCTATCATAAAATCATAAATTGGATTTACACAACACCAACCTCAAAATTTATAATGAATATACTATTGATTTAAAATTAAATATGATTTTGGTTAGGTCGACCCATTATCATTGTTAAACCTCTTAGATAATTAAATTTTCCTTGACTATAGAATGAATCAACACATTAAATACAGATTTTGTTAATTTAGATAATAGATGTAACAAATAATTAAAATTATCTTGATTTATTTTTATTATTATGGGTGAATTTTCTTATTTTATCTTATATGTTTTTTTAATATTAAATGGATTTTACATAATTTATTAACAATGTATTGATAAAATATTTTCATATAATCCTTGTATTTTAATTCCATCATTTAAATTTGATCCTTTTATATATGTGATCATAGACTTTCAGGCAAAAAATGAATCACATAATAGATAGAAATAGGAAAATTAAAACATGGGATGAACATGATCATTGAGTAGTAGTTTTTATATTGATAAGAAAATAAAAAACACATTAACCCTTTGGTAAAAATCCTTCATGGTGGTATAGGCTCGAGTTTTCAGCATTCCACCTTTGTCTTGTGTGTATCCTTAGTATGGACTGACCTCTTATTTATCTTGCACCAACTCCATGAATATATAATCTATATTCTTAAAATGCATGTATATAACTCATAGGTCAAGGGAACCATAAATGGGGTGTTACATAAAAGAAACAATGGATTATAGACACAAGCATAATAAATAGGGAGGTAAAACTCATAGACCATAAATTTAATCTTTTCAAATAATTGAAATAAAATTAACTAGTTAAATTTTAGAAAAAAATACACATGAACATGTAAATCTAAACTCAAAATCATCCACTAGTACAAAAAATATAGGTTTAACATATCTTACAAACTTTCATTTTGATTCATTATTCTATAAGATAAATATCTATGAATTAATAATATTAACTATCTAATTATTTAATTGATTAATTTTATCTTAATATCTATATAATATGATCTAGAGTAACCCATCCACTATAATTTTCTAAAAATTAAATAAATTTATTTATTTTAAACTAGCTACACGGTTTGCTTTTACTTAGAGGAAACATAGTCTGTACCCATTTAAACTATATGAAATTTTACTTATTGTAAGTAGTTCACTCTCATAGAATATTTCTTACATGATATGTGACATAATTTCATGTGCAAACTATAAAATAAATGACACATGGAACACATGAAAATTAAGATGAATGTACCAATTTAATGTAGATAGAGTATACAGTTTACAAGATACAGGGAAGACTTGTAGTTTCTTATTTTATAAAAAATTAATTAATCATTTATAATAATATAAGACCTATAAACTAGAATAAACATTTGAATTAATGAAACAGTGACTCGCTTTGATGAGGCTTAAATGATTTGTTAATTTATTTTCATTACATGTAAATTCATTAATATGAGGAAACCCATACATTTCATATATTTTTGTAAATGGGTATGAATTAATTATGCAATGTGGATTTAATTATGCTGCCTATGAATTAATTACACCTCATGTAAATTAATAACATTCTATGTGTATTAGTCACAACATATGTGTATATTTTAACCATGTGTGAAATAATTACCCCATTTTTGAATTAACTACACTTCATATGAATTAATTATTCTACATGTGAATTAATTATGTTGTGTGAGAATTAATTACACCATGTGTAAATAAATTATAATACATGTGATTTAAATAATAAATTCAGAAATGTTGACCACATGACCACTATGTCATGTGGGGTTTCATGACTAGTTATTGAGTTACATGAATGTTAACAATGAAACCATGCATAACTATTGAATGGTTTTTTAGAAATTCGTCATAAAATTTTTAATTGTTTTTAGAATATATAAATGTGAAATGACGATAGGTAGAAGAGATCATGAATATTGGAAACACAAATTAATTTTAATGAAATTAAAAATAATCATTAAATGAGTATAATGATCAATAGAAATTAAATAGTTATAAATTTAATGTGACAACTTTGATACTAAATGTCGGTTTTTGATGATGTTGACTAACCTGTTAGGACTATGTACAACATGGATTTAATCAAATTCAACTGATCATCTAATATTTACATGACATGAATGTGATTATAAACATAATTTTACAAAATAATATTGGTAAACATATTTTTTTCAATAACCAAGAGATATGATCATTTAATGTCAATGTATAATTAATTTAATACCATGAATAATCCCCTGATATTGAGTTATATCTTTGATATAGGTGTTGATCATTAACGGTCCATATAGTTTTATTATTTCATTTTTATGAGGGCCCAATGTAGATCCCCTATAGAGATGATCCACAAATGATCCATTGATCTCAAAGCACCATCAATGTTTCTACGGGTACTATTTATGATATACTGATAATCTTTTGAGGCATCCATTATGTGAACCATGATACATTCATTATATATGAATTATTTATTGATCTCTCCATTATGATAGGATTGAATTATGAAGAGATAAATTATTGAGCTTGATATAAAATCCTAAAGTTGTTTTTTTATGAGAGTATAATATATGAAAGAAAATGATGTGTATGATGATCAAACTCTCACAATTATCATGCATTTCATTTTATATACCCATGGTTGTTTTCATATTAATTATTATCATAAATTCCATAAATAATATGTTAAACCAAAAAATAACTATGTCCGAGGTAATATAATAACATTATTTTTCTATTCAATCTCATGTGCTAACTCACACAAGAATAAATAATATTATGATTTAGTTAAATAATAATTTAGATCGAGACCAATAATTGGTACTTATATTTAACCTTGGAATTTAATGATTTTTTTAATAAATATATTAAATATATATTATATTTATTATCTCGATAATTGATTATTTATATACATACTAATGTAATTAAAACATGTTCTTTATGGAAAAGTAACAATTCATTACCTTGAGAATAACAAGTAAAAAGTAATAACTATTAAATATATATATATATATATATTATATTCACCGTCTTGATAATAGAATAGTTTTTTTTAAATTCGTGTATTTATATAGTTTAGTTATATTTCAATAAATATTTCTTTATTAAATTATGAATAAAAATAGTAAAATAAATATTATATATTCATCTAATTAAATAATTACATAGGGAATAAATATTTATTTAATATTTGATATCATTTAATAAATCTTAAATAAATATTATATATTGGTTCGGTAAATAATATTATTTCCAACTGTTGTATATAAAAAAATTAACTAATAACAATGAAAACACTTTATGTGTGACCCTCTAGATCTCTTCCACACAATCATTATTTAGGCTTGTCTAAATTCAAATATTACTATATATGAATCTTGCGGGGAACCCATAGTGGAAAACTATATATCAAAATGAAGAAAACCATATATGACCACTCAATGTGTAATATAATCCATTCTTCATAACATCTCATTAAGCTAGTAGATTCCCCTTTCCATTAACCTATATTCTTGATATATCTTTCATTGACTATCTGAAATAAACTTCTTGATATAGCATGGAAATTTTCTATTTTCTACATCCTTCTAATCTGACCATTTTCATGTTTTCAAATCTCATCGTATTCATAAAAGGTCTTGAGCGGGATTTGAGTTGAATTAATGTGAAAATGAAGGAAGATAAGAGAATTCACAGCATGAAGGGGTTATCATAGCATGACTATGTCTTTCATGACATGGTTGAGAGCCTAAATCGCAAATAATCAAATCTATTATGTGGATTCTTTGGCTACCTGCACTAATTGGAAACATGGTTATCTCAACTACATGATAAATCAACTATGTCAGGAATTCAGCAATATAGAGGAATAAACTACATGAATTGGGAACCTAGCTGGATCACATATATGAATCAGATACATAGATGATTGTATACATGAGTGATCAGCTAGGTCAGTAATCAATTACATTAGTGATAACCTACATTACTAATCAGCTAGGTTGGGTTTTGGATATACAAGGATTTTTGCTATGTGAAATCAGCTATGTGGAGACTTCCACCAGTTTTCTGAAAATAGTCAAGCATGTCCTCTAGTTGTTTCAATCAAGGGCCTTTAATGTTCGGTTCATCAAGGATAATTATATCATTGATTTTATGAGATTGTTGAATATGTAAATGTTTTATTCTACGTAGTGTTTAGTGAGGCCAAAAAATTTGTAGTTAACTCTCTTGAGATCTGAAGCTCTGATCATCCTATATATTTCAACTCAAAAATTAAGAACACTGCTTTGTTCCTTACAGTCATGTTATATGAAGGTGAAAAGTTACTGAAGATGTTGTTGGATTCATGGAATCATTTTTCCACTTTTTCATGTTTTCTCTATCATTGTTTCTTTCTTATATGTGACCACTGTTTTTTGTGTAGAGATTCACATAGATATTCTTTATTCTATATAAGGGATTCATTGATTCTATTTTATTAATTTGAAATTATAAATTTTCAATGGTTTATCCATTTTTGTGGTAGTTGAATTGGCCTAAAAATGATTGAACTAGATTAATGATTTGGTTTTAGTGATCACATGTTTCTATTTTATACCATGATAATGGTTTCCCTATTGATTTATAGATAATGTGTTCTCTGTGATATACTTATAGGATTATATTATTATTCTAAAGATTATATTTTTTTATTTATAAAAATGTTAAATAATATAAATCCATAGTTAATTGATAACTAAATGGAAGAGAATAAATAGTCAACTTTATAGAATCTAGTGTTTCTTATAGTTTCATGATAACTGCAAAAATGAAATACGCATGTTTAATTGAATATGATCTTCCATGTAACTAATGGAATTAATAATGAATCTGAATATTGTAGATAGATATTTAAGATAATTAAATTCAAGATAATAAATTGAAATTACACTTTTTTTAAACTAAAATAAATGCTTGGAAGCATGTTTAAATTGATATTTTAAACGATTTTTTATTTTATTTTATCTTGATGCCAAAAGTTTACCATAGTTTGAACTTGTGAATAATTAATTGATTAATTCAATATGGAATATGAACTAATTTATTTGTCAATATAACTTATAGATCCAAAGGTTTTCACATCTTATAAAGGATGTATGGCTTGTTCTAGGGCCTGATCTTCCCATTTTCTTGTGTAGGATAAGTACCTTGTGTTTGGAGCCATGATAGATCATTTAAGTGTAAAGTATTAATTATTTATTTTGAGGGAATAATTTCCTTATTAATTGTTTATTTCATGATTCTTTTCTGAAGTGCTCTAAATATGGGATTCTTTATATGATGAGATATGAACCATGGATGGCAGATGTATAGGGGTAGGTTGGCTTAGATGATGTGTCAGTAGTTGATGCCTATGAATTCAAGATGCTATGGGATATTTTTTTGGGTTTCATAAATTGAATTGAAGATAATGTAACTTTTTTAATATGGGCTTCCCATTCCAAATGTGATATATAGAGTAGGTATACTCATTTTTTAATATGTTTAAGGTTTAATGGGATGGTTTCATGTTTTATCTACATTCCTTTCCCGTTTCTTAAGGCAGAAGGATGTGTTTGGTTCCATGATTCCTCTTGGTGGTTGATTAGGATGGTTTTCATAGAGTAATTATACATGGAATGATTCTAGTAATTAATAATCAATTCTTATCACCTGGGGTTGTCATTGAAGAAATAAAAATAATGAAAACATGTTACTCTTGAGAAATCATGTGTCTGGTTTGCTTTATTTTTGCGGGGCATGGACTTGGATTTTTTGGATAATAACGTTTAATGGGAACTAATTTTAATTTTCAATTTAATGGATAATTAATTAGTTAATTTAATGTTAAAATCAAAAATTCAATGAAGTAATCTAATGTGGCACTCTAAAAGTTTTGGTAAATTATAGTTGTATGCAATGGCAGATGGGACTCTGAGTGATATTGGCTTTAGTTTAGTCTAAGACCAGGTTATTCCTATAGTGTGGTTGTGATCTATGTTATATCATGAATATTTTTTTTCATAAGGTACCCAAACATGTAAGTTAGAAAAAATGACACATAGTGGACTATGGGAGGGTGTTTTCCCAAATATCATGATGGGAGGATAGATGGATGACTCCCTCATCTAGGAAAAAAATATTTACATGGTAGTTACTTATGCTAGTATTCATAGTGGTATGTTCCCTTATATATGTGTGTAGAGTGATATTTTGACTTGTGGTTATACCACACACATGTTTTCATGGATATATAAACCAAATGTTAAGTAAGTGTATGGCATTTGTGTATTGTAATGGAAAAATGATACCTTACTCATTATATTAGTTATTAAGACTTGAAGTATAATACCCGAGGTATGAAATAGGCCACATGGGATTTGGTGGGTCATAAAAACTGCCTATTTACTCTATAGATATTTGATGGGGGATGATGTGATTATGTGATGCACATAGTTCAGGATGTGATTTTTTTACCAGGTGTCTGCAGCATGAATTAATTTGTAGAGAGATGGATCAGGGCGTGAAATGTTGGGGAAGAGGGGACAATAGTGGGGAAATGGTTACGGGGTAGCCTTGATATATCTTTATTATATTATGTTATATCATGAATGTGATACACGGTGATAGTTAGACATGGTGACACTGAGAACATAGTATATCCATTTAGAAGAAAAGTTAGTTACATCGTTGTTCATTGTTCTTTAGCATGTTTTTTACCATTTTCATGAGACAAATAGGGAGTATCCTAGAGTGTATACTTTTAGTCACCCCCTATTTATATATATATATATATATATATTGTTTTTAGTTATGCAAAATTAAGTTGGATATTGGAATGGATATTACTAGCTCATGGTATTACAAGAGCTGTTTGGGCTTTATGGTCACTATTATCCTTACTTTTTTGGTACATATTGATTTCCTTTTAGTTGTTTTAGAACTATATGGCACTTATTATATTGAACTGTTATTTTCTTTTATATATATATATATCTAAGAATATTTTTATTCATGTTTCTATAATATCTCACTCTTTCACAACTTCATCCAGATGGAATAGCCTCCCATGTTTATGTTTATTATAACATTGGTTATACTCACCAACTCGAGGCCCACTAAAGGTAGGACTCATGAATTCACCATCTATCTCCCCTTAATGTGGTATCTTTTGGGGGTGGGTTTAGAAATGAGTGGTATCAAAGGGTCAGGATGAGGTATATGATAGAGTCTGGAGTTAAGAATAGATGAGCATTCATGGTTTAGTTTGTGAATATTGTAATCTTTGTTTAGTAAGAAATGTAAAAAGTGGAATACTGGCTTAGAAATAGGTATTTTGGTCCCCGTGTTATTTGATGCATGGATCGATACATTTACTAATCTTACTAAATTAAGTGATATTAGTTGTAGGGTAGAAACCTAGTAATTAATCATGCATACTTATTCTTTGTGACTATGTATGAAATGGGTATACATTGATATAGGTTATATCTTTAAAAAGATAAAAATTAATTAATTAATATAAAAGATCCCATATTATATTTTTAGAATATCTAAATGTATATTATTTTTTAAGGCTTGGATCCAAGTCTAAGTCTAAATCATGTTCATGCTAAATATGTTTAGAAGGATGTTCCAGAAGATCACTATCAAGTGGATGTAGATAATGGTGAAACATAGAGGATGAAACTCAAAGAGTTTTTGTTCCAAATTCCAAAAAAGTGTGAGGGATTCGTTTTAAAATCAGTTTTAAAATAATGCTTGGAGGTGGTTCAGATATTTTTTAGTTCGATTCATGCTTAGATTAAGCACTATGTTTCATTGACTCTAATGATACTATGTGGAGAAGTGATGAAGTTGTGGTTTAAGTCCATGGGGATTACAAGGATTCAATAATGTCATTATAGACGAAACTTTAATAGTTATTAGTAGAGATACTTTATTAGAGATTAAAGGAATACATTCATCAGGAGCTTCATACCCTTTGATAGCATTGATCCAATGAGTGATATTTTAGGATCCATTTTATGAGGATTATGTGATATGATTCATACATATATCTAGATGGGGAGGATAGGGTGAGTCATTTGGTAGTGTCTTTTAAACAAGAGATATAGTGGTATGTCACCCCATTCATTATTAATATGTATCTTGAGGTAGTGGGAAGAGTAGATTTCATCTACCAAATGTTAGATAGAACAAGATATTCATGATAATAGAGTTTTTAGGAATCCTCATGAAGCATAGGTATGGTCTGATGATATTAGACTCCTAGATAGGAGAGATTTTGGTTATCCGGGGGGTAGGTACCAGCCCTCACCATATAATTTATCCAGGGGAGGTGGATCTAAAACTTATTCTAAAATATCAAAGGAATGTTTTTCAAGTTTTTTATAGGTTCATCAGTAGTGGGATTTATTATCCTATTTTAGTATTCAGTGTTCAATATGTGTTATAATTTAGGTCCTTTCATTGGGGCAGTTTCAGCCGAGGTAACAGCAGAATGGTGCTTGAGTTTACGATCAATAGAGAGAATATAGTGTTAGGATAATACAACCCCAGTATGTTTCTTGTTCTCTGATATTAGAGCAAGGTCATGGATGTGGTTGTTAGTAGGCCTAGAGAATACAAGGTGTAGGTCGTGGTCGCCTTCATGATTTTGAATTTCCAACGGTGGGTGATAAATATTTCATTCAAGGTACCCTCTTCATTTTTACTTCATGGAAGATTTATTTTCTTTTTATTCATGAGAGACACACTCTTTTATATAAAATTTTCTTGCTCGTTCATTAGGAATTGAGGTAGATTGGTTTCTATTTCTTAGAGAATTGAAAATTTCAGCTATATTTTTACCTCACTTGTATGGATTATGATGAGACTATGAGCAACTGTTTGGGCATCACCGATCTTGCTGTCATGAACCATCCCGGGTACCCTAGTAACTTGATAACCAAGATGGCCCTAAACATAGCCTAAAGGGCATTCTCGGTCCCCATGGGTCAGCGACAAGTACATTGCATCACACAACATACAAGTGGGAACAATTTTTCCATCAACAATTCGGAATAAAAGAAACAAGACAGTATGAAAAAAAAAGAAACTCCATTGGGAGTAATTTACAAGAATAAAAAGAGGAATAAAAATCCCAAAGTACTCCAACCAAAGTAATAAAATGGGAAAACAACCCCAAGTTCCCCAAGGACACAACTCACAAGTACCAATGTTCAGCAGCTGGATCCACCTCCAAGAGACCCCTTCCCTTTTCTCAAACCTGGAAGAAGAAAGTCTACAAACCCCTGAAGGCAAAAGTAGGGTGTGAGCCTAAACCCAATAGGATACCACCAATAATTCCATAACAGATTTCAAATATATATTATCCAAAGTAATTCTTTCAATAATAAAGATAAATAGGTTTGACATTTTAAATCATAATTAAACAAAACATGATATACATTTTCAAAATGATGGAAAATGAATTCAAAGTAGAGTCTTTACATTATAAGAGATGGAATATTACTAAACATTGTCTGAAGTAAAACATATATATATAAAATTTTATATAAATTAAACAGGCATGTAATAAATTTCCAACAAATATTTCCATACATTTATATCTCAAATATAAATAAACAAGTCAGCAATATGGTCATTTACCAAAAGGTATGATAGTTTTAACCAGATATAGGATTCCAAACTCTCTATGTGAACTTAGAAAAATGTGTCCAAACACATCCCTATGACACCGGACAAAGGAGAATCACCACCAATCCTTTGGGAATGTGACCTACCGCAAGTATGTTTTAAAATGTTGTCTTAGCATAGAGTATATGCAAATAACTCACTAACTACATAATTCTTGAATGTGCTCTTACATGATGGGTGAACTATTTTAAGACTTCTTAAAAATATGATCAATCCCATTCTTCCATTTCAAAAGTGCCAAATTCTTTCCATTTAAACCCAAAACTGGTTTTATTCAAAAACGTTCATTTTCATGAGATTAAACCAATAGGTTTCTATCAAATCATTTTAATCCATTTTCACCAGTTTCAAATCCATTCAAACCCAATTCCATCATTACACAATTTATTTCCACAATAAAATTCAACAATTTAATTGAAATACTTTCCATTAAATCCATAATTTAATTTGAACAATTTAAATCAGCTAATTTCCATAAACACACCCAATTCATTGGAATCATGGGTTTTCCTAATTTCCATGCCTAAACCATTTCAAATGTCTCGATTAACTAGAATCGAGTTTTTATCAATTTAATTGAAATCAGTTTTGATCAATTGAATTTTAATCAACAATTGAGATAAATCAAGAAAAACAAGTGTAATCAATTTGTCTAATCAGAATGGAACCACCAACCTCAAGGTAGTTGATGTAAACGGTAAGGATAAACAACCAAGTGTGGCTCAATACACCTCCTAATGACCTTAATATCATAAGCATAGACACAACAGTGGTTAAAATTTTTCAAGGGGTCCTAGAACCAATGTGATTTATTTTATTTCGAAATAAAAATTTTCATGTGATAATACACCTTCTCTCTTATGGATAAATTCTAATTTATCATTTAGGTCAAGTATGTGCTTTCATTATTATACTTCAAGAATAATTAAATACTGTATTAAAAACTTAAAAAATTATCCTAAGATAATTTTACATCATTTCTTTATAATTAATCAATTAATTAATCGAGTAATTATATTCTAATAATTACTCTTTATTAATTATCATTTTTTCAATTTATCCAATGATAATTTGATGTAATTATTACTTGATGGTCATTTACAATTACCTTTTCAATAATTTAATAAAATTATCATTTAATACTTCCTCATAATTAATATTTGATAATATGTAATTAATCTTTTATAATTTCATTTAATAATTTATCATTCAATAGTCTCAAGTAATTAACCTTAGATGAATTATTTCAATTATATTTAAATGATTTTTCACTATTATCAAATGATAATTTATATAAAATTATATTCAAAAATCTCTTGAAATTTTATTTTGATAATTTTTTATAGAATTTATTTCTATTATTTGGGTTCTATAAAGTGATTAATTAGTTTTTGATAATTAACATTGAATAGTTGGGGTAATTATCATTTGATAATTCGTTACCTATCATCCGATAATTTTTACTACATAAACTTTGTTAATCTAATTAAAAACTATTCATTGAAGATTTAGGTTTCATTATTTAATAATACCATTTTTTTTAATTTACATCTTATCAATTTTATAGAATTTCTTTTGAAACATGGATACAAAATAAATAAATAAAAGGTAAAAGAGGAAGAAACTTGTAGAAAGATATGTTCTGCAGCTCCCCCCTCAAACCCTCCCTGTACACTTCACCCTGGGATAAGCGAACCGAAAGGACCCAACAATATATAGGGAGTAGGTTTTCCTGCACTTATCTGTGAGATTTCAAGAGAGAGCTGCAGACTATTTAAAGAACCCTAAGAGCCTGTGAGGATTTCAAAAATGGTAGAGTTAAATACCCATTTTTTATCCATTATTCAATCTGAAATTGAATACGTAGTGATATATTTTACCCAACTAAATATTTGAAGGGTTTTCTGGGTAAAACAGACATCAAATGTGAGTTTTCATAACCTTCCACATGACAATAATGGTGGAACGTCAAAACATGAAGAGGATAAATAGTACACAATTCTAAAAAATGGATTATTAAATCAACAAAATTATTTATTTAACTTCAAAAAAATAATATCAAACATTTACTGAACATGAATGTCATGACCCGACTAGGGTAAACACTCCATTTCGAACACAACGATAGTATTATATTTCTCATAGGATGCACCGTTTGATAGATATTAAGGATTTATTAATTAAAAATGGAATTAATTAATTAATTAAAATAAAAAGTGTTATTTTAGCGATCAAGGCATTCAAATGCCCGACACTTACAAATGTTATACCCCGTCTAGGGTAAACCCTCAATTCAAGACCCATCAGTGTTCTCAAATTTCCCATACGTTTCACCATTTTGGGGATATTTAATTATTTTTAATAAATAATATATTAAATATTATTTAAAAACTTTATCTCAATAGAGATGTATCCAATATTCCAACACCATCGAATTCTGTACCCCTCATAGGGTAAAAACCATATTTCAGACATAACTGTGGTCTCAAATTTCTAATATGATAAAACATTTTGGAGTTATAAAATGGTATGGTTACCTCTACCATCATGAGGCCTTTTTTGGGGATGCCTGATGGACGAAGCCTAGGGAAAGAAAAACTGGGTGGGCTAGGCCTAAAGAGTAAAATATCATGATCGTGGGAAGGACTGGGCCATTAACAATGGTATTAGATCCAGTGTACATTTGATATGCCAGAGAGGATGATGGGACCTTTTAAGGGTGCATTTTGGTTATCTCCCATCATAGGAGGAGGAGCACAAAGCACCCCTTTATAATGTGGTGTGGATACCTCTCCCATCATAAGGCCTTTTGGTGGGGAATTCCTGATGGATAGAGCCCAGAGAATGAAAAACCATGCGGGCTTGGCCCCAAGCGGATAATATCATGATAGTGGGTTGGACTGGGCTATTACACATGGGGAGTATTCATGTGTTGTATGATACATATTTGTGATATCATTTTTAGAGTTCATTAGTTTTATTAGGTTCATCATTTCATGGATTTTTTAAAGGGGGAGGTTATGTTTTATGATACTGATGGAGAGCTGATGATGTTTGTTAAAAAGTGAGACACTTAGTTGGGTCAGAAACCTAATACATATATCTTGTATTTTATGAATTATGTGATACTAATTTGATAATAGGTTCAACATTCAATGTTTCCTATGGTTGTGGAAGAGTACATTGATATCTTTCGAGAAGAGGTTGTAGATGTACCCCCTTGATGGGAGATAAACATTGTGATTGATCTAGAGCCATTCATGTCTCTTATCTCGATGTATCTATATAGTATAGATGCCTCTGATTTGTCGGAGCTATGAGTATTGGTCTATGATCTACTATCTAGATGATTTTGTTCGGCCGATTGTGTCTCCCTGGGGTGCACTAGTTTTGTTTGTGAAGAAGGCTTATTGTAGTTTGCAACTTTGTATCAATTATATTCACAATAACCAAGTGATGGTGAAGAACCAATATCATATTCCATGGTTTGGTGATTTATTAGATCAGTTGAAGGGAACATGTTGGTTCTCAAGGATTTATTTTCGGTATGAATATCATCAGATGGTGGTGATGGATAATTATATTTAGAAGACTACATTTTATTTCCATCACAGGAATCTCAAATTCATTATGATGATTTTCGGTGTGAAAAATTCAGTAACACTGTTCTGGTAATTGATTAATGTATTTTCTATAGAGATACTCAATAACTTCATGATTATTTCATCAAAGACATCCTACTATACTTTGTGTCAGGGGAGGAGCATGCAGAGCATCTACCTAACATTTTGTGTCTTCTTCGTCATGAGTATTACTCGGAGAATTTTTTTAAATGTGAGTTTTGGGCTCATAAAATTTTTTTATTGGGGAATGTTTTATCCCATTAGGGAGTAGCTATAGATCCTTCAAATATGTAGGAAATTGTGTCTGGTGAAACCCCAAAGATAGTGGTAGGGGTGTAATTTCTTATGACTTAATGTCTATTATAGGATGTTCATAGAAAATTTCTATTGTGTTATGAATCCTCTAACAACATTGACTAGATGGAATCGAGAATTCATGTAGATAGAATAGTGTTATGTATATTTTGAGTACCTAATGGTAATAGTGGTTAGTGTTCAAAGCCTTTTTTTTCTAGTAGAAGGAGTTCATATTGGGGTTTTCTATGATTCTTCGCATCTTGGGTTGGGATGTGTTTTGATGGAGTAGAGATCAATTGATTCTTATATGTCTCAGTAGCTGTGTCCTAATGAGCATAAATATTCTTCTCATGATATTGAGTTGGAGGGATTTTTTTCATGATATTCTGGTGGCATTACCTCATAGAAGATTTTTTTGGGGGTTTTACTATTCAAAAGAGCATGAGGTTTATATTTTCCCAGAATGACTTAATCTTGTGTCAGCATCATTAGATATAATTGGCCCATTATTATAACTTTAACTTTCATATAATTTAGGAATTGAAGATATTGTAGCTGATGTGAAAATCATGAATTTACATAGTGATTCTTTTTGTGAATCTTGAGATTCTTGGAGAGTGAATGAGTAACTCTTAGTCATTCATCTTGCTATAGGATATGTTGGATGAATTGTGTGTCTTCCCTAGATGATTATATAATAATATATGGTGTAGTAGGTAGAAGAGTCACATTTGAGGGATTCTAAGGTGGATATCTGGAGATATTTATTTTCATTATAGATGCTTGTGATGTTTGGTTTTAGGATGGATAATAGTGGTTGTTGTTATAGGGTAGTATTTTCATCCCTTCAGTGATGCATGATATGGTTCTCTATGAAATTAATAGTTTACTATTTTCATTAAATCCTAGAAATAAAAAAATGCACTATGAGTTGATAGGTTTTTTTGGTGGCTTGGGTTGAATCATGCAGTTAGAGAGTTTTTTTCTCGATGTTTGGTCAACCATAAGGTAAAGGTAGAGCACTAAGTTCCATGTTGTTTTACCCATCCTGTTTATGCTCCCCGATAGAAGTTGGAGGAAATCTCTATGGAAATAGTTAATGGATTACAATGAGAACATGGATGATATAATTCTCTATTTATGATAACATATAATTTACCAAAAGTAGACCACTTTATAGTGATCGGGTATTCAATATCAGTAACAATTTTTTTATAATGTTTTTGGACGAGGTAGTGTGATTCCATGGAATCTCGGGGATGCTCATATATCATAGGGATCCTTCCTTTTTCACTAGGTTATGGAGAGGTCTAAAACATTCTATTTACTCTCATTTTTTATTTTAAACTTATTTTCATCCAAATACAGATGGCCAAATAGTGTAGACCATCAAAACTATTGATTATATGTTTCACCCTTCTGTCCTGGATTTTGGTGTTTCATGGAAGAGGAACATAAATTTGGTTGAGGTTTCTAGTAATAAAATATTACACTCCACCAATGGTATATTAAAAATTGTTTTTTTTATGAAATAAATTTCCATTATATATTATTCCAGACTGTGTCTGGAGAGTCGTTAATTCTCATGCCATAATTAGTACCAAATATGATGGATACAGTTTAGGTAATTATTGAGAGGATGTAAGCGGTGAAGGTTCATCAGCACTATTATGTTAATCAAATGTGGATTCATATGGAGTATTATGTTTCACATAACATGTTATTTATGTTTACTTATCATCTTGGGAAATTGAGGATTGTTCATGGGAGTAAGATTTGCCTCCAATTTTTTGGGTCTTTTGAGGAATTTTCTCATTTTGATGGCGAGGAATATAAGACAAAACACAACTCATTGAAGAGTTGGATACAATATATTTTTCACATTTCATTAATCTATCATAATATTCTTAATGATACTCATTTCATAGATTATATATACAACATTTTTATGATGATGTGACCTTCATGGATCATCCTTTAGATATACAAGAATGCTCAGAGAATAAGTTTCATTGTTGTAATATTCCCATGTTTCATATCTCATGGAAGAATATGGAATAAAGGATTGTACCAAGGAATTTGATTCATATATGAAAACTCATTACCCCATGTGAATTTATATTAATATATTATATTTTAATGTCACTCTATTATAGATGTTTATTCTTATGGTTGATGAGATGGTTTCCTCATGTGGTTTTTTTGTACCTTACTCTCTCTTTAGAGGTATCTCCCCATGACAATGTTTTGGTGCTAGTTGTTCATATTTGTTGGTTTTTAACTGATCCTTATATAAGGTGGTTGAAATAAAACTATGGATAGATCCTTGTAATTTATCTTAGAAGGTGAAAATTTAGATGACCCCCTTTTGTTTCCACTTCGACTTTGGCTTGGATTCTCTAAGAAAAGAACTTTTTATAAGGTATCTATTATAAGGGAAAATCTATATAATATGAATCCTTGCATCACTCAGAAGCCTGTGGTGGTTGGATTTAGAAAATATAGGTTATTTATGTTTTGGGATACTAAAATATTTGAATCTGGGAGAATTACATTGTGAATGGGACCTCAAGGAATAATTTCATAGTTCACGGGTTAGGGAAGATCCCAACTCTTGGAAATTTGATTAAGTTATGCAGAAACCTTATCTATGTGGTTAAATATTCTAAATAATTTTATCAACTACAATATAAAACATATATGTATGGAATTCATCTATGTGAATCGGTTATGTGATGGGATATGCTATGTGAGTTGCATACATAGTCGGATCAGTTATGTGAATCAGATATGTGCGAGATTGAATTCATGAATGATCATATATGGGACTGATCAACTATATAAGTGATCTACTAAATGTGTGATTTTCTATTTGAAACCTTCTACATAGGGTTTTTGTACGTTGGTTTTTCAGCAATGTAAAATTAGAAATGAGGAGACTTCTATGAGTTTCATTAAAAAGATTGTTCATGTCATAGAGTGACTTGAATCAAGGGCCATAAAAGGCCAATTTTTCAAGGAAAATTATATTATTGTTTTTATGAGATACATAAATTTGTAAAAATTTCCTTCCACACATAGTTTAATTATATCCTCTAATTTGAATTATATCTATTATGATCAGATGATCTGAATATCTTATATCTATCGAATGAAAATTTAAGTACATTATTTTATTCCTTCCTATTTTATTCTCTCAACATAATACATTATTAAATCCATCACATATATTAAGATAATCCTTATATTATTGGTTCATGTTTCCAGTAGTATCAATTCCTTCCTGTATGACCCATATTTTTGGTGGAGCGAGTAGCATGGAGATTCTTTCTTCCATGAAGGGGAATCATTCATTCACTATGATTTTTGTTCAATCGTAAATTTCACAGGGTGATTCCATAATATTGAAGTGTAATAAATGTTATAATATTTTAACTATATTAAATAATTAGTAATAGTGATCTCATGTTGTTTTTTATACCTTGATAATGGTTTTCCTCTTGATTTTCAAATTAATTTTCCATCTATGTTATTATTTTATTCATGTCTTCTTATTCTATGGATTAGAATTTTGTTCATGATAAAAAAGGTAATCAATGAAAATATATTATTAGTTAATAACAAATTTGAAAGATAATAAATAGTCATGTTTAATAAAACTTCCATTTATTTTAATTTTTTTGATAAAACAATTGATGAAATAAACATTTTTAATTGAATGTGTCCCTTCATGGGATTAATGGAATTGATAAAGAATATAAATAATGTTAATTATTGTTGATCAAAATTAATGGAATGATACTAATTTAAAATTGAAGAAGTTTGATTAAAGTGGAACATATTCATGGAATAATTTTTAAATTATTTGTTTAATTAATTTATTAGATTATTATATCTTGACCCCTTAGTTTTACCATAGTTTGAACCTATGAAATGTGTATTTTTTAAATTAAATATGGAATAAGAATCGATTATTTTTTACAGATAATTTCTTGTGAAAAAGTTTTTCATTTTTTAAATATATTTTACAAATTAATATTAGGATTGAGATTTCTATTAGTTTGTTAATGCCAAGGGCCTTGTGTTTAGATATGTGAGAGATCATTTATGTGAGAAGTTTGAATTCCTTGTTTTGAGGGCCAAGTTTTACAATTAAATACGTATTTCCTAATACTTATTTGATGTGATCTATATGTGGAATTAACTATGAAATGATATATGAACCTTTGATGGTGGTCCTGGAATTGATGATGTCTATGGAGTGTGTTGTCCTAGATGATGTGGAACCAACTAGCACCATTGATGGTGAGATGAAATGATATATGCATATAGGTGTTAGGTATTGAAACATATATTATGGAAATTCTTTAACTAGGGTTTACCAATTGTTTATGGGATTATGGGAGCATGTATTCCTATTTAGTAATCAGTTTAATGGTTGATGATTGGGTTGGTTGTTTTATCTATATTTCATTCCCCACTACATGAGAGAGCACAATTTTTGTTGTTTCATGATTTCACATAGTGGTATCTAAGGATGGTTTTAATTGATTACCAGGTTAATGAATGATGTTAGTAATGATTAAATTAATCTAAACCCATGGTCTTGGTGTTGATGGAATTAAAATGATGAAAATATGTTACTATTGAGAAATAGTGGATTCATATTCGATTGTGGATAAAGGTCATGGACATGGATTTGTTGGTTAATAAATTTTATTGTGAAATAATGTTCGTGGTTATTTAAATGGAAAAATTATTAACTTAAATATTGTTAAATGATAAAAATAAAATAATTAATTTGTTGTTAATATTTTAAATTATTATGTGATTATAGGATATATAGACATATTATTTCCATTAAGGAGTCCAATTTACATTAGATAAAGTTGGGTCTAATACTATGTTATGAAAATAGTTTGGTTGTGAGATATATTATATCACACATTTTTGGGATTTCATAAACTAGCCCACAAATGTTGGATTGGGAAACCAACACTCAGTGGACTCTAGAAATGTGTTTTCCTGAACACCCTATTGGCGGGACAGATGGTTGGCTCCCCCTGTAACTAGCATCTTTTCTCATGGTAGTTTCTTATAATGGTTTACACGGTGGTTAGTTTCCCTTTTTATGTTGGTATAGGGATTTGATTTATTATGTTTATCTCACAAAAAAATTCCAAGATATTGTATTCAAATGGTTGTTATAGTTATGAGGAATGTATGTTATTTTAGACTGTGTCACCTTACTTGATGTATGGGATGTTATGGATTGAGGTATAATTCTTGATGTATGATAAATGTCATATGAGTTGTGGTGGATCCTTGAAAATAACTAATTACTATAATGATATGTGATATTGGATGATGAGATGATATGATACACGTTCAACATGATTTGATTCTGTTAAAATGTGTCGATGGGCTGGCTTATTTTTGAAAGAGATGGCTTAGGACGTGTGACAATTCGGTAGAGTGGAAAACCATATGGATATGGTAGAGGGGTACCCATGATGTTTTCTTACTATATTATGTGATCTCTAGTATGTGATAGTTTTTGAATGTTATCCATGATGAGTCTTGAAACATATTATACATTTTTAGTTGTGGTGTTAGTTCAATTGTAATCCCTTTTTCATTTTCAAGATTCGTTTGGATTTTTCATGTGAGGATCCAAGGTGGTCCTTAATATTATACTATTTTGTTCAACCTAAATATATATGTACTATTTTTAGGTCAGTATGAGTTGGTTAGAGATCATACTGGATATTATTATTAGCTTATGGTTTTGAAGGAGTTTTTTGGGCATTATGGTTGTTTCCATCATTATCTTTTTATACTTGTAGTTTTCCTTCCAGTTGTTTTAGAACATTATTAAATTGCATGTATGTACTTGGGATTTCATTATATATATATATATATATATATCTTGGAAGGTATTAATTGGAGTATTCATCATATATCTCTCTTCCACATGTTCTTTTAGAGGGTAATTCCTCCCCTATATATGTTTATAATACCCTCATTTCTAGTCTCCAACCCAGGGATTACATGAGTTGGGACTTAGTAATTCACTATCCCTCTCCCATCATTATGGTATCATTATGGGGAGGCGGTTTTGAAATAATGGAAATTAATGTGATAGTTCCATTTCAATCAATGGTCAAGGATTAAAATTTCTATAAGATGTAGGGGAAAATAATTCATCAACATAGTCATTAATAAAACATCATTTTTGAAGAACCTAACATACCAAATTTTTTTCCATGAACTTTCCTATCATAGTATATAACAACACATCAATGTTTGGAAGTAATTATTTGAATTATTTATAATCTTAATGTCTATGGACCATTAAAAATGCTCATAGATAGGAATATACCATAACACATAAACATATAGAATTCCTAAAAGAACTTTTGTTCTCAAAATCTCCCATCTCTTGGTCTGCCAAGTGAATATTTTATGAGACAGTGTCTCGTCTAATTTTGAGTAATCTCACCTCTAAGTCAACATACTATGTGTCCCATCATATTATGTTATTTGACTATAGAACAATATGTAAGAATATCATTATGATACATCAATGTTCTCATCATAGGGTGGAACTATTAGGTCCACATTAATGTAACAGATTGTCTTGTACATTAAAACAATAAATTTATGTGTATGATAAATCAATATGTGATAAGGTATTAAAATTATAATTTATGAATATACAATAAATATGAAGTACGATTTTTTTTGTTCTATGGAAAAAAATACAAAAATGATACCATCGTGGTTCAATAAGTCTATGGGTCATCATTAATGAAAGACGTAAATTTTTTTGAGGTATCATGTGATTGGATTTTAAGGTGATTAATTATGTTTTTAGACTCATAAATTATGATTTTTTAAGAATTATGTATGTTAGAGGTATAAATATTAATTAAATATTTTTTGTGACTTGATGTAAAATGTAATTTTTTTGGAACTAAATAATTAAATATTTCCTAACAAATTTTGAAAAATTTAGATAACCATGGGTATTAAAAATTGATTTTAGTGACAAAGTGAATACATTTATTTTTGAATAAGTTATCTATATTTTTTTATTATGGATTATATTGGATATTGTGACTTAATATCCCAAAAGTTAATATTATTTATTTAATGAAGATTGAGTTCATTATTGGGAACAAATGTGAAAAAATTGATCATGATTTTTGGGATTATAAATTTAGTATGATTAATATTGATGAATATTATTGTTTATAAATTTTTAGGAAAGATCATATGTTAAATTTTGGGAGAACATATAGTAAATATATTCAAGAAATTTCAGTTCATACTTTTAAGACTCCATTATTTTAAATTATTTTTCTAATATTTCATTCATTATCCTCTATTTCTTTGTTCCATATCAATGAAAATGTTTTAATTTCATATATTGGAAGACGAATATGTAATCTTTAGAAAATAGTTCCAATATAAAATTATCTATTTTCAAAAAAAAATATTTCTTGTAACAATTTTGATCTACTAAAATATATTTACAGGGACTGAAATGAATTTCTTTTAGCTTTTATATTTTTTTTATCAAAAACTCTTTTTTTCATACATTATTATTTTCAATGCATAATTCATCGGGATTATTCTTAAAATTTTGGTTTTTAAGAACTATATCACCACATGAAGTGGATTTAAAAAACATTTAATGTAATTATGAACATGAAAACCCCTTTATCATAAATTCCTTTGAAATAATGGTAATTGAGGATTTAATTTAAGGAATAAAAATTCCATATATTAAAATTTTTTAATGTGGGGGTGGGTAGTGTGGGATCATATATATTGGAAAAAAATTAATTTCTTATTTATTTTATTATGTTTTTTTATGAAATATTTATTTAAAAAAAGATTACATGTTCTTAGAATTTTTTATATAATCTATTATAAACCAATGGTATATTTTATGTTTTCATGCATAGTGTATGACATAAAATTTATTTTTTAAAATGTTAAATATATTTCTTTAATATTATTTGTATATTTATCAATATTAAGGTTTATTAAATAAGGGGATATTTTATAAATGGATATTTATGATAATAATATTCTTTTATATTATATTTTTATTTTATAATAGTCCTACATATAAATTATTAAGTTATGAATTATGAATACTGGTTTTTATTTTATAATGAAACAATTATCATATAAAATAATTTTTTTACCATGAATTATACTAATTTATTTAAAATATAATTTTTTTATTTCAAGCATTAATATAATGAAATATTTTACTTATATATATATATATATATATATATGTTAATTAATTTGTATTCATGAAAAGACTATTTATTAGTTTGTAAAAATTATAAAATCATTTAATGTTAAAAATAAATTGTTAATGTTGTATTTATTTCATTATGAATCCTTAAATAAAAACTATCTTTTATCTCTTTTAGAAATTAAATCCATTAAAATTTATTTCATTTGAAAATTTTAATTTCCAAATGTCATAATATTTTTAAATTGTTTTTTATACATAAAAATCAACCTCCGTGTTAAATTTTATTTTCCACAGTAAAGGTGAACTAGTTATAATACTATGAAATGAATTTTTACATGTGCAGTTTATTTTTTTATAGAAATTTAATTTTATCAATTTTAATGTTTTATTATTTTAAAATGTATAAAATTATAAAAAGTATGTTAACATTCATTTATTGGTAATTTATATGAAGTAATATTAAGATCACATAGAGGGAAAAATTAATTTTTTAATAAATATATATTATCATTATATTTTATGTTTTAATATTAATGATACAATTAAAAATTTAATAATTTTAATTTAAAAAATTAAACATAATTTTTGGATTAATGATGTTAATTTTATATGTGGGATATTTTTTGATATTTCTAGATGAATTTTATTTTTTTATGAATAAAAAAATGAGGTCTTTTTTACAAATATCATAACAATTATGACATAATCAAGATATAATAATTACATAAATTTATTTGAAACAATTTTTTATTAAATATATTCATTTAGGGAGTAAATTAATGATATTAAAAGTTATAAAATTCAGTTTAAAAACTTATCGTTGATATATTATAAATCTAAGATATATTTAATTATAATTGAAAACTATTTTTTATTATTTAAATTTAATTAATTAGTTACGTGATTGATCTTTTTTATTAAATTTAAATAACTATAATTTTTTAATAGTAATCCAATAAATGTTATCATAATTAATATTATTCATATTATTTTTCCTAATTAATAATATAATAAATACTTTTTGAAAAAATGTAATCCTCTATCACTTTTAAAAGAACCCCACCACCTGTTAATCCAAGAAAAATTCAAAATTCAAAGTAATACCAATAATATTCATTGATTACTTCCATAATAATCATTCACTATGTTGTTTTTCATTTTTTTCAAATGAGTAATTCCTAATACCATCAAAATAAATAAAGAATCCAAGAGAATATACGATTTCATCTTTGTATAAAATGACTTCTTATAAATTATTTTCAATTATCTAATTCAAAAAACTATTAACCATTATGAATTATCATATTATTTAATTATAAATATAATCATTAAACTTCTTTAATAATGAAATGTTAGAAATAAAACAACATAACCATATTTATCAATTGATTATAACATGTTACTATTTGTGTTGGTATAACCACTAAGATGGATGATGCTATAACATTTTATTATTGATATATCTCAAAACACAATTAATAATAATCAATTATCTTATAATGTAAATAATTTATTTGGATTTTTATTTTTAATTTAAAATTTATCCATTATTAATATAAAATGTTTTGTTTATTATAAATTATCAAAACAAGGTTGTTTTGGTTTAATCGTTAATAATTATATATAAAACACCCATTTAATAAACATGGATCCACATAAATATTTTTAGAACATCTATTATAGTACCTTAAATATTATATTATTGATGAATACATGAAAATATTATCTAGAAATAGACATGTAATGATTGAAACTACCAATATCTAACATTCACCATGAACATAAAATAAGTAACAAATGAATTTAAAATAAAACATTTAGATGAAATAAATATTAATAATGTTTTCATATATATTTTTGTTGAGTTTATTTTTATTATAACAGATTATGATATATATTCAACCAATCAGGAATCAATGTATATTGTTTATTTTTCTCACTTTCAATTTCACGAGACATGTTTCATATTAAACATCACATTTTCTATTATATGGGGTAATTACTACCCTATTATCATCATGTATAATAAAACTTATTTATTTCATCAGATTTTAAATCTAATTTTATTATTATTCTATTCAGATCTTTTGAATTATAAAATATTAATCTTTTAAATATTTTCTATCTCAAATTTCCTTTTTTGAGACATGATTTGTATTATGAACCTATTTTCAAATAAATGGTTAATATAAATCCTATTTTACATAATATATCATGATTATATTGTTATCAATTTTATATAAAGATCAAATTCAAATTCAATCACTCATTTTAAATTTTTTTTATTCATCACCAATATGTATAAGTTTTCTTTAACAAAATTTATTTTTACTGATTTATAATTCGTGTTTCTGATCCCCATTATTCTTGTTGGGTGTAATATACCCAAATATTTAATTATAATGTATTTAATCATTTTTTTTGTATTTTCATTATATTATAATAATCTAATCATTATTATGTCATCCACCATATTTCTTTTGATGAATTATGATCATGATATTTTAAAATCATTATCAAACCGATTTACTTCTCATGGGTTAATTATGAAATGATGAAATTTTGAATATTTTCTTATAGAAGAGAAAAATATCAGTTTTCATTATGTTTTGAGTATGATCTAAATTATATAACCTTATAATGTATTATGTTAATTGTTATATCTCATTAAATGACCTGTAAGGGACATGAGATTAAACCCAATCCACTATGGGAATTTTTCCACTATGAGATGATGGTAGTTTAAGTGGGTCTTCACGAAGGAAATTATTTTTAATGACTATGTGTATGAAAAATTCTTATAAAACATTCTGATAGCACCTATTTGTGACACATAATTATTCCATATTATCCTTTGTATATTTTTATTTTTTGTATCATGATTATTTAATCATGTTTCTACAGTGAAATATACTATATGTTGTTTTGTTCCAAAAGTGTTGTTCAATGACTAATGATCAATGATCTGTGTTTTATCAAGTCGTACCATTATATAATATGTTCATGAAAATTGATTATATTATCTAATCAACATGTTCATATTATTTTCACTTTTTATCTTCAATTGATATCACTTATGTTTACAATTCCTTAGTCTTTGAGAACATCCTTTAATATAATTCTATTTTACAATGTATGTGAAGAATATTTATATGTTTGATTTGTCTGGAAGGGAATCATGTGTGGTTAAAATTGTTGTATATATTAAAAAAATATTATTATTTATTAAAGGGTTTTGTTTTGGTGAAAATTTAATGACTTTTAGTGGGATAAATATGAGATTGGTCATATATGGGGTTTTTACTAAATTTATAAAAACAAAAAACAAAATATTCGTTTGTTTCTAAGTGATGTAATATTTATGATAAGTCATATAATTATGTGATACTAAAATTAATACTCTTACACTATATATAATGATCATATTACAATATTATATATAACTTTCCATATATATCTAAAGTTATCATCCTATTTATTTAAATCCTTCTCAAAATTTCAATTAGGGTTTTAATATTTTTCCTTCTTCCCATAGTTATAATCAAAAGTATCGCCTTAAAATAAAACCCATCGGATGAGGATTTCATATATGTGGTCACTTTTTAATTATGGTGTTGTTCATATTTATTTTTTTCTCTATTGTTTTATATTATATAAACATATTATATTACTACTCATATTGTATTATAATTTTTTTTCTCAATAACATATATCATGGTTTTTTTAAATTCACCTTCCCGTGTAATGAAATATATTAAATATATTGATGATTTTTTGTGTTAAAGGGAAATTTAGAGAAATTTTATAGAACCAATCATCCCATTGCATTAATATTATTATGAAAATAAAGTTCCAAAGATAGAGAGTCCATGGGAAAATTTGGAAACGAAATTACCAAAATCTATTTTAGGAGTCTCATAGTGTACATTGTATACTCATGAATCACAATCATGAAGTATAACTCTATTATAAAATTATAGAATAATTTTTAAAATTTAATATTTAATGTTTTTCATGGTGTGGGGCTATAAATCAACTAAATGATATTTCATATGTCACTTCATTGGTAGAATGGGATATGTATTCTTTCTCTTTTAGGTATAGTACCACACCTTTTAAAAATTATTTCATTTCCACTTTAACTTCCATTGAAACACCATGAGATTTTATGAGATAGATAATGTTTAAATTCATTGATTTCTTGTGTTTATGAAGATTATATTTCCTTATACGCAACACCTTATTATCTTGCAGTATATGAAACACTATTCTTGGCTTATGTTACACACAATTTCATGTTCTTTTGATAGAATTCATTTAATGAAACACTATGTATAGATATTATTGAAAGTATAAATTAACTTAGTTTGTATTATTTTATATAAAACACCAAATGAAGCTTTAACTATACACATCACTAACTTGTCTTGTATTACATGCAATAACAACCTTCCTCTATAGCTTGTGTTGTACGCATTATCGAGTTTTACTATACCATGATATATTATTAAATTATCATTTTTTAACTAGATATAAACTAGCCATTATGAATAGTATAAACCATATTTTTAATTTCATATAACATTATAAGTCAGCATATGTATTTTCTAGAACATGAAATAAGAATAAATTAAAAAAGTTCGGATAAAAGAAGTATTTTTTTAAAATGTAATTTTAACGCTTTTTGATGTCACACACATTTTAAATCTATATTTTTTTTTACACTTTTATAAGGTAAATTTTAAAAAATAAACTAATTATTTGGAATATGGACATAAAAAAATTTTAGGATGAATTTATGATATTTCTCTAACAACTTTCTGATTTTGATTAATAGTAAAAATATGCTATATTTTAATTGAAATCAATTTTCTCATTAAAATAATTTATATGGTTAAATTATATTATTGAAAGGTTTTATAGTATAAATACAATATATTGTAATAATTTAATAATATTTAAGTTATTTTAATTAATTTTACATTGAATTCATATGTAAAAACATTTCAGTCTTTTACAATGTTTAATCTTTTAAACAAAAACCTATTTTTTCTCACAACAGGATTAATTTTAAATTAATTACTTAAAAATATATGTTGTGAATTCTAAAAAATGGATTTTATATTTATAATAATTGGCTCTAAATTATACTAATAGGTTTTTTTTGATATTATGAATAGTAACTATGGTAATTTTTATTTAACACGATTTAAGGTAAATTGACTAAATTAGTGTAACAAAAAATATTATAAGGACAATAAAATTATCAAAAAACCTGAAAAATCCTATTTCATGAATATAATTCTACACCTAACAACTTAGGTTCTAAAAATAGTCATTTAATGTCAAATTGACTTAGAAAATGGCATAGATATTAATAAAACCAATGAGAGTGAAAAAATGTCAAACACACATTTCTTATAAGTATAATAATTATAATGTATGTAAAACTAGGTGATACCTTCAAAAATAAATTTTCCATGGAATTATAAAATAGATACCTACATCATGGTAATTTATTTTTAATTTTAAATAAATAAATAATTACCTTTAAGTCTTATTCTTTGATGATGTAAAAAATAATTAATTCATGAGAAATCAATGAAACAATTTATATAAAAATATTAATAACCATAAAAGGGTCCAAATACATGATAAATGTTAATGGTATAGTATATATCGACCATAATCATACAATGGTCAATATATTGACCATTTAGAGCCTTATAGAACTGATTATATCCTTCATATTATTTTATTTAAAGTAATTGTCACATTCATACTTTAAAAGGTATAACATTTTCAATGTATAATTTTATCGAATATAAATTCTACTAAATATATTATAAAGAAATATATTAAATTTATATACATTATAATATTTTATTTTCCATTTTTACTCTACAAATAAGTATATTAAATAGTTACACAATATCAGTGTAGTAATTATTTTATTAATGATGATATCAAATAAATGTTATTAACAATATTCAAATAAATATATTTTGGGATAATTAATATTTTTAATAAATTTTATAGATAACATTTACCTCATAGGAATATAATAAAATAGTTAGTTCAAAGTAAAATTGTTATCTTTAAATTTTTAAAAAACAAAAAATTGGATAGTGTCAAAATTAACATAATATATTGATTATCAAAATAATGTTTTATTAAATTATTGAAAAATAATAAAACATTTTGAAAAAATTAGATTAATAATTATATAGTTAAAATGTTATAAAATTTTTATTTATGATATAATTTACATTAAATAATTAAATATTTTACCATTTGAATATTGAAATAATTGTTACCCTAGTTAAAATGAAATAGAATAACTTGGTGTTAAATTTAAAGTATAGGTCTGAATGGATATAGAAAATTTTCTAAAATTTTTTGGTTGATGAAATTATGATCCTATATCATCTAATTTAAAAAATAGGTACATTTTGGAGGTTTTAAATGAGGTTGAATTTGATTATAAATTAATATTTTTGAGGTTTCCAAAAGTGCCCCTCACCTCAATTATAAAAGGGCACCTCCACCCTTATTTCTCTACAACTAATTAATCCTTATAGTTCATCCATCCCCTAACCATTACTCTTATCAACTTCCCTAGTCACATTCTAAAGGTTCTGGTCTTTTCATAAGACCGACTCTAGTTACATTAAGACGAGATATAAAGACGCACGTCAAAGAAGATGTAATCCCCTCTACTGATTCATTCATATTTCCTTCTACTTATACTTTTTATTCATGAGTTGTTTCATTATATAATAATAACTCCATAATAAATTATATAGTTATATTTTATTATAATTATTAAACAATCATATTTCACTTTCTATTCATCCTAAGAAAAATGAAATCACCATGTGTGCGTACGTACGACTTACCGTCTCCATTACATGGTGTAATCTATTTTTCACCATAACCTTACATGGATGGGTACAAAAATGGATGAAATTAATTAATATAACATGAAAATTACTCTTTATAATTAATATATAATCCAATTCCATACCATTTAACCATTAAGATAATGATATGATCGCTCATGCGTACGTACAGCTTACCGTCTCCACAAAACAATGAGATTAATTCTCCATGTTCACCATTCAAGAATGAATATAATGTATATATATAATAAATAAGAATAAAATTTATGAAATAATAATTCTACTTGATTTAGGTGTATATATATATGTTATTTACTTTCTTCCATTTAATTCAATAAGGAAACATAAACAATGTTCATGTGTATGTAAATCCTACCGTCATCATGAATGGTGCATTAAATTTCATTTATCTATATATTAAATATGTTTTTATACAGAATATTTATGATATATAAATCATTTTTTACATTATTTAAGTAAATAAATCATTATCTAAGTAATATGATCCATAATAAAAATGAAGAACACGTATAATAAATAAAATTATCGTTACCAAAATGTTTCTTTAACATGGAATTGATAAATAAAAGGGGAATAAAAAGTCATAAGTGAATCATATATGATATCATAAATATTATTATGGTTTTATTTCAAGTTAATAATATTTTTAAACCCACTATACTGGAGTTTCAGACACATAGGAACAAAATTGGACCTAAGGTAAGAGATAATATTTCAATGTCATTATTAACCGAGATAGTTTATTCGTAAGTATTTATTGAAGTATATTTATCCTTAAAATACATATTTCCTAAATATATAAAATTATTTACATAATTATACTATTATATAAAGTCAATTATACCCACTGGTGAATTTTTAATAAACATTATGGAAGGTATCATTCTTTCATTTTTCAAATGAGGTACTTTTTGACTTTTCCAGCAAGAGTACGAGAGGAATGTTTTTTAAATTATATGACATGAATAGATTTTTATGTCTTCTTAATGCCTTATTTACATGAATATTCCATTAATAGATTTATTTTTTTATTTTCAACTATATTCATTTCTTTTAAAATTTCCTGACATTTTGAGAAAAAAAAATTTTAATAAGAAATGATATTTTCCTTATGAATTAAGTACAAGTGTGTTATCAAAATGATTTTCCATCTATGATGCTTCTATTTAAATAGGTTAATCTTTAAATACCTATTATTACTATGATTTTTTTTTATGGAATGATCTTTTTTATGGATTACATTATGATGGAATGATGTTTTAGAAACCCATTTTATTTCTTGGGTTATGATATGATGAATGATTTCGGTATTTCTGGCGCAGGTTAGAATGATTTCATTATGAAATGGGTGGGACCTATATCTCCCTACAACTCATTGGGTAAAGATTTATATCTCATGAGATAGACATTATAGTAATGGAATGTAAATATCATTTAGTAATACAGCAATGGAACAGAAAGTAAATCTAGTTCCGTAATACAAGGCTGGAACGACATGTAACCCCAATTCAGTAATGGACTTTGTCCACTATGAAGGTTTTGTTAGTAATGACTTGGATACTATAGAAATAATATTATTTAATTATTTTTTTCCACCATTCCATGTTTAATGCCAGTGCGATTTTATCATGGATGATGTTCCTTAATGATTTATACCTTGCGTACTTCCATGATTTATTTCAGAAATAATGATTTTGATATTCAACAATTATATTCATGTTTTTACATTATTATGATAATGTTATGCATGCTGTTTTCGATTCTTATCCTTACTGATCATTTGAGTTTACCCTTTTTATATGTTTTATTTTCCTGATGATATAAATAAAGGTTTTAGGTAGGAAAACAAAAGGTGAATATCATTATTGGAGATGTTGAAAATCATCCACCAAGTTAGAAGATTATGTTCCAAGTATCCTCTGACACTAAACTAATATGGCATTTGGGTGTATCTTTGTGTCATGTATTTAATATTCCAAAAAAGTAATGTAGTGTCCATGAACATCAATCTTGGGTAATTAGAGTTGGTATCAGAGCGAAGGATTAGTTATCCTTCGTAAAATAGGATATGAAAACATTAGTGATATCCCTATAGATATTTTTATGATATTTCTAATAATGTATCTAAGGTTATGTATAACAATAGTTTATATTCATATAATTATTATAAATATTATGAATAAAATAGGATTAAACCTAAGATGTTAGATATTGAATGTACCCCGCCTTGATTATGTTGTTTTCCTAGTATGATTTTTTCTTATCACACTATTCTTTTGGGGTTTTAGAAAATTAATGAAAATTGGAGGATTCATGTTAATGGATAATATGATGGACAATTGAATGATATTATTCATGAGAAACCAAAAAAATGGGAGTTTGAAGATGAAACATCATTATTTTTCCTAATCATCAATCTCGTAATATGATCAATAATATCAACTTTGGTGAGTTTCTTGGCCTAGATAATAAGAGCAGGATGGAGTTTCCAGGTGACCATAGAGGAAATAAAGTTCAATTTTCCTCATGTAAATCATGTGTGAAGAGTCATAATGGAGATTTTTTAAAAGGACTCAAAAGATGATTTGGGTGTGGAAAAGGAGGACACAAATCCAGTAATTGAAAATGAAAAGGTTTAGTTAACACAATGGAAAAGGATAATGGTATTTCTAAGACATCAACAATGGTTAAATGTTTTAAATGTGGAATTTATGGGGATTATGAAAATTGATTCCCTAAGTGAAAATCTCATGAAGAGAATCAGCATGGTTGTTTGGGTGTTATTTATGTTGGTGACGATGATGAAACTAAAAAAGATATATGAGATGAAAGAAGTTTTGACAAATAAAATGATGAAGCTCGGTCAATGGTTTAAGAAGATATAGGAATTATTTAATGTTTATCAAGAATAATGTTGTATGAGTAATTTTATGGTACTATGGATCAAAGAAACATATAATTATTGTTACACTGTTGTTTTTCCTTAAGTATTTGAAATTATATGATGAAGGGTACCAGTAACCATGAAAAGTTATTCAGATATTTTTTGAAAACACATGATATGTTAATAACAATGGTATAAGGATATAATGAGTTGTTTGATAGTATTAAAGATAGATATAAGGACAAAGTGATATCATCTTTTGAGTATACAGATTTTTTTATTGTTGGTCTGCAGAAAGAGTTAATTATGATAGAATACATGTTTTCAATATGGTTCTATGGTAATTCATGTTATTATCATGTTTTAAGAGAATACATGACTAAGGTATTCACATGTTTGGAATGTGATAACAAAGAACTACCTTATGAGATATGAGAGATAAATGTTATGTCGATTTAGTTCAGCTCTTTCTAAAGATTTATATTTTCTATTTTTTGTAGGGATTTTAATTTAATCCATTTATGGATAGTATAAGTTATATTACAATTGATGTTTGTTAGATTGATGTATTATCTCACTATAGGTGACCTTATGAATATTTAATTACATGTGATAACATTTTTTTTGAGATAGATTGAATGAAATATCATTCTATCGTATGATCTGAAAATACTTTGGGGATGAAAAAATCTACTTCAATTCTTTAAATAAAAAATGAAGTGGAAATTGTTCAAGGCACGAAAAACAATGAGATTGTACCAAAATCAAGTAAGTATTTATTCCCATGAAAAATTCTTCAACATTAGGAAAATGATATTGAAAAAAAAAATTATCCTAGTACCTTCATATCCGATGAATCAGATGGTCTCTTTAATCATTGTAGATTTATGGCTTTCTGATAGTTAACTTTCTACAAATCTTATCCTCTATCACTATCCATCATAACATGATGGTTAGATTTATCTTTCATATCCATTTTTTCACTTCCCATGTATTTTATCCTATGTAGAATCCCAATGATGAGTTACATTGGTTAACTATTATGTTTCTAATGTTCCTTTTTAAAATGATGTTTTAGTATTCCTTTTTACGATGTGGGTTTCCATCAAATAAACATTCAAGTAGTAAATCTTTTATAACCACAAAAATTTTCAAGGGAGAAATTCATTTTAATTGGGTTATACTATAACACCCTGTGAATTAATTAGATATAATATTTTTAATTTCATTGATTTCTTTTGTTATATTAAGATTATCTTGCGCTATACGCAACACCTTATTAGCTTGCAGTATATGAAACACTATTATTGGCTGGTGTTACACACAATTTCATGTTATTTTGATAGAATTCATTTCATATAACATGGAGTATACATTATTTTCAATATATAAATGAAGTAAGTTGGGATAATTTCATATGAAACACCAAAGGACTCTTTCACTACACGCAACACTAACTTGGCTTGTGTTACCCACAAAGGCGACCTTCCTCAATTGTTTCTCTTGTACACAATACTAAGTTGCACTAAACAACGATATATTATTAAAATATTATTATTTAATGGGATATAAACTAACCGTTTTGAATAGTATTAACAATATTTTTAATTTTATATAACATTAGAATTCATCTTATGTATTTTCTAAATCATGATATAAGAACAAATTTAATTTTTTCAAATAAAAGAAGTATTTTTGAAAAAATGTTGTTTTACCACCTTTTGATGGTGCACACATTTTAAATCTAGTTTTTGACACATTTATAATTTCAATTAAAAAAAATAAAGTATTCTTTGTAAGTGATAAATAATATTTTACCTTGTATTAATTTTTTATATTTTTCTGATAACTTTTATATTATGATGAATAGTAAAATACGCTAAATTTTAATTGAAATAAACTTTTATTTCCAAACAATTTATATGGTTAAATTACATTATTGAATGGTTTTAAAGTATAAATATAATATATTTTTATAATTTAATAAAATTTAAATAATTTTATTAATTTTACATTGAATTCTTATGTAAAAATATTTCAAACTTCTCCAATGTTATAACTTTAAAAAAAACCGCATTTTTTTATTCTGACAACAGGATTAGTTTTAAATAAATTACATTAAGTTATGTGTTTAGAATTTTTAGAAATGTATTATATATTTGGAATCATTGGGTCCAAATTATGGTAATATGTTTCTTTTATTTTTTAGACATTATGAATAGTAAATATGGAAATATTTATTTAACACAATTAAAGGTAAATTGGGTAAATTTGTGTAACAAATAATAATATAAGGACAATAGAAAATTTTCAAAAAACCTTCAAAAATCCTATTTTATGAATATAATTCTACCCTTAATATATTAAGTACTAAATATAGTCATTTATTGTCCAATTGAAAAATAAAAAGATATAAATATTCATAAAACCAATGAATGTGACAAAATGCCAAACTCAAATTTATTATAAGTATAATAATTTTAATATCAATATAAATAGGTGATATCTTCAAAAATAAATAGTCCATATAAATATAAAATAATTACATACATCATGGTTATTTATTTTTAATTTTTTGAAAATAAATAATTACCCTAAAGTCTTATTCATTGATGATTAAAAAATTAATTAATTGATGAGAAATCAATGAAACAATTAGTATTGAAATCTTAATAAACATAAAAAGGTCCAAACACAAAACCAAATCTTACTGGTTGAGTATATATTGACCATAATCATCCATATGTCATGATAGGGACCATTTGGAGCTATATAGAATAGATTAGGACCGTTATATTACTTTATTTAAAGTAATCTTAATGTTTTCACACTCATACATTAATAAGTATAAAATTTTTAATTTATAGTTTTCTAGTATATGAAAACTAATAAAAAAATTATCATGAAATATAGAAAACTTATCTTAATTATAGTATTTTATTTTTATTTTTTATTCAAAAAATAATTATATTAAATAATTACACAAAATCATTGTAGTAATTATTTTATTAATGAAGATATCAAATAAATGTTATAAAAAATATTAAAAAATAAATATATTTTGGGATAATTAATATGTATAATAAATTTTATAAATAAAATTGACTTTATAAGAATATAATAAAATAGTTCTTTTGAAGTTAACTTGTTATATTCATATTTTTAAAATCAATAAATTGAATAGTGTCAAAATTGACACTATTAATTGTGTATCAAAATAGTGTTTCATTAAATTATTTAAAAATCATAAAACATTTTTCAAATATATAATAATTATTTTATGGAAAAAAATGTTCTAAATTTTTTATTTATTATCTAATTGACATCAAATAAGTAAATATTTTACCCTTTTAATATAAAAATATTTGTTACCCTAGTTAAAATGAAATAGAATAACTAAGTGTAAAATATTGATGATAAGGTTCAAATTTACATAAAAACTTTTCTAAAATTAATTAGTTGATGATATTACAACACTATATCATCTCATAATTTAAATTGAGAAATTTTTCAGGTATTTTAGTGGTTTTTGATTTGATTATAAATTAATATTTTTGCGGTATCCAAAAATTCCCCTCACCTCAATTATAAAAGGGAACCTCCCCTCTCATTTATCCACAGCAAATTAAGCCTTGAAGATCATCCATTCTAGGAAAATTTCTATTATCTACATCCCTAGTTACTTTATAGAGGTTCTGGTCTTCTCAAAATACAAACTCTAGTCGCATTAAGAAGAGATCTAAAGGGAGCACGTCAAAGAATAAGTAATCCCCTCAACCGATTATTTCATATTTCCTTCAGCTTCTACTTCTACTTCATGATTTTCTTCATTATAGAATAATAAATTGATTATAACTTATATATTTAAATGTTATTATAATTATGAAACAAATTTATTCCATTTTCTAACCATCCTATGAAAAATAAAATAACCACATGTGGGTATATATGCCTTACCATCTCCGCGTCATGGGGTAATCTGTTTTTCACCACCACCTTACATGGATGGGTATAATAATGGATGTAATTAATTAATATTACATGTTAATTATTATGTATAATTAATATACCATCTAATTCTATATCATTTAACCATTAAGTGAATGATATCATCGCTCGTGCGTAAAGTACAGATTACCGTCTCCATGACGTGATGCGATTCATTCTCCAAGTTAACCATTCAAGAATGACTTAATGTATATATATATAATAAATAAGAATGAAATATATGATATAATAATAATACTGGATTTATGTGTATATATATGTGTGTGTGTGTCATTTTCTTTCTTCCATTCAATTCAATAAGAAAAGGGAAACTATTTTCATGAATACGTAAAACATACTGTCTCGATGAACATTGTATTTAATTTCATTTATATATCTGTTATATATATATATTAAATATTTATGTTATATAAATAATTTTTTTACATTTTATAAGTATTTAAATCATTATCAAAGTAATAAGATCAAGAATAAAATTTCAAAACACATACAATAAATAAAACGATTATTACCCAAAACGTTGCTTTAACATGGAATTGGTAAATAAATAGGTAATATACAATCATAAGTGAATTGTATATGATATCATAAATATTATTATGGTTCTGTTACAAGATAATAATATGTTTAAACCCACTATATTGGAGTATTTGACACATACGGAAGAAATAGGACCTAAGGTAAGGGATAATTTTGCAATCTCATTATTATCTGAGATTGTCTATTCTTAAGTATTTACTGGGGTATATTTATAATTCACCTCCATATTTCCTAAATATATAATATTCTTTACAATAATATACTATTTTTCAAATTAAATTATACCCATTGGTGATTTTTAATTAAATTTTGTGGAAGGAATCATTCTTTTGTTTTTCATACGAGGTACATTTTGACTTTTCCAACAAGAGTATGAGAAGAATGTTTATTTTTACTTATATGACACGAATATATTTTTATGTGTTCTTAACTCCTTATTTCCATTAATATTTCATTAAAATATTTCATTTTTATTTTTAAATGCATTATTTTCTTTTGAAATTTCTCGACATTTTGAGAAAAAAACATTTTTGAAGAAGAAAGGATATTTTCTTCAAGAATTAAGTTCATGTGTTTTATCAAAATCATTTTCTATCTAAGATGATTATATTTAAATACGGTTATGTTTCTATAACTATCATTACTATGATTTTATTATTTTAATTATTGAATGATCTTTTATATGAATTATTTTATGATGGACTGATGTTTGAGAAACCCATTTTATTTATATGGTTTTTTTATGATGAATTAGTTATGTATTTGTGGCATATGTAAGAATAATTTAATTATGAGATGGGTGGGACCTATATATCCCTCCAATTCATTGGGTAATGATTTATATCCCAAGGTATAGACATGAATGGAATAGAAATTCTATCCGGTGCAGTAATACAGGGTTGGAACTGCAAATAAACCCAGTTCAATAATACATGACTGGACCGACAAGTAAACCCGGTTTAGTAATGGGCTTTTTTAACTATGATGGTCTTGGAAGCAATGCCTTGGATACTATGGAAATCATATTATGTGGTTATTTTTTCACAATTCAATGTTTTATGACAATTCTATTTTATCATAGATAATGTTCCTTTATGATCAGTGCCTTAATCACAACCAAGATTTATTTCATAACACAAGGTTTTGATATTCAATAGTTATGTTCATGTTTTTAAATTTTTAAGATTATATTATGTATGATGTTTTCCATTCTTATACTTACTAATAATTTGAGCTCAGTATTTTCATATGTTTTATTTTTCTCAAGATATAAATAATGGTTTTAGGTAGGAAAAAAACGGGGAGATTTTTATAATAGATTACGAAGATATTTCTCCAAGTTAGAAGATTATGTTCCAAGATTCTAAAGACATTAAACTAGTAAAGTATTTGGGAATATATTTGTTTCATGTATTAGGTATTCCGAAAATGTAATGTAATGTCCATGTACATCAAGCTTGTGTCATTAGAACCATCACCATATTTCAAAATTTTACCAATTATTTGGTTTGAATATTAACTAATTATGTGTGGGCATAAGAAAAATCAAATAATTACAATTTATTGGAAATATATTAAATAAAAAGTTCTTAAAAATTATTCCATTAGTATTTTTATTCATTTCATTAAATAATGATATACATAATGAATATAAATTTTTTAGACGTATATGTTTAATGGTTTATAGAATGCACACTTAAAATTGGTCTTCCACACCCCATCTCTCCTATTTGAGAATTTTTGGTGGTTTGATGAGTCATCCTATTAATGGTTTGATTGAGTTTTGAGTGAGTTGAGAAATCTTATTCACAATCATCCTTGGGATCACCATTCAATTCTCTACACATGAAAAACTAATTATTCTTTTTTTGATTAGGAACTAAATTTTTATACTCAGTATAAAACAAAATTCTCAAAATATACCCCATCATGTATGAAATATTTCTTTATACTCACCATCCATGTTCATCCTCCATATCTATAGTTATTTATCTTATGGATATAGGAAACACCATTAAATAATTAAAAGTAATGTTCTCTATAAATGTCTTCTAGGACCTAATTTTTTTATCAATATAGATCTTATATAATTCATCGTTCCTGACACTCTCTGATTTAATTTAATGAAGAATATCAGGTTAAAATAGATTATAAAATTCCCTAATTTGTAAACCATGAAATTAAAAATCATTCAATTAAAGAGTTTCTAAAAAATAAAACATCAATATAAGAAATATGGAAATAACCAAGATGATTTAATGTAATCAATCATTTATGAAGCTGAATGGTCCGATGCATGATTATTTTTGGATTGAGGTAGAGGATTACAATTTTAGGGTTATGTTTGGGTTTTTAAAATGTCTATAATTATACTTGGTCATATAGAATTAGGTTTTGGTTCGGGTTGGTTGGAGTAGAGGTATTCTACACTAAGAGGGGTTTAGGGATTCATTTTTTAAATTCTGATATAATATTGGGCCTTTGACATTATGGTAATCCAAAAGGTTTAATCCATGGAGTATTAATATATTGAGTTTGATAGAAAATTGTGGTCATTGGGAAGTTTAATAAATAAGTTAAGATATTTGTAATGATGTGATTATGTTTCAAGTATGATGACCGGTTATGATGTGGTAATATAATAAATGAGGTTTAATGATAGTTAAAAGTGCATAAATTAATTCCAATAGATTAAAATTATAGAGGTAGAGGTCGAGGAGGATGAAGGGTCAACAAATGGTTATAGTAGAAATAAGTATGTTCCTTAAAACAAACCATAAAATAATTATATCCTAGTGTAAAAGATGAATTTTATTTGTAATCCATGATTTTAAAAAAAAATCATTTTTAGGATTAAATTTTAAGGTTTTATGAGTTCCAAATATGATATATTTTAGCCTTTTGTCTTCAAAATGGTTATTTTTTAGTTTTATATTTAAATAGAAATAGATAATGACATTTTATTGAACTATTTTATATAGTTTTTTCACTTAAATGGATAATTATAATGATACACTAATAACCCCCATATTATAAGAAAATGATTTTCATGGAAAAACTAAAATCACTTTTCCTCTATAGATTATTGAAATTGAGTGTTTCTAATAATCTTTATATCAGTTTTCTAAAAATAAGCTCAGAAACATTTTATGGTGTGGTAATTCATCATGGATTGATATATAATTTTATTTCATAAACTGTCCCAAAAACCATTATAATAGTTTCTACTATGGTTTTATTTCTTGGTTTTAAAAAAAAATTATTAGGATAAACTAGGGTACTATACTCTCCTGGGCAATTAATATAAGGATTCATTACCATAATGTTTTATTGTAAACACAACAAGGGTATGAATATTTAAGTGATTTTGATGTTAAGTTTGTGAAAGTAGTGCAGAAAATTAGCCTAGATAACTTGTAGTGATTCTTATGTTCAGGTTCTTGAAATTGTCTTGCAAGGATATATTAGGTATTAATGTTAATGGTGGTTATGTATTTTTTTCAACTGAAAAAAATAGGAAAAAACTATATTCCACAATATTGTTAAAACTCATGGTTTGGGTTGGAGTAATTGAATATGGGGGTGGAATTCAAATAGTTTTTTATTTTTTTGGTTTATGCTTCAATGGTTGAGTTTATCCCAGCCATATCCTTAGAAGGTTTTTAATACGGTGGGGTTTTTACACATTTATACATTATATATTATTTGAAAACATTTTAATATCCTTTGATACTATTTATCCTTCAATTTTGTTTTATTTTAATGTTAATTTTATAATGGGTTTAGAAACCCCCAAAATTCAACATAGAGTCTTTAAATAACACCCTAATCTATACTTATTTAAAATTATAATATTCTCAAAATAAATTAATTTTTTTATGTTTCTGGAAATATACATCGGGTTCAACATTGCAATTGCTTCATTTAGAGTTTATAATTGATGTAAAATTGGTTCCATAAATAAAATCATTGGATTGAACTCAAAAAACTATGTATTTTCCTATATATGGAATTTGTATTTCGATTGTAATTTCATGATGGTTTATTCCCCTTTTTATTATTAATTTACTAATGAAGATATGAAGTTATTTCCAGGAATTCCCAGACTATCCCAAATTCAAATTACAATGAATAAACTTCAAATGGTAACTAAATATTTGTACTACATATTTTTGTGTTAACTCACTTAAACTTTTTTACCAATCATTCCACTTACTGATCATTCAATATAAATTTTGGTTCTCTCATATTAAGGTCTCATTATTCTTCAAGATCATATATTTAATTAAATATCCTCTTTATGAATTGTTTATCAACTATATTTAATTTATTTATAGCCAAATATGAATTTTAACTATTTCCTATATAATGTATCATAGTTTCCTATAAATAATTTATAATGGGGAAGTATATATTTATTTCATAAGGGCTATCTGGTATGCCTGAAGTGAATCATCAATAATCTTAATCTAATTTTTCTAGTTTGATATAACTAATTTTTATAAACAATTTTTGATATTTTTTTATAAATCTCTAATTTAAAACTTTTTTCTATAGAAAAGGGATTATGTTATTTCCATATTCTATTTCACTCTCTCTAACCCCTTATAAAGTAATTTTTAAGTGATTTCATTAATCAATAATGTGTAAACTAAGGAATTCAAACTGAATAGTAACATTATTTTCTATCAATTTTATTTTATGTTTATCATGGAAATTGATGACTATTTTCCTTACATACATTTATTTCTTTAATCCATAAAAATAAAAATAAAAATTGTGTTTCTAAAAGAGTTCATAAATTGTCCCATGAAATAAATTATCCCTTCATCAAACACATGAACCACTAGGATAGTGTTTTGAGGCATCACATTTTTATTTCCAATTCTCCCTGTTCAATTTCCTTGGTCACATTAATGAACATATTTCTTTTTATTATTATATAGAGTGGGATAAAGTAATCAAATTTTCAATATCATATCTTTTAATATATCTTCTCCATGGTATCGTATAGATGATGATGAATAGAAAATTTTATAATACTTGTAACGCCTTTACTTGGTCCACCTTAATGGTGCTCGATATTGGGACTCTACATGACGTCAATCACACCTCCTTGAATAATAGAGGCTTTCGATTAGGGTGAATACCTAACAAAGTTGTAGGGTTATTGTTCCCTATAACCATTCCCAGGGGTTAATAACCAAATCCTACAAAATAGTTGACATAACAAATCCATATAATATATTTCACATAAACCTATAAAAAAACCAGAAGCTCCCTAAGACCCCATAGTCTAGAACATAAAATATGTAAAATATTTAGTATTTTTGAAAGAAATATGGTGGATAAAACAAATAAAATTTAAACATAGATAGTAATTTACATTTTTCAAAGGACAATAAGTCCTAAAAAAATAATAGAAAATAAATATATTTGTGTTTAAACCAAATCACAGACCATCATGCTGAATCCATGGCCTCTATAACATTCAATACCTATAAAATGAGTCCTTTTCCACAACATGCATGTTCCTTGAATCCAAACATGAATTTAAAACCATATACCCCAGAAAACACACTGTTTAAATGGATAAGGGTGTGTATAATGACCAATTAGGTATCAAAATTTCCAAAAACAAATTTAGTAATGATGTGATCATGTGGGTGTCCATGTATTGTGCATTAGAAGTTGTGTTTATGTTAATTAAAATTAACAACTTGGGAACATATCTATTAATAGACACCCAATAATTATATGGACCAAACCATAAATATTGAGTCTTCTATTTTCTATAGACTAGAAATCACTTTCTTTAATTCCCAAATATCATTTATATTTAGATATTTAGATATTTTTTTTATAACTCGTAACTCACAAAAACCATAAATTAAAAAGTGGAAGCATTTGATTACTATCCTTTTTCATCATAATATAAAACTTTTAAAAATAAATATGTTTTAATTTCCTAAAAATCATCATGACGTTCCAATTAACTTCATCCTTTTCTTTATATATCTTTAGATCTTATGAGGATCATTTTAAAATGTGGGATGAGCATAAAAACTCAATAAGGGGCATAAAATAAATGAAAGAAACATGTTAGTTCATCAATTATTTTCCCTATCAATGTAAGCGTTATGTTCAAAATAAACATTTTCATACCCAATAAATCACTTCTCAGAAAAAATATTTTCATAAAACAATTTATAAGAATCCATAATGAAAAAATGAAACATAAAAATGTTTCTTTAAAAACATTATAAACTCATAATTTCATCATTTTCACCCTTAATAAGTAATAAATAAATTATATTTAATATTATATTGTTGATTTAATTTTTAAAGATGATAATATTACTATAAAAACCCTAGAAAGAAGAGATAAAACATATATATATCTGGGAACATCGTTATTCATATCACCCTTATGATGAATCTTATAAATGGAATTGTAATATTGTCAATATTTATATCCAATTCAATGTATGAATACTATATAACCACCAGTCATTGTTTTATAATGCTACCACATATTTCTACTTTATAACATTATGATACATAAATGGTTTAGAATATAACCATCCATTATTGGTTCATAATGTAACCATCCATTATTATTTCCATATACCATAACAGAATAATAAAAAATAAAATCTTTCAATTTCTATATTATACTCATGATATAATATTTGAAACCATAAGAAGATAATTTTTGATACTGAAATATCCATTCTATTTAAAACAACATTTCCAATACCATAATACCCTAAATAAGGAATGTGGATTTTTTCTATCAAAACATGATGGATTTTAATTTAATAAAAATCTAAAATAATGGTCATAATAGAGGGAATAATCATTTTTGATGTATATATAAAAATTTAATATCCTTTTTTTCATAAGGAAATCAAAACATTTCATATAGAAAACATAAAAAGATTCCATTTGATAACCTTTGGAAGAAATTTAAGTGAAAAATACAATTTCATTCATAATTTTATATATAAATATAAATAAATAAATATCATGAATTTGATATGGAGGTAAAATATCTTGAAAATAAATATCCAAGAATATAAATGATAATTTTAAATAAAAGCTTCACTAACCACATTGGAAACATTTTAATCATAAGCTCCATGAAAGAATTATATTTAAACAAATAATAATTAACAGGATAATAAATAATTTAATGATATAATTTGTTAAAATGGTCTGTATATGCACCTCATAAACGAGGTTAGGGGGATAACATTAAAATAAGTATCAATGAAAGGAGATTGAGATAATGTCCCTTACCATGAGACCAAATGGTATTGTTTATTATTTATCCTATTAATTATTAAACATGTGTTAATTATTAAATTTCAAAATATCAATTTTAAAGTTTATTATTCCTTTTATGTTTTATATATTACCATGTTATATTAAGTTAATTAATCAATTAAGTTCACATCAGTCATTTTGATGATGCTCGATTCATAAATATTAAATGACATTGGTGGGTTGAATAAGGTCAAAGAGGTAATAATTTCATCATATCTAGAATAATAATCATGAAATAATTAACATATAAACATGTAAATTATAATTTTATAACCCATCTTTAATTATGTTAAAGAAAAATTATATACATTACAATAACATATATAATAGGTCATACATACGGTTGAATAACATTTCCATTTTTCAATGATCATTATAGAAAGAAGGTATTTATTATATTGTATTTACAGAATGAACATCGTGTATAAAATACCATATTATTTATTTAAACATACTTATATATTCATAATCCATATGATGTAGTGATGACATAAAAAAAGTTCACTTTTTTGAAGGCAGTAGTCCACACGTAGCACGAATGGCGTTATTATTTTTCATTAAGTGGAACATTAACAAATAAAATGATATAGTATCTTTTAAAAATTAAAAATATACCATTAATATAATAATTGTTTAATTTATATCACATATATTTATCAAATTTTCCATTTATAACATTTCTTATAGGCTATTAGTGAAAAACCAATCACATCATGTCGTGAGGAGGTAGTCACCCGTACACATGAGGGAACTTATCGTATCCCCCGCAAAATGGAATGAAAAAAGAAATATGTGATATAATAATTTTATAATTATAAATTTTTTCTGTATATGATTCATATAATTTAAATACATCATTATAAAAACTTTTGTGGGGTGATGAGTGGAAAATAATAACATTAGTTCTGTATGATGTAGTATACCAAACACATGAATGATGATTTCTTATCCCATTTGATAGAAGAGGAGAAGTTTTTAGGACACTAAATAAAAATAATAAAATCTCATTATAGGTTTTATAGATGTGTTATTATATAATAATGTATAACTAAAAAATAATTGAGGTGTAGGAATAACCAAAATAAAAATGCACATTGAAGAACGTTACCTATTCTTCAGACAACTTCTTTTGGTTTGCACAAAAAACAATCCAGGGATAGATTATAGACAAAATAGAATCAAATATTAGGGTAGTAAATTATATAAGAGATTTGTAATATTATTGTTTGGACATATATGATTTCAAAGTGTGGACATGGTAGAAGAGATTGTCGCATTTTATAAGTGAGATGAGTAGAACACTTATAATTTTTCAAAAGAATCATTTGGTGTGAAATTTTTCACATCTGAAACGACACTAAAATGGTTCATTATCAATTATTAAAGATTATATGTTTACAATATGGACATAAAATTTGTTTTTTAGAAGTTTTGTGTCATATTAATCTATTATTATTTTAGTTTACCCCTAGTAATCTCATTTTTACCTTAAATGCAGTATATAATTTTTTTCTATTTTAATTAATTATTATTGTTAAAAAATAATTAAAAGTTATTATATAATAAATTTTATTTTTATTCCATATATGGAAGATATTTTTAGATATCAATTTACATATTTTTTTCAATTTGTTTAAAAATTAATCTGGCAGATTTATTACGAAAGTGGGTTTTAAAAAACAAAATGTTCAAAAGTTTACCTAGTTTTTATATCAAAATTCAATATGAATTTGATTAAAATAACCTAATAATAGTATTAATAAATATATAATCTAAATAATTTTACATTAAATACAATTTAATTTAAAAATTATCTTTTTAAATATTTTAAATCAAAAATATGTTTTTAATAAAAAGTAGTATTATTCATTGTTCATCCAAATGTGATTATTTCTAAAAAAATGTCACCCTATTATAATTTAGATATGATGACTTCAGAAAATTAATTTAATTTTATAAAATAATTTTTTAGAAATTTTAAAAATTAAATATAAATTATTTTCACAAAGCATGAATAAACCATTTTTTTGAAAAAAATATCAAATTTACATAAAACGCTTCTATTTATTTTAAATGATATTTTTTTTAATTGATTGATAAATATTTAACGTGTGTATAATATATATATATTTCATAATTTTCAGACCTACTGATACCTAAAAATGTTACAGCTAAGTTATTTTGGTAATGTTTAAATAATTATAATTTAATATATTATTTCGTTTCTTTTTAACCTACTTTTCTGTGTTGTATATGTTATCAAACATATACTCATTTTTTTAAATTACTTAATATTTTTATAGTGAATATAACTACCTATTTATTAAAATTTAATAAATATTAAAAATATTTTTTCTATCACTACATAGGTCTTTACATTCTTTCATCCCTTTAGAAATTGCTTTTGCACAAGTTTATTCATTTACTAAACAAGTGGGGATATATTTCCTTCATAAAATTTGTTGTTTACCATGTTACATATTCAAAAATATGGTTTTTTCAAAAAACCCTATCTTATTTAATAATATTATTCTATAATACATTATCTCTATGGTAAAAATATGCACTATTTTTTCATCATAATAAGTGTTCTCTTCAAACTAAATAACTTTATGGCTCAATAAATGAGATGAATCCAACACATACATCCTTAACATTGAAACATTTAATAAATTTTGTACCTATGATTAAATAAGAGGTGCATCCCCTATGTAGTAAACTAATCCAATTTTCTCTATAATTTAATTCAATCCAATAAACTATGGACATAGTTATCCATATTTACTAAAACACATAAAACTTTCCCATAGAGAATATATAGGAAAAAAATATCACATGCCCTGAAATAATGGTCCCTCATCATATTATCCATAAAAAAATTCTTCCTTTTTCGATAATTAATTAGGTGTATCTAACTTATTTTAACCTTCTTTACCATTTCCTCTACTAACTCTACTCCTAACAACATCCATTATCCTATTTCTAGAAAAAAAAGTTTTCATTAAAAACTGATTTATATATAATGCATCAAAATGATCCATATGTATACTGTAATGAAACATTTTATTATAACAATCCTCAAGAAAATAAATATGTTGTTATGAAAAACCCTATTAATCTATTGATGTAGAAAGAAGCATGTATTCCAAGGTATGAATTATTTGTTCGGATAGTCCATCAACCTGAGGATGAAAATCTATAAAAAAATTAATTCATTATCCAATTACATAAAAAGGAATTTTAAATAATTTGGAGTGAACATGGGATTATAGTATAATATAATGCGAAGAGGAACTCATTGTAACCAGACTATATCCTTGAGGTAAAGTTTATAATGTTGATCTGAAGAAATAATATCTTGAATTGGATAGAAAACTGAATATTTACTTAGTCAATCAAAAATAAAACAAATCATATTGTTACCTTGATAATTATTTTGAAATCCCACCATGAAATAAATTTATAAATTTTTCTATTTTCACTCTCTCACTAGAAAATGTGAAATAAATACCTTTGGAAATTTATTTCTTCTTTAATGCGCTAAAAAGTCAAACATTTAATGGTATGGTTCAAAATATCAATCTATATTCAATCCCAATAAAGATACTCCAAATGGTCTCTTTTACATCTTATTGATACCTAGATGAATGTAATGTGGAGAAATATGGGAGTCCGTAAAAAATATTTTCTTCAACTTGGACTCACAAGACATATAAAATCTTTTTCCAATTATTATAATTCTTTTTTCCTTAATATGTAAATCCATATACTTACCATTCATTATTGATTTTACCTTTTTCTACAAATCATAATATATTATCTCTTTATGACAAATTTGACAGGATGACAACTTAAAACAATTGATATAAGTCTCTTACATCCAAAAATTCATGGCTTAAATTCATCAAATCATTAAAAATGGAATTTTAAAAATTTAACATGGTTAATTTATAATTATATTTTCAACTTCAATAATTGGCTACTTTTTTTATTCTATAGGATGATAATGAATCACACTTTTAACCATCTTTTATGTCACATGATTAATTACTTATCAGTGAATAAATTCTTGAAACATTTTTCATCATTATATATTTCACTTGTTAATTAATACAAATGGTTCATCGATGCTTTTTAAGAAAAAATAAAGTATCTAATTTTAGATCATGTGTAAGGTATTTTATTTCATGCGTCTTCATCTGATGTGTGGAATATGAAAAGACGTGATCATTAAGAATTAAGACACAACTGATTTCCATCAAAGAAGAATATCTTTATAATAAAACATCACCAATTATGGAAGTTAGGGACAATAATAGAGCATTACCAAATATTATCTTTATTTGATAAAAAATATCACATTATTATTTCTAAATGAACCTAAATCCCTTTCACGTTGACTTATTTTGTATCTCAGTAATCTAACAAAACAAAAAATCTCTATGAAATATCTATTAGTTGGGCACTTTTAAACAACTTGTTCTTCAGTAGGGATAACTGTTTTCCCATATTTATAAAAAAAATCTACAGAATCAAATTTTTTGAGACCAAATTCATACTTAATAAATTTAACATAGAGTGTCTTTTCATTTATGGGTTGAAAATAATTCCTTATGTGCCTTTAATGTCCCCCCATTGTTTTATAATATATCAAAATATCATCTATAAAAAACCAATAATATTATCAAATAAATCATGGAAGTATCTTTTCATATGATCCATAAGTAGATCAATTTTATTAAATATCCCAAAGGGAATACCGATTAGATAATAATGCCCATATAAAGTGAGTAATACTTCTCTGGAATTTTATCATCTATCACATTCAATGGATGGTACCTGAATCTCATATAATCCATTGAAAAATACTAATCTCCCTATATATGATGAATAAAATCATAAATATTGGGAAAAGAATACTTTTTATTAATAGTGATGTCTATCATGGCTCTATAATCAATGAAAATCCTTATATAACCATCCTTTATTTTCAAAAGTAAAATAAAGTCACCCCATGGTTAAATTATAGGTATAATGAAATAATTATCAATAATTATTGAAACATATTTTTCAATTCAACAAGTGAAAGTTGATCCATTTGATAAGGGGGTCTGAAATAATATTATCATCACACACTAAATCAATAGTATACTCAACCTCCTGGTTATGAATAGCCATAGGATAATAATCTAGAAAAAACATTTATAAATACATTTATTATCTATAATTTAAAAATATGATTTTTTTTTCTTTTCAATAACATGTGATAGGTAACATTTACTTCTATATGTAATAAATTTATCCACTTCATGTTAGGTTATTGAAGGTATAAATTATTAAATAAGACATTATTGTATTTCAAATCTATTTTGGCATGATAAAAAAAATTATTTCTTTTCAAAAACTGATATCAAACTTCACTATGGGATGTTCATCATGATTTTCATAAAAGACTGTCCCATTAATAATAATAAGATAATTATTATTAATCTTGGATTATTTAATACTTTATTCAACGGTTTATATCAAAAGATCTATTTATATTCATCAGGTGATATTCCCAATTTATTTGTAAATCTCTAATAAATTAATGAATGTGATGATCTAGAGTCAAACAAGGTATCTGGAAAATTTTAATAATCTAGTAGAATACCTATAACAAATTCCTTTGATGGACCTAAATCAACCATTGTAGTAGAAAATTGATTTTAAACAACATTTTTAATTTGAACTTATTGATTTCCACCGTCGGTAACAAACTTCAGACACACATTGAAATAACTCCTTAACTCATTTCAATTAAAACATCTTTGTATTGGATTTTCATTTGTTTTCTAATCATTTTCCATGAATTCATGATCCATATAACCAAAATTTTTATATCCAATGAACATCAAAGACATTATAAGACATTCTCTAGTAATATTTTTACCGTGCTTCTCCCAATATGGGAACATTTTTTCTTACCTCCATAATTATTTGATTAATTTTTCCTATAGTCTACTTACTAGACCTATTCCTTTGATTGTTCTCAAGGGATTAACAAGAATAAAAAATCTCCATTTCTATCTTCTCATCCCATCAAAAAATTTTCTCATAATATTTTAATTCATAAGATTCTAATTATATTTGATATATTTTCTCTAATATTGAGTAAAACAGATTAATCATACTATTTATACCATGAATAAAATTTCATACATATATTACCAATTAGTTAAAGATTAATAAATATACAACCACTGAAGTTCACTCCTTTTTTATCGATTCCAAGAATTTTTTCCCATCCTATGTTGAAGATACTTATGAAAATATTTCTCAAGAAAAATATTCTTAAATTTATCACATTAAATAGAATCATTATCATATATTTATCTAATATTATTAACCATCGACCACAACTAGTTGTCCTAACCTTGAAAATGATAAATATAATGAGTTACCTTTTGGTGATATGAATAACCCAAGATATCAAATAGCTTTTCCAAGGATTTAATTTTCCCTTAATATATCACAAGGTTAGATGGTCATTATAATGATGGTGGATTTTGTCTTATAAAATGCTTCACTACTGACATGTTCATTAATTGTAGATCTAAAATCTCCCTAGAATATATACCACCATGATTTAAATCCTATGTAAACTAATCCATCCCCAAAACAAACTTCTCAGTTCGAATTATTATAATTTTTTTATAATAATTTGAAATAATATCTTCTAAATTATTCATTCCTACTACAAAATCATTGTTTTCTCTATGAATAACCATTCTAAAAAATATATATATTTGATGAATAAACATGGTAATATTTAATTTACATATTATTTAAAACATCTATAATGTAAAATAATTCAAGGTAAATATATTTATATTATCCTAACCAATAATTTTATATGATCCTTTCACTCATACCAACTATAAGGAAAAAACCTTAAATTTTTCATAATCTAGTGTGTTTAGACTATAAATAACATTCTATCATTCCCATAGATCCTTTATGTAAAGATTTTTATAAACATAATACTTAAATCATACATAAAAAACCATATATTATAATGTGAAAACATTAGAATAATTTCCAATTTTTAAAAAATATTTTTTTATAAAATAAAAAGATTTTTATTTTATTAATAATGAATTACGTTTCAATCATGGTGTTGGTTAGCCATACATACGCATGAGTAACATTTCCATTTTTCAATGATAATTATAGAATGTAGTTATTTATTAAATTATATTAAAATAATCAAAAATAATATCATAAATATTACATTATTTCATTTAATATACATATATATTTCATCCAAGTGATGTGGTGGTGATAAAAAATAATCACATCGCTTTGGGGAAGGCACTAGTCCAAACGCTGCACGAACAACATTATGTTTTTTTATTGAGTTGGAAAGTAAGAACAAAAATGATATATAATCTCCCCATAATGGTAATAATGTCATTAATACCATTAATATTTCTTTTATATCACACATATTCATTAAATTAATTGGTATTTCCTTTCATGTAAGGTGTTAGTGAAGAACAAATCACATCATGTTGGGTTTTAGGAGTCGATCTTACACACAAGTGACGTTATTGTATCTTCCACAGAATTAAATTTTAAAAATTATTATATGGTATAATATTTAAATAATAATAAATTGTAAATACCTGGATTTTTCCTTGTACTTTTTTTATTATATGAAAATATTACGAGTCTGCGAAAATTAACGGCGCATGATTCTGAGGCCAAGTGTGCCCAAAATGAATTTATGAACCTTTTTACGGGTACGTTCAGCAAACGCATGAAAGTAATTTTTTAACTTTTGAATTGGTGCTCGAAATTGAAATTTGATGACACCGTTGAACTCGTACCACCGATATTTTCTTAAGGGAACCTTTACCTCGACCGCAGTAGGTCGAGGGTGGAAGTTAGATTTTCAGTTTTTCGTGGGAAAGTTAAAAAAATAATAAAAATAAAACTATTAACTTTTATTTTAATTTTTCTAAAACCTCCCATTTGAATCTTGACCATGAGGACCACCCGACCCTACACCTCTCTTTTAATGTGAGGTAACTCTTGGAATTATCCCAATTAATGTGCCAACATTAATCGATCAATTAATTAACTTAATCTTAATTATGTTGGCTTCTCACCTCTCGTGATGGGGAATCGTTGACAAAGAAGATTTTTGGGAGGAGAGAACTTGGGAGAGACTTTGGGAGAACCTCTCTAATAAATAATGAACCTCCGAATCAAGAATGAGGAACTGACGCTCGATCTCGGGTCTGAAGTGTGTTGCTGGAGCAACGAACCTTGGCGTCTACATCGACTTCATCTTCTTCCTCACGCCATCTCCAAAAAATGATTAAGGTGGGGAATTTAGTTCAATTAATTCTTTGTGGTAATTAGTTGCTTCATTCTATGAACTGCATGCTATCGATCTAATGCAGAGGGTGTGGGCCAAACAAAGATGGCATGATCCTTCCTCTCCCTCTTTGTTGATGTGTTCTTTGCGGTCAAATCAACGGTTGAGTGGAACCCGACCACGTCGTTGACGACCAACGCCGGCAGGGTCTAGGAGGCGGCCAGCACACCGGCCGGCCGCGATGACGGTGGTGGCGCAACCGCACCACCGAAGTAGGCCATGGCCCGTGGGCTCTGTGGAACTGAGGCAGTGCGCGTTCACGCCGCCGGCTGAGGAGGAGGTCGCGGCTGCGGAGCCCCAGGAGCGCACCAGGGTGGCTAGAAACTTTCCGACCGTGGGAGGAAAGCGGCATCATCACACCACAGAAAGGGGAGCTTGTTGGTTGCGTCAAGCTAAGCAGGACCTTCTTTGGCGGGTCCCACGTTCCAATAGGTGGTGCCATATGGCGCTGCTGGGTTGGTCAAACCCGAATGGTCCAACTGGACTATTCGAAATTCCGGGGGGCGCCTCCCCCTAGGTAGCAGCTTGGGCTGGTCCCACCATAGTGGACCGTACCCAGCCGAGCAGGCCGAACCCCATGAGCCTCTCCTAGTGGGCCGCGCAGAGCGGGCCGCACCGACTGGGCCGCGCCTAGCACGGGTTGGGCCACCCCCTTCTCGAGTCAGTCCGAACCATGTCCCAGAGATCCAGGCCCACCACAAATCATCCCATCCAGGCCAAACCTGGAGTAGGTTAGGTCAACCCGAACCGAGTCTGGTCAGATCGGACCTAGGCCTATCAGGACCTAGATACGTCTTTTGGCCATTTCTTGAGAACCGAGCATCCGTTTGACGAACCGTCTGTGGAATCTGAATCCTTGGATCAAGATGATCCCTTTTTAATACCCCGCTTAAGTTTTCGATAATGTTAGAGTAGAGCCTGGTTAGATCGCACCCGAATCCAACTGGGCCCTCAGAACAGAAACACTAATAACTTAAAGACCGAGCGTCCAATTGAAACGTCGTCAGTTGGGTTGGGTCCATTTTGACGTGACGGACCTTCCTGATACTTATTCATGGGACTTTGTGGAAATTTAAGTATTAAACGATGGTTTGAGAAGCGGAACCTCCTGGAATCAAGCATGCTCAGTGTGGGAACCCTGTGGCTGTATGTACTTGAAGAATCTTCTGATCCTATGTAGGTCATCTTCAGATCCTGTGTGGGTCAGCATATACCAATCCTTTGTGGGTTATCTACAGATCCTATGTGGGTCATCTTTGGATCCTGTTTGGGTCATATTTGGATCCTGTGTGGGTCATCTTCGATCCTGTGTGGGTCAACAGCAGAGCTTCTCGACAAAGTAAGATGATCTAGAAATATAGATAATCATTTATACTTTTGTACTTAATTTATACATGTAGTGAGCTGAGTATTTACCTTTGTGGTACACTTATGTGTGGTGATACATTCGTGGTAATCTTCTGTGTGGTGTTACCTTTGTGGTACTTACCTTCATGTTATTACCTTCGTGGTATTCTTTCCTTTGTGGAATAGTTGTGCTTTTGGATAAAGAGTCAGGCCTTGAGTTTCCTCATGAACAAGATGAGTTTACTTGAAAACTTAGGTATATGTATGGGAATATACCTAATTAGGGTTGACTATTTCTTTGTGCTTTGTAATTGTGTTCTTGCTTTGTGGTTTATCCTTTGTGGATTTTGAGAGACCTTCAGGGGTCTCAGGGTCCCTACTGAGTATTGTTATACTCACCCCTGCACGGGCTATGCTTGCACCTTATTGTGTCTTGTGCAGACGATGAACATCATTGATTGAGGCTAAGGGTGCCAGGATTGGAGGCTGCTCAGAGGTGGACCATTAGATGAGATGTATCGCAGAGGCGACAGTTCGAGATTTGTACCTACCCATTAGGTGGTATTCTTGGCGGGCGTTCATAGGATATGTTTTCTGTTTTACTTGTATATTATAGTTGGTATTGTATTTTGGTCCCCTTTACTTTATGTACTCATTCTTTTTACTATATTGTTTACATGTGCTTGTATCTACCTGTGTGCTTGGATTCTGTGAGTTTGCAGGTTAAAAATGAAATGCCTTCCCGGTTTTAGAGATATGAGTTTCTGGTGCTTATCGCCAACCCCTGGCCTATGGAAGGTGGGCTTGAGGTAATCACAGCACGAGCCCTGGGGGACGGTTCGTGAAAAATTGTAATCAGAGGATCCGGTTCTACCGAAGAACTTGGAATCTGATCTTTTAGTCAGTAATAGTGTTAGGTGTTATGAGTGTGGTTATTAGTTTGGGAAATCCATTTTTTGTGAAGTGGCCGACGTATCCATACACCAAGACCATGAATTCTGATTTCTGACTCAGTGCACAAAAACAATGATTGTGTGAGTGTTTTTGAAAAAATTTCTTTGTGATCTCTTTGAGTCAACTCACCATGTATCACTTATTGAATGTGGAGAACCTGTTTATTTTTAGGATGCCTCCATGCAGACAGCCATCCAGGGTTCCATGTAGAGTACATGATGATATCCCACCAAATGAAGAGGCTTTAGTGCAGGGCCCCCTTGTGGTAGTTGTACCATCGGGTGGTGTACCAGCAGCACCACTACTCATTGGGTAGCTGATGCCACCAGCACCAGTAGAAGAGAGTGCATGCCTATTGAGCGTGTTACATGAGTTTTAGGGCCATAAACCACCGAGGTTCTAGGGAGAGATGGATCTACATATGGCTGAGTACTGGATGGAGTTCATGGTTAGAGTTCTTCGACTGGTAGGGACACCAACTGATCTCATGGTGATCCATGCCACCAGTCGTCTTCAGGCAGCAACAGGAAGATAGTGGAGCTTGATGCTCTAGGTCATGATGACGCGACTCTCATATGGGTGGAATTCTAGAGACTTTTCAGGGCATAGTTAATCCCAGTGACCTTACGTTGTGTACTTTTATAGGAGATTCTCCACTTGTAGTAGGGCAGTATGACCATGGCTTAGTATTCAGTGAGGTTCACCGACCTCTCACACCACTCCACTAACATGGTGCGGGGCCCTTTCTTCATGGCCTGAACCTTCGAGTAGGGGTTCATATGGGAGATTAGAGATTATATGATTTCTATCAGCATCCCAACATAGGTGATGGTATTAGAACGAACACTCTTAGTGGAGATCTTCCTTGATGAGCATTCACCGGTAGAGTGACCCACCACCAGACATTATTTAGAAGTGTCATCTGTATCTGGAAGCAGACAGATGATGTAGAGGTCCAAGAGGACTAGACCAACAGGTGGAAAACCATAGGATACCGGTTCAGTTGTGAGAGGCTCTCGAGACAGAGCAGGACAGGCGAGGAGCAGGCAGTGTTACTCGTGTAGTGAGCAGGGTCACATGGCTCGCAACAGCTCGACCTGCCATACAGATGACCAACAGACGGTCGAAGGACTTCCTGGGCAGAGGTGGAGATTTGATCTAGGAGGTCCACAGGAAGTTGAGTCTTACAACCATGGCACTCTGGAGATGATTCGAGGTACGATCTATGTCTACTCCATCTTAGTTGCAGTACTTATAGACACATGTTTTATTCACTCTTTTATTGACACAACCCTTGTTCGGATATTGGAGATTCTGATGGAGCCTTTGGCTCGATCCTTACAGCTAGAGACTCTTATGAAATAGAATTCTAAGATTAAACACTGGTGTTGGAAGTTTGAGCTTACTCTAGAAGGCAAGAGCTTCTGCTGGCATCTCCTAGTAGCGGCATCGAGGCCTTATGACGTCATCTTGGGTATGGACTAGTTATCCATAGTCCATGCTCAGATTGACTATTTTAGGCACAAAAGTACAGTGTGTCTACATGTATGGGATAAGTTTTTCATTCACCAGTGAGAAGGGAACATTTACAGCATAGTTTGGACTTACCTGGAGGAGGGTTCAGCCGATCACTCATCAGTTGGATAGCCTTGCCCTCTGAGCAGTTGATGTTGAGATTTATAGTTATCCTGTAGTGGTAGACTAGTACGCTAATGTTTTTTTATGATGTTCTGAGTCTACCCCCTCATAGAGAAGTGGAATTTTATGTTGACTTGTACTCAGGGATGGTAATGATATCTAGACCATCATATAGGATGGATACCGCGGATCTTCGAGAGCTTCAAGTACAGCTAGAGGACTTGTAGAGCAAGGGGTTCATTAGGCCCAGTGTTTCTCCTTGGTCATCCTCAATTTTGTTCACCAAAAATTTGGTTGGGAGTTTGAGACATTTTGTGGACTATCGGTATCTAAACCAGGTGATCGTGAAGAACATGTACCCACTACCGAGGATTGATGATCTTTTTGATCAGTTGAAGGGAGAATTGTGGTTTTCAAATATAGATCTCAGATTATGTTATCACCAGCTCAGGGTATGAGACAAGGATGTGTAGAATATGACCTTCATATGTCGTTATGGCCATTATGAGTTCTTGGTTATGCCATTCGGTGTGACCAACACCCCACCAGTGTTCATGGGACTCATGAACAGAATCTTCCATCCATGCCTTGATCACTTTGTGGTAGTCTTCATCGATGACATCCTGATATACTCAGGGATGGAAGAGGAGCATGCCTATCACCTACAGATAGTTCTGGATACACTATGAGAGAACCAGATTTATGGTATTCTCTCGAAGTGCCAGTTCTGGGTCTGAGAGGTTCACTTCCTGGGACATTTCTTCTTGGAGGATGGAGTTGTGGTGGGTCCAGAAAAAACTGTGGTTTTGCTTTCTTGGGATCCACCCAAGAGTGTGACGGAGGTACAGAGTTTCTTGGGTTTGGCTGGTTACTACCGTAGATTTGTGCCAAACGTTTCTAGAGTTTCGACACCCTTATCATCATTAACGAAGAAGGGGAAACCCTTCGTGTGGTCGAAGAGATGCCAGTGGAGTTTTCAGAAGCTGAAGTAGAGACTAACGAGTGCCCCCATATTGATGCTACCAGAGGATGGCGTTGGGTACGTAGTCTACTAAGACACATCAGGGACCAGGCTTGGATGTGTCCTAATGTATGAGTGATCAGTGATCGCTTATGGTTATTGATAGGTGAGACATCATGAGTAGAACTATGCTACCCATGACCTAGAGTTAGTAGTAATGGTCTTCTCCTTGAAGTTGTGAGGACATTACTTTATTGGAGAATGTTTTATAGTTTACTTTGATCACAAGATTCCCAGGTATATATTCTCTCATAGGGACCTGAACTTGAGACATTTCCATTGTCTTGAGTTCCTTCAGGACGATGACTTCAAGATAGTCTATACTCCTAGGAATGATAATGTAGTAGCAGATGCACTCAGTAGGATATTTGGTATACAGTTACTGAGTGAGGAGATGGAGAAGCTATCTACTTTACGGATATCATATGTGGATTGAGATTGAGAAGCTTATCTTCAGTCTCTAACAGTCACTCCCCCACTCCTTCAGCAAGTCATGGAGGTGTGTCTTGGAGACACTAACTGCGAGGCTTGAAATGCTCAAATATCCACAAGACAGGAACCTGAAGGATTTTATGAAGGTGGGGAGCATGTCATCCTCTTAAGAAGACATACTATGGTACATATGGCGCTACACCGGGAAGTTTTGAGGGAGTATCATATGCCCCCTCTAGTGGTACATCCAGTAGTGGTGAAGATGTACCAAGACCTCCAACGACAGCACTGGTGGTCGGGAATGAAGAAAGCAGTGGCATAGTTTGTCTCACGGTGTCTTAGTTTTTAGCAAGTGAAGGTAGAGAATCAGGTTCTAGCAGGATTAGTTTAGCCACTAGAGGTTCCAGAGTGGATGTGGGATGTAATTTACATGGACTTTGTGACAGGACTTTCACGCACGTCCAAGGGACATGATTCCATCTGGTTGATCATTGACCGACTCACCAAGTCGGCCCAATTACTACCTATCAAAGAGTAGGGGTCCGTAGAAAGCTTGGGACGCCTCTACGTATAGAAGATTGTATGGATTCATGGAGGTCCCTCAACAATTGTCTCCAATCGTGATGTACATTTTACTTCTCGACTATGGAAGGGGTTTCTGGAGGCGTTCGGGACTCAGCTTCAATTGATCACCGCATTTCATCCTCAAAAATAAAGTCAGACAGAGCGAACCATTCAGACCCTTGAGTACATGATGCGTGCTTGCGTCCTTGATTTTAGCCACAGCTGGGAGGATGACTTTCCCTTGATGGAGTTCACATACAACAATAGCTAGCACTCCACCATCGGTATGGCACCATTCGATGCTTTGTATGGTCGGCCATAAAAATCTACTATGTGTTGGACTAACCCCAGGGAGTCATCACTCATGGGACCAGAGATGGTGTGAGCTACCATGGAGAAGGTAAAGATCATCCAAGAGTAGATGAAGACTACATAGAGTAGGCAGAAGTTGTATGTGGATAGGAGAATGAGACCTCTCGAGTTCAAGGATGGTGACCATGTCTTCCTATGGTTCTCACTTCAACGTGGTTTTCAAAGATTTTGTCGAGGATGAAAGTTATCTCTGAGGTTCATCGGACCCTTTCAGGTCCTCAGCAGAGTTAGCGAGTTGTCATACTACTTAGCTCATCCCCCTCAGTTGCACCGGGTGTAATAACTTTTCCACATATCTCAGCTGAGTAGATATATACATGATCCTTTTCACGTTATTGACTGGGGTGAGCTAGACATCGAGGATGGCACGACATTTTTGGAGGTTCCAGTAGAGATTGAGGATCGATAAGAGAGAGTCCTTCATGGGAAATCGATGCCTCTGGTGCATGATTGTTGGCAGCACGGGAACCTCCAGAAGAGCACATGGGAGCAGGAGGCTCAGATTCTTGCTCAGTACCCCCACTTGTTTTTCTAGTTTGTGTTTTGGATTTTAGAGAATAAAATCCCTATGTTGGGGAGAATTTAAAGACCCGGATTCTTCCATGTAATGTTTTTTATTATATGGAAATATTACGAGTCTGTGAAAATTAACGGTGTATGATTTATGAGGCCCGGTGTGCCTGAAATAAATTTCTAAACATTTTTACGGGTACATTCAATAAACACGTGAGCAGCATTTTGTAACATTTGAACCGGTTCTCGGAATTGAAATATGAGGACACTGTTAAACTCATAGCACCGATATTCTCTTAAGGGAACCTTCATCTTGACCGTAGTAGTTCAAGGGTGGAAGTTGTTTTTCCAGTTTTTTTTGGCAGAGTTAATAAAAATAAAAATAAAACAATTAACTTTTATTTTTATTTATCTGAAACATCCCATTTAAATCTTGATCGTGGGGACCACCCAACCAAAAACCAATATTTTAATGAGAGGTAACTCTTGGAATTCCCCCAATTAATGATCCAACATTAATTAATAAATTAATTAACTTAATCTTAATAATGTTGGATCCTAACCTTTCATGGTGGGGAATCATTGGAAAAAAAGAGTTTCGGGAGGAGAGAACTTGGGAGAGCCTTTGTAAGAACCTATCCAATGAATAAAAAACCTCCTGATAAAGAACGAGGAACCGACGTTCGAGCTCGGGTTAGAAGCATGTTGCTGGAGCAACGAACCTTGGTGTCTACATCAACGTCATATTCTTCCTCACACCATCTCTAATGAAAAATTGATGTAGGAATTTTTTCTCAATTCACTCTTTATGGTAATTCATTGCTTCAATCTACGAACCACCTGCTATCGATCTAACGCGAAGGTTGCGGGACAAACAAACATGGCATGATCCCTCTGCTTCCTCTTTTTGATTTGTTCTTCATGGGCGAATCAACGGTTGAGTTGAACCCGACCATGCTACCAGTGACTGATGTCGGCAGGGTTTGGGCGGCGGTCGGCACACCGGCCGCCCACGATGACAGTGGCGATGCAACCATGCCGCCGAAGGAGGTTGCGGCCCGTCGGCCACAGCGGTGGAAGGTGGTGGCCGACACCTTGACCTACAGCATGGAACCGGGGTTGCACACGTCTGCGCCGCCGGCTAAGCAGGAGGTCGCAGCTGTTGAGCCACGGCGGCGCACCAAGGTGGCCATAAACCGGCCGACCGCAGGAGTACAGTGGTGTTATCGCGCCGCTGGACGAGGGAGCTGACAGGATTTACGGCTGGCTGCGTCAGCCCGAGTAGGAACCACTCTGGTAGGTCTCGTGTGCCAGTAGTTGGTGCCACATGGTGTCGTCGGGTTGGTCAAACCCAAACGGTCCAACTAGACCGTTCGGAATTTCGGGGGCACCTCACCCCGGGTAGCGGATTGAGTGGGTCACGCCACGGCGGACCGCACCCAGCTGAGAGGGCCGGTCCGGACCACGGCCCAACAGGTCGGGCCCACCAAAACCAGCCCATCTGGGCTAGACCTCGACCGGTTCGGGTGGGCCCAGGCCAGGATGACCGGACCCGGGCCCATCAGGACCCAGATACGTCTTTTTGGCCATATCTTGAGAACTGAGCATCTGTTTGACGAACTGTCTACGGTGTCGGAATCCTTGGATCGATAAGGTTATTTTGGTGTACTCCACTTGATTTTTGGATAAAGTTAGAGTATGGATAGGTTTAATTGAACCCGAATCCAACCGAGGCCTCGAAACGGAAACGCTAATAACATACAAACCAGGCGTCTGATTGACACGTCGTCCATCGCGTTGGGTCCCTTTTGATTTGACAGACCTTTGTGATACTTCTTTGTGGGAGTTCATGGAATTTTAAGTATTGAAAAATGACATGAGTAGAGGACCCTATCATAATCAATAATGCTTAATGCGGGAACCGTGTGGCTGGCTGTACTTGAAGAATCTTCAGATCCTGTGTGGGTCATCTTCAGATCCTGTGTTGGTCAGCATCTACTGATCCTGTGTGGGTCATCTAAAAATCATGTGTGGGTCTTCTTCAGATCTTGTGCAGGTCATATTCAGATCTTGTGTGGGTCATCTTTGATCCTATGTGGGTCAACATCAGAGCTTCTTAATGAAGTAAGATTATCTAGCAATATAGATAATCATCCATACTTCCGTACTTAAGTTACACTTGGTGTGAGCAGAGTCATTACCTTTGTGGTACACTTCTGTGTGGTGATACATTTTTTGTACTCTTCTGTTTGGTGATGCCTTTTTGGTACTCTTTTGTGTGGTGTTACCTTTGTGGTACTTACCTTGGTGGTGTTACCTTCGTGGTATTCTTTCCTTCGTGGAACTGTTGTGCTTTTAGCTAATGATTTTAACATTGTGTTTCCTCCTTAACGAGATGGGTTTACTTCAAAACTTAGGTATATGTATGATCATATACCTAAGTGGGGTTGAATATTTCATCGTGATTTGTAATTGTGGCCTTTCTTTGTGTTTTATCATTTTTGGATTCTGAGAGACCTTCAGGGGTCTCGGGGTCCCTACTGAGCATTGTTATACTCACCCCCGCACGGGCTATGCCTGAAACTTGTTGTGTCTTGTGCAGATGATGGACAGCATTGATTGAGGCTGAGGGTGCTAGGACTGGAGGCTGCTCGGAGGTGGACCCTTAGACGAGACGTACCACAGAGGTGACAGTTCGAGAGCAGTACCTACCCTTCAAGTGGGATTCTTGGCGGGCGTTCACATGAGCTATTTTCAGTTTTACTTGTACTTTTCAATATGGCTTTTATTCTGGCCCCCTTTACTTTCTGTACCCACTCTTTTTTCTATATTGTTTACTTGTGCTTGTATCAATCTTCGTGATTGGATTTTGTGAGTTTTCAAGTTAAAAAGGCAATGCCTTCCCAGTTTTAGGAATATGCCTTTCTGGTACTTGTCTCCAACCCCTAGCCTATGGAAGGCGGGTTTGGGCTAGTCATGGCATAGGCCCCGGGGGATGGGTTGTGACATAAATTGTTTAAAATTTCATGTATATAATTCAAATACATGGTTATGAAAAAACCTATGAGAGGTGATGATGGAAACTAAAAGACATTAGTTCGCTAGTCAATATTCTGCCACACACAAGAATGATGATTTTATATACCATTTGATGGTAGAGGATATTTATTCTACTTATTATATTAATATAATGAAATCTATGATTATTGGGTATATTATTTTCATTATATATTAATGAAAAATATAATTGTAGGAGGTTGAGGAAGAAAAAAAATAAATATGTTCATTCCAAAATGTTGCCACTTTTGGGAAAACATCTTTTGGTTTGCAAGAAAATCATTATTGGTTTAATTTATGACCGAATAGAGATTCTAGTATGAGGTAATATTTGTATATAATTTATTTGGGTAGGTATTTTCTAATACAAAGGGTTTTTTATTTATGAATAGGTTAGGATAGTGGGTGGACTTTTGTAAGTGATGTGAGAGGCACACTTGTATTATTTTGAAAAGAATCAATCCCTCCCATGTATTTATCCCAAAAATGACTATAAATGGTTGATTATATATACTTAAATTTTATTGGGTATAAATATATACATCTAATGGGGCTTTGAAATAATTTGGGTAATTTTTGACCATTATGCTTTTTGTTTAACCCCATGGTAAACCCATTTTTACCTTCACTAAGGTAAACCATTTTTACTATTTTTACTATTCATTATGGAAAAAAATATGACCTAATTATAGAATATAAATTATTATTATTTAAAATATTGAATCCATTTTTAAAAATTAAATTCCAATAATTAAAATTTTATAATTTAAAATTAATCCTAGAGACATGATGAGAAAAATGGGTTTTCAAAGATACAAGGATCAAAAGTATACAAATTTTATATATTAAACATCAACAAGAATATAATTAAAATTATAAAAAATATATTAATAGAAATAGTATTTAACTAATTTTAATTTCAAAAAAAATAAATATTTTTTCCTTGTTAAATTATTTAACGAATAAATATTAATTTTCCATTATTCATTGAAATATGAATGTTTCATAAAAATCCAAAAAACATTAACCCTAATAAAATTTTTATATTTTGACATCAATAATAATGTTCATTATAAAAGATAAATTTTATATAGGTGGTAAAAACTACTTTTAAAATATCTTCACAAGGATTAAATAATATATCTTTTAGAAAAATACATTTTTCAGAATATATATTTTTTTCTTTAAAATGATTCTCATTTTATATTTAATAGACATATAACTAAGTAACATGTGTAATAAATATATGCTATTAAACAAATAATCCTTTTTATATTAAAAAATACTCAACATTTTTACAATTAATATAACTATAAAATTCATAAATATTAATAAACTATTAAAATGTTCTATTCTATAACTACCTAAGTTGTTACAAGGTTACTTTCTCCGGACCCATTCTAGAATCTGTGTCAAGACATAACACATGAACTACCTACTTTGAAAAAATTCCAAAAAGAAAATCTACTTGAACCATATAACACATATGTCCCATGGAATGTACCTTTTACTTAGGTAAATACCTCATCAAGTATCACGACCCATCCTGACATGCTCATAGAGGTCCATCATGTCTCCCCGACCAATCCTTATAAAATTTGGAAAGGTAAACCATGGACCTTGGCCCATCCATGAAGGTTCTAGGGAGTTCAACCTTAATCACACCTGCCCACTGCTATTGTTACTAAGGATGAAAAACAATCCACTCTATCACATCCCCATAGGTTCTATAGAAGCCAGTTTTCAAGTATCACGACCCATACCTATTTACTATGGTAGGTCATTATATGTAGGTGTTTAACATACATAGTAAAATAAATCATGGTGTGTATCCTATCTCAAAAATTAATAACTCGCCATTTGGTAACTCATCACATTGGACATTTTCTATTGAAAAATTTTCTACCTAGTTCTATCAGAATTGTCCCACCCACCAGGGGTTCATCAATTCCATCAGAACTATCCACAACATTAATACTATGACAAAACATATTTAGTTTAAATGAACAAAAATTCATGAAGCTATACTAATGCGGCACATGAAAATAAAATCAACCATCCACTAAGAGGCTCAAATAAAGTAATGGGCCCAACCTAAAATTGATTCATTATTTACTACATCACAGCTATGAAAAACGCTGTATGTGTTCATCTAGGAACATACTCTATTCCCAAAAAACTATATCACTTTAAATTTTATATATACAAAATTATAATTATTCAAAATTAGGTAAATAATTAAAAAAATAGTAATAATGTCTCAAGACTCACCTAACGGTCCAAAAATCCAACTAGAGGTCCATGAAAACCATAAATAAACCAAAAATAACCTTCTTAAACCACCAATTTCATCATGATAATTTATTTATTCATTTAAAATAATTTTTAAAATATGCATGACCAATGAAAAACTCATCAGGCAGTTCAATGATGTCTAAATCATGAAAAATTTAGAGTTGTATACTTCCAATTCAACCATATGCCTGCACAAAAAGAGAATCAATTTTATTACATGAACCGGAGTCTAATTTTTACTCAAATTTACTATAAAACCAGGGGAAATACATTGATAAATAAACCATGTGATTAAAAGAAAGTGACGTCTTGATTTAACCTTCTTAGTACATCCTCTTCCTATCAAACACAAAAGCCCCAAAAGGTGAAAAATTTAACCATTATCTAGAAAAATACATCCTCTAAATCTATAGAAAAAAAATAATCAGTGATGAATGGAGAGGAGAATCAATGGGAGTCAAAGAAGAGATATTTTCTCAAAATTACCCATCATATCCTTTTAGAAATCACCATGTTTGAATGAAAAACTGTTTACAGAAATGGATACCCATGATGGGATCTATACCCTATTTTTCTATTTATAACTAAAGAAACCTAATGGAGTTTCAAATTTTAACCCCCAAAAAATCCATTAGGCCCATCCTTAAAATGAGGTTACCGAAACACCATCGAATGGATGATGTGGCTCAATATCTAGCTTGTGGTTATATTTTAGCACCCTCCCAACATCTCCTATGGTTCCTTAGAGATCTAAATATACTTATAAAATTCATAAAAGTTTTAAGAACCTCTTTTGAATACATTATAACTCTTAAAATTTGATTATGGATTCAATCTCTCTAAAAATCCTTAACACCAAATAAAAAGATAAAATTCTCATATGAATTTTTCCACCCTTAATGAAGTGTGATATTACAGACATCCCACCATAATTCTTCTATTCCTCAAGAATTCATGGTATATCTATAACCCATATCATGATCTATCGTGGTCATAAAAAATAGAGAACACATTTTGTTCCATATCTAATGTCCAAACACACATCCACAATATAACTCCCAAAACTAATCCATATTGTATGTATACCTTTCAAATTGTTTATTACAATTCTCGAACCTTATCAAAAATTGTTTCTTGGTTGTTCTCGATGTGGTTTTTAACTCAGCTCAACTGATTTCACACAACATCATCAGTCGGTCTATCTTTCACTAATTTTCCTCAATGCAAATCAACCTCTGATGGAAACACATCTAAAAAAAATTCCAATATTGATTCTTATATCTAAAAGAATACCATGGCCTCCCATGTTTTGACATCATATTTTGAACCTCACATTTTATTCAAATCCCTGAATATAACCTAAATCTATTAGTTTAATAATTATTTGAATATGTTAGCACTGATGTATCATATATCTATCTCCATGTAGAATCACCACAAACCAACCTGATCCCAATGAAAATGCACTGAAACTAATCTAGACAATATATTAACTCCAATGTTTCTATTTACCATGTAACATTGATTAATCGATTTTTCCAATGCATGGTAATATCATTCCCATTTTTTATTTCCATGATCACTCTCTCCACTACAAACCTTCTAATATAAGGGACTCACACCCATGACTAATATGATGCTCTCCACCATAACAGCTTCATTATTTTCTTTTTTCAAACTAAAAACATTTCCTCCTAGTTTACATTATATCTATTACTGCACACAATTACCGGTTATGTCCAATATTATCATAAATGATCTCTAACACAGAAAATAAACTACTACTCGTTCCTTCTACATTATAATTTCATTCTGGACACAACCACAACTTATCAAAAATGAGGGTGACACACTCCACCCATCTAATTATACATTCCAAACCATATATATTCCCACATACCACTATTGTATTAATAACCTCATTAGGTATATCACCACACATTTGGAACTCCTCATGACCTAGGCCCAATCGCTTACTTTGAAAAAGGAAAAACCGGACATCAACCAAGACATATTACTTCAATCCTCTTAGGATGTCACATATCACCGAAAATTGATATATCTTATTCACTATTTGTGGCATTCCATGCCTAAAATACCTTCATCAATCGCAAGATTTACCCCATCCCACACATGGATACTCACTAGTTAATAACATCTAGCACACACATATATTTTCCCAATCCACTAGAAACATATCACAACACCATTCGAAATTATGTGTTCTCACATGATTCTATTATCACTCAAATTATATAGACTTCCATGTGAAAGGATCACACAACATAACTCTTGTTTAAATGAATCTCATCCTATCCTTCATAGCCTCAAAAGCCTAACCTTCTTGACCATTCCTGACATGCATGTCAGTCCAAATTAACCCAATTTTTATTTTGTAATACACTTAAAAATTGATACATTTACCCATTCCATGTTATAACACATGACCACTAGCCACACAAACATTATTCCAGAATTCCAACATAATTCATTCACACTCTCAAAAACCACAAATGGTTTTATCTCGATGGAAAATTATTGAGTATTCCACTAATATCCATTTAAATGTGTTGAGATGGTTCTCACCTACACATGTTATATTATAAAACCAAGAAACCTCATCAATCAAAAATATTGGAGGCTTATGGTTCTACATACCATAAGACTCTACAACTGATGACGAATTCCAATGAGTGTTAGCCCCTTCTATAAGAATCTCCAACCATGATCAAACATCAATCAGTCACAAATCTAGGCCCAAACCAAAATCACATCATGAAGTCCCACTTGAAAAAAACATCATAACACATCCAATACACTTCATGCATACAGTCCATGAACCCTCCAATACCACATCAGAATAATCAGTCCTTATTCCATACATTCATGAGCCCACCACTAGTGTCCCCCTTAATATATCAAACCCACGATCCCCTAATTAGTGTCTCCAAGTAGATATCCAACCCGCAATCCCACTATATGACGTCCTAAGAAAACACCAACAGTGTGCCTTTAGAAAAAAAAACCCACCATCGAGCCTCTCTAGGATAATACCCATAGATCTAGAGAGTTGATATATGATTGTATTGATCAGATCCAACAAACCAAGCCAAACTAGAAAAAACAAACATAAATACCACTAGGTAATTTTCCAATCAACCTTAACACACCAGTTAAGAACACCAATCAATCCTCTAAGATACCCTTAGCAACACACAAAATAATTGCAAACTAGTTTCCATGGTATGACTTACTTATTTTCAAAAAAACCCATTTCCAAAATGTTTACATAAACTAAAACTCATCACATTTTCAAAACTAAAATATAATGTAGCGGTTTTCTATCAACATAAAAATCATCAAAACCCCTAGCCTAACTGGTCCCTTTCCCAAAAACTGATCCCATTTTAGAAATTCCATTTCAAAAACAATTTCCAAAATCAATTTGGAATTAAATTTCAAAAACTGGTATCGCTAATTTTTTAACATGACTCAAAAATCACAAAATATTTCAAAATCACCATCCTCGTAATCTATTTTTAATAAAAACAATACAAAACCATTTATTCAAACCATATGAAAAAACATGTGTTTTTTATTTTAAAAACCCAAATGTTTCTTAAAATATACAATTTTGTAAATCCATTTCCATGTTTTATCCAATAGATATTCAAAATCATCAATCAATCCCCACATAAATATATATATATATATATATATATTAATTTCTCCTCCCCTTATAATATATGTGCTAACACATAAATTATATTATTTGTTTCGTCAATTAATATGTACATTTAAAAGTTCATTATGTCAAACAACACTTCACATTGGATCATTTATCATCCCGCAAATGTTATAAAAAATTAGGAATGATTAACTCATTGGATCCCAGCTAAACCCTTGAACCCATGTGGAGTCCCATCAATCCCACATTACTATTATTGGTCCATCTAAACACCTCACTCATCCTAGACATCCAAATACCTAAATTTTATATCCCATTTCAACTTGATTTTCAAATAATTCCATATTGTCTAGTCAAGAACATTATTTTCCTCTCAAGTTCCCACGCCCTTTATTTATCACTTAAAATTATATCAGTCACAATTTTTTTACCATTTTTAAATTCCCCATACCGGGACTCCCAAATGGAATAATAGTGATATTTTCACATAATATAATGAGAACCTCTTAATATGATGTATTTTGTGACGTGAGGTGATGTCCTAACATATTCATGAGGGTATTATTTCTTTGAGAAAATCCTATCATACCATGGAAAAATATAACTAGAAATTATTTATATCTGATACGTAAAACAGACATCCCACGAAACAGTAGAAAGAATTGGGAGCTCACTAGGCCCTTTCAATCTAGAACATATAACTAGTAAATTCCATATGATGTTTCAAAAAATTAAAAATAAAAAAACCATAAAAATTAATTATACATCATATAAAATAATTTTCACAGAGGCTATTACATTCTTAAGAAGACTGGAAAATAAACACATTGGCCTTTGGTCCAAATCATATACCATCCCACAGATTCCACATCCTCCACAACACACTATACATATTCTATGAAACCATCTCCCTGTAATACTTATTCCTAATACAATACATGGTGGTTTCTGTATGTACACTAGAACCCACACCATGTACATTGATATGGGAGGAGTCTAATGACCCATTAAGTATCCCTAGTGCCTAAACTAAACTTGGTTATAATGTGATCAACTTGGTGTGAATTTAGTAAATTTAAGTAGGTGTGGTTGTGTTTATGAAACATACCCACATTAAATTATATCACACAATACACACAATATATTACCAACATCAGCACTATGATTTAATCCATGTCACGACATAACAAATGCACTACTTTCCATGATATCATGCTTGAATGATCAACTATTAGAGAGCTATAATATTTTATTGAAACATCCAACGCCATTCACATTGGTTAGGATCCCATAAAATTACTTTACTCATCACTACGCACTCATGGAGGTCCATCATGTCACCCTAAAACATCCTCATAGATAGTTTGGTGGTAAAACAAGAAACATTTCTCATTCCTACTAGATATTAGGTTTCCATCAACAACCACACTGAACCATCCCCATAGATTCTAGAGAGGTTAACCATGAACACTAAAACATTCCAAATTTTTCAAGGGAGTCCAACAATAGAGTTCCTTAGAAAATGTTGTGAATGTAGTGATGTCATGATAAAAATGATTTTAGAAACCAAAAACAAAAAAAAAATAAAGAGGGAACATATCCCATGTTACAACATTGCACCTCACTATTAGGGAACTAGTTCATCTGGATGAATTATTGTCGACAAGATTCCACCTATGTCCTCAGAACCCTCCCACCCTCTAGGATTCTTGTGCAACACCCCTATAAATCTTACATTTAAAAGAGAAAATAGTACTTCCCATGTCAACTGGGTGTACCATTATAATCATGATCCTAATTGATTATAAATCCCTATTTGTGATTTTTATCTTAGATTAGTGTCCAAAGTGGTGACCAATGGGGATATTTCATGGGGAGTGTTTGAGTGAGGAAAAAACACTAAAAGAACATGTGTTTTCTTATAGGAATAGTAATTAGTCTGCTATGTTCCCTTAGTGGATAATAACATATTGTGTTTTGGGATAGAAACTGAGGTATTACTGAGACCCATGGTGTTATTTAACCATGTTCTTTTCCTTATGTTTCCTAGGCTTTGAAAAAAGGGTCTTAAAGAAAATAACCAGCTAGAATTTTATAGGCATGGCTCTGGGTTAAGGTGTGAGTTTTACAATGACAGTCATTTACATTAAATAGGGAGATTCTAAAAACCCTATATAAACTGATACATAAAAGTTTATATGTTAATATGAATTTTTATAAGGTGTACCATTCTAATTATGAGCCTTCCTTATTTGATCTCCAATGTTAACCATTATTCTCTTGGGGTTGTGTCCGGATGGGTGAAATCATAGTATGATTTCAGGCATGTGTGTGATTGAGGACATAGAACATAAGAAGAAAATGTGTTTACTTATAATGATAGTCAATAGTATGACAACTAACCCTATATGTAAATAGCTTGTGGAGTACAAGTAAAGAAACAAAGGTATTACAGGAGACACATGGGGTCAGTTGCCCAGGTTCATGGATAAAGGATGGTGAGTTCATTATAATAACTATCACCATGGGTTCATTCACAAAACATTTATTAATTTCAATTCCACATTTCTAGATTTATGAAGGTTTTCATGATAATAATGTGAAACATCAATCACAAATCATGTGAATTTTTGAGATGAAATGGTGGGATAAATGGTCCAATTTTCAAAATAGCTAATGATGTCAATGAAACTGTTATATTATTTTAATTCAATATAAAAACTATTCCCATATAGGAATTCATCATTCATTTCAATATCTTTATTCAAATTCATATGATTTAAATTCATTCATAATAACTCATAAACTACCATATTAACTGAGATCCTTTCTTATTGAAAATAATATTATATTCTTAAATCAATATAATCATGTAGATCATCCATGGATTCATATAGTTTTTTTCAGAATGTATCATAAATTGTCATAATTTATAAATAATACCACCATTAAGAGTGAATAATAAGTTATAAAAAAAGAAAAATAAAATCAAACATCAAATGATTAATTCTCTATTCTCGTGTAATTAAATTGGAATTTTGATTTTATTGAAACATAGAATATATGTGGGTTAAAAGAGGTAATCAACTCACTGAAACAATGAATCCATCACTAAATAATTTTTCTCTTTAGATAGGAACTAGAAATGGTTTCTCCAAATTAAGGGATTTCATGATTGAAGTGGTTAATATATATTTTTAAATATATGAATAATTTATTACTTGGGACATAAAATATGAATATAATTTCAATAAAAAATATAAAAAAATGATAAAAATATTATAGTGATTCATACTTTTCATACATAGATATACAATATTATTAAAATAATACTCATTAAAATGATAGAAAGATTCATTCCATAACCATATAGTTCATGTATATTTGAAAGCATGAATACATATAAAACATGTTCATAAGTGAAAATCATAATCATCTACTATGTTATTAATAACTAGCATAGTTCATAGACATATCATATATAAAATTATTATTTCAAATATGGTGACATGAATCCAATGAAAGGGTGAGCATAAATGCTCTGTAAGGGTTAATATGGGACATATCAATGATCACTATAACATTTTATGAGAATAATGTATGATAACATGATCATAACATTTTAAATTCATACCTTGAATATCATATATCATAATCTAGAGTAATTTATTAAATTTTAGTAGTCAATAAGAGATTAATCATTTGGTAATATAAGAATATAAACCATGAAAATATAGAATTGGAATAAGATGTAGATCTGTGGAACACACGTAAGCTTATAAAATCATTTCCTTATAGTAAATACATTATTTCAATGTTTATCATAGTGGATTAGGTTCACTCACTAAACTTTTAAAGTTCTCAAGGTTCACTCGCAAGAATATTATTCTGGATAGATTCCCTTACTAGCCTATATACACACCCCATTATCATTCTATTTATATCATGAGTTATTAATATTTACCCAACCAATTGGAGTACTTATAATCTTTGGCCCACCCATCACAAATTGAGAACAATACAGATATGTTCTACAAGATCATAAATCCATGACCATATCATAATCTTTGAAAAGAAAATTGGTTTCATAAAAATCATATCCTAATTATAATAAACAATATTGATTAATAGTAAAGATGTTTTAATTGGATAATATCTATAGTAAATCATAATAAACACTATATATTTTTGTTGAGGATAAATATAAATACCAAAAAAATATAATTAAAAATAATCTTAAGGAAAAACATTCCATTTGAAACTACATTCAAAAAAATTCAAAAAAAATTAATATATTATTAAAAAAATATATGATAAAAGTTATAGAAACATTTTATTCAATCATTGGATCATTGGGTGGTCATTATAGTGGAAATTTATATTCATGACGTATAAGTTAAAATAAAACACTCATTTTCGATTATTGAAAATTTTTATAAAAGTACCTCATTTGGAAAAAAACAAATAATAAACCTTTTAAAACATTTTTATGAAACTCAATCATGGGTAAAATTTATATTATCAATAATTTTATTTAATAAAAAAATCATTAAAATATTTTAATATCAAGTATATGTAAGAGAAAATATTTATTATAGAAGATAGATATAAATTCAATTTTCCTTAAATAATTATTTTGATCTATTGAGTATATAAAATTTAGAAAATGGAAAGAAAATTTATTTCTATAGAAATAAATAGAGGAGATTAAAATTAGAGGAATATATCATCTAAGTATCAAAAATATTCTTCAATGGAAATTCTATAATAAACAATCCCATTAAAAATTGGATTGGAACATTAATCCTTTACGCCGGGTCTACCATCCGTAATACATTTTTAAACATCCTATATAATAAATAAATATTTATTGAAAATATTTTACTGAAATATAATCATGTATATTATATCATAAATTAATAATATATATAACCATATATCTCCCATGGATTAATAATTCTTTCTGAAAATAGTCATTTTTGCTATTAAATATTTTTTCATGTTTATTTTTGTTCGATAGTTTCGGTTCTTCTTTATTGGTCACTATTCTATCACCTAATTTATTAATATTTATATAGTTATCATATATATATATATATATTAATTATATATATATTTAATTCATTTATAATTTTTATAGAGATAAAATTTGATGACAACCTTCATGAAGATGGTATGTAGGTCATTTGGATAAATGATGTTTTCATTTTTGAATGATGAAATAATATAATGGTATATAATAATTAAAATTTATATAATAATTATGATATCATATATTAAAAATATATTCAATAAATATATCCTTATTACCCACCAAGAAATGTGAATGTGAAAATTCAATCACATCAATCCGCGAGGCCGTAGTTGACACTTACACGAGCGGTGTTATAGTATCCATCTGAAATGGAAGGTAAGAATTTATATATTATATAAAAATTTGATAATTATAATTACATTAAAAATATAATATATATATATACATTTTTAAAAAATTCATAATATAATTTTTCGATAAGAAATGGTGTAAAATGAATTACATCGGTATGTGTGGTGTAGTCCGTCAAACACACTTTTAAGGATTTCATTCCAAAATTGAGGGAAGTGGAGAGAGACAAAGGTTATTACATTAATAAAATTAAAATAAATTTATGGAATAAAATTAATTTATTATATCATAATTTTTTTAATATTATATGAATGAGGTGGAAGAATAACTAAAAATGGCTCTATTATGAATGATATATCTTCTTCAGGCAACCTCTTTGGATTTTCAGAACAATCATTCCTTGAATAAAATTATGATCAATCGATGGAATATAGGTAATGGGGAAAGAATTATGTAATTCATTTTTCCATTTCATGGATAATCCTATGTGATTTTTAATTTTTATGTGAGGAGTAGAGGGGGTCCCCTTCAATAATTCAGGTAAGTGGAATACTTATTATTTTTCAGAGTTTTACAACAGTTCAATGTGAAATTATTATGATAGTGGTTCCAAAATAAAATTTAATAGATCTTATATGATATAAGGTACAAATATGGCCATAAAATATAAATTTATATTTTTTTCTGTCATTTTTATCCCTTTTCATTTTAGTTTATCCCTCAATAAACCTATTTTAACTAAAACCATGATAATTAATTTTTATTGTTTTTATAATTAATCAGATAAAAAATTAATTTGATCTTTTGATATACGATTTTTTATAATTATTTCAAATATGATATCCATTTTCAAAATTAAAATAAAATAATTGGAATAATATAATTTAAAATAAATCTTACAGGCACAATGAAATTGTGGTTTCCAAAAACGTAGTTTTCGAAAGTATAACAATTTTTAATTTTAAAATTTAATATAAAATTGATTCTAATGAAATAAATTTTATTAAAAATAATAACTTTGAACTAATTTTTATTTTATAACCATTTTATTATAAATATAACTTTTTCAATTCATTACAATAACAAACAAATTTGAATAATATTCAGTGTTTTCACTATTTATCAAAAATTTAATCTTTTCAAAATTCGGTCAAAAATTCACTGTATGATAGTTTTGAAATTATAATTAAATAATATGTTCACATTTTAAAACATATTTTCTAAATTTTTTAATTTTTTTTTAAAAATATTTAATATTGATATGAAATCCCTTTTAGAAAAATAATTGTTTAAACATAAAACTTGATTATATCTTATCTCATTCCTAGAAAAACAAAATAGATGAAGGACAAAAAGTAGAATTTAATATAAAATATATAAATTTTATTAAAATAATTATATATTTTTTAATATTTTTAAAAAAATCAAGTTCATAAAAATTGTTTTTAAAAAAAATCCTTTACTTTTAGATGATATTTATTTTCATTCACAATTAATAGAAGAAAAAGAATTTTTATTATACATATTTACATCATATATTTTCATTATTTAGTTAATCCAATTCATATACACAATTCTAATATCTCGGCAACATATACTACATTAAATGATAATATTTTAATTGTATATCGTGGTTTTTTTAAACTCATTTTTTCATGGAACAAATGGTAAAAATAAATTGTATTTATTTGAAAAATAATATTCCATAAAATCATGTGGTATTTTATTTTAAATACATTAAAACGAATTTCATCTTTGAAATTTAGTACCAACAATATAAACAACTTTAGAAACCTCTACCTCATTTCATCCTCAGGTTCCCACATAGCATCCTCGAATTGGTGGTTTCACCACAAAACCTTGACCTAGTGATTTGTCCTATTTCATATCACTTTACATCTACAATCCATAATATTTTCTGGATTCTCCAAATAATAATGGTCTTGTTCTACTGGTACAAAACCTATGTTTATTACATGTGAATGATCAGGTCTACACTTCTTTTAGGGAGACAAAAGAACACATCATGATCATTGTAGATATTTGGTATAAATTTAGAGACCCAAAGCTTGATGTATATGGACATTACATTATTTTTGCGAAATACTTAATACATAACAAAAATCAACACTCAAGGATCATAATAGTTTAGTGTCTTTGGAAACTCAGAACATAATCTTTTAATCATGGTGAAAGATCATCAACATCTCCCATTAAGATCTTCCCCCTTTTTTCTTACCTAAAACCTTTATTTATATCCTGGGAAAAAGAAAACATATAAAGGGTGAGATCAAATTATTAGTAAGGGTAAACATGGATAAAATAAAACAAACCATATACATTTGAACTTGAAAACATGACCATAATGTTTAAACATCAAAATCTTGAGAAATGACATAAAACATGGCAGTACATAAGGCACAGATCATAATAGAACATTAATCATGATAAAATAGAATGGGAATAAAACATGTAATTGTGGAAACCAATAATCACGTGATATGATTTCCATAGTAGCCAAGGCATTGCTTCAAAGACCATCTTAGTGGACAAAGTCCCTTTCTGAATCGAGTTCACTCCTCGTTCTAGTCCTGTATCACTGAACCGAATTAACTTACCATTCCAGCCATGTCTATCTCATGAGATATAAATCTTTACCCAATGCATTGGAGGGAGATATAGTTCCCACCCATCTCATAGTGAAATCATTGTTACGTGTGCCACAACATAAACATAATTCATTCATCATAACCTAAATAATAAAATGGGTTTAATAAACTTCATCCCATCAAAACATAATCCATATAAAACAAATGGATATCATTTAATCATAAAAAAAGTGAAACCATGTAAATAATAGAGACATTATACTTGAAACATAAACATATGAAATAACGCCATCTTATATGGAAAATTGTTTTGATAAAACACTTGAAATGAATTATTGAGGAAAATATCCTTTCTTCTTCAAAATCATTTTCTTTTCACAAAATGCCATGGAATTTTAAAAGAAAAGGATTTTTTTGAAAATATTTATTAAATCTTGTATAGTAAGCTTCAAGAAAATAAGGAGTTATGAAACCGTAAAAATCTATTCAAGCCGTATAAGTAAGAAAACATTCTTCTCGTACTTTTTTTGGAAAAGTCAAAAAGTACCTCGTATGGTAAACAAAAGAAAGATTACTTAAATACAATGTAGCAAAAGTCAAAAATGGGAAAAAAGTACTTTAATCATACATGAAACCATTTTTAGAAAATAGGGACATGGATGATAAATATAACCCCAGTAAATACATACGAATAAACAATCTCGGATAAAAACGAGATTGGAAAATCTATCCCTTCCCTTATGTCTGATATGCTTCGTATGTATCTGAACCTCCTGTATAATGATTTAAATAATGTCATTTACTTATTAAATAATCATATTCACTTTTATGATATCATATATGATTCAATTATGACTTTATATTACCTGTTCTTTTGTAAATTCCATGTTAAAGCAGCGTTTTTGGTAAAATCGTTTCATTTATCGTACGTGTTTAGACTTGTTGTTCTTGATATTATTATTACTTATATCATGATTTACTAACTTCCAGAATGTAAAACTTGACTTATATATCATATATATTTAGTATATATATATATATAATAGATAGATAAATAAAATGAAACATACCGTTCATGGAGACGGTAGGTCGTATGTACGCATGAATGTTGTTTTCCTTTCCTTATTGACTTGAATGGAAGTAAGTAAATAACATATAAATAAATATAGTACCATTATTATGTTATATATACCATTATTATTCATTATATATACTTTATAATCATTCTTTAATGGTTAACATGGAGATCTAATCTCATCGCGTCGTGGAGATGGTAATCCGTACGTACACACGAGCGATGATATCATTCCCATAATTAATGAATGGAATTTAAGTGGATGATATAATATATAATAATCAGTATTATGTTATAATATCCATATATATTTATTCTTTACACCATTATACCCATCCAATTAAGGTGCTGGTGGAAAAACAGATTACACCACAGCGTGGATACAGTATTTTGTATGTACGCACACGCGATGATTTCATTTTCCATAGGATGGATAGAAGGTCAAATGGGATTTTTTAATATTTATAATAACATATCAGTATATTAGATATACTTATTTTATTACTTTATAATGAAACAACTAAAGAAGAAGAAGTTGAAGAAGAAAGAAACTTTAAAGAATCGGTAGAAGAGATTACCTCATCTTCGACGCACCTCTTTTAAGCTTCATCTTAAGGGACTAGAGTTGGTATATTGAGAAGACAAGAACCTCCCGAATTTTTATAGGGAAGTGGAGAAGATATATGGGTAGGGTGTTCTGATATTGAAGGCTCAAATTGTTGTGAAGAGGAGAGGGAGGAGGTGCCCTTTTATAAGGGAGGAGATGGGCACCTTTGGAAACCTCTAACATATTAATTTATAATAAACCCAAACCCCACTTAAAAACTTACAAAGTGACTCAAATTCGTATATTAGATAATATAGGGTTGTAATATAATCAACCAATTAAATTTTTACATGTTTTGATTTTATTTTAAACCTTATCATTTTGATTTATCCTTATTTAATCTATTTAATTTTATTTTTCGTAATAATGTTATAAATTTTATATGGTTATAAATACTTTTTTATGTGTTGTTAATTATAAATAATTTGATATCCTATTACATTTTAGATCATATAAATTTTAATTTGTAATTTTTAAATATTTTTGCGATTTTTAAACAATTTAATAATATAAAATATCAATAGTGTCAATTTTGACACAATTCATTTATTTAAATTTAAATAAAATCCACATAGAATATATTTTCTAAATAACCTATTTAATAGATTAATAAAAATTCATATGCATCTATAAAATTATTGGAGTACATTAATTAGTTCATATAATATTTACTTTAATACTTTTAAAATCATTTATTTGATATTTCTCTTAATAAAATAATTAATACAACATTTTTGTATAATTTTTTAATATACTTATTTGTTGTATAAAAATTAAAAATATAATAATATTATGAATATAAATATAATATATTTCATAAGAAAACTTTTAGTCGAATTTATCATCTAAAACAACCAACTTTTAAAATTTTATCTTTATTAAATTAGGAAGGTGACAACTTTGACATCATTTAAAATAAAATAATATAAGTGTCATAATCGCTTTTATAAGGCTCCAAATGGTCACATATTAGACCATTGGATGAATATGGTTTACATGTACATGACAAATAAGTTTTTTTCAGGTTTTTTGTTCCTTTTATGGTCACTATTAGTTTAATAAAAACTATATTATTGATTTTTTACTAAATAAACAATTTTTTCATCACTATTGTGTCACCATTAATGACAATTATTCAATCCCTAAAAATTCTAAATAAATTTTCATAATGTAGATAATTTAATTATATTTCTTTATAATATTCATGTTCTAATTTTCATGAAGTTTATCACTAAATTAAAATTATTATACTTATAAGATTTAAGAGAGTGACATTTTGTCACTTTCTTTGGTTTTAATAATAATTAAATTATTTTCATGGTCAAAAGTCTATAAAATGAATCTATTACAACACTTAAGTGATATGCGTATACTTTTAGTCATCCAATATAATTTTATCAGGTGTTAGGATAATTTTATAATCTTATTTTTACACTTAATTACCTGATTTACCTTTAACTGCAGTAAATAAAAATTACCGTAGTTACTATTCATAATATCAAAAAAATAAAAGTAACCTATTAACATAATTTGGACCCAATTAATTAAAATATGGAATCCATTTTTTAAAATTCAAAACACATAATTTGAAGTAATTAATTTAAAATTAATCCAACTGTTGAGAAAATGGGTTTTAAAAGTTAAAACGTTGCAAAAGATTGAAATGTTTTTACCTATGAATTCAATGTAAAATATATAATAATGACATAAATTATATTAAATGGTAAAAATATATTCTATTTATACTTTAAAACCATTCTATATTATAATTTAACCATATAAATTAATTCGATGAAAAAAGTTGTTTTTAATTAAAATACAGCGTGTTTTTACTATTCATTAAAATATGAAAGTTATCAGAATAATATGAAAAATTTATCCAAAGTAAATTTTTATATCCTGATTCCAAATAAGAATTTTATTTTTTTCAAATTGAACTTATAAACCTGTCAAAAACTAGATTTACAGTGGGTGCGCCATCAAAAAGCGGCAAAACTGCATTTTTTGAAAAATGCTTATTTTACCCGAAAAAATTATTTTGTTCACATACCATGTTTTATAAAATGTTTAAGATGAAAAATAATGTTATAAAATTAATAATTTAGTTAATAATATTCATAATGGCTAGCCCATAATAATATTATAACAATATATCGTTGTTTAGTGAAACCCGGTATTGCGTACTACACACGCTATCGAGGAAGGTCGCGATTGCATGTAACGAAAGCCAAAAATAGTGTTTGCGTATAATATAAGCTAATACGGTGTTGCGTATAGCACAAGATAATTTTGGTGTAACGTACAACACAATAAATTAATGAAATTAAAAGAATATTTTTCATAAAATCTCAGGGTGTTACATTCTACCCCCCTTAAAATGAATTCCGCCCTTGAAATTCGTCGGGGTTATAAATGGTTTACTACTTTAATGTTTCTTTAATATAAACCAACATCGTAAAACGGAATACTAAAACATAATTTTAAATAGTGAAGTATGAAACATATCGGTTACCCAAATTAACTCATCACTGGGTTTCCACATAGGAGAACATAGGTGAAAATATGGATATAGAAGAGAAACATAGACATCATGTTCTAATGGAGAGTGTTAGAGAAAATGGCTATGAAAAAGCCAACAATCACAAATCCATAAATTTGTGATGATCTAAGGTACCATCTGATTCATTGGATATAAGGGCACTAGGAAAACATTTTTGGATTTCAAGATCATTTCCCTAAAGTTGAAGAATTTGAATTAGAAGAAATACTTACTTTATTTCGGTATACTCTCACCATTGTTCATGCCTTGAATAATTTACACTTCATCTCTTAAAGAAATGAAGTTGAATTTGTCATTCTTGAAGTGTTAGCAGATCATGTGATAGAATGATGGGTCATTCCATATGTCTCAAACAAAAGGTTAGAAAAAGTTATCAAATATACATAAGTCCATCTATGGTGAGGTTAATCGTATATGATTCCAAAAATGGACTTATACTTCATCTATAATACCTATTAATAAAATTAAACTAGTTTCTACTAACCAAGGACTTTCTGTAGGCCAGTGGTAGGAAATAAAGGCATGTCTCACTTCGGTTGTGGGTTCAATTCCCGCATCCTTGTCCGACGTGACGGGTTGTCTCTCGTCCTGCAGGTTGTCCTTTTTCTAAAACAATACTATTATAACATTCCAGAAATAATATTAGAAAAAGGTTATATCCTTAAACAATACTATCTAATGTCCAACATAATCCATTTTAGTCTTTAGACTTATCCAAAATACATCTGTCAAATCTCATAGTATAAAGAAAATGATTACTAGAAATGTCATTAACCAAGCATGTGAATACTGTCATTTATCCCCCATATATCATAAGATATATCTTGTTGTTAGTCACATTCCAAACATGTGAATACCTTAATCATGTATTCTCTTGAAACATAAATTACCATAGAACCTTAGTGAAAACATGAATGCTATCAAAAGTTAACTCTTTCCACATACCAAAATCCCAAAAATTATATATACTCAAACCATGATATCACATTTTCCTTACATCAGTCATGAGCTCAATAATACTATCAAACATCTCATTATCTCCTTATCCCTTTATTTTGCGCATATCATCTACTTTCCAAAAATATCTGAATAACCATTCATGGTTACCAATACCATTCAACATATACTTTCAAATACATTAGGAAAAACAATTGTGTAACAATCCTTAGATGTGTCTTTATTCTATAGTACCATTACCTATACAATATAACTCTTGATAAACATAAATCATTCCACTACCTTCTTAAACCATTGACTGAGCTTGAACAATTCTTTCATCTCGCATATCATTTGTAGTCTCTTCATCATCAACAACATAAATACTACCCATACGACCATGCTGATTCTCTTCATGAGACTTTCCCTTAGGTAATTGGTTTACATAATGCCCATACATTCCACATTTAAAACATTTAATCATTTTTGATGTTGTAGCAATACCATTATCCTTTCCCATGGTGTTAAATTAACCTTTTCCTTTACACTTACTGGCTTTGTGTCCTTATTTTCCACACCCAAAGCATCTTCCAGTTCCTTTGAAACATTATCCTTGATGCCTCTTCCCACATGATTTACATGAGGTAAATTGAACTTTCATTCCTCTATTATCATCATGAAACTCTATCTTTCTCTTATTAGTCGAGTCAGAAAACTTACCAAAGTTGATATTACTGATCATATTATGTGATTTCTGATTAGGCATAATAACTATGTTTGGAATTCCAAATCCCATTTCATTTTTTTTCTCATTAAGAATATCATTCCATATTCCATCATAACCTCTATTATCGTGAATCTTCCAGTTTCCAACCATTTTCTAAAACCTAAAAAGAATAGTGTGAGAGGAAAAAATAATGCTAGGAAAACAACATAATAAAGGGGGAGTACCTTCAATATATAACATCTTAGGTTTAATTCTAATATTTTTACCGTAATTCTAGGACTATAACCTATATGTATAGTTAACCGTAGAGACATCCCTAGACATACCTTATAAATATCTCTTGGGATTTCACTAAAGTTTTCACATCCTAGTTTCGAAAGGTTAACTAAACCTTTCCTATGATACCAATAATAGCGGTCTGGAATGACTTCCAGTGGACTATAATTGATACCCATCAGGGCACTCCATGGGTGGCTACACCCCCTGGGCGGGAAACATCACCATCCCCAGTGGCATCCATTTTCTCATGAATCCCTTGGGTGGAGAGCCGTGCTTCGTCCAATGCTCACATGTGAGAGTTCCCAAGGATCAGATTCATTCCAACCACCTTTTCCTCTGATACCAACTTTAGAGACTCAAAGCTTTATGTATATGGACATTACATTACTTTTTCGGAATACTTAATACATAACAAAAACCAACACTCAAGGACTGTAATAGTTTAGTGTCTTTGGAGACTCGGGACATAATCTTCTAATCATGGTGAAAGATCTTCAACATCTCCCATTAAGACCTTCCCCTTTTGTTTTCTTACCTAAAACCTTTCTATATATCCTGGGGAAAATAACACATATAGAGGGAGAGCTCAAATTCTCAGTAAGTGTAATCATGGATAAAATAAAACAAACCATATACATTTGAACTTAAAAACATGACCATAATGTTTAAACATCAAAATCTTGATAAATGACATAAAACATGGCAGTGCATAAGGCACAGATCATAATGGAACATTAATCATGATAAAATAGCATTGTAATAAAACATGTACTTGTGGAAACCATTAATCACATGATATGATTTCCATAGTAGCCAAGGCATTGTTTCCAAGACCATCTTAGTGGACAAAGTCCCTTTCTGGATCGAGTTAACTCCTTGTTCCAGTCCTATATCCCTGAACCGGATTAACTTACCATTCCAGCCAGGTCTATCTCATGAGATATAAATATTTACCCAATGATTTTGAGGGAGATATAGGTCCCACCCATCTCATAATGAAATCATTATTACGTGTGCCACAACATAAACATAAATCATTCATCATAACCCAAAGAATAAAATGGGTTTCATAAACATCATCCCATCAAAACATAATCAATATAAAACAAATGGATATCATTTAATCATAAGAAAAGTGAAACCATGTAAATCATAGAAACATTATACTTGAAACACACACATATGAGATAATACCTTCTTATATGGAAAATGGCTTTGATAAAACACTTGAAATGAATTATTAAGGAAAATATCCTTTCTTCTTAAAAATAATTTTCTTTTCACAAAATGCCATGAAATTTTAAAAGAAAATGATTTTGTAGAAAATATTCATTAAATATTATAGAGTAATCTTCATTAAAATAAGGCGTTATGAAATTGTAAAAATTTGTTAATTCCCTATAAGTAAAAAAACATTATTCTCTTACTTTTGCCGGAAAAGTCAAAAAGTACCTCGTATGGTAAACAAAAGAAAGATTCCTTCCAACCATGTAGTAAAAGTAAAAAATGGGTAAAAAGGACTTTAAACATACATAAAACCATTTTTAGAAAATAGGGACACAGATGATAAATATAACCCCATTAAATACTTACGAATAAACAATCTCAGATAAAAACGAGAATGGAAAAGTTATCCCTTACCTTATGTCCAATATGCTTCATATGTATCCAAACCTCCTGTATAATGATTTAAATAATTTCATTGACTTATTAAAAAATCATATTAATTTTTATGATATCATATATGGTTCACTTATGACTTTATAATACCTATTCTTTTGTAAATTCAAGGTTAAAGCAGCGTTTTCGGTAAAATCGTTTCATTTATCGTACATGTTATGACTTGTTGTTCTTGATATTATTATTACTTATATCATGATTTACTAACTTCCAGAATGTAAAAAATGACTTATATATCATATATATTCATTATATATATATATATAATAGATAGATAAATGAAATGAAACACACCGTTAATGGAGACGGTAGGTCGTACGTACGCATGAACGTTGTTTTCCTTTCCTTATTGACTTGAATGGAAGTAAGTAAATAACATATACATAAATCTAGTATAATTATTATGTTATACATACCATTATTATTAATTATATATACTTTATAATCATTCTTTAATGGTTAACATGGAGATCGAATCTCATCGCGTCGTGGAGACGGTAATCTGTACGTACGCACGAACGATGATATCATTCCCATAATTATTGAATAAAATTGGAGTGGATGACATAATATCTCATAATCTGTATGATTTTATAATATCCTTATATATTAATTATTTACACCATTATACTCATCCAAGTAAGGTGGTGGTGGAAAAATAGATTACACCACGGCGTAGAGACGGTATTCCGTACGTACGCACGCGCGGTGATTTTGTTTTCCATAGGATGGATAGAAGGTGAAATGGGGTTGTTTAATATTTATAATAACATATCAGTATATTATAGATACTGATTTTATTACTTTATAATGAAACAACTAAATAATAATAATTTGAAGAAGAAAGAAACTTGAAATAATCGGTAGAAGAGATTACCTCATCTTCAACGCACCTCTTTTAAGCTTCCTCTTAAGGGACTAGAGTTGGTCTATTGAGAAGACCAGAACCTCCAAAATGTTTATAGGTAATTGGAGAAGAGATACGGGTAGTTTTTGTCCGAGAATTAAGTCTCAAAGTGTTGTGAAGAAGATAGAGAGGAGGTTCCCTTTTATAAGGGAGGAGGCGGGCACCTTTGGAAACCTCTAAAATATTTATTTATAATAAACCCAAACCCCACTTAAAAACTTCAAAAGTGACTCAAATTAGGATATTAGATAATATAGGTTTGTAATATCATAAACCAATTAAATTTATACATGTTTTGATTTTATTTTAAACCTTATCATTTTTATTTATCCTTATTTAATCTATTTAATTTTATTTTTCGTAATAATGTTATAAATTTTATATGGTTATATATACTAGTTTATGTGTTTTTAATTATACATAATTTTATATCCTATTACATGTTAGATCATATAAATTTTAATTTGTAATTGGTAAATATTTTTGTGATTTTTAAACAATTTAATAATATAAATTTTCAATAGTGTCAATTTTGACATAATTCATTTATTTGAATTTAATTAAAATACACAGAGAATATATTTTTGAAAAAACCAATTTAATAGATTACTAAAAATTCATATTAATCTATAAAATTAGTGTAGTAAATTAATTAGTTCATATAATATTTATTTTAATACTTTTATAATCATTTATTTGATATTTCTCTTAATAAAATAATTAATACAACATTTTTGTATAATTTTTTAATATAATTATTTGTTGTATAAAAATTAAAAAGAAAATACTATGACGAAGATAAATATAATATATTTTAAAATAATACTTTTAGTTGAATTTATCTTCTAAAACAACCCACTTTTTAAATTTTATCTTTATTAAATTATGAAGGTGACAACTTTGACATCATTTAAAATAAAATAATATAACTGTCATAATCGCTTTTATAAGGATCAAAATGGTCAACTATTCGATCATTGGATGATTATGGTTTACATGTACATGAAAAGTAAGTTTTTTTCAGGTTTTTTGTTCCTTTTATGGTCACTTTTTTACTAAATAAACAATTTCTGCCTCACTATTGTGTCACCATTAATTACAATTATTCAATCCTCAAAAATTCTAAATAAATTCTAATGATGTAGATAATTTTATTATATTTCTGTATAATATTCATGTTCAATTTTTCATTAAGTTTATCACTAAATTAAAATTATTATAATCATAATATTTAAGAGAGTAACATGTTGTCACTTTATTTGGTTTTAATAATAATTATATTATTTTCATGCTCAAAAGTCCATAAAATGAATATATTCTGACACTTAGGTGATATGGGTCTACAGTTAGTCATCCAATAGAATTTTATCAGGTGTTAGGGTAATTTTATAATCTTATTTTTTACCCTTAATTACCCGATTTACCTTTAACTAAAGTAAATAAAAATTATCGTAGTTACTATTCATAATATCAAAAAAATAAAATTAACCTATTAACATAATTTGGAAACAATGAATTCAAATATTAAATCCATTTTTCAAATTTCAAAACACATAAAATTAATCCCGCTGTTGAGAAAACGGGTTTTAAAAGTTAAAACGTTGCAAAAGATTGAAATGTTTTTACCTATGAATTCAATGTAAAATAAATACTAATGACATAAATTATATTAAATGGTAAAAATATATTCTATTTATACTTTAAAACCATTATATATTATAATTTAACCATATAAATTATTACAATTAAAAACGTTGTTTTTAATTAAAATACATCATGTTTTTACTATTCATTAAAATATGAAAGTCATCAGAATAATATGAAAATTTTGTCCAAAGTAAATTTTTATATCCTGATTCCAAATAATAATTTTATTTTTTCAAATTGAACTTATAAACCTATCAAAACAAGATTTAAAGTGGGTGCGCCATCAAAAGGCGGCAAAACTGCATTTTTTTTAATGCTTATTTTACCCGAAAATTTTATTTTGTTCACATACCATGTTTTAGAAAATGTGTAAGATTAATAATAATTTTATAAAATTCATAATGTAGTTAATAATATTCATAATGGATAGTCCATAATAATATTGTAAAAATATATCATTGTTTAGTGAAACCCGGTATTGAATACTACACACGCTATCGAGGAAGGTCGTGATTGCGTGTAACGCAAGCCAAGAAAAGTGTTTGCGTATAATATAAGCTAATACGGTGTTTTGTATAGAACAAGATAAATTTTTTGTAACGTAAAACACAAGATATCAATGAAATTAAAATAATATTTTTCATAAAATCTCGGGGTGTTACAATAAATTCCAAACAAAATGTTACTGTCCTAATAAGATAAAGAATTTTAATAGGACCAATACACCTAGAGGTCAGCTTTCCTTTCTACCTAGAAATAAAAACCTTATTTCATGGATAAATTCATAGATAAAACTTCTCATCATCTTTAAATTCATGAACATGATTTTGATTTTTAGAAAAACCATTCATTCAACTATGAGCTTCCCCTCTATGAAGTTGAGAGGCTCTAACATTCCCTGTTATTTCTTCAGATAGATAATGTTACAATATTAATAATTTTCATGCATAATTATTTAATATTTTAGTTATAAACATATCTCCATAGAGGTCATTATAAGGATCCAACTGAATACTCATGTGGAATTTATTGTTGCGATTAAACTAGGATAGGGGATGGTGTTGACCCCCAATGACCTTTGAATTCAATAGAACTATCACTCAAAATATCCTCTTATTTGTGTATGTTTCTCTTATATTGATTATATTTCATAGGATAATATGTGTTATGAATTTATTAATTTGTATCTGGATCATATTGAAGAGTTCACTAAGCAATCAATGTAATCCTTTGATCCTTATTAGATATAACAGAATTTGGTACACCATGCAACCATAACACATTCTTAAGGTATATTATTGAAAGATAATAAAGAATGAATTATATTATAATATAAATGAAGTTTTCTTACATTTTAAGGTAATTGACTATAACCCAAGTACAATTATTCCCTTATACATTTTGGGGGGGTCCTAAAAATCCATGGTGATTTTTACCATTTTCATTATGATAAGTTTAATGGTTACAACATCCCATAAGATATTTGTCTCATAGATTAAACTTGTTTACGTTACAAGAAACTTGATTTCAAACTCTACAACACCTTTTTAAATGTCGTCCCATCAGAAATAATCTTTCAGATATCTATACTTATTTGTAGAAAAAGAATGAATATAAAATGATTAACTACGAGATTCATCAAATAACCCATTTTTTGAATTTGGTATGAATAGTAGAGATACATATTTATAAAAACTAATCATTCCATCAAAATCAATTTTAAACATAAGAAAATTCCTCACCTTCTTTTACAGCTCTACATCATCATTTTGTTCCTATTTTGTCCTCACATGGAGAAATGGTTGAACACTCATTTGAGAAAGATATGATTTTCCATTTCCATATGGATTTCAAGGTCCATCCTTTTAAAATCTAGATATATAAAAAAATTATCCTTGTAATATAAAATATGGAATTATTCTTTTAGCTCAAAGCATACACTAAATTTTTTCATTATCATGGTTTTAATGTATTGAGAAATCATAATAATTAATTATCTTCAACCATTTTCTTTATCACATGTTCAACACCTTTTTAGTAACTAAATACATTAAAATTTTAAGATTTGTTTAAATGAAAATTATATCCATAAATATAATGCCTCCATATTTTTAAGGATATATTTACCACATCTTACTCTAGATCATGTGTTATTAAATTTTTCTCATAAAACATCACTTACAATAATGCATAATCTATAAGTATATATTTATACCTGATTACACATCAAAATATTTTCATTCACGAATCACTATGGATATCAAACCATTTCACTAAATGGAAGTGTGAGGATATGTGAACTGACCAACCTTATCTTTAACTCCATGAAATTATCTTCACATTCTTACATCCAAAATAAATTTTATCCTTTATTAGTTAATGTGATTATTATTTTAAATTTTCATGAAAAATTCTCCAAATACATCAATAATATCCTTCCAATGTAAGAAAACTACAAATCTCAGTCATTGTGGTTGGTCTAGGCTAATTTTCAATATCCACTATCTAAGGTTGATCAAATAATATATATTCCCTTGAGATTATAGTCCCACAAATAAAATTTTCTATATATAAAGTTAAGATATTTTATATTTTCTTAGATATATTTTCATTCCTTATGTTATTTAGTAAAATCCTAAATTAATCCTTTAACTATTCCTTTCTGATTGAATATATAAAAATATATTATATAAATACTATCAAAAATAGATTATAGTAATATGTAAAGTTTACATTCATTGAACCCATTATTATCATAGGGGAAGTAAAAGGGTTAATTAGATTCAAAATATATTTGTATTATGAACACCTTTGATAGAATTATGTCTTCTGTATTTTATTATTCTTGACCTTAAATTGATGATATCCAGAATGAATTTCAATCTTAGAAAACTATTGATCTCCAATAGTTAAGTCAGATAATTTATTAATATGGGTTAGTAGATAATTTTTCATGGTTTTTATGTTTTTCAGATCATGATATTAAATGTTGGGTTACCCTAATACTATTTTTTTCTTAGAAAAAGAAAAGGTACATCCCAAGGTAAAACCCTTGGATGAAGATATCCTTTTTCATTATTTTCCAATAGTTGATTATTTAATTCCTTCTTCTTAATTAGGGAAATTATATAGGGAGTCTTTGCAATGGGGAAATCACCATGTATGACATCAATTTAAAGATCAACTAGATGGTCCAGTGGAAGGCATTGTAGTTCTTTTATAAATACATCAACCAATTCCAAAACAATAAGTATTTAATCGATGTTTATTTTCCCCATCTGATGTAAACACCCCCTTTTAAAAGAAAATAATACCCATTCCATGGATGTGATTTCCATAAAATGTTCATATTTATCATAACACAAATAAATGATCATACAACTCTTTGGGATATAAAATTTTACTTCCCTTCCATGGAAAATGATGTGGAATTTAATTATATGAATCCAATCAATGACTAAAATAACATCAAATCAACCCATAGGTAGAATAATAGGACTTGTAGGAAGAACATTCCCATAAACATCAACCAAAGAAAATCATAGAATTGAGATACGATCATTGTAACATTAGGGATCTTCATTTCTAATTATATATCTAATCATTGTGGTGGAATTTTAGTAAACTTATAAAATTATTCATAAATAGAAGAGTGGGAATATCCTTATTAAATAAGACAATATCATTTCTATATTGGATGATAAGTGAACCTTTCCCCACATTGTTATCACACCCCTAAATAGAAATATTTACCACATGATTGTTCCCCTTATCTCAGTGATTAAGTGGTTGATGATGTTGATCATCATAATTAACCTTCATACTAGAGAAGTGGTTAGAATAATTCTCATTATACTTTAATTTTATGTATTTTTGTGTTGGTGGTTCATTCTATGGTTCTCTTTATCCATCAAAAGATAACTTCTTATTCCTATCACTTTGGTATTCAATTTTATAGTGACCATCCTTTCTAAACTTGATACATTTACTAACCCATTAAGATAATTTTACTATCTCTAATTCTACATATTAGAGATGAAGGAATTCTCATCTTATTCTCTCTATGGTATATAGAGTTTCCATTGAATTACATCATTCTTTTCTTATCAAAATCATAAGATTTTTGGGTAACACCAATATTTATTTCCATCATGATATCACATCAAACAATTTCTTTGAAAATAATGGTGTCCCTTGTAGCTAACACCCTATAAAGACTTGGTTTTAATATATTTAAGAATCAATCAACCATACTTTCTGGATGGAATATAACACTAGAAGCGTACCTCACAATCCTCATAGAATTTTCTGCATAGGTACCAAAGTATTCATCATCCTTCTTCTTTATCATAAATAATTATTTCTTAATTTTGATATGGTGAATATCAAGAAGTAATTAATAGGAAATAAAATCTTAGTATCACCCAAATCCAAGGATCCAATTACTTATTGTTTCTTAATATTCTTCATAAGATTCCACCATCGGTTTATTCTCTTTTAAAATAATATAAAAACAATATATATTTCTAATATTCCGAACATTGGGGATTAGAACATTACTTTTTAGTGGTTTTACTTCATTGTTAATAAACTGGTGGTCTAGAAGAGCCACTAAAATAAGGTTGATGTTTCCTTACAATTGAATCAATAGAACATTAGTCACTCATTATCATGTTTAGAAGATTATCATGATTCATATAATGATAAGGTTGTGTGATCATTGAAATAAAATTTTTCATTATAGATCCCATAAAAAAATTCTTGAGGGGAAAATCATTGCAATTTTCACCCCATTTAGAATTACAATGATTCTTTCAGGTTTTATACATTGACTAAAACCAAAACACATATTTTGAGAAACATTAATCATGGTGTTAAAGTATATAATTAGGAAAACCCACTTATAAGTTTTCAATATATGACACCATTGGTTTAACATATGTCACTTGTGGTCATCATTTATTAAAATCCTTCATGATGGGATGAAAATAATATATGAATTAACGAAATGGTATCCCCCTAGAGTGTAAAAATATGTGTGCAGTGGGGATCATTGTTATGAACTGGGTGATGATCAAGTCAAAGAATAGTTCACCTATTTTAGACTTATTACACATTTGTAAAACTATTCTAGAGAAACATCCAATTGTAGTATCTTGAATGATATGTAATTACATGGAAAACAAAACTACTCTCTTTACTAGAATATAGGTAAATATCTTATACTTACTATTATCTTAATAGTTATTATTAATTTTTAATAATACATGTTTAAAAATTGTTACTAATCTTTTCTCTAATAGAAACTATAATGATGAATTATTTTTATTCATAGATATAATATATTATTTGAGTAATATTCATTATTAGAAAATAGTGACCTCTTTTAGAGTCATAAATGCCTAGAATATTTGGGATCGTAGATATATAATCAACATTATCAAAAGTGAACTACATCCTCTTATAATATATTCATCATAAATCTCACCCTTATTAGACATATGATACCATAAATCCTTATTCATAACCTGGGGATAGGGATCATAAGAAAGGATGATCTCAGATCAATATTATGAGTAAAAAAAGGATATATCTATGATCACTTCAACATAACATGAGCATAATTTTAAGTTAATATGATAAAATCATTTCAGAATCATCAGATGTATATCATATATCATAATATTGAGGCATGGAATAATTTTTAGAAGTTCATAAGACACGAATAATAATGGAATCAAAGAATATAATACATGAGAGAATAAAACTGGAATAAGACATATAGTTTTGGTATACAAATAAGCATGAAAAATAATTTTCTTTATATTCAAGGATCACTTCCAAGGATATCATAGTGGATTGGGTTTACTCCCAAAACCATAATAGTTGTAAAGGTTCACTCCCAAGACTAACATAGTACACATAGTCCATTAATGAATGGGGTTCACACCCCATTTTAGTCATGTCAATCTCATGAGTTATCAAACTTTACCCAATGAAGTTGAGAGCTATATAATTTTGGGACCACCATCAACATAATGAAAATAATACACATTCATTTCAAAAGATAATAAATCATTCATCATATCTTATCCTGTGAAAGAAAAATGCATTTTATAAATATATTATCGTCATAATCATAAACCATTAATATAATGAATAATAATTTTACCATTAAATCAAATTACTTATAAATAAAAAGTATCACTAATGTTTTATATCAATGGTAAATATAAATACCATAAACTGATCGTTAAAAAAAATTCTTAGGAAATTAACCATTTCATTCAAAACCAATTTCAAAAAAAATTACTTATATTTTAAAAACAATATTAATAAAAATTTAATTAAATAATCCCTAGAACGTTTTAATTAAATATTTTATTCATTTATTGGTCATGAAAGTACAATGTTTTCTTCATTTCATAAAGGTTAAAAGAAAAAACACCTTCTATATTGTAGGAATAATATCAAAAAGTACCACATTTAAAAAATGATATGAATATTATTTTTAGAATGTTTTTTAAAAAGTAAATAATTTATTAAAAATACTAAAATATTAATAATATATGATTAAAATTATTACTTTTAATTTTTTTACAATACATTGTTATGGAATAGAAAGGGAAGTCTATAGAAGTGAGAAATATAGTTAATTTCCCACAAAACATTATTTTGATATCTTGATTACATAAAATAAGGTAAATTAAAGGAAAACATATATTTGAAATAAATTATTATAGGAGAATAAAATTAATTGAATTTATATTTTACTGATCATGAAGTTTATTTCCATTGAAATTATAGTATATATAATCCTAATTAATGTAAGATTGAGAGATAATTACCTTACCTCATGTTAGTCTTCCTTTATACATGTATGAAAATCTTATATAATAAATATATATTTTTGATACATATATTACAGAACCAAAATCATGAATATATTTTCATAAATTAACTTCTTATAAAATTTTATAACTCATTCATTAAGTATAACTTCTTAAAATCATCACATCTTGGTGTTAAATATTTCCTTTTTCATGTAATGTTTTGTTTGGTAGTTTTAGTCCATGTACATTGTTAAATGTTACATAACCTCTGTAATGTTAGATATGATATAAATTTCATATATATTAATTATATAAATTTTCATATTTACCCATAAATTTTTGAGTTAGAAAAATATACTACACCATTAATTGAGACGTGAGGCTCTACGGAATCATGGACCCTATTTTATTCTTATTGATTAATGTATGAAAGAAATTTAAATTATAAATGACCATTTTATAGTAATTATTATTCCATATATATCACATATAATTATTAAAATTATCTTTAATACCTTCCATGTGATGTATGCATGAAATATGAATAACATCTCTTCATGAGGTGGTAGTCCACCGTACACCCAAGCGGAGTTTTCGTATCACATGAAATGAAATGTAAGATGTTATATATGATATTATAATTTTAGAAGTATAATTATTTTAAAAATATCATATATATATATATATAATAAATCATTATACATATCCTTGAAAAGTGATGATGGGAAACATATCACATTGATTCGCAAGGCATTAGTCTAATGTAGACTCGATTGATGGTTTCGATTCAAATTTGAGGGAAGAGGACATTGATATAAGTAATAGACTTAAAATAATAATATCATAGTTTATTAAAGTAATTGGGGTTATTATATCATCATGTATTAATAATATTTTAAATAGGTGGAAGAATAAATAAATAAAATGCTTGGTTTATAACAATATCTCTTCTTTAGACAACCTCTTTAGGTTTGTACCAAAATCCTTCATATGATTGATTTAAAATAAAAAAAGGTAATATATGTCATTAGGTAGGAACTAAGGAATTTGGGTAGGTCTTGAAAAATTCAAAAAAAAAATAGGTTTGAATTAAATAGTAATAGAGAAGAACTTTTCTAATTGAGGGGAGAAGCAGATTTTTAATTTTTCAGTTTTTTAGAGTAGTGTGACGTCACATTATTGGGTAAATGGAAAAAAATGAACTTTACTCAACCATAGATGATTAAAAGCAAAAATATCTATTGATAATACAAATTTGACATGTTTTAGGTCCTATTGTCTCTTTTATTTTTGGTTTAACCCTCAGAAGACACATCTTAACCTTAACCGCTAAAACTAATTGTTACGCTTTTTACTATTCGTTATGACAGATAATTAAGTTTACCTTATTATATAATATTTATTAGGATTATTAAAATTATGGATTCCATTTTACAATAATAAATAATTATAATTGGAAAATTAAATTTAAAATACAACCCACATGTGTGATAAAAATGCATTTTTCCTATGATATTGTTTTCATAAGTATGAAAAGTTATTATACAAAACTTTAACATAAAATTGATTAAAATTACATTATTTTTATTAAATAAAACATTTTTCAACTATTTATACATTAAAATCAATTTAATAAAAAAATATAACATTATAAATTGTTTAAAAAATGATATTTTTAATAAAATCATTATTTTATAATATTAATAATAATTTAAACAATTCAAAAAATTATAAAAAATTAAATGTATGATTATTTTGACATGATTATTTTATAAAATTAATTTTATTTTTTAAAATATATTTTTTAAAATTTAGAAAAGATAATTTTAATAAATGACGATAAAAATTCACGAAATTACTTTTTAGAAAATTATTGTTTTTATGAATAAAAATGGATTTATTATTATCCCATTTCTTGAAAAAAAAATATTAGATGAATGGTAAAACATTTTATTTAAAATATAATATATATAAATTTCATTAAACTCATTCACCAATAGTAGAAAATATAAAAATGCATTGCATCATAAACACATTTTTTAGAAAAATACATCTTCTACTTTCAAATGATCACTATTTTCATTTATAATCACTTGATCAGAGTAGGATTTATTTTATAGATTTGTAAAAAATAAATTTTAATAATTTATTTTACATTATTTATATCTACCATTATAGTGTTTTGGAAAAAAATTCACACTAGATAACAATATTCTAATATTATTTCTTCATTCGTTTAAACTTGTTGTTCTGTGTAACAGATGATAAAAATGAAATTAATTTTTATTAAAAAATAATGCATAAATTCTCATCATGTTATAGATATATTTGTATAATACTTATAAAATTTTATGTAAAGTACACTATTTCCATTAAATTAACAAATTCCCTTCAATGCAATGGGTTTAAGATACATTGTATTGGTTTTTTCCTTTATTGGATCAACTTAAATTCTTTTTCTGGATATATTATTTTGATGAAGTTTTCCCAATATATCAATGAAATAAATTTTATTCAAATTGAGTATTAAGAAATTTTCTTCACACCTTTTAATCAGCATGAAAATTATTTTTATGGAATACCTATATGTAATGTTTATAAATAGATAAATCCTACATTAAAATATACATAAATACATTTTTATATAATATAAAATATGTTTCAGGTACTGTTATAATTTCAGTAGTGGAACATTAATACCAAAAGACATGTAGTGATAAGAAATTGTTTCATACTAATATGAAAATTTTATTTTTTGGTCTACTAGACCTAAAAAAATTATAAATAAATGGAATAATAATAAAAACATAATTATCTTCAAATTTGGATTATATGTTAATAATTTAATCCGTGAATTGGAGTAGGAATAGGTCCTTTATTGTTTCCACATCCATCTTGTGATAACTATCACACATTTTTTATCATGTGACTATCCATGTTAAAATGAACTCATTTTTTTCATTCTTTATCTCCATTATATTGTATTTGTTATGACCTATATTGGGTAGAACATTGTTATTTTGATATAGAAAATTTTATCCAAATTTCAAGAAGCTTCAATATTTCCTTTTACACTACTTACTTTTTGGGGGGTTTAAGTCAAAATTATGTTTGATGAATTAACATACACCCAATATATATTATCCAATTTTAAATATAAATAATTAGAGTAGTTTCCATGATATAAAAAACATCATGTAATATATTTACATCGATTCTTCAATACCGCAAGGTGTTTTCCCTATACAATTTTACTAATTCCACATTAATGATAATTTAAAATGACTTATTTACTACCACGAATGAGTTCTTTGAGTCTATGGGAGTAGGTTCAGCTCAAAATTCTATGGATTTAAAATCGATGGGATCAATTTTATGTAATTTTACCATGATAAATAATCTATACACTACACTTATACGTATTTTTATTAATTCCTAAAATAACAATGTTATTTCTTTTATATCAATTCAATTATGAGTTCAAATGTATTTTTAACATCTTCTTGCTATAGAATCAGATTGGATGAGTGATATTCAATAATAAATATAATACATTATTCCATTATATATGCATGATGAAAAGAATATTTTACATGAAAAAAGATATATTATTCAAAAGCTTTTTTGTATATCAATGTTTTTATGGAAATTATGTTAACCCCTTCATTTAATGTATCTAAAATATAGTGGTAAATATAATGTTTTCCACACCAACAAGGATGACTTAATGACTTCCATAGTTGTATTTCATTGATCGATCAATAATATATCATATATCTATGTTAATTTTATTTCATCTAAATTTGAATTTTGAAGTACTTTTTTCAAATTGGTATTTTTTACATGTTAAAATAAATATTAACAAATATTCATGATATTTTGGGTTTTTTATGATGCATATGACCAATATATATAATATTTAGAGGGATTAATTTTTGAACCATTGTAATATAATTATTACTTTAAAATATTACTAAATAATCCTCCAACTATATATTGTTTGTTAAAAGGTACATTAAAATATTTTCATATACTTACATTAGATAAATTACATCAATGAATAGTACATTAGTTAAATGTTACATAATGATATAGAGGAAAATATTTTATTGTATTTTTATTCTTCATTGCTTTATTTTATCTATGAATGGGAGTGATATAATGTATACCGTTTTTGTCATGTTTTGTAAAATATTTCTCTAAATATTTTCTAGTTCGTATTTTAATTTTTCTAGTATTTAATTCTTCTCCAATTATTTACCTTTTTTTTTCTAAAAAAAATTCTTATAATATACCATTACTGGTATTGGTTTCATTTATATATCCTTCATTATAATGCATTACTTCTTCAACTTCATCCCTTTTAGTTTTCCCAAAGTTACCCAAAAATGTATTTGGTAATCAATATGATAAATTAAATCCAATTTTTTATATATTATTCCAAATATTGTGAATAGAGAACTAAAAATTAGTGATAAAATAATTATTTGTATTCCATTCATAAATTCATAATATTAAGTGCATGAGAATAGCATTGAGAGTAGAGTTTTTACCATACTATTATAGTTTAGATTATAGTGGAGAATTATTTTTTTAGAATCGGGGTTTAAAATCTTACTAAAATGTTCACGGGCCTTTTGGTTGATGGTTATATTTGAGTGAATCTTGTTTTTGGATAATATTTTTTCCAAAGGTTTTATAATTCTATCTTGAATTAAGATTTTCATCACTCCCATAATTATGAGAATTATGAAATTATTTTTTTGGTTAATTATATCACACATAATAGAAATTAAATAGATTATTTACCCTAATCCAAAATTGGTAATACTAAAAATAATGTGAACATACAAAAACACTTGTATTTTAAAAAATGAGTTCGGTATAGTGGGTGATAAAATAACCAATTTAACATTTTCAAAAATTCTTGATAAGGATTCTAGATCAACAGTTAATAATTAAATTTCATCTAATATATTATTTCATATTCTTCATGGTGCACTATAAATTTTTAAAGACCTGGATTTTGAGATATTTCATTATTGATGTCTCATTAAACTTATTGAGTTTTCAACAAAAATCCTCCATCTGTGTTTGTATCAGTCATAGCATGGAATATCAGTTTTAAAAAATACTAAGTCACATTCATTTGAATCCAAAAAAAATATTATATTGTGTAGTAATGACCTCAGTGTCTAATTAGAATTATTATACTCACCAAAATAACACTCTACCATCTTATTTTTTGAAATTTAGAATCTCATTTTAAACCCCTTTCTTCATTAGTCTTGTGGTGTAATGATCCTTGAACATTTTCCCAAAAAAATAAGATTTAGTGATAGAACTAGCTAATAATCATTTCAAACAATATTTTAATTTTAATTTTAATGAAAACAATAATTCTATCAACTATATAGCATTGGATGAGACAATATTATTCTTAAAAGTAAGGAAATAAAATGAAAAAAATCATTAAAAAGTGGTCATGATGACCCTTATGTTTCAAGGCACAAAATTTTCCAATTTATTAATCATTTATAGAAATAATGGATTAATTTAATCATATTTTGACTAATGGAGAGGATAAAAATTGTTATAAGTAGCCACGTTATTATATGGTTATCCATATTCTAGGAAAATATAGAATGTGGATATTGATGGATCCTTTTTGGGGGTTATTCATTGAATAATTTTCAAGAAGAAGTGTCATTCACACCAATATAGTTCTACTATTATATTATTGCTTGCTAGAAAACAATTAGATGTCTCCAAAATATTTCAATTCTTATATATATATATATATAATACAAACTCCAAGATCATGTGATTGGAAACTTTATTATATACCATTAAATTGCCATGAAAAATATTGACACGCATGATTAAGAAGAATAGAAGATATAAACATAGAAATAGATTCGATAATGCAAACATTTATAAAATATAAAACATAACAAATTTTGATTAATATGGTTCTTCAACAACAAAAACAATGTTATAAAGGTACAATATGTATTTTTTATTCCATGTGGGAGTTAATTTTTAGAAAAATTATTATCTCCTATATAGAAATATACTCTAAAGATTCATATATCTCAATATTAAGACCATTTCCATATGGAAACCAAATGCACATATGGTAGTATTATTCACTAATGGTTAATAAAATTAAAATTATGAAAATATCACAATAAAATTTACCAAAAATTATTTAAATTTGACTATAAAATATTAATTAGATATGAAATCTGGAATAAATTGTAATGGATATTTTTCCTATAAAAATAAAAAATCTCAATAATTCATCAAATTTTTTACTTATATTGTGAAAAAGTATATAAAATATGTTTTATTTAAATATGGTAAATCCCAAAATTTTAATTTTAATAAACATATCTAACTTTTTTATAAATTTATATCAAAATTTGTTCATAAAATTTCATATCCTATTAGTAAATGGTGAGTCCAAATTATTTGTCAAAATTTATTCCTCGCAACTATCATTGAGATATATCCTTAATAAATATTTATTTAATTATTTAAATTATAAATTTAATTAAAATTGACTAAAAATATAATTCCCTATATAGAAAAATATATTTGATTGATTTTGATAAAAAAAATGGATACCCATACATTCACATTTATCTTCTTATATCTATAGAAACTATATCATAATGTCTAAATAGTATTAAATATCAAATAGATTAATAATCAAAGGAAATAACACTATAAATGAATGAATTAAAATGTAATTAAGAAATAACATTAATAAAATTTTAATCTTACTAAAATATTAAGAATGATATATCAATAAATTACTCTATAAGGGAAAATAAAAAATAATAAAAATCGAAAAAATCATTTAAAAAATGAAATTTAATTTATCTAAAGACTATTAAAAATATATTGGCAAAGTAAGACGCTAAATAGTTCCCCTATCTCTGACTAAAATTGTTAAAACTCTAATAACCACTATTTGAATGTTTTGAAGTGCTCTCTACGTAAACCCGTATTTTTAAACTATAATTTGAGAGACAATTTCTACTTCACAAATATTTATAATTTTATAAATAATATATAAAATAATTAAGGGGTATATTCACCAAAATAAAGAGATAAAATTCATGTAAATCATATTGTATTAAAACTACATTTTCTAAAAAATGTATGCATAATTAAAACATGATTTCACTTTCTATGTCATATAACCTAGATTATGTTAATCACTCCTAACAAAATTTTGTGGATATGTTATTTATGTTTACTTTTATGCATGAATAATGAAAAGGATTTATAGTCACCATGAATTTATGTTTTCCTGACAACTTGAAACTCTTCTAATTTATACATTTTCTTGAATTGGAAAAATATTCTTTCAAACCATTTAAAAAATATTAATTATTTTGAATGAAATTTTTTCTATAAAAAATCCAATAAATAAATAAATAAAATTATTTGGGTGTTCATTTTTTTTATTGTTTAATTACTGCTAATAATTTTATGTGTATAAAATTCCAACATGTGATCTAAGTAGAAATTAATGAAAATAGATTTCTGTAAAATTATTTGTTATGAATTGATTTATGACTCTCCCAATTATCTGTATATTATTCATGGAACATCAATTGTATCTAATGAAAAGGTATACTCATAAGGATATTTATCTTTTTTTTATCATTTATATCACAAAAATCTCTATTCATTTTAAAAAATCACATCAATTCAATCAAGAACAAGTGCAATCCAACATTTGGTAGATTTTTTTTGGTGATTGCAAATATGATTTAATACATGTAACCATTATTATTGGATAATATTGATATTAGAATCCATGGATTTACATCAGTAGAATAATGTGTAAATTACTCATTGATGGATGAAAAAATTGATGATTATGGAAGGACATTCAATGTGTTTCTATCATCACTCTTAAATAATTGATTAATTTATATGATGTGTTTAAAAATAACCATATACTTATTGGATAAACCATATGGTATTTTTTACATAGATAAAATAGTGATTGTGACCAACCTAAAATAATATCATACTAAATTTAAGGATATCCAAAATAAAAATTCATGATTATATAGATAAATTTATTTAATGGGTTATGAAGACTATTATCACTATATATGGATTTATAATAACTAATAATGATTCAATTTTTTCTAAAATTAATATAAATTATTTTAGATACATTTTATAAAAGTATTTTAATTAGTGAGAATCAAGATATGAATGATTTTCTTATTGAACAATTAAATAAAATAAACTTATTATATACTTCTAGGATCACTATTGAAGAAGAATAATTATACAAAGAATGATTTTTGATTCAATGTTTTCAAATAATTGGGAGATTAGTTATAAAAAGAAACATCGTTTTTAAGAATCTATGAACGATGAGGATAAACTGAATTACTATGTGTTTATTCCAATTGTATCAAAATGATTATAAAAAACATATATGTTGTTTTAGTAGAATATATATATTCATGTGATTTAATTTTTATTAAAATAGAAATTTTTTAACAGACTCACCATAGCTGGATCATGAGAAACATGAAAATAAGAAACCTAAAATCAAATGAAAGATGATTTTTTTTTAACAATGGTAAGGAAGAAAAATATTCAAAAGGAAAATATAGGATTACTATATCACTGAGGAAGAAAAATTTTATATCTAAAATTGGTGATTAATATTATTATATGAAGAGTGGTGATAGAGAAAAATAAGTGAGGAGATTAGTGTCCATGATTTTATAGATAAATGTAAACACTCAAACCAATCCTCTAGTGAAAAACAAATGTTTTAGAGGATTACTAATAATACTTGTAGATGAGACAATAAGATTTTATGATGGATCCCATTTTTTAGAGAATATTAAAAAGATAAAAATGAATAATGAATATGTGAGTATTTCAACTACTTCATGTAAATAAAAAATTGATTCTATGAGGGAAGTGGGATTTTTGGGGGATATTGACAACCCCAATTAAATTATATTAAAAATAAATAACATCATTTATGATATAAATTCTATTATATTTGTGACTTTATGGGAGGTTTACTCACTTTATGTGATGTTACATGAAGTTGAAAATTATCTAATGATTTTTCTATTCAATTTTCAAAATTTCAGTTAAATATAGGGAGAGTATACTAAAACACAAGTGAAATTTTTCTATATTTTACAAAAAAGTATTGATATAATAAATTTACATGGATCATGATCTATATTACTTCAATTAAATGTATTAATTGAAGGTAATCATGACATGTATTATGATTTATATTTTTTCTGATGAAATATGATTCAAACTTTTCATTAACTTATAATGTTACTAAAAAAAGTAATCTATAAAGTATTATTCTAAGTTTAGTCCTAAGGAAAAAGGTTTTTTTGGAAGGGAAGCACAATTATACAAGAGGATGTTATGAAAAGGAAATAAAATAAATTTGATCAAAAAAAATATTCTTCAAAGAGTATATATATTTTTTACTAGATATGTTAATGTTTTATTTTTTATGATCATAAATTATATGTGTATTAGTGTAACTTCACAAACCCTAAGGCTAGTCAATAGTGTCCTGATTTAGGTTGGCCACTTGGACTCAAGCGCATCTCCCTAAATGGCATAGGCTTCCTAATAGAAGTGAGGGCCCCGGTGTGTTTGTGGGGAGAATATGAAATCATCATAAGATTTTATAACAACAAAATATCAATTAAATAAATGTAGCACAAGATATAATACAATCGGATAATAAATGAACTGGAGATAAATATATAAATAAATCTAGAAGGAGCCTTATATACAATTATGATGACACGTGTCATTTTTCTATAGAAAACATCAAAAATAGATATCCATGGAAGGTGTACAATACATGGAACAAAATTATAGAAAGGAAAAAAGTATCCTATCTGGTATCCTGATACTCATCTAGGTATTTCACTCCCCTTAGCCTCAGTAGCAATCAAGAGCCTATAATAGGGATCTTTCCCTATTACATACCTACAATCATATAGTATGTTCTAGTACAAAATGTGGTCTAAAAAGGGTGTGAGACTAAATCCCAATTGTTAGCCACCCAAGGCCATGTTTCATCTAGTCACAAAATATATAATAGTCATAGTGTCTATCCAGTAATATAATATTTAAGGGAGTACTGAATTTAAACATACTATAATATTTAGGTTCTCAATTTATAACCATTCTCATTTAAATAACTTCATATGGATGGTATGTCTCTATATTATTATTCAGGCCATTTTCATTTATAATCAAGTTCATATAACCATTAAATATTATTTAATTAATATGTTTTGTGACACAAAATTTAGCTTAGTGTCCACCATATTGATATTCTAAATGGATGTCTAAACATTCCATTAATAAAGTGTAAGACAAATATTGAATACATGCTTGTTCTTTGGCTTGGTAGATGCTTCATATAAACCATTTCATCTATTATTCCTTTATAAACCTAAGAAAACCCATGTAATTTCTTATTTCAAATTTATGTATCACTCTACGTATAATATAAACCAATATCCCACAAGCCCATCCAAGGAGATCCACAAAAACCCATGTATCACTCTAGGTGAGGTATAACATCTATGCAATCTGAGTCCATTCTAGGTAGTATAATAAGGGATAACAAGTATAACTAATGAAATAATGATAAAATTTCCATTGATCAACTCATTCTTAATAATGTTACAAGCTAATTGAGTCAGGCTAAGGCATTTTTAATTTAATTCATGCGTCACTGAAGGCATATAAATATTTAATATTATTCAATACAATTTAATAAATTTTATTTAATCAATATTAAGTTCAACGCAAAGAACTATTCATTTATACATCACCTCAAATGGTGGATCAAGGCATATCTAGTCTTAGAATGCATAGCCTTTAATTTAACTCATGTGGGAAATTCATTACAACAAGCATCTCAAGATTAATTAACCAATACATGGAAAGTTCTGATGATCATGGAATCCAACCCATTTTATTTATCAATTTAATTCATAATTGATATTAAAATTAAATTTAAATATCAATTCATGATTCATGTCGTCAATTTTCAATTAAATATTAACATCCTATGACAAGGGGTAAAGGGCACACCTAAAGGGTATCCAAGTTAATATTCCATCATAATGGCCCATTTAAACACAAAACACACCCAAGGGTTGGTTTTGAATCATGTTGGACAACCTATAATCATTTAACAATAGGCATACATAATTACATAGACCTTTCATATCAATTTAATTTAAGTATTCAAATTAATTTTGAAGGACCACCCAAGAATTGGGTGCATAACACGACTGTATATATAAAAACTTCAACATTTAAGTAAATGTATAATACCAACTTCCATATGACTATAGTGGATATCTCATCCATTATCTTCTCTAAATTTAACATAGATCAAGAGAAAATATATAAACATATAAAGAACATATAAATTGTGAAATTATATTGAACCTAAATAGTTAATCCAAAATTGAACCAAACAATGAACAACCCAAAAGGTATTGAGATCTCAATGATTTGGATCAAACTAGAAAACTAGTTCTTGATTTTGATATTGGACTTACGATCAATGAAAAATCCTATAATAGTCTCCATATAGAAGTTATCGAGATGGAGGGGTTTTCCATCATGATGAATTGATATAAATTATGTTAAAAATAATTTAAATTGGGGTAATTTAGTAAATTTACCAAAACATATAGGGTCATACGGTTTGGATGCATGGTTGGCCAAACAGTGAACCAACCAGGTGCCTCCTGCTATAGGAATTGGAACCCTTCATGATTTCTTTGAATGGTTTTTCTATATAGGATCAAACCATGAAAGAATCACTATAAAAATCAATATACAAGCCCACACAGATATGTGCCCCATTTAATAGGGTTTTTCCTAATCATGTGGCCTCTAAAATTTCACGTGCATTCCTTACATTTTTGTTATATAACCATGTTTCATTCCCCGAAATGTTACTTTTAATGGTAAATCATTCTATTTTCACCCTACAAGTGGCATTTCGGGCTCAGAACTAGCCCTGAACACCCCCCAATACTTGTATGACCTCAAAGATAATTCCTATTATTCCTTATTTAAAAATTTAAACTGAAAATTGATTAAAGTAAAGGATCTAATCCTGAAATAATAATTGGGTTCTATCAAACTCCCCCTTAAAATAATCTATCCCAAACTTTCCTTCTTATGGGTGGTCAATAATTTCTAAGACTTACTCTTACCACTACAATCGTGCATCGGCCTCCTACTCCCATTTCTCATGGCACACAACCGTGTTTCCATAACACTCTTACTAAATGAATGGACAATCCTCAAAAAACCTTCTTACAATGATCCAAAATTTATATCACATTCTCCTCAAAAGAATAATACTACTGTAACTCAACCTCATCAGGATGGAAGGAATTAGACATGTCTAAGTGATAGTGGCATAGCTGGGATATATGGAAGACATTGTTCATGGAAAGGTACCTCTTAGGGAATCACAACCAACAAGATATCATCCTAGTACTCTCTATAACCTCAAACAGTCTAACATTCAAATGGTGAAATCGCATCATGTATCCTAATTCTATTGTGTCCTAGCCTCAGTGAAACACATAAGATACCCTGATCCCCGACCTCAAAATATAAAGGTCATCAGTAGTGATTAGTATAAGATTATTGTTAATACTGTGCTATAACTATCCACTTCTGAATGAACTATGCCTTCTCTATATTTTTTTGAACAAGATGGTATACCATTATAGATGCCTCTCATGACTCTAACCCAAACATGGTTGATCAATATTAAGTATCATACAAATCAACATAGGTGTATATTTGAATAGTGTCCTCAAGGATATTGTTATAGGGTAATTCAACTATGGGTATAGACCTCTCCGATGATCCCATGTAGTCCATGAAGCATGTCTGTAGAATTTCCCCATGCACCAAAACCATGCACTCAGACAATCAATCTATCTAGGGGTGGTATGTCATGCTCATATGGACCTCTGTACCTATCTCCCTCTATAAGATATTCTAGAAATGAGACATAAACAATGTGTCCCTATCTGAAATTATAGTGTATTGGACCACATTAAGTCATATTATGTCATAAATATACAACCTTATAAGAACATCCACACTAAATTCCTCCTCGCTATGTATAAAATGATAATCCTTTGTGATCCTGTTAGAAAAACCCATATGGCCTCTTTTCCTTGAGTCAAACATGGTAAACCTGTCAAAAAATCCATCACAACGTGATCCCATTTCTTCTATGAAATGGTTTTCTGATGTAAATGACCGACTATTTGCTGGTGTTCCACCTTCAACTACTGATAGGTGGAACCCATCCTCAAAAAAATATCTATATCTCTTTCCATACCCAGTCACTAGTAGCCTTGATGTAAATATTATTGCATCTTGTTGATTCTAGGGTTCACTACACTAGAAAAAACATCAACATGTTTCATCATCTCTGAATGCATGTATACTGAAACCCATATTTTACCATAGAAACATTGAATTTCATCCTTGATTGCGGTCTAACTAGGAGGAGGGTCCTCACCAGCCACACTCTATTATAGTACCATGCCCTCGGTATTTGAAATCTTTCTTGTCCTTACTCTATTCAGTATGGTATAGGTAGTATCTAAGTATGAAGGAATGTGTTTTCACTAACTCTCCTACACCTCTATGTTCATCTTAGAGAATAAATACATGATCTAAAAATCACTACTGGACTGATGAACTACCTTTATCTGATTACTTCTACTCAGTGCATCATCCACAACATTTCATTAACTTTTCTTATAGCCAAGATTGATTTCAAATGAAAGTAGGTATTAAACTCACCTTCACTATCTGAGGCTCAAATAAATCATTGAAAATATATACATGAATCTTTTATGGTCCGTGTACACCACAAAATGTTCTAAAAGTAAGTATTGCCTCTAAAAGATAAGTGCATGAACAATTACAAATAAAACAAGATCATGTGTTGGGTAGTTTATATCATGTCGCCTCAAATGCCAAGAACTATGCTCCATGACTCTATCCCCCCAATATCATAAATTCTTCAAGAATGATACCTGATGCATTATAGTAAACAATGTAACTCTTACATTTCTCTAGAAAAACCAATATTGGTGTGGATGTCCAATATCACATTCATCTATTAAGAGTTCATATCACAATAATTTTCCCATAAAATATTCACAGCCTTTTTATTCATACAAGTGAGTGGCACTGCTAGGTGTGATAAGTCTTGTAATAAACATCAGTAGTAACAGGATATCCCCATTAAACTCCATACCTTAATGATATTCTTAGGATGCTCCAAGAAAACTACATATCTCACATTATCTGGGTCAACTAATGCTCCGTTATCTAAGATAATTTTTCCTAGGAAGTGAATTAGATCCATCCATAAGTGTCACATTATTATATTATAATAGTGATGATGCTCTCTCAGTGTATTCAATAAGATATCTTGATGTTTGCAATTATTGTGTCAATTTCTAGAATAGACCAATTTATCATCCAAGAATAACATGAAAATCCAATGTATATATGGATGAAGCACACATTTACTTAGTTCCATGAATTCTTTTGGTGCATTCGTGAGACCAAAGGACAAAACCATATAAACAAATAAACCATGACAGCTATAAAAACCAATTTGAGGTGTGTCTAATGGTATAACATGCACCATATGATAACCATATTTAAAATAAATCTTTTAGATAACCTGAGCTCCTCAGATATGGTCTAAGAGATCATATATTCATGACAGAGGATATTGAATCATGATCATTAATTTAATCAATTTAAAGTCTGATGGAATTGTCTACCTTTTTCTAAAAAAGGACTGAAGATCCCCACAGAGATGTATTGGGTCAGATAAACTAACATTACATTAATTAATCTAGGTTCCTCTTGAACTCCTGAATCTCAGTAGTATCCACCTCATGAGGAGATATGGATACCAGTGAAACTCATGACACTAGCTCAGTAGGGAACTCTATATCTCTCACTAAAGGTAATACTGAAAAGATGATCAGGATATCATCCCTGAAATGATCAAACATTAGACTTTAATATATTTGGCATGTTCCTTGATCATCCAGATATAAATTCACAATATAGGCTATCATCTCACCCAGCCCATGATTCTCAGGTATAGACCGTCTTGCCTGGACATTTCGTTCGCAATTGTGAATAAACTCTTTTCCCTCTGTTGATGTAAATATCTCCCTTTAGTGATAGTATTCAAATAAATAATAAAAGGGAATAAACTTATCTATACTGAGAAGGATGTAAAAACTACTTATCTTGAGAAATAATTTTTCCCATATGATATTACACCCATAAATGGAAAGGGTAATTCCATACACTAACACACATCCTCCATTTTAATCCCCAACGGAGTGTCAAGCATAAATAATCCACCATAAAATTAAATCATGATCCCAATAAACTCCACAATAAGAAAAAATATAAATCTTTGGCTATCCCTTGTATAAAAAACTATAGAATTTAATATAGAGGTTACTAGAATATTACCTCTAAATGTAGAAGGTTTGGGATACTTCCCCTCAAGGGTTTGTTGCACTATGTATATATCTTCTAAACCAGGACCCTATGATATTTCCTGCCTACCATGAGAAGATCCACCATGTTTTCACTACATAATAGGGGTCTGAATACCATGGAAAATTTTACCACCTCATCCTGATCAGCTTATTTTACTCTATCTACCTTCCTGATGAGAAACAACTGACTCACTCATGAATGTAGAGTTTGTACAGACCCACTATAACTGGATGCTAGAGGAAACTTTTTACGTATGTGTTGTAGATTCCCATCTTTCTATATGATCAGCACTCGACTGGGTCCCACATTATATGGGGCCTCATATGTCATAACATAGCACACTAGTAGTACCTCACCTAGCTACCTAAGTATGTGATCTGGATTCTAATGTCACAATGTGGATGCTCTAGACGATTCTTTATACTGTTCGATGCATTATTAGATCTAGATGTTGAAAATATTAGGATCTCACCCCCAACCTCTCTCATGTTATTATCTGTGAAAAGTACTTGATTCACTATTCATTAATAGTAGTCATCCAATAGACATTAAACAATAATCAAATGTTTTACCTGAAAACATCCTAGAATCGACTGACCTCATATAACTTATCACACATCAGAGTTGGTGAATAGCACTAGAGATTAGTAAAATGGGATAAATATTCCATAACTAATAACACACACATCCCTATATGAAAAAACACACAGTATTTATTATCCCACAACATCTTGGGATAGAATATTCAATAAAGTACATATGAAGATCCATCCAAGACATCTTACAATGAAGATCTTTCTAATTAATAACATCCCACAATATCTTGCTAGAATCACATAGCATATATGTAAAAAAAATTGTAATGGCCTAGTTTAGCCCATGATCATGATATTGTCTGCTTTGGGCCTAGCCCGTATGGTTTTGTTTTCCCTGGAATCTTCCCCTTAGGAACCCCCTAGGAAAATGCCTCATGATGGGAGAGGTATCCACACCACCTTATAAAGGGGTGCTTTATGCTCCTCCTCCTTCAATGTGGGATTTCAATAACCCACACCCTAGAAGGGCCCAGTGTCCTCACTGGCACATTAAATGGGCACTGGCTCTGATACCATTTTTAATGGCCCAGTCTAGCTCATGATCATGATATTTTCCACTTTGGGCTTAGCTGGAATGGTTTTGTTTTCCCTGGGCTCTGGCCCTTAGGCACCCCCTAGGAAAAGGCCTCATGATGGGAGACGTATCCACACCACCTTATAAATGGGTACTTCATGCTCCTCCTCCTTCGATGTGGGATTTCCATAACCTTGTAACATCCTGGTTCTGAAATCCACCCAGAGGCACCCCATACCCAGTTGGTCATATGGCCTCAAGCACATTTCCCCGAATTCCAGAGGCTGCTGACTAGCAGCGAGGGACATAGGTGTGATTGTGGGGAAACTAAGCCCCCATTGGCAGAGTAACAAAGTGGAAGATAAACAAATATACAATAACGGAAGCAGTAAATATCCAACCATAGTAAACAATGGAATACTGGAATAATAAACAACTAGAGCACATACACATATAAAATGAATCATGATACATTTTTCTAGTATCGAAGCCAAACAAGTCACGATGCTGGAGATACAATAGTGCTAAACCAAAGTACAAAAGAAAAAGATAAATAGCTCCTCAGAATCGCAAGCTTAAGCTTGGTCTCATGCTCCTCAACTCCATATCAAATCAAGTACCTGAAGCAGAACGGTGCTTTCCCTTGTCTATACCTTCAGCAATATAATATGTTTGGGCCCAAAAGCATGGCCCAAACAGGTTGTGAGACTAACTCCTATTAGGAAACCACCCAATGATCTGTGTCTAATAGTCAGTGAATATATGGTAGGTAAAAGTATATAAAGCAGTAAACAGGAAAGTACTCAGTAGTAAACTATCCACAGTTTCAACATCAAGAAACAATTAACCAAATAGATAAACACGCACAGGTAACCCTCTGGGAAGTACCCACAGCCATCCCCTATGGTCCTACCTAATAAATATAAGCAACCCTATGGGTAGTACACATAGTCTAGCCCCTCTGGTTTTTTCATAAGAATTCATAAAGACACTCTAAGGAATCACTCACAGTCAATTCCCCTTATAGTCTAAGGTAGTCAGGGACTCTCTGAGGAATCTCACACAGTCAACTCCCCTTATAGCCCCAAGGTCAAGGAATCTTTGAGGAAGATCACTCGGTCAATTCCCATTATAAACCAGGTCATTCAAGTAACTCAAAGACTCTCTGAGGAAGCTCACTCAATCAATTCCCCTTATAGTCTAGAGTGATCAAGGTAATTCAAAGTAAAAAAAAAGACTCTCTAAGGAAGCTCACATGGTCAATTCCTCTTATAGTCTAAACCAGTCAAGGACTCTCTGAGGAATCTCACTCAGTCAATTCCCCTTGTAGCCCCAAGTGGTCCTAGGCTCTCTGAGGATGCTCACTTAGTCTATCCCCCTTATAGCCTAAAGTGCTCCAAGAATCTCTGAGGAATCTCACTCAATCAATTCCCCTTATAGTCTACTACACCTGGTTATCACAGCCCTATGTAGTTCAATGAGCATAGCAATGAAATATAGACAAAGTAAACCTATAGAAATACTTTGCTAATCAGACTACTACATATCAAGCATGTCAGAAATACAAACTCTCCATCCTATAGCAACAGACTTGGAAAATAGGCAAGGCGGCCAAAATGGCTAAACAAGACCAAATGGTCCTAAATAGAACATGCATGGGCAATACATCCAAATCATATCAATCAAACCTATTCATATCCAAATAACCTCTACACAAGCATGCGAGTATGACAGGAAAACAACAGGGGTAAAACGGGAAACACACAATACCCCGTTCAAGGGTATTGGTGGAATTTGCACATAATACTCAAAGACTTTGAATGGAAAAGCACAAACCACCTACCTTGGTGTTAGGAGATCACTATATGTGAACCTAAAGGCTTGAATCACCTTATAATTCCATTAATCTATGAAAATGTATAAAATGTTCAACCCACGATAACTTGGAAAAGAGTAGGAATTGGAAAATGATGCTCTAGGAGAGGGAAGAATTCATTGATGCAATTACAACTCAACCAACGGTGTATGATTCAGAGTATGGATGCTCGGCTGGGGGCTCGTCAAAGATTCGTGGTCTCTCGGTGCTCTCAGATGAAATGGGATGAGAAGGATACGGTTCTGTTCTTCAGATGTGACCCTGGTGTGTTTAATGAAAAAAAATTCACAGCATGTACTTTTGAAGTACACGGCGTGTACTCGCCATTTTCGTACTCCACTTTAGGCAGCCTCTAGGTCCTCACACATGGCTGTGTGCAAGGCCGCTACACGGCCAATACATGGCTACCTGCGGTAACCGAGTACATGACGTGTACTCATACAGTACATGGCATGTAATTCAAAAATTTCCAGAAACTCATCTTTTCTCAAAAACTCTAGAAAAAAGAAAACATACCTGAAAATAAGGTTTGGGTTCTTAAAAACTTCCACCCTTAAAGAAATTTTTCCCCAAATTTCCCTATAAAAGTGGCGTAGAAGAAGAAACCCCGAAAATCTCCAGCCACTGCGATCGTACATCGACCTCCCTCTCCCAACTCTCGTCCTATACCCGCTCGTTCTTCCATAGCACTCGTACCAGAGGAACAGACTGTCCATAGAGAACCTTTGTACTTAGATCAACAATCCGTATAGGATTATCCTAGAAAGATGTGTCCAATTCCAACTCAACCTCCTTGGGTTGGAAAACATGATACGGGTCTGAAAAGTAACGTCGAAGCTAATAAACGTGGAAGACATCATGCATAGCCTGGTACTTCTGAGGTAAATAAAACCAATAGGAAACTGGACCAACTCTCTCAAACACCTCAAACAGCCCGACGTACCTCGGAAAAAGCTTACCCTTTCTTCTAATACTTCTATGCCCCAACCTCGGTGTGACACGTAGAAAAACTTGATCCCTGACCTCGAACTCCCTAGGTCATCTCCGCTAATCAGCATAAGACTTCTGAAGAGACTGTGCAGTAACCATCCTCTTCCAAATCAACTCTATCTGCTTTGTAGTCTCCTGAATAAGAAGAGGTCCCAGAAAAGCTGCCTCTCCTGCCTCCAGCCAACATAAGGGTGATCGGCATGGCCTACCGTACAAAGACTCATAAGGTGTCATATGAAGAGTTGATTGAAAACCATTATTGTAGGCAAACTCTACAAGAGGTATATGCTTCTCCCAAGAACCTTCAAAATCTAGGATTCATGCTCAGAGCATGTCCTCAAGCACCTGAATCGTACCCTTGGACTGACCATCTGTCTGGGGGTGGTAAGTTGTACTCAAAAGTACCTGTCTACCCAATGCCTTCTGAAGCCCCTTCCAGACCTGATAAGTAAAAAATGCATCCCTGTCTAAAACGACGGAGTGTGGAACTCCATGAAAATGTACAATCTCTTGTATGTACAACCATCTCAGCTCATTAACACTGAAGGTCTCCTTAATCGGAAAGAAGTGAGAAACCTTTGTAAGCCTATCAATGAAAACCCATACTTCATTGTTCCCTCGAGGTGACCTTAGAAAACCAGTCACGAAATTCATCACAACATCATTCCACTTCCATTAGGGAATGGTTAACTACTGTAGAAGCCATGTTAGTCGATGATGCTCTTCCTTCACCTTATAACAAGTGGAACACCTCACGACGAAGCCAGCAACATCCCTCTTTATACCTAGCCACCAATACTGATGGTGTAGATCATGATACATCTTGGTGACGCCAGGATGAATTTCCCAAACTGAGGAATGAAATTCCAGCATCATCTCCTCACGTATATCTACTGGCACCCATACACGGCCCTGGAAATTCAAGATCTCATCTTCTCCTATGGTCCATCCAGGAATATGGTCCTCTCCTAACACACACTCCCATAGGACTAGGCCTTCAGAATATGATAGCTTCCTCATTCGCACTCGATCAAGAAGATTAGAGGTAACAGCTACATAAGAAAGAAACGTCTACCCCTGACTGTTGTGCACCTCCAAATGCATCTCAAAGAACAGATCCATAAGCTGCCACTCACTGCTAGCCTACTGAACTGCATGTATTTGAGTCCAACTCAACGCATCAGCCACTGTGTTTCCCTTCCCAGGTGAATAGGCAAGCTCAAATTCAAAGGAATGAAGGTACTCAACCCACCTTCACTGTCTCAAATTCAGATCATGCTGAGTGAAGATGTACTTGAGACTTTTGTTGTCAGAGAAAACCACAAAGTTCTCTCCCAGAAGATAATGTCTCCCACAGCGTAGGGCATGAACAACAGCTGCCAAATCCAAATCATTTTTCGGGCAGTTCCTCTCTTGTGGCCTCAACTGCCGACACCCGTACGCAACAACTCCATCTCTCTGCATAAGTACATCTCCCATCCCGATAATAACATTATCTAGGAAGAGAAAGTCAGAATCATTTAATAAATCTAACACAAAACAACCTGGAAATATTAAAAATGGTAGCTTGAGTGATAAGGAATCACCAGCTAAAAAGTATGTCAAAATTCATCACATATTCATATTATTTGAAGAAATATAAAACAAAAAGTTATTATTCATGAATTCAAATTAAAGTTTTAATTATGACAGTAAGTAAAAATGGATAAAATTGTTGAAAAATGATGATTCTAATAATGAGAAAACCTTTTATTAGTGTAAGGGGAAAGGATACATAAGGCATGATAATAACATGTCAAAATATAAAAGAAGTATAAGGAAAATGGTAACTAATATAAACAGGATATAAAATACATGTGGAGTTCCATAGAAGATAGTTTATACTACTCTAACACGAATAAAGAATCCAAAAATTGTAGTTGTAATATGTGTTTCATGAAAAACACATATGAGGTACAAAATATTTTTATCTCATATCATCAAAATATTTATAATCATTCTAATAATGAAAAATATATATATAATATTTTGATTTAAAAATTACTTGAATATTGAAATATTCTAAAAGATACATTCAATAATCTGAAATATAATCCTAAATGTTTTATGAATTAACATGTTTTATATAACATTTTAGATCTTATTTGGTAGTTTAAAAAGAGAAAAATTGTCATTTATTGAAGGAAGAATATTGTCTAAAAATTCCATACAAAAAACTCAAAATAGATATTGATATTTTTAGTAATTTTATATAAAAAATGACATATATTATTCATAATTTATAAAATATTATGTGTATGTCTAATATTGGTTACCAACCTGGATAGAGAAGTGTTCATAAGATTAAATTTATTCAATGTTTATGTTCTACCTTTTCTATAAGTACATATTATTCTTATGTAATGAAAAATGTTTTTATTTTAATAAGTATAAAGTCTCCCTATAGGAAACAAATTATGAAATTTTTTATTTATAATGCACTTATTTATAAAATCACAAGACAAATGAAAATATGGGTACTAATGTTATTTTTTGTGTAATTTCCCTACAAGAAGCATGATTGAGTACTAGTAAGATCATATGGTATCCGTATAGTGGATTCTCTAGACATAAGGATGATGAAAACATGATATTTAATAAACATTTCGATGTGGATAATGTACATGTCACATTTTGTTATTGTGGTCAACTAAAAATAATTGGACTCGGTCAAATTCGTAATTGTGGTAAAGTTTTAATTTCTACTATTTTATTTATAGATGGTTAAAAATATATCATAATTGACATCTAATAATTGTTTGATGGTGATTACAATGTTAAATTAGAAAATAATGATTTTAATATTTATGATTATTAACATGCTTTAGTTTTTACTATCTTGTTAAATGACAATGTTTGTTACTGATTTAAATACATTATTTTCTTAATATATTTCTTGATTAAGTTAATTTTATAAGGTTTATTCTCATTGGAATACTAAAATAGGCCACTTTTACCTAAAATCACATATAAATTTAACAAGGAAAGTATTAGTGATGGATATTACCAAACTATAATTCACAATAGATAATGTATATACCCATTGTAAAAAAATTGAAGCATCATAAAATGTATTTCAAACCAAAAAAAAAAAGAAGTTTCAACTTTTCTACCCCTAGTTCTGGTTTACATGGACTTATTTAGACCCTCTAGAGTGTATATAATAAGTGGGAATCTCAATACATTTGTTCTATTATATGACTTTTCAGGATACACTTGGTCTTTCCTTTTACCTCACAGAAGTAAATCATTTTCTTATTTCACTAAATATAAGGAATATATAGAAAACCTTATTGGAAATGGAGTTAAGACATTCAAAATTGATCAATGCTGTGTTTTTTAGAATAAATACTTTGAATCTAAATTATCACAATTTGTCTATATTAAAAAATTTACTCCTAAAACCCCAAGGAATAATTGTGTTATAGAAAAAGAGAAATAGAACCCTTCTTGTGATTTCTCAGACCATGCATAATGATTAAGAAATACTTATTAATTTTTGGATATACATAGTGAATATAACCTTTTATATCATTAAAAATATCCTTATTAGAAATTTTTTAATGAAACCCCCATATGATTTATATAATGTTTAAATACATAAAGTGATGTAAATTAATTTTTTTTCTTGTAATGTAGTTATTTTCCCTAAAAATGTTAATTTATAGAAATTTACATATAGAAGTGAAGAATACATTTATCTTAGATATTTATCATCCATTAAATCATAAAGGGTGTAATATAATATAAAAAAACATATGGAATAAATTTTACATTTCAAAATTATTTAGACTTGTTCAAATGAGCATAAAACCCCTTTATAGAAACTTGATGATATTGTTTACAATCTAAATTTCTATAAAAAAACTAGTAGAAATTCTATGAAACCAATATAAAAATATTACCATTCAAAGTAACTTCATAAAACCGAACCTTTAAAAGAGAATTAAGTTTCCAATACATCTCTTCCTAGATCCATTACTACACATAGCAATGACACTTTATATGTAGAAATTAGAGACCTAGATATATGAACAAAGACTATATTGTATCTTCGAAATTAGGTTGAAAAGAAAATAATTTTTTCACATATTTAACCTAAGAACACCACTGATATAAAATATTATTAATTCTAGATAATATCTATATAAGAAGAATTAATCCAATTTGAATGAAATAATGTACATAAAAAACATTAAATTCCTAATGGATTCCTAAAAATTAGCACATTATTGTTCTTTAGGAAAAAATTAAATAATCCAATAACTATAATTAGAAATAATACTAGATCAGATGAAAAATGATCCATTAATTATGATTGTATTAAATAAGAGGTAACCTCGGAACCAATAGCTGGATATGAATCCATCAGACATTTTCTTGTCTATGCAAAACATTTTGATTTCAGACAACATCAAATGGATTTGAAGAGTGAATTAATATATGGTTATATAATTGAGGATTATCTTTTATAATAACCCCCTAGATTACAAAACCATCATTTTCACAATCATGTATTTAAACTAAAAATATATTTATATAGTTTAAAAAAATATACTAGATCATGGTATGATTTTATAGGTTCATTTTTTATTTCTAAATATTTTATTAAAGGTATATCTAATCCTATACTATTTAGTAAAAGAATATAATTTTTTTTTCATTTGTACAAATATATTTTCATTATATTATTTATTGACCTTTTAAAACTCTTTGTGTGCTGAATTTTATGAAATGATGAAAATATGAATTTGAAACGAGTTTAATGGGATGAGTAAAAATTATTCCATGTTATTTTGATTTTTCTTAATACCAAAGGAATTATCATAAAGAAAATTAAGTACACTAATGAACCTTTATAATTGTTTATTATGGAATGTAATAAATATAGTGATATTACCAGGATTACAAGATGTAAACTTGATCTCGATGAAACTAAAAAACAATTTTATCAAACTACTTACAGAGGTGTGATTGGACGTTTACTATACTTTAATAATAATCAGTATAATATTATTTTTATTGTGTTCATGTGTGAAAATTTTCAATATAACCTAAATGAATCAAATTTAATATTTTTTAAAATAATTTTTAAATACCTCAATACAAAAACAAACATAGGACTTATTTATATTAGAGAGAATATTTTTGAGAAAGTGTGTTATTTAAATGAAAATTTGGGTGGTTGTATGATATATAGAAAAAAGAAATTATAGAACATGTAACTTGTTAGAAAGTCACTTGTTTCGTGTTGTAGCATGATAAAATCACTTATGCATTATCCACTTATAGAGATGAGTATATAGCTATATGATGTTGTTATGCACTAATTCTATTAATGAAACACACATTACTAGAATATGGATATAAAATTTCTCATGTAACTATAAATTATGATAATATATAAGAGATAAATATTTATATGAATCATGTATCTCATTAAATAAAAAAACACATTAATATAAGATATCAAATTTTATGTTATCATTTTCAAAAAGGTTGTATGGATCCTAAATTATATATTACTAAACATCATCTTGTTGATAGATTTTCAAATACCTTAAATGTTTTGAGAATTTACTATATAAAAAATGAGTTAGGGATGGTAAAATATTTATTAATTTTTTTAATTTTTTTATAATTTTTTTATTTGAATTATATTGTTAATACATAGTTTTTTTAGTTTTTTTTAATTATGTTATATGTGATTCACATGGTCAGTATAAAGATCATGTGTTTTTGTTCAAGAAGTCATTGTAGTTACTATGACCATTTGGTCACAGTTTCATTATACCTACCATGTATATTTATAAAAACAATTACTATACATACCAGGATACATCAATGACATGGTTAGTACTTACATTTCATGAATACTTTATTTTTATGGTTGGTATTATTATTTTTTATATTCTAAACTTATGTTTTTTTAAATCATCTTTTTTGGTTTTATATTGAGCTTATTTTAATTTTAATTCCTATATTATTAAAATAAATTTTGAACCATGACCCAAATTATTGGAACTCTAGTAAGATATCCTTCATTTAGAAACATCACATCTTATAAACCCTTCTTTCTCTCATGAAACCAATCATCCATAGAACTAAAATATAATATAGGAAATTCTAGAGATTTTCATGTCACTGATGCCACAAATACTATTGAGACATCTCATTCTAATAAATTAATGAAATCAAAATATAGATCTATTTCTGAAGTGGAATTATGAAATCCACATATTATAAATCATCTAGTTTGTTTTGAAAAATAATTTGATTATCAAGGGTAATAATTTAGTAAATTAATACTCACAAAGGAAATTCAGAATAAATGTTTGGATGAAGGGGTTAAGGGTGATTGTAAGCCATTAAATCTGATAATATTTAATGAATTTGAATTAAAAATAGAGTTAATTCCTAAAAATAAGAGTGTAATTTTAAATACAATATTGAATGGTGTAGTTGAAGAGTTTTCACCTATGGATTGGGAAAAATGTTTGAGGGTACCTCATAATACTGATTTTGATTATTACTAGAGATTGTATCCAATTAATCCTTCCCACATTGAGTTTTAGAATTATTAGGAAGATATAACTAGAAATGGAGCCTCCAATAGCCCAATTTTTGTAGATATATATGGAAATTTAAGGTTATTAGTGATATTTCTACATTATTTGATAAGTTCAAGAAAAATATATTTTAGTATTCTAAGGAATCATGACTTATTCTCCTGTATTTTGACTAAAAATGGAATTTAAATTAATATTTAATGGTATTTGATAAGGCATATCAGTAAATTTTGTATCCCATCCTCTAAATTCTATACCTTATAATATAAAATGATTATTTCAGCATTTTCTAATTATATGAGATTAATATCTCATGGGGTAATGATTACATCTTTTGATAGTATATTCCCTTCACATAGAATTTGTAGAAATATTATAGAAAACTAAAACCCATGGAAGAGAGAGTGGGAAGCAAATCCATATAAGATTTATGAGAAGTTTGATCCTATAAAGTATCATGGGAGATAAAGAGAATTTCAATATCTTATCATTGAAGATGATGATGATGTGGATTTATTGGATGAAAAAAATTCTAATGTCATTAAAGTAGAATAAAAAGTGGCTATTACTAAAGATGAATACGAGGATGAAGAGATGGAATTGGTAGACCTAGATGATGAATCCAGAGAAGCTCAGTAGGATAAGACCTAGTGGAATAAGACATGAGACTTTAAAGAATATGGATTTAACTCAAAATTATTTCTTGTGATAGGAGGTACCCTTATAATGAAATTTCTTAGAGTCACATTCAAAGAGGGAAAATTTTTGTAGATAATTTGTATTGGGGTTAGATTATTAAAATTCTATTGATTATCCTAGAGTAGGTAGTCCAACTATAAATTATAGACTTTATTTTCCTTATATTCACAAAATATTAGAAGGAGATCTGATTTATGAGATTGATACTCAATAGATACTTTTGTAGTTTCAAGGAATACCATATGTTGATTAGACCCTTTAAGAAATTTTTGGACCTGCTCCCACCATGGATTGTGAAGAAGATGTACCTCTAGATTTGTTTTCTCCTATTGATGTAGTTGGGGTTGGTGTTTATGAATTTGTAGTTATTTATGCTAATATAATTGATGAATGTTATAAGGTATATAGATTAGTGGATATTGAAGTTGAGTTATATGGTATCCATTAGGTTAGTGATCCATATACCAATACTCATGTACAATCAATATCCTAAACATATTATGTCACTAAATAATATATGAGAGAATTCAATTCAGATATTATGGTTATATTCATGAAAGTCTTTAATAATTTTCACGCCTCTTAAAAATAATTTGAAAATATAAAATTTTTTGATGTAGTTACATCAATGATCACTCACCTTTATCATTGATTTAATTTCAGAGTTCTGTTGATTCATAATTGGATTTTAGAATGGAGTCATATTGTTGGTTATCTATGTGATGATATTTCATATATGATTCATCAATTAGATTAATGGTTTATATAATCTTTGTTTGAACACAATCATGTTTTATATAGCCTCTCCTCCATCTTAAATTGTAGAGTATAAAATCATGGAACTAGTAATGGAAGAGACAAATGTTCTATTTGATGTGTTCAAAAAATGAGGGATGAGGTGTTTTATGGTTTTGAAACATATACAACCAAGGAGCCAATGGATTTGGGGGTATATACCCCATGCACAGCCTCTTAAGGTGGCAGGGTCAGCGAGGAGCCGAAGGAGTTGGGGGTGAATGCCCTTTGCGCGGCCTTTTAAGGTGGTGGGGTCGGCAAGGAACCGAGGGAGTCAGGGGCTGATTCCCCCTGTGTGGCCTCATGGAGGTAGTGGGTGTAACACCCCAAGCTTCTACGGTACGTTTCCCCTTGAATAATGCGATAGCGTGTGTTGTACGCAACCTCGAGTTCTAACACACACCACAACTAATTAAACTAGCCGTTGTGAATAGTAATACCTAATTTTTGAAATTATATATATTTTATATTTGAAAATGGACTTCATTTTTGGACTCGGAATATCGAATTTAGCCTAAGGTGAAATTTTGGTACTTTTCGGATAACTTTCATATTTTGATGAATAGTGAAAATTACTAAATTTTAATTAAAAACAACTTTTTTAATCAAAATAAGTAATAGTGATAAATTATGAATTTGAGTGGTTTTAAAGTATATTTAGAATATATTTTTACCATTTAATATAATGTTGGTCATTGGACATAATTTTACAATTAAACCGAACATAAACAAGTGTCAATCTTTTGGTAGTTATTATCTCTTAAAAACACGCTTTTTGTTTTGACAGCGGGAATTAATTTTAATTTAATTTCTGCCACTTCTGTGTTTTGAATTTAGAAAAATGTATTCCATATTTGGAATCAGGATGTTCAAATTGTGTAAATAGGTAACTTTTATTTTTAGACATTTTGAATAATTACTGCGGTAAATATTTTATTTACCATGGTTAAAGGGTAAATCCGGTAAATAAGGGTTAAAAAAATAATATTATAATAATACAAAATTACCCTAAAACGTGTCTTAACCCTATTGGTTGATACATGGTCGACCATGGGCATCTTTGTGTCAATTTTGGGACCCCATGGATCCACTTGTAAGTGATAATGACACTTTATTTTAATTAAGTTAAAATGAATACAAAAATGACACAAGCATATATCTTTTAGAAGAACAATTTTTACATAGGGTTATACATGTTGGATTTTCGATTGTAAATATTCATTAGAAAGCTAAAAAGATTTCCTACATAATTATATTTTATTTATAATTTTTAGACATTAAATAATTTATTTTATTTATGACACAATGATGATGAAGTAATTACTATAATAGTAAAAAATTAAAATAATTGATATTATAAATACCCAAATAAATATAATATGAAACTTTTAATGAATTAAACTAATTTTCTAGGCTAATATGATATATTAGGATTGATTTAATGGACTTTTTTAGAAGTAATCAATCTGTTATGAGTTTCACAAAAATCAACTATTGAATAGTGTCAAAATTGACATAAAAGAGTTCTTAAAACAAATATTATATTATTAATTGATATTAAATTCCTAAAAATCTAAGGATCGGCCAAGAGACTTATATTATTATAGGTTCCTCATTAATGGACCACTTGGGGGTCGCTTGGATGTATATAGTAAGTTTATTAACCATATTATATAAAAATACAAAGAGACATTGTAAAAGTGAAACTAATTAACTTAGAGTTAATACTTAAAGATAAGGTTAATATAAGTACCCAAACCTGTCTAAATTCTATTAGATGAGTTGTTTTCGACCTATACCCACCTCATCCTTTGAATAGTCAACTTTGGAGCCTTTAGAAACCGAATATGAATTTATTATAAATTAATATTTCTAGCTTTTCCAAAGGTGCCCCTCACCCCTCTTATAAAAGGGCACTCCTCCTTCTCATTTCTTCACACCTCTAAAGCCTTTTGGTTCGGCCAAAATCTGCCCAAATACTCTCCCAACATCCCTCAATACAACCTAGAGGCCTTAGTTTGATCAGAAAGCCAACCTAAGGAGCCCTTTTGATCAAATCAAAAGGAAGAACCCGAAGAAGAGGTAATGATCTCACCACCCTTTTCTAAGTTCATTTCTTCTTCCACTTCTTCTTCCTTTGTTATTACCATTCTGAAATAATAACTCCAGTATCTCACATATACTGTGATGTTATTATAAATATGGTACAATCATATTCAGTATTCTATCCACCCTTTGAATAACATGTCACCATACGTGCGTACGTACGGCTTACCGTCTCCACGTCGTGGTGTAATTGTTATTCAATATAATATTATTTGGATGGGTATAATAATGATGTGTAACTCATGTAAATAATAAATATAACATGTTAATGATTCTATATATATGATATACCATCCATTTATATATTATTTTAATATCAAAAGAATGATATTGTCGCTCGTGCGTACGTACGGACTACCGTCTCCACGAACGCGATGAGATTCATTCTCCATCGTAACCATTAAAGCGTAATTATCATTTTATGATTTAAAAATGATGTTTAAGGACTTGATATCATTCTGGATATGAATAATATACAACCTATCCTTTACAAACATGTCTTACGTAACCAAACATTTAAGAAGAACGAATCGATTATCACCCGAAACGACGATAACACTAAGATATTATTAATAAAGCAATGTTAAAAGATCATATATGATATCATACTAATGTTTATGATTCTTGTATAATTTAATAACAATTATTTCACCATTATACAGGAGGTTAACCTACCCCAACAAAGGAAAAGTACAAGGTAAGGGTTATTTCACAATCTCTTCATTATCCGAGGTTGTATTATACGTAATAATCTACTGGGATCTCTTTATCATCCACATCCATGTTTCTTCGAAATGTATTTCAAAACATTTTTACTATTTAAAAGAATATGGGTTAAAGTCATTTATACCCTTGTTTGACTTTTTATAAGAGGTTTATAAAGGAATCTTTCCGTCGTTTTCAAAACAAGGTCCTTTTTAACCTTTTCGACGGAATTGAGGTAAGAATGTTTTTTTTAACTTATACGGCGGGTGCGGTTATTTTCCGCCGTTATAAAATCGTCGAAGCTTTCCTTACAAGCTTATAAGAATATTTTCAAAGAAAATGTTTTATTTTATATGGATCTTAAATGATTTCAAAATAAAAGGAGATATTTCTTTAAAAAGAATTTTGATTTCATCTATGTCAACATCCTTTGATGGATTTTAAGATTATTTGAAGTTGATTTATTATGATACAAAACTTCTATATTGTATTGAAGGTTTTGTGATATGTTAGACTGTGGATGTGCTATTTTTATACCATTCATAGTTTATTGTGAAAGTATTGACATTTCGTATGCTAGTTTTAATACGAATGTTTATGTTATGTTTAAACCTTTTCATATGGGAATGCATTGGACTTAATAAGTGACGGGTGGAGCCCGCTATAGCTCCTCGATGCATCGGTAGGTCTCATGAGACAAACTAGTGTCTTGGCACAAGGCCTTGACAAAATCTTATTTGTAGCCTTGGCACGAGGTCTTGGCTATGTGGTTATGATAGTCTGGCATTATGCATTCCAACATTATGAAAGTGGTTATTGATTTTTGCATGTGATTATTCGATTAGTAGAATATCCATGTGAATAAGTAAATGGCATTATTTCATTTTACTTTTGCCATACCATGTTGAAGTTCAATTTTAAAAGGCTTTTGTTTTAGTAATGCATTGCCTTAAATGTTTATTCTTATTTATGAAAGTTTCCGCTATATTGTTATCCTTACTGGGCATTTGAGCTCACCCCTTTTCTATGTTTTATTTTTCCCAGGATGTGAAGAAGTAAATTATGAATGACCTGCAGGGATATTATGAGGGGATAGTAGTGTGGATTATGGAGACATTATGTTGTTGTAGTAGTTTTTCATTTTATGATGTAATGTAAAACTTATGAATATATCTAGTGTTTCCAAGGCTACTAAACCAATCGGTCTTTCGAGATTTGATCTTTCTTGTGATCATGCCAATGTTATGTAATAATGCACCGACTCTAGGCAACTAGGGTCGGGGCGTTACAGTTGGTATCAGAGGAAGTTTAGTACAAACCTTGGAAGCTAGATTTAGATAAACTCTGATTAGAGCACGTAGACCTAAGATGAACTTTGAGGATTAGTATAGAAGAACTTCCTAGAATTTTGGTATTGTAGAGATTTTGTGAGTTTTCCGAGCAATAAATCCCTGTCTGGATACGAGCAGGTAGAGGCGGCTCTGGCACAGATGTACCTAGGGGTAAAACCCGAAAACACCGCTTTGAGCTAGACTCGAACGGGAACTGGTGCACGACAACGGGCCTTGCTGCACTCTTGGTTACGACACTCCCGGGGGATATGCTTAGGATAACTCTCATTTTCTTTACAAATCATTATGAAGGGTTTATGAGTATATACTTCCTCAAAGAAAACATTTTTATGATTATGGATTATATCCATAAATAGTTCAATTTATGTTAAGTGTTTTATAAGTATGGGATTTTGTATTTTGATTCATAAACTGATCTAGTTTATGCCATTTTTTAGAAATGGCGCCTAGTGGAAGAAATGGAAACCGTATCAATGCACGCACTCCATGTAGGGATTTCCCTCCTGCTCAAGATAATTATAGTGGGGCTGGTGATGCAACTGGTGCTGATCAGCTAATCACCATACTGGGACAACTTACTCAGGTTATGAATAATAAACTTACCCGTATGGAGCACCCTGATCCGCAGCGTGGAGGATCAATGTTAGATCGATTCATGAGACAACAACCACCAACGTTCAATGGGAGTACAAATCCCTTAGTAGCTGAGCAATGGATATTTTCCCTAGAGAAAATATTTCAGGCTTTGGGGAGTAGTGAAAGGGAAAAAGTTACCATGGCAGTTTACCGCCTCACTGGAGATGCTGATCAATGGTGGTCATTGATTCAAAACATGAAGGAAGATGATGAAGTATCAAACATGGAATGGAGGGAGTTCAAAGATCTATTTTTAGAAAAATACTTTCCTCGCGACCATCGAGCAGATATGGAAAGACAATTTCTGAGTCTGAGACAAAAGGAGGATGAGAATGTCACAAAGTATGAGGCTAACTTTACAAGGTTAGCGAGGTACGCTGGTGATTATATTCGCAACCCAAGAAGTAAGATTGATCGTTTCTTTGATGGGTTAAAACCATTTCTCCGTCGAGCATTAGTCTCACAATCCTTTTCATCGTACGAAGACATTGTCTCATGTGCTATCAAGACCGAAAAGGAATTCTCTAAGTCTTATGACTTTAAAGCAAAGCAAGAGAAGAAGAGACCTGCTGATCAATCTGGGAATGGAAAAAAGGGGAAGAAGGGAAAGGTTGAATATCCATCTTGTGGTAAGTGCGGGAAGAAACACCCCGGTGCTTGCCTGAAGGGAATGGGAGTCTGTTACAAGTGTGGTGAAAAAGGCCACCAAGCTCATGATTGCAAGGGGAAGAAGGAAGCTACCAACGTTCAGTGCTACAATTGCAGGGAGATGGGGCATTATGCAAATGCATGTCCTAAGCGTCAGGAGAACTTACCTCAGAAAAGGCCAAGGGATCAAGGCGAGGCTTATGCTATCACTACTGCTGAGGTAGAAGCTCCGAAAGACGTGGTGGCAGGTAATTTAATGGTTTCCTCAAGTTTAGCAAATGCATTATTTGATTCTGGATCATCGCATTGTTTCATATCTTCCCAGTTTGCTAAGAAAATTAGATATTTCCAATTTGATTTAATAAGGGAGTTGTCAGTTAAAACTCCTAAGGGAAGTATCGTTGCAACAAAGTTTTGTGAATCAGTCCCCATTAGAGCACATAAATTTTCTTTATCTGCTGATTTCATCGTCATACCTATGATTGAGTTTGATATAATCCTCGGTATGGACTGGCTTTCGGACTATGATGCGAAGATTTATTGTAAGAAGAAAGAGGTTACGATTCTTGATGATAATGATAAAGAACACCTTATTTTTAGAGCAGAATCGTCACCACCTAATTCTTATTTAGATCCACCCCCTGTAGCTCAACTTAATTCAATTATCGGGGAGGAAGAGACTGAAATAACTGTCGGTGAGGAAAGGAATGTTCAAATAGAAGATGTACCTATTGTGAAAGAATTTGTAGATGTATTTCCGGAAGATTTACCTGGACATCCTCCAGAACGAGAAGTTGAGTTTTCTATTGATTTGATTCCTGGATCAAGGCCTATATCGAAGACCCCTTATAGAATGGCCACTGTAGAGCTAGTCGAACTAAAGAAACAACTAGAGAAATTGAGTAATAAGGGATTTATTCGCCCTAGTGTTTCTCCATGGGAAGCCCCTGTTCTTTTTGTTAAAAAGAAAGATGGATCTATGAGGTTATGTATCGACTACAGGGAGATCAATGCTATAACGATAAAGAACAAGTATCCCCTACCTCGTATTGATGATTTATTTGACCAACTGCATGGAGCTCAATACTTTTCAAAGATTGACCTTCGATCTGGATACCATCAGTTGTGTGTGAAGAAGGAAGACATTCCGAAGACAGCATTTCGAACCAGGTACGGGCATTACGAGTTTACTGTAATGCCATTTGGATTGACTAATGCACCCTCTGTATTCATGGATCTGATGAATAGAGTTTTCAAGGAGTATCTCGATGAATTTGTGGTGGTATTTATTGATGATATCTTGGTATACTCCAAAACCTACAAAGATCATGAAAATCACTTGCGCATTATCTTGAAGACTCTGAGGAGGCATGAATTATATGGAAAGTTTAGCAAGTGTGAATTCTGGCTTCAGGAGATTTCTTTTCTTGGCCATATTGTCTCTAAAGATGGAATCTCTGTTGATCCTTCTAAGACCAAGGAAATCCAAGAATGGCCAGCACCTACGAATATAACTGAGGTACGTAGTTTTATTGGTTTGGCAGGTTATTATCGACGTTTCGTCCAGAATTTTGCCCGATTGGCTAACCCATTAACGAAGCTCACACGTAAAGGGGTTAAATTTGTTTGGACAAAAGAGTGTGAAGAATGTTTCGAAGAACTGAAGAGAAGATTAGTCAATGCTCCTATATTGACTCTACCATCGGGGAATGATGGGTTCGTTATTTATAGTGATGCATCAAAGAAAGGACTTGGTTGTGTCCTTATGCAGAATGATAGAGTTATTGCCTATGCATCACGACAGTTGAAAATTCATGAACAAAACTATCCTACTCATGATCTTGAGTTAGCAGCTGTGATCTTTGCTTTGAAGATATGGAGGCACTACCTCTATGGTGAAAAATGTGAGATTTATACTGATCACAAGAGTTTGAAGTATATTTTCTCACAAAAAGAACTCAACATGAGGCAAAGGAGATGGCTTGAATTACTCAAGGATTATGATTGTACGATACACTACCACCCGGGGAAGGCAAACAAGGTGGCAGATGCTTTGAGCAGAAAAGACCATGGAGTTCTGAACATGATGAGAATTGAAAGGGATCCAATTTTCATGGATCTAGTGAAGATGGACATGGGAATAACCAGGGAAGGTGAAACATCAATGCTTTTTCAAATGGTTGCCAAACCATCTTTACTAGAAAGGATTAAGAGTTCTCAGACCGATGATGAAGAATTTCAGAAGAAGATTAAAGCTGTGAATGATGGGAGATTGAGAGACTTTGTGTATGAAGATGGAATTTTGAAATTCGGGAAGAGACTTTGTGTTCCCAATATACCTGATCTAAAAAGGGAATTGCTGGATGATTCTCATAGTTCCAATTTCTCTATACACCCTGGGAGCACCAAAATGTATAGAGATTTGAAAGAACATTTTTGGTGGGACAACATGAAGAGGGAGATTGCTGATTTTGTGTCAAGATGTATGGTTTGTCAACAAGTGAAAGCTGGAAGGCAACAGCCTGGAGGAGTCATGCAACCTCTTCCCATACCGGAGTGGAAATGGGACAATATTACGATGGACTTTGTCATGGGGCTACCAAAGACTCCTAGAAGGAACGATGCAATATGGGTTATTGTTGATCGTCTTACCAAGTCAGCACATTTTCTTGCTATAAGAGAAGATCTACCCCTGGAACGTCTAGCAAGACTATATATTAATGAAGTTGTGAGACTTCATGGAGTACCCCTATCGATTGTTTCTGATCGTGATCCCCGTTTTACTTCAAGATTTTGGAAAAGTCTTCAGAAATCCCTGGATACTGAACTTCATTTGAGCACTGCTTACCACCCTCAGACAGACGGACAATCAGAACGGACTATTCAGACCTTAGAAGACATGTTGAGATCTTGCTCACTTGATTTTCAGGGTATGTGGGATCAATATTTACCACTGGTAGAATTTTCCTATAACAATAGCTTCCATTCGAGTATACAGATGGCACCATATGAAGCGTTATACGGAAAGAGATGTCGTACACCAACCTGTTGGGATGACGTTGGTGAAAGAAAACTTGTAGGCCCAGAGCTGGTGGAGGAAACGGTGGAAAAGGTGAAAGTAATCCAAAATCACATTAAAGCAGCTCAAAGTAGGCAGAAGAGCTATGCCGATAATCGAAGGAAGGATTTGGAATTTCAAGTCGGTGATCATGTTTTCCTGAAGGTATCTCCATGGAAGGGAGTCATACGTTTTGGTAAGAAAGGTAAATTGAGTCCCAGGTACATCGGACCTTTCGAAATTCTAGAACGAATTGGGGCTGTGGCTTACCGATTGGCAATGCCGCCAAGTCTCTCCAAAGTTCACGATGTGTTCCACGTATCTCTGTTGAGGAAATACATGCCTGACCCAACGCATGTACTCACCTATGAGGAATTAGAACTGGAACCCGATCTTTCCTATTGCGAAGAGCCCATCAAGATTCTTGATACGAGAGAACAAGTGCTGAGAAACCGGACGACGCGTCTGGTAAAAGTTTTGTGGAGGAATCATAAGATGGAAGAGGCAACGTGGGAACCCGAGGAACTTATGATGAAGAACCACCCGAGTCTTTTTATGCAGTAATACCCTAGAAATTGCGAGGACGCAATTATTTGAATGAGGGGAGAATGTAACACCCCAAGCTTCTACGGTACGTTTCCCTTTGAATAATGCGATAGCGTGTGTTGTACGCAACCTCGAGTTCTAACACACACCACAACTAATTAAACTAGCCGTTGTGAATAGTAATACCTAATTTTTGAAATTATATATATTTTATATTTGAAAATGGACTTCATTTTTGGACTCGGAATATCGAATTTAGCCTAAGGTGAAATTTTGGTACTTTTCGGATAACTTTCATATTTTGATGAATAGTGAAAATTACTAAATTTTAATTAAAAACAACTTTTTTAATCAAAATAAGTAATAGTGATAAATTATGAATTTGAGTGGTTTTAAAGTATATTTAGAATATATTTTTACCATTTAATATAATGTTGGTCATTGGACATAATTTTACAATTAAACCGAACATAAACAAGTGTCAATCTTTTGGTAGTTATTATCTCTTAAAAACACGCTTTTTGTTTTGACAGCGGGAATTAATTTTAATTTAATTTCTGCCACTTCTGTGTTTTGAATTTAGAAAAATGGATTCCATATTTGGAATCAGGATGTTCAAATTGTGTAAATAGGTAACGTTTATTTTTAGACATTTTGAATAATTACTGCGGTAAATATTTTATTTACCATGGTTAAAGGGTAAATCCGGTAAATAAGGGTTAAAAAAATAATATTATAATAATACAAAATTACCCTAAAACGTGTCTTAACCCTATTGGTTGATACATGGTCGACCATGGGCATCTTTGTGTCAATTTTGGGACCCCATGGATCCACTTGTAAGTGATAATGACACTTTATTTTAATTAAGTTAAAATGAATACAAAAATGACACAAGCATATATCTTTTAGAAGAACAATTTTTACATAGAGTTATACATGTTGGATTTTCGATTGTAAATATTCATTAGAAAGCTAAAAAGATTTCCTACATAATGATATTTTATTTATAATTTTTAGACATTAAATATTTTATTTTATTTATGACACAATGATGATGCAGTAATTACTATAATAGTAAAAAATTAAAATAATTGATATTATAAATACCCAAATAAATATAATATGAAACTTTTAATGAATTAAACTAATTTTCTAGGCTAATATGATATATTAGGATTGATTTAATGGACTTTTTTCGAAGTAATCAATCTGTTATAAGTTTCACAAAAATCAACTATTGAATAGTGTCAAAATTGACATAAAAGAGTTCTTAAAACAAATATTATATTATTAATTGATATTAAATTCCTAAAAATCTAAGGATCTGCCAAGAGACTTATATTATTATAGGTTCCTCATTAATGGACCACTTGGGGGTCGCTTGGATGTATATAGTAAGTTTATTAACCATATTATATAAAAATACAAAGAGACATTGTAAAAGTGAAACTAATTAACTTAGAGTTAATACTTAAAGATAAGGTTAATATAAGTACCCAAACCTGTCTAAATTCTATTGGATGAGTTGTTTTCGACCTATCCCCACCTCATACTTTGAATAGTCAACTTTGGAGCCTTTAGAAACTGAATATGAATTTATTATAAATTAATATTTCTAGCTTTTCCAAAGGTGCCCCTCACCCCTCTTATAAAAGGGCACTCCTCCTTCTCATTTCTTCACACCTCTAAAGCCTTTTGGTTCGGCCAAACTCTGCCCAAATACTCTCCCAACATCCCTCAATACAACCTAGAGGCGTTAGTTTGATCAGAAAGCCAACCTAAGGAGCCCTTTTGATCAAATCAAAAGGAAGAACCCGAAGAAGAGGTAATGATCTCACCACCCTTTTCTAAGTTCATTTCTTCTTCCACTTCTTCTTCCTTTGTTCTTACCATTCTGAAATAATAACTCCAGTATCTCACATATACTGTGATGTTATTATAAATATGGTACAATCATATTCATTATTCTATCCACCCTTTGAATAACATGTCACCATACGTGCGTACGTACGGCTTACCGTCTCCACGTCGTGGTGTAATTGTTATTCAATATAATATTATTTGGATGGGTATAATAATGATGTGTAACTCATGTAAATAATAAATATAACATGTTAATGATTCTGTATATATGATATACCATCCATTTATATATTATTTTAATATCAAAAGAATGATATTGTCGCTCGTGCGTACGTACGGACTACCGTCTCCACGAACGCGATGAGATTCATTCTCCATCGTAACCATTAAAGCGTAATTATCATTTTATGATTTAAAAATGATGTTTAAGGACTTGATATCATTCTGTATATGAATAATATACAACCTATCCTTTACAAACATGTCTTACGTAACCAAACATTTAAGAAGAACGAATCGATTATCACCCGAAACGACGATAACACTAAGATATTATTAATAAAGCAATGTTAAAAGATCATATATGATATCATACTAATGTTTATGATTCTTGTATAATTTAATAACAATTATTTCACCATTATACAGGAGGTTAACCTACCCCAACAAAGGAAAAGTACAAGGTAAGGGTTATTTCACAATCTCTTCATTATCCGAGGTTGTATTATACGTAATAATCTACTGGGATCTCTTTATCATCCACATCCATGTTTCTTCGAAATGTATTTCAAAACATTTTTACTATTTACAAGAATATGGGTTAAAGTCATTTATACCCTTGTTTGACTTTTTATAAGAGGTTTATAAAGGAATCTTTCCGTCGTTTTCAAAACAAGGTCCTTTTTAACCTTTTCGACAGAATTGAGGTAAGAATGTTTTTTTTAACTTATACGGCGGGTGCGGTTATTTTCCGCCGTTATAAAATCGTCGAAGCTTTCCTTACAAGCTTATAAGAATATTTTCAAAGAAAATGTTTTATTTTATATGGATCTTAAATGATTTCAAAATAAAAGGAGATATTTCTTTAAAAAGAATTTTGATTTCATCTATGTCAACATCCTTTGATGGATTTTAAGATTATTTGAAGTTGATTTATTATGATACAAAACTTCTATATTGTATTGAAGGTTTTGTGATATGTTAGACTGTGGATGTGCTATTTTTATACCATTCATAGTTTATTGTGAAAGTATTGACATTTCGTATGCTAGTTTTAATACGAATGTTTATGTTATGTTTAAACCTTTTCATATGGGAATGCATTGGACTTAATAAGTGACGGGTGGAGCCCGCTATAGCTCCTCGATGCATCGGTAGGTCTCATGAGACAAACTAGTGTCTTGGCACAAGGCCTTGACAAAATCTTATTTGTAGCCTTGGCACGAGGCCTTGGCTATGTGGTTATGATAGTCTGGCATTATGCATTCCAACATTATGAAAGTGGTTATTGATTTTTGCATGTGATTATTCGATTAGTAGAATATCCATGTGAATAAGTAAATGGCATTATTTCATTTTACTTTTTCCATACCATGTTGAAGTTCAATTTTAAAAGGCTTTTGTTTTAGTAATGCATTGCCTTAAATGTTTATTCTTATTTATGAAAGTTTCCGCTATATTGTTATCCTTACTGGGCATTTGAGCTCACCCCTTTTCTATGTTTTATTTTTCCCAGGATGTGAAGAAGTAAATTATGAATGACCTGCAGGGATATTATGAGGGGATAGTAGTGTGGATTATGGAGACATTATGTTGTTGTAGTAGTTTTTCATTTTATGATGTAATGTAAAACTTATGAATATATCTAGTGTTTCCAAGGCTACTAAACCAATCGGTATTTCGAGATTTGATCTTTCTTGTGATCATGCCAATGTTATGTAATAATGCACCGACTCTAGGCAACTAGGGTCGGGGCGTTACAGTGGGGTCCATAAGGAGCCTATGGACTATATTCTTCATTCCCCAAATGTTACTCATCCTCTCACATATGAAAGAGAGGGGATTCACATAGGTGATGCCTCAATTTTCCGTACATATTTTGTCTACTCGCTGTTGAAGGAAAAGAGATTCACGCCGGTTTCACCATTTCTATTTCTGACACTTTCACTGGGGCGCGCATTCATATGTCAAGGATACACAAATATTTCCCCATATTCCTAATTTATAAAGGTAGGTGGCATCTTTCACTTATTTTAGAATGTTTTCTCCTTGATCGAAATGGCATGATGGGATATTGGTTCCTTCTTCCTTGGATTCTACCTTAGAACTTGTCGCCTAGTATATGTCTCCCTCATAGATTAAGACATTGTTCATGAATCTCGTTCCCAGTTCCATGTCCTTGTGGATGTTGGTTAATTACGCTGCTTCCATCAGGACATTCCATGGGGTCTTGACTGTTGAAATAGTGGGTTCCCTAGACCCAACTATGTAGTACTTTTGATTACCGTATCATGTGTACAGTTAGATATGCATGATGATATCTTACCATTATAGTGTAGACTTTTCTGCATCCACTATAATAATGGTAATTTCCTAAGTTTAATTGTCATGTCAAGAGGTTATAGCAGATCCCAGGCTATAATGAGAACCTCGAGATACAATGACATTGATCATAAATATATGTTCTATAGTCTAGATACATCTTACTGACTGGACACAGTACATGTCTGACTATCAGGTGTTGGGGGCTCATAAGCATTGAGACTTATTCTCATGAAGTTCGCACTTGGTGATCTCTAGTAGTGAGATCATGAGGACAGACCCGTCAATAGGAACACCACATATATTGGGTGTCATTGGTTGTTCCTATCTATGGACATGTGTATTGGTCTCCTGACTTGATACCATTACCAATGTATATCATTTAATTACGTACTTTGATTCAAGGCAAAAACCATGGTAGTAATTTCATGGAGAGGTAGTTTGTATTGGGTGCGTCATTGGTGGTATGACGTTGGTTGAATGGTCAAGAAAGGATTTGTCGCTTCCAAGTTTAGGAAGTTGTATATCTCAGGCCTGGTTGATCACGATGGTGCCGCCTTCATAAGACTTTGGACAAAGCAGTAGAAAGGAAAATCCATCCAGATAGATCAACAAATAATAAATCAAGATAAGGATGATGACACAAGAGTGTTTACTGCTTTATGAGATATCAAATGACAAAGATACTATAGTAAACAGTCAGTGTTCGTAGGATTGTATTTGTTGCTATAACTATCCTTATCTCTTTAGGGGGTCATGATGAGTTGCTAGACTCCACTCTTGGTTTGTGGATTTTATTCACTGCTATCGAGATAAGGGCCTAAAGGGTCACACACAACAGCATATTCAAGAATCCGCACCTATTCAGTTGAAAAGGTATATGGACATAGTGGGCCCCGCCATAGGGTCCGAGCGTTGTCCAAGTTATCGATCACAAAATGAATTAAATAAATTCAATAATATTCAAGTTACGAATATTTGGGATTGAATTTTTTTAATGTATTTACGATTTTAGTAAGTACGAGAAAATATTAATCGAACGAGTATTATTTTAATATTCAATGTTCGTTTAATATTAATCGGGACAGTGAGTCAAGTTAAATAGATCTGATTTTATCACGTAATATGTTTCATATATATATTACAAGTATGTGATAAAATAATAAAAAATATTGGCGCAATTAAGTCCGTCAAAATTATTTATTTAGAGAACGTTGATATTAACGGGGGACGAGGAACCCTACTGGGTATTTATCAATGTCTCTATAAATAAGAGAGGAGGATCTCTCTCTTGGGGGTGCATATCACTATTCATCCATTTATGGGATGAAAACTTGAGAGACTCTCTCTCCTCACACTTCCTAGAGAGAGAAGCTGATGATCCAAGAGCTCGGATCAAGTTCCTCCTCACGCATCGCAAGATCAATGATGAAGTGATCGTCGTGACGTCGAAGATATCGTTGAATCACCATGCTAGCACCCGGAGTTCGACGATCGGCGTTCTCGCGGATTTTTTGGAGTGCGTGTGGACGATCTAGAGGGATCCTTCTTTGGATCCTTCAAGCGATAATCGCCATCGGCTAGCAGCAGTCGACTGCGCCTTCGGATTTAAAACGGGTATGTTTCCTTTTAATTTTGTGCTCTTAATAATCTATATGAGATCCTCGGACCTCTCTGAGGCTCGGATCATCAGCGACGACAAGTTCCATCGGTCCACTGATGAAATTTTTAAAATCCCCGGCCCACCGGCTTCTACTGCGGGCACCGGAAACCTAATAGTGGTATCAGAGGGATCATGTAAATTTTCTGAGACAAATAAAATTAATTCTCATAAAATTAAGTATAGGGTTTAAAATCGGTCACAAATGTTCAAACCGCACGTCGATCGGATTTCGAACAGCCAAATTATAGCCAGTTTAATTTTTCGGATTGGATCGAAGGTGCGGTTTGATCTTAGGTTATAATTTTATTTCATCTTCTTGAACCGATTAAAATTCAATTGGTTCATTAGAAATAAAATTAATTGTGAAAATTATATTTTTATAAATAATATAATTTTCGCAATAATTTTAATATTATAATAAAAATTATTTTATTATTATAATAATGTAATAATAATAAATTATTATTTCATTATAATAATTATATTATTATTTAATTTAAAATGCTATCATATAGCCTTTAGAAAGTTAAAAATAATAATGAAGGAATACCCCAAAGGGGGTCTTCCCGCATGGAGAAAGACCCTTGGGTCTTGCTATTTTTAAAAAAAGGGGTCGGCTGTGCGGTCAAGCCAGGCACACCAAACAAAAAAAATGGTCCTGCGCGTGGAAACAGAAAAACAAAAAAAAAGGATCCGGCCTGCCCCGCCGCGTCTCCTTCCTCGCGCAGCAACCGCACCAGAGCCAGCCTGCCCCCCCCCCCCCCCCCCCCCCGTCGTGTCTCCTTCCTCACGGAGCATCCTCACCAGGACACCGCGCCGGCGCCCCACCATGCCAGAACCAGGCGAGCAGCCCACCTCCACCAATGCCTGGCCTCCTGGCCGCCCGCCTCCCTGCTGCTCCCTCCTCCTGCACAGCGCACTATATTGCCTCTGGGTGTAGCGCCCAGCTCTGGCCGCCTGTGCACCCAGCTCCAGCACGACCCCCTCACCCAGCTGCTCTCCACCGGAACACCACACCCCAGGCCACCACGCACAGCGCCCCACTGCCGTCGGCCCCTCTCGCCTGCTCCGCCTCCCATGCAGTACCAGGGAGCCGAACGCCCCGGTCATCCCCATGCAGCACCGCTGCTCCAACCGTCCAGGATTCCCTATTGCAGCACCGCAGGCGAACTGTCGTCGGCTCCCCTCGACCAAAAAAACCCATCCTCCCTTGCGCAGCGCATATGCACCGCGTGCCGGCCGCGCTCCTTCCGCTCTGCACAGCCGGCTCAGCCAGCCTCCTCACAGGCCTTCAGTAGTCGGCCTCTCCCGGTCAACCCCTACCTCCACTGGCCGCGACGCCGCACAGTCCTGCAGGGACCGCCCATCTCCTCTGATGCGCCGCCTACTTCTCCTCCTCTAGCGCGGTGCATGGCTGCAGCACCGGGACGCCGACCTGCATGGCTGCCACGGCCCAGCCATGCATAGAGGAACCCTTCCTCCAAGCACAACCACAGGCAGCGCACCCGTGACTGGTCGCCCACCTCTGTTTCTCTCCGGGAGCACCCTGGTCAAGGTTACCCGGCCGTCGCTTGGTCCTCATAGCGGGCAGGTAACCCCTTGGGTTATTTTAAATAAATTAATATAGTTAATTAATTTAATTAATTAAATCAATTAATATATTAATTGTAGTGAAATAAATTTTAATACCCGACTAGAATTAATTTAATTTAGATATTAAATTAAATTAATTAATTAATATAATTTTTTAAGTATTAAAATTAAATTAATTAAAGGACCGTTAATGAATTAAATTATTTGAATTTAGTAATTAATTTAATTTAATTATATTTCCCTCGTACTTATTTATGAATTTTAATTTTTATCATGTAATATATTGTACCCGACTACTGGTCTTGAGCACTGGCCCCGTATGTCTGCTTTTAAATTATTTATTTAATTTAATTATTTTAAACTGCGTGCGATGTGTGTAATTAATTAAATGACGCTCTGTGAATCGTCTATTTTTTGGTTAAAGAGTATAAGGGCTTGCGCTCCCAATTTACCTGATGTAAATTTATACCCAAGTTCCCCTCGCCTGCGCGCGAGTATCTTTGTACTTCGGAAAAAGACGATGAGCGAGGTCGACACCGCCAAGACGAGGCGGAGTACGTTGATCAAGATGAGTTAAGACGACATGTGGACCATGCCAAGACGAGGCGGTACTCCAAGACGTGACGTGGACTCCGCCAAGACGAGGCGATGCTCCAAATGATAAACAGACATACAGCACGGGTTGAGATGCATCTAGTGTCAAGTTTCGACACAAGTATGATGCCCCTTAGGTCGTTTAGATGCTCAAGACCAGTCAGGTAGTAGTTTTAACTTTATTCATTTATTTATTATTTTATGCATTTTATAACAGCGGGAAAATACATAAAATAATAGATAATAAAATGCATAAAGAAGTGGTGTGTGTTTTTCTATTAAAGTTCAGCTGTGAGCGCGACAACATAGAAGAACAAGTTTAATAGAAATTGATTACATTCGTCGAGAGAAAACCAATAAAACCCTCAAAGAAAATATTAAGTCACAAACAGCCTTCCATCATTCAAGTTTGAAAAAAACTGGGTGTTCGAGGTGCCGGTTCATGCCTTAGCTAAGGGTGCCTCTTACTACCGGGGAGTTCTTATTTGTTCGGTGGGTCGACTTAACTAAAATTGCAGCAAATATATAGCCTTATCTAGTTTGTAGTAATTTTAGAGGCAAGCGTTGAGTAAATAATTAAATGATTTCTCAAGCTGTGACTTCACTCAACAGATCAAGGAACCGCAAGATAATGCGGTTGGCCAGCCAAAAGCCTACCTTGGACCCTCCAAGTAGTGGCGTAGCCCTAGATTGTAGACTATGAGGGAGGTTCAGGGATCCTTGACACTATAATACTCAAGAGTATTCTGATTCTAGTACATAAGGTTCCTAGAATTCGAAAAATTAGTGGGAGACATTTAATGATTAAATAATCAGTAATGTCACATTAGGTAATCACATAAAAGTACAATTTGCTAAAGAATATTTGTAGATAATGGAAATCAATATCATAATAAAACTGCGATAAACATTGGAAAAAGTTAATGTCCAAACAAGCATGAAATTCCAAGTGTAGTATAGGCGCTTGCGCACATTACAACCATAATGGAAATTCAAGGTGCTTGTGTCCCAACCTGTTAAGCCACCTTAAGAAGCGAGGGTGTAAAACTGCTTATAGGAGACTCATCAATCAAGCATATGATGGTTCTATCATAATGCTATCATCAACGTCTGATGTTAGTTGCGGTCGCTACATCAAGACATGGATGATGTTACATGTAGTCTCATCTCTAAGAACCTTTTGAGGAGAAAGAGAAGCAAGATTTGAATGTGATGATTGCACTCGAATCGTGTAAAGTGAAAGACGGTTCATACTCTTTCATGTCATCCCATTACTATACATTTTACACCCAATTACTCTAGTTTCATTTAAGGGTACAAACGAACGGTATAGAGTAAGCGCTTCATTACTTTTAAGGTATTATTTTCCAAGTAATAAGAATATTGGAGATAATGCCATCTTTTATTCTTATGGAGAATACATTGAATGACAAGGAGAAAAGGCTTATGGAAAGTTAATCCAAAGGAACCTTAATCATGTACTTCAATGAAAAGTGGTTGGTTATTTAACAGGAGGTTATATGCATCACATAATGAAATAAATTCATCAAAGATTAAAAACTGAAATACAAGAAGCAAGTACCTGCTTCTCGTTCATTTTATATTCATCAAATAAATGTATTGTTCCCTCGAATACTTCTTGGGTATTAAAATACAATATTCTTTTCACATATATTTATTGAAATACAATAACTAAGTAAGTAGAGAAACATTACTAAAAGTAAAGTGTCTTCTCCTAGCAGCTGTGAAAGGGTGATTCCTAAGTCAGCAGTGAGAAACACATAACTTAAAAATTTCCAAGTAATCGATTAAAATTGAACAAGTTGTGGAGTATAACCAAAAACATTTATATCATGTGCCTGTTTGGACATTATGAGACATTATTCCATGTTTTGGAATGAATGTTGTTTGTGGTAACATACTCAATAAATAGTTCACTGTTATTTGAATCAATGGAAATACATGATGAATATAAAAGGTAAGACCTACCCAGTTGTGTCAATGTGATTCTTTGTCAAGTAAAACTAAAAGTGGATGCAACTATATACCCAGTATGGTATTTAGGCTCGGCACAGCTAAACACCTATGGTATTATTGACACCCTTAGTTTAGACAAAAAAACTTTTGAAATAAAGGTATGCCACAAAGCTTTCCGAGGTTAGTTCAACAAGATAATGGGAACTATTCCAAAGAAAGAAAGAGGTAAAGATACTTCATAATTTTCCTTTAAGTCATTAAGGAATAGTGAAGTATAGGTTTTGTAAGAAGATATGAGTTGCTTCGGATCGGCAGGCCGAAGAATATCTTGACCAAACAATCATCGATCATGATAATGTAGCATGGAGTAATTCCTAAACGCATGTTACCTTATCTATATCACCGTATTGATGTTCATAAGAAGGATTGATGACGAGTCTTACATATTAACATTTATCCACAAACATGTAGCATAGAGCAATTCCTAAATACATATGTTACACATCAAAGTTATGATGTAAGTTGTATCAATGTTGCAACTTGCAGAAACTTCCATCATATTTCAAAATGTGATTTGCAAATAACAGCGTAAACCCATAACGAATATGCCAACTAAAATGAAAAATGGATATCATATGAGTCATAGTATGATGGAAACCCATAATGTCATAGGACTTGTTTTGATGCAAAGAGTTTGTTAGGATTTAAACAAACACACATCAAGTTAAACACGTTGTGCATCTAAGGTAATTATCCTAACATTTTCTTAAGATATTACCTAAATCCCTAAGATAGAAAAGATGTAGTCAAGTATTAGACTAAATTTCTATACAAGGGTGCACATATCTATTAGAGATAGTGGGAGCTGAATTGACTTGGACTTAGTCAATGCTCGAGATGCACAAATGGTTGGAATAGGGAACAAGTTCCACAAGTACATATGGAATAGGCATGTTTCAGAGACACATACTATGTAGGAAGAATGGAACCATGGTGATGGTTTTATATTCACCATGGCTGGTGATATATTATTCATTAAGAATAATAAATCTACAAGTAAGAAGTATATGTCAACAAGTTAAGATTGACAAGATCAACTAAAATTCAATAATGGATTCCATGTATCAAATTTCAAAGGGGGATTATAGATTAAATATTGCGGTGGGTATTCAAATGAAATGATACATGGATGGTACAAGTATGGTACCAATAAGGCTCGATTGGTTATACCAAGTCGGTACACCTAAATCTATTAGAATTTTACTTGTCATATCCAAACTTCTAAGATTCTTTTTATTGGTCATTGGATTTCAATATCATCTTTTGTGGAAGGTTTCTATACGACGCAACCAGAAAGAGATGATGACATCAAATGATGACAATAAGGGTTGAAAGTTACTGAAATCCAATTATGGATTAAATTAAGCAACAAGATCTTAGAGCATTCATTATAAATGAATCTTTTCTTTGTGTCTACCAAAGGTTAGTGGGAGCGCCAATGTTTTCCAAATTAAATATGTTTGGTAACATATGGAAAACAGATTTTGATCTTACAGTTAGATAAGATCAGGTTAAAATAAATTCTCCAATAATTGACTTCTAGTAGCAACCTAAGTTCTAGGTAATAGGATCCACTCAAGTAGATCCAAAGGTTGCTTTGTAATAGTCAATCATACATATAGTGACATTGTATTGAAAAATATGAGTAGGAACAATTCAAGTTCAGAATTGTTGCCTATGTCACATGGAATAATCTCTCCAGGTTAACATATTCAGAGCATGTGTAGAGATTAAAGTTGTGAATTGATACCATATTCTTTAGCGACAGATCAATCACATATTCCATATTATGTACAATAATTGATACTGCCATGATATAATTTATTATAGGCAGATATCAGTTATTTCCAGGAGCACTGCAAATGATGTAGTCAGAATTATCATCTTGTACTTCAGTAAGTACAAATGATATGTACCTGGATAATGGAGAGGAAGGTATACTAGTTATGGTGGGACAAAAACTAGTAATCCTTAGATCAATTTGATCTAGTATTGTAGTTAGGAAAAGGAAATGAGCGAGTCAAGCTCATAAAAGCTTGTGGTATCCATACTTACAAATACCGGGTACGTTGCAGCTTCTAAGGCATCTAAGAAGCAGTTATAAATTGCAAACGAATTGTTCTAGTTCTTGGATTCACTCCTAGTGAGAAAAGTATTATCATAATGAGAATTTTGATATTATTACTATCCAAGTTGTCAACTTATGACAACAGACAAAATTAATATACTCGAAGATACCATATCTTGAGATGTTTTACTCAAGAATATGAGGTTGCATATAAAAGATATACCACGTGGAGAAAACATGGCAGGTCCAACAGTTAAAGCCATTACTCAGCAGAAGCATGGTATATATCATGAGAGTAGATGACAAGTTTAGTTAGCAAGTTGGCTCTAGTGCAAGTGGGAGTGTTGAAATAGTGGGTTCCCTAGACCCAACTATGTAGTACTTTTGATTACCGTATCATGTGTACAGTTAGATATTCATGATGATATCTTACCATTATAGTGCAGAATTATCTGCATCCACTATAATAATGGTAATGTCCTAAGGTTAATTGTCGTGTCAAGAGGTTATAGCAGATCCCAGGCTATAATGAGAACCTCGAGATACAATGACATTGATCTTAAATATATGTTATATAGTCTAGATGCATCTTACTGACTGGACACAGTAGATGTATTACTATCCGGTGCTGGGGGATCATAAGCATTGAGACTTCTTCTCATGAAGTTTTCACTTGGTGATCTCTAGTGGTGAGATCATGAGGACAGACTCGTCAATAGGAACACCACATGTATTGGGTGTCATTGGTTGTTCCTATCTACGGACATGTGTATTGGTCTCCTGACTTGAGACCATTACCAATGTATATCATTTAATTACGTACTTTGATGCAAGGTGAAAACCATGGCAGTAATGTCGTGGTGAGGTAGTTTGTATTGGGTGCATCGTTGGTGGTATGACGTTGGTTGAATGGTCAAGAAAGGATTTGTCGCTTCCAAGTTTAGGAAGTTGTATATCTCAAGCCTGGTTGATCAGGATGGTGCTGCCTTCATAGGTCTTTGGACAAAGCAGTAGAAAGGCAAATCCATCCAGATAGATCAAAAAATAATAAAGCAGTATAAGGACGATGACACAAGAGTGCGTCCTGCTTTATGAGATATAAAATGACAAAGAGACTATAGTACACAGTTAGTGTTCGTAGGATGGTATTCGTTGCTATGACTATCCTTATCTATTTAGGGGGCCATTATGAGTTGCTAGACTCCGCTCTTGGTCTATGGATTTTATTCACTGCTATCGAGATAAGGTCCTAGATGGTCACACACAACAGCATATTCAAGAATCTGTACCTATTCAGTTGAATAGGTATATATACATAGTGGGCCCCGCCATGGGGTCCGAGCGTTGTCCAAGTTGTCGATCACCAAATGAATTAAATAAATTCATTAATATTCAAGTTACGAATATTTGGGATTGAATTTATTTAATGTATTTATGAGTTTAGTAAATACGAGAAAATATTAATAGAATGAATATTATTTTAATATTCAGGGTTCGTTTAATATTAAGAAGGACAGCGAGTTGAGTTAAATGGCTTGTATTTTATCACATAATATATTTCATATATATATTACAAGTATGTGATAAAATAATAAATAATATTGGTGCAGTTAAGTCCGTAAAAATTATTTATTTAGAGAACATTGATATTAAAGGGGGATGGGAACCCTACCGGGTATTTATCAATGTATCTATAAATAAGAGAGGAGGATCTATCTCTTGGGGGTGCATATCACTATTCATCCAATTATGGGATGAAAACTTGAGAGACTCTCTCTCCTCCCGCTTCCTAGGGAGAGAAGCTGATGATCCAAGAGCTCGGATCAAGTTCCTCCTCACGCATCACAAGATCAACGATGCGGTGATCGTCGGGACGTTGAAGATATCATTGAATCGCTGCGCTAGCACCCGGAGTTCGACGATTAGTGTTCCCGCAGATTTTTTGGAGCGCGTGTGGATGATCTAGAGGGATCCTACGTTGGATCCTTCAAACGACGATCACCATCGGCTAGCAGCAGTCGACCACGCCTTCGGATTTGAAACATGTATGTTTCCTTTTAATTTTGTGCTCTTAATAATCTACGCAAGATCCTCGGACCTCTCCGGGGCTAGGATCGTCGGCGACGACAAGTTCTGTCGGTCCTTCGACGAAATTTTTAAAATCTGCAGCCCACCGACTTCTGCTGCGGGCCTCAGAAACCTAACATTAACATGGTAGCAACCTTCGGTCAGATTAGATGATAACATCGGGCATGTCGAGGCATCTCTGGATGCATGGACATTGGGGAACCCTTATTCTTCCACATAAGAGGGAATCACAAGGGCACAGAACCCGAGGCATCAAATGTCAATTGTGGGGTTTCTTATGGCGGAGGCATGTCTCTACGGTTTTCTTCATCTTCCTGTACTTAACACGGGGTATGTAACAAGTTTAACATCTTTTGGAGACAGTTATTCTAAAGGCATGTCTTCCAAGGTTTTCCCCAAGCATCTCATGTTTAACAAGAGGTAGGTCGTGAGTTTAATTTCTTGCGAAGACAGTTACTCCAAAGGAATGTCTTCTGAGGTTTTACTCAGGAATCTCATGTTTAACAGGTTGTAGGCCGTGAGTTTAACATCTTGTGGAGATGGTATAAGACAGATTAGAATATCCTGTAGAGGCTGATCAGATTTGTAAATCCCTAGGAGGGATCACCTAGAAGGTTTAACAGATGGACGGATCATAACACCCAATGAGGAAGGATCCGAGGTAGTGTGTCTCATAGAGGTAAGATATCACAACGTGAAGGATGATTTAGAAACCAATGAGGGTGGATCAGAAAGAGTGCACCTCAGAATGGGGAACACCTAATGGATAGGTCATAATGCCCAATGAGAGCAAAAGATGCAGGGTGGTGTGTCCCATAAAGGGAAGATGCCACACCATGAAGGCTGATCTAGACACCACTGAGGGTGGATCAGGGAGAGTGCACCCCAAAATGGGGGACACCAAGGTTTACCAATGGCTGGGATTGAACCTTGTGGAGGTTTCCTACATAACATGTGTAGACGACAGGGACCAAAACCCACGTAGTTTAAAGGGGTGATGAATCAGGGTGTGCACAAAGAAAAATAACACCAATACATGTTGGGTCTTATGCGTGGTTAGCGGCCTGGGTACTGCTAGGAGCAGTGAGGAAGTGGATGAAATGATCTCATCGGGATGTGGTGGCCTAGGTAATAATCAGTATGGATGAAGGATATTTGAATAAAGTAGAGGATAATGAGTTGGAACCGACCTGAGGATGACAATTATGTTGGGCTTGAACCTTGAAGAGAATTCATATGTATCCCTTTGGTAGGGAATAAAATTCAACATAGTTCGGTGGGACGATGGGACACTAGAGGAGGTGGCCCGTGAGAATGGATGCATGGATGGGTTCCAGAGGAAGTAGAACCTCTGGGTTGGGCCATGACCTTCCCGTAACACATAAAATCAAATGAGAGAGGCCAGGATGGGACTTGAGTAATGGGCTTGAACCTCAGAAAGGCCTCCTACGTATCCTTGTGGAAGGGAATCAATGTTCGCGTAGTTCAGTGGGGGTATAGAATTGGGTTGTTCACAAAGAACAGTGACCTAAAGATTATACTAGGGTTTACACATGGTTATTAGCCCTGGTTGGTTTGACACCCAAGGGGTGGACCAGAGATGTGGGTCCCAAAAAAGGGGGCTAAAATGGATTACTGTCTATTGTGAACTATAAAGGATTACCATTTGATGGGGGACAACGACTTACCACTTTATGGAGTACAACGGCTTACCGCTGATTAGGGTTCCAACAGCTTACTGTTGGTAGGAGATTCAATGACTTACCGTCGATTGGGGTTCCAACGTCTTACCACCGGTTGGGGTTCCAACGGCTTACAATTTGGTGGGGTTGAACCTTAGGGGGGATTCCAATGTTCTCTGTCTAGGAGACAGAGATCACAGCCCACATAGTTTAAATGGGTACAGTTTAGTGTCATGCGGGACAAAAGGGGGTGTATAGTTTAATGTCATGTGGGACAAGGTTGAATAGACGTGGAGTATTCAGGACTGATGGGTGTTGGTCTTAAACCTCAGGGAGGCTTCCTAGGTACCTTTCCTAGGAGACAATGATCAAATTCCATGCATTTTGGGATGGTGGATACAGTTTAACGTCATTCAAGATAAAGGTGAACCGACGTGAAGAGTTCGGGAAAAGTATGTGTTGGACTTGAACCTCAGGGAGGCTTCCTACGTACCTTGCCTTGGCAACGATGAGAGTCCACATAGTTCAGGATGGAGGATATAGTTTAATTTCATGTGGGACAAAGGTGAACCGACATGAAGGGGTCAGGACAAGTAGGTTTTGGGCTTGAATCTCAGGGAGGCTTCCTACATACCTTGCCTTGGCAAGGATCAAAGTCCACATAGTTCAGGATGGAGGATTGTGGGTTACGCTCTAGGGAAACCTAGAGAAGATGCCATGGTCATTATTTACTCTAAGCTCATGTGATTCATGCTCGATGTGAGAAACATGAGAAAAAATCGGACCTAAATATCATAGAACAACGGTGCGGCCACAAAGTGTGTTGAATGGGGCTTACACTTGGAAGCTTCCCGGGTGACGCTAATAAGCGGCAATGGTGGATATAGATTACGCATGGATGCTGCTCGGGTGCCGCTATAGAGAAGCAATGGTGGATGGGGCTTGATGAATCTCACATTTTCATAAATTTTTTACTATGAATCATTTTTTATAATCCGACCATAGTGTTATTGTATGGTTAATTATCACCTTTTTAGGTTTTAGTGGTAATTTGAGCTTAAATGCAAAAAAGTGGTTAAATCTAGAATTTTGACCGAATTTTATCATAGGGGTATTTTGGGCATAGAATTTACATTATTATTCCAAATTATATGATTCCTTTTTTTTCTGAAATCCCTGATTTATTTCCTACAACTTATTATTCATAAAGGAAGGCTGATTCGAGCATTTAGATGCCCAAAAAATCATTTAATTTTGTAATTTTTCTGGGAAGATAGTGTGGACCCCACAAACGTAACAGAGTCATAACTCGGTGCACAAACATAAAAATGAATTTATTATAGATTTAAATGAAATAGGATTCAATAAGGAGATTAATTTATGAGTTTTAAGTCAAAATACTATCATTAAGGCATTATGTGAATGGTTGTAACATGTGGAAGATGAAACAGCTCACCAGGAAGAAACTGTTTCATTGGGTAATTAATTCATAACATCATGACCATGGATCCAAAATGGATAATATTGTGTTGAGTGATGCTAAATTAAATGTGTAAAAACATTTATTAAGTATTAAAGGAGTGAATAGATAGTTTTCCAAGTCATAATGGCCAGATAATTTGAAGAATTGGAATTTGGCGAGTCCAATGGAAAGATTAAATGTCTCAGATTAAATCGACCATAACTCCTACATAAAATGGAAAATAAAGCTCAAATTTTGAGGGTTAACTGAATAAACAATATGTAACATATGTTATAAATAAACCTATTTCCAATTACTCCATTTAAGTGTACATCCATGTGGAAAAATTTTGTAGATGATTTTGGAGGGAGTTCTTTCACCTTTTATCCCTATAAATATGTACCCTCACCCCTTCTCAAATCATTGGAACTTATGTGTGGAAATTTTTCTATTTATTTTTAGTTTAGTACTGTTTTAATAGTATTATGAATTATTAATATATTTTTCTATTCTTATTCATCTCATTCTCATTTTTTTATCTTTTGTCTTTCCACCCCATTTTTCTCCACTGCGATCTCTTATACTCATGATAATGAGTAACTAACACGAGGAACTTCCCAGGGGATCAATCCAGTGTTGAAACCAAGTAATTTCATATCAATTTTTATTGTTTATTATTTTATTATAGTTATTTCATTGGGTATATTAGTGGTTAATTCACCTTTCTGTCTCCACTTTCCACCTAAGGCTTAACTTTCTCTTCTATAATATTCTCCCTCGATCGAGGAGGTGGATGTGTAGTCTATCAGAGATTGTTGAGAGAATTGTATATTCACAACCACATATAGAATTGGATATCCACACATACGATGGAGTGTGTTTATTAATTAATTTTTAAACTAATAATTATACGATGAAGTTTCAATCTGGGTGATTCTCTCGGGAATATCTCCTTTCTATCAAACATCATTTTGCCTCCATTCATTTTGTCCGCATTATGAATTGCATGTTTAATTTTCATTATCTTGAATCCTAATTTATCAAACATAAATTTCTTTTAGTTTTATTTCATAAATTCAAAATATATAAAAAAAATTGAATTAGAAGTCGTGACTGATTGACCACAAAATCTATTCAAGAGAACGACCTAGGTCAGACCCTGTGTTGCATTTAGTTATAAATATTTTTGAGAGTGCACATGACAACAGTTCATCAAATTGGTGTTGTTTCTAGGGATACAAGTGGTTTTAATTCACTATTTTTATTCACATTGTGTAAATATTTATCCTTTCATTTAAAAAAAATCATAAATTTTAAAAAAAACTAAAAAATATTCTTTGTTCATGATGTATCAAAAATTGTGATTATTATGCATGGACTGACCAATCTCAAGTGCAATAAATTTTTTACAATGAACTTGATACTCAGTTTAATAGTATTAGTGATAAAGTTCAAAACATAGAGAGACAAATATAATGGATATCTAAATATGTACTAACATCCCAGGAGAAACCCGAAACTGATCTAGAACCTAAACCAGAATGAGTTGTGGAAGCGATTTTCACCAATAATTTTTTATGTTAAAGAACCTAGGGAGTGAGAGAAGGAGATACTAAAGGAATTAATTATATCATCTTGCACTCAAACATTTCTCAAGGAGGTCCCTGAAGTGAACATTCTAGTCGATGCACTGATTGTAGATCAACATTTTTTGGAAGAATCATGGAATAACTTTGTCGAAGTAACATGAAACATGATCTTCCAATCCTTGATAATGAAACATCAGAAACTTTGTACCTCTCTCTTGATTTGGAAAATAATAAAGAAGATTCACCTGCTGAGATTGAGTTTCCAATGGTCCTTAGTGAAGAGATCAATTACCAAGATGACTTACATGAAAGGGAATATTTATTTATTAATTCTTCATGTTTTAATCTTTTTCAGGATAAAATTTTTTCTAACTTCTCTTTCTTTGAAATTTCTGATACAACACAAATGGAGAAGACAATGGCTATTAAAAACGAGACTAACCAAGTAGAGATTATTGAATAATAAGCATTGTAAAAACTTGTTGTGGTGTGAATACTTCCTCAAAAACATTTTTCATATCATAGGGGGGAGTAAACCACAGAAGTCAATAGGGAGAAACCCTATATTCTATTCCCTCCCACATCAAACCTCAAATTTCATCTTTAATCTTTATTGGGGGATGTAAAAATTCTTGTCTTATTTGGGTTCTCTAATTTCAGTGTTTACTCATGGACATTGGGAAAATTCATATGTGGTGATTCATCTCAAAGAAACCACACCCACCATCTGACTGGGAATAATCTACTGCAATTTGATCTTAAATGCAAAAAGTGGTTAAATCTGGAATTTTGACAGAATTTTATCGTAGGGGTATTTTTGGCATAAAATTTATATTATTATTCCAAATTCTATGATTATTTTTTTGTTGAAATCCCTGATTTATATCCTACAACTTTTTATTAAATAGATAAGGAATATTAGAGAATTTTGAGTCCCAAAAAATCTTTTAATTTGGGAACTTTTCTGGGCAGACAGTGTGGACGCCACAAACGTAACAGAATAATAACTTGGTGCACACACCTCCAAATGCATTGATTCTAGATGTAAATTAACTAGGATTAAATAATTAGCATCCTTGACGAGTTTCAAGTCATAATACTGTCATTAAGGCATTATGTGAATGGTTTCAACATATAAAAGATGAAATAGCTCACTAGGCAGAAACGGTTCCCTTGGGTAATTAATTCATAACATCGGGAACATGCATCCAAAATGAATCATATTTTGTGGAAGGATGCTAAACTACTTGTGGAAAAAAATTATTAAGGATGTAAGGAGTGAATCTAAATTTTTCAAAGTCATAATGGCTAGGGAAGTTGAAGAATTTTAATTTGGATAGTCAAATGGACATATTAAATGTCTCAAATTAAATCGGCCATAACTCCTACATTAGACGGCCAATTGAGCTCAAATTTTTTGGGTGAACTGAGGAGACATTATGGAACATTTTTTATGAATAAAACTATTACCAATTAGGCAATTATTTGGAAATTCACATAGAAACATGTGGAAGAAGATTTTGGAGAGAATTCTTTCACCTCTTCTCCCTATAAATAGGTATCCTCACCCCTTCTCAAAGCATTGGAACTATTGTGTGGCCATTTTTCTATTTTTTTGTATTTTATTTACATTTTAATAGTATTATGAATTATTAATATATTTTTCTATTCTTATTCATCTCATTCTCATTTTTTATCTTTTGTCTTTCCACCCCATTCTTCTCCACTGCGATCTCTTGTACTCGTGATCATGAGTAACTAACCCAAGGAACTTTCTGGGGGATCAATCCAGCATTAAACCCAAGTCATTTCATATTAATGTTTATTTTTTATTATTTTATTAGAGTTTTTTCAAGGGGATCTTAGTGGGTAAGGTGCCTTTGTGTCTCCACTTGCCACCTGAGGCTTAACTTTCTCTTCTTTAATATTTTCCCTCGATCGAGGAGGTGGATGTTCAGTCTCTCGGCAATCGTTGAGAGAATTGTATATTCACAACCACATATAGAATTGGATATTCACAAATACTATGGAGTGTGTTTATTAATTAAATTTTAATCTAATAATGAGACAATGAAGGTTCAATATGGGTGATTCTCTCAAGAATATCTCCTTTCTGTCAAACATCATTTTGTCTACATTCATTCTGTCTGCATTATGCATTACATGTTTACTTTTTTTATCTTGCATCCTAATTTCTCAAACATCAATTTCATTTATATTTATTTCATAAATGAAAAATATATTAAAAAATTGAATTATAAGTAGTGATTTATTGACCACAAAATCTTCTCAAGAGAAATACTTAGGTCATCCCATGTGTTTTATTTAGTTATAAATATTTTTAAGAGAACACATGACAACGCTTCATCAGGTCTTATGCAAGGAAGATACTCGGGTACCGCTAAGGAGTGGAAATGGTGAATGGGGATTATTCCTGGAAGCTGCCTTGGTGCCGCTAAGGAGTGACAATGGTGAATGGGGCTTACCCAAGGAAGCTTACCAAGTGCCGCTGAGGATCGGAAATAATGTATGAGGTTTACGCACTGACGCTGCCCAAGTGGCACTAAGGAGCGGCAAGGGTGGATGGGGATTATGCATGGAAGCTTCAAGGGTGATGATATTGTAACAACCCAAGCTTCCACAGTATGTTTCCCTTTGAATAATGTAATAGCTTGCATTGTACGCAACTTCGAGATTCTAACACACCGCGACCAATCAAACTAGCAGTTATGAATAGTAATACCCAATTTTTGAAATTTTATAAATTTTATCTTTCAAAATGGACTTAATTTTTGGATTCAAAATATCTAAATTAGCTTAGGGTGAAATTTTGGTATTTTTCTGAAAACTTTCAATTTTTGATGAATAGTGAAAATACTAAATTTTAATTAAAAACAACTTTTTAAATTGAAATAATTTATAGTGTTAAATTATAAATTTTAATAGTTTTTCAGTATCATTAGATTATATTTTTATCATTTAACATAAATTAAGTCATTGGATATAATCTCACGATTAAACTGGACATTAACAAGTGTCAATCTTTTGATAGTTATTATTTCATAATAACACGCTTTTTGTTTTGACAACGGGAGTTAATTTTAAATTAATTTATGTCACTTATGTGTTTTGAATTTGGAAAAATGGATTCCATATTTTTAATCAGGAGGTCCAAATTGTGTAAATAGGTAACTTTTATTTTTAGACATTAGGAATATTTACTTCAGTAAATATTTTATTTACCGTGGTTAAATGGGTAAATCTAGTAAATAAGGTTAAAAAATAATATTATAATAATATTAAATTACCATAACACGTGTCATAACCCTATTGGATGATACTTGTTCTACTATGGGCATCCTTGGGTCGATTTTGGGACCCTATAGAGCCACTTGGAAGTGATAATGACATTTTCTATTAAATAATCTAAAGTAAAGATAAAAATAACAAAAGAAAATATATTTTAGTAAAACAATTTTTATATGAGGTTATATAAATGATCTATTAGACTATAAATAGTAATTAAGAATATAAAATAATTTACTACCTCAGGATATTTTATTTATAATTTTTAGACATAAAATAAGTATACTTATATATGACACAGTAATGATGCAGTATTTTCCTTATTAATGAAACTGTCAAATAAATGATATTATAAATACTAAAATAAATATAATTTGAAAATTTTGATACAATAAAAAAAATTATAGGTGACTATGACATGTTAAGGTTGATTAAATGTATTTAGTTAGAATTAATAAAGTTTTTAGGACTTTAAAAAAATAAATTATTAAATAATGTCAAAATTGACATAAACGAGTTTTTAAAAAAAATACAATTTTATTGGTTGATATAATAATATTAAAAATATAAGGTTTAGTAAAAATACTTATATAATGATAGGTTTATCATTAATTAACCACTTGGGGTTCTCTTGGAAGTTTATAGTAAGTTTATTAACCATATTATATAAAAATACAAAGAGGCATGGTAAATGTCAAACTATTTAACTAAGAGTTAAATCTAAAAGATAAGGTTAATATAGTGACCCAAACCTGTATAAAACCTATTAGTTGAGTGGTTTTATACCCATCCCCACATTAAACTTTATACAATTTATTTTTATCTATTATAAACCGAAAATAATTTTATTATAAAATAATATTTCAATCTTTTCCAAAGGTGCCCCTCACCCCTCTTATAAAAGGGCACTTCCACTTCTCTAAAATTCACACCTTCAAATCCATTTTTATAGACCAACACATGCCCAAATATCCTCTCCAGTGTCTTCCGTTAATCATATAGGCCTTCCTTTAGTCATAAATCCGACCTATGGAGCCCTTTTGATAAAATCAAAAGGAAGAACCCAGAGAAGAGGTAAATATCTCACCACCTCTTTCATGTTTTTTCTTCTTCAACTTCTTATTTCTTTTTTTTAATTATAAAATAATAAATCCAGTATATTATATATAATTTTATTTTATTATAAAAATGGTACAACCATATTCATTATTTTATCCATCCTATAAATGACAAAGTCACTATACGTGCGTACGTACGGATTATCGTCTCGATGTCGTGGTGTGGTTTGTTATTCAAATAATCCATCATTTGGATGGGTATAATAATGAGTATAAATGATGTAAATAATAAATATAACATTATAATGATTCTTTTTATATGATATACCATCCAATTATATATTATTTTAATATCAAAATAATGATATTGTCACTCGTGTGTACGTACGGATTACCGTCTCCACGAACGCGATGAGATTCATTCCCCATCGTATCCATTCAAGAATAATTTTAATTTTATGATTAAAAGTAATATTTAAATACTTAATATCATTCTTAATATGAATAAGATACATCCTATCCATAAAAAACAATACTTATGTAACAAAGCAAATAAAGGAAAACGAATCAGTTATCACCCGAAACGATGATACTACTGAAATATCAATAACAAAGCAATATTAGAATATCATATATGATATCATATTAATGTATATGGTTCTTTTCAATTTTATTAATAATTATTTCACCATTATACATGAGTTTAACCTACCCTCGACCAAGAAAAAGTACAAAGTAAGGGGTTTCTTATCTCACTTTTAATTCCGTGAGATTTCCATTGTTTGCCACTTATTTATTGCATGTGGTGTATTGTGTACATCCATTTGATATATATTATCATGATTCTATTTATATTAATAGTATTATATTATTCATTTGATGGTTATTAACTTTTTGTCATACGACTCGATTAATTACAACGTGGTAAGGAGTTTTCATCTCACTTCTTATTTCCATGAGATTCATGCTATATTGGCCACTATTTCCTTTTGTGTTGTGTATGTACCACCCATGATTGTATTCTTGGTGTAATATACTTTAATTTATGGGTATATACATCTTCATTTTATGATCCTTATTTCATGTGGTGTATGTTTCATAAGTTACCAAATCGGTAAGGGAATTTCAAATTTCAATTTCCACTCATTGGGCTTTACACATACTTCATTGATTATTTTACTCCAAGATTATGTGTGGAATCAATATTTATTATTTATGTAGTAATTTACACTCACCTTTATATGGATATAATTTTGATACACATAATCACTCCATTGATAAATTCTCAAGTCATCGATATGAACCTGATAAAAGTAATTTTAACTCAATCTCTATTCATTGAGATAAACATCCAATTCATTGGTGTTGTTTTTACAAGAATATGTGTGAATGTTCTATGATTGATTTATACTAAATATAAAATAATATTGATTGTATTTATATTTTTCACACATAATTAGGTCATTGATTTATCCTTAACCTAAGGATACGGTCTTTATAAGGGATTTCATCTCAATTTACATTCCATTGAGTATTTTTTGTTGTTATGAGCCAATTCACTTTTATTTGGTGTATATACTGTACTTTTACATAGTATATCATGAATCCCTTTATTCTCATGATATTATAAAGTTTTTATTACCTCAATTATTTGTATTCAAGTGTCTCTCATTTGGTTAGGAACTTTAACTAAAATATCATTTTAAATGTTTTAAAGATTTATTCTTCTAAATCTTCCTCATTAATGTCCATGTTTTAAAAATGGATTGAAGGATTTATTTATATGGACATTAATGTTTTAAAATTAAAATTCGTTTTAAATGTTTCAAAGTGGTATGGGACACTTTGATTCAAAATATATTTTAAACGGCTTCTTGATAAATAGTGATACTTTTAAATGTTTTCAAGAAAAAGGGGTATATTTATCTCAAATAGTTTTGATGATTACTTTTATCTATGTCAATATCCTTAATTATTCTCAATTGATGTTAATCTGTTACAATAAAATCTTCCATATTGTATTGAATGAGTTATGTTTGACTATGGATGTGCTATTTTAATACCATTCATGGTTTGTGGATAAAGTATTGACATTTCGTATGCTAGTTTTAATACGAATGTTTATGTTATGTTTCAAACTTTTCATATTAAGAATGCATTGGACTTAGTAAGTGATGGGTGGAGCCCACTATAACTCCTCGATGCATCGATAGGTCTCATGATACAAACTAGTGTCTTGGCACAAGGCCTTGGCAAAATATTATTTGTAGTCTTGGCACGAGGCCTTGAATATGTGGTTATGATGTCCAAAATTATGCATTACGTAATTATGATATTATCTATTGATATTTCATGTGGTTATTCGACTAGTAGAACACCCATGACTATGTTTTATTATGGAATTATTTACTCAGCTCATATTCCTTCCATAAAGTGATCATGTTTATTATTCGTTAAGGCATGTGTTTTCAATTATTCATCATGCTTAATATTTATGTTATCTTTCATTGTATTTCTTACCCTTACTAAGCATTTGATCTTACCCCTTTCTTATGTTTTATTTTCCCAGGATATGAAGGAGTTAGTTATGAGTTACATGCAGGTATAATCTAGGAGGCTTGGATGTTTCTAATGGAATAAATTAGTGTTGTTTTCTTTTCAAGTTGTAATGTTGAACTTATGTATGTATCTTGTTTCCACGACTACTAAAATGATCGTTCCTTTGGGACTTGATTCCTTGTAATCATACCAATGTATTAAAATAATGCACTGACTCTGGGTAACTTGGGTCGGGCGTTACAGCTATGGAGAGGCAATGGTGAATGGGGCTTATGTATGGAAGCTGCCCAGGTGTTGCTATGGAGTGGAAATGGTGAATGGGGCATACACATGGAAGATGCCTAGGTGTCGCTAAGGAGTAGAAAAGGTGGACAGGGCTTACACATGGAAGCTACCCATAATGTCTTCCTCATGTGTTTCTATGAGTCCATACCAACTTACTAGTTGGTTGAGTCATATAATTGAGGTTTACACCTATGAACTAGTGCACATGCGTGATAACACCAAGGGAATTGGAATCAGTCCGAATAAAGGGAGATGAAAAGTGTGAATCACATGCCCAACATTTGGAACGTAGTGAGGGTGGCATGATGATGTAGGATAACTATTGATCATGTTCAAAACACAACATCCATATAATGTTAGATTGAAATTGGTTCAAAAAAATAAGGGTTGATTGTTGACCATATTCAAAACACATGACCAGACTTGAAGTGTCATCAAAAGTCATCTGGGGAATTTTCCTAGAACGGTAGGTGAGATGAGGTGGCATGGGACTAGGATGTTAGGGGGTCACTTTAGACATGAAAGAGGATGAATATCTGAATATAGGACACATGAATAATGAGGTGGAGTGATGGAATATTTAAACAGATTCTAGCACTCTTAAAATTATGCCATTGTAATCATGGCATGATATATCTTATGATTGTCACATAATCCATTTTTTATTTGGAACAAGAAGCATCATATTATTGAATGATAGGGAATGATATAGTTTATAGTCATGTAGAGAGGACTATTGGCATATTATGCTTGGAGCGTAAGGAATATCTTGTTTGGAGCAAGAGGCATATTATATTTTTCAAATAGGGTGTACTGTAGTTTATATTCATATAGATAGGACTATTATAATCTAATGATTGGAGCATAAGGCATATCTTGTTTAGAGAAAGAGGCATACAATGTTTGTAACATAGGGTGTACTACAGTTTATAGTCATGTAGAGAGGACTGTTAGGCATAAGTCACCTAGAAATGGATCGTGTTGGGACTTACGCAAGAGCAGCCCTTTCCAGTGGATCCTGTCATAGGAGTAAGGTGATAGGGTTTGGATGAGTTACTTGAGGAATGGTTTGACTCGAGGTAACCAGGTAATTTAAGATGAGAATATCAACTCACAACATGTGAAGGGGACCAAGAGGAATATGTCGACTCAAGGTATTTCATGGAGTGCATAGGAGTATCTCGAATCATGGTATTCCATAGGTGCAAGGTGGCTGCGTATAAGGGTTCAATGGAGAATGTCGACGTCCTGGAAAAAACAGTTTGTGGTGCGACTCTCCATTTTAATGGGGGTCAGTGATGGAAGTGAAGAGATAGGTCTGGAGGTATGGGACCTTAGCTCATCACTGATCCTGAGCGGGGGTGCGAGGGTGCATCCCCCTTAGTATAGACTGGTGGGCATGAAGCTAAGAACTTCACTAAGGATAGGGCTTTGTGAAGTAGCTTCGCAAAGGAAAGGTGCTCACCTAGCATGGACTCACGAAGAATAGGGTCTCACGGAGCATAGGGTCTCGCAGAGAATAGGGGCTCGCGGAGTAAAGGGGGTCGTAGAGAAAAATGGATCACGGAGAAAATCAGATCACAGAGAAAAGAGGCTCACAGAGCAAAGGGGCTCATGGAGCAAAGTGGTTTGCGGAGCATAGCGGCTCACAGAGCCTCGATAAACCCGAAGGAGCTCCCTCCTTCACAAAGGAAAGATCCCTTTGCGAAGTTCATCACTTCGTGGAGCTCTAGAGCTCCACAAAATGGGATATCAGCTACCCAAGGGGTGTCGTAACCGTCCTTATGAAGGGGGGGGTTATCTGGCTATTTATAAGCGATGGAGGTCGATGGAGCATTCCGTGAAGCACAAATTCACTCTGTGAAGAGACAATGGCACCGCAAAGGAAGTCACACTCTACAACCAGAGGGAGTTCCCTCATGTTTCTCGTAATCATAGAGTCAACCATCATTGGCCTTCGTGGCGCACGTAAAGGCTCCGGTCAAGTTCTCTCAAGTTCATCATAACCGCGAAGTCAACCATCACGACCTTCAAAACACTTGTGGAGGCTTCGGTCAAGTTCCTCTACTATGTGATCGTAGAGGGAGCTTCGTGAATGGGCTCTACAAACCAGTTTTCCATCCCAACTCTGAATGTCCATAACTCATAATATGTTACTCTATTTGGGCTCTATGACCAGTCAAATAAAATCTTACAAAACGGGCTACGATTTTGAATCATGTGTGGAAGCATTTGGAATATCTTAGGGATACTTTTTCTGGTTTCAACAGATGTATAGATGTATGATTTCATAGAAATACAGTTTTCCCAACACATCCACTGATAAATTCTCCCAAATAGGTATAAAGTAAGATACTTTTGTCAGTCTGTAAATGAAAACCCATACATCATCGCTGCCTCTAGGCGACCAAGGTAAACCGACTACAATGTCAATAAAAATATATCCCCATTTCAACTCTAGTACTGGAAGTGGTTGTAACAAGCCTTCATGTCTTTGATGCTCTGCCTTCACCTGCTGATAGGTGGAACACATAGGGATAAAGCCTGTTATCTGACGTTTAATCTCATGCCACCAATATTGGTGTCACATGTCTCGATACATCATCGAGACGCCTGGATGAGCTTCCCAATGAGAGGCATGAGACTCGTTCATCAACTCCCCTCTCATATCTGTAGGAACCCAAACACATCCATGGATATGCAGGATGTCATATCTATCTACATACCAATCTAGAGGTGGGTTATCTCCTAATATACTCTCATGGAGAACAAAGCCTTTAGGATCTCAAAATTTTCCTCCCTTCACCTTATCAAGGATGGAAGATGTAACTGTCAAGGATGAGAGATAATACTACTCATGACTATCATGAAACTCTATATGCATCTAAAAAAAGTGTTCCATTGACTTACATTCATCACTGCCATCCCGTACTACTTGTTCCTAAGTTTTCCAACTCAGCGCATCTATAACAACATTTCCCTTCCTAAGAATATAGGTAAGATTAAAATCAAAGGATTTTAGATATTATACAAATATTTGTTGTCTGAGGTTCATGTCACACTGTGAAAAGATATATTTTAGGTTTTTGAGATCTTTTTACACCACAAATCATTCCCCCAATATATAATGTCTCCAGCAACGTAAGGCATGGACAACTATTTCTTTCTTAAGGAAGTGCATGGAATAATTCCTCTCATGAGGCCTCAAATGTTGAAGTTCATATAAAAAAAATTGTCTTCCTGCACTATAAATGATCTTAGGCTGATTACTAATGAATCACAGTAGATGGTATAACCTATGCCTCACATTGGAGGAGTCAGAATAAGTGCTAATACAAGCTTCCATTTCAGCTCTTCAAGGCTTTCTCACATGCTTCTGACCATATGAACACAAAAGCAAGATAGTGAGCCAACTAGTCCATTATGAGAATGAAATCAAAGCCTGTCATCTTGAGAATTAAAAGGTTCCATAAAAAATGGTAACTACATACCTCATGGGGATGTATACCCTTTGTTCATTCCCCTAACAATGTATCTAGGGTCATTACACCATAATGACACTATATCTCTAGTCTGAGACACTCCATGATAGATACAAGGATAAGAGTTTTTAAATAACCTATCTCAAATAAAGAAGATAATATAATAGATGTCACAAGAATAATATATATTACTGTAGATGGTATCATAGTCGGATCCTCAGGTATCGACTGAAGTGCATGCAACCGACATGATCAAAGGCCTTGTGCAACAGGTTGACTACCACGATCGTAATTTCTCTGTTGGCACTACTGGTTATTAGGGGTCTAGATACCACATCCACAACATCCTACTCATCAAAACCTACCAGTTCTATTCCAAATACCTACCTAACGTGGTGTAATATAACTCTCTTATGAAGGTGGAGTTGGTGTGGATCCTTTTCCACTTGAAATTGGTGGAAAGGTCCTATAGAAATGCTGGATATTCCACATAAGGTTACAAGACCAGCACTCTAGTGGGTCTTTATCACATTGAGGCTTCGAATTCCTCCATCATCCACACCTATGACACACTTTAATGCAATCAAAATAGGCACTCTCGCTGTCACTGCCCTGATAGGAAACATCAAAGGAATGTTTCTTACCATCAAAAGAACTATTGGCCTGCCACGGCACTAATCTTTTATACCCAGTACTATTTCCATACCTTAGTTTATGCCCAGTGATAAGATCCTAATTGAATATCTCAGAAAAAATAGGTTGGAGAAAGGCATTTTCTTGTGTACGGATGGCATACTAGAGCCCATCCTCAAAGCATCGAGCATGCAAAATCTTGTCACTAGCTAGAAGCAATGCAATGCACTGCAACTCCATGAAATGTGAAAAATATTCCATAACTTACATAGAACCCTACTCTAGATACATGAACTCTCTAGTTATGTCAGCTCTTATAATCTGAGGAAAGAACTGATCATAGAAGATAGTCTGGAAATCAACACATTACATGCCCTGATGAGGACCATCCTAGGAAATCATATCCCACCAATTCTTGGATGAATCTTGAAGAATGTATGTGGTATGTTTGACCCTCCACTCTGTAGGCATCTCTAGATGCTCAATGATAGATAGGGTGGATTCTATCCAAGAATCAGTATCCTGCAGACCATCATCTCTTGAGAAAGTAGGAGGATGCTACTTCTGGAACACACAAGTCATGTCATCCATTATAGGTTCAATACATAGAGCACCATGCATAGGCTACGTTAGGCATAGGAAACTATCATGGACAAGGAAATTAGTTCCAAAATTAGGTAAAACATGTGGTGCCTCGATTGGGACTCCTGAAGGTAAGAATGGCAGCTCAGGACCCACCATGTCTAGAGCATGGTCGTCGGCACCCACTTGGCATGCGATATGGGGATGTCGTGGTGGCATTGGTCTGAAAATTCCAAGAAAAAGCCTCAGAATAATATTAACTAGAAATATAGCATCACTAGAAGAAGTTGAACCTATGAAAACTCACTACCCAAGGTATACTACCCAAACTACCTGCTTAAACAGCTAGGTATCAGTAAGTTCTCATGTATTTATTTCAATTAATTTTTCATTTAATTACCAGGTTCACTACTTTAACTTTCATAAACATGACAAGGCGGGATAAGGATTTGGAACCAATTCATTTTATATTTCATGATTCACTTTATAATGGATATCCATTTCTAGCGAATCAGTTCCCATACACTCATCACTAGAAACAACACCCATTTATTTATAGCATAATGGATCAACTCAATAAATTACTCATCCAAACCCATGAGGGCCAATACACCTTGTGAATTGAGATATGAAATCCCTCAATCACAACCAAGAGTACTATAAGCATAAGATACCTATCACAACATCACTCAATAATAACAGGAATATCAAGCAATGAAAAGAAGTGAAATGCACCTCTATGGCATGGAAATACGCCTGACATGCAATTTCTAGGTGCAAATAATGATGCATGTAATAATTCTCATTGCCCTCATATCATCGGGACAAGGATGAAAGAAAATCCTCAAATAGAATAATAATAAGCAACACCACACAACATGTTCATCAACCAATGGTGAAATAATATCAACTGTAATAGACAAAAGTAGAATAACAATTACAATTTAGGCAACCTAGTTTTTACTTCAAACATGGGTTCACAATGACAAAGCATGGATTTTTACCAATTCTCAAGAATTCATAATCTCCAATATATTAGCTCCAGATAGTAAAGAAAGAAAGAAAAATCCTTTGATAGCACTTTGTGACATCCCAGACCTGGATGCCACCTAATGGGTACCCCAAGCCTGGTGGGCCACATGGCCTCAAGCGCATCTCCTTGAACACCAGAGGCTATCAACTAACTATGAGAGCCTAGGGTGTGTCCACATGGAGACTATTCCCTCTTTACCAAAGTGTAGTGTAGTAGATGAATGTAAATAGAGATAAATAGTGGAAGCAATATAAGTAAATAGAAAGCACAATGAAAAATAGAGACAAAAATTAAAATCATTGAAACAAGTGGAATAGAATTTAATAATTGATGATATGTTATATAACTAGAAAATTAGAAAACATGGATATAAGATGCTAGGAATAACATGTTCTACATAATTATAAAATAAATCAAATACTATCCCAACAATCTTGAGCTCTGGCTTAGTCATCTATTATCAAGCTCTATCCTAAATAATAAGAAATCAAGTGTTTAAAGCCATATGCTTCCCTTTTTCAACACCTGTTACCATGTAATCTACTCCGGGTACCAAATGGAACATGGGGAGGATGTGAGATAAATCTCAGTGGGACACCACTAATGGTGTCTATAACATCCAGAACATGAAATGGAAATGTAACAGTGTGAAATCATGCATATATAAAGTAAAGCATTATAATCTAACTAAATACCCAAGTACTTCTTTCATCCCTTGGATTGCATCTAAATATAACCATTCTATTAATTTATTATTACCAGTTTATAAATATGTCACATGTTATTAATATTAAAGGTTCCAATATATAATAAGGCAACCTATAATGATCTTTAATAGTGAAGTCCCGAGGTAATAACTAAGGAGGCATAGACCTCGAGGGTTTTCAACACAATAATAAATATATCCTGGCATAGGGTAAGAGTGTAATCCTAGGAGAATAGTCCAATTCATTCCACAATGAGACACCAACCGAGTCCAAGGAGTTCATCCAAGGTAAAATGGGGCTAAGTAGTGACTGGGCTTGATGGGAATTAACCATGGCACCTACTTGTCCATGGTGGATCAAAGGATTGTATCTGAGGCATCCTATAATGATATTTAAGGTATCCTATAGTGTCATACCATGAATCCAATTAATAGAAAAGGATCAGGATCTAAGTGGGCCTCAACCTAATCATGTTGTATCCTTGAATTGGAATGGGGTTCCTGGGTGCTCATGACATTCTTCAATTAGAATACAATATGAGCTTGATTAAGGCCATTGCTATTTGATTATCAAGTCATGTAATATTTCATTTGGTTCAAGACTTTTATTTCATTAGTGTGTTAAGTTAAAGTAGCATGAAATATTGTAATCAATTCATTTGGTTCAAGCCTTGCCTTTCATTAGCGTGGCCAGGTCAAGAAGCATGAAACCTTTTAATCAAGTCATTTGGTTGAAGTCATTCCTTTCATTAGTGTGAGAAGGAAAAGTAGCATGGAACCATTCATTTAATATATTTAAATAATATTACATATTAATTTTCATTCCTCTAACTTCCATTAATGTGGTAAGGGGTGCTACAGATGTGAAACCTACCATTCATTTTCATTTAAGGCCAAGTCATTTACTTAGTATACTTTCCAATTCACATTTCACATTTTATTTTCAAACTAAATCACTTACCTTAGGTAGGTCAAGTAGTGAGAATATATGGTACTTTACATTATGAAATTATTATTATAAAAAAAACATTTAATATAGAACCACTTACCCTTAGGAAGTTCAAGCCAAATCACATTTGAACGGTGGCTGAAACATATCAAATACTAAAACCAAAAATATAACATAACATCCTACATGGGATGGATGTAGATGTGGGAGTGACCAACAACTATTAATCACATATATAGAAATAGAATATTCATATGGTTCTAATAATTATAAGAATTCCCTATTAATTCTATAAACAACTCCTGATGAAATCGGGGGGGGCACACAACAATTCCAAAATCAACAAACTTCAGGGATGAGTTATAGACCACCCACCTTAGGTTTGTAAGAATCTCCTATTTTGGTATTGGTCCTTGATTTGGCTCGTATCAGAGTATATCAATGAAAATGATAAGAAATCTCATACCCCAATAACTATGTCGAGATAAAGAGAGAAGATGAATGGCTTAAACAGACTGGAGTACTTACCATTGTACATACAATGTGACGAACTAAAGCTTCATAGGATCCTAGGTAAATGAGATCTTAAAATACATATATTTGACCTTAAAAAAGCTCCAATTTTATAGCCAGAGATATAAATCTCACTAGTTCTCATATTAGGGAAGAAGGAGGGATCTAATTATATCATTAAGGGAAAATTGGTAAAATTACCCATAAAATTATCATGTGCACGGTTTATTTTCCTGACGGTAAAAACCATGAAAAAAAAATGAATGGTTACATAGGAAGAAGGGGAACTTGCAAGGTTAGGTTGCACGTCTATGCACCAACCAAGCTATTTGGTTCTATCCAGAAATTTCCATCTCCATTGTTAGCCAAATCATGCGCCAACTGTGGGCTAACAGTGAGATATGTCATGTTTTCCCCAAAATAAGGGTTCCAGGCTCCAAACATTCCCCAAACACCCCTAAGACCTTTTCTAACTGATTAAGCATCTATATTAGGTCCAAAGTATATATTTAGACAAAAATATAAAGGATCCATAACTGAGAGAAAAAACTGGGTTCTTACAACACATAAGTATATAAAACACTGGTCAGATCTCCTTTGGAAGACCATTCATGAAAATAATTTCACCCATTGATGAACTATATCATCATCCAGTCATGATGAATCCACTTCCAAAGTCATCCCAAGATATTCCAGATAAACACACTATAAACTAAAATGTACTCTCATTAAATTTATTTGGTTGTATCCTTGACCAGACACTATGTTGTTTTGACGTCACACCCAAGCACCATTGCAACATAAATTTGACACACCCTCACATCATCTCAATTTCATCATGATCATGATTCCAACATATAAAATCTATAAAATACAACATATAAACCTCAAATATGGTATTTTACATGGGACCAAGTAAATATGTTTCACCTACTCGTTGACATCCATGCACCACCTCAACTATCTAATGATCAGTTTCAAGCATCCAAAACCCAACTCACATGGATCCATTCCTCTATATCCTACACTCTATCCATTACCACACACAATTAATGGATTTGGATATCCCACTCATATCTAAGTGTCATTTTACAACACTGATCACCACCCATTCCCAACTCACTAGGAATTTCATCCATAATACCTACCAAATTTGGATTATAATTAGGGTTACACCCCTAGATGGAAAATTATTCACTCCCCACTATATGGATTTACATATATCAATACTTGGGGAACACCTCAATAGGATACATCATCATAATTATGTCATTATTCCCAACAAACTCTCTTCCATATTTAACCTCTAACACCATACCTTCATATAGTTCATGCCAAAGAAAAACCCAGGGTCTATAGCACCATAGTTCCCAAATACCTTTAAAAGGTGACCTCTCACTATAGAGGGGGATTTCCCAATTTATCAAAACTCCCATGAAACCATACCTATGATATTTTCATAAATATATAAATACATGGACCATAAAAAACTTCTCACCACCCAATAATTCAAATGATTTTTCTCAAACCATATCGATCTATAAACAATATTTTTATTCTCCAGTAAAACCTAATTGCATAACCCAACTCACAATCCCATGATTTTCATGTATCATCAAACCAAGGATTAGGAAAATAATCAACTGATCATTCCACATAAAATGACAACATCATCTAGCTAAAATTTCCCTTGGTGATCTACTTTAAAATCTAGAATTATACTTATTCCAAGTTAAAGTTCATGATCATCCATCAACTGATATAATTTTCAAAATTAAAAGTGTCTACCATCACACATAACACACAACTAATTTCACATCCAAAATAATTTGGGATAGTAATTCTATTGATCCTTCCCTCTAATTAAATCATCAATACAAAAATCACACTAATATATTTTTATCTTGGTAATATAAGGATTATCACAAGACTATACCTAGATGACCATGTTTTTCATGAATTTCATACCTATCATAAAATAGGAACCCGTGTTTCTTCACATTCAAGATCATCTAAGGAATTACCATTCCAAAACCATATAAATAGTATCACCATTGTGCATTAATCTAAACCTAAATTTTTTACCATTATTTTTATCTTTAATGCACTAAAAATCTTGGGATAAGCCTTTACTTTAGTTACCCTCACACATATCATATCTCATTTTTTCTATTATACATGTATTTCAAATATTCTAATCCATAGAACAAAGTACACTAGGATATCCTATAAAACTAACCATCCATATCTAATGTTGGTCATAACACAGGGGAACACCTCATTGTTCCCATCTTGAATGTTAAATGCTTTCTTGAATTCCAAACTACCAACTCTAGGGTCTCATGCACATCAGTTATCATGTGATGAGTCCTCTACCTATTAGTTCACTGACTATCATCAGGTATCCACATACGGGGATCCCCCCTCAATAAACTGTAATCTCAAGATAATCCTTGTTGAGGCTACACATATACACTACTACAAATAGGGATTTTAAAAGTGATAAAAACTTCCATTAATGGTGCTAGAAAAGCATTGTTAATCATGTATAAGATAAGGGGGGTCCCCTTTATCAGCACTATTTTGAGCACTGATAAATGTATCATATATCAGCGCTTAAAATATTGCTAATAAGGGGGGACTGTATCAACGCTCTTTTGAGTGCTGATATATGACACATTTATCAGCACTTAATTAGCATAGATATAGGCCAAGTTGTTTGAGAAAACACAACACCATCATAGTACCTCCACACCTGAGACAACACCTGCATACATAGTAGAAAATTGTTGCACAAAGCAACACCAACACAAAAACAAAGCATAGAAGAACAAAACAGAATGCACAAGAGTTTCCCAAACAATGTTATATACATTTACATGAAATCATGAATACAAAAAAACACTGCTATATACATTTCAAACAATTTTTTATATGGTTATAATTACAATTACCCAACAAAGAGTTAAAAACATTATTGTTTCATCCTTTTTGCATCTGTGATCCCCTCTCAACAATTGTCGTCCATGGTATTAGTTTCCAAACAAAGCATCCGAACTCAGGAAAAAAATTCATACTATATAAGAAAACATATATTATGTTAGTAATACAATAATGAAATAAATTAAACATTAATAAGAAATAATACATTAATAAATTTCAATTGATACCTTTTAAAACCTTTACATGCCCATATTTCATTAGATTGAATTAATATTTTAGAAGAGGCTCAGAATGATTCATTGAATTATAAATATTTTTTTGTTAGAATTACATGGATGAGAAAAGAAGAGGAAGAAATGTCAACAACAACATGGAATTCAAAAGGATTCATTTATTAACAATAAAAAAAGGGAGGAATCTCCACAGTCTAGAGTCTATCCCATAATTCCCCAAATATGGGGGTATGATAATGTTAGAATACTCAAAATAGTATGCGCTTAGAATACCCCCTCGATCTCTTCTAGACAATGCTATAGAGTAGGCTATGGATTAGCACAAATGAGCAGCTGATTTAGTTTCCACATCTACACCTTGTTTTAGTGCCTCTTCTCTGCTAGCAGCATCAAATCTGGACTTTTCGGCCACATTGATAAGATTGTGTTGTTCTATCACTGTTTTCTCTACAACATTGATCATTTATTATAGCTGATACAATTCATGTTAGAATATTTCTATCTCATACCTCCCATCAATGACTAAATTTTTATGAGCTTATACTTCTATTGTACACATGGATGCTTCATTCATGTCCTAATTTTAATGTTGAATGTCCGAATTTTATGCCTCCACCATCGATACTCTCAGCTTGATGAACCTGCTTTTCTCCCTCATGGTGACCACCTCCTTCATTCTATCATTGAGTTCTTAATAATATAACTCACTATAACCAATGGTTGTGAACATGTATCAAAGGTGTACAAACTTGTATTTTAGCTCTTTGAAAGTTCCCTCCATGATTATATTTCTAATATACCCCACACTTGTCACTGAAACTATTGATGAAATGATGTGTGCTCTGAAACTCAACTCAATAATAGTCAAGAAATAGGAATATACTCTAGGACCAAGTTTCTATGTGAGGGACTCGTACTCACATCCCTTTATGTTCTTGAAAAATGAAATACTTGTGCCCTAGTTTTTATAGTGTGGAGAGATAAAAAGTGGAATGGTCTGGGACTTCTAAGCTCTAAGGTGGAGTTACTCTAAAAAATCATATAAATATTATTAGTTGATAGAAAAATATTGTCATTAGAAAATGAACATTAATTATAATAATTTAGAACATACTTCTATCAACCACAATATTATCCACTTACATCTCTTCAATGTTGAATTGATTGGTTATAATGAAATATTACTATAAAAAATGACCTCAAGTCACATATAAATTACCTTATATCAATACTAACTATTATTCACCTTGAAGTGATACAAGTATAAATAGAGGTTATACAATATGACACATACAAGATAGTGTATTCAATTTCATAGGTGTATTCAATTTGAGAATAAATTCTAACATTCTCCTAGTGATACCACCATTATAGATAGGTTATAAACCTAATAGTTTCATATATCAGGATCCTCTAAGAGTGTACTCTCCCATTCCAGGTCAAAGGGAATGAGTACTAGCATGTCTGCATCAGACATTGAGTCCATCCTTGCTTGGACCCTGACCACTTATGCCTCTCCAAAGACCCCATACAATATCTAAGGTCTCGTTAAAGGTATGGAAGGAAAGTATTTCTCAGTTTTATATAGGACTTGATGAGAACCTACATAATTAGATAGGTCATGATCATACCCATTCACTTTTCTCTTGATCTCATAGTTCTTCAGTGTGATTAGCCAGATCCCCCTCCCACCCCTCCCTGAGACAGCCCCCTTGGACAGCCCCCTCCCTATCCCTGGACAGACCCCCCCCCCCCACTCCACCTGCAACCCCTTACCTTATCCTGAAAACCCCCCCTCCAACCCCTGTAGACCCTTCCCTTTCCCTGGATATCCCCCCCACCACCACCACCACTCCCCCTGCAACCTTCTTCCCTTTCCCTGGACAACCCCCCTCCCCTCCCACCCCTGGACAACCCCCCCCCCAAACCTATACCCCCCTGAACATCCCCCCTCCCATTCTGGACACCCCCTACTCATGGACACTCCACTTCTGGACCCCCCCCCCCCCCCCTCCACTCCTAGACACCCCTTATACACCCCCCCCCCCCCCCCTCTTAGACACCCCCCACTCTTGGAAACCCCCTCCCTCCTGGACACCCCCACCCACCCTCCCACCGGGACACCCCTCCCTCCTGGACACCCCCTCCCTCCTAGTTCATTAGTGTTATTATCCAGACCCCCTACCTACCCATGGGCAGCCGCCTCCCTACCCCTAGACACCCCCCCCCCCCACTCCACTTGTATCCCCCCTCCCTCCACTTGCACACCCCCTCCCCCCTGCATCCCCATTCATTTCCCTGGATAGCCCCCCCCCCCACCCCCACCACTCCCCCTGAAGCCCCCTCCATTTCCCTAGACAAAAACCATACCCCTCCCATCCCCTGGACAACCCCCCACCCTACACAGTCCCCCTGGACAGCCCCCATTCCTACCCCCTGGACAGCCCCCCCCCCCCCCCTCTCCTCCTGGACACCCACCACTCTCGGACACTCCCACTCCTAGATACCCCTCCCTCCTGGACAACCCCTCCTTCCTGGACACCCCCTCCCACCCTCACACCTGGACACCCTCTCCCTCCGGGATGCCCCCTCCCTTCTGAACACAACCCTCCCTCCCCTCCTAGACACCCCCACCCACTCACGGACACCCCCTCCCTTTTGGACACCCCCACTCCTAGACAACCCATGGACACCCCCTCCCTCATGGACACCCCCTCCTTCCTGGAAACCACCCTCCCACCCCTGGACACCCCTCTCTCCTATCTGGAAATAGTGTAAGTAGTAAGGAGGAAGAAATGTTCATTTTTCACCCTTCACTGGTGCCAAATATTATCATGTACCTATATCAACCATGTCCAATCTAGCCTTAATTCCATCCTTTGTTTTTATGGGTGAATTTAGAAACATTCCAATTACACAATCACATACTTTTTTTCAACATGCATAACATCAATAATATTTCTGAAATACATACAATTCCAGTATGGTAATTCAAAAAAAACTGATCTCTTTTTCTAACTGGTTTTGTAAGGTTTTTAGAAAATGGTTTACCAAATCTAGTGTCCACATATTTTAAATTCTCAAAAAATTGATCGCATGTTATTGGATATGGTGTTTTACGTTCTTCTGAACTTCCGTCGAATGATATCATCCAAGATCAGTACTTATGCCATCGGGGTAGAAATTTTCGATGTCCTAGAAACGCGGTTTTTTATGAATGTTTCATCCTAATTTATTGTGTATCTTATTCACAAACAAGAAACCCTTGAGTTCCTTTAATGTTATATCCTGAAAAATTTCCATAAGCAGGAAAATCATTTATCGCCCCATACAACATTTCTCTCAAAGTAAAATCTTCATTTTTGTAAGCATCATACAACGTAACACCTGAATACCACAATAATTTCAAATCCACAATCAATGGATCCAAATAAACATAAATATCATTACTTGGTTGTTTTGGTCATGATATAAGAATAGATAACATGATGTATTTTCATTTCATGCATAAACAATGTGGTAAGTTATAATTTACAAACATAAATGGCCATGTACTGTGACTGATGCTTTGAAAACCAAAATGAATCACCCTGTTTCTATATAACACAAGACTAAGGTTTCTCAGATCGTGTCCAAATTCAGGATACTCATGATCAATTCTCTTCTACTGAGGAGAGTCTGTCGAGTGACGTAGTTTCCCATCTTTAATTCTTGTATCTGCATGCCATGTCAATTGTCTTATAGTCTCCTCACTTCCATATAGGCGCCTAAACCTTAGAATGATTGGAAAGTACCATACAACTTTCATAGAACTGTATTCATATTTATTTTATCGAGAATCACCACACTTTTGGCATTCTTTAAGTGATTTTTGGTCCTTGAGAAACAATATACAGTAATTCGGAAAGGCATGTATTCTTTTAGAGATCATACCCATCAAGTGTAGCATTTTTTTGTCATCGAATGTTCGGCTCAAGAGCTCATTATCTTCTGGGAGCATGTCATTCTAGAGAGAAAGTGGTTCTATAAAACTGTCGGCACTCTACCGGTTGCCTGATTTCAAATTATACAGCTTTATTACAGCTGATAATGCTTTATATTTAGTGCAACCTGCATTCAATGGCATTTTTTTACAACTCTTTAACTTCTCAAAAATTTTTGAGAAATCATGCAATTCATCTTCAAATGTCCTTGTCATTTCCTCAATATGATATTCATCATCATTCTCATCTGTAATCACATCCTCCATACAATCATCTTTGTTTTTCACTCTTGTAATCATATTAGATGATCCATAAAACGCAGTGTTATCCCAGCCACTGCCTATATTTGTTTTTTCTCTGTGTTTATTCCAACATGTATAACTTTGATCTATTCCGTGACAGATCAGGTGTTCTTGTAACTCCTCTAGACTAATTTGTCTTGAATAACAATACCATAAACACGAATAAAGGATTTGAGAAGGGTCACATAAATGATCTTTTGAAAACATGATAAACTCTTTCACATCATATTCATACTCTTTTTTCAATCGATTGCCATTCATCCATTATTTATTCATATTGTCCTATTTGATACAGTAATATTAATATTTAAAAAAATAATTACACAAAATATGTTCAACAAGCTATGAGAATCCCTTTCACTAGAATGTTTTAGTATCCCACATGTGATCTATGTGCATTGTTGTAAACTGGTTTTTTAGTGTTTATCTAGAAACATAATGTCTCTAGTCAATATCTATGGTACTAAACTAATAGATGGTATGATTTTAAATAGAGTGCCTTCAGGTGGAAGGATTAATTACATGTGTTGTTATGGTTATTTTACTACGGTTTCTACAAAGTGTCTCATTGAGTCCTCTAGCGTAGTGGTTTTCTAAGATTCAGTGGAATTACACAAGTAACAAAGTGGTGGTTCCATTGAAATGGTAAAATTTCGGATTGATATTCAATGGTGGAATAACTACAACATAGAAAACAAATGTCATAACATTTGTGAAAACAACCGCAACACCATATAAAAACACAATCGTGCTCACAATCGCAACACCATACAAACCAAACAATCACAATTTCATCCTAGGGAATTCATTCATTAGTCAAGTATAAATAAATTAATAATTTTTATATTCAAATGTTCAACAGGAACCAACCAACATTCAATTCATTTAGTTCACAAACAAGGACCACCAATGGCCATGATTTTCAGTGGGGAATTTAGCCTGTACATTTCACATTATAACCATCAATACCAAATAGTAATAACATGAAAACAAGAGGAAAATGATTAGACAATAAAAACATATATGTTAATTACATTTTAATGGTATTAAATGTTCATTTTTGATCTTATGGTCCTGAGTTAGTGGATTTTGATTTTGAAAATCCATTCTCATCATTTGTGCACTTTATGCCTAATGTACACCAATTTAGGCCCAATGAGTCATCTAATTCTAAGAAATGTAATTATCCATATTTTAATTTGATATTTTGTGAAATGGATCTTTAATCCAATTTAAACATTTTTCATTCAGGGATCAATGGATGATTCATAAAGGATGAAGGAGATATTTGGTGATGAAAAGAAACAATTCTGGAGAAGGCAAATTAGACACCATCCCACTGATGAGAATGTGGGGCCCACAATAAAGGCCCAATGAAGCCAAAATTTCGTAGTATTCTAGAAGAAATATAGAGTAACAAATCATTATACAGGATAAAGTTCTAATTCTTCCTCCATTATGGTTATTTAAGCGGCCCAAGTTAGACATAAAATTCTAATCCATATTCTGCGGTCCTGAAAAACATACCACTAATATGATAATATCTCGGAATACACAACTCCAAATGGGCCCAAATGTTACAAAAAGTCACAAGACATCTGGGGATCCATTTTCTTATTATATGGACCACTCTGATTCGGCCATCTAGAAGGTCTTCCAATCATTTCTGTTTGGTAAAGGAAATCTGGCTGCCACCTCTGGTCAAGGGTGGAAAAATCAACTCTCCCTTACTTTCCACCCACCTATGGACTACCACAATTAATTGATGAGACTTGGACTGTTGGAGGATCTAACCAAGGGCTCAAAAATTCCTATTTAAGTCAGTGGTGTTGGATTATTGAATAATCTTGGGTGTTTGGTTTAATTGTAATGTTATGCTGTCACTTTGTGTTTGTAATCGTATTTCAATTTCCATGTAAGTTTCCTTTTTGTACTTCTTTGTTCTTACTAAACATCTTTCTCTTATATTATTCCCATTTATTTCAATAAAACTTTATAATCACAAAGCATAGTGATATCTCATTTTTGTTCTGAATTATTTTACACAAAGGTGTGAATTTCATTCACACACACGGAGGAGTGCTCGTTATTTCCGCGGTTTTAATTTCTTCAATCTAATTCTTGTAAGCCATATTCCACCCACCATGGAGAGTATGACATCAATGGAGGGCTAACACTTTAATGGGATGATCTTATGAAGATGAAAAGGCTGTATTTAATGTTATTTTATGAATGAATTTTTGTTAATTGGTTAACTAATTTAAGACTTCCATTCTTCAGTCATTTCCACTCTTCATCTTCACTGTGTTTGAGGAAGCTAAATCCAATTACTAAATTGACCATATACCTTTGATACATCATGAATTTGGTTCTCTAAGTGTGTAGGAGATTACTAATTGATTTTAGTTACATCAAACCAGAAAATGATGAAGGTAGTGTTATTTTGAAGAATGGATCCAACAAGAATTAATTAAACCAAAATTGCCTAAAGAAGTTAAATTAATTCAATACACCCCTATCATAATCATAAGATCAACCCATTTTAATTTAATTGAATTAACTTAGGTTTATTAGTGTTATTTAAAACCATCCAAAATCATAACCAATTTGGCCACTTCATAGAAAAAAATCCACCTCATAGGTTGTGTGTCTTAGGTATCTTCTTAGGTCTCTGAGGATTTGATAACCCAAACTAGACTACAAGGACCGTCCTACCTTCTTCTTTTGGGTAAATTTGAGCGTGAATAAAATTTTGGTGCCGTTTTCGGGGACCAAGTAAGTACCTTGTGCCAAAACCTTCTTTCCTCACCTCCATTCTTCTATTCTCACCCAAGATCTCTTATCTTTTCCCTTTCTCGCTTTTTTTTTCTTTTGGCGCATGTCCTCCTACACCCGCGATCAATCAAACCGTCTAGTTTGGGTGGATAGTCCTGGGGTTGGGGAGTAAAGTATAGCAATGGAAATCTTTCCATTAGATCCTATTCTTCCTAATACTCTAGAGTCAAAAATTGATCCCATTTCAATGGAAGTTCTTCAAAGAAACCAAATCATAAACCCAGGTGGGAACCAAAATTGAAACCCAAATGAGGCAGCCCCAAACTTAGGGAATGCAATTGAAAAAACCATGAATGACTACCTCACACCTTCCTGGACCAATGCCCCCTCATCAATTAGACACAATTATCTAGAAGATTCCAACTACATATTTAAACCCCATGTCCTAAACCACCTTCCCACATTCCATGGAATGGAGTCTGAGATGCCCTACCTTCACATTAAGGAGTTCAATGACATTGTATAAACCATGTGTCCCCCACTTCAACTAGAATCATCTAAGATGAGGTTATTTCCTTTTTCTTTAAAGGATCGAGCCAAAAATTGGCTAAACAATTTGAGACCATCATCCATAAACTCTTGGGACCAACTACAAATAGAATTCTACAAAAAATATTTTCCCCACCACAAAACAATTGCACTTAAAAAGAGTATCAAAAACTTTTTAGAAAAAGAGGAAGAGTCATTCTATGAAACATGGGAGAGGTTCAAAGACACTCTAAACATGTTTCCACACCATGGTTTTTCTATTCCTGAACAAGTGAGAATTTTCAATGAAGGGTTGGGTCCGGGGAACAAATAATTCATTAACATGATGTATAATAGAACCTTTAAAAACAAAGCCCCAAATGATGCTTACGAGTATCTAGAAAGCCTTTCTGAACAAAACCAAACATGTGGAACTTCACCTTATTCTAAAAATCCACAAAGAACTACTGGAATTCATACACTTAGAGAAGAGGAAAGCCTTAGGGATAATCTCGTAGCACTCTCTAGGAAGGTTGAAGAGATAGACCTTAGGAAAGTCCATGAAATCCAAACTGTAGACCTTGTTTGCACAATTTGTGAAAAACATAACCATAACACAGACAACTACCCAACCATTCCATCCATCAAGGATGTTCTTTTAGGAGGACCCCCATCGGAAGTAAATGCTTTGAACTTTCAAAAGCCTCAATACCAAAACAACTTCAACCCAATGTATAACGACCACCCAGGCTTCCGTTGGAAAGATAACCAACAACCTAGCCAACCACAGGGACAAAATCCTTACCCCCATCAGAACTACCAAACCCATAACCAGTTCTAAACCCAACCTATCCAATACCAACATCCATTGGTCCATTTTCAACAAACCATCCCACCTCCAAAATATCCCCCTGGGATAAACCAACCTACTCAAGCACCCACCCAAACTGTTCCACAAAGCCTACTAGAATAACTGTGCAAACAAATGGAGAGGATGAACTCAGAAGTCTCTTCCCTAAAACAAGAACTTCAAACCATCAAAACTGGAAGGCACCCATGCCTACTCAGGCGTTTCCATCCTCAACTTCAAGGGGAGAGTCAAGTTTCACTCAAAAAACTCATGAAAAACTAAAGGTTGTGACTGTTTTAAGAAGTGGGAAATCAATTGAGAAACCTGAACAACTAATTCAAAACCCACCTGAAGATTCAAACTTGGATGAAAATTCAAATGAAACAAATTATCAAACTGAAAAACACGATAACATTTTCAAAGAAACAACTCTTCAACAAATAACCCCACAACCTGCACCATTTCCTCAATGCATGAGGGCGAAAACCAAGCCTGAATTGAGTGAAACATTGAGGGAAATATTCTCACAATTCAAGTTGAACATTCCACTCCTCGATGCAATTCAAACCATACCTGCCTACTCAAAGTACCTGAAAGACTTGTGCACTTTTAAAAGAAAATTTTCATATAAAAACCAAGTCCTTTTGGCTGCTACTGTGAGTACCACCATTCAAGGGACCATTCCTCCTAAGTTGAAAGACCCAGGTTTCCCTTACATCAATGTTGAACTTGGATAGAGCAAAGTTGTCAAGGCCTTGTGTGACCTAGGTGAGAGTGTCAATCTCATCCCATATGTTGTGTACTGCCAGTTAGGTCTAGAAGAGCTCCAACCCACATCAGTCACACTTCAACTTGCTGACCGAAGCATTAGGGTTCCAAAGGGGATTTTAAAGGATTTTCTGGTAAAGGATGAAAACTTCATCTACCCTGATGACTTCATTGTCCTTGACAACCATCCAAACTTAGGAAATAAGAAACAAACCCCAGTTATCCTTGGTCGTCCCTTCCTTGCAACAATCAACTCTGTTATCTGAGTCCGAAATGGAAAAATGACCATCACCTTTGGGAACATGAGTATAGACTTGAACATCTATAAAGCAATCTCACAAATAGGGGATGATGAGGACATTCATGAAGTAAACATGATAGGAATCATTGATAATGAATCTATAGAACATCAAGGAATATTTGATGAATGTTTAAGTCAGGATGAGATTGATTTCATTTGTTTATATGAAGAAAGTTTATCTCCTTGGCTTGAATCATTTTCAAATTGCTCTTATGATGAAGTCTTAGGTCCAACAATCAGTGAAACCTTTCAAGAAACCACTTTCATGGAGACCACTCCAACTTCCTTCCCTAAATCTGATCAAGCCAATCTAGTAGCTGAAACTTCTACATGTTGGGAATCAATCCTATCTAAAACTTTAGGAAATAAAATTGATCTTGATCCAATGTCCCAATATTCTGCTGAAATTCTGAACCAACCTGATCTTAAATTGAAGGAACTTCCTACTGCACTAAAGTATGCCTTCCTAGGGGACAATCAAACACATCCTATTTTCATTTCTTCTTATCTTAAATCCAATCATGAGATGATGCTTCTATATGTCCTTAGGAAACATAATAAATCCATTGGTTGGACCCTGTCTGATATTCCCGGGATTAGCCCACTTATTAGGACTCATGGGATTGTTCTGGAATCTGATTCAAATCCATGTCGTCAACCTCAAAGGTGACTCAATCCTAATCTCATGGAGGTAGTAAGGAAAGAACTTATGAAATTTTTAAAATCTGGTATCATATATCCCATAGCTGAGAGTGAATGGGTGAGCCCAATCCAAGTGGTTCCAAAAAAGGCTGGAATCACAGTGATAACCAATGAGGATGGAGAGATTCTTCCAACAAGGGTGATTAGTGGATGGAGGGTCTGCATTGACTATAGGAAGATAAACTCATTCACCAAGAAGGACCATTTACCCTTACCATTCATTGACTAAGTCCTTGAGAGAGTGGCAGGTTATGCCTTCTACTGTTTCTTATATGGGCACTCAGGGTACAATCAGATTGAGGTATCCCTAGAGGATCAAGGGAAGACTACATTCACATGTCCATTTGGAACCTTTGCTTTCAAACGCATTCCCTTCGGGTTATGTAATGCCCCTGGAACCTTCCAGCGGTGCATGATGGGAATCTTCTCAGACATGGTAGGGGATTTTCTAGAGATCTTCATGGATGACTTCTCTGTGTTTGGGGATACTTTTGAGGGATGTCTGCGGAATTTAGAGAGAGTCTTGTCAAGATGTGAAGAAAAGAATCTAGTCCTAAACTAGGAAAAATGTCATTTAATGGTTAAAGAGGTACTAGTTCTAGGACATCTGGTCTCGGGTAGGGGGATTGAAGTTGATAAAGCCAAGGTTGACATCATTCATCACCTTCCATCACCCAAAACTGTAAAGGAAGTGAGGTCTTTCTTAGGACATGCTGGTTTCTATAGAAGATTCATCAAGGACTTTAGTTCAATCTCTTGTCCCCTTTGTGCTCTGCTAGTAAAGGATGCTCCATTTGTTTGGACAGAAAGCTGTGAGGGTTCATTCTCAACCCTCAAATCCTCTCTCACCTTTCCCCCCATCATGAAATCTCCAAATTGGAACCTTCCTTTCGAACTTATGTGTGATGCCAGTGACTTTGTTGTAGGAGTTTTGTTAGGAAAACGTTGTGATAAAACTCCTTATGTCATTGCTTATGCAATCAAATCCTTAAATGATGCCCAAATCAACTAAAGCACCACTGAAAAGGAGTTACTTTCTATTGTGTTTTCCTTAGATAATTTTAGGTCCTACCTCTTAGGATCCCCCATAACTGTGTTCACTGACCATTCTGCACTAAAATACCTCTTCCAAAAACAAGATTCTAAGGCTAGACTGATTAGGTGGGTCTTTATATTACAACAATTTGACCTCACAATCAATGATAAAAAGGGTGTTGAAAATGTTGTAGCTGATCACCTCTCTAGGATTGAATTCAAAGACAAATCAAATCACCTTTTTGTGTCTGATTCATTTCATGATGAACACCTATACTCTGTGAGTGACTGCCCTTAGAATACTAACATAGCCAACTTCTTAGTTACTGGATTCATTCCAAAATTCTTAGGGACTCATGCTTGAAGGAAATTCCTTTATGATGTTTGACACTATGTGTTTGATGATCCATACCTCTATAAGTTCTTCCCTGACCAAGTCATTAGGAGGTGTGTCCCAGAATTTGTACAAGAGTCCATCCTTAAATTCTATCATAGTGAGGCATGTGGAGGTCACTTTTCCTCTAAGAAAACATCTGCTAAGATTCTTTAATGTGGACTCTTCTGGCCCACCCTCTCAAGGGACTCTTACACATTTTTTCAAATTTTTCCTAGGTGTCAACAAGTAGGGTCCATCACAAAAAGGAATCAAATGTCACTCACTCCCATCTTAGTGGTTGAAATATTTGACTATTGGGGAATTGATTTCATGGGTCCCTTCCCAAACTCTAGGGGATACCTCTATATACTATTAGCTGTTGATTATGTCTCAAAATGGGTTGAGGCCATTCCCACTAAGTCCAATGATCATCAAGTTGTGATTCGATTTCTAAAAGAGAACATATGTTCTCGATTTAGAATTCCTAGGGCTATAATCAGTGATCGAGGAACTCATTTCTTCAATCTCCCATTCTCTTCGCTCATGTATAAGTATGGTATTTCTCATAAAGTGTCCACTGCATACCATACTCAAACCAATGGTCAAGATGAGTTAGAGAATAGGTAGATTAAGCAAATTCTTGAAAAAACTGTCAATCCCTCTAGGAAAGATTGGTTCGAGAAACTCTTGGATGCTCTTTGGTCATATCGTACAGCATTCAAAACCATCTTGGGAATGTCCCCATATAGGTTGGTTTATGGAAAAGCATGCCATTTACCTGTTGAAATTGAGCATAAGGCATTTTGGGAAATCAAAAAAAATGAATTTCGAAATTTATTTATCCAAAGAAAAGAGGAAATTAGATCTTAATGAACTTGAGGAACTTAGGATGGAGGCTTATGAAAATTCAAGGATAAATAAAGCTATAGTTCAATCCTACCAATCTGGGAATATCAAAGTCAAACATTTTAAACCGGGAAAATTTGTGCTCTTGTATAGTTCAAAACTTCATTTACACCCGGGAAAGTTAAGGTCTAGATGGTCAAGTCCATACATAGTGCATAAGGTGTACCCCCATGGGGTAGTAGAGATTCAAGATCCCACAAGTGGTTACATTTTCAAGGTCAATGGTCAAAGGTTAAAACCATTCATTGAATCATTCAATAAACAGGAAATAGAGGTGGAGTTAACTAAAACAACCTATGAACCAGAAAAAAATGATAGATTTAGGATCCATGTTGGGCTAACAACATTAAACAAAGCATTGCATGGGAGGCAACCTATGGTTTTCATATTTTCAATATTTTTGGAAAAAAAAAATTTATTAATCATTTTGATATTTTAAAAAAATAGACTGTTGATCTATTATTCTATTATGAGTATGGATGGGTACGAAAGGGGAGCACCATATTCATCTGTGTCACGTGGTGTGATCCTTGAGTACTACCTTACCCAGAAATTAAAAAGAAGACAATGTATCATCAGTTGATTTAAAAAAAACCATAAAAATGATGAGACTTGGTATTAAATAAATTATTGTGTTGTTTGTTTTGTTTGGTTTGTTCTTGTTTGTATGGTTTAGGTACTATTTTTTTGGTGATACATATTCAATCAAGGAGGTGCCTACATCTCCCATGAGACCAAAGAGTGATTTGGGAGCACCACAATCATCATTATGAAGCCACCAGGTGAACTTGTTCCATGCCCTTTCCAACTCATTTCCCCCCCCCACCCACTTCTCCTCTATTTTCTTTTTACGAAACTAGGGACAGTTTCATTCTAAGTTGGGTGGTGTGGAAACAAAATGTTTGTTAAAAAAAACAATGATAAAAAAAGCAAAGTAAAATTCCTTTATCACTCATATAATAACATCTTTGCTCACATTAAAACTGCATAGAAAATAATTTGTATTTCCTTGACTCTTAATTTAATTCATGATTAAGTCTAAAAGCATTTATTTTGGAATTTTGGTTGTCCAATGAAAATTTTCATCATTTTTTTTCATCCATTAAATAAAAATGCCACAATGCATGTCCTCTAGACTGTGGGGTACTAATTTGAATTTTTGGGGTCCCATAATAAATAGAATAGGCTAGTTTGGTTTTTATGAATAATATGAGTATTCAAAAAATTAAAAAAAATTAAAAAAAATTAAAAAATTTAAAAAAAAAATTATGTGTAGAGAAATGGATTGATAAAATGCGAGGCTTTCGGCACTTGGGGATCGTGACTCCAGAGTTGTTTAGCCCTGAGTTTTTCACTATATCTCTATTTATGGTAATATGACATTGTTTTTTACTAATTTAACTCGATATTATGCCTGAGTATGTGGGTTTCACTTGGTGCCCTAAGGCCTTTGAGTCTGGGAGACATCGTCAAAGTCTTGCTACATGGGTTAATTTGATTAACTGCAATCTCAATTACTATGGAAATATTTCAAAAATAAAATCCAAAAAAAAGGATTTAATAATACTCATATTAGGATTAAATGTGATTCCACCTAGAGCTTCCATGATTTCCCCCTTGAATGAAACTGAACCCCCATATCTATTGTGATTCACAACACATCATTACACCTAATTGAGTTGGATGAAGTATGATGATGGATTTGATCAAAGTAATGGGATTGGTATTGGGATATTATTTTAAATTTATCTTATTTTAAATTATCTTTATAGGTTATAAAGATATATTTGTGTGCAGTTTACATTGTGAGCGTTGTTTGTTATAATGTGTTTGAAGAAAGGAATTCAAATAAAATCATTGAATTATTTGCTCGGGACTAGAAAATCTCAAGTTGGGGGTGTGATTAGCCAATAAAAACATATATGTTAATTAAATTTTAATGGTATTAAATGATCATTTTTTATCTTATGGGCCTGAGTTAGTGGATTTTGATTTTTAATATCCATTCTCATCATTTGTCCACTTCATACCTAATGTACATCAATTTAGGCCCAATGAGTCATCTAATTCTAAGAAATGTAATTATAAATATTTTAATTTTATATTTTGTGAAATTTATATTCACTCCAACTTAAACATTTTTCATTCAGGGATCAATGGATGATTCATAAAGGATGAAGGAGATATTTGGCGATGAAAAGAAACAATTCTGGAGAAGGCAGATTGGACACCATCCCACTGATGAGAATGTAGGGCCCACAATACAGGCCCAATGAAGCCAAAATTTCGTAGGCTGATAGAAGAAATATATAGTAACAAATAATTATTCAGGATCAAGTTCTAATTATTTCTCCATTATGTTTATTTAAGCATCCCAAGTTAGAGATAAAATTCTTGTCCAGATTCTGTGGCCCAGAAAAACAGCCCACTAATATAACCATATCTCGGAATAAACAACTCCAAATGGGCCCAAATTTTACATAAGGTTAGAAGCCATCCGGGGATCCATTTTCTTATTCTATGGCCCACTCTTATTCGGCCATATAGAAGGTCTTCCATGCACGTCTGTTCGGTGAAGGAAAGTTGGCTGCCACCTCGGGTCAAGGGTGGAAAAATCAACTCTCCCTTACTTTCCACCCACCTATGGCCTACCACAATTAATTGAGGAGACTTGGACTATTGGAGGCTCTACCAAAGGGCTAAAAATGCCTATTTAAGGTAGTGGTGTTGGAGGATTGAATAATCTTGGGTGTTTGGTTTAATTGTAATGTTATGCTGTCACTTTGTGTTTGTAATCGCATGTCAATTTCCATGTAAGTTTTCTTTTTGTACTTATTTGTTCTTAATCAACATATTTCACTTATATTCTTCCCATTTCATTCATTAAAACTTTATAATCACAAATCATAGTGATATCTCTTTGTTGTGATGAATTAGTTCACACGTAGGTGTGAGTTTCATTCACACACACAGAGGAGTGCTCGTTATTTCCGCGATTTTAATTTCTTCAATCTAATTCTTGTAAGCCATCTTCCACCCACCATTGATAGTATACCATCAGTGGAGGGCTAACCATTTAATGGGTTGATCTTAGAAAGATTCAAAGGCTTGATTGAATGTTATTTTATGAACGAATTTTTGTTCATTGGTTAACTAATTTAAGACTTCCATTCTTCAGTTATTTCCACTCTTCATATTCACTGTGTTTTAGGAAGCTAAATCCAATTACTAAAATGACCATATACCTTGGAGACATCATGAATTTGGTTCTCTAAGTGTGTAGGGTTTTAGTAATTGAGTTTAGTTACATCAAACTAGAAAATGATGAAGGTAGTGTTATTTTTAAGAATGGATTCAACAAGAATTAATTAAACCAAAATTGCCTAAAGAAGTTAAATTCATTCAATCCACCCCTATCATAATCTTAAGATCAACCCATTTTCATTTAATTGAATTCACTTAGGTTTATTAGTGTTATTTAAAACCATCCAAAATCATAACCAAGTTGGCCACTTTATAGGCAAAAATCCACCTCATAGGTTGTGTGTCTTAGGTATCTTCTTAGGTCTCTGAGGATTCGACAACCCAAACTAGACTAAAAGGACCATCCTACCTTCTTCTTTTGGGTAAATTTGAGCATGAATCAGAAACCAATGATTAAGAGGAGAAAACTCACCACAAAGGTGTTGTTCAGCATGTGGATGAGGTGCGTTCGTGGAAATGGAGAGGGGAGCAATAGAGGATATTTCAAACTAAAAAGAAAAAATAAAATGAGAACTCATATGTTATACCTATCCAAAATAGGTCTAATGAGATTTAGTAATGGGACATTTCTGGTTAAAAAAATTATTGGTAAATAGTGGGATTTTATTTTCCATATATTATATCTGCTTCTGGTTTGTTTAATTTTTTTTGTATCTAATATTTTCATAGATGTTCAACTTATGAATGGGACATGTCTGCTTTTTAATAGAAAGATCATTTAAAATTTACTCTAATTTAGGTTTAAAATATTTCAAATTAATTGTATATTTTTTCCAGGGGATTTTTTATATCCCATAGAAATCATGAATGCCTATTAGGTTAGTGGAATGTTAGGTCCGTTGTTGGTTATGATACTAGCCTGGGTCGTATCATTACATTTCCAATTGTAATTAGCCCATGTCCATTTAAATATAAGATTTGGGGGGGGGGTCAGACACTAATATATATAAGGATTAAGAGAGGTAAAAATTATCATAGGCTCTCTAATACATGTTATGAAAGATGAAACATACATCGGGTGAGATAGAACCACCCAAGAGAAGAGTAAGGGGAGGGTGGAATAGCACGGAGGGGTTCTGGATGTGAAAAGGGGAAAAATCCAGTAAAACATAAAAGGTTCATAGGGGAAGGGGTGGGGTGTCTAGTGGGTATGGGGCTGCATGGGTGTGGGGGATGGGGTGTGGGCTGTCCAGGGGGTGGGTTGTTCAGGTGGGGTGGGGTGGGGGCTATAAGGGTGTGGGGGAGGGGGTGTGGGCTTTCCAGGGGGTGGGATTTCCACTATGAAACAACCATTATGGATCCTAAATATTGAATTATGAGAGGAAAAATAATGGGGAATAGGGGTTTGGGTTATTGGGTTGAGTGGATAATAAGAAATATGGTAACCTCAATAAAAAAGACTAAAAAATCTATTTTCATTTCAAGAATAGGGTACAATATGGTGTAGCCTAATGGTCTTTTGCATAATGCACCCTAAGAGTACATTATGGAACCCCATGTGTGTATTTACCTACCCTTATGTTCATAATGAATCCATATTATCATTTCCACTAACATCATAATCAACCCCTTTCCATGTACTGTACCTATAAGGGTTCTAAGGGAGATGTCACAATATCATATAGTCATGATAAATATTTTCTGTGGGATAATCAATACAAACCATGTACTCAACATGATATAAGATTTAAAATAATCCTTGATATATCTCACACAAAAACCTACCCACTAGTTATTCCATCACTAGTACCCACCAAGGCATCCCCCCAATCAAATGGTCAAGAGATAAATATCTTAGGAGAACACAAATGGAATGGGACATAAGATTATAACTCCATACCTTCCATGATCTAATTACCACTCTCTAATCGATTATCTCACTTGGTATAGTGGGCCACCCTCTAAATATTATAGACATCATGTTCAATGGTTTACACATATCCAGATCAATACCTAGTCTCCTAAGAGTCCTGAGACCTCAAACAAGGTTGTTAGAAATCAATAAATTCAATGCATCATAAATCATCCAAATTGAATACATTTATAAATAAATGATCACCCAATCTCAAATTCCCTATAAATAAACATCACATTTCTCTATTACAATAACACCACATGTATAGAGAACCACCCATTAGTTAGAACAAAACAAAAATGGGAATAATTTGATCATAAGGATTTTATAAAAAAAACATTTCTCATAATGTCCCAAATGAAAAAAAAATAAGGTGTGAATTCAAATAAAATGATTTAAAATATCTTAAAAATCATCTATTAAGACCAATATTATGAATATAATTTTATAAAACCAAATGAGATACAAAAATCCAAAATAATAACATTTTTAATAGTGAAAGTCTATCACAATGTTTACAATATAACTCATATGGGTTAACACAACCTTGTAAAATCTAATAACCCCTTTAGGACACTTCAAGAACATTACACACCCCAAACACATTATTTAGAAATCAATAGGTGAAAACCCACCATTTAAAACCTTTTATATAGTATTGAATTTGAATTTTTAAAATATTTTCATGCTTTAACGGCCACTTGGTAATTTTTCTATACAATTGGTACTTAACCTATTCCATAATAAGGCTTAAAAACCTTCTAGAAATCAACATTATTCTATCATGTGATACATAAATATAAACAAGATGGATGATTCATCCTTCAATGAAAACTAGTAAACCAAGCCACAATATGTGAACTCAAGTGTACATTCCACACTAGAAAATTCCATCATCTTGTCCTGGAAGATGGCACTATAAACATATAGTGTGAAGTAATATGATTATTGCATGGTTTTGGTAAAAATGAACAAGAATTGAACCATGACCCATATGCACCAATGGTTCTAAATTGTTTTACCTAGGATTCCCATACTTTTCATAGAACTGTGTTCTACCAGTGATTAACGACCTTATATAGATCATAATGAACTAAAAATTCATATCTATAAGGGTTACCAAGTAGGAGGGATCATGGCGAAGGTAGCGGCGGTGGAGGAGGAGGAGGATGGTTGTGGCGGAGGAGGAGGACGACGATCACGGCAGCACAGGAAGAGGATGAGGGGGATGAGGGGTCGTAAGCGTAGGGTTCAACTTCTGCGAAGGCTTGAACAGGTGTGAGTGATGAAGGGCCAATTAGGGTTCTTTTATAAAAACCGCTAGAACTTTTATCAGTGCTAGTTAAAAGAGCTACTAAGGGTATGTTTTATTAGTGTTAAAATAAAAGCACTGATAAAACATACCTTTATCAGCACATTTTTAGCAATGATAAAGACATTCCTTTATCATAACTAAGAAAGTGCTAATAATGTACTTATTTATCAGTGTTGTAATTTTAGTGCTAATAAATAGGTGTTTAATCAGCGCTTTTTAGTACTGATAAAGATATACCTTTATCAGCACTAAAAACGCTGATAAAACACATATTTATCAATGCTAAAAGTATAGTGCTAATAAATACTTATTATATAAAGGTATAATTTTAATAATTTATTTATATTATTATATATTTATTTAAGATGATATATAAAATATATATATTTATTAATTAATAATTATATCTACAAAAGGTATATATTTATAAATATTGGTATATAATTGTTAATATATACTAATAAAATTATAATTACACATATATATTTGTTGACCAAATTCATTGGAAAACACATATATATTCAATAATTTTAATTAAAAATATATTTATTAAAAAGTAATAAATATTTAAAAATGTAATAAATATATTAAATATATTAAATATAACAAATATAATAAATACAGTGAATTAATATAATAAATCTCTAATAAATCTAATAAATCTAATAAATATATTTATTAGTTAATGTAATTTACTATAATCTTATAATTATTTAATTATATATATATGTATTTAATTATAATCTTAGAAATACTTTTTTCAATTAAAAAATTATATATATATATTTGGATTATTAAAAAAATGTATTAAATATAAACAATTGTTTTTTAATTAATGTATAAAAGTAAACATTATTTTTTAATATAAATATAATAATTTTACATAAATTATTAATAAAAACTTATATCGGTACTAAAAAATTGATGGATATAGGGTACACCTTTATCAGCGCTTGTTTTAGCACTGATAAAGGTTACCTTTATCAGTGCTTTAGCTAGAGCTGATAAAGACACACCCCTTTATCAACACTTTCTGTTTAACACTGATAAAGGGTTGCGGTTCTCTTGCCCTATTTTGTGGTAGTGATAGGAGTCACCCCTTGATGATAAAAAATCTCATGTTGATCCTCATTGAGGCTCAACATATGTAATTTACCCTTTATATGATCAAATTCTTATCAGTCATCATGTTTATAAAAAACAACATTAGCCTACCATGACTGGTTTCGAGTAAATTGAATTCAGATTGATTGATTAAGTAGAATTCCACACAAAATCTGTAAGGTAAAACTTCATATATGTTTTTTTAACTTTCAAAACCGGAGCCTATTTTTTAATACCACATGTGGGTCAATCACTAAGGAATTAAATTCTTAAATCGGATTATTAGGGTAATTATGCAACCCTTAATAGTGGTATTACATAGTCTTCATCCTTAAGCATCTTATCATAGGTCCACATGACCTATCATCAAAACAAATACTTACAATGGTGTAGATGTGTAGAACTAAACTACCATGTTATATGGGAAAACACTATAAAAGTTGTTGTAAACACTTTAAACAGTTGAACAGTCAATCATATGTGCTATTAATCACAAAAAATCATGTATATGTCAAGAGAATTCAACATGTCGTACATGATTCATGTAAACATCCTATTTCTAAGGGACCAATAAATAAAAATAATAATAAATCATAAATCACAGAAATCAAGTGCATCACACTAACTAAAATCATCCAATCATAAAAAAACTTCAAGAAAAAAATACCATTCCATTGGTTATTGGTTTCATACTAATAAAATGGTAATATTCAGCAGCCTTAATTAAATTTTTATCTAACTCTACAATAATTATAGTGGTTTTTGGGGTCAATCCTTAAGGGAATTCTTAGAAATTTGATGATATTAATTGTGCAGACAAATATTGGATGATTATTTCAATGTATTTTTATATCATTCAAGCTTTAATTGACTATAAATTTTAATTTTCAAGGTATTTCATTATAGAAAACGTAATTAACTAAAATTTATTTTTACCTTAATAGGGATGATGTGTTATTGATGTGTTCGTAGAAGAAATTTATGGGGATATTGCCTTGGTGAGTATTTTGTTGTTCATAATAAAAACACACCATCAGGATTCAAGTGTTTCAAATCCTCTTTAGTCTAATAGGTTTAAATTAAATTCCTATAATTTTATTTCTTGGTCTGATAGATAATTTACATTATTTTTATTTAAGATCAATCTCGCGGTGTAAGTGATTATACCTAATGGTCATAGGTAAAATAGTCATAACTTATTTGGAGATATCTATACATATTTTCCTTGGTATGAAATAATATATATACAATGTATTGAAGAATGATTTCTCAAAGAATATGAATGGGAAATAAGATAATTTCACAAACACAACAGCCAATATTTAGTTACCACAAATTATCCTTCATTTTCATCCACACCCCAAAACATAGTGGGAATTAGATGATCATGGAATAAATGAAGATAAAAAATCTATTTTTACCTCAGTTGTTCATTACTATAAGATAAATAAGAACAAATTATATTCCTCCACTAGATAAATGTCCAAAAGCACATTATAATTAGTTACATGCTCTCATCCACCAAAGATGATTGCATGTGGGATTGTTAAACCCTGCTAAAATGGTTAAAGGATATTTAAATGTTCAACTTATAGTGTTTTTTCGGGATTAGGGGGGAATTATACTTGTTTAATGAGTGTTTATATAGGTATATGGGAGTTAGTTAGTGTCCAATTTATTGTCACATGATTAAGGTGCACAATTATTTTAACCATGGTTCAACCATGTTGTTCATTGTGTTCCTTCATATAAGAGTCATGCGGTTTTGTTGAAGGTAAACATGGTTGAGTTATCCATTAATAGACCATGTTCATGATTCTATATCCACTAGTTCTCCCTCACATAGCTTAAGTTCTAGTCATTATGGTTAGAATAACCATGTGGAGACCATGGAAGCACCATTGTCTTTCCAAATAGAACATCTCATGGTTTACTGATGTACCTATGAATTTTTAACCATGTGTATAGTTTTTTATTGAGTCTATTACAATATTTAGGACTTACATGGTTTCCTATGATATATGTATTTTTTAGGTCACATAGTGGAAACCATTTACTAAGGAAAAAGGGTCCAAATACCTCATATTCCCCTCTGAAATTCCAAATACATGCCAAATCATATCAATTCATTATTAGATGCCCAAATACCACTTATAAAAACATGTTAAGTCTAAAATACATGAATAATTATCTTAACAAACCATTTATAATGAGATTTGGATATGAAAATGATTCATGAATGCAAGTGCATCAAACTCCCCCACACTTGATTAATTTTTCATCTGCAAACAAGTTCATAGACAATAATCTCAAAGGGACTATCAATGAATAAAGTAGAAATGTCGCATATTATATCAACCAAATGAATAAAAAATTTAATGAATGGTTTTTAAATTATTACATTCATTATTAAAGACTCACTGATTTGTAATATAAACCAATAATGCGGGATCATTTCAAATTTTCAAAATGTTTACACTTAAACCATATTTTTGATTAAATCTGAAATTTTCTATCATCATTTAAATGAATGTTCCATAATCCAATTCCATATCATAAAACACTTGGGTAGTTTATTCCATGATCATGTTGAATCCAAATGATGGTATATTACTTTTATAGGTCACACAACCTCTTTAATTTACATATTTGGTGAGGAATGGTGGATTATCCTCATTTTGGGTATTCCCACTTGATATCTAAAATTTTCATTTATGTGATACACTTGGAATGAATTCTGATTTTGATATGTTTTAAATTACTCACCAAAATGTATTTTTTGAGAAATAAAAGAGGTCATGGAATTAAGAGAGTGTAATAACGAATTATGGGGTATCAACAACTTCAAAACATCACTTCACCTTGAATCTAATTTTAATTCCATTTCAGAAGGTTCTTTAATTTAAAATAACACAAAAAAATATCTATAAACATAATATTTTAATAATAAAAATTTAATGAATTATCATTGAGTGATCTAATGCTCATTCATAGAAAAAATAGGCTTAGTAATCCAAACATATAAAAAATTTAAAAATTGATTTTCCAAAATAGATTTACATTTTATAATATTAATGTTTCACAAATATACTACCCCTTCCATGTTATCTAAGAAAACCATGTCATTATTTGAAATGAGAATGAAATGAATTAATGGGTTTCCAAAATATAAGAGTGATCCCCAACACATAAAATTGACCATGGTCACACGTGATAAAGTTGTGGTGGAGAAGGGTAGAAAGGTAATCATATAAAAGTTGTGGTAAATAAAAAAATAAATTACATGAGGGTTAAAAATAAATCTCCCCTTAAGTGATTTAAAAGCATTGTAAATATTGTGGTTTTTAAGAGCCTGCTAAGAGAAAGAGTTCCCTGTGAGAGAAAGGAGTGGTCCACCTGCTATATTAGAAAAATAAACAATTAAAATTAACAAAATAAAGATTAGTTCAAGATAATGGTAAAAATAATAGTATCCCACACTCACACGAGGAATTAAAACGCAAAACAAAATAGCCATTAAAACAACCAATATGAAATAGTGACATAAATAAGGAAACATAGCAAAAGGGAGGAGAATAATAAGTAATTTTATGGAAATAGGAATATCACTTATAGCCCATGGGAGGTCCTAAGACAAAAGGGTCCTAAAAAGTTTCATGTGTATCCTCATCCAATGTCAGACCCCATACTGTTGGATCAAAGATAAAGCCCACATAAGTCCGAGGAGCGGCCCCAATGGTGTCTACCAAACCATATTACGGTTGCTCAGCTGCTAGAAGGGAAGCTCAATATTCAAATATATGAGATGTTTCATCACTATAAATGAAATATTATGGGGGATGTTCTAGGAGGGGTCGATATATTTATTTATTAGGAATATACGACAAGTTATTTCCCTCCAACTGAAGGTGAGCATACATGACCTCCCAGTCAAACAAGGAATAAAATACTCAATCCCACATACACTATAGATTGGGGTCCTGTGATATATTATTATTTGTCTAATACAATTTATTAGGTTTATTTAAGAAATATTTCACAAAAAAATATGAATGTAAAATAGGATAATTACATAAATAAAACAAAATGATTCAATTACCCTGAATAATCATCCATTTTCATCCACACCCCAAAAAATAGGTAGACCTAGATCATCATGGAATAAAAAATGAGAATTTATTTTACCAGTAGTGATCACTAAAACAAGAGAGAGAATAATAAATTACAAGACACCATATGAAAAATCATCAAAAATACCATAGAATTAGTTTCATGATCTTCCCCTCTATAAATTTTTTCCACCCAAATGGTTTATCTCATAGAAAATGGTTTTATGATCACTAATTAGATGACCCTAGTGTCTAGGAGTTGTTAGGGTCATATTCCAAGGTAAAATTGTGGTTATAGAGATATATGGGAGGTCGGTGGCTTTCTGTTCATTAGAATATGGTTAAGAGGCATAGTTTGCTTAACCATGAGAAAACCGTGTTGTTTGTTCTATTACACTAGACATGGGTCACATGGTCTATTGGAAATTTCGCATGGTTGAGTTATCAATGAACAGATCGTGCGCATGGTTCTTTATTCTTTGGTTCCACATCTCACAACATGTTTTCTAGTCTTCACTATTTGAATGACCATGCACAGACCATGAAATCATCACTTTATCACCAAATGGAACTATGCATGGTTTCCTAGTAAATCTACATTTTTATGTGTAATGGTGCAGAAAGTATTCCATTAAGTCTATTTCCAATATTCAGACCCTCTATAATTTCTTCTATAGGAGTGCATGGTTTGGGTGACTTAGTGGATACCATGAAACATTGAAAATGGGGTCATGACCACTAATTTCTCTTCAATTTTTCTGGTTCATAAAAAATATTATGAATTCTCCATTAGACTACCAATTCCCACATGTAAAAACATTTTTAGGCCATTAATACATGTCAAATGAGCTTAACAACCATTACCAATGTAATTTTGGATATGAAAATGAATCATTCAAATAATTGAATCGGTGTCCTAGATGTCTTATATCACCATTCTAATATATCCAAAATAGTAATATGAAACAAAACTATAATAATTATATGATTTCATTAACATAAAATCACTAATAAATCATTGTAACATCAACCCATTGGTCAGGGCCACTAAGTAATTCCCATACTAATGAATTATCTATGTGACCTCAGGTGTGTCTCTCTATATTCTAGAGGATGACAATAACCAATGGTGGTCTAGGGTAGTATCACATGGATACTATAACCCCATGTCAAAGCATTAAATTACATTATAAATAGCATAGTATCAACTAGAATAAATATTCAAATTGAATAGGAATAAATAAATAGAAACAATCAATATGATATAATGAATGTGTAAGTAAGCAATCATATAGAATTAGTGTATAACCATCAAGATTTCCATATATATGAAATAATTAATGAATAAAATATATAAGGATAGACTACATTTCTGATCTCTACTTCATCTTGGTCTCCTATCTATCCAATCTATCATACTTGATCATGTAATTTAGTTCCTTTTACAAACATATACCTTTGAATAGTTAAGGATTTTTGTGTACCCAAGTTCCATGTCCTCCCAGGAAAGTTTTGAGTAAAACTCAGTATAGAACTACCAACATGATCTTTTACATAACCAGTAATGAAGTATATCTTAATGTGTTATACCCAATAGAATAAATAAATATTTATTGGATTGATAAATATATAATCACTCTTGATCCTATGGTTCTCATATGAAAATCGTGATCAACTTAATCTAGCTTCGACCAATGTTGAGGTATCTCTAAGAACATCAAATTTTCATGCAATCCAGTACCATCACCTAAAGTGAAGGTGTAACCACACACTTACAATAAAAATGTCATTTCGAAACTCAGTGGAGTGCCCTTTCAAGAATCCATCTCCTAGAGCCAGGAAATACCCTACCAAGAATCCATCATCTGAGTCTAGGGGTGTGGATCTCCCCTTCAAGAAATAACATCATATGAGTTTAAGGGTGGGGTTCCCCTTATCATATATCACCTCATCTGAGTACAATGGTATGGCTCTCCCATGTAGGAAATCACCTCATCTGAGTCCAGGGGTATGTCTCTCCCCTGTCGGACATCACCTCATATAAGTACAAGGGTAGGTCTCCCTATGTTAGATATCACCTCATTTCTCTAAAGGGGTATGGATCTCCCCTATTGAATATCACCTCATCTAAGTCAAGGTGAATTTATCTCCACTAATATACATTAACACATCCAAGTTTAGAAGTTTGGATCCCCCTATCAGATAACAACTCATTTGATCCCATGGTTGTGGCCCCCTACTAGACATCACATAATATGGATCCATGGAGTGTGTCTAAGGAATACAGAACTATAGTATCTACGTATCAGTGGACTATTCATTATTCCATACAAATATATGGAGAATTTATAAGTTATCCCAAACCATATTATTTTTATATTCAAGGACTATAATTCCCACATTACTAATCTAAATATCATATCAAATGCATCAAAAACCATTTCTCAGTGTGTCTTAGTAGGTAGTGTCTCCCACCTGAATAAATTCATAATCTTATCACCACATTTTATCCATCTACCTAAACTTATCCCATAATTTTGGGGTTGGAAAGTCATCTACATGACCTAAAATCATTACTTCTATAAATTAATGGAATCATCCATTTGTTTTTTTAATGTGAAAACCATAATCATCAATAACCATTTCCTATACACACCATCCCTAAGTTCAGCATATTTCTAGGGAATCCACCAGGGTTTCCTAGGTCACGTCAACTCTAAAACCTCACCTAGGATCCCATATTACATTCTAATATCATATGTTAATTCCATTCATTGAGAGTGTATAACATCCCTTAACACTATTTTAATCACAACATAGCCTCACTGGCCACACAAGGTAAGTCCCATTAGAATCAGTATCAATAGATGGAACAATTACCATCTCCCATCTTTGATAATCTTAGTTAAATTCAATCACCAAACTATACATGGTTTACCTAGGGAATACCCACCTTGGTACCCATATCTCTGTAGGGGAGGATCAATTTCCCAAACTCATCTCAACTAACCTAAAGGATTTAAGGACTCTTAAAGTTACCACATAGCCAAATCCTCATCTAACCATCTCAATTCATCAGTTACTTCTACAAAAAGTTTGCTAAGGTCACCTATCACAAGAGACACTATAATTATTAAGATAAATTTTTATGAAACCCCTAACGTTCCATGTTTCATATATCATGAATTTTTAATCAAGGCCTATGTCATCGTCAGTTGACGTAATCAACCCATAATGGTCCAAAATGGCCCTTGGAAGTTTCTTCAGTCTAATAATTTCAATTTAATTCAAATATATATATATATATATATTAAAAGGCTAGTTTCCCATTATTTATGATACCATATATAACATGCCAATCTTAAATAAAAAAATCAGATATCATGGGGTTATGATCAAGGGACTACCTACCTCAATCAGATTTATTCATTGTATAAACATGCTCGGTCATCCTTTTTGAGACACATCGATACTCATACATTCCATATCCTATATCACAGGGCCCCATATCCAGAAAAAATATTCAAATAAATTTATATTAACAAAATTATAATAAATTAATCAATTCTAAATAATTATTAAAATTAATGTGATAGTCCTAATTATAAAATAACTCATTGAACAACAAAATTTTCCTGAAATAGAGACCAACCACCCACAGATAGTCCATGGTATACTCCTGGAACCATTATAGGAAATATCTATATCACACAACACTGATTCCACAAGAAATTTCATTTAATTTAACCAAAAACCATGGAAAATTTTAAAGGGTAACATACCTTCAACAAAGATGTGTGAAACAGTGTTCAATAAACATCTTGGTACATCCTCTAACCAACAAATTCACATTCCCCCTCATATCAGGATGATGTCATCATTTTTTCTGGAATAAATTCAAAAACCATAGGTCGGGTAGAACAAAATCAAAATCTATGGAAGGGGAAAGAATAATTAAATGGTTGTAAAGATAGATGTCACCTTGAATCCCCCATGGAAATGCACTAAATCCACCCCATCCAAAGGGGGAGAGGGAGAATATGGAGTAGGATGAACAAATCAGGTGTTTTTTAGAAGGAATAAATAGTAGGGGCCTAATACCCTAATAAAATTAATGGGTAAAAGATTAATTTCCCCTAACTTTTAAAACATTAAGGGTCAAAAATCTTGCAACACTACCTACCATGCACAATGGGGTGCCTCCCTACTACCCTGAGGAACACTGAAATTCTCAGTTTCATCACTATATCATCCTCACTATTTCCCATCGGTGGTGCACGTCAATTTTATGATCACCAAAATGTATAATCCAGGAACAATGGGGTGGTGGGATACACTTCCACCATGAATAGCCAAAATGGTCGATCGAGACATTTTTTTCTCCTCCTTTCCCACTTTTGGAGGCACTTATATGAAACACCCACTTAAATTACTAAATAATATGAGATATGGCATAGTGATGTTGTCCAAGATGATTTCCTTGTCAAAGGCTCAATTCTCCCTTCCTATGTCTTTATCCCTCTTCCATAGTGCTCTCTATTTTGGATAGGGACTAGCCATGTGTTCCATGCACTCACATATACTTTCCCTAACAACCATTCAAACAATGGAATCAGCCTTTGCACCTCATTCTACATCAAAAAAAATTATTTATTTATAAAACTCATTGAACATCAATTTTATCATCAGTTGTTAAAATTAATACCTCACCAAAACCATAAAATCAAATTTTCACTGAAAACACAATTTTTAAAAGGTGAGTATTTACACCTACAAACCTCCAATAGATTAGAATATTCCCACCAGTAGCATCACTCCAAAACACAAATGATAATTTGTGAAATGTACTCCATAGCCTTAGTATATTTATAACATAATAAATAGCTTTATAAATCATCTTACCTATTGGTTTTCTCACTAAGAAACCAACTTCATTCTCATTTACCCTAATACATGGAATTCTTCTCACTCACTTTTCTAATATGATATAGATTTTATTTTTCATATAAATTAGCACCCAAATCTTCAATATTTAACAAAAATTAATTTACATCATATCAAAAAAATTAAACCCAATATTCTCTAAATATCAAGTAACTTTATTCTTCCCAATTGGATTTTGTTAAATTATCATATTAATTTTAAAGTAAATGAACCTTTTTTATATCCCATTTATTGAAAAAATACAAATTGGGGAATTCCACCACCCCTACCCACTTATTAACATTTTATGGAGACTTTAATATTTCATCTTACCTTTATTTATACCACAACTCCAAGGAAAGGTTTTATATTCTTGTACTAACTCTTCTAATTTTAAAAACACATTTTAACCCTATTTTCATTCATCTATATTCAAATAACATCAATAATTCTATGAGAGAGGGAAGGAACCATGTTTTCATTAGTCTTGTTTCATAACCCATCAAATACATTTCTATGTTGGTAAATTATAGTAACCCATACTTAACATACATATATACTACATCATTTTAGATAAATATTAATCATATTAAAAAACTACATTACTGGTGACCATAATAGTTTAATTTATTTGAAAAAAACATATTCTACTATCTTGATGAAATATCATAAACATATCACATAAATATCATCCCATTTAGTACTCCTACATAAAATATTTCTTCATAACCTATTAATGAAAACATAATAATGGGATGAGCTCAGATGATAACTAGGGGTAAAAAATAGGAGATATGTAATAATAAAATGCGAATAAGGGTATGAGAACATGATATTATCATTAAAATATCATACCCTACATATAAAATATCTTAATAATGAGTCATTTAATAAAGACAAGAATTTTATAATACATGAATCATAAATAAATCCTGAGCATAATCCATGAAATCATAACATATGAATAAGACATGTATTTTTGACAGAAACATAAGCATATAAAAGTATTCCCTATAACTCAAGGTTCAATGACAAAAATTATTAGGGAACATCATGGGGGATACACCTAAATTTCGGGACAAAACACCATCCCCATTTTTATCCCTTTCCATAAAGTGGAGTGCGTTCACTCCCCAAACCATATTAATATTCATTGTTCACACCCAATACCATCTTAGTAGTCAAGTTTCACGCCCAAGACCATCTTAGTGGAAAAATACCATTAATGAACTGAGTTAAATCCCTGTTACATCCAAGTATATCTCATCAGATATAAATCTTTACCCAATGAATTGAAAGGATATATTGGTCCCACCAGCCACATAATGAAATCATACATACGAGTGAAAAAATATCATAAACATTCATCATATCATAACCCATGAAATAAAATAGGTATCATAATCATATCATCGTATCATATCCTTTGTAAAAGATACAGGTTTCATAATCATTTAATCAAATCATTACCCATGAAAACAAGCATCCTTTATAAGTATATAATCCATGAAAGATAAATGGGTTTCATAAACATTATTCCATTAAAACATAAATCATTCAAATAAATAATCTAAATTGTACCCTTGGATCATATCCATAGTAAGGCATGCATGCCTCCAAAATATTTCATCATAGATAGAAAATAATTTTGAAAGACCTCTTAAAAACATTTCTTGAGAAAAATATATTTTCATTGAAAAACATTTTTAACATCATTTTCATTGAAAATATCATTTTTAAAACATATAAATGAATATTTTAACATCATTTAAAACACTTCTTGAACATAAAGTTTCTTTGAATACCTTTTGAAATCATTGAAATAATTTTCTTTTAAAACAAAATGTTAAAAACATATAATATAATATCTTAAATTTATTTAAAAAAAATGTTGAAAATAAAACATTTTTTGAAAAGGTTTTTTATTTAAAATATCTTTGAAAACATATAAAATAATATTTATAATAATTGAAAACATTTTCTTGGAAAATAACCTTAAAAATATACAACGGATGCTTGAAATTTTTTTGAAAATCATTTTAAACATAACACACTTTTAAATTCTATTTCCTAGATAATTCTCTTAAACTGTCATTTTGAAACATTTTTTAAAACATTTTTTATGAAACATGGTTTTTGAATAAAAACATTTCTAACAGAAGATATGAATAATGCCTGATTTTATTAAAAAATATTAATTATATTAAGTAAAAAAAATGGAAATGGTACCATTACATGAAGATTCCATGAATAACTTAAGGATAAGAAAAGTCATCAGTATTTTTGAGAGATGGATCATAATATTTCATCAATGGAAGCATAATCGTAAACAATCCTGATAATTGATGTGATTGTAGAAATAAACATTTACCACATTAGTAATGTTTAATCATAATCCCCATGAGATAATTAGATTAAAAAAAAGATTAAAATATCATGAAACTAAGGATTTTCATGGTATAATATGTCAAAGGGTAGTATATACACCTTGTAAAATAATATAGGTGCATAACATAACATGTGTCTCAAAGAAAGAAAATTGAGACAAAATTACTTTAGAGATTTAGTTAATTTTGAACCGCAAACTCAAATAAATATAGTTCATTTAATGGATAATTAAATTCACAAAAAATTAAGGATATGAATCATATAATACATTCATGGTCAGTGTATACACCACACAAAATAAACTAGTGGTGAATAAGGCATAAGTCTTACAGAAATAAAAGTGTGAGAAGAAATCCCCTTAATACTTGAGTTACATTTGAATCATGGACCCCATTAAATAATACATAAATTGAAACATTTAATATCATAAATAATTTCAATTATTGATATAACATGTTATAGTAAAGTATATATGCCACATAAAATAATGGAGTGGATAATATGCCATGTATCTCACGGATATAAAAGAGTGAGATGAAATCCACATACCTTATGTATGGACTCTCATAGTACTTGTTAAAACCTCATTTATAATATATATAAGATTATTATAAATATTTAAAAGAACCATATTAATTTATATAATACCATATATCATTTACTTGTGACTTTTTGTTACCTGTTTATTAATAATTCAATGTTCATGTTATGTTTCGTGTAATAACCACATTTTTTGTACATGTTTTGACTTTCCATGTATAGTAATCTTACATATATCGTGATTTATTATTTAAATAATTTAAAAAATAATATTTATTTCAATTATATTCAGTATATATGTATATATAATATTCTATAAAAAAATTAAATAGAAAATGAAATTCATTGTTCATGGAGATGGCAGGTCGTACATATGCATGAACATTATATCTATTTTATTATTGTATTGAAAGAAATAAAATTAAATGATACATATATATTATAATTTTAGTCAAATTATTATTTAATATATAAAACATATGTTAATTTAACCCATTCTTAATATATTGCATGTAAATAGTGAACTAATCACATCGCATTTAGGAGGCAGTAGTCCACACCCCCACAAATGATGTTATCGTATTCCCACAAATCCAAAACAAGAATGAATGTGTTATTTTATAATTATATGAGCATAAATAAATAATAAATATCATATATATATAATATAAAAACTATAATTCCATCATTATTATCAACCATTAATGGTGTAAATGGAAGAATGAACGACATCTATATATTAGGTGGTAGTCTATCATTAAAACAATTAATGATTGTGTATGTCATTTAATGGAAGTGTGTGTGAGTGTAAGTAGAACCCTTAACATAAAAACATCTCATTATATAGAGGATACTTAGGCTTTTATATATTCCTGTAGAAGAAATAATTTTGGGGTTGTAGAATGAAATAAATCAAAAGTTCTTATTGAAGGAGGTTAGCTCTTCTTTCAGTAAATCTTTTTGGTTTGAACCAAATGGATTCCTTGGTTGGATTTATGAAAAGATTGAGGTTTTTAGGATGAATTTGGGGAATTTGGGAGGATATTTGGATAGGTTTTTTCTGATATAATGGTCTTGATATGTGGAAAGATAGGGGAGAGTTGGTGGAATTTTATAAATGAAGGAGAGGACACACTTGGAATTTTTGAAAAGAAACACTACTGGAAATCGGACTTTTCCCAACACTTGTATACCAACAGCTCAAAGAACCATTGGTATATGTTATCTTTACCAACGGTTTTCATAAACCATTGGTAAATATCTTAAACAAGTGACTTTTCCCAACGGTTTTATTAAACTGTTGGGAAAAGTGGGGAAAATCACTTTTCTCAATGGTTTGATGAAACCGTTGGGAAAGATGGGGAAAATTTTAGTTTTCCCAACGGTTTCATAAAACCGTTGGGAAAGATTGAGTTTTCCCAACAGTTTTTAAAAACTGTTGGGAAAAAACCCCAAATTCCTCAAATGCAGGAAGTGTCCTCCCCACGATTCCAGAACCCTTCTACTGGTCTCCAGAAGAGATTCCTTGGCAGAAGCACTTCAGAATCCCCACCTCTTCCATCAGATCAACAGCTATTAGGTTAGACTCCTTCCATATTTTATCAAGGATATAGTTCCACCTCTTATCAATCATATCCTTCTATTCTCAACGATTTTGTTATTCCCAATTTTTAGGGTTTTTGTAAAATTTTATGATTGTTCCATGAATTGTGTACTCAAATCCCTATATCGGTGTATGTCCAATTAATGTTTTCATTACACATTTACATTTATAAGGGCATGGTGTCTCTTTATTGTGTTCTAATTTTGAATATTCATAGTTTTTTTTAATCTCAATGATTCAAATATTATAGCTTCATTTATATGAACTAATAAGAAATTGTTTGTAATATTTATTGATATTATTTCATGAAAATCAATCCTTTCATTAAGATCATGCTAAACATGAAGATCTTGTTCATCTTAATTTTTGTACCCTATGTGTATTACATAACAATTATGCATCATGTTTCTATAAAAATCTATATATATATATATATATAATGACACACTGTTCACTTATCCTTTGCATAATAGAACATATGGAGTATCTTCTTGAACTTTTCCAAATAGTATGTGGTCCCTAATTAGTAATTCTTCCTTCTTCATGAAACTAATTCACAGAATGTCAAATTCTCAATATTAGTGAATATTAGTTGTTCTAATATAACCATTAATCATTCTTTCTTTGATATCATACATCTGTTATTCAATAACCTTTTTAAAACACAATGACCATTTTCAATGATTTGGGGTTCCTCAAAATACTTGGGAAAATCAGAAAAATGCATGTATTGAATCGTGTTTCTCATATGGTTTTATGGATAAAAGTTCATCTCTAAAATCATGACTACGTGGTTCAAATATCATGAGGACTATGACATTATTATTCTTCACACAAATGAAGTTGTTTTCTACAACTATGTGTTTTTTTCACTTTTGATTTGGCCGAAAGGGGAGCTTTGTGGTCATTAATCATGGTCGTGGGTGGTCATTTAGGATGTAAGATAGTATGACTTCATTTTACTTGATATATCCAATATTATTATTGATTTATGTTCAATTTGATTATCTTTAACAAGTGATGTTATTTAATAAGTTGTTATTAATGGTTGTAATAATGACGATATGGTATAAGGGTTCATATAGTGTGTATAAGGGTTCACATGGTGTGTATAACGGTTGACATGGTATCAGTGAACTCAAGTCATTAATTTAAGCCTTCATTCTCACTAGCATGTAATAAAATTAATGATGTAAACCCATCCTCACATGATTTCTTACCTTAGATAGTGTCCAACATATGGAATATGAGCTTTTGAATTCATCAGTTAACCAGGATCATATATTCCATTTCCCCCAAGATGACCATACTAATATAACTTTAGGGTCAACTAAATATGGTTCTCATTGTACGTTGTATATTATGTGTCCTTCTTGGCCAATACTCACTTTTATAAGGGTGGGGTTCTTTTCACTACCCATTCCGGCATGTGTAGACAACCATAAAAATGTTAGATAATTCACAAGTTTAATTCAGAAATGTTGTTATCATTGAAATACTTTATTAAGAATTTCAAATTTAAAAATAAATTTTTTTGTCTATACTTAATGAAATTAAATCTTTTTACAAGCCATTAACAACCTATTAGTGTATAAGCCTAAAATTTATTCACCCATAGGGTGCGCTTGACTTGGGGAAGTAATTGGGTAATGAAAGGTATGGCCATTGAGGTGTCAATAATGAGTTATTGAACATGAGTGAATGATTTAGGATGCCTATAACACATGATGGGACCTGAGGCATGTGCCTCTTATAGACCTAATAAAAATTAATATAAATAAATTTTAATTTAATTTATGAGTACTTATTATTTACATTATTTTAATAGTTCACTACATCGACTAGAAACTTCTTCCTTTATCATTTACTTAAATGTATTTTCTATTAAAGTTCAATCCTATTGAATTGTTTATGCCAAAATGACTTATATAAATTCTTTTTATAGAATGGACAGAAGTTGGATGTATGAAACCGATCGGATCTCAAGCAATTTCCAAAATAATTTGGAGAGCTTTATAGATTTTTCATTTCACAATGCTTCATATAGTGGTTGCATACACTTCCCATGTTCCAATTGTGTTGTTAGACCTTGGTTGAGCCGTGAAGAAGTCAGCTACCACATAACCAAAAATGGTTTTCAAGAAAACTACTTTGTGTGGTATCACAATGTGGAGAAAATGAAATCTCAAATTGGTGATGATCGAAATTAAAGGACTAGAATAGAGAATTTGTTAGATGATCGGTTTCCGTTTATTCGTCATCATGAAAAAGAAAGGATTTCAACTCAAGAATACTTCTATATGAGCACAGCTGATGCATTTATTGAAAATGATGATATTGATAGGGTGAAAAAATTGAATGATGCTGCCACGACTCTAGTATATCGACAATGTGATAAAATGAAAAATCTAGAATTTTTAATCCGATTGTTTCATGGGAAAACTATGTAGGGAATTTATAATACATCAATCGATTAAATTCTTACCCTCTTGAAGGATTTACTTCCAGATGATGTAAATATTCCCTCAAACCACTATATGGCATGGAAGTTAGTTGAGGAACTTGGATTTTCAAGAAACAAAATTCATGCTTGTCCAAAATATTGTAGTTTATTCTCAGAGGAAACCATTGAACGAAATGATTGTATAAAATGTGGAACATCCCGATGGAAGTCAAAATCTAATGGAACACCATCCCGCATTCCACAAAAAGTAATGTGGCACTTTCCATTGATCCCCAGACTCTAGAATATTTTTATGTCTGATGACATATCAATAAAAATGAGATGGCATGATACCGAGAGAAAGAAGACTAATGATGAGTTGGTCCATCCTGCAGATGGATTTGCATGGCAAAGATTTGATGCTCGACATCCTGATTTTGCAGTTGACGTGCGTAATGTGAGGCAGGGTCTTTCACGCGATGGTTTTAATCTGTTTGGGCAGATGCTTACTTCGTACAGCACATAGCCAGTTTTTATACACATTTATAATCTTCCCCCATGGTTGTGTATGAAAAAACCTTTCAGTTTCATGAGTATACTCATATCTGGTCCTTCTGATCCCGGCATTGATATTGATGTATACATGCAACCTTTAATACAAGAGTTGAAAATTCTTTAAGATGTGGGTGTGCGCACATACGCTGCATGTTCTAAAGACATATTTCAGATGCGTGTTGCGCTTATGTGGACGATCAATGATTTTATGGATTATGCAATGATGTCTGGATGGAGCACGAAGGGAAAACTTTCATGTCCAATTTGTATGAAGAATACACGATCTAGAAGACTGAAACATCGCAGTAGTTTCTGTTTTATGGGACATCGACGATTCTTTACAATGGATCATCCATATAGAATGAATCGTCAAAGATTTTATAATACCATAGAGACCGATGATCCACCTCAGCGTATGTCTAGAACTAACGTGCTTAATGAATTGAAAGATTTCATTTTTTCGTTCGGGAAGGGTCAAATGAAATATAGAAAGAGAAAGAATATTTCCACTGAAACCTGTTACAATTGGAGGAAGAGGAGTATCTTTTTTGATTTTCCTTATTGGTAAACCAATTTGTTACGTCATTGCTTAGACGTAATTCATATTGAAAATAATATATGCGAAATGTTGCTTTTGGTTCTTCTAAATGTCAAGGGGAAGACAAAAGATGATTTACGATCTCAGCGTGACTTGGTGGATTGGGGCATCAGACCAGAATTGCATCCTGTGCGTATCAGTGAAAATAAACAGAAACTTCCATGTGCTTATTATGTGATGACACCTACGAAAAAAAAACAATTTATGTAAGTATTAGAGACTATTATTGTTCCTTATATCTATTCACGAAACATATCTAAACGGGTCAATAGAAGAGAGTTGAAGATAAAATCTTTGAAGACTCATGATTATCACGTTCTACTGCATGAGTTGCTTCCAATAGCAATCCGTCATCTTCTGTCCAATAATGTAAGGGTGGCTGTTATTCGGTTGTTCCATTTTTTTAGAGATATTTGTGCTAAGAATTTTTCCAAGTCTTTCTTGAAAAAAATGTTGACATATGCCCAATTAATTTTGTGTGAGTTGGAGAAAATATTTCCTCCATCATTTTTCACATACATTTTGCATCTGACTGTCCATATTCCCACGGAAATACTTCTCAGAGGACCAGTTTCTTTTCGTTGGATGTATCCAACTGAAAGAAATATGTTTACATTAAAGTCTTATGTCTGAAACAGAAATCATCCCGAAGGTTCTATCATGAACGGTTACCTGGATCAAGAATGTATTTATTTCTACTCGATGTATTTTTCTGATCTTAATACAAGATTGAATAGGCCAATGAGAAATGAAGAAGAACAGTATGAGAAAATTGAACCCAGTTGTCCATCACTTCCTCAAACAAGAGGAATTCCTGGATCATATACATTGATGAAATTAAGCCATGAAGAGCGGGAGATGGAACATCGCACAGTTTTGTTCAACTGTGATTTGTTCGATGACTATATCAGGTAACTAAATTGATTATGTATATATTACATATATATCTGTTAAACTATTCATATTTTTTATCTACAGGGAACATAAAACAATGATAAATAGGAAGCATCGTTCTTTATCTTTGAGAAGGAGAGAGACTTTTCATAGAAAAGATTTTTCTGCTTGGTTAAAATTGAAGGTAAAAATATTAATGTTTAAAATAATTATATCAATATTCAATTAAGTTTAATAGTCATTTATATTGTAGGTGTTGAGTTTGTCTACTGACTCTGTCTCTGAGGAAATAAGAGCTTTGGATTTTGGTCCTAATACCGTGGTTCATGACTGTAAATCAATTGTTATCAATGGGTAAAAATTTATTGTCACTGAATGAGAAAAGAACATGAGAACACAACATGATGGTGTTATGGTTACTGCCACAACAGATTGTTATGCCAGTGCATCAGATAGTAGACCACGATTTGAAAATGTGGGTTATTATGGAGTTGTTAAGAAAATAATAATATTGGATTATTACTCTCATGGATGAGTCACAATGATGAAATTCCATTGGTTTGATTCGATGACGATACATGGAACATTTATTGATGATTATGGATTTCGAGTAATTAATATCACTCGAACTCTTGCCACCAAAGAACCATATGTGTTGGCATCAATGGTTAAACAAGTTTTTTATGTCAAAGACCAACTTCGACCTGAATTTGGTGTCATAGTTGAAGTAATTCCAAGACATATTTTTGATGATGGTGATGATGGAATTGACACTATCCCTAGTGCCATTAGAACCAATCCATTTATTTCTTTTGATGACTCCAATAGCTCAATTTTCAGAGTTGATTGTGAAACTGAAGTTGTGGTTGAAAATATATAGAATCATTCATCCATGTTCTCAATTCTTTTGGTTTACCTCGAGTTGGGTTGTTAAGGTCAGTAATATTCAAATTGATTTAGTATTGATCACAAATATGTTTTAGCTAGCTTTACTGTTATGTGAATTTTCAATGTTTATTGGTTGCAGTTTTATTTGAATTGCATTTTCTAATTTGGAATTGAACTGTATTCAAACCTAGTCAAACAATATTTCTAACTTGGTGAACATTACAAGTTGTATGATTTATTAAATCCATTCAAGCTCTTCTAAAATGATCGATAGCTAAATTACCAATGAATCCCCCTATTCCCTCATAAATTTAGTTTTTTGGGTTACACATTAGTTTCCTTTTACTAATTAATTACATATTTGTTTTCAAAAGCAGGAAATGAAGCCAATTCAAGAGAGACAAAGGAAAAAAATGGTGGAGAACAATCGTCGAATGAAGGAGTTGGGAATTCCATCATTAGTGCCTGTAGTGAGTACTTTATTTCAAATTGATATATTTAAATAATATATAATCTCATGTGATTACTTTTTTTGTAAAAAATTTTGTAGGATCCACCTATACGTCGACAGTTATTCGACGAGGAGCCTAGTATTGGTCCTAGTACTCAGGCCGGTGGTACGAGGAGGGTTCGTACCAGAGGTGGACGAGCAGTTGTGAGTACCTGACTAGACCCTGCCCCTCCCACTGACATGTCATCCTTCCCACATTCTGATCCTGGTTCATCATTAGGGACACACAGTATATTTAGGCCTCCCATGTTTTCGCTACCTTCTGCATCTTCTGGCCCATCATTTTCACATCCCATGATGATTCCCACTCCCCAGTCAGAATCCAGTCAGACAGTTGTCCCATCTTCTTTTCCTTCTACTTCTGTCTCTCTGAGCTTCTATATTCCATCTTCTTTAACTCCTGTTCCACCACAGGGTGTTCCATCAGTTTCTGTGGATCCAGCGGCACTCAGCGATCAGACCGGAATAGGTATATTTATAGAACCCTAACAAATTTTTATAGCAATATTTATTTTCATTATAACATGTTTTGATAAAATATTTGTTTTTCTTTCATGAAAGGTACATCTACTGATAGGAGGCGTGGGTGGGGGCGTACACGCATGCGTTTGGTGTGGAACCGCCACACACAAGTTATGGTGGATTATAATGAAGACAACCAAATGGTTGAGAAAACAGGGCAGCAATGTCGGAGTTTTTTGGCGACGCTTTCCAAATACTCCGACATCATTCCCATCAGCCCGCTATTGTGGATACATTTGCCACATGAGGTAAAGGATAGATCTTGGGTAGAGATATGGGTAAAAAATCTGTTCTATTTAATTCCATGAATTATTTTTGTATTTATATGAATTAATATTTGGATGTCAGCTTTGATTTAATTTTCCCGATGGTGAGGGTGCATGACCAAAACATCTAAAGGATTTAGGTGAGATTTGGAGAGCCTACAAGCATGAGTTGTATGTTGTCTGGGTTTCTAGAGTTGGTACTGAGTTAGAGGCGGTACCAGTGGTGGATGATTGTCCTATAGAGCAGTATCGTCAGATGATTACTCATTGGACGAGTACCCAATTTAAGGTATTAATTACATTTGAGGTATTTAAATAATAACTTTTATGTTTTGCATTAATACTATCTGTTTCATTTTAAAATTTTATTTAGGAATCATCTAGAAAAAATAAAAAGAACATTGATGCAAAAAATACCTCCACACACTGGGACGCACTATGATGCCTGATCATGAGAGGAAGCAGGTATGAGAATTGTTTATAAGTTTTCATTATGACTTACACTTTATTTTGTTTCCTCAATTATTTAATAGTTTTCTAAAGTTTTCATATAAATTTAGTTTTTAATGTCATTGTAGAGGCAAATACAAAATATTGAATGACGTGTGCCCCGAGCAAAACTGTTTTTCTCAAGTAGATGGAAAAAGGATGGAAGTGCCATCAATGAAACGACTCAGCAGCAGATTGTAAGTTTTAATCTATTGAATTTATATTTTAATATCAATTTTGTAACTTAATGATATATTTGTAATAGGTTGCTTTAGAGGCCCTCTATGCCCAAGAACCAGACAATTTTGGGCCCACAGATCACTTACATCAGGTGTTGGGAGAGGAGCATCCTAGCAGAGTACGCTGCCGACCTAGGATAGCCCCGACGAGGTATTGTCCCTCCTCAGGTACAAGTTTTAGTGCCACCAAGCTACAAAAAGTTAGGGCATAGGCTGAATAGACTGATAAAAGGGCCACAGAGACGGCAGAATAGTATTCTAGGGAAAACAGTGCGTTTATGAAATTTATTGAAGTTCTACGTCCAACACTTCAAGCAGAGGCCAGCCCAGCTTTTGATGAATATATGTCGTCGATACGTTATATATATGGTGCACCAGGTGGCAGTTCTAGTGGTGTTCAGGACTATGTCCAGCTTGACGATGATGATAGTGAGGAGTCTGATGCGGAAGAGGAGGGAGAGGAGGAGGGCGAGGCAGGTGGCGAGGGCGAGGAGGAGGGCGAGGGTGAAGGAGGGTGCTGAGGAGGGCGAGGATGATGATGGGGACAAGGATTAGGGTTATTATGATGGTGATTATGTTGATGGTGATGTGGTACAAATTGATCCATTACATTTTTGACTAATATTACTGAGATTTGATATTTAATCTATTCTAGTTGTTGGTTGTATCTAGAATCGTAGTATAGTATTGGAGCTGAGTTGTTTTTATATATTATCTGTTTTTATAGATGTTGTTTCCATTTAGTGGTTGTGTGTTTGGGAACCCCCCTCGTTCCTGGACCCTGGACAACCCCCCACCATCTTCCTTGGACCCCGGACAGCCCTCCGGATAGCCCCCCGGACAGCCCCCCCACCATCCTCCTTGGTCCCCAGACAGCCCCCCCACCCTCCTCCCTGGACCCCGGACAGCCCCCCCACCCTCTTCCCTAGACCCCAGACAGCCCCCAGACAGCCCCCCATACAGTCCCCCGGACACCCCCCCCCCCACCCTCCTCCTTGGACCCCGGACAACCCCCCGAACACCCCCCGCACAGCCCCCCGCACAGCCCCCCCACCACCCTCCTTGGTCCCCGAACAGCCCCCTGGACACCCACCGGATAGCCCCCCGGACAGCCCCCCCACCCTCCTTGATTTCATTTACTACTATAAAATATATAATATATATTTTATTTATTTTCATAATGATAATCAATGTAAATCACATTTACACATCTAATCAATATCATATATTCTTGGTATGCTATAAAAGGGATGTATTCATTGGGCATGACATTGTTAGCTCTTAAATGTTTCATAGCACGATAAAATAAAATATATTCCATACTAAGAATGATATAAAAATATTCTATATGAATTTCCACAAGATTTTAAGTAAATACCATTCCACTAATAAATACATGAGGATTCTCATAAATCATGTTTACCTTAATACTTCAAGATGGATTTTTATTAAAAGTTTTATCTTCTATTAATTTTCTGATATTCCCATTTTAAATGTAAATTTCTCATAAATAAATTAATTTAAAGACCCATATTCAAATAGTGTATTTGAATAATGTGAATAAACAACTAACATACCACTCTAACTGTGTCTCTTTTGTTTAAAATGGACAGGATTATAAGTGAAAAGAACAACTGGCATACAGAAAACCGACCAAACGCATTCGGATTCTGTTGATAATTTATCACAGTGATCCATGGGTCATATGTGACGTGTAAAAGCCAACATGGGCTCAATCCGAGGCACGGTGTGGCTGGGATCAGTCTAAGTGTCTCCCCTTTGTTTAAAATGGACAACATTTTAAGTACATACGGAAAACCAACCAAATGCATTTGGTTTACATTGAAATATTAGGAGAACAATCCATGGGTCATATGTGATATGTATGAATCAATATCGCCTCAATCGGAGATGCGCTGTGGCTGGAATCACTCAAAGTGACTATCTTTTGTTTCAAAAGGACATCATTTTAAGTGAAAAACATCAACTGGCATACGGAAAACCAACCAAATGCATTCAGATTGTGTCGATACTTTAGAAAAACGATTCATGGGTCATATATGACGTGTATGATTCAACCCCACCTCAATATGAGGCACGGTGTGGCCGACACCATTCACAGTGTCTCTCTTTTGTTTAAAATGGATAGGATTATAAGTGAAAAGAACAACTGGAATACGGAAAACTGACCAAACACATTCGAAATGTGTTGATTCTTTAGGACAACGATCCATGGGTCATATGTGACCTGTACAAGCCAACCCAGGCTCAATCTGAGTCGCGGTGTGGCCGGGATCACTCTAAGTGGCTCTCTTTTGTTTAAAATGGACAACATTTTAAGTACATACAGAAAACTGACCAAACGCATTCGGTTTACTTTGAAACTTTAGGAGAACGATCCATGGGTCATCTGTGATGTGTACGAATCAACCCTGCCTCAATCTGATATGCGTTGTGGCCGGCACCACTCAAAGTGTCTGTCTTTTATTTCAAAAGGACGTCATTTTAAGTGAAAAACATCAACTGGCATACGGAAAACCGACCAAACGCATTCGTATTGTGTCGATACTTTAGCACAACGATCCATGGGTCATATGTAATGTGTATGAGTCAACCCCGCCTCAATATGAGGCGCAGTGTGGCCGACACCGTTCACATTGTCTCTCTTTTATTTAAAATGGACAGGATTATAAGTGAAAAGAACAACTGACATACGAAAAACCAACCAAATGCATTCGGATTCTATTGATGCTTTATCAAAACGATCCATGGGTCATATGTGACGTGTACGAGTCAACCCCACCTTAATCCGAGCCATAGTGTGGTCGGGATCACTCTTAGTGTCTATCTTTTGTTTAAAATGGACAACATTTTAAGTACATACAGAAAACCAACCAAAAGCATTCAGATTGTGTCGATACTTTATCCCAATGATCCATGGTTCATATGTTACGTGTACGATTCAACCTCGCTTCAATACGAGATGCGGTGTGGCCGACACCACTCTAATTGTGTCTCTTTTAATTAAAATGGACAGGATTATAAGTGAAAAGAACAACTGACATACGAAAAACTGACCAACTGAATTTGAAATGTGTTGATGCTTTAGGAAAACGATCCATGGGTCATATGTGACGTGTACGAGTCAACCCCGCCTTAATCCGAGGCACGGTGTGGCCGGGATCACTCTAAGTGTCTCCATTTTGTTTAAAATGGACAACATTTTAAGTACATATAGAAAACTAACCAAACGCATTCGGTTTCCATTGAAACTTTAGGATAACGATCCATGGGTCATATGTGATGTGTACGAATCAACCCTACCTCAATCTGAGACGCGGTGTGGCCGACACCACTCAAAGTGTCTGTCTTTTGTTTCAAAAGGACGTCATTTTAAGTGAAAAACATCAACTGGAATACAAAAAACTGACCAAACACATTCATATTGTGTCGATACTTTAGAACAATGATCCATGGGTCATATGTGACGTGTACGAGTCAACCCTGCCTCAATCCGAGGCGCGGTGTGGCCGACACCATTCATAGTGTCTCTCTTTTGTTTAAAATGGACATGATTATAATTGAAAAGAACAACTGACATAAGGAAAACTGACCAAATGCATTCTAAATGTGTTGATGCTTTAGGAAAATGATCCATGGTTCATATGTGACCTGTAAGAGCCAACCCGGGCTCAATCCAAGTCGCGGTGTGGCTGGGATCACTCTAAGTGGCTCTCTTTTGTTTAAAATGGACAACGTTTTAAGTATATACAGAAAATTGACCAAACAAATTTGGTTTCTGTTGAAACTTTAGTAGAATGATCCATGGGTCATATGTGACATGTACGAATCAACCCCGCCTCAATCTGAGACGCGGTGTGGCCGGCACCACTCAAAGTTTCTGTCTTTTGTTTCAAAAGGACGTCATTTTAAGTGAAAAACATCAACTGTCATATGGAAAACTGACCAAATTCATTCATATTGTGTAAATACTTTATCACAAAGATCCATGGGTCATATGTGACATGTAAGAGTTAACCCCACCTCAATCTGAGGCACGGTGTGGACGACACCATTCATAGTGTCTCTCTTTTGTTTAAAATGGACATGATTATAAGTGAAAAGAACAACTGACATACCGAAAACCATCCAAACGCATCTAAAATGTGTTTATGCTTTAGGAAAACGATCCATGGGTCATATATGACTTGTACGGGACAACCCGGGCTCAATCTGAGTCGCGGTGTGGCCAGGATCACTCTAAGTGGCTCTCTTTTGTTTAAAATGGACAACATTTTAAGTACATACGGAAAACTGGCCAAACGCATTCGGTTTTTGTTGAAGATTTAGTAGAATGATCCATGGGTCATATGTGACACATAAAAATCAACCCCGTCTCAATATAAGATGTGGTGTGGTAGGCACCACTCAAAGTGTCTGTCTTTTGTTTCAAAAGGACGTCATTTTAAGTGAAAACATCAACTGGCATACAGAAAACCTATCAAACTCTTTCAGAATATGTGGATACTTTAGCACAATGATCCATGGGTCATATATGACATGTACGAGTCAACCCCACCTCAATCTGAGGCGCAGTGTGGTGGGATCACTCCTTGTGTATGTATTGTGTTTAAAATGGACAGGATTATAAGTGAAAAGAACAACTGACATACAGAAAACTGACCAAACACATTCAAAATGTGTTGATGCTTTAGGAAAATGATATATGGGTCATATGTGATGTTTAAGAGTCAATCCCACGTTAATCTGAGGCATGGTGTGGCCGGAATCACTCTAAGTGGCTCTCTTTTGTTTAAAATGGACAACATTTTAAATACATATGGAAAACTGACCAAACGGATTCTGATTATGTTGATACTTTAGAACAACAATCCATGGTTCATATGTAACATGTACGAGTCAACCCCGCCTCAATCCGAGGCATGGTTTGTCCAACACCATTCATAGTGTCACTCTTTTGTTTAAAATGGACAGGATTATAAGTGAAAAGATCAAATGGCATACGAAAAACCAACCAAACGCATTCAAAATGTGTTGATGTTTTAGGAAAACGATCCATGGGTCATATGTGAAGTGTATGAGTCAACCCCGCCTCAATCCGAAGCACGGTGTGGCCGACATCATTCACAGTGTCTCTCTTTTGTTTAAAATAGACAGGATTATAAGTGAAAAGAACAACTGACATACGAAAAACCGACCAAACACATTTGAAATGTGTTGATGATTTAAGTCAACGATCCATGGGTCATATGTGACGTCTACGAGTCAAACCAGGCTCAATTCGAGGCACTGTGTGGCCGGGATCACTCTAAGTGTCTCCCTTTTGTTTAAAATGGACAACATTTTAAGTACATACGGGAAACCAACCAAACGCATTTGGTTTCCATTGAAACTTTATGAGAATTATCCATGGGTCATATGTGATGTGTACGAATCAACCCCGCCTCAATCTGAGATACGGTGTGGCCGTAACCACTCAAAGTGTCTGTCTTTTGTTTCAAAAGGACGTCATTTTAAGTGAAAAACATCAACTGGCATACGGAAAACTGACCAAATGCATTTAGATTGTGTCGATACTTTAGCACAACGATCCATGGGTCATATGTGACGTGTAAGGGTCAACCCCGCCTCAATCCGAGGCACGTTGTGGCCTAAACCACTCTAACTATGTCTCTTTTGTTTAAAATGGATAGGATTATAAGTGAAAAGAACAACTGGCATATGGAAAACTGACCAAACGCATTCAGAATCTGTTGATAATGTATCACAATGATCCATGGGACATATTTGACCTGTACGAGCCAACCTAGGCTCAATACGAGTCGTGGTGTGGTCGGGATCAGCCTAAGTGTCTCTCTTTTGTTTAAAATGGACAACATTTTAAGTACATATGGAAAATCGACCAAATGCATTCGGTTTCTGTTGAAACTTTAGGATAATGATCCATGGGTCTTATGTGATGTGTACGAATAAACCCCAACTCAATCTGAGATGCGGTGTGGCTGGCACCACTCAAAGTGTATGTCTTTTGTTTCAAAAGGACATCATTTTAATTGAAAAACATAAACTAGCATACGAAAAACCGAGAAAATGATTTCAGAATATGTTGATACTTTAGGACAACGATCGATGGGTCATTTGTGACATGTACGAGTTAACCTCTCCTCAATCTGAGGCATGATGTGGCCAGTATCACTCCAGGTGTATGTATTTTGTTTAAAATGGACGTCATTTCAGGTAAAAATATATGGTATACAAAAAACCGATCAAATTATGAATTGAATTCCGGATTCCACATATAATTGTAATCTAAATTTTAAATTTAATTCTAAATGAATTATGTATGTTTATAATTATGTTATGAATTCTAATTTAATTATGTATGTGTATAGTTCCAGGATGCATTATATGTTAAATGTGTATGAATTTTTTCTCTATATGTATGTGTTAGTTGGTTATTGCAGGTAAAATAATTGTATATGTATGTGTTAGTTTATTGCAGGTATAATAATTGGATTGAAAATGGGAGGGAATATAAAAAATGAGGCCTTATGTGCAAATTTCAGACCTGCTGTGCAAATTGCAGGCTCTTGTGTAATTTGCACAGTATAGGCTATGTCAACGGTTTCAAACCGTTGGCATACCATCTCTGTTTCTTTTTTTACCAACGGTTTATTGAACCGTTGGTAAAAACCCTTTCCCAACGGTTTAGAAACCATTGGGAAAGAGGATAATCCTCAGGATTTCCCAACGGTTCAAGCCAAATCGTTGGTAAAAACTATCCCAACGGTTTGGCACAACCGTTGGGATAGGTTAGGCTTTCCCCACCCTATCCCAACGGTTCATAGTAAACCGTTGGGAAAATTTTTCCCAACAGCTTACTTCCCTACGGTTTGTAGAACTGTTGTTATAACATATACCAACTATTCTACAGCCTTTCCCAATGGTTCTGAACCGTTGGGAAAGACTGTATTTCCAGTAGTGAAAGTTTGGTTTACCCTTATTTTTATATAACATGATTCTTAAAAAACATAATTAATTAGATAAAATAATGTTTAAAGTCAATATATGTCCATCCAATAGTTTTTGAACATTCTTAGTCCATTTTACCCCATAATTTATAAGTTTAACCACTAGGTAAACTCATTTTTTACATTAATCATTATAATTAATTTCAATTTATTTCACTAAAATTTTCGGACAAAAACTAATATAAAATTATAGTAAATTAAAAATTATGAGGATTATGAATAAAAAATAAATTTTTTTAAATCTAACCACTAATGTGGCAGAAATTATTTTAAAATTAACCCCATAGACGGGTGATATGATGTGTTTTTAAAGTGGAAAAATTAAATAGTTTGAAATGTTTTTCAATAAAATTTCAATGTGAAATTGGTTTTAATGACCTATATTGTATTAATGGATTTATAATTGATATAATTACACTTTAAAACCAATTTTAAATATAAATTATTTATATAAAAAAATAGATGAAAAGGCGGTTTTCAATTAAAATTCAGTATTTTTTCTATTCATCCAAAAATGAAATATTTTAAATAAATCCCAAAATTTAACCAAAATTCTATTTTAATATTCCCATATGAAAACTAATTTTATTTTTTAAATAAAAATTTGTAAAATTTTACAAAACAGATTTAAAATAGAAGTTCCATTTAATGGAATTAAAATTACCTTTTAGAAAAATATATATCATTATGCGTAAAATAGGATTTATTATTATATAATGTCTATAAAAAACATAAGATGAAAATTAAATAGTTGAATGAATAAAATATATATATATTAAAAGTCATCTATCAATAGTGGTTTAACTAATTTATTAAAGTAAAACATGTTTGATTCTATAAATATAGTTTCCCAGCAAAAGATTTCATATATTATTAAAAGGGTTTTATTTTCATTTCTAGTTAATTGGTCACAAAATAATTCTTCTTATATACATGTGTAAACCATATTTTCATAATTTAATTAATCTTATTCATAACCAACATTCCAACGACTATGTGAAAAATATAATAATATTTTAATAATAATATTACTAGTATATTATAGTTTGGTAAAACTAGGTCGTGCATGTAATGAAAGCTAACAAATGAACTCAACGTTGTGTGTAACAAAAGAAAATAATAGTTCTGTGTGTGTTGAAATATAATCTAATTGTTTCATGTAGCGTAAGATTAAAAATTTTTTGTGTGAAATTAAAACCAAACATGGTGCTTAAATATGACACAAGATATATTTAGTTTTGTGTGAAAAAAATATCAAATAGATTAAATTAGATTGAAAAAATAATAATTCATAAAAACTTTGGTTATTACGTTACACACCCATTAAAATGAATTTATCCTTCAAAATTAATTTGTTTTATCGAAATTTTAATACTTTAAAGTTTTTTCATAAAAAACACACGTCATATGAATGAATGCTAAAACTTTATTTACAAAAATAAAATTAGAAACATAAAAATTGACCATTGTAACTCATAACTAAATTTTTGTATAGGATAAAATAGATAGAAAGTGAAAACATAGACATGAAATAGAAATATAAATATCTACTTCTGATGGAAATTGATAGAGAACATGGTTAGTATAGCCTTAACAATCACAAATCCATAACCCAAGGAGGCTCAAAAAAGGTCATTGATATCATCAAAAATAATGATGAAGAGACACCATTTTATTTCAAGACACTTTTCCTAATGTCTAAAAATTTCCAAGATAGGATTTACTTACTTTTTTTCGGGATAGTCTCACCCATTTAGTGCCTTGATCAATTTACTCTTCATCTCTTATTCTAATAAATGAAGGTGAATTTTTCATTTTTGAAGCATTATTAGATCATGAGATCCATAAATATAATGATAGGTCATTAAATCTGTCTTTATCATAAAAAATTGGTTAGAAAAATTTATCCAATATGAATGAATCCTCATATGGTGAGATAATACTTTAATCACTAAAAACCCATCCAAAGTTTTTCATAAACAGTTCCATAAATAGTTAACCTTATAACCCTTCTGAAATATGAACGCCAAAAAAATTATATATAACATCATTAAATTACTCAAAATATACTAAAGATTAGTCCCCAATATATCAAAAAGATTTTTTTGGTTGTCACATTCTAAACATTTTAATAACTTCATTAGGTATTCTGTTGAAACATGGTAATAACATGAATTACCATAATTCCTTATTGAAAACATACATGATTTCTTATTCAAAAGATCATTGGATATATTCTTTAAATCCAAAAATTCTAAAAACATCATCAATGATAGAATAAGAAACATTTTCAAAAAACCCTTTATCAGTTAATAGGTCATAAAAACTATCCAATTTTCATTATCTATATCACCATTTCTTTATGAATATTAAATATCATTTTTTCATCCCCAAGATCACATTATAAGTTTTATTCCCTTAATAAAAATGTTACATTTCCATTAAATATATTTTCTTTGAAATTATTTCCATTCATAATATCCTTATAAATAATTAATGAAATTGAATACTAAAAATACTTATATATTTCAGGTTTCATAAAACATAATATATGCATTCGAAAACATATACACTTCAATCATCCAACTTTATTCTTAATACAGTGCTCAAGATTCATCATCTTATTCCTTAATACCCATTTCCAAGAATATGAAATATTAATAATGTATTAAGGTTCCTAAATCTTAATATAATCATGATTGTTACATTAAATGTAAAAAAATACTATCAGAACATCACATACCATTCACATGTCTTTTTCAGTATCTTTATCTGAAGAAGTATAACCAATACTCATATAAAATTCTTGATTATCATCATGATATTTTCACATTATAATTAAATTTTTATAATTACCATACAATCAACATATGAAACTTTCAATGTTAACCTAGTTCCTTCAAGTTCCCTCTATTGGCTTGGACCAAAAATTATAGTGTGAGAAACACTTATCATAGAAAAAAACCAAATAATCATGAAAATTAACTTATAGGATTCCTAAATCATGACACCTAAATTTAAATCAAGGAAACCATATGATTATATATAGAAGAATAACTAGACATATACGTAAAAATATCCCTAGGGGTATCACTAAAGTTTTCTTATCCTAGTTTCCAAAGGATGACTAAAACTTTATTTTGATACTAACTATAGTGACTCTGGATTAACATAATTGGATATTAAATCATTTTAGATGAACATTCACCACATTATAAAATTAAATTATTGAGGACCATAATATTTTAGTGTCTTTGAAAACATGGAAACATAATATTCTACCTTAATAAAAGATCTTCAACATCTCCCTTAAAGATGTTCCCCTCTAGTACTCACACTTAAAAACATTCTTCATAACCGGGGGAATGAAAACATAATAAGGGGGTGATCTCATATGATCATTAAGCGTAAACAGTGGATATATGAAAACATAACATGTTAATAAGGGCATAATAACAAGATCACATCATTGTAATATCATACCATTCATATCAATGATCATAATCAAGTGTCATGGCATAAAAATTAGAAGTTCATAAGACATGAATCGTAAGGTAATCAAGAGAATAATCCATGCAATAATAACCTTGTAATAAGACATATAATTATTGAAAATTCATAAGAATATAAAATCATTTTGAATAAGTTAAGGTCTATTTACAAAACATATCAAGGCACTTTAGGGGGGAAACACCTACAGGGCAGGACACACCACCATCCGCAGTCGCAACTCATTCCTTATAGTGGAGTGGGGTCACTCTCCAAACCCTATTAGTGGTCAAGTTTCACACCCAAGACCATGTTAGTATTCTAGGTTCACACCCCAAACCGTCATAGAATATAAATTATATTACTGAATGGAGTTCACTCCCCATTCTATCCATGTCTATCTCATGAAATATAAATCATTACCAAATGCATTGGATGTAGATATAGGTCCCACACATCACATAATGAAATCATACATACTTGTGCTAGAAGAACATAAAAATCTATCATATATTAACCCATGAAACCAAATTGGTATCATAAACATATCATCATTTCATAACCTGTAGAAAAGAGATAGGTTTCTTAATCACTTCATCAAAGAAAAACCTGTGAAAAAAAGCAGGTATCATAATAATATAACCCATGAAACATAAATTTTTTTCATAAACATAATTAAATAAAAACATAAACCATTCCTAGAGTGAAAATTAATGATATCCTTGGACTATATACCTATTATGGAAATATTAACGCCAATGTATGTCATCTTAGATGGGAAATAATTTTGAAATATCACTTAAAAACACTTCTTGAAAAAAAACATTTTCTTTTAAAAAAAGTTTGAACATCTATTTTGTTGAAAATATTATTTTGAAAAAATATAAATGAATCTTTGAAAATCATTTAAAACACATTTTTAACATAAAATATTTTTAAAAACCTTTTGAAATCATTGAAATATTTTTCTTTAAAATAAACATTTTGAAAACATATAAAGGTGGATTTTAAAACACTTATTAAGCATAAAAAATTTTTTGAAAACATTTTTCCTTGAAACAATATTTTAAAATATATAAAATAATCTTTGAAATAACTAAAATCATTTTATTTGAAAATAAAATTGAAAAATTATAAATGAATCTTCAAAACAAATTGAAAACCTTATCTTTAAATATATCATTGAAAACTTATAATGGGTTCTTGAATACATTTTGAAAAAATAATTTAAACATAAAAAACTTTTAAATCCTTTTACTTGAAAATTATATTAGAATATAATTTATAATCATTTTTTAAAACATTTTCTAGGTAAATTCATTTTTGAAAAAAAATAGATTTCTGACCAAAGAGAGCAATAAAGTTAAATTTTATTAATCACGTTTTTTTAATTATATTATGTAAAATATAGTGGAATAATGGTACCATTACATTGATATATCATTTTAACCATTTTATAAAAAAACTCATGAGTATTTTTAAGATATTGATCATAATATTTCATCAATGGAATCATAATTGTAAACAATATCAATAAACAATGAGATTTTAGCAATAAACTTTTACCAATTTGGTAAATTTGACCCATAATACCCATTATATAATGAACTTAAAATAAGATTAAAATATTATGAAAATAATTATATTCCTGACACAACATCTCAAAGGCTAGTATATACACCTTGTAAATGAATAGGGGTGTACAGCATAACATGTCTCTCAAATAAGGAAAATTGAGACAAAATTACCTTACCGGTTTGGTAAATTATAAACCATAAACCCCAAGAAATAGTGGTAATATAATGGATAAGTAAATAAAAATAAATTTCAGGATAATGATTTTACAATAAATTTATGGTAAGTATTTACACCACATAAAAGAAATTAGTGGTGAATAAGAAATAAGCCTCGCAGAAATAAAAGTGTTACTTGAAATCCACTTACTACTTGAATTGATTTTGAATCATGATCCCCATGAAAAAATAACATCAATTTAAAAATTTATTATCATGAAATAAATTAAATTAATGATATAACAATTCATAGGTTAGTATATACATAATAAAAAAGAAACGAGCAGTGAATATGGAATGTATCTCATGGATATGAAAAGTGAGATGAAATTATCGTACCTTAAGTATTGACTCTCATCAGACTTGTTAAAACCTCCTTTATAATAAATATATTTTTATTATAAATATATAATAGAACCATATTCATATATATAATAATATATATTATTTACTTATGACTTTGTGTTACCTTTTTTATTTACAATTCCATGTTAATGTTGTGTTTCGTGTAATAACCACATTGTTTTTTGTACATGTTTTACTTGTCATTATTATTCTGACAAAATAGATCATTATTTAATAATTAAAATAATGTAAACCATTACATTAATATCATATATATTCATTATATATTTATTTATAATAATCTATAAATTATTGAAATAGAAAATTAATTACATTGTTCATGGTGACGGTAGGTCGTACGTATGCATGAACGAAGTTTCTATTTTTCATATTGAATGAAAGAATAGTAAATAATATATATATATATATATTATAATTACACTAGAATTATAATTTCATATATAAATAATTTTTATATTGAACTCATCCTTAATACATTCCATGTAAAAAATGAATAAATCACATCGTATTGAGGAGGCAGTAGACCACACATCCATAAACAAAGTTTTCATATGCCCACAAAATGGAACGAATGAAGTTATGTGTTATATAATTATTCCAGAAGAAAAAACAAATCATAAATGTCATATATATCATATTAAAATGGTAATTACATCATTATTCCCAACCTTAAAAGGTGGTAATGGAATAACGAACGACATCGGTTCGCGAGGCGGTAGTCCACCTCACACATGAATGATGATTGTCTTTCCAAATTGATGGATTTTCAGTTGAGTGTAGGGTTAACCATTAACATAAAAACATAATAGTGTATTCAGGATATTTAGTTTAATATATAATAATTTAATATTAATAACTTATGGGTGGGTAAATAAATAAACCAAAATTGATTGTGGAATGATTTTACCACTTCTTTGGGTAAGTCCTTTTGGTTTTCAATAGAGGGCTTCATTGGATGGATTTATGCCCAAATTTAGTCTTCCAAGATGAAGTTATGGTAGTTTTAAAGAGATTTGGATAGGGTTTTTCCCATCTAAATGGATTTAGAGGGGTGAAAATAATAAATTATTAAAATTAAAAATATTGAATCAATTTTTCTAAATTTTATTCTCATAATTGGAAAAATAAATTTAAATTTAACCCCATACTAGATGAGACAATGGGTTTTTAATGTGAAAAGGTTCAAAAGGTTGAAATGTTTGTATATCCATTTTCAACATGAAATTGGTTCCAATAATATAAATTGGATTAATTATGTATAATTTATCTAATTAAAATTTAAAACCAATTTAAAATATAATATAACTAGATAAATAAATTAGATGAAAAAAAAGTTTTAAATTAAAATTCTATATTTTTTACTATTTATCCAGAAATAAAATAATTCAGAAAAATATCAAAAAATAACCCAAAGTAAATATAGATATTACGCTTTAAAAAATGAAGTTTACATTTTAAAATAAATTTTATAAAAAAATTTAAAATTGGTGTTCTATTAAAAGGAGGTAAAACTACCTTTTAGAGAAATATATATCTTTATGCATAAAATTGGATTTATTCTTATCTTTTGACTAGAAAAATTATAAGATTAATGTTAAATATTTAAAATTATAATATATATATATCATTTAAATCATTTATCAAAAGTTTTTTAACTAATTTATTGAGGTAAAACATTTTTTTTATAAATATAGTTCTCTAACAAAAGATTCAAAATATTTTCAAAATGGTTTTATTTTTATTTCTAGTGTGTTGGTCATAGTTATTATATAAAGAGGGGTTTAATGGAGTACCCAATAAAAATTCCTATTAAATTTTATTTAAATAAAATCCCATACTTAAAATGAAATATCCCAATTAGTTAAAACAACTGTTTGATAAAAGACTTGACCTTTTAAAATAATTCTCAATGATTGATTAGGTATTGTTTAAAAACAATATAAAATATTAATTTAACCTTTGAAATCAATTTACTTAATCAAACCCTTATATAAAAACTAATTAAAACTAACATTCAATGTGATGGTTTTCTTTTTCGGTTTAAAATAGATATAGTTTAAATAAAAGAAATAAAGATAAAACTCACAATGGAATTTGAATAAAATAGGTTCAGACTCCTAATGAGGCTCAGTATTCTCCACTTGGAAATCATCTACTTCCAAGTAGTTTTTATAAAATAATATTTTGATCTAAAACTTATATCAGGTGTTAAAAAGGTATACAAACTTTTCAGGCCACACATGACCTCTTCCACAGTTTTTTTCAGAGAATAAAAAAAATGTCACAAATAAGCCTCTACAACAATACATGGAAAAATAGGAATAAAATGTATTGATAAGATATTTAAGAATCTTCTAGTTCAATGAAGGAGACAATGTGTGTAGAAAATAGAGTAACACACACTACTCATAATCTAAAGTTAAATAAATATATTGAAAAAATAAACGGTGTAAAGGGATAGTAATGATCAGTATTTTATGCTCCGTATCTTGAGTCGTGTTTCATAAAACTTATGTAAAACATAGTGTCATTGGCTCTTTATTATTGACTGTATCAAGGAAATAGATGCAAGTTGTGTTTTGGTTTCCTTAGTTGAGCGTAGCACGATGCATCATGAAATCTATTCATGTTATTATAACTTGGTTCAACTCACATCATCATTTTATATCACCCTTTTTGTTCAGCACACTGCCTCTCTTTGAAAGGTAGTATGGTTCATCTTTTAAATAGCATCAGTAGTAACATTGAATCATCTAGATCCCATATTCTCATCATACTAGGAGTATGAAACATATTTTAATTAATTATATCATTAAATTAAGGAATAATCATTAAAATAATCAATGGAATTAAATATCATAATGTATCCATTAGAAACATTTAATTCAAAATAAATAAGTATAAGAATAACAGCGGTGAATCTTTTGAACGATGACACTGGCAGTGTCTTGATCTGGAAGTGAATATTCAGAATGGTGAAACTATTTATAGCAGTGTCTTAATCTGGCATTGAGTCTTAGGAACGATGACACTTATGGTGGTGTCTATGTCTGTTATTTATTCTTTCTGACACTTATAAAAAATCATTATGGTGGTAAGACGTAGCTAGCAGTGACTCTTCTCCATAAATTTTCAAATTTACATTCTAGTGGAGAATCATGCTGATGGTGAGTCATCCCTATACTTATCCAGTATTGGATCTCATTAGTGATTCTTTATTGATAGTGTCTTAAGGAGGTAGTGAGACTTTGTCAGTGGTGTCCCATACTTGTTGGGGCCTCATTTCTAGACATAACCAAATTTCTTTCTAATTTTACTTATTACATAAAATGATAACATAAAACATGAAACATATTAATTATCAAAATAATCATGATTTTGTGATCATTAAAACATGGAGTTCAACAATCTCCCCGTTATTGGTGATCCCAAATCATGGAATTTTATATTCATGTCATAAAAGGTAAATTATGAAAGTTTACACAAATGGTACTAAAAATAAAGGAAGGAGAAAAGAATGAAATCAAACCATGTGATATTAAAGGGGAATTTTTACACATATTGGAAATTTATCAAAGGAGAAGAAACATATCACATAGTATTAAAGTAAGATAGTAAAAAAATTCCATAATTGAGATCTCTCCCTTTTGGGATTATCAAATTGTATAGTAAAGCCAAAAAATTGATAGAATGTGAATAAAATAATAAATCCAATAGAAAAAAAGGATTGGAAAGTGAGAATATAAGTGTAACATATAATTTCCATTAAAAGGGGAATTAAGGGAATAGAAAAAATGTTCCAAAAAAATGGTACACAACAAGCATTACCATAAAAACACAAAGTCTAGTGATCAATGATCCTCAGGTTGGGTTGAAGGAAAAATAAGATCATTTACCTTGTCCTTATCTAAAGCATAAGGTAAAACATGATCAAAAGGTGCTCATGAGATAGCTATAGGAACATCAGTTAAAGTAGGTGTTTCTTTAAAAATAATGGGTATGAAGTTTTGATCTACTTATCTTGGAGAGAGAGAAAAGGGTAGGAATCTATATGGAAAGGATTCAAGAGGGTTTATGGTTACATCATCTCTGAAGAATTCTAGATTTGTATGAGAAGGAGTTATATGGTCTATAATTGGGGTTACTTCATGAGCCACAATAGTTTTTCCATGCACATGATGGAATAGTTTCATAAGGTTGATGAATTCCATTATTATTTTCCAACATTGATCCATATAATGGAAAATTTCTATCTTATATTCCATAAATATATAAATCACTAGATCCAAGATCATTAATTGATTGACCTGCTCTTTGAAGGCTTGGGAAACATGAGGCATCATCAGATTTTCTACCAAAAACATAACATGAGTATTCATCTCATTCTTGTAGTAAATTCTTGAGAGATAATACATGATGGAATTGGTTATAGTCTCTCTATCTACTTTATATTCTTCATGTATTCAAAAATGTAGAACCACTTCAGATACCACTAAGTTATTCTCGTATAATCAATCTAAGGTACTCATCATCAAAAACAGGAGTTGGAGAAGTAGTAGAACTAGAATCCACTTATGTAAGATTTTCAAATAATTCAAAAAAGGCATCCATAGAAGATTCAAAATAATTTTTCATTCCTTCCATATAATATCCCAAAGACTCCATCTCACTCGAAAGTCTTTTATTCTCAATTTCTACTTCCTATACATGGTTCATCATCTTTAGTTGAATGTGATGAGTTTGTAGATAAAATATATATCTATCATATTATTCACATAGATTAATAAAGAGTGGTCCTTGAATATTTGAAACCATACCGAAATCTAAAACCATATTTTCTCTCAAATCATTAAATTCACCCTTAGTGGCCACATAAACTGGAATAGGTGAAATAATAGGTGTGGGTTCTCTCATAGAAGAAAATATTTCAAAAAAACCATTATCATAAAACTAATTTATCATTGATACTTTAGGATCTATTTCTTCTCTAATATAATTTCAACCATTATTTGGTGGAATCCTACAAAACATATCTCACTCTTCATACATCAGGTATGTCCAACTTCATGAAGGCTTACAAGGAAACTCAACCACTGGAGTCTTTGTAGTTATATAAAAAATTGTAGATTGATGAAGAATAAGAGGTACCCCTCTACCATGGGTCTCAACATATCTTTGTTAATAAATATCCTACTCTACATGATCACCTTCCATATATTCAACCACATGTTGTTCAATAGAAGCAATAAATTTCATCTTATCTGCAATAATAGAGTATTAAAATGTCTGATTATCAATAACATATACATTATCAACTCTATAAATAGGATCACCCACTTGATGAATTTCATGACTTGGGTATTTTACCCCCTCCGGAGATGCATATCCCTCTTTTTTATAAGAAGCATTCATTTCACTAACAAAATTGTGCCTCTCTTCTGATGTGTAAAAAGATGCACCATGAGAAGTAACAAGATCTTGAGGAATATCAACAGCCTCTCTTCTAATTTCTCTACTAGAACCATCTGGATATGATCCTTCATCATCATCATCATCATTGGAATCTCCTTTTCTATCCTCATTTTAATTATCTTATTCTTCATCTTTTCCATTATCATCATCTCTATTCTCCTCAGAAGATTTATAATTTCTCTTGAATTGATCTTCACCATAGACTTTTCTCTATTTCTTATCACTTTTTACCAATTTTCACTTTTAGGGAGAGTCTTAGGTAGACTAGAAGCTTCATATGTGATAGAAGGATATCTAGGAGATAGTTTAAGGTCACATACCTTATCAATAGATAATTCTTTCTCCTCCTCATCCTTAGAGACAAATGATTTATCATTTTCATCAAAATCAGAGAAATCAACAATTTCATTAGGTTTTATACCATGATCTAAAATATCTATCAGTCTTGATGGGTGTTGAACTAGGTTTAACTCATCATATAACTTTTCATTATCACTTAAAAATTTGTTCTTCCATGTGTTCCAACTAATTTTATTCCTTCAAAAAATTATTATTGTGATATAATATCCACCAAAATCTAAAAATAACTCTTCATATTTAGAAACTAAACCTTTTCATTTAATAATAGTATAAATAAACATTGGTTAGATCAGATAATTTGATCTACTGGTTTGCTTAGTCATTTCCATCATATGAAGCATGAGATATCTGCAAAGGTTTATCTTCTGTCTTATTTTCATAATACATAACAAGTACACATCCTAATACCTTAAGGTATCAATGTCACCCTTCCTTGGGAATATAATATACTAAATAAACATAAAATGAAATATGAATTCTACAAATAATTCATAGGAAATCAACCTTCTAACTATTCCATATCTATTCAACTCATCAAGGGATTATTTGTAAATGAAATCATCACCATCATCTAGAATCATTCCTTGATAATCATTAAAAACACATTCATGTTGGACATTCAAGAAACTATCCCACTTACTTGAATAAAATGAGACTCTGTGAAAATTGATCCAGGTTTACACCCAATATTATTCTTATTCTCAAAAACTAAATTCCACATACTGATAAAACTGATATAAAAACCTATGATAAAAAGGTCTCTAGTTAGAAGGGAACCAATCCAATTTTCATTGGCTCTGCATAACATCAAGAACTAATTACTTACTAGATAACAACAATTTCTCTTGAAATTCTTCCCCTAGAATGACTACTCTCTTTGAAATATCAAGGTTAATGGTTCTACTATAATTGGACAACTTGGTTCCCATTTTTGTTTCTTTACATAAGTTCACTTATCTAACAAAGACATAGAATTTCTCTTCACTATGGATATAAAGGTAGGCTTTGTTGGCTTATTCGAATGAGAAATCCATAACAAAAGGATGGGAGAGAAAGATCACACATGGATCAAAGAGAAAAGGTGTGAGGAAATAGGTGTGTTGAAATTAGACGAAGTATCTTATTTATTATCATTTAGGATTTTTTGGATTCAGAAAATCAAAATTGAAAAAGAGACAAAAAATTAGAATCATGTTATAAAATAAAGCATGACTAGAAAAACCAGTGGTTTAAAACTTAGAGGAGAAACAAATAAATTGAAAAAGGAAAGAGAACTCTAATGTTGAGACAAACCAATGGTGATAAGTTAAACAGTATGAAGTATCAATAGTGAGAAATTCACAATGGTGAGAAATATCAACAGTGAGACATTCAAAGTGGTGATACATTCACAATGGTACAAAATTCAAAAAAGTGAGAAATATTAATTGTGATACATTCACAACAGTGAGAAATCTTCAATGGTGAGTACTATAAAATTAAACTTAACCAAAATTGATCATAACCAATTCGTGTTTTATATAATTCCTTCTCTCAAAATTCAAAGGTTTAGTAAAAATGTTATCAATTTGATGTTATGTACCAATGTATTCAAGGGTGATATCACCTTTTTAAAAATGATTACTCAAAAATTTATGTTTTACATCAATATTTTTTGTTCTAGAATGAGATTTTGGATTTATAGAAATATTTATAGAACATGTATTGTTACAATTTATAGGGACATTTAAGCATTTATATCCATATCCTATTAATGTTTGTTTCATCCAAAATATTTTTCACAATAGCTACCTGTAGTTATATACTCGGCTTCATTAGTAGATAGTGCAACCTAATTTTTCTTCCTACTATACTAATTAACTAGAGACTTTCCTAAATGTTGACATGTTGTAGATGTAATTTTTTTATCTGACTTATATCCACGAAAACCAGTATCTGAATAACTAACTAGTTCAAATTATTTTCCTCTTTGGTAAAACAATCATAAATTTTTAGTATATTTAATGTATTTGAAAATTATTTTTACAAAAACCAAGTATAAATCTTTCAGATATTCTTTAAAATGATAACACATACACACATTGAACATAATATCAAGTCAGTTAGAAGTAATATAGAGATGACTTCAAATCATACCACTATGACTTGTTTGATCCATTGGTTTCCCAGATTCATTAAGATCCAATTTACATTTGGTACTAATAGTAGTGTCACTACCTATAGTGACTTCCAATCTAAAATGTCTTAAATTATCCTTAGTATATTTACATTTATTTAATATAATTTCTTCTTTATTTTTAATGATCTAAAAACATGAAGGGATTTTTGTTCACTCATTTAACTCATTTCAAATTAATTTTCACCATTCTTGAGAAATAATTACATAAATAATTTCTTGAATATCCAAAAAAATATCAACTACATAGTTTTTTATAACTAAAACATCTTTTAAAAAAATTATAAAAAGGGTAGGATCACTATACCTTTTGTAAATCCTTTCAAAATAAGAAAATTGTTGAGACTATCATACCATGTTCTAGGGGATTTTTCAAAACAGATAAATATTTTGTTAATTTGAAAAATATATTTGGAAGATGAATATTTTGAAAACATGGGGGTTATTAAACAAAAATATCCTTAATTATATACCAATTTAACAAAGAACTCTTGACATCTATTTAATAAAGTTTTAAATCTAAATGAACTGTATAGGAAAGAATTATTCTTATGGGTTCAAGTAAGTATATTGGTGAAAAGGTCTCCTCATATTATATTCCTTCTTATTTAATATAACCTTGTGCAACTAGACTATCCTTATTCCTTACTACTATTCTTGATTCATCTACCTTGTTTCTAAACACCCATTTAGTACCTATAGTTAAGGTTCCTATTTTTATCCACAATTTCTCATACTTTGTTTCTTAAAAATTTATTTAATTCATATATTATAGTAATTACCCATAATTTATCATTTATGTCATCATTTATGTTTTTTAGTTCAAGATATGACAAAAATGTTGGATGTTCAACATAATTTCATAGAGAATATCTAGTCTATGTATCTATATCTAGGTATCCAACTTCAAAATATAAGGGATGGTACATAAGGTTCCTAACAACTCTATAAAAACAAGGGTTGGTCAGTCCAGGTTTATCTACATGTTTAGGTTCTATAATTTCTGGAATTTCCTCAAAACTGGATTTTTTTTACTATTTCACAATATAATAATAAGGGTTGGAATTTATGTTCAACAAAGATAAATCATTCTTAATGTTTTCTAAAGAATTATTAGGCTCATGTGGATATGTCTTGTCAAATTTTATTTGAACCTAATCTTCCATAGTCATTGTCCTTTAATTGAAAACTCTATAGTCTTTACTGGAGGTTGAATAACCTAAGAAAATTCCTTTGTCACTTTTGGAGGAAAATTTATCTAGATTATCTTTAGTGTTAAGAATAAAGACATTGCAACAAAAAATATTTAGTGTAATTAACCATATTAATTCTATTATTCTAAATATCATTAAGGTTTTTCATCAAGATAGGTATAATTAAAACTCAATTGATTATGTAACAAGTTGTATTTATAGCCTCTAGACAAAATATTGATAGGTAAGTCATATTAATTTAGCATGAACTGGGCTATATCTTTCAGTGTTCAATTCCATTTTTTACAACACCATTCTACTGATGTTTCCTAGGAGAATAGAAGTTATGATTATAGCCATTTTTTGAGAAAAAAGATTCAATGTATTGATTTTAAAACTCAAATCCATTATCACTTCATAGGTCATAATTATATGTCCAATTATGTTTTATAAAAATCTATAATACTTGATAGAGTAAGAATAAGATTCACATTTTTTTCCTAGAAATAACATGAAAGTATACCAAGAAAATTCATCTAATAGTACATAAACATAGTACTTCCCATATATACTAGAAAGTATAGTTTTTCTAAATAAATATATATGAAAAAAATCAATAGGTTGAGATGTTTAATCCTCTTTCATTGATTTAAAATAAATCTTTTGTGGTTTCCATTTTTCACTAGGGTTACAGACATTTTTGTTTAGGAACTCTAGTCTGGGTATATCATTGACTAAAACATTCCTAGTAAGATTCCTAAGTGAGTGAATGTTATAGTGTGCTAGTCTCCTATTCCAAATCCTAGATTCTTTGTGAAAAGAACTCAATATAGAAACCTTTTGAGAAATTAATGAATTAAGATCAATAGTATAAACATTTTTGTTACTTAATGTAGTAAAAACTAAAGAAACTTTAGAATCAAAAATTGTACATGAATTATTTTCAAATTTAGCCTAAAACCCCATCATCACATAATTTTAATTTGATATGAAAATTAATTATGAACAATAAACAAATTATACTTTTGAAATTAAAACAGTATTAGTGTTACCAATTTTTCCAAGTCTGATGATTTTCCCTTTACCATGATCACCAAAGGTGACATGACCACTGTCAACATTTATAATTTTCTTCAAACATGATTAGTCTCTTATTATATGACTTTAACATCTATTGTCCATGTACCATATAATTTTATATGAGGTCTATAGGTAGTTTTCCTACAAAACTAAATTTATAGAAGAAATTATTTATGTACCCAAATTTTCTTGTGTCTAGAAGTGTTACTAATCAAGTATTTAGGAACGCATAGTTGTTTAATTGGACTCTTATAAAGATAAAATGATCTTTTTGAAATAAAAATTTTGTTATGTGCCTTTTAAAAATAACTAGATGTAGATATTTTACAATAAAACTTTTCTAAAAATGTTCTATTAACAATTCTTCTTTTTATATGTTGGTATCCTGTACCTATAACTTATTACGGAGTAACTTGTTTTCCTAGAATCTGATTAAGAGTTTATCTAACATTTTTAAACTTTTATAAATCCTTATTAAGTTTCTAATTAAGAAATTTATGTTTAGTATTATCATTTATTAATTGAGAATTTTTCTATTTCTCAACAAATAATTTAGATTTTACCTCATAAGATAAAGCTTGTTTCCTTTTCAGAGCTTTATATTTGTCCTTAAGTTAATTAAATGTGTATTCTAGAATTATCAAATACCCAAACATTTATTCTTGATACATGTCATCATAATAATGTTTATTATTATAATTATTATCATTATTCATAGGAAAAACGTTATAAATAAAAGGTACCTTAGAGGCATTAGTCACGAAATACATGTTGGCTCAGTCTGACTTTTTTTAGGAGTAGTGTCATAATCAATTGAGCTATCCTTAGAAAAACACCTTGTTTATTTCATGGATGTATTATACCTTTGTTCCCTATCACCTTATATCCTTTTGTATTTTAGTTTTGGATAGTCTTCCTTGAAATGTCATTTTGTTTTACATTCACATAAAGTAATTTAATTATCACCCTTCTTCCAATCATTTTTCCAATTTCCTTTAGTATCATGCTTTCCTTTATAACTAGGATTTTTTAAAAATTTCCTCTTACATTAAAACTTCATAAATATTTTTTCCAAATGGTTCAACTCCTTATCACTATCAGGTGGTGACTCGTTATCACTGGAACTTAGAACCTATATCTTTTCTTTTTTCTTTTTCTCTCTATTTGGATGAAGTATACATTAAAGTTACTAAATTTATCTTTGTCTCTTTATATTCATCTTGGTTTAATTTTAGTTCTTATTCATACATCATAAATTTAATAATTAATTACTTAATTGGAAATTTTCTAATATCAAATCATTCTCTAATTAATTTAGATGTGCCTCCCCATCTTTCTGGAAGGCATCTTTTAAATCTCATAATATGGTCTTTTTCAGACACTAGATAGTGATGTCATAGTTTACACAATTTCATATAACCTAAGATAAATATCATAAATTTATTCATTAGACTTCATTTTAAAAGTATCATATTTAATAGTATATTTTTTGAATCTCATCTCCTTAGTACTGGTTGTTCCTTCCTAAGAAATAGTGAATGAATCCCAAATTTCAAAAGTATTTTCACAAGAATAAATTATATTGAAATACTCATCCCCTAAAGCTTAATACATGGAATTCAAAGAATTTCAATAATTATTATAAGTATTTTTGGTAGCCTTATCCCAAGTAGCTCTAGAAGTTGTAGTTAGTTTTTATTTATCTTCTATGGCAGTCCAGATTTCAAAATCCATACTTTATATATTCATTTTCATTTTGATCTTACATTGAGAATAGTTATATCCATTAAAAAAGGAGGTATGTTATTAAAATAACCTTCTTTTATATTATCCATTTAAATAATTAAATTTAGTACTAATAGAAATTTTTTATCATTAAATAACATATAATATCATATTTGACAAGTTATGAAAACATTGATACCAAATCTTAAACCTTTAATACCAAATGTTGGTCAGAGTGAGTATCTCTAGAGGGGTCAATTGAGTACCCATTAAAATTACTATTAAAATGTATTTAAATACAATCCTCCAATTTAAATAAAAAAACATAGTTAAAATAGTAGCTTCATATAATACATTACCTTTTAAAATAATTCTCAAAGATTCATTAGGTCTTGATTAAAAAATACAATATTAATTTAACCATTGAAATAAATTTAAAAAATCAAATCCTTATATAAACAACAATTAAAACTTAATATCATTGTACTGATTTTTTTTCAATTTTAAAATTGATACTATTTAAATAAATAAAATAAAGTAAAATAAAACAAACTATAGAATTTGACTACAAGATGTTTAGTCTCAAGATTAGACTTTTTCCTGTCCGCTTGGAAATCACCTGATAACAAGCATTTTATATAAAATAAATTGTTTATCCACAACCTGGATACGGTGTTACAATAGTATAAAAATTTTCCAGGCCACACAGAACCTCTTAAATAGTTTTTGTGGGAGAATAAAAAACAATTGGTCACAACAGTACCTCTTCCAAAAACACAAGTAAAAAACATGAATAAAAGGTGTTGAGAAGATATCTATGTATCGTATTATTTAAATTAAGAGATAGTGTGTGATGGTACAGTCTATCCCATAATCATGATATTGTCCTCTTTGGGCCTAGCCCACATGGTTTTTATTTCCCTGGGCTCTGGCTCTCAGGCATCCCCTAGGAAAAGGCCTCATGATGGTAGAGGTATCCACACCACCTCATAAAGGTGTGCTTCATGATCCTCCACCTTCAATGTGGGATTACCATAATCTACCCCCTCTAAGGGCCCAACATCCTCACTGGAACATCAAATGGAACTTGGCTCTAATACCATTTTTGATGGCCGATTCCAGCCCATAATCATGAAATTGTTCTCTTTGGGCCTAGCACTCATGGGTTTTATTTTCCTTGGCTCTGGACCTCACGAATCCCCCAGAAAAAGGCCTCATGATGGGAGATGTATCCACACCACCTTATAAAGGGGTGCTTCGTGCTCTTCCTCCTTCAATGTGGTATTTTCATAATCCACACCTATGCATTGATGGTTTTATACTCAATATCCTTAGGCTTTTGGGTTGATTGTGCCAAAACTAAGTGATCCCATGACTCCTTTCATAACTCGATGATCTTGTGATCAGTTTTTAATTTCTTGTGTGTGGTAGTTGTTCGGGTCCTACGGGCAAGGTTTCTTCTTACCTTGGGCACATTACACATTGTAGGTTGTGTTGTTTTCCTTTTATTTATTTTATTATTATTATTATTATTATTATTTTCCTTCCTATAATTCTAGAAAAGGGAGTTTTTATAAAAAAAATAATGAAACCTAAATTATCATAGGATAAAATATAGAGAAATATTATGAAGATAAATATTTTTATTTTATAAAAAGATATATATATATATATATATATTAGAGATATTTTATTAAAATTATCAAATAGAAATTTCCAAAAATTATTGAAAGGGTAATTATGAGAAATTGTATAATTATAATTATGAAGAATTATTGAACAATAATTTCATCAAATTATTGGAAAGAAATTATTTAATGGATAATTGTTTAATATTATCATATGATAATTATTTGTATTATCAAAAGATAATGAATTACCAAAAGATATATATATACATATATATATATATATATCAAAAAATAGTTTAGATAATTTCTTTAAATTATCTAATGTTATTTATTTTTTTCATCAAAATATATATATAGATATATATTTTTCATAATTACTTTTAAAGTTAAGTATAATTATATTAAATATAAAATTATCAACATTTAATATCATGAACTATTGTAGAATAATTTCAAACACATACGTTGACATAAAATAATAATCTAGATATTATCCCAGATATAGAAAATGTTATCACATGTGATATTCCTTGTGAAATAAAATAGATGTTTTCATTCTAGGAACCCTTGATGAACGTTGAACATTGGTGTGTTGAAACTTTTCATATTAAGGGTGTGAGGATGTGTATTGAACTACACATGGTGGTTTATCATTACTACTAACCTCAACAACCTTGAGGTATGTGGTTCCGTCCCGACTAGCCAAATTGATTAACCATGTATTTCTTGATCTATTTCAATAGTTTATTTAAATTTAGTTGCTTAAACTTTCTTTCAATTGATGTAATAAAATATGATTCTAGTGAATAGGGGAATTTGAATTGGTTTTGTAATGAAATTTGGGAAACCACAAATTCTGTTGAATTAGGGTGTGTTTATGGAAATTTGTTAATTTACTTTGTTTAATTTAAATTTTTGATTCGATGGAAATGATTTCAATAGAATTTTTGAATTTAATTGTGAAAATTAATTTTGAAATTATGGAATTTGATTTGAATGGATTTCAAACTAGTGAAAATGGCATAAAATATTTTGATATAAACCCAGTGGTTTTATCCTGTTAAAGAGGCATGTTTTCAATTAAAACTCATTCTGGTTTTAAAATAGAAAATTGACATTGAAATGGAATAATGGAACTTAATTGTATTTTTATATGTATTAAAATAAATTTCCCATCATTGATTTTGTAATTGAACATGCACACCTTTGGTAGTTTGGTGAGTTATTTGGACACACTCTACACTATTACAACATTCTAAAACATACATGCAGCAGGTCATATCCCTTAAGTGATGGTGATGAGTCCTCTCAACCCAGTGTCTAAAGGATGTATGGGTACACATTTTTTTGAGATCTCTTAGAGAGTGTGGAGTCCTATAGCCGAAAATACTATCATACATATTTGGAATATGACCATGTTTCCCACTTGTTATTTATATTTGATATATAAATATATGCCAGTGATTTTGAACTGATTTACATGCCTACTGATTTTACATAAATTTTTTTATGTAACCATTTTATTTAATCCATTGTTTTAGAAATATTCTATCATTTGTAAAGTATTTTCTTAAAGTATTTTTTCCCTCATTTGAACTATATAGCATGATTTTATTAATAATGACTTAAAATTACAAACATTTTTATTTTAAAAATTGAAAGAATTCCTTTAGTTAATAAATTGTTGGCATCAATTATGGAATTTCTGGTGAGACCCTGCATGGATATTTAGCTCACACCCTACTTGTGAATTTGTGTGTTTTTAGATTATCTTCTTCCAGGTTCGAGAAAAGGGAAAGGATCACCTAGAGGTGGGTCTAGCTATTGAACCCTGGTCTTGGTGAGTTGTGTCGTTTGAAATTTGGGTGGTATTTCCCTTTTTTAGTACTTGGGATATTGTAATTTGTGCTTGTTTATGAATTTTTGTATTATGATACTTTTCTCCCAGTGGAGTTTTATTTTGATATGCATACTATCTCACTTCGTTCACTTTCATATTATTAGAGGAAAAAATAATCCCCCTTTCATGTTGTATGATGCCAGGTGCTAGTAGCCAACCAATGGGGATTGGGAACACCCTTTGGGAAATGTCAGGGCTAGCCCGGTTATCATGCTACTGGGGTACCCAATCTGGTTCGTGACACAGTGTGTGTAGAAAATAGAGTAACACACACTGATCATAATTTAGAGATAAATAAACTAATTGAGAAAATAAAGGATGTAAATGGATAGTAATTCTCAGTCAGTTATTCTATATAGCTTGTGACACTTGAAAATAGTTTGAACTGAGGTTTGATCCGTGTTTCAAAAATATGTTGTAGAACATAGTGTCGTAGACTCTTTGTTCTAGAATATTATAAATAACTAGATGTATGTTGTGCTTAGGCTTCCTTAGTTGAGCATAACATGAAGTGTCATGAAAAATATTTTATTTATTGTAATGAGGTTCAGCTCACTTCATATGTGCAACTTACACTTTTCATTCATCACATTGCCTCTCTGCATGAGGGAGCCTACTTTATTTTTTAAATAGTAGTAGATAATCATATGGATCCTCTATGCTCCTCAAACTGGAAGTCTGAAACATACTTAAATGAATTCTGTCAAGTAATTATGAAAAAATAATCAAAATAAAAAAATAGAATCAAATTTGATAATGTATTATTTAGAATCATTTAATTAAAAATATGTTTGAAGAAGAAAAGTAGTGCTGAGTATTTTAAACAAAGGCCTTGGTAGTGTCTTGATCTGGTGGTGACTCTTTTAAACAGTGACACGAGTTTTGGTGGTGTCTTAATCTGGCTATGAGGCTTAAGAACAGAGACACATCTAGTGGTTTCTTTGTCTGGCGGTGAGTTTATTTACACTTATCCAATTTTTTTGTTCTGGTGGTAAGACATAGCTGGAATTTACTCTTGTCTATACTTTTTAAAATTTATTATCTACTCATGACTCGTGCTGACAGTGAGTCATCACATTACTTAGCTAATTTTGGATCTTAGCGGTGAGTCTTTCTTGATGGTTTCTCAAGGTGTTGGTGAGACTTCCTTGGTAGAGAGACTTTTTTGGAGGTGTTTCATACATAGTGTTGCGTCTTTTCCATACTTAACCAAATTTCCTGAAAATTTATCTTATAACATAAAATGATAAAAAAAACATAAAACTCATTAATTATCATAATAATCATGATTTGATGATCATTTAAAAAAGGAGGTCCACATAATTAGTTGGTAACCAAATAACACTCTTAATATTAATGTATAAACCATATATTCATAATTTCATTAATCTTATTCATAACTATTATTCCAATGGCTAGGAGACAACTATAATTATTTTTTAATAATATTATTAATAATACATTGTAGTCTGGTAAAACTAGTCCTTGCATATAATGCAAGCTATCAAAGGAACTCGTCATTGTGTGTAACACAAGCTGAATAGAGTGTTTTGTATATCAAAGGCTAATATAGGTGTTGAGTATAGCGCAATCATTACTTTGTGTTTCATTCAACTTAAACCAAAAGTAGTTATTTCGTATAGAATAATCTATACTAAGTGTTGTGTTAAATGAAAAAAAATTAAAAAAATTAAATTACATCAAAAATACTAATTCATAAAAACTTAGGTTTTAACATTAACCCTTTTTATAAAACAAGGTATGTATGTTATGAAAAAATTTGGTATCCAATACATCCTCGATGTGATACCATTTCTTACTTTAATTCACAAGCGATTGAAAAAACATATTTTCAAGAAGTTTCATAAATATTCACTCAAATTTAATACACACAAAAATACATTTCATGTGAAGGATATTTACCCGTATATGGTTGGATAATCACTCCCCTTGGTAAACATGTTAAAAATTAATTAAAACATAAATGGAAGATTGAAAACCATACCTTAACCTTCATTTTTTAAGTGGATAGTTGAAATTTATAGATTTATTATTAGTTATTAAATTGAGGATTCATGTCCATTTTTGAATGTTCCCAATCAAATTATAATTTCTTTTCATCACTATAGTAGTTTCTAAGAATGTATGATTCCATTTGAGATATTTCATACTAAAAGAGATATGTATTTAAATTGAGAAAGACTACAATGGAAAAACTTTTACACTATCTATAAATGTTATCATTCATCATATCTCCTTTTTTATGCATCAATATCAATTCCCTTTTATATAATGCAAAACCAAAAACATATGGGAATAAAGTGGAATTTAATCAGCTCGTTAGTACGATCTATAGGGATGAGAGTTCTTTCTTAACCCAGAGACTTCTTTATTTCAAGGTTTAAGTGTCTATAACACATCATGATTTCTTCTCTTTAGATTTACCTAATATATATGTGGCATAGAAGTGTTGCTTTCTTCTTGAATTTACCTTTATTGTTAGTTATAATTATCTTCTTTACTTTATAAAATAGTGAACTTTGATTATAAAATTATTCCTACTTCTTGGCCTCTTCTAACTGGTAAGGTATTATTTTTCACAAATCTTTAGTCTCATAATAATCCTTCATTATATGTGGGGACTCCTTATTTTCAACATATTTCTTGGAATATGAAATCATTGGTTATTTACCACCCAAAAAATATAGTCGTACACTTTTTAGATTTTTATCCATCCTATTGGAACCTTCCACAGACTTCTTTAACCACCCATGAGATACCCATATTGGGAATCATCTCAATATATTCATAATGAGTGTCAAAAATTAATCTAATCACAAAATATCTCTCATGGAAATATTCCCTTTTTAAATCAAGGTTTCTGCATCTAAATTTGATATTAATGGACCTTTTTTCAATGGTTTGGGATGGTTACTCTATTTCTATTAAAGATTAACCTCTTCCCTATTGGCTTAACACCATGATTGGGATTCTTCATTAACATATTTGGAGTATCTTCTTAAAAAAAACACTGGTTTATCTCCCAAGACATACTAAATTCTTTTAATTTTATTCTTGGGATACTAATGAGAAATTTTCTTAACATCATAATGAAGGTTGTTTTGGGTTGGTACATACCAAAACTTTTCAAAATTGTGGTTATATGTGTTTTAAATATCAAATAACCTAGCTAATATTTCTGATCCATTTTTTAGAGATAGATTATCCTTCTCTGTAAATTATGATTCATCCTATAAGGTGTATTCATTATATTTAACTTCTAGATAGGCTGACAAGAAATATATGTTGAAGTTATATTGTTTCTCTAATGCATGTAAACCCACATTGAATATTTTTTAAACCATTCATTCCCACGTTCATACCTTTTTAAATCATCATCATCCATTTAAATTATTTCAATAAAATGTGTGATATTTTATTCTTTGACATTCGAAATCATTATGATAGTGTTATAGTAGATCATTGTCCTTATTAATGTTTCTTCAATTTAATACACCTCTTTCTCTAGTTGTGACATGGATCATGAAATTTCTTAATGTAAGAAAATATATATCTGAATACCTGAATGGGAAATTTGTTCATTTAGTCATTCATTTCATAATAGAATTCACTAGGTGACTAATTGAATTCATCTTATTCACATCATGTACTTGTTTCATTTTAGGAATCATAACCAACATATTTACAAGAACACTTAAAACTATAAATACCTGAATTTAATGGTAGTTACTCTTCTATTTTTTAATTATTCTCTGATTTATAGATTCTTTATTCTTCTCATTTCTTATGTTCATAGAAAAAATACCAAATATATATTGATAAGTATAGATACTAAGTGTTCTATCTAAGACACTTATTATAACATCTCAAATAAATACAAAATATATTATTATAAAAAAACTGGGAATTAAATAATAGATATTACCAGAGATAACCTCACTTTTATATCAATCAATAATCCTAGTATGATCGTGTAAACACACCTAGGAGGTGGTGAATTCTATGTGGTAAAATTATTTTACCAAAATCCAATTCTTGTTTTAACCTTTTAAACAACCATTGGTTTTTTAACTATATATCCTATTAGGTTATAAATGGATCTATTGTATTTTTTCCCATCATAAACCTATATGGAATGAAGATACAGAAAGTAAATTTGGAACATCTGTCTTTACATGGTTCTGCCATGTGGTGGGAAACCTAATCATTTCCATGTTTTTTTCCTGTGGAGACATAGATTTTACACTAATGATAGTGTTATAAATTATAGTATGTTGTACATGGAATATCTTGACACCTTTATTTCCATATTACACAAGAAACTGATCACTACATTACATAGGCCAACTACCTCTATTATATTAAACATGTTAAGGGATCTCAATACAATATCATAGTCTTCAAACTAGAATCCTACCTGATGGTAGTATTTGCTTCATTTAACTATTGAAGTATATCAATAGGTACAGTCCAAGGATGTATTTTAACCATCAAAACAAATACACTACTTCATGTATAGAGTCCTAAAAAATCTGGATGTATTTAAAAAATACTCATGAAACTTGATCTCCCTTCTATTGAAGATATATTAGATTCTTCACTAAAACTAATTATAGGCACTCTCAATTAAGTTCTTAAATAATTTATCCATATATATATATTACCTAGTGAGTATATAAATAATTGATCACTCCAAAATATTTTTCATAGTGATTGACTCATTTAATATAGTTTAATTATACTTACTATTTATTCTTATTCTTGTATTCTTCTTCAACTATATCATTGAATCAGTAGTATAGGTTTTCACATCCAACTTCTTCATCTTATATTTATTAGAATCTAATATAAAAACATTTATCAGAACATCCTTAGTAACTCTTATCTTTCTTCATTGAGATATATGGTTCTCTCATAATTATAAATATTCTTCATTCAAAGCATACAATTCTATCTTCATTCTCAGTTAAAAATTCATTTCATTAGGATCACTTTTTCCCTTGTCCTCTTTAGTTATAACACACTAGTAGGAAAACTACATTTTACCCTATTTTATTCTTCCTTTATACACTTCTGTAGACACATAGTTATAATAAATTACTCCTACCAGTTCCAATAACCATAAATAAAAAATGTAAACTATTATCACGAAGAGTTCCAAAATATTATTCATTTAAAACAACTCCAGAATATACTTTTTAACTCAAATGACGTAAAAAATACACTTAATTATTAAAATTTTCAAGGATGAATATATCTCTCTTAAACAATCTAATAGGTTCTGTTTCTTATTCTTCTCCAAATAATCTATACTTAACAAATACATATCAATCTCATTATTTGAATTAAAATACATAGCAACAATGGTGTAGTTTTTCATTTCCAGCTTGGTAGTATTTGTATATTAAAAACAACATCCATTTTATGTAAAACTTTTATCAATTTCAACTCAGATCCTCTTCATTCCACACAATATTTAGTCACAAAGTTTTTTCTATAATTAAATCTCTTTAAATTCCTCTCTTGTAATGATAGATCTATTTTTTCATTTCAAAATTGAAAAATATTGATGTCCCCTTATTTTCTTCCTGGGTAAATTCAAACCATTTTATCATATATTGATATCCTTTGACCTAGTCAAGAATATTAGAAACCCACTCAATCATCTCATATATAAATTATTTTGACATTAAATAATATCCTAATCATTGAATCAATGTCATCTTCATTTTTCGTTAAAACCTATGAAGTTTTATTTTTTTAAAGTGACTCATAAACAAAATCTTCTCAAAATCGCTCAAGAATCATGGATTAATTTATGATTTGGATTATTCAAACTTGAATCACTAGCTCTAGAATCTTCAGATGTAATTTTCTTCAAAATAATAAATTCTAAAAACATTAATTTCATAGTTCAAAAAGTCTATCAAAATCATATTTCATTGAACTTCTTATCTAATATTGAAAATTACCATTTATAATTATTAGAATTGAATCACGAACCCATTTGAGTGTTTTTTATATTTGGAACATTGAAGATCAGTTTTGGAATGATCATAATTGATTTACTCCTCAAAATATAAAATATTTAAATCCCCAATTTTCATATCTACAGCATGCTCAGATTGTATCTACATTTTGATTTCTTCCCCAATCTGAAATCATCCTTATATAAGTCAATACCAATTAAGATAATATATATAATGATAGGATGCTCCCTATGAATAAAATTATTCATGACTAAAAATCTATATAACGCTTACTTAAAGGTAATTATTTCTATATAGAGTCACATCATGTGTCCTTATATAATGATTATCATTATCTTAGACAAACTTCATGTCTATGAAGCACTAAATGGTGCTTATGTAGTAGGATGATTATGGTTATTCAACTGGTCCATTACCATTTTTTCATATATCAAGGATGATATGATACCTATACATACTAAGAAATCATCCTTGCATACCAAGAGTGCTTATAATTATTCATATTAAAGTCTATTATATCAAAAAAAACATTTAAATTCCATAATTTCTTAAATCAAGTTATGAACACTTGAAATAACCTTAGGATGTCTCCAATATTCTCAAACATTCATCCAAGTGTTATTTAACACAATAATTAATTGCCTTCATATTTGGTAATCCACGTATGAATTATCTAACAGGCCTCATCTAGTATCAAATCTCCCCACTAACTATTTTAATCAAAAATTCTTTCCAAATACTATAGAAAGTAATCCACAGCCTTAGTTCTTATATTAACTTATTGATCGGCTCTATAAATCATCTTATTTTTTTTGTTTCTTACTAGGAATCCAAATTCATTCTCTTTTACCCAAATACATGGATAGTTTTCTCACTCCCTTTGTATATATAAAATCGATTCTCCCTCACATATTTAAAAGTAGTCAAAACTTAATTCCATAAAGCACATTGAATTATATTATATTGAAAAAAAATTAAACCAAAATTCTTCAAATAAAAATGTACTTTATATTTTTAGACTAGATTTTAGAATTCATAAAATTACTTGAGGAGTAAAAGTATAACATGTTTTATATGACTATGTTGTGGTTTTAGTGAAAATAATCATGGTTTGATGTGAGGACTTAATCATTTATATCGTAGAATCCAATATCTTGCACATTATAAAACCAAAATGTGATAATTTCCCTGGTTGAGGATGATTTTTTATTTAAAACAGCTTAATGGGGGAAAACTATGTCTTTAGAAAATTTGATTTTTGGAGATATAAACTATAAATATAGAATAAAAACCTAGTTACCCTTAGGAATAAATAATTTCAGGGTATATTCAATGATATAAAATATTACATGGAAATGGGTTTCATATTTTGTGAAAAAAAGAACATAGCATTTGTGATTTTTGGATCTATAACAAATAAAGTGACACCACATCAAAGATTAGTTTATTTTTCTAGGGTTTTTATATCTATTTAAAAATGGAAATTCACTTGGATATTTGTCTCCATAATTCATGATAAAAATTTATGAGACATTTATAGATAGGAAAGGGATGGTCTTCTTAGTAGAGAACATGTGCATACTTTATTGGTGGATTAAAGAAACTTTAGAAAAGGAAGAGAACCATTATTGTCTGATTAATTCTCATTCTTGATCATTATTCTCATTGATTTATAATTATTATATTTTTTAACATGTAGGAGGAATGAATGATATTTAGGAGAAATTATTTGTAAATGGTTCAATACCATAACCTTTATCAAAAAAAACTTTTATTGATAAAAAATATGTACTATGTTATAATTTATAACTTATTCTAATCACTATTTTCTCAACACTCAAAAAGTGTTTGAAGACATTGAAAAAATTATGGTTTTACTATACAAGGTTTTATCTCTTTATCAATATTATTGATTCATTGTGTTCATATTTAGATCATATACACTATATAGATATGAGAGAAAATTTTACACAAATGGTAATTTATTATAGTTCTAATTTACACCCCTCTCCATCCCACCTAGTGATCCTCATATAGACCTAGGTACATCTCATTCTCATTACTAAGAATAATTTGGTCTTTTATAATCATGATATAAGTTGATTAATATTTTCTTGAAATGGAACATATTATGTTGAAAAAGATCATTTTGGGAATTGAAATAATTGTTGATATAAAGTGGAGGTTATTATATTTTTATAATGCTTCTTTTTCTAACAAAAATACAAATTATTTTAAAGGATAAAATAAAGGATATTAATTTTTTGTTCATCTATATCAATAACTTTATTTTGTTAAGATATAAATCAGGTGTACATTGTGTTTAGTTTCTCTAATTTATGAAAATGAAGTAATTTAGTTAGGTAAGCTATGTAAGGGTAAATTTCTGTAAAATTTGAACAGTACTCAGAGTTGGACCTATGACACTCCCGACAACAGACCATATACCTCGCAGCCCTACAACGTGTGAAATCTACACTAACTAGGCTTCTAACTAGGTCAAGTATCTGGATATCTCTCCTATCCATCTAGGGATTTATTTTTCCTCCCCAGAGAATCGAACTCCAGGTTGAATGGAATATAACCAACTCGGGATCTTCTCTGGCACCACTACACCATATGGCATAGTGGTCCTAGAGAAGATCCTCAGTTGGTTATATTACAGTCAGCCCCAAGTTTGATTCTCTGGGGAGGAAAAATAAATTCACAGCAGGCTATGGGAGATATCTAGATACCCGTTAAGAGTTTGTGGACCAGAGCGCAGAGCCCATGAGTTAGTGAGCTACGGGGTATATGGTCCATTGTCAGGATAGTCATGGGTCTTACACTCAGGGTATGTTCAATTTACCATTACTAAGAATTTATGTGACTATGGTTAAATATTTAAATTTTTCAAGAAAAGGTGAAATAACCATGAATTTTGTTGAAATTGACCATGGGGTCTAATTTATATTGTAAAATTTTATTCATGGTTGGATCTGTTGAATCTTATTTTCATGGACTCAATGAAAATTAATTTAAGGAAAGGAAAACTATCCTTGAAAAAAAACTCAACTAGTAGTAAATAATGATATCAATATGGTGGGCATAAAGGACTCATTAAATCTTGAAATATAAGTTAGGTGATAATGGACACTAGTCTATCTGGCCATTTAGAAATACATAATGCATAAGTACTAAAATTATTAATTAATACTAACAAATACATTAAATGAGTATAATAAAAGGATGTAAAGTAAGGATTGAGGATACATAATTTATTAGTCTAAGGTAAATAATGATTTTATATCAAAAAAAATGTTTTTGAATGAAAAAAACACACATGTGGAAGAACTCTCATTTTGAAAACTACTAATTAATTAAATAAGCATTCTAACTCTAGAGTGACATATATGAATCTATTTTTTAAAATAATGAAAAATGAGCAACATGCCTTAGTTATGATGAGATATTCTTACATTGTCCTAGAAGTAACTTGAATATTAATTCAATTTGATCTTATGCTACCTCTACTCAAGTTAATTAGTTTCATAAAATATTTTTTTAATCATACCCTTCTCCATTTTTTATTAATTTCGTTTCTAGAGAACATGAAATTTTAATTAAATTATTCTATATGATCTATGGAAATAGAAAGAAGAGTTTCTTGACTATTATTTATTTTTTATAATTTTTTATATGATTGCTAAGTTAGATAAATATGTTCTAATGGGTGGAATAGGGTAGAATGAATATTTATTTTTCAATACAAATTTATGGTTGTGGACTAACCCATTAGGTGTAAATTAGTTCTTGATATTATAGTTTTGGTGGTTAGTTTTCAACCAAGTGTATGGGATCATGATTTTTATAAACATTAACCTATAATTTAAATGTATTTTACTTTACTCAATAATATCATGTTCCAAAATTATATTTGTATTTATCTATAAGTGAAAAAACATTTACAATTAAATCAATTGTAAATAAAAAATGTTATATATTAAATTATTATTCATTGAGTTGTTTTTATTTCAAATTAGTTGTTATAGTCTGATTTTTAATATTCTATATTGTGGTCAAATTTTTAGCCTGGGTAAAATTATTTTAAAAGTGAAATTATATTAAATTATATATTACTTCAATATTGGTCAATACATTGAGAATAATTTAGAAAAATGAAAACTCTCCTTCCTATGATTCTTTGAAGAATATGTATTTTAAATTAATAGAATTTTATATGCTATTTAATTTTTTATTTTCTTATTTCAATAAAATACTGCTCAATTAACGTACTCATGTCCATGTTTAGGATAATATTTGGATTTATAACACTCCAATCACTTTATGTGTTTCTATATTTTTTTCCTTTTGTCCCTAGTCAAGTGTAAAAGGGAAGGGCCTTTTTCAAGAAAAATTGTATTCTTCAAGACAAGAATTTCATGAAAATAATTTACTACCACACTTTAATGGAACCAATTACACCCAATGGAGAATTAAAATCAAAATATATATGGATAGAATTAGATTTTATATCTAGAGTATCATTAAAGATAATAATGAAAAACCTAAATCTTGTAGAAAGGATTTCATTATAATTACTATGGTTGTTTATAATTTTAATTATAATGATATGAAAGATATTTGATATACTGGTTGAAAATAAATTTAAAAGATATTTTATATAATAAATTTTATAAAAAATGTGGGGTACATTTTTTGTTTTTAATGAGGGAATATAAAATATTAAGGACATGAATTTAAATATATATACATTACGGCCTAATAATTTCACAACATGAATTTATGGAATTATTCATGGTTTTCAAAAACCATGGTTATTTATTTGAGCAAGGTGGGATATCTACCACCCTTATAGGCACAATTTGATAAATCATGGCTATAAAAATTTTATCCATTTGTTTCTATTTTTTTTAAATCATTTATTTTTTATTTTTTTTGAGATTAAAATAATAATTAAATAATATAAATAATAATAAATAGATAGTATTAAAAAAATAGTATTTAGTATTCAAAATTTTATATATTATAATTATTTGGTAATACTAATTTTAAATTAATTTAGAATTATGAATTTATAATATGTGTGTTTTAAGGAACAAAAAATAAATGTAGTATATATCAAACAACTTAACTTAGCCTTCTATCTTGGTTGCCTAATAAGGAGGAAAAGGTCCTAGATTCAAAACCAATGGTTTTTTCATATAATTATTTGTCATCGAAGTTTTTCAAAAACATTTTATAAATCAATGGAAATAGATTTTATAAATCATATTTTAATCTTGCTATATTGATGCCAAACTCATACGTGAATAAAAATTAAATAGTAAAAATTCACCTATTGTTATGGTTTTAGGTTATTTCCTATCTTTTCAACTATAATAGTAACCAAAATTTGAAATTACATTTCAAAATGAAAATTGATGACTTTTTATATGAAATTTATTAAGGTTTAATGAGGTTACCAAAACCATGATATCTTCTTAATATATTTTATCCTAAAAGAAAAAATTCATAGGCTACTCAGGAGTTTTCATGATTGGTTGAGATGAACTAAAATTTCCTTCAAATAATCATACGACTTTGATAAAATAACAGTAAATGTATTGATGGAAATTAAGATAATGAATAAATAAGTAATAAAGTTTAAAAATAAAGATATGTATGACACAAAAAAACATTATCCCCTTCAAGTCTTTTAATAAAGGTAAATATTTGGGATGGATTTAAGTAGAGTAAATGAATATGTTAATGATTATAAGTTATTCATATATCCAATTGGTTTACTAATTTATATATCTAAATGATTATATTCTAAAGATCCTTATACTTCAAAGGATTGTATGGAAAGTGAGTAGAGTGGGAAATTAACAACACCTCATGTGTTAGTATTTATTATGAATGTATAAGGAAATAACACATCATGGAAAAAAATTAAAAGGTAAAGTATAAAAAAAAGTATAATAATGAAAATTATCATAATAAATCTATAAATGATACCAACTTGAGTTCAGATGAGGACTACATCAATAGTTATGAAAATAGTGGTAGTGATAACCCATAAGAAAATGATTTTCTCTACTTTTTGGAATCACACATTGAGGCTCCCAATATTTAAATTTAATCATATTATGATTATCATGATGAATATAATATACTAATTGATGAGTCTGAAGAGTATTATTCCATATTATAATATTCTACAAATTAAATTATGTATAACTAAAAACATCTTAAAAATAAACACGCACTGCGATGAGCAGGGTGTACTCAAAGTTGATACATTTGTTAATATTAGGTATCCCTTAATGTATGGACTCGAATGTTTAGAATAAATATTTGTGTTGGGTATTAGATCAAGCATGTTCCTTTATACCTTATAGATGTGTTAAAATTTTCAATATAGGTCTTGGAATAGGCCTTGGTAGTTATCTCAGGCTCAACTGTTTAATTTTTATAAAATGTTGTTGTAGGTGTTACAAGATTTAATTTTCCATTATTAATTGTTTTAGATTTTTTTTATAAGGGATGAAAATGATTTCTTAATGTTTTGGAAGTTTTAGGACTTGTAGATGATTTTCATAAATTTATCAAAATAAATGAATACAAAATCATTGTATATTGACTATTCCTAGTGAAAATTTCATGATAACCAAGACTTTTATATGTAATACATTCCTAATAAGAATATTATGAGTATGACATTACTAGTATGTCTTTATTGAGTAGTTCTTTGGGAGTGTCTCTCATTATAGGTGGATTATAGGGTCATTTGGGTTGTGTACACACAAGGAATGACCCACAAGGTGGTTTATTCCAATCATTGTTGGTGGAGTCCCCAATAGATTATGCAGTATTGGGGAACTATTGAGCATATGTTTGGATGATTTAAAAACTATATAACTCCATTATTTATGGTGGATTAGATCACTAGATAGGGTCATTAGGTCCACTGTTTATATTGGGTATTATGGGATGTGATTTTTTGAAGAATGAGTATCATAGTGCCATGGTATTTTCTATGTTTTTCGGGTTTTACCCAAAGGTACATCTATGTCAGAGTCACATCCACCTATTTGTATCCAGACAGGGGTTTGATTTCTTAGATAACCACATAATATTTATGCTACCAAAATTTTACAATATTTAATCCTAAGTTATTCTATACTTAATCTATACTTAATCATTACTAATAATAATTATTATTTGAAACTATATATAACTAATTAAACTACTTAATAAACCAAATATTTAGAACTAACTAAACTGCATAAAATATAAAATATTTAAAACTAAAATGAATTCAATTAAATAAATAAAAAATGTTAAGTAGCATAAAAAATACATCTAAATGATCCTTCACAAAATACAGGGCCTTATTTTGGACCACTAGCTCCACCACACGCGAAAATGAGTTCTTTTAGAGAGAGAAATAGTGGAATGAAGAGAGATAGGGGAAATGGAAGTGAGGGGAAGGGGGAGGGTGTCCATTTATAGGGCGTTTAAGGAAAGGCAGCATCTGCAGTTCCTCCTTTCACCTCACACAAGTAAAAAAGGTACCCCCCCCCCATACTACCTTTTTCATGTCATCAATTTGGGACAAACATGAGGGGGAGGGGGGAGGCAGCAATGTTGCTGCCGCCTTGGGGAATAATCTGAAATGCAGCATCGGTGATTCCACCTTTGCTACACATTTTTTTTTTAAAAAAATAAACCTATGCATTTTAAAAAAATCATAAAACACATTAAAAAAACATTGTAATGATAGGATGAGGGGTGGTGGTAGTAAGAGGGGAGGGGACAGTAATAATGTCATGGTAGATTGTTGGTGGGGGGATCAATTTTTTTTGTAGATTAATTAGGATGGTAGCATAGGGGAAGAATGGTAGCAAGTGGTGATAGTTGTTTCTTTCTTGAAAAAATATAATTTGTATAAGTTAAATACAAAATATACTATAAATTAAAAAAAATATTTAAAAATAAATAAATAAGTAATAAAATAGTTTAATGAACGCACGAAAATAATAAAAAACAATCAAAATTTATTGTTTTAAAATAAAATTGAAATTAAAATAAAAAAATGTAATAATGAAATTAAATAAATAAGTAGTATTATTTTGAAATACAAAAAATGAAATAAATAAATTAATGTCACTAAAAAATGAAAATAAAAATGATGGTTAAAAGTAAATTATTTGTTGAACTTTAAATTAATGAAACTACTAAAACAACCAATAAAAATTTCTATTTTAACATTATAATTCATAGTTTCAATAATTAACCACCAAATTAGCAATAGTTGTACATTATTCACGTAAAAAGATTATTTTCCATTAAAAAGTTATTATATTACAATAATTAATGTTTCGAAATAGGATAGAAAAAGAATCACATTAAATTCATTTATACTTAATCAATTTTAATCCTGAGAAATTCAATGCATTTTATTTATTTAAAAAGGATATGAAAATGAAAGGTAAAAAAATCATGCCTAAGTTCTAAATCACTCCAAAATAAAAGGAAATCCAAAATCCCTCCATTTCATAAAATATTCAATCCTCTTATGTAAAGTACATTCACTATTTTATTTCCATTTCAAATTTGGTTTCTTGTTTTAGGAGTGATATAGATTAGAAAAAAGATGAATTAAAACCTTAACAAGTGACACTTATGATTAGAACTCTCTCCTGATTTCTTAAAATCAAAGGTTCATTAATTTCACTTCATTGATACTATTTAAATGATTTTCATATTAGTCAGTTTTACCCTACTTCATTTTGGTTTAAAATTACACACACGTTAATGAGGTCATTTTTTAAAAACTCCCTTTTATTTGTTTTTTTCATAACCAAAGGTTTGTTTATAGCACTGTGAAAATCACTTATTGGGTTTGGGTTTTATTTATTTACACAACACACCCCTTTCTCATATCTTAAAGACTCATCATATGGTCAAAATTTATCATTTTACAACAAATTAAAAAGGCTTATATCTCGTTCATTTGAGTGGGATCACTAATGTTTTTGTACAAAAAGGATGAGTAACCCAATTTTGAGTCCAAATTGCTACTTTCCTTAGGTTAAAATAATAATTCCACAAATATTCATCTTATATGACCCCCTTTATCAATTCCTAAATAGAATCTCCATAAGAATAGTTGACAAAAACACTCAGCAATAACACTATTCTTACAATTTATAAATTACTAAAACCCCACATTTTTTAATGCAGTTATCACGTTGGCGAGAAACAATGATTTTTTTATTTATAAAAACCCTTATTTGATGCATGAAAGGGAGGAAATTTGAAAACAATTTAGTGTTTTTGATGGGTTTCAATGAAACATATATAATCTCATTAAAGTCCCCTCAACTACACATAAAACTAAAAAATATCCCCATTATAGAATATGAATGTGGGAGACACAACTCTGTAGTTTGTGTCATAAATATTAGATTATAAACATTGAAACAAATTTGTTTTAATTAGTGATAGGGACGCTCAAAACATTTTTTCATACAATTATCATAAAAAACAAATCATGTACAAATGATCCCTACTGGCCACTACATGAATATCAATACGTAAAAATAAATTTATTTTTTTACATACATCCTGGCAAGTTCATTAATGATTTTCAATAGAGTAGAAAATAAAGCATGAAATTGTAATGTAATAGTTTAGAGAAGTAAATTGAAAAATTAGTAGTAAACCACAAAACCTTAGTAATAAATTTAACAAAATCAATTCAATGAAATAGAAGCAACATGAAATTGATTATGAAGAATTAAAATAGTGACTCTCTAGATTTGTAGGAACATAACTCATTAATGCATAGAAAATGTATCCTCCCCTGATGTAATCACTGAATTGTCACTCTGGCTAAAAATATGAAGCTCCTATAAAATTAAAAGATAACAATGATCTTCTATATTCTAAATCATAGAAATAAGACTACCAAAGAGAAAGAAAATTGGAATTTAATGAATTTATCAAGTCTAATGTTGGCTCCTTTGGTCTTGAAATTCAAAATGAATCTACCACATGTAATAAAATATCACAACCAATTGCTCCCACTTCTCATGGTTAAGAGTCGTGTTGCACAACTTCTCTTGGTAACTCCATATATCACACACCATTTTAACCTCATGGTTAGTTAACACCAACAAATTCAATCAAATAGAAATATAACATGAGAAATATCATGCATAAGAAATTTAATCAATTTGTGGTTCAAACACTCAAGGTGACATAAAACCGATCAAGGGGAATTTATTTAAATAAAAAAGTAAGAAAATAGAAAAACTAAAAAATCAAGGGCTTCCTCCCAGGTAGCATTGGTTTTATAGTCCCTATATAGACTCTATCTCTTAATGTGTTTTGACCATGTTCATTTAGTTGGTAAGATTCATCATTAATTTGTAATCGATTATTTTCTATTGAAAAATGAACAATATCACACAAGACCACATGAAACTAAGCAGGTTGAAGAATTCCACTTATAAACTAATAAGAAACAAGGTTAATTCTCCTTAGATTAAAAGATTCAAATCCATATTAACCTTCAATGAATCCTCAAAAGGAAAAAACAAATCATCACATTCATCAGAATTATCATACTTGTTAATTTTCCCACCTGCACTCTTCCCCACACATGTTTCATGTCATGGTTCAAAAAAAGAAGCAGTAGTAAAAATAGGTATCTCACTATCATCAAAATAATTAATCTTAGAGGTAACTTCCATGGGTGAGGAAGGGGACTTTCCCTAAATATATTCTAAGAAATTCTCAAAATTCATGGTTAAAAATCTCATCATCCAAGTGGTGTAAAGAAGCAGGGGCACACCAGTTGTCTACTTTTGAAAAAATTTCTAGAAGCTATTCTAAATCACTTTGAATATATCCATAAAACTCGTCATAAACCCCAATTTGATAAGGGATAATTTTAGACTCATCCTTAGTTTGAGAACGTTTATTTACAACATAATAAGTACCATTGGTAGACTTTATCCCCTCGTTTTGGTAGAAATAGGATGTAGAATTAGGGTTGGATACATGTGGGTTGAATTTTTTTAATAAATTGAGAACCATTATCAATAAGAAAACATATTTTGGGATGGAATATTTCATGGTCTTCAAAAAAGTACTTCCTAATTTGGTTCTGAATTCTCCCCCACCTATCAAAATCATGTGTGGGATTAGATTCACCAAAATTTGCATCAAAATGTCCATTGACATATTCACTGATAAAATAATCTAAGGGATGATGATTTTCCCTCCTAACATCAGCTCCAAAAACCTCATATACGACATAAATCAACTTAAAACTATCCAAAAGATGGGACTTTATGTAAACATGAAATTTATCTTGGCCCTCACCAACCATAAGGGTGATCTTACCCATCAATACGTCAATTACAACCCCAGTTGTTGCTACGAATGGTCATCCTAGAATGATCAGAACTATGTTATAACAATCCATATAGATAATAACAAAGTGTTTGGGAAAATATAGTTTCCATACATCAACTAAAAAATCATCCACCATCCTAAAAGGATAAGAAAGTGAATTTTCAGCTAGTTATAGTGGCAGAGAAGTCATTTTCAACTCCATATGGCCCCAATTTTTTAAAAGGGGGTAAGGAATAAGGTTAATGTTGGCTATAAAATTTCACAATCACTTAATCTCCTCACACAACCAATTCTACATGAAATGGAAAAAATTATAGGGTATTTCTGTTTCAAGGAATATTTTTTAATCTATGGAACTACACTCCTTATTCATTTCTGTTGTTGATCCCTCACCTAAATACATTTTTTTTCTCTAAGAAACAATTACAAAATTTCATATAAGAAGGGATTCTATTTAAAGCTTCAACAAACTAGATGCTAAAATTGAAACTCCAAAACATTTTAATGAATTTTATGTAATTGGTATCATTGATATTTTTTTATAATATGGTATTTTTTAAATATTCAATGAATTACCTATTTACATTGGAGCTCCATAAGATTTAAAGGAATTCGAGCTAGTCATGTTCATTATTCTTTTCTATCCTTTGTGGAAAATTGATGGGAGTGTAATGATTTTTCAACATAGTTTATTCATTCACCTTATTGTCAAACCTCACCCTCTTCCTTCACTCCATGAATAACTCCAACTTCATTTTAATTTGTTGAATTTATTTTTCATGTGAATTTTGATTATTTTTCCAGATTCTTCATATCTCCCCAAATTTCCATATTTGATATTTTCAAGATTTTCATTTCCCATTTCATATTTAACATTAGTTTCTTCATCACTAAACTATTCCTTAAATAATTATTGAATTTTTAGACCTGACCTGGTTCTTACTGCTATTACATTTTCTCTTGGGTTTGACTTAGTTGTGTTTGAGAAGCTTTCCTTAATCTCTTTCCCTTAAATATCTAACCATCTGACCTATTTTAAGTTCTAAAATATGTATCAAAGTGTTTATTCTATTTTCTAAAGAACCAATCCCATACAGTACCTATTACAACATACCTTTAATTTACCCTTGAGAGTTCAAAGACTCATCCACATATTAATTATAGAAAAAAATTGTGATGTGTTTGGTAATTTTGGGCAGGTGGATATTTTATCACTCCTTGATATCTCTATGACATGTTTGTATAATTTTTGTAACTGTAATTTTATTAATTTGAGAAAGGGTTATTTACATATTTGATTTTGGCCCTGTAATTGAAAAACTAGGCACTCTCCTTGGAATGGACATTTTGCTCAAGGTTAGGAAAACATTTATGAGAATGACCATACAACCCACAATGATAACACTTCTCCCTATTTGTTTTCTTATTTACAATAGAATCTTGAGTATTTATTTCATTCGAATTAATGGTTCTTTCCTAGTGAACTTTTTTGGGACTTTTGTGCCAAATTATCAAAAAATAACTTGAGTTTGTTAGCATTCAAATCAGTTAAGTCACCCCAACAAGATTGATCAACTATGTTTTAATTGTAAGGGGTTATGGCATTGTAAAATGTGTCCATGAGAAGGTGGGGATCTAATTGATGATTGAGACTTTTCCTAAGAATTATTTTAACGCTGTATCATTCCTTGTGAAAAAACTCTCCCTCATTCGAGAAAAACCTTGTGATCTTATTCCTCGCTTTTATGGTGGTGTTCCTAGTGGGAATTTGAAGATAAATCCATTGAATATCTCATTCCAATAATAAAATATTTCATCATATTGGTTCTGGAACAAATTCATTGACCTCCCCTTAAGATATAATAGGAACACCCTCAACCTTAACTTCTCCTCACTCAGATCATGCAAAGGAAATTCTTGGATAACACAATAAAAGACTCTAATAAATTCTAAAGAATCCTCTGTTGGGAGACCATTGCATGATAGAAGCTAAAAGACATGAGATTTTATAATATTATAGGTCATAGACCTATGAGACAATCTTACGCAAGATTTATTACTTTAAATTGTTAGTATTTGAAACTCTCTAAGTCTAGGTCTCTCAGGGGTAGGAATAATGGGTTTTGAGACATTCATGTTTGTTGACCTCACCTATTTTGATAATCCCAATTATGATTTCACATACTTTGATACTCCCAATTATTGTTTATCTATATTCTAATTCGCTCAATCTATGATATTATATTATCAAGATGATAATAATATTAAAATGATCCTTGAAATATGTTAATAAATGTTTATCTTTGTTTATATAAGTTCTGAAGTAATACTAAACCGATCAGATATGTTTTGCATAGAACAGATAAGTGTTAGTCACTGATCTGCATATAGCTACTGATACAGAGATACCGGTACTTAGTCTACCGATAGACTTAGTCTACCAATAGACAGAGTCAGCGATAAGCTAAAGTCACCGATACGCAGAGCTACCAATATGTACAAGTCCACCGGTAAGCATAGAACAAGATACCGATACAAAGATCAATAGAACAAGTTTTCTGATAGTACAGAATGGAGCTACTGATGTGCATAAGTCTACCGATACACATAATCACTGGAACTAACCAAGAGCGACCGATACAAAGTAGAGCTACCGACAGACCAGAGCTACTGATAGACAGAGTCACCGAGAGAACAAGGTCACAGATGCAGATAGCTACCGATAGAACAAGTATACCGAGCTACCGATAAAGTAAGTCTACCGATAGAAGGAGCTACCGATATAGACATAGCTACTGATACATAGAGTAAGAGCTACCGATATCAAGAGTTACTGATACCAAGAGCTACCGATGCAAAGAGCTACCGATACAAGTTCAAAGAGCTACCGATGGAAGGGCACTACTACACAAAATCCACCGTACACGTCTACCAACAGAAGGCTACTAATGATTGACCAACCAGTCAAACTCTATACTCTCAATACTATTTGTTTATTAAGATAACGGTTAAATTTGATGTTTTTAATGTAGTTAATGTTATTTAATGATATTTGTTTGCATGTCAGGGAACCGTACCTAGTACCCATGCAAAAAGTAATCATTCCTTTTTTCCGAAGGTGAGATCTATAAAAGGGAAGATAAAGACCTAGCTGAAATAAGTGAGTATGTGTGTGAACAACAAGAAGCAAACACGTGGTGTGCATACAGTGAGAATCAAGGAACTAAGAAGGCACATGAAGGGTGAAAAAGAAAAAGCCTCAACAGCATTCAAAAGTTGTGCATTCACACAAGGCTACATCCATACTCCAAGAACACTGGACATACACGAAGCTACTCATTTAGAGTAGAACACAAGCTGCATCTTGAGTGTAGAACTACAACAAACACTTCATGCACTCAGGCTGATAAGCTGAACCAAGGAAGAAAACGATACTCTTTTTTTCAGACAAAAACCAGAGAAGGACTCAGAAGCTTTTCTGACAAATCAAACGAGTCCAGAGATGCACTGCCATTCACTAAAGCTTTTCTAAACTCATTCATACTTACTTTAGTGATTCTTTCTTTACATTTAGAGCAGTGTGTGTACCCTGCTTATTTTACACACACAATGTCTCCTAAGCTAAGCTGGAGGATTCTAAAATCCTCATTCAAACTTTATAACTCCCTTGTATCCCACTGTGGATAGTGGTAGAGGTCGAGTAAGACCTAGACAGTTGTGAGTTGTTGTTTGTTTTCCCACGTAGAACTGTGGTAGAGGTCTTTGTACCTGGACAGTGTGTTCACTGTTTACCCCGATCCAGGGTGTGGATCAATTTATATAAATTGTTTGAGAGGACCAAGTCTCGGTTTGAGACTGAACCTCTTGGTTATATGTGCTGTGCATTTTAGTTTAAGTCGTTAGTATACTATATATATATTTCATATTCCGTTGCTAACTACTTTGAAATATAATTTGTTTTAAATTTACTTTGATAGTTAAATTAGCAAGTGTTTATACTTATTGTAAACCAGTAAGTTAGTTTCAAAAGTCAATTTAATCTTCAGATTAAATTAACTGAGACCTAATCAATCTTTGAGAAACTAATTAAACATGTACACTCTGTATAAATTCACTACAATTTAACTTTATTTTTAAATAGGGGGATTTTAGAAGAAATATTTTTAACAGAAATTTTAATTGGAACTCAATTCACCCCCCCCTCTTGAGTGTCCACTTCGACCAACATTTGGTATCATAGGTTGTTTTTATTAATACAAGTGTTCAAAATATTCTGTTTGTCAACTGTGATTTTAGTTGCATGTTTAAAGATCTTAAATTTCTGTTAGTTCTAAATTTTATCTCTTTAAAATTATTTTCTAAAATCTAGCTATGGACAATAGACTAGAAGGTGCTGCTACTAACCAGCCACCTTTCTTAAATGGTACCAACTATGCCCAGTGGAAACTTAATATGAAAATTAATTTGGAAAGTATGGGTTTTGATATCTGGACTGCTATAGAATCTCAATATAAAATTCCAAAAACTGATAGAACAACTTGGGATGAACCTACAAAGACTGCTTACAATAATAATTGTAAAGCTATAAATACCCTGTATTGTGCTTTAGGAGATGAAGAGTTTAATAGAATATCTGCTTTTTATGAAATTTGGGATACTTTGGGTGTTTCTCATGAAGTAACAACCAATGTTAAAGAAATGAGATTAAATACATATACTATTAAATATGATAATTTTAAAATGAAGACTGATGAACCTATTTTTGACATGTATCTCAGGCTCAATGAGATTTTCAACACTATGAGCTCTCTTGGAAAGGTTGTTCCAGCAAATGAACAAATCATGAGAATCTTAAGATGTCTACTAGAGAGATGGAGAGGCACTTCTGTTTCAATCAGAGAATCATGTGACATTGGAGCTCTACCTGTTAAAGAGATTATTGGTAAATTAATGATGTATGAGGAAGAACTTAAGGTAAATAAGGAAGAAGATAATGAACCCAAGAGAAAGTTTGTAGCTTTCAAGTCCACTGCTTCTAAGAGCAAAGACAAGGAAAAAATACATGTACCTACTGAAAGTTCAACCAGTGAAGATTCAGATTCAGACAGTGATGAAGAAATGGCTCAAATAGCCAGGAGAATTAAGAAGTTCTATAGGAAGAAGAAATTCTTTAGAAAATCAAATTACAAAGGAAAGTATGACAACAAGGGTTGCTGAAAGAAGGATTGGAAGAAATCTGATAAGGAAGATGATATAATCTGCTATGAATGCAAAAGGAAAGGACACATCAAGGCTGACTGTCCAAAACTAAAATTCAAAAATAAATATGATTATAAGGACAAGAAGTACAAGAAAGCTATGAAAGCTACTTGGAGTGCTTCAGAAGACAGCACAAGTGAATTTGAAGTTTCTGATTCTGAGGTAACTTTAGATACTCCTGTTTTAAATTCCTATTATTCTGGAGATGATGAAGAATCTAGTTCTGATTCTGAAGATATGTTTAAGGCAGAGTTGTTTGAATATTGTAACTTGATAGAAGAAACATGTAATGAACTTAAGGACAAATATAAGTCACTTAAGAAACAGCATGCTCTTACTGCAAATGTTAAATCTGCCTTTGATATAGAAAAGGAAAAGAATGCTCAACTTTTAAAGGAAAATAATGAACTGAAAATGTCTAATGATCAACTTAGAAAGGACTTAGAAAAGTTCACAAAGGGAAAAGATACTCTTACTCAAATGTTAGGTAAGCAAGTTGCACCAAAGTACACTACTGGTTTAGGTTATCAACCTGGAAAGAGACCAAATTTATTCCTAAATATGGACAAAATTATGCTTGTTCCAGTTCGGGAAATTCGTATGCTTAAACTAGTTATTCATATGGTTATAGATCAAATAAAGTTTATCTTTCAAAATCTATTGACTCTGTAAATTATATGAGACCCATAAGACAGATTTGGGTACCTAAAGCTTCGATTGTTAACCTCTCTGGACCCAAGAAGATCTGGGTACCAAAATCATTTTCTATTTAAATCTGTTTTGTAGGAGACCTGCTTAAAGAGTTCTCACAAGAAGGTATGGTACCTGGACAGTGAATGTTCAAGACATATGTCTGGAGATTACTCATGCTTTAAAAGACTAATTAAATTTGATGGAGGCCATGTAACCTTTGGTGATAATTCTAAAGGAAAAATCATCGGCCTAGGACAGATTGGTAACAGTGATTCAGTTTTGATTTCTAAAGTTTTATTTGTTGATGGACTTAAGTATAATCTGTTAAGTATTTCTCAATTATGTGATGATCGCTTTAATGTTAAATTTGAAAATGATTCCTATAATGTTTTTAACTCTAAGAATTTTTTAATATTTTCTGCTTTAAGAAATGAAAATGTTTATTCCGTTGATCTGAATTTTTTAGCTAAGCAAAATGTTACTTGTTTAAATGCTTTTCATAAAGAGTCTTGTCTTTGGCACATAATATTAGGACACTGAAATATCTATTCACTTAGAAAATTGACTAGGAAGAACTTAGTTAGAGACCTACCCGAACTTGAATTCCCAAATGAAAAAGTTTGTAATCCCTGTCAAAAGGGAAAGCAACATAAAGTTTCTTTTAAATCAAAGAAAGAAGTTTCAACTTCTCAACCTCTCGAGTTGGTTCACATGTACTTGTTTGGACCTTCAAGAGTTTCTAGTTTAAATGAGAAGCACTATGTATATGTCCTAGTAGATGAATTTTCTATATATACTTGGGTATACTTCTTGGCTCACAAAATTGAAGCTTGTTCTTACTTTATTAAATACTCCAAGTCTGTAGAAAACGTTAGTGGACTTAAGATTAAAACCCTGAGAAGTGATCATGGCCGTGAGTTTGAAAATCAAGAGTTTGAATCTTATTTCTCACACAATGGCTATAGTCACAACTTTTCTGCTCCTAGGACACCTCAGTAGAATGGTGTAGTAGAAAAAAGGAATAGAACCCTTCAAGAAATAGCAACAACCATGCTTAATGAGTATGACCTGCCTATTTATTTTTGGGATGAAGCTGTGAATACAGCTTGTTATATTATTAATAGAGTATTAATTAGACATGTTCTCAAAAAGACCCCATATGAACTATGGAATAATAGAAAACCCAAAGTTAGTTACTTTAGAGTCTTTGGCTAAAAAGTTTTTATTCTCAATACAAAGGATAATCTAGACAAGTTCGCTTCTAAGAGTGATGAAGGAGTTTTTCTTGGTTATTCTTTAACTAGAAAAGCTTATAGAGTTTTTAATAAAAGAACCAAATGTGTGGAAGAATATGTTCACATCAAGTTTGATGAAACTGATCCACATGAGCCTAAAACCTCTCTTAAAAATCTTGAAGAAGATTTGACTATTCTAGACCTTAATAATAAAACTAAAGAACCTGCTGTAAAAATATCCAGTTCTGGACATGTTCCAGAATCTGTTTTTGTTGAACCCGAACTTAGAGATGATCCTGAAATTTCTAGCCCTACCTTTACTAGATCAACTAGGATTCTAAAGAATCATCCTTTAGATGATGTTGTTGGTAATCTTGATTGAGGGACACAGACTAGAGCTTCTCTAAGAAACCAGGTTGAACATCAAACCTTTCTTTCACAGCTAGAACCTAAAAATGTTAATGATGCTATTAGTGATGAATTTTGGGTAATGGATATGCAAGAATAGTTAAATCATTTTGAAAGAAACAAATTCTGGGAATTAGTTGACAGACCTAAGGACACTTTAACAATAGGCAGTAAATGGGTTTTCTTGAAACAAAGTGGATGAATTAAGAAATATAGTTAGAAACAAAGCTAGGCTAGTTGCACAAGGATGTAGTCAAGAGGATGGTATAGACTATGAGGAAACCTTTGCACCTATAGCTAGATTGGAATCTATTAGAATTCTACTTGCTTATACTGCTCGTCTGAATTTCAAGTTATATCAAATGGATGTCAAAAGTGATTTTCTAAATGGTTTTATTGTTGAAGATGTTTTTGTTAAACAGCCACCTGGATTTACTAATCCTCACTTTCCAAAATCTAGTTTTTAAAATTTCTAAAGCTTTATATGGTTTAAAACAAGGTCCAAGAGCTTGGTATGATAGACTTAGTAATTTTCTTATTTCAAAAAGTTTTACTAAAGGGATTTCTGATCCAACTCTTTTTATTAAAAGAATTTCTAAAGATGTTTTAATAGTTCAAATCTAAGTTGATGATATTATTTTTGGATCTTCTAAACATTCTTTATGTAATGATTTTTCAAAGAGTATGAAAAATGAATTTGAAATGAGTTTAATAGGAGAACTTAAATATTTTATTGGATTTCAAGTTTTTCAAAATGAAAATGGTATTATTTTGAATCAAAGTAAATATACAAAGGATCTTTTCATTTGGATAGTATTAAGGAAAGTGATACTCCTATGACTATAGTCTGTAAATTGGATGCAGATGAAACTGGGAAACCAGTGGATCAAAAAAATTACAGAGGTATGATTGGAAGGTTACTTTACCTTACTGCTAGTCGACCAGATATTATGTTTAGTGTGTGAATGTGTGCAAGATTTCAAGCTAACCCAAAAGAATTTCATTTACTTGCTGTTAAAAGAATTTTTAAATATCTTAAACACACTGTAAACTTAGGTTTTCTTTACCCAAAAGGAAAATCCTTTGAGTTAATGAGTTATTCAGATGCTGACTTTGCTGGTTGCAAGTTGGATAGAAAGAGCACATCTGGAACATGTCATTTATTGAGAAAATACTTAGTATCTTGGTGTAGTAAAAAGCAGAATTTTGTAGCTTTGTCCATTGCTGAAGCAGAGTATATAGCTGCTGGTAGTTGTTGTGCACAAATTCTGTGGATGAAACACACTCTCTTGGACTATGGATATGTTTTTAAGCATGTTTCTATCAACTGTGACAACACTAGTGCAATAAAAATTTCGAAGAACCCTGTATCTCACTCTAGGACCAAACACATTGATGTAAGGCACCATTTCTTGAGAGATCATTACCAAAAGGGTGATATTACTCTTGAATTTATAGGTACTGAACATCAATTAGCTGACATTTTCACCAAACCTTTGAGTTCGGATAGGCTAAGTTACATTAGACATGAGTTAGGAATGATTAATCTTGATTGGTAGATACCTCACCGATGTAGATACCTCACCGATGTAGATACCTCACCGATGTAGATACCTCACCGATGTAGATACCTCACCGATGTAGATACCTCACTGATGTAACCTCACCGATGTAACCTCACTGATGTGGATACCTCACTGACGTAACCTCACCGATGGACCTCACTGATAGGAATTCTCACCGATAAACCCTACTGATGAGTGCGATGTTTTAAACTTCTGTCTGACTCCAGAATTTGAATCGTTTTTACTTTATTTCATTTTATTTTATGATTCCTAAATGATAAAAACTATGTCCTAGCTACTTCTCAATCCACCGAGCCTCAAACCCTTACCATCAAACCTTAGCTCCCGAATCTCTTGAGAACCCTAAATCCCTCGAACCAGAGATGGAAAAAACCAAACTTCCTACCATCAGAGATGAAACTGATGAGCCGAAAGAAAAGAAGCAGAAGTCTGATCCAGAAGCAAGTGGTAGTGTAGGAAGAACTAGGTCGGGTAGGCGACCAGTGAATCCTCATTTGTAGAATAGAGTTATTGTGATTGAAAAAGAGTTGTGTGTGGAATGGTTGCTGCCTAGCAAGTCGTTAGTGCTCGAAGTGCTAGAAGATCAAAAGTGGGTAGATTTATTTTCGAACAACAATGGCCCCTACTATCCAAAGCTAGTGAAACAATTTTATGAGTTTGTAAGATTTGAGAAATCATAAGATGAGAACCGAGTGACTTCTTTTGTGAATGGAAAGGAGATGTCTTTTTCATCCGTTGAGTGGGATGAATGCTTGAAGGTTTCGCATGAAGGTGTATCTGGATATGTCTCAAAAGCTATGCCACCTACAAGTGATATATTCGATTATGAGACTGCCTTGGAGGAGCTCACCGATGATGGAAATCAAAGACAAGTAGTAGCTGCTGAAATGGATGGAGAGAACAAATTGTTGTTCAAATTTTTTCAACATGTCTTAATACCAAGGAGAGGTGACTTTGCGAATTTAAGATATCAGAATATCTATCTCCTGCATCTCTTAAGACATTGTGTAAAAGTAAATCTATGTAGATTGCTGATGATCCAAATGGAAGACATGACAAGGCCAAAATCAAAGACTAATGCCCTATTCTTTGCCAAGTTGATCTTAGTGATGATCAAAATGAAAGGGGTAGCTGAGTCTCAAGATGAGACAGTGGTAGTAAGGAACAACTTCTGTATCACAACCACAGTTTGCAAATACATGAAGATAAATTGGAACCCATGGAGAGGAGAGTGGGTTAATGATGACCAGAAGGTATATGATAAATTCAATCCTGTGAATCATCCTTCAAGACCTAAGGATGTGAGGGATCTAGGTCTAGGACCTGATGAAGAAGAACCTGAGTACAGTGATGAGACTGAAGAAGAAGAAACTTCTATGAATGATGGAAGAGATCTAGACTTACCTCCAAGTACTGCTGCTGAAATTGTATCCTCGGAAAAAGAATCCTTAGTAGAAGGAGAGACTTATGGTGATGAGGAAGACCAGCCATCCCCTGAGCATAAAGAAGAAAAGGAGAATGAATCTGAAGCCTCTGATTCTATCTGCTTAAGTCTGAGTCCATTGATTGGAAGCTCAGTTGTGCCTACTGAGGATATAGTAGGAGAAATGGAAGAAGTTTTACCTAATCCAGAGGACCCTCCTGCTGTTGCAGAGAAATAATTGATAGTAGAAGATTCTTCTGAGGAAGAAAGACCCAGTGAGAATTCCCTTGCTATACAAGAGATTGAACCCATTGAGGGGGGAGCATCAAACCAAGTTTGGAAGTGTGACAGTGGTTGTTGATATTGAGGACTGGGAAGAAGACTCAGGTTTTGTAGTTTGTGGATTAGACTATCCTGATTCTGATAATGAGGCATCCCTCAATAGACCAAAAATCATTTATGATGTTGAAAATGAGTTGTTACCTGAAGATGTGGTCAGAATGCATGACCTGAATATTTTGAAGAAAAATCTTAAGGACGGTTTTGTGGAAGAGACAAATAAGATGGAAGCTTCACTAGTGTCATTAATCCAATCAATTATGACTGACTCAGTGGCCAGCATAGCAACCGAAAGAGCACCTGTTGTGATTGCTCCTGCTGATATGATCACCAGGGCTGACCTTGAATCCTTAAAGGATGAGCTGAAAGAGTCCTTTAGTGCTTCTGTTGCTGAGTTGAAGCACTGTGTTGTTGAAGAAATGAGTAATTGGGAAAAATCTTTTGAACTCTCTCTGGGTTGTAATTTGTCAACCTTTGTGGAAGAAATAGTGGAAGAAGTTACAGACTGCCAGACTCAAGTTTCTAGACTGGAAGAAAATGTTGAAGCTCTAAAGAAATCGGTTATCTCTTTAGACTCTTACATGAGCTCAAAATCCCAAGCAGACAAGGACTTATCCTATGTCAAAAGTGTTGTGAGTCAGATGGTTTCAGTGTTTGAAGGTTTTAAAACCTCCATGAAAGATCATGTTAAAACCCAGGATTCCCAAGTCCAAAATCTGATCAGTGGGTTAACCAAAAACTTCAAGGAAACCGTATCCTTCTCTATTGGTTTTGTTGCTTCTAAACCCTCAGTAGATTTGAATCATTTTCGAGCTGTGATGAAGGAGGATCTTGGTTTAGCATCAACCAGTGGCTCTGTGGACTCATCCGACCTGAGCAAAGTCGTGTTTTCTACTAGAGATTCAGCTAGAGAAATAATGAAGATAGTCCAAGACTATATGAGAGAAGCTTTTGCCTCTCAGAAAGAAGTGAAAGATAAGGTGGACTCCTATTTCCAAAAGATTTACACCAAGCATCAACTCAACAATCACTTCAAACTTCTGTTGGAAAACCTGAAGTTACCTCCTGACAATCAAGCCTTCAGAGAGAAAGTCAGTAAATTAAGGTAATTGACTCCAGCCTTGGACAAATTCATGGAGAACAAGGATGACTTCATATCTGCTATGGAGAGAGGAAGAATAATTATGGATTTCAGAAATCTTTTATTTCATTTCCTGCATGTCAATGTTAGGCCAGTGATTGTACCTCCTGCTTTACCTGCCTCTGCCTCTGCTGCTTCTCCTGTTCAGATGACTCCAGCCCAAGCCATTTGAAGCCTTACACCTATGATCACTCAAAGAACTCCTCAGTACAGGCCAGACACAGTTTCTGTGGCTCAGCCTCCTATGATCATTTCTGGAATTCCTAAGCCTTCACCACCATCCACCCAGTCTGAATCCTCTTCTGAACCAAAGGGCAAATCTCACATTGAGGATGTGGATTGAACAAGTGACTAAGATGTTTGATAGGAATCTCTTGTATTTTGTTTTCTTACTATGTACCTTTTTGCAACATATAATACAGTTGGCTTTCATTTATTTCTATTTTTGTTCCTTTTTCTATTTCTTGTTTCCCACTTTTTGATTATCACAAAGGGGGAGAAATATTATCTAAGTATCAAAGAGGGAGAAATATTCTCACAGGGGGAGCAATATTTTCTAAGGAAGAGCTACTATGCTTTTCCCTTTTGATATCATTGCATTTAATTCTACCTCTGATACATTATGTTCTATAACATATTGTTTTCTCTGAGATAATTGAATTTAATGATATATCCTATGATACAACTACTCATTATTTTAAAACTATAATATCATAAGTTGTGATTATCAAAAAGGGAGAGATTGTTGACATCACCTATTTTGATAATCCCAATTATGCTTTCACATACTTTGATACTCCCAATTATTGTTTATCTATATTCTAATTCGCTCAATCTACGATATTCTATTATCAAGATGATAATAATATTAAAATAATATTTGAAATATGTTAATCAATGTTTATCTTTGTTTATATAAGTTCTGAAGTAATTGTAAACCGATCAGATATGTTTTGCATACAACAGATAAGTGTTAGTCACTAATCTACATATAGCTACTGATACAGAGCTACCGGTACTTAGTATACCGATAAACTTAGTCTACCAATAGACAGAGTCACCGATAAGCTAAAGTCACTGATACGCAGAGCTACCGATATGTACAAGTCCACCGGTAAGCATAGAACAAGCTACCGATACATAGATCAATAGAACAAGTTTTCTGATAGTACATAATGGAGCTACTAATGTGCATAAGTCTACCGATACACATAATCACTGGAACTAACCAAGAGTGACTGATACAAAGTAGAGCTACCGACAGACCAGAGCTACCGATAGACAGAGTCACCGATAGAACAAGGTCATAGATGCAGATAGCTACTGATAGAACAAGTCTACCAAGCTACCGATAGATTAAGTCTACCGATAGAAGGAGCTACCGATATATATAGAGCTACCGATACACAAAGTAAGAGCTACCGATATCAAGAGTTACTGATACCAAGAGCTACCGATGCAAAGAGCTACCGATACAAGTTCAAAGAGCTACTGATGGAAGAGCACTGCTACACAAAATCCACCGTACACGTCTACCAATAGAAGGCTGCTAATGATTGACCAACCAGTGAAACTCTATACTCTCAATACTATTTTTTTATTAAGCTAACAGTTACATTTGATGTTTTTAATGCATTTAATGTTATTTAATGATATCTGTTTGCATGTCAGGGAACTGTACCTAGTACCCATGCGAAAAAGTAATCATTCCTTTTTGCCGAAGTTGAGAGCTATAAAAGGGAAGATAAAGACCTAGCTGAAATAAGTGAGTATGTGTGTGAACAACAAGAAGCAAACACGGAGTGTGCATACAGCGATAATCAAGGAACTAAGAAGGCACACGAAGGGTGAAAAAGAAAAATCATCAACAGCATTCAAACGTTATGCATTCACACAAGGCTACATTCATACTCCAAGAACACTGGACATACACAAAGCTACTCATTCTAGAGGAGAACTCAAGCTGCATCTTGAGTGAAGAACTACAACAAACACTTCATGCACTCGGGCTGATAAGCTGAACCAAGGAAGAAAACGATACTCTATTTTTCAGACAAAAACCAGAGAAGGACTCAGAAGCTTTTCTGACAAATCAAACGAGTCTAGAGTTGCACTGCCTATCACTAAAGCTTTTCTAAACTCATTCATACTTACTTTAGTGATTCTTTCTTTACAATTCAAGCAGTGTGTATACCCTGCTTATTTTACACACACACTGTCTCCTGAGCTAAGCTGGAGGATTCTCAAATCCTCATTCAAACTTTATAACTCCCTTGTATCCCACTGTGGACAGTGGTAGAAGTCGAGTAAGACCTGGACAGCTGTGAGCTGTTGTTTTTTTTTTCCACGTATAACTGTGGTAGAGGTCTTTGTACCTGGATAGTGTGTTCACTGTTGTTTACCCTGATCCAGGGTGTGGATCAATTTATATAAATTGTTTGAGAGGACTAAGTCTCGGCTTGAGACTGAACCTATTTGTTATATGTGTTGTGCATTTTAGTTTAATTCATTAGTATACTATATATATATATATTTCATATTCCACTGCTAACTACTTTGAAATATAATTTGTTTTAAAGTTACTTTGATAGTTAAATTAGCAAGTGTTTATACTTATTGTAAACCAGTAAGTTAGTTTCAAAAGTCAATTTAATCTTCAGATTAAATTAACTGAGACCTAATCAATCTTTGAGAAACTAATTGAACATTTACACTCTGTACAAATTCACTACAGTTTAACTTTGTTTTTAAATAGGGGGATTTTAAGAGAAATATTTTTAACAGAAATTTTAATTGGAACTCAATTCACCCCCCTCTTGAGTGTCCACTCCGACCAACAATGTTTTTATTATTAACACTTTCTATTTATAGGTTTTCTATGTTTTCCATTTCACACATCTTTTTTCCATATAAAAAACAATACATGATGATTTCATAAATCATTGTTTCAAGATCTAACTTAGAATAACTTGTGCGAATACAAACATTAAATACCATAATCGTGTAAATTTTTATTTATGGAGACTAAAGACAAAGAACAAGGGAAGGCCTAAAAAACCCCAAGATGGAGACCTAAGGTGGCCGAAGGTAATGGAGGCCAAGGGCATCCCCTCTGACCGGGTTTACCCTATCCGGCTTCATGGAGATAACAATATGAAAACCAATGGGATCCAGACTGGGGACTTCAAGAGAAGCTAGATGGTCTGCGACTTTCTTCTCCTCACACCATGTATGATGCACGCTCATGTTGCTACTAGTCATGCCTCTGCACTTCCTGATGATGTAAAGAATAGACCAAGGGATAGAGTCAGTGCCTTCCATGGTGTTGTGAAGAATTTTGGAATCAGTTTCTACCGCTGTTAGAATGATCCCCTTTTGACGAGATAAGAGGAGCCCAGAAAACATTGCATTGGCCTCCGCCTGGCGTGAAGATCCATGACCTAGTCGAGCGGAGAACGCAATGATGACCGACCTTGAGGGGTTGAAAACCACACCTCCTCCACAGATCAGTCCCATGTTTCATGGCCTATCTGTATTGAGTTTAAGACCACTTTTGGGCGGTGACCAACATACCCAATGACCTCTATTAATCCTACTACCCGAAGGAGTGATATTAATGCGAGTGTGAATCTTTTGATGGGTGGGCGCCTCCTTCTAGCTCCCATAGGATCAGACCATATCCAGAGGTATGAACATAGTTTGGTGGATGACGCCTTGGATAGAGGTAATAATTCCTTCATCTATGGCCTTATTCCTCGCCTACATATTGACCAGCAACCAGTGTGGAGGTCCATAGTGTGTGCAATCTGTTTTGGACCTCTCTCCTTTGCTCCATGGAACAATCGATCAAGAAAATGAAGACCCACCATGCAACTATCCTGGATGCCTGTGAACTCCCCAAAATACCGCCACACTGCTCTTGCGCAATCTCCATCAAAGAATAAATGCCCAGTGCTCTCTTCTTGGTGGATCGAGAAACAATGCCACTATGAAGTGAATCAATGCCACATCGCTTGATGATCTCATCGGTGGAAATAGCCTTGTGACGCAGCCTCCAGATAAGGAAGTTAAGTTTGACAGGGATACCTTTGGACCATAGGATGTCATCCCATGGATTTCTCTGTTCCTAAGTGCCCAACGTGCACTAGAAATCTCTTGAAGAGAATGACCCCGACGGAGAAAGAGTGAAAGCACATTTGTTCGGTTCAGTGTTAAGCTCGATGAGGTTAAAGATGTCTTGTTGGTCCCTGTCCAATATCGCATTGATAAATTTCAGATGGGAACTGGTGTCTTTGAAGGTGATCGAAATGGACGGGCACCCAAGGAGGCCAAGAACAATCCCATCCCAGTTGGGATTCAAGAAAGAAATGTCCCCTTCCCTACGGCCCATCTGGAGTGGAGTTTTAGGGCAATAATGAGAGGGGAAATGACTGACCAGAACGGAGAACCCTAGATGTCGGTTGGAGCCTCAGACCCAGAGTGGGAGTTGTGCATGGTGATCCCCCAAAGCGTACGTTGATCCAGAACTTCCCATGCAATCTTTGTATGCATGAAAAGGAGGGTGTCATCAAGTCGACGTACATTGATGCCGCCCTAAAAGGATAGTCTTGCCACCCAAGCCAAGAATCCCAGCGACGTCTTCCTTCCGAACACGGGTCCCAAATGAATCCTGCCAAAATCTTATCAATCTTGTTAATGATACTTTTCAGAACTTTGGTAGATTAGAGAGCATGGATAGGGGTGGTGAGAAGCACACTGTTAACCAGCGTTATCCGACCCCCGAACGATAGATAGATGTTATTCCAGTTAAGAATCGGGTCTTTAACCATATTGATAAGGGCGTCAAAGTCGCATACCTGAAGCCTCCCTAGGGAAATGGGGGCACCCAGGTACTCCAAAGGGAAGTTTCCCCTGTGCATGTCTAGGATGATCTGAATAGCAGGTATCCTGGTGGTCGAGCCTCTGTTGGAAATATAGAAATTTCTTTTGGCCTTGTTGATGACTTGCCCGCTCCAGAGGTAATACTCTTGCAAAACCCTGTTGAGGCCTCTGATGGACCGCATGCTACCATTCGTGAAGATGAAGGTGTCATCCGCGAACATCATGTGAGAAACAGAGGGGACCCTCATTCTTCTACGATATGGCAGAACCTCACTGCTGGAAATACCCCTGTGTAAGAGTCGATTGAGGACGTCCTGCAAGAGAATGAAGATGCTCGGGGATAGAGGGTCCCCATGCCTCAGGCCATGACTGGCCTTGAAAAAACCCTTAAGCTTTCCCCATAAAAGTGACCGCCAACCAGGAGGAGCTGAAGCACCTGAAAATGATGTCAATATTCCACGAGGAGAACCCCATACTGGCCAGTACCTTATTGATGAAACCCCGCTCCACCTGGTCGTATGCTTTGTAAATATCAAGCTTGATGGCCAAATTGGATCTGTGAGACTTGAAGTTAATTTACCTAATCATCTCTTAGGCCAGGGAAATGGCCCCCTGAATCGAACGACCCTTCATGAACTTGTTCTATTCCAAGTACACCCACCAGTGGATGTGGGAAGACATCCTCACATTGATAAGACTGGCCAAGATCTTGTACGGAAAGTTACACAAACTCACCAACCTATAATGGGTTATGGAGGAAGGATTCTTGACCGAAGGGAGGAAGACGATGGTTGTGGTGTAAGAAACCCTGGGGAGATGACCCCCCCAGAAGAAGTCTCGAACAGAAACTGTGACATCTGTTTTCATGACGTCCCACGAGGCTCTATAAAATGAGCTTGGGTATCCATCGGGGCCAGGTGTGCTTTCGGGGTTGAGGCTCAGCATAGCCTCATGAATTTCCTTATCATTGGGGATGGAACTCAGCTTGGCATTGTCCTGGATTGAAAGTCTATTAGAAATCACATCAAAGATTCCCCCATCCTCCCCCGGGTATCCATTGGGCAAGCAGGGATTGGGACCAGCAAGGAGTTCATGCAAGGAGGACAAGGCCATAACCCCCACAACATCTCTGTTACCTATGAATGTACCGTCATCCATCCAAATGCTCGGATTCACCCTCTGTTTCTGCTCCTTGATACAGGCATGGAAGAAGGCAGTGTTCTTGTCTCCCTCCCTAAGCCACTCGATCCTTGACCTTTCCCTCGCCAAGAGTTCTTGTTTGAGGAGCATGTCCGCCAGGACACTTTTTTTGTTGGGTATATCTTCAAACACCATGTCATCCTAGGCGTCTTCCAGGATACTCTCCAGGAAATCCATGTCATGCATGGCAGCCATGATGTTACCTTCATGGGGAGGAGTGTCCTTTTCCCACTCATGGATCCTTAACTTGAATCTGTGCAGCTTGTTGTGAACCACCATCCACGAATGTCCCTGGGTGGGCTCATCCCTGGTGACATAAACCAAGTCATGGAATCCCGGGAGACTGTCCCAGTGGTGATGATAGCGAATGCTTGGGGTCTGATCCTGCCCTGAGGACAGAGAAATAAGAATAAGGGATAGATCGGAGAGACCTCAGACAAGGTGACTTACCTTTGTGTCGAGGAACGTGAAGATGGATTTCATGTTGGCTAGACATCGATCCAAGTGACTCCACGGGCGGTTCCTCCCACTCTAGTTATTACACCACATCAACTGGTCTCTCGAGAAGCCGAGATCAGAGAGCCATTTCCCTGCCATAAAATGGACAAAGTCCATGCTCGTATTCCTCTGAAACTGACCTCGTCCTTTCCTCTTCTCATGGGCAGCAACCACATTGAAATCCCCCCGACAATCCAAGGGTGGTTCCCCAAGTCAAAAGCGTTAAGATCACTCCATAAGGATAGTCTTTGTTGAGTTTCGCAGCTTCTATATACGAAGCATATAAAGAACGACATGTCGCAATGCCCCACCCTCGTAGTGATGAATTGATTACCGGCCTGAACTAGTTCCACGAGTAGGTTCCTGTGCCAAAAAATCCATATGAGGCAGTTAGTGGGATCACCATGAATGCACCCATGCATGTTGATCTTTCTAGAGAAATCATTGATGTTGGAGGGGCTCTGTTTGTGCTCAAGAACAGCGACGATGGAGGCCTTGTGACTTCTAATTTCATTGGAATGGAAATCCGCCTTCACCTAGGCTTCTAGTGCCCCGGGCATTCCAGATTATCACTCGAATCATTTGTCAAATAGTATTCTGGCACTCACCCTAGAATTCATGGACCTTTCAAAGTGATAGGTAGAGAGATCATGTTGGTTCCTTGACCGAGAGTGGGTACATCATCCAACACACTTGTACTGCAGCTGGATAGCGGGGGAAGAGGAATCCCTGAGTGTGGCATGAAGGGTGCCCCTTGCATTGGAAGGGGACCTAGAAATCTGCCCCTGTACCCAGGGGCTAAGGCAGGAAGGGCCTTCTTTCGGACGCAGTGGGGTGACTGGAGCAGACGAGACAGACTACCCCCAGGAGGAAGTACCCCGGGGGGAAACTAAATCCAAGGCAGGCCACCCCCTGAGGGAGACTCCCTTCGGGAAGGAGGCCAAAGTCATCGAAGCAGGATCCTCTGAGGAGCCAGCGGGTAGTAAGGGAAGGGGGGTGTCAGAGCCAGCAGACTTGGGAACCTGGCCATCCCATTCGAAAAGCCACCCCTCTAGAAGAGAAACCTGGGACATCATGGAGAGAAGCAGGGGACGGTGAAGAATGTTGGCCGGGGGAAAGGATACATCTCTAGGGATGAACGAAGACAGGTCCAAACAGGAAAGCAAGGTTCGAAAATGCGATGAGGTTAAGGCTACGTCTGGCCCTGGTACGTCAGCGGGGGAAACCACCACTGGCCTATTGGAAATGCCTGACCGTTCGACACGAAAACACAAGCGAGAATGGAAAGAAGATTGAAGGAAAAATATTTGAACACAAATGATGTTTTGTGCACCACTAATTGGGATGCTTTTCTGGAGAGGTTTTCATTTCTTAATATAGACAAAAAAAAACAAGATGTATTTACAACGTAATTAAAATCATGCGGCAACATTAATGGGGACAAACCGCGTTGACCCATCAATAGGGGGAGAAAAAAACAGTGAAATAAATTCCTTAACGAAATTAGTCAACAATCACCCCCCCTAATTTATGTCTCATTCACTGGATCTCAACGACGCCAATCTTCGTGCGCAGCTCCAGAAACCTGACACACCCAAGTGACTTCGTGAGAATGTCTGCAAGCTGCTCCTCGGTGCGAGTGTGCTCGAGAATGATTTTTCCTCCATCAATGCACTCTCGAATGAAATGGAATCGGGTGTCAATGTGATTGCTTCGGTCATGGAAGACGGGGTTCTTGCTTAAGGCAATGGTGGACTTGTTGTCCACTTTGAGCACTGGTGTACTGAGGTCTGAGTGTAGAAATTCCCCTAACAGTTGAGCCAACCAGATGCCCTGGCACGTTGCAGTTGTTGCGGCAATGTACTCTGCTTCGCATGAAGACAGCGCCACCACGTTTTGCTTCTGAGATTACCAAGTTATGGGCTTGTCTCCAAGGGATAAGAACACCCCAGTAGTGCTCTTGCGGTCGTCGACGTCACTGGCCATGTCGCTATCGCTAAATCCCAACAGGATCCACCGATCGTTTTCCTTCCTTGTGTAGCGGACACCGTAGTTGCGTGTCCCGGCAATGTAGCGCAATAGGTGTTTGACTGCGGCCATGTGATCTTCATGTGGCTCTTCCATGAACCGACTTACGTAACCTACCGCATAGGCAATGTCTGGCCGTGTATGCACTAGGTACCTGAGGCTGCCGATGGTGCTCCGATACTGAGTGACATCAACCAACGGGCCAGTGCTAGACTTGCTTAGCTTTAGGCGGGCCTCCATCGGCACTTGACAGGGGTTGCAATCTCCCATACCGCTCTTCTCCAACAATTTAGTCGCATAGGCATATTGACGTAGGGAAATTCCGTTGGGCCCTTGGTTCACTTTGATGCCAAGGTAGTAGGAGAGAAATCCCAAGTCACTCATCCGAAAAAGCTTCTTCATCTCCGTCTTGAACATGTTGATGTTGGTCACATCAGTGCCGGTGATGATCAAGTCATCTACGTACACCCCGATGATCAGATGAGAGGTGTTATTTCCACGAGTATACACAGCATGTTCAGAGTCGCTCTTGTGAAACCCAAGCGTCAGAAGGCTGGCTTCAAGCTTGGAGTTTCACGCTCTTGGTGCTTGGCGGAGGCCATAGAGTGCTTTCCGGAGTCGGAGCACCTTGTGCTCATGGTCTTTGATGATGAAGCCAGGTGGTTGCTCGACGTAAACCTCCTCTTGGAGGTCGCCATTTAGGAATGCCGATTTGACATCCATGTGATGGACCTCCCACCCTTCTTGCGCTGCCACTGCGATGAGGAGCCGCACTGATTCCATGCGTGCGACAGGGGCAAAGGCCTCCTCATAGTCGATCCCCTGTTGTTGGACGTATCCTTTTGCAATAAGCCTCACCTTGTTCTTTGCTACCGCACCGCGCTCATCGCGCTTCACCTTGAAGACCCACTTGAGCCCAATTGGACGATGGACAATGGGGAGATCGACGAGCTCCCATGTGTCATTGTCCTCGATCGTCCTCATCTCTTCAAGCATCGCATTGCGCCAACATTGGTGTTGTTCTGCTTCACCAAAGGAGGTTGGCTCATCAGCCGTAGTGAAATGTAGCTCACCAGGGCCGAGCTCACGTAATGCAAACCCAGGTGGTGTTGTGGCCCTGATGATGTTTTCAATAGTGCGAAACCGAAGTGGGGCGTCGTCGTGCTCGACGTCAAGTGCTTCCACCATGTTGGATGGTGGTGAGACGAACTCCACTGCGGCTGATGGCATGGGCATCACCTTGACCACGTCTGGTGTTGCAGCATCTGCAGAGTGTGCGCTAGTGGGTGTGAGTGACGATGCATGTTCTCTGACAGTGTCGTCGGCCTCCGTCATCCCTGGCATACATTCTGTTGTGTGTTCGACGGAGAATGGCTCCTCACTGCTCAACACATCTTGTTCATCATGAACACTCCAATTCCACTGTGCTGCCTCGTCGAAGATGACATCACGCGTTACATGCACGCGCTTGCTGACGGGGTCATACACGCGGTATGCCTTGGACCCGGACTCATACCCGACGAAGATCATCGGCGTACTCCGGTCATCCAACTTCTTCAGGTGAGGTTTCACATTCTTGACATGCGCAATACAGCCAAAAGTGCGGAAAAAATGCACCGCCGGTCATTTTCCATGCCAGGCCTCGTATGGCGTCAACCCGTCAAGGTTATGTGTCGGCGCCCGGTTGAGGATGAAGACAGCAGTGGAGACAACCTCACCCCAGAACATCCCGGGAAGGCATTTTGCCTTCAATATGCTTCGAGCCATGGCAACCACTGTCTGGTTGCGTTGTTCAACGACCCCATTCTGTTGTGGTGAATAGGGGGTCGTGAGTTGCCGTTGTATGCCATGTTTGGCACAGTATTCACCAAATTCCATTGAAGTGAACTCGCCACCGCGGTCCGTCCGGAGAACCTTCGGCTTGCGCCCTGTCTCCACCTCCACTGTGGCTTGAAAGCATTTGATTGTCGTCAGATTCTGGTCCTTGCTTCCGAGTAGATTGAGCCACATGTAGCGGCTCATGTCATCTACAGGTAGTAGAAAGTAACGGCTCCCGCTTGGCGTCGTCGGCGTGATCGGCCCGCAGAGGTCACCGTGGACAAGGTCGAGGGCTTGTTCCGCACAATGCTTCGCTTGTTCAGGGAAAGACACTCGTCGATGTTTCCCAATGAGACAGCTGTCACAGGCTTGATCGACATGATCAATTTGTGGGAGCCCTCGCACCATATCGCATTGAGCGAGCTTACGTAGGGCCTGGAAATTCAGGTGGTCGTACCTCGCATGCCAACGCCATGCCTTCTCGGAGCCCCTTACAGAAAGGCATATTGGTTGTGCAATGTCGAGTTTGAGCTTGTACATCCGTCCGGGGAAGCGCTTCACCTTGGCCGGTAGACGCCACTGTTGGTCTTGGATCCTCAGGATGTCGTCTTCGATCAGTATCTGGAAACTGTTCTCATCAAGTTGTCCAATGCTAATGATGTTTGTGGTGAGCCTCGGGATGAAGTACACCCCCGTGAGCATGCGGTGCTCACCGGTTTTGCAAGTGAGCAAGATGGTCCTGCACCCCTCAATGTTGACGACAGAGTCATCTCCAAACTTCACGGTGCCACGGATCCCAGAGTTAAACTCGGAGTAGACGGCGCGAGATCCATTCATGTGGTTTGTGGCACTGGTGTCGAGGTACCAAAAGTTGTCATCACGCGCCTCCTCCTGATCCAGTTGTGCGAAGACGTTCGTCTCGATCAGCCGTAGAGGGTTGCATTGTGGTTGTAAAGTATTGGTGGTGGCGGATTGCGGTGGTGGGGAATCAGGCACTGCGGTGCATGACCTTGCCATAAGGAGTGCGGGCTCATCGTCATCACCTTGGGTCAGAAGGGCCTGAGGCCTTTTCGGTCTGCTGCGACAATCTTTGGCCCAATGACCCATTTTGTCGCAATTGTGACATTTGTCCCTTGAGACTTCACGACCACCATCGTATCTCGAGTCATCCCTTCCATTTTCACTGTTACCACTGCCAGTCTTTTGTCGTGGTCCTCGGCGATGCCAGTTGCCGAACTTGGAGTTGTTGAAAGGTTCCTCCCTCGTCTGCCGCTCCTTCATCCGTGCAACCCATTCCTCCTCGGTAAGGAGTAGCTTCCCTCCAGTGTGTGCGGTGGGTGCCGGCTCAAAACGGTCCTCCGTCGCTTTAAGTCTCCTTGTTACCTCCTCCAAAGAGAGTGTTGAAATATCGAGAAGCGTTTCAATTGAAAGGGCAATTTGGGAGAACCTGGAGGGGACGACGCGCAAATACTTCTCAACGACCTTGTCTTGAGGCTCCGGATCGCCGAGGATCGCGAGTTTGTTGACCATCCCGGTGAGCCGCATTGCGAAGTTGTCCACCGATTCGCCGTTGTGAAAAAGAATGCCTTCGTACTCATTACGGAGCTTTTGAGCATTGGCCTTGCGAGCGCGATCAATGCCGATATGCATGGTCTTCACGGTGTCTCACGCTTCCTTGGCAGTTGCCTTGACGGCGAGTATGAAGATCATCTCCGGCGAGACAGCGCGGAGGATGGCCTCCAGCGCCATCCGATCTTCCTGGAGTTCCGCACCGCCAGTGTCGACGACATCCCAAAGACTGCGTGCTTGAAGCACGACCTTCATCATCAAGGACCAGTCGTTGTAGTTTGTCTTCGTGAGGATCGGATACGTCGTCGATCCCCCGATCTTCACCTGGAGGGAGATCCGATCCGGAATGGATAGAGATAGATCCATCTCCACAAAAATACGAGCTGAAGACACATCCACACAGCACGTCGTCTTGTCATCCGCACGGAGGAAGCCACCCAAAGAATTGCTGATCGCCTTGAGAAAGCCCCTATTCTGGAAGGGGAGAGGAAGCCCGGGAAGGTTGATCCAGACAGCCGATCGAGGGCATTCCTTACCCCTTTGAACGTCCATGGACCAATGATACAAGCTGAAATGCCAGGGACCAAGAGACCTGGGAGCCTTGCACCACGTGGACACGAAATCTTCCTCTGAGGCTAGAATGAGACAGAACGGATTCTTGTGCACTGGCGAGATCCGCACCAGAAGCAGGAGACCCCAAGAGGAGACAAAACGCTGGAAGACGGCGAGAATCACAAAGATGCCAGAATCACCTCTCGAAGAAACTGTGGATGTCAGGGACACCTCAGGGAAACAAGGCGCTAGGGGAGCCCCACTCCAGCCTCTGAGCGCATCTCTGTAGGAACCAGGCCGGAGATCCACGGGAGGGGGCGGCGGTAGAAGCGGAGCACCCGGGGCAGGGAAGGAAGCTGCCGCGGGGACCTGAACGGGGGAAAAATAGGGGGCCCAGGGCAGGGATCCAAAAGAGATCGCCGAAGGATCGGGCACGGGAGCAAGAGAGGGGAAGGCAGGGCCGAATCCGCAGCCGGGCGCCGGCAGAGGATCCGGGGGCCGAGCAGGGGGAGGCTCAATAGTCCAAAAATTCGAAAATACTGGCGGCACGTGAGGCGCGTTCTCCATTCCCCTAAAAATATTATATATTTTTCTTCAAATAGTTTATATATTTTGATTTTTTAACATTTCCAGGTTTTTGGTTTTTTATGGTTATATATACATATACATATACATACATATATATATATATTATTTAACTTGGTTTCATGTTTCATCATCGGTAATGGAATAAAAATTGGACAAATGTTGTCTAAGATACAAACAATTAATATTTAAAACATACTAACTACTAGTTTCCTGGTGTGAAAGAGTATTTATTCCTCAGGTAAGGCTTAATTATTTGTCAGTGACAAAAAAAACAACAAAAATAAATAATAGAAACATGTGAATAGTTATATGATAAAGTGGAATGTGTAAAATTGAAGTAAGTTGCGAAGGTGAAAAAAGAGTAGAGTGAAATTTCAAAAGAAATTAGGGTAATCAGAATAATTTGAAATGAATGAAAATAATATTCTCCTATCCCACTCAAATTAATATGGTTATTCAGTACAGGAGAAAAAGTGAAGGGTCACTAAGTTGACTCTTTGTTGAACTTCCATGGTTTGATGAATGTTATATATTTTTAATCTCTTTATGTTAAGCATAGAATTAATATGTTCATTATAGAGAAGATAATCATCTTAATTTTTCAATTTTTAGTTTTTTGGTTGATTTTCCAAGGTGAATAGAATCACAACTATCGCCCATCTTTTCTTGATTAGAGTGAAGTGATGTTCGTAATTGAATGAGTGGAACATCGATCTTAAAATTCACAAAAATAATAATTAATTAAAATATTATGGATGAACGAAATTCATTTCATCCTAACATTATTCCCCTAATATATATATAAACTCCTGAAAGAAAAAATAGAAATCCAAAATGTAAGAAAGAAGAGAAGCATAAATATCTTTTCTGATATTTCGTCCTTCCTCAAAATATAGCTGCAAATCCAGTTATTCTCCCAGTTCATTATTCTTGATCTTACCTATTTAGTGAATGATGTATGATGGGTCACAACTCATGATTATTGAATGTTCTATTTTTAACATGCATGTTAAAATAATTGGATCATAGACATTAACTTCCATATTCCTAAAGAGAATATATGTGGAAAGGCTGGAACTGTATATCTTCATCATCCAATGACTTGAGTGAATCACCCATAAAAAATTCCACTCCATACACATGGTCATATATCCAATACATTAACATATTGTAGAAAATATATGTACGAACAAAATTAAAACTCTTCGTGATCAACACGAACTCAGAGTAATCTCCCACTCAGTGCATAATTCCTCAAACCCTTCGAGCATCATCTAGACTCGTATAGTGTAATTGAGTGCTCCATCCTCATCTTTGATTATTTTCACAAGATGATAAAGAGGAAGTGAATGTAAATATTGGCCTCACTATTTTTAGCATACCCACCCAGGGGAAAAATAAAAACAATCAAATAGTCAAATTCGGGACCCAATTCAGGTACAATTTAGATTCAATCATGGTGTATCTTCCTTTTTTAAAATTTTAACACTATATATATGTATTACTATTTTATTTTATTAATTTATTTTATCAATTATTTTTATTTTTATTATTTTCTCCTCTATTGTGGCCTTCTCAATTGAGATTTTTCTCCTAGCAGCCTTCTACGGGGCTTCATCTTCATGGCATAGTGGCAGCGTGACCAGGTTTCATGGTGAATTGATATAGGATCCTTGGTAATCACAAGGGTGAGTCCATGGATCTTGATTTAATTGGTGGTGGATCCAACCTCACCTTTCAAGGGCTATCCTCATTCACCACCGCATAGATCTATATCGAACTAGTACGACATTAGGGCAGTGTAGATCAGATTGGATTTGCATGGAATCTTCCACAATGTGTCACTAAATATCTATGGATCAGTGGAGGGTTGGAATTGTGGGGGACACTCCCAATTAGGGAGAAATAAATGGGAGTCCATTTGGAAGGATGTTCTTTTGTGAGTAGTTGGGTGCAGTGACTCTTCCCTGAATGACAACAACGAGCAGATTTCGTGGATGAGTAGCTGATGGCGGGAGAAACGTCTTAAGTAGATGGGCTACCCAAACCAGCCCTTGGCAGCACTTGTTGTTTTTTCTCTCTAAAATGGGAATCAATCACATTTTGTGTAATTGGTGTGTTTTGATCATCTGATGAGATCCAAAGAGAGAGTGAAATAAATTGGCCCCCTTCTCTTGTGGATGTAGGGATCAAGTCAAACCACATTAAATCCTCTTGTTCTTCCATTTTTCTTCTATTTTTGTGTGATTTGTGTTGCCACACACCTCCGATGTGACCTTACAAGTGGTATCAGAGGGATCCAGAGTTAGGGAGTTTGAAACAATGGAGTGGCAGTGAGTTTTCTAGTGACTGTAAAATTGAAGTTGGTTGGAAAATTTTTCTGAGGCCAGATCCGGGAAGAGGGCGACGAGACGATTACAACGGCACAAACGATGTAAAAAACTATGGTGAAAGGAGTCCAGTAGTCTTGGTCAAAGTTCTGCTCAAATCGCTATGATTCATTACCCCATTTCCAGATAAGAAGTTACGATTCTAGCACTGAATAAATTTCTGGTGAGATTTTGGAAGCTGCTTCGGTGTGCCACATCAGAGCCATGTCATCTCCACGTCATCAGATGATCTCTGTTATTGACACTATTTTGGTATTATCTTGATCAATCAGTGTCTGATTTCGACAATCCAGATGACAATTCCATCTATTTCGACCATTTTAGATGCATTCATATAGTTATTTTTTCAAAATTCACAATCCATCAATTGGTTTCAGAGGGTGTGACATCAATGGTGGTAATCGCGTTTTGAAACATTGATGATGGATGGTGACAGTGCACTACCAAAATTTGATATCGAGAAGTTTGATGATTGTAATAATTTCAACCTATGGAAAAGCATGATGAATGATATTATAGTGTAGCGAGGCATGAGTAGACCCTTTATCAGAGAAATCCCGTTGTAACCGGTGATGATGATCGGAAAGAGATTGAGATGTGGGTCATCACCACAAATCGAATGTGTTTGGAAAATGACATAAAATACTCAGTAATAGATGAGAACTCACTGAAAGATATCTTTAGAAGTTGTAGTAATGATATATGGAGAAATTTCTCACAAACAAATCATTCTTAAAGATGAAATTCTACCAGTTGTGGATGGATAAGGGATGAAATTTGTTGGATCACACCAATGAATTTAACAAAATCCTGACACAATTATTGGGACTTGGAGTGATGGTTGGAGAGGAATACAAAGTAATTTTTCTTTTTTCATCTCTACCAAGTTCATTTGATGGAATTCTGACTGCATTTCTCATGGGGAAGGAAACAATGAAGATTGATGAGATGATGAAATTACTTCAAGATTCGAAGGCATTCTGAAGACTTGTGATGCATTCAAGTGAGAAAATCATGGTGATGCGAGATGATCAATGTGTGAGGAGCCGATATCAGAAGTCGGGAGGTAAATAATGGTGTCCAAAATCGAGGGGACATGATCCTATAAAAAACACATGTTTCTAGTGTGAGAAAATGGGTCACTAAAAAAGTGAATGTGAAGAACGCAAATGGAACATTTCTGGGGAAGAGAAAGATGAAGAGAAGGTTGAAAACATCACAAAATTGTTATTAGATGATGAAGTCTTTGTAACAACGGGAAGCTTTCACTCAGATTGGAGAATTGAATGGGGGAGGTGTAGTGTCATTACTATAAAATATATGGGTACATGAAGTGGGAATGTAGATTTTAAAAACGAAAGAATGAGCATGCTAAAAATTTAAAGGAAGATGGATGAGTTCTAGTTTCAGGGAGCTCGGTACACATATGTACGAAATAAGGTGTGTTTCATAAATTTCAGTAGGAATGAGAGTCGTTGAGACTTGGTGACGGGTCAACATGCGGGGTTCGATGGATCATGATGGTGAAATTGAAAAAACCCGATGGAGCAGTATGAAAACTGGCAGACATGAAATTCATTCTACAAATGATATGGAACTTGATATCATTCAGTAGACTCGATGTGAGAGGAGACGTGATTTCCATATCAGGTGGAGTGTTGGATGTCTCACGTGGCGATGCAGCGATACATACAGGGAAAGAGTCTCATGGGTTGTATCATTTTATGAGGACTATAGTCAGCTGAATATTGATTGAAGAAAGTGTATGTGTCACGTCATCTAAAAAGAATAAACATATTTGACTTGATGATGATGTTTTCAACACCTACAAGGATACTACAGGTCTAGCTTCTACCCCAAAATTGGTCAGAGGGGGAGATTTGTGGGGGTCACTCCCAATTAGGGAGAAATCAATTGGATTCCATTTGGTAGGTTTTCTTCTATTCGTAGCTGGATGTAGTGACTCATCCCGGAACAAAAACAATACATATTAGCCTTCGTGCACAAGAAGCTGGCGATGGGAGAAATGTCTTGGGTAGATGGAATACCCAAACCAACCATTGGCAGAGCTAGATGTTTTTTCTCTATAAAACAAGAATTAATCCCATTGTGTGTAATTGGTGTGTTGTGATCCTCTAATAGGATATGGAGAGAGAGAGAGAGAAATAAATTGGCCCTTTTCTCCCGTGGATGTAGACATCAAGCTGAACCATATTTAATCCCCTTTTTCTTCTGTTTTTTCTTCCATTTTTCTGTGATCTGTGTTGACACACACCTATGCTATGCCCTTATAGGAATTATGGTCATATTCTCTACAAATGGTTTGTGATGGTAGATCGATGCATCCTTGGTTGGATTCTTCAGTAAGGGTATGTATGATTTTCTCAAATCCTAGTGGTCACATTCTCAAGTAGATCATGTGCATGTGGCTGACATAGGCTTGGCTTCTAAAATAACTATAGTAGTAGCAGTGGTCAATGATAGAATGAGTGATGTTTGGTGATAGTTCATGGAGTTCTATTGGCGTTGCAATGGTAGATGAGAAGGGGGAAGGTAACAGTGTATGTGGATGTTGGAAATGGAAACATTAGATATGTGGGTGATAATAGTTCACGGCAGTTGGATTGGGGAGTGGTTTCATATGGGAATGGTGATAGGCATGGGGTTCTAGTAGTAGTCTAGTGGGTGTAAGTGGTGGTAGCAGTGAGGTAACATGTAATGGCCCGGACCTCTCCGGCCCATTCCTTTGTCAAAAAGAAGGTCAAGAAGTGTTCTGGAGGGTAAAATGGACTTTTTCCAGACTTTCCAGAATATTGAAACTACACGTCGTGTAGTTGAGTACACTCCATGTACTTACTTTCCGGGTACACCCCGTGTTGCAAGCCGTGTCCTTGCTGTGTGGAATAATGGGTGCACGTCGTGTGACCAGTTCTACACGTCGTGTAGTCCTTCCCCGCGTACGCGTTACCAGTCAACGGCCGTGTACCGTGTAGGAGCCGTGTCCTTGTCGTGTGCAATGAATGATTACACGCCGTGTGTCCAAACTAAACGCCGTGTAGTCCTTCCCCGCGTATGCGTTACCCCCAAACCGTGTGTTGACCAGTCAACGGCCGCAGAGCCGTGTTGAAAGCCGCGTGGAGACCGTGTGAAAGAACCGAGTACACTCCATGTACCATAAATTACACGTTGTGTACTTTTTCTTTTCACGCCTATAAAAGGAGGGGTCCCCTCCTCCTTTCAACTCACACCTCTCCTCCCCTCTCCTCTGAGCAGAGCTCTCTTAAGAGACTCGAAGGCTCTTCCTACCATAAATTCTTTGTCCGAGCTCCGATTTACGATCCGTCAGCGGCCATGGGATCATAACGACGAGGCAGAACTTCCGAGCCTAGGTACGTTGTCTTTCCTTCGGCCTTTCCTTTCCGACTTCCACCCGATGAGGTTTTTACGGGACCCACAGAGGTGAAGGACGCCGACGGACGTCTTCTAAGGTTGATCCGGGGGAGCGTTGCGATCAAGAACCTGTTGAGGTAGGGATCTCACCTTTGTCTCTCTAATTTGTGTATCATGCAGGGCAGGTATCCTTTTGTTTTATAAGAAATAGTTGAACCATTTAAATAAAGATAATAACTGGTTAAAGAATGGGGTTGGGAAGTTAGTGATTACTATTACTTTACTTTTTATATCCTATGATATTATATTTGTGAATTGAATGAGCTTCTACCTACTAAAAATCACGGTCATTGGGGGCCTTTTCTTACGCAATTAAATGTTTCCCTCTCCTTCTGTATTTTCTTATGGATGAAAGCTTGTGGAATGTGGAAATTGGATAATCACGTAAAGTTGGCTGATTAAATGAAAATCTAGAACCCTTGTGTGATCACCCCGGTTAAACAAAATGGAATAATGAACATGTGGGTGTTGTCTTGGTTACGTGGCATGTGTTGGGGGTGTTTTTGTGGGTTGTTGTGGATCGGGTGGGCAACGGGGCTACAATAAATGGTATTAAAGGGATGATGATGTGTGGTTTCGGTGCGGTTGTGGTTATGGCGGTTGGCAGTGGGGCTGCAGGGTTGGGTTTTAATGTGAATGAACTATGGGTTGTGGTTAATAAATAAAAGTGGAAGAGTTAATGAATATAGGGGTGTGGTAATGAAATGGAAATAATAATAAATGGGGTTGGTTGGTTGATAATAAGGACTTTGTTGTATTGCTTATGTTTTCCTAACTTGTTTTGTGGATGGCAGGGATGTGTTTTACGAACTATTGGTGTGGTTAGTTGTGGATAGTTGCCCAATAGTTAAGGAACTAAATAAATATATCTACTGAAATGTGAAAACCTAAAGGGGGTTGGGTTTGTTTGTTATATGCATGCTTCGTAGTAGCAGTGCCGAGGCACGTGTTCAGTTTCTCTTTTTAGAATCCATAGGTTGGGCTGTGAGGTTGTCATATATATATATATATATATGTATCTTTTTTGTTTTATCGCACCCCACCCATGTTGAGAACTTAGTGCCGAACACTCCCATTTTATGGGAGAGGGTGTTTTTCCCTTAGTTACTAGCTCCTTCCTGCTCTTTCTCCCCTAGGCTGTGATGGCTTGAGGTGACCTTACACCTAAGACTCTTTGGGTAGGTTTTGATTGGGGTGGTTTTAGCCCAAGACTCTTCGGGCGGGTTCTACTGTTTCCCAAGAATTTTCGGGATGAGGCCCAGGTGTGTGCGGGTGGGATACATGGTTGTGAGGCCCAGGTGTGTGCGGGCGGGATACGTGGTTGCGAGGCCCAGGTGTGTGCGGGTGGGGAGAGTGTGGCAGCGTAAGGACGTTCGTCATTAGGAAGAGGAGCTAACTAAAGGGAAATGGTGCGGGGTACCCAATACTCTTGTTCTTATATACTACTACTACCTGTTGTGATTGTGTTTTGGTGAGTGTGGCTGGTGAGGTTGGGTGGATAGAATTCCTTGCTAGGTTTCTTCTGTTGTTCTCACGGGACATTAGGGTGTCTCCCCACTTGTACACGAGAGCTTTAGGTTTCCCTACTAAGTATACTTGTATGCTCACCCTACGCTTACTTTCAGGTTTCCAGGAGGACTACCAGGACCGTGCGGGACCCTACTAGTCAGACAGTTGGAGTTGTTGCAGTTGTTGTTCTCTTTTTTTCTTTTGGTATTGTACTTTGAGTTTTCTTGTACTTGTACCTTGTTATAAAATTGTTTAAACATGCATGTGGGATTGGTTTGGGTTTATTTATATACACTGGTTTTTTTCCTTTTTGGTGGTTTAATTGTCCTATTTCCCGATCTTTAAAAATAAAAAAGGGTAATGCCTCCTATATTTGTGAAAACTCATACCCTTGGTGCTAGTCGCCACCCCGGGGCCTACTGGAGGCGGGACTCGGGGGTCATTATCTCCCTTTCACCATTGCCAGCTCAGGAGGGGCATCGTTGGTGGGAGGGGGTCGTGACAGAATAATATCAGAGGTGATGGTTGAGAGATAAGATGGAGTCTGGAGTTAGGCACAGTGATGATTGCATGGGATGGTAGGGAAACAATGTTAGTTAATCTTGGTGCCTGACATAGGCTAGGGAAGACCGGCTAGGATATGTAATTTTAGAGCCCCCCGTGATCCGATGCAAGGACTCTGAGCCTACCGAACGACCAAGTGAGACTACATTGATTGCAGGGTAGAGACCCTAGGGAAGGTACATGCATCATCATGATTGTGTTTTACTTGATTTGGGTGTTCTGGGAAAGAAATTGAAATAAAATGATGAAATAAAACCTTGAGTTTTTCCTTACTACTTGGGCTTAGACGATCCTTGTTTACCATACAGCTATGGCACCTGGATGTCGTCCCCGGGTGGCTCAGACGGCCGAGGCCCAGCAGATTCAGGTGGTCGATCAGTTGAGGATTGACCGAGAGGAGGAAGATAGCCAGTGGAAGAAGACTCTCTATTCTTTCCAGCGGCAGACCCTCAAGAAGTACGAGGGTAGTACTTTGGATACGAAGACAGAGGGGTGGATTGAGGAGCTAGGGATCGCTTTTACCTTGATCCGTGCTTTGAGGGAGTACTGGGCCCCCCTAGCAGTCAGTCAGCTGAGAGGTGTAGCGCGATAGTGGTGGATGCTCTACCTCGGAGAGAGGATAGAGGAAGAGGTTCCATGGACTGACTTTGGGAAGGAATTCCAAGAGGAATTCCTTTCTTCCATGATCAAGGCGGAGAAGTGGCAGGAGTTACTCTCCCTTCAGCAGGGGAGTATGTCGGTACGAGAGCTGGGGATCAAGTTCAAGGATCTCCCGTGCTTTTCTCCGGATCTCTTTCCGAATGAGGAGTCTTGGGCGAGATGTTTGGAGGAGGTGCTTCGTCCTTCGCTCCAGTATGCTGTCACCCCCTTCACCCTTCTGACGTACTTGGCGGTGCAGAAGAAGGCGGAGGTTGTAGAGAGGATGCACTCGCTGGGAGGTGAACCCCAATAGGGGATCTAGCCAAGCTCGTCGAAGGGGAAGGCAGTCAGCAGTAGGGCTCCTGCGACGGGACCTTCCAGGTTCAGGCCAGTGGGGAGCAGGCCCCAGCTGTTCCAGTTCAGATCTTCGAGTCCTCGTCCCTTTTTCATGAGCCCGGGACCAAGGTGTTTTTCTTGTGGAGGTTTTGGGCACGTTCAGAGTCGGTGCCCGACCCAAGCTCAGTACGGTGGAGGTGGGCAGGTTCAGCACCCACCTCAGCAGCACCATTTACCGGCGAAGCCCTTCCAGCAGCAGCAGGACCATGCTCCTCTGAGGGAAGACTTTGCGGGAGGAGGCCAACCTCAGGGTGCTCCTCAGGGACCTCAACCAGGGCGTGGTCGGGGAGGTGGACGACATCAGAGAGGTAGAGGAGCTGGGCGCGGACAGTTTCACGTGGCAGAGTTGGAATCTCCAGTGGGACCAGAGGTGGTACGAGGTACGATTTGTTTGTTCAGCACTCTTGTTTCTACTTTGTTCGATTCGGGAGCCTCACACTCTTTTGTTGCACCTAGTCTAGCCCATGCTTTGGGACTAGACGTAGAGAGACTTCCCGTACCACTGGTACTCAGTACACCAGTTGGAGGCCAGAACAGCGTATCTTGTGTTTGTCGGGGATGTGGGCTGACGTTGGGACCACATTGATCTAGTGGGGACCTTCTTCTGTTACAGATGCAACCATACGATGTCATCCTAGGCATCGACTGGTTGTTTTCTGTTAGTTATGTTATCAACTGCTTCTGGAGAAGAGTCGTGTTCTCCGACGTGGATGGGCAGTGCGTATCTTTTGTTGGTGAGAGGAGCTATCAGGCGGGAAGCCGGCGTGTGGAGCCTCTCCTTTCCTTGTTGGGCGGGTTAGCAGTGGTTCCAACTGATACAGAGATGATATATGTCCCAGAGGTTGTTGGGGAGTTCCTCAATGTTTTTCCTGAGGAGGTTGTAACTCTACCTCCCCGATGAGACGTTGAGTTCGGGATAGACTTACAGCCTGGTGCCCGCCCTATTTCGATGGCCCCTTATCGGATGGCACCTTCGGAGTTGCGGGAGTTACGGATTCAGATTGACGATCTTATGGAGAAGGGTTTTGTTCGACCCAGCGTGTTGCCATGGGGTGCTCCGGTTTTGTTCGTGAAGAAGGCAGATGGTGGTCTCGGGCTATGCATATACTACCGAAGGTTAAACTAGGTAACGGTCAAGAACCGTTACCCCCTCCCAAGGATAGATGATCTCTTCGACCAGCTGAGGGGAGCAGGTTGGTTTTCTAAGATTGATCTACGATCGGGATATCATCAGCTGAGGGTGAAGGAAAGTGACATCTCGAAGACAGCTTTCAGGTGCAGGTATGGGCACTTCGAGTTTATAGTGATGCCGTTTGGAGTTACGAATGCACCGGCTGTGTTCATGGGACTTATGAACTTTGTCTTTTGAGAGTTTTTGGACCGGTTCATCGTTGTGTTTATCGATGAAATCCTGATCTACTCAAGATCATAGGAGGAGCACATTGAGCATCTCAGGGCAGTCTTGGAATTCCTTTGACACCGCCAGCTTTATGGGAAATTGTCGAAGTGTAAGTTCTTGACACAAGAAGTAAACTTCCTTGGGCACGTGGTGTCTCAGCATAGAGTGTCGTTGGACCCGTCGAAGGTGGAGGCAGTTGTTTCTTGGGAAGCACCCAAGAGCGTGGCAGAAGTTCGTAGTTTCCTGGGGTTAGCAGGTTACTATCGGAGGTTCGTTTCGGAATTCTGTCGAGTTACTGCTCCTTTGACAGCTTTGACGAGGAAGAACCAGGTCTTCCTATGGAGCGAGAAGTGCCAGAAATCTTTTGATTACCTGAAGGAGAAGTTGGTTAGTGCTCCCGTACTCAGGTTTCCAGAGGAAGGGTTGTTGTATAAAGTGTTTTGTGATGCTTCTTGACTTGGTCTGGGGTGCGTGCTGATGCAGAAGAAGGGTGTGATTTTTTATGGGTATAGGCAGTTGCGCCCTCACTAGCGTAACTATGCCACCCATGACCTTGATCTTGTAGCAGTAGTGTTCACACTGAAGTTTTGGCGACATTACCTCCTTGGGGAGTGCTTTGTGGTCTTCTCAGATCACAAGAGCCTGTGTTATATCTTCTCCTAGCGTGACCTGAACTTACGGTAGCGGATATGGGTCGAGTTTCTCAAAGACTATGACTTTGAGATATCTTACACTGAAGGTAAGGGCAACTTTGTGGCTGATGCCATGAGCAGGAAGTCGCATTAGGAAGTGGTTCGGGAATCTACTGATGCTTGGAAGGCAATGGGAGAGTTGGCTGCCTTGCACTTGGATGCCAGGGCAGAAGGTGTTAGAGGCTGTTTGTTTCAGATGATAGTGCAGTCCTCCTTGTTGCAGCAGGTGGAAGAGTCTCAGTGGGGGGACTCCGAGGCGGAAGTGATGCAGGATCGTGTCGATCAGGGGAACGCTCCAGAAGGATGGTCAGAGGACAACTGACATCAGATGCTTTTCCATGGAAGGTTGTTTGTTCCGGAGGCGATACGTGAGGGAGTTCTCCGTGAGTTCCATAGCTCAGCCTTGGTGGTACATCCAGGAGTTTCAAAAATGTACCAAGGCTTGAGGGATCAGTTTTGGTGTCCCGGGGTGAAACGGGTAGTGGCGGAGTTTGTGGCTAAATGACTAGTGTGTCAGCAAGTGAAGGTTGAACACTGTGTTCCCAGTGGTTTGTTGCATCCTTTAGATGTACCTGAGTGGAAGTGGGATGACATCTCGATGGACTTCATCACAGGACTACCCAGAGCTTAGGGTGGTTATGATGCTATCTGGGTGGTGGTGGATCGACTGACGAAATCGGCTCACTTCTTAGCAATCAATGAGTCGGGCCCAATGAGTACCTTAGCACAGAGGTACGTAGAAGAGGTGGTGCGCTTGCATGGAGTTCTGAGGACTATCGTCTCAGATCAGGATACTCGGTTTACCTCACGAGTCTGGAGGGGGTTACAACATGATTTTGGCACCCAGCTACGCCTTAGCACTGCTTTCCACCCCCATAGCGATGGGCAGACGGAGCGGACTATCCAGACGTTGGAGGACATTCTGCGAGCATGCGTTCTGGATTTCAGAGGATCATGGGTACGACACTTGACTTTAGTAGAGTTTGCCTACAAAAAAATCTTCCACTCTACTATTGGCATGGCACCGTTTGAGGATTTGTATGGAAGGCCATGTCGTTCACCCATTTACTGGGAAGAGGTTGGTGAGATAGGTTCTCTTGGGCCAGAGGTAGTGCAGAGCACCACATAGAAAGTCCAGATTGTATGTGAAAGGATGAAAGCGGCTCAGGACCGACAGAAGTCTTATGCTGATTCTCGGAGGAGGCCCTTGCAGTTCGAGGTGGGGGATCATGTGTTCTTGAAGGTTTCCCCTCGATGGGGGCAGCGGAGGTTTGGGAAGGGGAGCAAGCTCTCACCCAGGTTCATCGGACCTTTTGAGGTGTTGAGGCGAGTCGGCGAGGTGGCATATCAGCTGGCCCTGCCACCTCAGTTGGAGAGGGTTCATGATGTCTTCCACGTCTCCCAGATTCGTCGGTACTTACACGACGACTCCCACGTTATTGACTGGGGAGATTTAGATATGGGAGATGACGTGACCTTCAAGGAACGACCAGTCAGAATCGAAGATCGTAAAGAGAAGGTGCTCCGTGGATGAACCATTCCCTTGGTTCGTGTGTTGTGGAGGCATGGAAGCCTAGAGGAGAGCACTTGGGAGCGGGAGACCCAGATGCACGCTCAGTACCCGGAGTTGTTTTGACTTGTGTTTTTCCCTTGTTCTTCTGAGCTTGTGTTGATGTTGTAATCTGTACCTTTGATATATGGAATGCTTGGCTTGTCAGTTGTGAGACCTTTTGTTTCTTTGTTCCCTGGTAATGTGTAACATGTCTGGATGTGTGGGAAAGGGAAAAACCTGATCCTTAATCGAGACGCATTAACGCGGATGCGATTGAACCCATGCGGGCGAGTCAATGCTGCCTAAAGCGGATAATATCTCGACATAGGTGAAGGAATTTCCCAAACCCACGTGTTTGAGCAGTGTGTTGGTTGTGTGGTGCTGGGGTTAGTGTGAGTTGAAAATTCCTAATGTATGAAAGTGGGAAGACCCAATTCTTAATCGAGACGCATTAATGAGGATGCGATTAAACCCGTGTAGGCGAGTCAGTGCCGCCTAAAACAGATAATATCTCAACATAGGAGAAGGAATTCCTAACACATATAATTAGGGTTGTTGGTTGGGTTCCTGTTATAACGAGAACCCTAAGAGGTATCTTTTTGGGTTCCTATGGGTTGGTTTTTGAATTCTTGGGGACGAGAATGTTTTAAGAGGTATCTGATGTAATGGCCCAGACCTCTCTGGCCCATTCCTTTGTCAAAAAGAAGGTCAAGAAGTGTTCTGGAGGGTAAAATGGAATTTGTCCAGACTTTCCAGAATTTTGAAACTACACGCCGTGTAGTTGAGTACACGCCATGTACTTACTTTTCGGGTACACCCCATGTTGCAAGCTGTGTCCTTGCTGTGTGGAATAATGGGTGCACGCCGTGTGACCAATTCTACATGCCATGTAGTCCTTCCCCGCGTACGCGTTACTAGTCAACGGTCGTGTACCGTGTAGGAGTCGTGTCCTTTCCGTGTGCAATGAATGAGTACATGTCGTGTGTCCAAACTACATGCCATGTAGTCCTTCCCCACGTATGCGTTACCCTCAAACCGTGTGTTGACCAGTCAACGGCCGCAGAGCCGTGTTGGAAGCCGCGTGGAGACCGTGTGAAAGAACCGAGTACACGCCGTGTACCATAAAGTACACACCGTGTACTTTTTCTTTTCATGCCTATAAAAGGAGGGGTCCCCTCCTCCTTTCAACTCACACCTCTCCTCCCCTCTCCTCTGAGCAGAGCTCTCTCAAGAGACTCGAAGGCTCTTCCTACCATAACTTCTTCGTCCGAGCTCCGATTTACAATCCATCAGCGGCCACAGGATCGTAACAATGAGGCAGAACTTCCGAAACTGGGTCCGTTGTCTTTCCTTCGGCCTTTCCTTTCCGACTTCCACCCGAGGAGGTTTTTCCGGGACCCGACAGAGGTGACGGATGCCAACAGATGTCTTTTAAGGTTGATCCGCGGGAGCATTGCGATCAAGAACCTGTTGAGGTATGGATCTCACCTTTGTCTCTCTAATTTGTGTATCATGCGGGGTGGGTATCCTTTTTTTTCATGAGAAACAATTGAACCATTTAAATAAAGATAATAACTGGTTAAAGAATGGGGTTGGGAAGTTAGTGATTGCTGTTACTTTACTTTTTATATCCTGTGATATTATATTTGTGAATTGAATGAGATTATACCTACTGAAAATCACGGTTGTTAGGGGCCTTTTATTACGCAATTAAATGTTGCCCTCTCCTTCTGTATTTTCTTATGGATGGAAGCTTGTGGAATGTGGAAATTGGATAATCACATAAAGTTGGCTGATTAAATGAAAATATGGAACCCTTGTGTGATCACCCCGGTTAAACAAAATGGAATAATGAACATGTGGGTGTTGTCTTGGTTACGTGGCATGTGTTGGGGGTGTTTTTGTGGGTTTTTGTGGATCGGGTGGGCTGCGGAGCTGCAATAAATGGTATTAAAGGGATGATGATGTGTGGTTTCGGTGTGGTTGTGGTTATGGAGGTTGACAGTGGGGCTGCAGGGTTGGGTTTTAATGTGAAAGAACTATGGGTTGTGGTTAATAAATAAATGTGGAAGAGTTAATGAATGGAGGGGTGTGGTAATGAAACAGAAATAATAATCAATGTGGTTGGTTGGTTGATAAGAAGGACTTTGTTGTGCTGTTTATGTTTTACTAACTTGTTCTGTGGATGGAAGGGATGTGTTTTATGAACGATTGGTGTGGTTAGTTGTGGATAGTTTCCCAGTAGTTAAAGAACTAAATAACTATTTCTACTGAAATGTGAAAACCTAAAGGGGGTTGGGTTTGTTTGTGATATGCATGCTTAGTAGTAGCAGTGCCGAGACACGTGTTCAGTTTCTCTTTTTAGAAGCCATAGGTTGGGCTGTGAGGTTGGTATATATATATATATCTGTATCTTTTGTGTTTTATTGCACCCCACCCATGTTGAGCACTTAGTGCCGAACACTCCCATTTTATGGGAGAGGGTGTTTTTACCTTAGTTAATAGCTCCTTACTACTCCTTCTCCCCTAGGCTATGATGGCTTGAGGCGACCTTACACCTAAGACTCTTCAGGTAGGTTTCGATTGGGGTGGTTTTATCCCAAGACTCTTCGGGCAGGTTCTACTGTTTCCCAAGAATCTTCAGGATGAGGCCCAGGTGTGTGCGGGCGGGATACGTGGTTGTGAGGCCCAGGTGTTAGCGGATGGGATACGTGGTTGTGAGGCCCAGGTGTGTGCGGGCGGGATACGTGGTTGTGAGGCCCAGGTGTGTGCGGGCGGGATACGTAGTTGTGAGGCCCAGGTGTGTGCGGGTGGGGAGAGTGTGGCAGCGTCAGGATGTTCGTCGTTAGGAAGAGCAACTAACTAAAGGGAAATGGTGCGGGGTACCCAATACTCTTGTTCTTATATACTACTACTACCTGTTGTGATTCTATTTTGGTGAGTATGGATGGTGAGGTTGGGTGGATAGAATTACTTGCTAGGTTTCTTCTGTTGTTCTCATGGGACATTAGGATGTCTCCCCACTTGTACACGAGAGATTTAGGTTTCCCTACTGAGTATAATTGTATGCTCACCCTACGTTTACTTTCAGGTTTCCAAGAGGACTATCAGGGTCGTGTGGGACCCTACTAATCGGATAGTTGGAGTTGTTGCAGTTGCTGTTCTCTTGTTTTCTTTTGGTATTGTACTTTGAGTTTTCTTGTACTTATACCTTGTTATAAAATTGTTTAAACATGCATGTGGGCTTGGTTTGGGTTTATTTATATACACTGGTTCTTTTCCTTTTTGGTGGTTGAATTTTCCTATTTCATGATCTTTAAAAATAAAAAAGGGTAATGCCTCCCATATTTGTGAAAACTCATACCCATGGTGCTAGTCGTCACCCCGGGGCCTACTGGAGGCAGGACTCAGGGGTCATTATCTCCCTTTCATCATTTCCAGCTCAGGAGGGGCATATTTGGTGGGAGGGGGTCATGACATAACAGTATGGTGGGGGTGGCTGTAGCAGGAGAGAATGGGGCAGTAACAGTGTCACACAAGACTATTGTGGGGGGATTAGTGTCTGGTGGTAGATGAATTGGGACATGGCACATGGGTTGAATGGTAGCATGTGTTGATGATAATTTCTCACCTAGTAAATTAATAAACAAGATAAATTAAATATAGAATACACAATAAATAAAATAAAAAATTATCTACATGCAAACTAAATAAGAAATAATTCATTTAAAAAACACTTAAATGTAATAAAAACATAAAAAATCTATTATTTTAAAATATAATTGGAATTAAAATAAACAAAAAAAATAATGGCATTAAATAATTATATATATTTTCTCTTAATACACAAAAATGAAATAATTAAGTAAATTTTAGTAATACAATAAAAATAAATAATGAAAGTTAAAACAAAAATATATATTTAACATGAAATTGACCAAATGACTAAAATAAAAAATGAAATTAATTTTTTAACATTATAATGGAGTTTTATTTATAATTAAACTCAAAATTAATAATATTTGTACATTATTCAAGTAAAAAAATTATTTTGACAATAAAAAATATTATAATAAATTATTTGGAAAATAATAGAGAAAAAGGTCACATCACATGGATTTAGGAATCGAGTCATTCTATTTACTAAAGCGGTCATTAAGATATTTGATTTTTTGGGTCATTTTTTAGGCTGAGGAACGTTCAATTATATAGTTTTTGGTATGTTTTGATTCAACAACCTTGTTCCTTTCTCGAGAAACATCCTTTTGAATAAATTTTATAGACTTCTGTTTAATGTGATTTCCTTAGAATTATTACTAATTCTTCCCAAAATGTGGGTTTTCAATTATAAATTAAATATCATGGTGTGTGTGATAACTTGAAATTAACTAATTTTTACTGTTTGGGTAAAATTGGTAAATTTAATTACTTAACTATGTTGGATTTTTGAAACCATTTGTCATGTTTTCAAAAATACAATGGGTTATGAATAAGAAATTAACAAAACAATCAACTTTATGAAAGGATTAATGGATTTTTAAAAGGAAGCTAAGAATGTTCGATAATGATATGTGTAAACCTATATTATTTTCATTACTTTTTTATGGTGGGTAGGTTTTTTTGAATATTTATTGTTTAAAGTGATTCAGGATCATAGCCTAAACTCTTTATGAGTGAGTAGTGATAGTGTGTCTACTCTTTTTGAGAGGTGCCTCATATCATTAATGGGATTTATATATTTTATTATTAGAGTATAATAAGATGTTACAATTTAAATTCTTAGGTTATAGTTGGAAAATTCATGGTTAGTGTTATTACATGAGCCAAGTAATCCTTAGTGTTATGTGGTGGATGACTGAGTAATCCAGTCCCCCTTAGGTTGGAGAGTATTTCCCCTCACTAGTGTTGGACTTGTTAAGAAGGTTTAAGACCTAGTTGTTTTATTTCATTAGGAATCATATATTGATCAATAGGGGAATGAGATGATTTATTATGTATTTTCATGATTGAAGTTGTCATTCCTTAGTCAAATATTGCTTAATTATTATCATTGACTCTCTTTGAGAGGTATCTTTCCTAAGGAATTGTTTGAAATATGATGTTCCATGTTATCAGTACCTAAATACTATTCAGATTTGTTTTTATTTGTTTTATAAAAATATTTCTAAGAAGTTTCATGTGAGGAAATGGTTCAGACCTTTACACCTATCTTATTATAGGTTTTTTATTCTATAGGATGATCATTGTTTGAGATTTATATGGTATAATGACTCAGAACCTTTTGACCTATTAATTTTTGTTTGTAGTGGTTTAGAGAATTTATAGAGGAGGGAGTTGGGTTCTGGTTATCTTTAGTTCCACCACACCATGGATATGGGTGTGGTGTTGGCTGTTTGGAATATTGTGTTTGGTTATTATCTACAATGAAATGGTAAGATAGTTTTTCATAGGTTGTGTAAAGTCCATGTTGGATTTACTTATCTACATACATGTAGATCAAATATTTTTTAAAGGTAATCTTTAATGTATTTTATGTGTAGGGGTATCTTGTTTGGGGGTAAATCTTTCTCCATGTGTAGGTATCCATTATCACATGTAGGTAGTCTAAATGCTCACATGTGGGTGATTGGAATCAGCTGTTTGGTAACAGGGAAATAAATGTTGAGTAAAATGGTTTATAAAGATATTTTTTAGAGTTTTTTCTTTATATGTTCTTTCTATTGGAATTGTAATGTGTGAAATTTTAAGGGATTCTATTTTTGTGGTGGTGGAATTTGGAGAGTCCAACTATATAAAATAGAAACATTGGAACTCCTAGGGATGTTGGGCCTGGTGATGTATAGAGTTAATCAAAGGTATAGTGAATGAGAAGGCTATGGAAATGGTGATTTAGATTTCACCAATCCAAAGGACTTGGAATGTTGCGTCAAAATGACTAAAAATTTGTACCTAAACTGTGGTGTGAGACATGGTGGTGGTCAAAATTTTTAAATAGTCTTTTGAATGAGTGAAATATTTGTGAAATAAAATTCATTAAATAAGATCTCATTTCCCTATTGGGAACCACAATATAAAGGGAGATCAATATTCCATAGTGGAGGCTAATCATAATTCATTAGTAAATAAAGGTTCTGGATATCCTTGATTTGATTTTATATCTCTTCCATCAAAACCTACCCATACCCTCACCCTCTCACCATCAACCTACAACATCTTTTGAGAATCATAACTCCTTAGATAATTGGGCTAAATTCTCCTAAATCTTAGTAATGTATTCAATACATTCCCTATGTTATTTTATACAAATCATTAGACTATCATGCCTTTATTCTCACTAGGTAATTAGCATTAATCAGCACTAAAGAAAAATTAACTAGAATAATGAAGAATAAAAGTGATGTGTTGTGCATGTATTTTTCATATATATTTTGTTGTATCATTTCATATGTTGTTGCCAATATATATTTATCAAGAATAAAATTATCCACATGATTAGAGAAAATATTAATGTAAAATGGTTTTGTAAATTTATATGAATTAAGTTGAACATATATTCTGATACTAGTATGGTTTTAAAATCTTTTTTAAAAATGAATAACTATTGATATGTGTGTTATTTATTTTACATGAGAACTTTATATAGTATTAATTAATTTGTCCTTAAAATCATATTTTACTATTGTATATATTGATATTATTTCATTGAGAAATCAAATAATAATAATATAGGATGAATAAAAGGTTTAATATATTATGTTCCTTGAGAAGAATGTTTGTTTATTACTTCTTGGAATTAATATGTGTGAAAGACTATCTTTGTGTTTTATTTGAGGGTTGAAATAATTTTACATAACTTAATAATAATTAATGATAATAATTTAATTGGTTCTTCATATAATATATACATGAATGATGTTTATTATGTCCATTGTATTATATATTATGGGAAATATGTTTGTGGTTCATTGCGGTGTGTTTATGGATATATATTGTATTGGTAGTGTTGCAGTTGGTATGTGTGGAATGTGTGATGGAAAATGAATTTTAAAATATGTTGGAACTTTTTAGTGATTCGAGATTTCATGGAATGTATTGGAATTAATAAAGATGAAAATAGAGTCATTACTAGAATAATATATTTGGGGATATTAAATAGACCCGGTAAAGTATCATGGACAAAAATAAATGGACATAGGTTGTAATTTAAATATAGATGCATGAAATAAATGAATAATTAAAATAATTGTGGGTTATGGTTAGACTATTTTGTTAAAAAAACATGGGAATTAAATAGCATAATGAACCTAATATTGGTTGGTTAATGGTAAATCAATAATTTGTATAATGAGTGGGTAAAAGGGGAACTGTGGTGGGTTATTGTAGAATTCTTGGTGTAGTTCTTGGAAGGTTTGTGTTATATATGAAAATAATGGTTTTATATGGATAATTATAATGAAATAGTCAAATATATTAATTTTTTAATGTTTTTTGTGTGCACCCCTTGTATTGGATCTATGTGTGACTATCTATTTATGTATTTTCTTATTACCTTGAAATGAACTCAACCTGACTTGAGTAATTTATAATGGAACGAAATGTTTTTCCTCGAGGTGTTATCCCCAATATCCATGTTAGTAAGGGTGGATGTATAACTCACCCTCTCCCATACTCTTCCATCAGTAATAGATCATTCAAAGTGTAGGAGTGTCATGTGTTATAAATGATTATGGCCCATTCAGTGGAAATTCCTAGTGGTGATGTTATATAGTTAGGTTCAAGAAAGGTATGCTAATGTAATGAGGTTTATTTACTTCATGTTCATGATACCTTACTACTATAGTCTAGGTTATATAGATATTTACATCTTCCAATATAGGATGTTGGACCTTACTGTATGTTATGGGCGGTTGGGTTATCGTTCGATCCACATTGGATTTAGAATGGATTGAAACATATGAAATTTCACATGGGGGGTGAGAGATTAGTAGAAATATGGGGAAGTGGTTTTTGGGTCATCATTTATTATAAACTTATGATATTATATTCTTAAATTATGTGATATAATTTTTGAGTGAGTATTGGTAAGGTTGGGATTGGATAGTTTCCTTTTTTAGGTGTATATTTGTTCTTCTCTTTACACAAAAAAGAATTAGTGTACTTTTCTCACATTCTCATGAGAGGTATTAAATAGAATCCTATTAATTAAACCTATTATTATCATAAATATATATATTCCAAGCCACTGTTATGGTTTTAATGATCAATGTGGACCATAATAGCTTAGAACTAGAGTCGTTATTGGAGTTTCTTCTTGGGAGTTTTTTTCAAATTTGATTTTTGATATTTATTTTGCACTAAAATAAATGTAATGTGAGTTTATATTTTGATGGATATTGGTTTATTTTATATGATTTGGTTTATATTATTGGTTCTTATTCTATCTATGTTCTTTAACTTATACTTTTAGTTTAATGCCTCCCATTTTGTATTTTATACCCTTTGTGCAATTCAATTACCTGGGGACTATGAGAGACAATATTTGGTGTTCACTCCTTCCATTCATTTCTAGCATGAGAGGGGTGATAGTGGAGGGGGTTTATGAACCATATTATAAAAATAAAACCCATTTCCAAAAAATATTTTATTTATCCTAGTTAATTATTGAACCTAAAATGGTACTACTTTTATAGAGTATTTTTTAATTGTTTTGATTATTTCACTTACCTCCCTAAAAAATAAGATATTTTAAATAACTTAAATCAAATTAGTGGGAGAAATAAATCTCCATGAAACATTAATAGGTTGAATAATCAATTTCTCAACTCAATTCAAAATGATTCTACAAATATAGACCTTGGTAGTGTAAAAAATAAGAGATGACAAAGGACCACCCTACCTCTCTCCCCTGGATTAAGATAAAAAACCTTCTACAGTGACATTAATTAGAATTTGGATCCTTATATGTTTAAAAAAAATCCATGACGCTCTGAATGTAAGTAACATGGAATCCAAAATTGTTCAACATAGGAAAACAAACCCCACCTGATAGTATTAAAATATTTCACCATGTCTAGTTTTAAATAAACATTCTTTATGGTATATTTCATAAGCTAGTTAACACTCTCAGAGGATACTATGAGATAGTTTTGGACATTACTCCCATGAATGTAACACAATTGATTATCATATCAATTTTTTTCAATAATATGAGTGATTAAAAGATCCAAATAATTTCCTATGATATTATATGCATAATTATACATATCAACCTGCCTAAATCTTGAAATTTAATTAATATTGTTCACATTAGAAATAAGAAAATGGAACTGAGAATCCAACACAACTAAAAGACAACCCCCCAATGAATTCCTTCCATAATATTTCAAAATCCAAATGCATAATATCCCAAAAAAATGTGAAATAACATATTTGTAAATCCATCAAGAAAGGGAATGTTATATGGATTATGGGAAAACATAACAACTTGGTTTTTACTATTATTTTGGATAACATTTATAACATCATTATACTACATATTTATAAATCTTGGAATGAAATCCTGTAACTCAATGCTATTATCTATGTTTTATTCATTAAAAAGGACTCTAAACTAATTTATAATATAGCAGGAAATATTATCTCCTTCAAAAATAAAAACATCATCCTACCTAATATGAGTCTTTGGACCATTTACCTTTTAAACTCTTTAGAGAATATTAAAAATGGAATATTTATATCTATATCCTTTATCCATTTCATAATATATATTCCTCTCAAATTTTACTCTTTTCATATCACCAAACCATTTAATTTTTATTTTAATAGAGTCACACTATCAATGTATTTCTTATTCAAACCACTGTTACACTCAAAGACCAAAAATCTCATAAACTACTTTTTCATATCCAAAATCTCATAATAAAAAATTAAATATCTATTCATATTCCAAGCCTTAAATATTTATTTAATAACTTTAAATTTATTTTAATAGTCATAAATATCATTATTAAAGTATATGTAATGGCATGTTTCTTTAGAAACCTTCCAAAATTAATCATTATTATTCCAAAAATTACAAAACCTAAAAGTTTACTACCTTATTTCATTACTCAAGAAGAAAAAAATTAATAATGGGGTGATTTTTAGAATTTAGATTAAAACATTCACACATGAAAATTTATCCCAATATTTTAGGGAATTGAGCTTAAAAAAGAATCTATCAATCTTACAAACACGTATACTATTAAGATTTTTTCTATATCAGGTGTATTTTGTTCCCATGAGATTCATTTATATCAAATAATTACTTAAAATTTCATATTTAAATTCTTTATAAGAAACATTAATGAAATTCATACCATAAATTTTTTTCATTTCCATAATACATTGAAATTCATAGCCATCAGACATTGACCATTAATTCATAGCTTGAGAAATTCCATTTCATTACACATGGTAAACATCTATGGGTGACAATTAAAATTACATACAAGATTTTAGAACATTAATTGACCATCAAAAGATAATATAAGGTTAATAGTCCTTAAATAATATATTATTATTCTAAAGATCACCAAAATCTATAAATGTGTTTGTTATCATCATAGGAAAAAAAGATGTTTTTGTAGTACATTGTTCCTATAGTAAGATATATTAATATAGTATGTAATTACTTTATAATTAAAGAGAATGAAAAAAACTATATTTTAAAAAATGAACCTAATTATTATAGATCTAAATGAGAATTATTTCCTAGGATATTTTAGTTTTTATATGACCGACATGTTAGATAAGTTTGGGAATCAAAGAAACCTATAGATAACAATTAACATGAAAATGAGTTTGGGTACTAAACATTAATTTTTTGAGGATAACTAGTATTATGATTAGGTACTCTAATAATTCATTCTCAAGATATATGTCTAGTGAATACTCTAACTTTAAACTCTTCGTAAAAGGGGAAGGAGAGAATGTTATGTTTATAGTTAGTTTTGAATACAATATAATTTATTTCAAATAAAATGGTATTTCATATTATATCCTCATTAAAAATATAATATTTATTGATATATTATACTATAATTTACATAGTATTGAGCGTTTATATGATGATAGTTATTATATAAAATTTTAAAATGATGCCTGAAAAATATATACTTATATGCATGATCAATATTTGTTGGAACCATGCATATTGGTTTGGGAGTTTATTATAATTGTGGATGATTTTTGGATGTTGTGATAGTGTGTATTTAGAATAAAATATATAATAATGTTTTCTTGATGATATTTATCGGATTACAAGGCTTATATAATTTTATAGAAATTTTGACATTGAAAAGATATTTTTTGTGGAGGACACCACCAATAGAATTTTGAATAGCCTGTATTTTGGTGTTAGTGAAAATATAGAGTTCAAAAACCTTATGGGTGTTTTATAGACCATGGTTTAATGTAATAATTTAATTCTAAATAAATTTAAACATTATACAATGGTATATGTTTTTTTAGTTGGTAAAAAATGGAGTGTATAATTTTTTATGGAATGTTATTTTTGAAGGAATAAATTTTTCTGTAAATCTATTACTCATGGCCTGAGTTTTAGTTATAAAAAAATATATGGTTAAAAACAATCATAGAATGTGTCTTTTTTAGTTGTAAAAATACTTATAATAAATAATATAACAAATATTTTGTTTACAAAATCTATTATGGTTTTCATGTCAGAAAAACTGAAATGGGTGTAGAAGAATTCCATAACATAGATGTCTATATGTATGGATAATAAACACAGTGATCTCCCATTCTCTATGTGATGAATCAATTAATTTTAATTGCTGAGTTTTATTTTATTTAAAAAGAAAATAAATTTCATCATAGAGACAATTGTTTTAGATGTCTTTTCTCTTATATGATCACTTTTTCATGATCCTCAACAATCCTTGTTATGTTCAGTCAAGAAGTAGTTATTATCTGAAATTTTAAATGTCTAAGAATATTGGGAGTTATGGGTGTATATATTGTAGATCTTTTAGTTTTTTTGAGGTATATGTAAAAAATTTCTATTTTGGGAGTAACCATGTTTGGTTGTGGGATTTTTAAAATAAATATATAATTTTATTGAATTTAATAACTATGCCATTTTATAGAGTCATGGATTATCATTCTATATTTCATTTTTAAAGTATAATTTTAAATTTATTCTTGTGAAAATTATGATGATAATTGCAGGGAAGACTATATAATTGTGGATAATAACCTTTACTAGATTTTATGAGTAGATGAGACCATGGGCCATGGATAAAAAGTTAGATTATAATTATGATTATAACCACTAACTAGTAAAGTGGTGATTATTACGCACAAAAATGCATCACTGATATTTACTCCTTGTATGTATCCTTGTGTGGGTGAACTATGTAAATTTATATGTTTATGATGTTTCCATTTATCTAGTTTTCTTCATTGCTGTCATTTTGTTTGATATATTTCAAATTTGATTTCAAACATAAGTAAATTATCCAATCAATTTTGAAATAGGGATAAAATTTTATAGATTCCTAATTCATCCACCCCCTAGGGTATATATTATGACTTTTTAAAAAAAATTGGCATCCAAGCAACAAATTTAGTCAAGGTGAATCTGTCAAAGAGTGTTGATATCATGTAAAACACTATGAATGTGAAGGGAGTGACAATTTTTTAACAAAATAATTATCATATTTAGAAGAACAAGTGATACCACATTTTTGATCTCCTAAACATCATGTTTTTTTCTATGATTCAAAGAATAAAATCAAGTAATGTTATAGTCTTTTAAATAAAAGAAAAAAATAATATATTTTTAATTATTGAAGAAAATAAATGAAATGAAATTATATATTTATAGCTTATTAAAACAAAATATAAATGAATGTGGTGAGTTATACATCAACAAAATAAATTTTGGACAAACAATATAATATTTATGTAAGTAATAAAAAAGTAAAAAAGTTAAAGTTATAGGATAACTATAATAGGTTTATGGTTTAAATATGAGTTCAAGTGAAAACATTGAGCTTATTAAACCATCTTATTAATGTTATTGGATTATTTGGGGACATATAGATGTGATGAAAAAAAATTACATCATGATGAAATTTTTGTGAAGACTACGACCTTTATATAATCCAAATGTGTATGTGTGTTTTAATTGGGAGGTCTTACAATGTCATAAATTATTTATTTTTATAGAGATTTTGTGGAATATGAAATGAAAGGGAAGATGGAATATACTTTGGGGAATTAATCAATGAAAATGAAATTTAAATTCATATAGTAGCTTGATATTAAATATTTTGGAAACAAATAAAAGGATATTAATGATGATTTTTTATCTATTGTAGCATGAATCATCAATAGGGTTATTGTACATATCAAATGAAAGATACCTTTGGCAATATTTAACTATGTAAGGTTTTTATATGTTAAAAAATATAATAAAGTTTGATAGTGAATTTAAAGGTGAATTCAGACAAAGGAAGTAAATAAATTTCCCTCATAAATAAAATATAAAATATATAAAGACAAATCAAAAAGATATTTTGAATAAAGTATTTAATGGGTAAATAAGAGTTTTTTTTAAAAAAGGTTATTCCTTTTCCAACTAAAAAAATATTAGTAAAATCCATTGAAGAAGAGACGGTTACTTAGAGAAATAAAATTTAGCCTGAAATTAAATTAAGTGGTATAAAGAAGAAGATATAGTTTTGAAGTTTATTGTGTGAATAACTAAAGTAAATAGTATAATGAGGCACAACAAGTGTTTAGGAGGTGTTGAGTGCTTAAAGGACTAATTTCATGGGTTAATGAGGTGTTTTATTCACAGTTAAATCATAAAAGTCAAGTATCATGAGTGTAAAAACTAAAATAAATATTCAAGGTGGATATATTTCTCAATCATTGAGGGTTCATCAATAACCTAAGTGTTATTCAAAAGTTGGGGATATGTGGAGAGATTAAAGAAATAACATTTTTCCTTTTATAAAATTCTAGTTCAGTTTCTACTTATGATACATTATATTATATTGTGATATAGTGGATAGTTACATGAAGGTAGAAGCACTTTAGAGTAAAAAAAGGAGGATAACAGTATATCCCATGCCTCAAAGAAGAAATCATTTTATGGGTATTATTTTTTCTGTTTAAATTTTGGTCATAATTTCAACGATTTCAGGAAATAAATAAATAAGAAATATTTTTATAGAAGAAAAATAAGTACAAATGTGAGATAATACAATAATATTACCTTAGGAAAAATATTTTCCCCATAAAAATGATTAGACTATATTTATAGGGTGTGCAGAAGATAATAACAAAAGACAATCCTATGTCTCAAAACATCTTATAATTTCATTAAAATATAATAATTTAATGATTAGGTAGAATAATATTCTTTCTAAGATGTATTTGAAGGAAATTATTAATAGTATAAGGTGTATTCTTGATTTTATGTGTTCATATTACATGATGGGAAACATGAATGTTCAAAATAATGTGAAAGTCACAGTAGATGGAATGGTTTTATTTGGAAATGATGGAGCTATAAAGATCAAGATAAGTGGTAAAACAAATTGACTAGTAATAAGTTAAAAAATAATAAAATTACTTATGTGTATAGTTTATGACACAATTATCTAAGTGTGAACCAGTAATGTGACTCAAGATTTTAAGTTTCATTCAACAAGAAATGATGATATATCAAAATATAGGATGATAGTTATCTAATCATGAGATGGAAATAAAACAAAAATTTATATAAAGTGGAAATTAATAAAACACTCCCCTTTTTACTATAAAAGAGTAGAATAATTTTTGGAATTAGAGGCTTGGTCATATCCATAAATAGTGAATAAAATATAGTTGAAAATTAAAAGGAAACTATGGATATTTCAAACCTATATATGGAAATAGAACCGGGATGTGATTCATGAATGAAGTAAATAATTGTGAAAAATTCCTATCATAAAATAAATAATCGAGTATAAAATTTTAGGGGTTTGGTCCACACTTATGTTTTTTGTCTAATTAATCAATCATAAACACATGGTGAAATTTTATTTAAATTATTTTTTAATTACTATAGAATGATAGAATGTGTTACTATTACATGGTATAAGAAATAAGTATTAGACTTCATCAGATTATTCTGAAGGAGAGGGTAGAAATAAATAGAAATAATAATGAAGAACCTTTGACTCTAATATGGAATTGAATATACTTCAATTGAAGAATAAATTTATCTAATAAAACTTGATATAAATTATGAGGTGTCTATGGTAAATAATCCTCACTTGAATGAAGTTATGTAAATAGAGAATCAAATTGTTAAAAACATGGGGAATACTTTTTAAATTTATATTGTAATCTCTCACCAATAAATGAATGAAACAATGAAAGTGGTTGTCTGCACAAAAAACCGATCAATTTTTTTTACCTATAATGGAGAGGATATCATATAAAATGTTGCATGAAAGGGAACCTTCTTTGAATAATTTTATTTATTTTAAAATTAACCGTTTCAATAAAGAAAATATAAAAGTATGGTAAATAAATATATGTGGATGATGATGGAATGTTTCTTTTCTACTCATCTCATAGTAAATCCTAGAAATATTTCAACAAAAGAATCAAACAAATTTTAAAGGAATTATGAAAATGAGATTGAAGTTAAATCTATGAATAATTTTAAACATCATATTTTTAAATAAATGTTTGATATAGGAAGATATTTAAATGTTAATTTTGAAAAAATGAAAAATTATCCAACAGATAATGATTATAATGTTGAATTTTAGAATTACAATATTGGTGGAGGTAGATAATCTAATATTTTAAAAGATGAGGAGAATTGAAGTTCATATGAATAAAATTATTAGAGGACAATCTACTCCAACACAAACCAGTATGATGAGAATTATATACAACATTGTTCAATTATCATAGAATGAACCTGAAACATTTGAAGAGGTGGGTAAGGATGAATCATGGGTGCAATCCATGAATTTATATTTGGGCCGAATTTACAATAAAAAATATTGGATCTTATAGAGAAGCCAAAACATCACAATAATATTGGTACAAAATGGGTCTTCAAAAAAAGTATGAAAACATATAATTGTTGTCTAAAAAATGAAATTATAGAATATAAATGGTATTCCTAAGTAAAATAAATTGATATTGAGAAATCATTTATATTATTGGAAAGGTTTGAATCAATTGGAAATTTATTGATTAATTCAATTCGAAGAATGTTTAAAATATATCAAATTAATATTAAGATGATATTTTTTAAATGGATCACAAATGAAAAAATTAGTCATTTAACAACCAATATGATTTATTATTGGATATTATGATATTAAATTTTATAGTTCAAAAATTATTTATATGTCCTGAAGTAAGTAACACATGCTTGATTTGCATGAATGGACACATATCTAAGACAAATGAAATTAAATATAAGAAGTATTGATCAAAAACTCTATGTAAAAATCATAGTTGAAGAGTTATTCATGGTGATGATTTATATTGATGAAATCATATTTGGTGGAAGAAAGAATAATTTAGTGGAAATATTTACTAATTTAATGCATTCATAATTTTAGATGTAAATTATTAGAAAACTAACTTACATCCTTATGATTCAAGTACATCAAAATGAAGGGTGCACATTCATATCATAGTTGATGCATGTGAGAAATATGTTAAAGAAGTTTGGAATAGAATACTGGAAACTTGTTTCAACTACAATAGTCATTGACACTGTTGGGAAAAAATCCCTTAAGGTATCATTGAAGCATTTTTGAGATGATTGTGTTTGTTGACAATGCGGGACTCTATGTTGTGTTTGTTAAAAAAGCGAGTCTTAATGACTCAAACTGTTGACAAAGGGGGTTTTCCTGGAGAATGGGGAAAAGTGTTTTTGGAAAAGGGAGTTGTGCTCTTGTGTTAAGGAGGTTTCTAATTTTGTACTCCAGGAATTCTTCGAATTCAGAACATCAAAAATTTGGCAAAGGAAAAGTGGCGTGCAAGTCTAAAAGTGGCGCACAAGTATGACGCGCAAGTATAGCACGAAAGTGTGGCCCAAAAGTCATATTTCAAGATCATCATATCAAAATATGAAAAATGAATGAAAGAGGCGTTCAAGTCCTAAAGTGATGTGTAAGTATGACGCACAAGTATGGCGCACAAGTGTGGCATACAAGTCATAATTCAAGATCATCATATCAAAATATGACAAAGGAAAGAAATAGGCATGCAAGTCCTAAAGTGGTGCGCAAGTATGGAACGCAAGTGTGGCATGCAAGTGTGGCGTGCAAGTCCTCAAAATGACTATAAATAGACAGCTACTCTCCTCATTTCTTAACGAGCTCAACACTTGGAGAAAATCCGTGCTCTGATCGCGAAAGTGAAAGTGACGTGCAAGTTTAGTGTGCACAAAAGTGGGGCGCACAAGTGTGTGGGGAAAGTGTGACGCACAAGGTTACCGTGCAGGTGTACCGCGCAAGTGTTCCACGTAAGTGTACCGTGCAAGTGTACCATGCAAGTATTCCACACAAGCAGTGTGGAGTGAAAGTTTGGTGCGCTAGTGTGGCGTGAAAGTGTGGCACACAAGTTGGTTTTTCCTCATTGAGGGAAGAGGCTGTGCACTAGTTAAAGGGGTACACAAGTCACCCTAGGGTTGTGTGAAAGTTAGAAATTTCCCAGAACATCTGTGGTAAAGTGGTATTCATCAGTGGATAAAATTTGGACTTCAATAGAGCATCTACATATAGTGGAGGATGCATTCATTAGTAATAATGAAGAGACCTATAGGTCTATAAACTATTAGTGGTTATCTTCCAGAGTAGTGAGAAAATGAAGAGGAAGAAGTTGATCCTCTCCATCGGAAGTGAGCCAGAGAGAGAGACTAAGGGAGAGATCCTTGGGAAAGAAGTGAGATGACCCTAAACCTTTTAAAGGTAGTGAGACTAGGCATAGAAGTGATCTATCCCGAACCTTGTAAACATTAGTGTGCTTTAGTGGATTTGGTATAGTGTCACATAGTCGTTGTATGCTCCTTGGATGTAGCCCAGTGAGGGTGAACCAAGTAAAAATCTAGGTGTCTTCCTGCTTACTTCCCTGCATTGCATTTAAAGCATCATCATCATATAAAGAATAAAATAAGTGATCATAATAAACACATAAGTGCAAAAAAAATGACCTATGTAATAAAGAGGTCAAGATCCAGTGGGGTAGGAAGAATTTTGAAAAATAATATCCATACCCTGATTTACCCCCCTATCAGGGTATAAAGGACCCTATTGGTCCTAACAATTGGTATCAGAGGGAAGGTTCCTTTTATCAGATTTGTTTGCTGTGACTTGGTTCAGTCAATCTGTGTGGTTAAAGATTCAGTCTACTCTTTTCTTGGTGTGCCATGGAAAAGGGTAGAACATCAAAGAATAAGAAGAAGTCGGGTGGTATCCCTCAGTGCGGAAGTGTCTATAGAGATAGTGTGATTCAGTTAAAGGAATCTAGTAGTGAACCAAATGTTGATTTGGATAATGTGTACAATGAAAAATCATAATCATTCAATGATGCTTAAGGAATGAGTGAAGAACCTGATATTCCAAGTGATGTTGGAACTACTGATGATGAAGAAGCTCCAAGAAGGTGAAAAGTGGATGTTGTCCATAAAACAAAGGAAGTGGATCATAAGTTGGATGAAGAGATTAAATCTAAAGATATTTGGATCCAAGTACTGGAAACTGAGATCAAAAAGCTAAGAGGTTTGAATTAATGGCTTATTTATGTAAATACTAATCTAAGGGAGAAGAATGATTCTCAAGATGAAGAACTACGAAAGAGATCTAAAAATGTAGAAAAATCAAAAGCTGATGTCAAGGGAAATAATCTGAAATCAGATGAGATTCAAAATTTGAAATCCAGAAATGATGATCTTTATACACAGATATCTGAACTAGTTCAGAAGAATAAAATGCTACAACAAGAGAATGTATTTTGTTCTGATTATATTGAAGAAGAAAAATTGAAAGTGAAGGGGAAAAGTGACATGGTAGAAAAGCTCACACGAGAACTGGAAGATGAGTTGAGTAGTTGGGAGAATCTCAGAAAAGAACTCAATGCTCAACTTGAATAAAGAGATAAGAAGATTCAAAAATTGGTGGAAGAGATATAAAAATCCAAGAAAGAAATGGAGATATCAAAAGACAAAGGAAAACCTAAGTTTAAGGATTCACTGCACTTATTATTCAATTGTCCTTTGGAAGGTGATGATAAAATGAAAAGAAAGTATAAGATTTATGAGGAGAAATAACAAAATATTTTCTCACCTCAAAGGCCATACAGTTTAGGAAAAAATGGTATTTGATTTGATAAATCCCCTCCCATGCATGATAGAAAGAGAGCCATGAATAGTTCCATAAATGGTAAAAACCATGTAGGTGCTGGAGAAAGACCTAAAAAGACTTTTACAAGAAGTAATGATAGCATGTGCTATTTTTGTGGGATTCATGGCCATACATCAATATTCTGTTTAGAGGATCAGGAATACATATCAAGCTGTGAAAATAGAAAATGTACTAAATCTGAGAATAAGAAGAAGCGTCATGAGAAATCAGAGAGAAGAGTCTCTCAGAGGAAAAAATTCATCAGATTCTATTACTGTGGAAGGAAGGGACACACAATGAGTATGTGTCAGGAAGCTCAGGATCTCAATGTCAGAAGAGGAGCTCAAGATGCATCAATATCTCGGTTGATAAATGATGAAATGAGGTATGCCTTTAATAGAAAATGTTTTATAACTTCTGATTATGAGAATTTGGAAAGACATTGATACAAGAAGAAATCAAAGAAGGAAAAGGAACTTGAAATGATATTATTAACTCCAGTGGTGCATGATAAGAAATTATGCACTGGAAGAAAAAGTGAACAACTTTCGTGGAAAGAATGTGAACAAACCTGGAAGATCAAGGGGAGATGGTCTCCAGCGGTGAGTAAGAAGAATACACATTCAGTGGAGGACTCACCACTAGTGAAAAATATTTTGGTGACTCAAGTATCTGATAAAATAAAGATGAAAAACGAATGTTTATGGGTCTAAATAGTGGGCCTAACCCCAGTAAGTGTTTCATAACATGGGGGGGCATTCAATAACAAAATCGAATGCAAGAGACATCAAAGAAATAATTGGATGACTCAGTTTAGGTGTTGCCTATCGAGGGAAGAAATAAACACATGGAGAAGCAGAAATAATCATGCATCTCATGCTTATCTATTTCATTCTAACAAGCAGTATTAGCTGGAGGTTTTCAGGATACCAAGAAGCTACAAGAGAGTATCAAACTTGTCTCGATAAGAAGCTCATAAAAGTAGATGAAAGAAGTGAATCCACTGAACAATGAAACAGTGAGAAATTTTCTGATGAAAGTGTTGAGGAATAAAGCAACACAAGAGGAGCAGAAGTGACTAATGCTGATTCAGAAAAGAATCAGATGTGGGAGATTGTTTCAAGGCCAGCAGATAAGAACTTCATCGGGACTAAATGGTTCTTTCGCAACAAGATGAACGAAGATAGAACAGTGATTTGGAAAAAATCTCGATTGGTGTGCAAAGGATAATCCTAGATAGAGGGAATAAAAATTGATGAGACATTTTCAGCGGTTGCAAGGATGGAGACAATCAGATTATTCTTAGCCATTACAGTGCAACAGAAGTTCAAGGTGTTCTAGATGAATTTCAAATCTGCATTCTTGAATGTGATTCTGGAGGAAGAAGTGTATATCGAGCAACAAGATTGTTTTCTCATTCATGAGGATGAGAACAAGATTTGTCGGCTGAATAAGGCATTATATGGACTGAAATAAGTACCTAGAGCATGGAACATTCATTTATCAATCTAAATATTCCAAGGAGGTTATGAGAATATTTGGAATGGAAAATTCCAAGGATATGAAGACTCTGGTTGCAACCCAGATGAAATTATTTAAAGGTGGCAATGGAAAGGTAGTTAATATAACAGAATACAGGAAAATCATTGGAAGTCTATTGTACCTAACAGTGACAAGGTCTGAAATTGTTTTTTCCGCATGCCAAGCAGCGAGATATCAGAGTACCAAGGAAAGCCACATGCTTGTAGTAAAAAGAATAATTCAGATTGTCAAGGGCACAATGGATTTTGGATTGATATATAGTGACAAATCTCAGTTAGAATTACTGAGATATACTGATACAGATTGAGCCGGTTCAGCGGATGCCAGGAAATCAACGTTAGGAGGTGCATTCTATCTTGGTGTCTTGTGTGTTTCTTGGCTAAGAAAGAAGCAAGATTTCATTTCTCTGAGCACCGCATAGGCTAATCATATTGCAACCACTCAAGCATGCACACACGTATTGTGGATGAAGCAGCATCTTGAAGATATGGGAGTTGAAGTGAAGTCTCCAATCATAATCTAGTGTGATAACTCAAGTGATATATATCTTATCAAAAATCTAGTTCATCACTCAAGGACAAATCACATTGAGATCAAATATCATTTCACCAAGGAGAAGGTGAAGTAAGTGCTTGTGAAGTTGGAGTATGTGCCTATAGAGCTACAGGTTACAGATATTCTGACAAAGGCCTTACCCAAATAAGCATTTGAGAGGCATCGTCTAGCTCTGGGAGTCCAGTCGACTCCCCAAACTTGAAAAGTGTGGATGTGGGACCACACCCCCTCTCCTCGAGGTATTCCATGTTTTTCTCTAATGTGATAATTTTTGTTCTTTCCAATGTTTTAGACTACAAAGGGGTGACCTTTGGGTTCGTTGACAAAGTGGGAGATACAGTGACTCCTCAAGGTGGAGAAACAGTGGCTAAGGAAGGGAGAAAATGTTTTCGTAAAAGACATGGGGAGAAGCTGACAGGTGGAGTAGTGAGATAGGAGGAGATCAATGAGATAGGGGGAGAAAATTAAATCAGACGATGCTAGACATGATCAATCAAAGAACAGATATCACGACAGCTGAGGATCATGATAAAAGCAGAAGTGTGGTTGGTATCAGGTTGGTATGAAAATTTCAATTGGTTTCAGGTTAGTATCAACAATGGTGTCAGAAAAGAAGTGAATCATAGATGAACTTTTCATGATACTCTTGTTTCTCATGCCGAGCATTGCCCATGTGGGCTTAGAGTATGTGTTGAGTAAATTTTTGATCACTTTCTGTATCGCAAGAGGTGAATGGTGGCTGAAGATGAATAAAGCCTTAATGAGGTATCAAAGAATGGAGAATTGTTTTGAGAAGAGTTGTCAACAAACCCAAAGGGGGAGATTGTTGGGAAAAAATCCCTCAAGGTATCATTGAATCATTTTTGAAATGATTGTGTTTGTTGACAATGCATGACTCCATGTTGTGTTTGTTGACAAAGCAAGTCTCAATGACTCAAACTATTGACAAAGGGGGTTTTCCTGGAGAATGAGGAAAAGTGTTTTTGGAAAAGGGAGTTGTGATATTGTGTTAAGGAGGTTTCTAATTTTGTACACCAGGAATTCTTAGAATTCAGAACACCAAAAATTTGGAAAAGGAAAAGTGGCGCGCAAGTATGACGTGCAAGTATGGCACGCAAGTGTGGCGTGAAAGTCATATTTCAATATCATCATATCAAAATATGACAAAGGAAAGAAAGAGGCACACAAGTCCTAAAGTGGCGCGCAAGTATGACACGCAAGTATGGTGCGTAAGTGTGGCGCGCAAGTCATATTTCAAGATCATCATATCAAAATATGAAAAAGGACAGAAAGAGGCGTGCAAGTCATAAAGTGGCGTGCAAGGGTAGCGCGAAAGTGTGGAGCGCAAGTGTGGCATGAAAGTGTGGTGCACAAGTCCTAAAAATTCCTATAAATAGACGGATACTCTCCTCATTTCTTAACGAGATCAACACTTAGAGAAAATCCAAGCTCTGATCGTGCAAGTGTAAGTGATGTGAAAGTTCAGTGTGCACACAAGTGGGGTGCACAAGTGTGCGGGGCAAGTGTGACGCACAAGTGTATGGCACAAGTGTACCACACAAGTGTGCTGAGCAAGTATACCACACAAGTGTACCATGAAAATAGTGTGGATCGCAAGTTTGGCACGCTAGTGTGGTGCACAAGTTAGTTTTTCCGCAACGCGGGTAGAGGCTGTGCACTAGTTAAAGGGGTACACAAGTCACCCTAGGGTTGCGTGAAAGTTATAAATTTCCTAGAACATCTGTGGTAAAGCGGTATTCATCAGTGGATGAAATTTGGACTTCAATAGAGAATTTACATACAGTGGAGGATGCATTCATTAGTAATAATGAAGTGACCTACAGGTCTATAAACTATTAGTGGTTCCCTTCTAGAGTAGTGAGAAAAGGAAGAGGAAGAAGGTGATCCTCTCCACCGGAAGTGATCCAGAGAGAGAGAGACTAAGAGAGTGATCCTTGGGAAAGTAGTGAGCTAACCCTAAACCTTGTAAAGGCGGTGATCCTAGTCATAGAAGTGATCTATCCCGAACCTTGTAAATAGTAGTGTGCTTTAGTGGATTTGGTACAACGACACATCGCCGTTGTATGCTCCTTGGACGTAGCCCCGTGAGGGTGAACCAAGTAAAAATCTATGTGTCTGCCTGCTTACTTCCCTGCATTTCATTTAAAGCATCATCATCAGATAAAGAAAAAAATAATTGGTTATAATAAACACACAAATTCAAACAAAGTTACCCTTGTAATAAATAGGTCAAGATCTAGTGGGACAGGAATAATTTTGAAAAAGAATATCCATACCCTAATTCACCCCCCCTCTTAGGGTATAAAGGCCCCTATTGGTCCTAATAGAAACTAATCTTGGAAATAATAAGTACAATAATATTGTACACTCAACATTTTATAAAAGTATTATGGAAACATTATTATATCACATAACATCAAGGATAAATATATTTTTTGATACATTCTTAGAATCATGATTTGAAATTTATCTAAGGGAATATAATATCACTATTGTAATGATAATAATAAGGCATATTTAGGGATCATTAATTATAGATTGGTTTTTAATGTAGTTATAAATTAAAATTTTATATTATAATTATATGTTAAATGGGCTATAGGTATTATGGATAAAAAATCCACAAGTGTTCAAGAATTATTCATCAAAAGAATTCATGTGGGTTGACTGAGTAAAAGATATGAATGAATATCCTTGAGCACACTAGAGATAGAATAAATTTCATTCACAAAGGATTGATATCAATTGATGTAGTTGAAGCTAATGTTAAAAGATCTTGGAAAATTAGTGAGACAACTGATGATGATTCAATGTTACAACAAGAGTACTATTATGTAAATAACGAACTGATTAATGCATTCTCCTATAAAACAAGTCACAAATTTTTATCACCATATAAATGAAAACGTTGAGTAGGTACTTATGAAATTGATATTTTTAGAACTCAACATCCAGTGAAATATATCTTTATCAATAAACTAGCTAATCATGTCCCCAAGTTGTATCTATTTAACTTTAGAGTTTGATCATATATATTTAATTGAGTCGGATAAGTATCCCCATTTCCACATAAGTGTTTAATTTTTTAGATGGATGTTATATGAATGATAAGTCATACAAATTTGGGATTATTTCTAAATCATAAGAATTTAGAATATTTTTAGAATTTCATAAAGTAAAGTATGTCATACAATGTGAGTACTTCAAAAAATTGTATGGAATTTGATAAGGGGGAAATAATCCTTGGGGATATATAAACATGAATGGAAAAATAATAAATATATTGTATGATTAAATACTAGGGGGTTCAAAAGATTTTGGGTTTATCAACAACGATCATATTTGGTGTGGGTTTCTCCATTGGTCTATTATTTTTAACATAAAACATTTTTCATATAGGATTATAGTGATGTAAGAATAAATCGTTTCATTTTTATACATAGTGGAGTGTTTATAGACTTGAATTTTACTAAAAATCCCTTTTATTTGTAAAATCATCAATGTGGAAGAATATTAAAATAAAGGATGTTAATTATGGAATTTATTGATATTGTGGAATACTATTTTTTTTGTGATTGTGTTTTTTTAATAAAGAGATGAATCGAGTTTTATTGATTATAATGGATTAATATAGGGATTCTAGAATCATTGAGAATTTTTGATGAGGAATTGGAATATTTGGTGAAGTTGGACCTCACCATGAGTATCTTGGAATAGAATAAACAATGGGGTTCATGAAAATGGGGAAATTATTGGCCTTGTAAGAATTTTGGAGATCATGGTCTAAAGTTTGAATTTTTATCTAATATTAATTATAAATTATGTCATATTAGAAGTGGTTTTGATCAGTAAAAATGGTGTGTAAAATTTTTGATGAAGGGAATTTTATTATGGAAGTCGTTTTGGTGTGAATTTGGAGATTATGGTCCAAACCTGAGTTTTGAAAATTTATAGATGGTTCCAAAATTGTTGTATCCCATGTGATTTTGAGTTGAAAAAATCTATATGAAAAATGATAATTCAAATACATGTGTTACAAAAGTCATTTTATTCCTCTCATAATAGAAAGAAAAAATGGGCACATAAGGGGACCACACTATAGAGGTGTATACATAAAGATAATCAAAATGGGAATCTCTCATTCTTTATATTGTGGCCTATAACGAAATAGACTAGGGTTACATCCAACTTGGATCACTAAAATACCCACTATATGGATGAAAGTAAATTAACGATCCCCAAAGACTTAAAACTAGTTTATGGGCATCAGATGAGCACCTTTTGGAATGAGTTTTCCCTCAAATCAAACTAAAATGATAGTAGATCATTTACCATGGTCTGATATGGATCATCCTTATATTGAAAATCTGTCTAACATAAAAAATATATGAAATCAAAATAACCAAACATGAAAAATGGTTTATAACCAATGAAACTGATCGCACCCATTTTAATAAAAATAAAAACCATAACACATCATTATGAAGGAAAATAATACAATAAGACATCACCAAACACTACAAAGATAACTAAAATCATCTACAAGATGGTAATCTTGGCTGATACAACAATAACCAAAAATAAAACTTACTCAAAAAACATGATCCAATCCCGAATCCACCTCAATGAGACCTCAAGTTTCTTACAAACTTTAAACTAACCCAATGTTGGTTAACATCACTACCCCAGAGTTTAGTAGGATAAAACCGAGAACCTATGATATATATGTATGAGCTAAACTAGACAATAGGTCACTTCCCATTGAGACTATACAACTCATTACATAATTAAATTCATATATTCTAGATTAAAAATACCACTAGAAATTATTCTTATAAAATATTAAAACATGAAAAAAATTAAATTGGGTCCATTAGATTTTTACAAAACATTTAATTTTTTTCAAATAACGAAAACACACACTTAAAAAAATCAAAATGTTAATTAATTTTAAATCCCAAAATCCTTTTAAAAAACTACTTTAAAAACCTACAGAAGAGTATTTATATTCAAAATGTGTTTTACAAACATCATTAAAAAAATTAAAATGAAATGACCTAAATGGAATGGGTCTTGCATACACAAAGGGAACCATAATCCCAAAAATATACAATCAATATAAACAAGATAATTTTTCCACAAAAATACATTTATGGGAAAGAAACAATCATGAATAAGAATGAAATCCCCATTATAAACCACTAATAAAGAATAAAATGTGTCATGGGATCTACCCTGGGAATCAACCTTCCACTTAATATCTAACTTACCATGACCAATAGAATAGTAAGGTAAGTGAACATGAAATCCATGATCAATGCACAAGGAATAATAAATGACTCTTCCTCACATCCAACACCATCATATAGAAAATTCCCTTTTATACACCATGAATCCATGGAATAAATAATCACATTCCCTAAAAGGGGGAGAACCAAGCATCTCATAGTGATAAAAAACCAACATAAGGGAAAGTAATCACCAAGGATGAATCAAGAGGGTCACATAAGGTTTAAAAATACTTTTTATAAAGTGATAACTGGTACTTTTATATAAAACATGTCTCATAATTACAAGGATTTTATGTTTCATAAAACACCGCATTAAACAACAATTAAAAAACCTTTAAAACAACATACACTATTAAAATTTCAAATCCACACTTTAAAATATGTATTCTCTCCATTAAAATAAAAAATAAATCCAAAGTCCATCCATTTCCATCAAACACATTTTAAAGAGAAATAAATGAATTTTTTACAAGGGGAATAACAATACATTCATTTCAACAAGCATTTAAAATTCATCAAGTAACACCTTTTTAAATCATTTCAAGGTCAACTCCTCAATATAAAACAAATCTATTTTTAAAAAATATTTTTCACTCTATAAAAGCCAAAACCAGATCAAAATAGAACACACATATTAAAATTAATTTCCAGAAGCATCGTGGGGGTTTCTCAAATTCTTCTCACATTAAAAAGTTCCATTTCAAACATGATAACATCTAATTCAATAGAGGAACCATTAATTACCTTTTGAAACATCAAGTATATTATTTAGAAAAACATATTGGATATCATATATATATATATATAAATTACATAAAAATATATTTGGATATATCAAATGCACTTTTAATTAAAAAATTATTCAATTTCAAAGAAACACCTACCAGGAAGAAATAGAAACCAAATCAAAAATGGGTTTCCTTTTTCGATGACCACCTAACCATGAATATAGATTATGTCTTTAAACTATGGACAAAAAATCACTTTTATTTGGTGTCCCTATAACATGAAATCAGTTAATAGGACCTATAAAGTTCATATTAGGAACCAAAATAAAGAGAAAATAGGGGACCAAGTAACAAATATGAGAAATATGGAGGATTTATGTAGCAACATTGACCCCAAAATCATGGAGTCAGTGCCTACTATCATTACATTATCATAAGATACAAGTAAATTTCAACCCAAATAACTGAAAAATTTAGTAGTCTTGGTAAACTAGTTAAATACATGAGTCATGTATTACAAATGAATTCACAAATTACAACATTTTTTTTCTTTTCTTTTTTGAGAATAAAATTATTCTATCTAGTGTATCCATGAAATATAGTCATAGTAAACTTCATAAAATCCTAGAAAAAGGGAACAAAATAAGGGTGATCTAAAATTCTCAATATTATTTAAGTAAAATGTAAGAAATAATGAATCAATAAGAATAATCAATATGGAAAGGTAAATAACTGAGAAAACATTCCATTTAAACAACTTGATAAATTATAATAAATATAAAAAGTTAAATAACTGAGCACACATTCCATTTAAATAACTAGATAACATATAATCAACATGAAATGGTAAATTACTGAAAACCATGTCATTTAGTCAATTAATTGGGAATGAAATGAATCCATATATTTTTTCATAGTGAAAATATAATGTTTACTGATAAATGAATTTTAATGAAGAAATTACTTAATTATTGGACACCATGTTTCAAAGGTACATGAAAACTCTACCTTCAATACCTTTCTAAATAAGTTTTTAAATATAACTAATATAAACCCATATAATTTTGATAATTTATTTAATATCAGGAGACTATCGATTCATCGAAGGGATTGCATTAAATTGTCACCAACCTATGCCACACCAGTCCAAAACATTCCCCATTTACCAAATAATCAGTTTAATTCATAACCAATGTTCCTTATCAATTATCCATGTTGAGTAATGGATATGAATTTATCAATATTTCACCATATAAGGAAATAACCTTCAACATGAACACTATATTTAAAAACTTTTATATGGTTTATTCAATAATCATATCCCTGATAAATAATATGGATATTTAGGGGAAATTTAATATTCAATGATCACTCGAAAGTGAATAAATCATGGGGAAGTTGATGACTACGAAAATGGATCAAGGAAATGAATTCAAATATTATCCTTGATCAAAATTATCATAATCCATCCAAATGAAGAATAATTATGGTATCAATATGATGTATAGCCATTGGAGTAAGAATAAGGGTTATTTTTATTGATGAAAAAAATATCATTAAAAACATTCTTGAAGAAAATATCCTTTTCTTTTTTAAAAACATTTTGAAAATACCATTTAATTGAAAATAAAATTTAAAATTATTTTCTTCAAAAAGAACCTTATAAAACATAAATGTAATATTTTAATAAAATTAATTAGGTAACTATGTACATTTCGAAAAGAAACATCCATTTTCATGTTAAAAGGGTTAGAAAAGTTCCCTGTTCGGAAAGCCAGAAGAAGATTCCCTTGAAAAAAACTTGTAAGCTGAATAAATGGGTAACAATTTATTTTAATAAATACTTTTTAAATAGTTATATATATATATATATATATATATATATTATTTTTTTAGAAGACATGGTTTTGTAAGAAGACGGATTTTAGATCAAAGATTAAAATGAAGTTAGATTTTATTAATACATTTTCTTAGTAATTTTGAGTACCAAAGAGTGTAAAAATGGTAATATAACATGAAAAACAATTATGAATAACCATAGGAGAATAAAATAAAATGTTTTATTAAAAAAATATAATATAAATTCCCTTAATTTAATTTCAATACTAATCAATATCGATTATAATTAGATTGTGAAATAAACCCTTTAAAAAGATCCAAATGTTGAAGTGAAAATTAATAAATGAATAAATTATGTGTATCAACTATAAATCAACATGAAAAAAGGGTAAATACAATAATATATATTCAAAATTAATTATTCACATAATCATATAATATTAATGACAAAGAGGAAGTAATATAACCCAATGAAAAGGAATTGGGTTATGAAATTTCTTTACCACTTGGTAATGTTATGTGAAAATCCATTTACATAAAATAATTCAAATTGAAACTGAAAATTACATGAATAATTAATTAATTATTATATTAAATTTAAAATGGTCAGTATATACACTATATAAAATAAACTAGGTGCATAACATTTCAATATGCCTTCATAAAATGAAACTATGAGGGAATCCCTTACCCTACGATACCTTTTGGCCAAACACCCTTTAACATCATGTATAATGGTTTTAATCATGTTTTTAACTTATAAAATAACCATATTAATGTTTATAATTTCATATATGATCCTTTTATAACATCTTATCATCCGTTTATTAACAATCATTCATTATTTTTATTGTTTTGGGTGTTAATTGCCTTGTTTTTCGAGTATGTTTTAACTTGTTAATTTTTGTTACTCTTATGTAGATCATAATTTATCATATACAGAATTTAAAACATCAATTAAATAACATATATATTCAATATATTTGTATTTATATTATTCCATAAAATTTTGTGATACAAAATTTAATACAATGTTCAAGGAGATGGTAAGATGTACATATGCCAGAACGTTATTTAAATTTTCTTGTCTTGTAGAAAGAAATAAATTTAAATGATATATACATATAAATTATAATTTAATTTTAATTTTAATTCATTTATTTTACATGTTTTTTTAAATCCATCCTCACTACATTCCATGTAAAGCGTGAACGAATCACATCGCTTCATGGGGCGGTAGTCTGCCATGCACAATAATGACGTTATAGTATTACCAAAAAATGGAAATCATGAAGGTATGTGTTATATAATAATTATAGAAGTTTATATACATAATAAATATCATAAATATCATATATAAATAGTATTTCCATCATTATTCTCAACTATGAAAGGTGGTAATGGAAAAACGAATGACATCGGTTCGTAATGCAGTAGTACTCCGTACACACAAACGATGATTTCGTAAACCAATTGCTGGAAGTGTATGTGGGTGTAGATCATAAAAATAACATAAAAAAATATCATAATATTTATGATAATAATTTTATTATATAATAATGGTATAAGAATAATTTAAGGGGTGGGGAAAGAAATAAAACAAAGATGCATGTTGATGAACGTTACCCACTCTTTGGGTAACTCCTATTGGTTTGCACCAAATTCCCTACATTGATAGATATATAACAAAAGTAATGATTTTGAGATTATGGGTGGAATTTTTAGTGGTAACAGGGTAGGTTTTGGATGGTCCAAAAGGCTTGTGGGTTTTGAATAACTTAGGGGAGTGAGTTCCCTTTTATAGTGCAGGAGGAGTGACATTCTTTTAAATACTAAAAAGCAAACACTATTTGAAAGTATCCCTTACCCCATGTGTCTCAAATAATGAACCATATTTTATCCAATTGGGTATATGGTATAATTATCCCAAAAAAATGGGGTTTGGATAAGTGTTTTTTCATTTCCACACTTTATCTTTTAATATTAACCACTATGGAAACTCATGTTTACCTTAATCATTTTGATTAACATTAACAATTTTCAATAATATATGTGGTAAAAAAAATTAACTGATTTGAAATTATAAAATATTCTAATTCAAAACATGGAATCCATTTTTTAAATTCACCTCATATAATTGGACGAATTTAATTTAATATTTTTCTAACAAATGTGACAGTAAAGCTATTATTTAAAGTGAAAATGTTCAAAAGATTAAAATTTTTTTATGTAAAAATTCACAATGAAATTTATTTAAATGACATAAATTGTATTAATTGATATATTAATGATATATTTTTACATTAAAACCAATTAAAATATAATTTAACCTTATAAATTATTTAAATGAAAAGTCATTTTCAATCAAAATTTACTATTTTCACTTTTCATTAAAAATAAAACTTCTCAGAAAAATATAAAAAAAATCACCCTAATTTAATTTGGACATTAAATTTTAAAAAACTATGTTTTTATTAAACAAAATTTAAAAAAGGGTCAAAACAAATTTAATCCAAGTGAACCATTAAAAGTTTGAAAAGTTCCTTTAGAAAAATACATATTTTTATACATAAAATTGGATTTTTTCATATATTATGACAATCAGATATATTGGAATAATTTCAAAAGAAATATTGAATATATAATCTATATAAATTTCATTAATATCATCCACTAATAGAAATTAATTTAATTTATTAGGATAAAATTCCTTGGGCGCATAAAAATAGTATTTATAAAAACATTTTCTTTATATTCCAATGATTTTTATGTTTATTTCTAATCAATTTGAAACCAATGAATTCAACCATATATTTTAATAAGTTATCTAATACTATTAATAACATATAATTTAACATGTTATATATAATTTTACTTTATATAATACTATTAATATTATATCATTTCTCAGTTAAACTGAGTCTTCTATTTAACACAAGCTTTCAAAGAAACTCTTGTTATGTGTAACACAAGATAAACTCTGTGTTTCATGTAATAAAATCTATAGAATATTTTTATTTAAAATATTAAATACACTGTTGGGTATTGGGAGGTTATATTCATTTATATTTTAAAATTTTAGGGTGTTAAATTCTCCCCACCTTAAATAAATTGTGTCCTCCCAATTTAAACATTATCTTGATAATGAAGTGTTTGATATTTAAAAATAACATTATTGAGAAACCCACATTTTAAATGTTTTAATAAAAATCCCCTTAATTATAGATATTGGTTAGTGAAATGGTTATAAGTTACAACATCTACATAGGTTTCTATGTAGGAGAACATAGGTGTTAAGTAAAGACTTGACATTTGAGGAAAAACATAAATATTCATAGAGATTGATTGATTTTTTTGATCCCAAACAACTGAAATATCAATTTAAAGTTGAGGGACTCAAATACATAAATTTAATAGGTGTGGAAAGGTCATTGATATCATCATAAATTATGGTAATAGGATAACATTTTTTCAAGATCATTTTTATAAAGATGGGGAATTATATTTCTATCATAGAATATATGGAAACATAATTACTTAACATATTTTTATTTCATAAGAATAATGTAATAATTTGGTTATTATTCAATCAAATCCATTACTTATTCAAAGAAATAAGTATCAAAAAAGAATTTTTTTATGCCCAAATATCTAAAATTTACATTTAACGGGTTGTAAGATCCTTAAAATAGTGGAAAGTTTGTTCTTCCATCACTAACTATTTTCAGAACGAATTTGGTTGATACATTTTTATATAAAACATAAAAGTAACACTAATGATTTATCATTAATATTTATTATTCAGATTGATTAACTAAAAATAATGAAATATTAACCAGGACATCACCTAGACTTGTGGTTGGAATCAAACCTTTATTGTACTTTAGTCACGGGTTCAAGCCCCACTGTCTAGCCATATGCGACGGGTTTTCACCTGACATGTGGGATTCCTTTTTATAAACCATATTCTTATAATGTTCCCAAAAATAAGATATACATATTTGAAATAAATTTAATCATTAAATAATCTTTTTACTAATGATTTTAGTCATGTTTGACTATAATGTTCATATTAACCATAAAGGTCTTCAATACCTTTATACATATGTCTATAAAATGTAAAGGTATTATTCCTCAAATAAAATTTTCACTAAAATATATACCAGAAAGCTTAGGCCAGAGCCCTATTTATTAAAAGAAAAGAAAATAGCCCTCTTTAAATGGGAGAGGGTAGCCCATTACAAGCTCGAAGCCAGAGGCAAACACCCATAGAAACAAAAGAAAAGAAATACACAGATTAAAACAAAAAACCCAGCAAATCAAATCTACAGTGAAACCTTAGCCGCTGCTATGGCATCCAGCATACCAGCCACCAAGGGATGAGCCGCTGACAGTCACCACCCCAAAAGCCGGAATCAGCCCGCCGCACCGTTGTGAAGCCGTATCGCCGCACTGATTCCCGCCTAAACACTCATCTGCCTGATCTGCAATTCTAGATCTGACCTGAAGAAGACAAGAATTAACCCCACGTTATTGCAAAAGCCGCCCTAAACTAAGTTAATAAAATGAGTATGATGTACGAATCTGAATCGTCTACTCCCTAGCCATCGCGGATGAGGACGACCAACGTCTGAAGCCCGTAGCCCTAGCATGCCGCCACAGAGCCACATGAGGCTGAATTGACTGCTCCCAAGCCATCACGGTTGAAGATGGCCACTACCCAAAGCACGAAGCCCTAGCACGCCACTGCAGTAACTATCGCGGTTAAAACCGTCAGCTGAATCCCGAATCCTGAAGCTTGAAACCCTAGCATGCCGCCGTAGATGAGGCTGGCCAAATGGGTCGTTGTCCACAACAGAGACCAACACTTGAACAAATCCATGATAAAGAAGACCAGATCAACCCCAACCACTTGGAAGAAGAAGAAAAGTGATATGCATCCTGAACTTCCGATGTCAGGACCCTCGCCACTACATTGAAGCCGAAACCCAGATCTGCGGCCGAAGAGGAGCAACTAAATCTGAAATCCGGAAACACTTGAAGCCGAAGCTGAAGCCCGAATCCACTGCCGAAGACCGAATCCGATGAAGCTGAAGCCCATATGCTGCCTTGGACCCGAAAACCTTACCGCCAATGCCCTACACTCACCAAAAATAGTTATTTAAGTCATAGATCTTATTTTCAATCTTAAACTCAATAAACCATGATGGTATCCATAACTATTATGTTAATGAATACATAATTCCTTCTAGAATCCTTAGATTTTTCATAATTCTTATAACAAAAATACTATTGGTAAAATACTTCAAAAATTTATTTCTTGAATCATAATACATAACTAATTCATCAATTTTATTTCTACTTAGGTCCTCATATAGTCTAGGGGTTATATTTAACACCAAAAAGGTTGTGAAAATAAAAATTTAATGCATGAAACACTGAGTCTCTAAAAACACTACATTGTTATAACCTAGAAAGTAAACATAATTTTTCTACTTCTGTGATTTGAATTTTAAAAAATGATATATGCGGTTGTGTTCAGTATGACATTTAGAGTCTAATAAGACAAACTCAATTTTTTGTGAATAGTAACATACCCTTATGAATAGTAATATGAATAGTGATATGACCCTTATAAATAGTAAATATTATTATTATTATTTTTCCTTAATGTTATAATATAATGAGATCTCGATTAATTTTTCAAGGTGATATAAACCGAATTATAGTTTTAAAATTGTTATTTTTTCGAATAAATTATGATTTAAAAAAAAAATTAAATTAATAATATCTAGAAAAATATTTTCAAAAAATGGAGTTCATTTTTGGATTCTACAAGTTGAAAAATGTTTATGGTGATTTTTTGGGATATTTCTAAAATAATTTAATTTCTATGAATAATAAAATACGAAGATATTCAAAAATTACTCCTCTCCTCCACTATAAAAACTCCCCCTCACTTCCTCTTCTCTTCACTCCTCTCAAGAATTATGCCTTGTCTAAATTCTACCCATATATCCTCCCTATCTCTTCTCCCATTTCTATCATCCCTTGATGTTATAAAAAGACCAAAACCACTTCCCTAAATAGGCTCTCAAGGAAGATTACTTCAAGAGGTAAATTCCTCTTTTTATTTCTTTTATTTCAAGTTCTTTTCTTTTATTTTTATTTCCTTACCTAATTTTATCCAAATGTTTTAATGAATCCAGTACCTTATATGTAATGTAATTTTTTTATGATAAAGGAATAATTATTCATCATCTCTCATTTACCTTTCTTTTATATTAGAAATGAAAACACCACCTGAGATGTGTTAATTTATCACATTCAAAGACGATGGGTTTCCAATTCCTATTACCATCTTCAATTATGGTCATGAAACCATTTTGATGGTTGAAACAAACTATTAAAAATGTATTATAACTTATTTAAGGTCATGTAATCCTTTTTCATACATGATATTAATTTATAAATAAAAATTATTTTGTTGTGATGAGAAATCACCAATTAACCCAAACAATTGTCATTAATGTTTTGTATAATGATCCGTCTTCACTACCAACAACCAAATGAATTTTATATCCATATAATATTTTGGTTATTCAATAATAACATACAACTTATATTCTGGAAAACCATTATCATTCTTCATGTTTATCTATAGATGAATATAAGTAAACCAATCAAGAAAACCAAGGAAGAAAACACTCCCAATCGATGAAATTCAATATCTTAACCCATCAAAAGGCCATAAATAAAGCTAATAAGGTTATAATAAATAAACTAAATTAATATTATGTTATATAATTATTAATTTATGAACCTAAATTTTATTATTCAGGTCATTAGGATTAAGTGAGGAACACCATCAAACTTAAGGTAAGGGTTTTCTACCCGAACCTCCACATTCATTCAAGTTACTATTATTCTCAACTTACCTCAATTAAATTATTATTTATTAATATTTATCCCTCATATATTCTATTATAATTCTCTATATATGTGTAAAAACTAGAATCCTACTTTCATTTATGGGGAGTTATATGTTTTAAAAGGATCTTTCAAAAATTATTCCTGTAATACAAGCCCGATTCAATAGAATTTCTTACATTCTTACCTATTTTCAAGGAAACTATATAATTTGTTTTTAGAAGAAATTATATTTCTAAATACCCTCATTTTATTATAAAAATAATATCTTACTTAACTTCTAGTTTTATACAAATATTTTTCCAAAACAACTCTTCTTTTCAAAGTAAAAGAGTATTTATCTCAATAATTACTCGATGATTTTATAAGAGTATCTTCATCTATTTAAAAACTATTGTTGATTATTATGTATTATTGGTATTAATATTTTATGATATCATATACCATATTTAATTGAATTTATTATTATTAGTTTTATTATGGATATTCTATCTTAAAACCATTCACCAATTTACTCTGAATGGTTAGTGTTTATGCTTAATGTTCTGGGAATGTTATTTAAATTTGATATGTTAGTTTCAATATGAATGTATATGTTGTTTATGTTTATACCCATTCATATGTGGAATGTATTTGACTTATTAAGTTTTGGGTGGGGCCTGCTATAGCCCCTCCATGCATCGGTAGGTCTCATGAGACAAGCTATGGTCCTGACACGAGGCCTTGACAAAAATGGATATTTATGGTCTTGGAATGAGGCATTGACAATATGGTTATGATTTACCACATTATACATTCAATAATTATGAAAATAGTATTGATAGTTTGCGTGGTTATTAAACTAGTAGAGTACCAATGATTATGTTTCATTGTTGAAATATTTAATCAACTCATATTCCTCCCATAATGTGTTCAAGTTTATTATTTTTAAAGGAATTTGTTTTAAATTATTCACCATGACTAATGATTATGTTTATGATATATTTTTTTGTATTTTTTACCCTTACTCTATGTTTGAGATCATCTCTTTCTTATGTTTCATTGTTTCAGGACATGAAGAAGTTTATTATGATTGACCTGTATGGATAAACTGATAGTTGTGTATGTTCCCAATTAAAATTATATGTTTTAATTCATTTCAAGTTGTAATGTTGACATATGTATTTTTTTCAAATCTATTAAACTAATCGGTCCTTCAGGATGAATATTCCTTGTTTATATTCCAGTGTAATAAAATAAGGAACCAGCTCCGGGAAACTTGTGTTAGGTCTTTACAGTCGGTATCAAAGTAAGTTTAGTAGAAAACATAGAAACTAGATTTAAAAAATGTAGATTATGAAACAAAACCCTAAGATAGTCTTTGAGGATAAACATACAAGATCATCTTGGAATCTTGGTAAGTAATAGATTATGAAGATCTTTATAGAAAATACATCTCTATCTTGATAATACAACTAGATGTGGTTCTGGAACAAATGTACCTTGGAGTGAAAACTCCGACAAGGAGTTTTGGGCTTGACCCTGGGTATCCTGGTACATGAGAATGGGCATTACTATCCACCTAGTTTGACACTATTTGGGGGATATTATTAGGATAATTTACATTTTCATTATAAGACATTATGAAGTATTTCAATGTAAAATTTTCCCCAAATAAATCGTGTTTATTATTAAGATATTATCTATGGATATGATTTCAATTTATGAAAAGTATTCTTCTATATTGAGATTATACATTATTATTCATAACTTAATCAAGTGTATTCCATTATTTAGAAATGGTGCCTAGTGGAAGGAATGGAAACTGCATGAACAAACGTATCCCAGGTAGGGATTTCCCTCCGATGTAAGATAATGATGTTGGATCTTGTGTTGTTTTTTTAGAGAGATGGTGCCTCAGTCAAAGACCAAGGCACAATTTATTGGATAAAATTAAAGGAGTTTCAAAAGTCTGAAATACGGAGTCTTATTACAATCCTTATTAAAGAAAAGGAGAAAATCATCAGGCAAAAGATCCAACCAAGTAATGGCCTGATATACCCCTTTGTTGGCGAGACTATCGGCAACCATGTTCTCTTAACGGAACACATGAGTGGCAATGTAGTTGAGGTTCCTGAGCGATGTAATACATTTTATCCATCGAGAAGTGAGCGGCCAAGCAAGGTGCACCAAGCCCTTCCAGATAGCTTGAATAACAGTGGTTGAATCACATTCAATCCACAGGTTGTTCCAACCCCTCTGCATGGCAAAGTCCACCGCATGAATGAATCCCAACATTTCCGCTTCCAGAGCTGAGGACGTACCACAACCACTAAAGAAGCAGCCAAGGCATCTGCCATGTGAGTCTCTGAAGATGGACCCATAGCCTTCCGGACCCGGATTACCTCTAGAAGCGCCGTTAACATTCACTTTAATCCATCCTGGCAGCGGGGATTTCCAGAAGACCTCAAAGGTGTGACGAGGTAGCCTATAAGAACCAGTAATTATAAGCCGACGAAGGATCTCAAAATCACCAATAGAGTTGTCACAATGATCTTGTGTTGTGACTGGTGATGAGTATCTTATAACTATACTAGAATATTTGACTCAGGTTATGAACAATAATCTTACCTATATAGATAATCCTAATCCACAATGTGAGGGATCTATGTTATATCGCTTTATTCGACCACACCCTTCATCATTCAACGGGACTGCAAACCCATTTTTAGCTGAACTATGGATATATTCCATAGAGAAGATATTTCTTGATTTAGGATATAACAAAAGAGAGAAGGTTAACATGGAAGTTTACCATCTATCGAGAGATTTTGATCGGTGGTGGTCATTAATCCAAAATACAAAGCAGAAATCAGAAATAGAAGAGATGGAATTGAGGGATTTTAAGGAAGTCTTCCTAGAAAAATATTTTCCCCACAAATAGATAGCAGATATAGAAAGTAAATTTTTAAATCCGAGGAAGAAGGAGGATGAAAATTTTTCCAAGTATGAATCCAACTTTACAAGGTTGGAAAGGCATGTTACAAACTACACACGTAATCCAAGGGGCAAGATTAATCGATTATTTGATGGTTTAAAACAATTTTTATGAAGGGCATTGGTATCTTAGAAAATCTCATCATATAAAGATATAGTCTCATGTTCAATCAAGAAAGAAAAGGAATTTTCTATGTCATATCATTTTAAAGGAATGAAAGATAAGATGAGGTCTTTAAAAAACTTTGTAAAAGGAAATAAGGAAATGGGTAATAAGGGAATAGTTTACTTTCCACCCTACAGTAATTATGGGAAGCAACACCCTGGAACTTGCCTTAAGGGAATGGAAGTCTGTTAAAAGTGTGGAGAAAAATTCCATTAATCTCTTGATTTCAAGGGGAATAAAGAAAAAACCAATGTTCAATTCTATAGTTTTAATGAGATGGGACATTATGAACATGATTGTCTTAATCATTATGGAAATGTTCACCAAATAAGGACAAAGGAGCATGGCTAGTATTATGCTATCACAACTGCAGAGGTTGAAGTTTCTAATGATGTGGTTATAGGCAATTTAATTGTTTCCTCGAAATTATCCAATGCTTTATTTGATTCTAGATCATCACATTATTTTATATCTTACTAGTTTTCCAAGAAAATTAGACATATCCAATTTGATTTAATAAAGGAGTTGTCAGTCAAAACTCCTAGGGGATGTATCATTGCAATAAATATGTGTCAATTATTCCCCCTCATGACACATAAATGTTCTTTAGTTGCTAACCTTATCATCATACCCATGATTTGACTTTGATGTAATCCTTGGTATGAGTTAGATTTTACATTATGATGTGAATATCTATTTCAAGAAGAGGGAATTTACAATTTTTTAGAATGGTGTTGAATCCCTTATCTTTAGAGAAAAAACCTCGCTATATGATTCTTATCTATATCCACACCTAGTAACTATACTGAATTCAATTATTGGGGAAAAAGGGAATGGAATAACTATGGGTGAAGAATGGAAAGTTCAAATAGAGGACGTACCTATTGTGCAAGAATATGTAGATGTGTTTCAAAGGATTTACCTATATATCCTCTAAAGAGGAAAATCGAGTTTTACATTGACTTAATACCTAGTTTAAGGCCCATATCAAATACCCCTTATAGAATGACCACTACAGAATTAGTATAATTGAAGAAACAACTATAGAAATTTAGTGATAAAGGATTTATTCTCCCTAGGGTTTCTCTATGGGGGTACTTGTTTTTTTAATAAGAAATAAAGATTAATGAGGTTTTGCATTGACTACAGGGAGATCAATGCTATATAAATAAAGAAAAATCATCCCCTACCTTGCATTGATGATTTATTTGATCAAATTCATAGAGCCCTATATTTTTTAAAGACGACCTTCGATTTGGATATCATCAGTTTCTAGTAAAGAAGGAAGACATTCCAAAGACAATGTTTTAAACTAGTTATGGGCATTAAGAGTTTACAATAATTCTATTTGGACTAACTAAAGCACCCTCTATTTTCATGGATCTAATGAATAGTGTTTTCATAGAATATCTTGATAAATTTGTGGTGGTATTTATTGAGGATATCTTGGTATACTCCAAAAGCTATGAAGATCATGAAAATAACTTGCACACTATTTTGAATACTCTTAGAAAAATGAATTATATGGGATGTTTAGAATGTGTGAATTTTGGCTTCAATCAGTTTCCTTTTGTGGCTACCTTATCTCTAAGGATAGAATATTTTTTGATCCTAGAAAGAAAAATGTTGTGCAAGAATGGCCTACTCTAACAAGCCTAACCAAGGCATGTAGTTTTATTGGTTTAGCAGGTTATTATCGACGTTTAATTAAAAACTTCACCCATTTAGCCAACCCAATGAAAATGATTACATTTAAATAGTTAATTTCACATGGACAAAAGAATGTGAGGAATGTTTTGTGAAATTGAAGAGGATATTAGTGAATGCTTTGATCTTGGCTCTACCATCGGTGAATGATGGGTTTTTTATCTGTAATGATGCATCAAATAAAAGATATAGTTGTTTCCTTATTCAAAATTCTAGAGTTATTGACTATGAATCAATGAAGTTACAAATTCATGAACAAAACTATCCTACTCATGATCTTGAGTTTACTTATGTGATCTTTTCTCTAAAATATGGAGAAACTATGTCTTTGGTAAAATATGTGAGATATATATAGATCACATGAGTATGAAGTATATCTTCTAACAGAATAAACTTAAAATTAGGAAAATGAGATGGCTCAAACTACTCAAGGACTATAATTGTTCTATACACTACCACCATGGAAGAGAAAATAAGGTAGATGATGCATTCAGTAGGAAGGATCATGGAGTTCTCAACAAAATGACGATTTATAAGGATCCTTTGTACGTCGATCTAATAAGGATGAACATGGGAATTATTAAATAAGGTGAAACGCCATTACTTTTTAAATTGGTTTTCCAAACATCATTATTAAAAAGGATTAAAATCTCTCATCTTGATGATGAGAACCTTCAAAAGAAAATTAATTCTATGAAATATGGGAAGGTGGATAAATTCATTTATAAAGATGGGATTATGAAATTTGGGAAGATGCTATGTGTTCCCTCTATACCCGAGATGAAAAGGGAGTTATTAGATGATTCCCATAACTATATTTTCTCTATACACCCTAGTATCACTAAAATGTATAGTTATTTGAAGGAACATTTGTAGTGGGATAACATGAAGCGGTAAATTTCTGATTATGTATCAAGATGTTTAGTCTATCAATAAGTGAAGGCCAAATAACAATATCCTAGAGGATTCATGCATCATATACTTATTCCTACATGGAAATGGGATGAAAACACCATGGATTTTGTCATAAGATTACCCAAAACTCCAAGAAAGAATGATGCAATATAGGTAATTTTTGACCGACTTAGAAAATATGAACATTTCCTCGAAATAAGAGAGGATTTTCCACTGGATTGGCTTGAACGACTCTAAATTAATGAAGTTATAAGACTTCAAGGAGAAATTATTTCAATATTTTTTGATTGTGATCCTCAATTTACATCGAAATTATATAAAATTATTCAGAAATATTTGGATATTGAGCTTCGTTTGAGTACTTATTATCAACCTCAAATTGATGGAAAATCAACAAGGATGATATAAACTTTATAAGACATGTTGATATCGTGTTCACCTGACTTTCAAGGTATGTGAGATCCATATTTACATTTAGGGGAGTTTTCCTACAATAATAGTTTCCATTCAAATATTCAAATGGCACTATATGAAGCATTGTAAAGAAAGAGATGTCGTACCCCAACTTATTGGGATAATGTTGGAGAAAGGAAGATTATGGTCCCAGAGCTTGTGAAGTAAACAAAATTGAAAGTAAATACTATTAAATTCTATATTAAAGAAGCTCAAAGAATATAAAAAAGTGATGATGACAACCAAAGTAAGGATTTGAAGTTTCAAGTGGGAGATCATGTTTTCTTAAAAGTATCTCCATGGAATGGTGTTATAAGATTTTTTTAGAAAGGAAAACTGATCCCTAGGTATATAAGCCATTTTGAAATTATTGATAGAATTAGATCTATTTCATATCACTTGGATATTCCACGTAGCCTATCTAAAGTAAAAAATGTGTTCAATGTATCATTTTTGAGAAAGTACATGCCAGACCTAATGCATGTCCTCACTTCTGAAGGTAAAGAATTAGAACCTGACCTATCTTACTGTGGAGAGCCTATTCGGATTGTAGACACTAGGGAACACATGTTGAGGAATAATATGACTCATCTTGTGAAGATAATTTGGAAAAATCATAAAATTTAAGAGGAAACATGGGAGCCTGAGGGGTTTATTATGAAAAACTACCCAAATCTTTTTGTGAGGTAATATTCTGTTAATTTCGAGGAAGAAATTTTTGTAGGGGGGGAGATGTAACACCCCAATATTTTGAAAATAAATATTTAATACATGAAACATTGAGTCTATTAAAAAAACCACTTTGTTATAATGAATCCAGTAAACATAATATTTCCACCTCTTAGATTTGAATTTCGAAAAGCTAACATACATGGTTGCGTTCAGTAAGATATTTAGAGTATGATAAGACAAACATAATTTTTGATGAATTATAACATACCCTTATTAATACTAATATGAATAGTAATATAAACCTTATTAATAGTAAATCATATTATTATTTTATTTTCTTAAGGTTATAAGATAATGAGATCTTTGTTAAATTTTCAAGGTGATATAAAATGAATTATAGTTTTAAAATTGTTATTTTTCAAATAATTTATGATTTTATTTAAAAATTAAATTAATTATATTTAGAAAAGTATTTACAAAAAATGTATTTCAATTTTGGATTATACACATAAAAAAATGGTTAGGGTAAATTTTTGGGATATTTCTAAAATACATGAATTTTATGAATAGTAAAATATGCTAATTTACGATTAACACTAAATACATGATTTATTGAGTCATAGGTGATGTAAGGATGATGTAATACCACTTGATTAAAACTAAAATTTACATATTACTATTCTTGGTCCCAAGAATCAATAATATTTATTTCCTTTGTAAAAATAATAAAATAATGATTAAGATATTCAAAAAATTACTCCTCTCCTCTATTATAAACCCCCCTCACTCCCTATTCTCTTTACTCCTCTCAAGCCTTATGCCTTGTCTAAATTCTTCCCAAATATCCTCCCTAGTTCCTCCTCCATGTCTAGCTGCCATTTTTCACATAAAAAGTCCAAAACCGCTTCCTTAAAGAGGCTCTCAAGGAAGATTACTTCAAGAGGAAAATTCCTCTTTTCATTTGTTTTATTTCAAGTTCCTTTCTTTTCTTCTTCTTTAATCACCTCCTTTCATCCAAAATTTGTGGTAACCATAATAACTTAAATTTACTATAATGTTGTTATGATGAAGGAATAATTCATCATCATCTCTCCTTTACCCTTCTTTTATACTAGAAATGAAAACACCATCTGAGATGTGTTAATTTATCACATTTAACGACGACAGGTTTTCAATTTCTATTACCATCTTCAATTATGGTAATTAAAACATTTTTAAGGTGGAAATAGACTATAATATTTGTGTTATAACTTATTTAAGGTCATGGAATCCTTTTTTACACATGATATTAATTTATAAATCAAAATGAGTTCGTTGTGATCAAAAATTTCCCATTAACCCAAACAATTGTTATTAATGTTTTATATAATGATTTATATTAAATCCCAAAAACCAAATGAATTTTATAAATATTTAATATTATGGTTTTTCACTAATAGAATAAAATTATATTCTTTATAACCATTGTCATTCTATATGTTTATCCATACATGAATATAAGTAAACCAAACATGAAAACCAAGGAAGAAAACACTCCCAAACGATGAAATTGGATCTCTTAACCAATAAAAAGGCCATGAATGAACCTAAAAAGGTTATAATAAATCAATTAAATGAATATTATTTTATGTAATTATAAATTTATGAACCTAAATTTTATTATTCGGGTCATTAGGATCAAGTGAGGAACACCATCGGACTTTAGGTAACGGTTTTCTACCCGAACCGACACTTTCATTCCGGTTACTCTTATTCTCAAATTACCTTAATTAAATTATTATTTATTCATAAAGAATCCTCATATATTATGTGATAATGTTCTATATGTGTGTAAAAACTAGTATCTAACTTTTATTTATGGGGAGTTAAATGTTTTAAAAGGATCTTTAAAAAATTATTCTTGTAATACAAGCCTGATTTAGGGGATTTCCCAAATTCTTACCTATTTTCAAGGGCACTCAATAATATGTTTTTAGAGACCATTATCTTTTTAAAAGAACTAATTTTATTATTAAAATACTATATTACATCACTTCTGGTTTTATATAAATGTTTTTCCAAAAGAAATATTTTTTTCAAAGTAAAAGAGTATTTATCTCCAGAATTACTCGATTATTTTTTAAGAGTATCTTCATATATTTCAAAACTCTTGTTGATTATTATGTATTATTGTTATTAATATTTTAGGATCTCATCTATCATATTTAATTTAATAGTTTATGATTATTTTGATTATGGATGTGCTATCTTAAAACTATTCACCAATTTACTCCTTATGGTTAGTGTTTATTCTTAATGTTCAGGTAAAGTTGTTTACATTTTATATGTTAGTTTCAATATAAATGTATATGTTGTTTATGTTTATCCTAATTAATATGAGGAATTAATTGGACATAGTATGTTTTTTGTGGGGCCTACTATATCCCCTCAGTGCATCGGTAGGTATCATGAGACAAACTGTTGTCTTGGCATGAGGCCTTGACAAAATGGATATTTATGGTCTTGATATGAGGACTTGATAGTATGGTTATGATGTAAAATATTATTCATTACCTCATTATGAAAATATTATTGATATTTCATATGTTTTTTCAACTAGTAGAATACCCATGATTATGTTTTATTGAGGAAATATTTACTCAGCTCATATTCCTGCCATAATGTGTTCAAGTTTATTAATTTTAAAGGAATGTGTTTTCAATTATTCACCATCTCTAGGAAACTGTGGTCGGTTCTTTACATTACCCTTTATAAGAGTTCATTGAATCTTTTAATGAATTTATTACCACCATTTAAAACAACAAACTATAAATGGTTCCCCATTATGAGATTTATTTCCTCCCGTCTTACTCGTCATTTTTTCTCAGAATTTTTTTTCTTTATACCCTCCTTTTCCAAACATAATGAATTTCCATGTTCCATTGATACACTTTCTTGGGTGTCTCCTACCACATTCATTGCATGATTTAAATCGATCCATTTTTCACCATGGTCTCCACCAAACAAGTTATTAGAGAAATACATCCTTCTATTCTTTGGTGAGTCCATGAGTTGGTTAAGGTCTGTGTTTTTAATCATTTTTTTGGAAAATGGATTAGGATATCTTTCACTCATATCATCATCCCATTTGGTCACTCATTTTCACCACCTTGGCCTTTATATTTAATGTTAACCTGATTCCTTTGGGTTCCAACCATTGAATAAAACCCAAAAAAATATTGTGAGAGATAGTAATCCTAGTGAGAAAACCAAATAATTTTTTATAGTATTTCAAAATCATATAAACTTATTTTCAATATAAAATAATATAGGTTTAACCTAGTCTATTCATTTCCATCATCTATTCAATTCCTTCACAATGGTTTGTAAAATAAAATGTGAATTATGTTATGTATATCTTCTGGAGTGTCAAATTAGGTGCGCAGTAAGGCCCATTATCATGTATCAGATTACAATCAAGTCAATCCCAAACCCAGAATCCGGAATCAAGTTCCTAATACCATTAAATTATCATAATATACATGTAAATCACATCCCAAAGGGCCAAATAGATTAGTGGTTTTGGAAATCTAGATACATATATGAGTCCCGTATTACAAATGAATACACAAATTACAACATTTTTTTCCTTTATTTTTCTAGAATAACATTGTTCTATCTAGTGTATCTTTACATATCAGTTATACTAAACTTCATGTAATACTTGGTTAAAAAAACAAAATAATGGTAAGCTCAAATACTTAGCAGCGGTTAAGTACAGTGGAAGAAATAACGAATCAATGAAAATAATCAACATAGAAAGGAAAATAACTGAGCACACATCCTATTTAGACAACTAGATAAGGAATAATAAATATGTAAAGGTAAATAACTGAGAACACATTCCATTTAAATAACTGGATAAATAATAATAAATATGTAATGGTAAATGACTAAAAACTGAACCACTTAATCAATAAAATTTGAATGAAATTAAACTGTATATTTTTTTCATAGTGAAAATATCATGGATAATAATAAATGAATCTAAATGAAGATAATACATAATTATTGGATTATATGTTTCCCAGGTACACAAAACATTTACCATTATAACATTTCATAATATGGTTAAAACTATTCCAAGTAGAAACCCAACTGATTTAGACAACTGATTTCATTTCATGAGACTAATGATGCATCAAGAGGATTACTTTAAATGGTATATAACCCACAGAATACCATTCCCAAGAATTCATCATATATATAATAATAAATTTAATTCAAAAAAAATTTCTTTAACAATTATCTATACAAATTAAAAAATATTGATTTATAAATATTTACCCAGATAAGAAAAAAACATTTATAGTGAACACTGTATGTAAAAATTGTTATACGGTTTAGGAAATAAATATATATATGAAAAATAATGTGGATATTTAGGGGAAACATAATGTTCAATGATCACTAGAAATTGAATAACTCAAGAGGAATTAAATGACTATGAAAATGGTTCAAGGAATTGAATGTCAATACTAAACTTCAAAAAAACAAACATAATCCTTCTAGACAAAGAATAAAGATGGTATCAATATGATGTATACCCATTGGAGCAATAATAAGGGTTTTTTCATTGATGAAATAAAAAGATATTTTAAAACATTCTTGTGTAAAATATCCATTTCATTTTGATAAACATTTCTAAATTACATTTTCTTTGAAAATAAATTTTAAAAATATTTTCTTGAAAAATATACACATAAAATTACACTATAATCTTTGAATAAATTCCAGTGGGTAATTCTATAAATTTGATAAAGAACATTTGTTTTGAAAGGTAAAAAAGTTATAAAGGTTCATTATTTGGAAAGAGACAAGAATATTCCTTTTATTTTTTTTAATAAGACAAAATGGGTTAAAATATATTTTAATAAATAATTTTTAAAATGTTAGAGAGAAAATTTTTATTTTTTTAGAAAACATGGTTTTATAAGAAGATGAATTAATGACTGAAAATATAAATGAATTCAGATTTTCTTAAAAAAAATTATTAATAATTTTACATATAAGAGACTGAGAAATGGTATTATCACTTTAAAATGATTACAAATGACCATAGAAAATAAAATCAAGTTTTAATTAAATAATTATCATAATATATCTTTTAATTGAAATTAAATAATAAAAAATCTTTACTAGAATGAGATTATAAAATAAACCCTTAAAATGATCATAATGATGAAGTAATAATAAAAAAATTATTTTTTTATTTATATCAACTATAAATACACATAAAAAGTATATATACAATAATAGATAGTAAAAATTTATTATAAAAAAATTCATATAATATTAACGACAAAAATAAAGTAATATAACCCAATGAAAAGGAATTGAGTTATGAAATTTCTTAACCAATTGGTAACATTATGTTCAAATCCACTTAGATGAAATAATTAAAATTGAATATAAAAATACCATGAATAATAAATTATTCATGATATTAAATGTAAAATGGTTAGTATACAAACCATATAAAAGAAACTAGGTTAATAACATTACAATATGCCTCAGTGAAATGAAATTGAGGCAGAATCCCTTACATCACGCTCTCTTTTGGTTGAGATACATTAAAACTACAATATAATGGTTTTAAAAATGTTTTTAACTTGTACCAAAACCATATTAATATTTATAATATCATATTTTATCTTTTTATAACATCTTATCTCTATTTTGTTAACAATATTTCATAATTTTCATTGTTTCAGGTTTTAATTTCCTTGTTTTTTGAGTTTGTCTTGACTAGTTATTTTTTGTTCATCCTACCTTAGATAATGATTTAATAATATCCATAATATAAAACATGAATTAAATATCATATTTATTCAACATATTTTTATTTAGAGTAATCCATAAAATTTTGTGATAGCAAATGAAATACACCGTTCATGGAGACGGTAGGCCATACGTACTCATGAACGTTGTTTCCATTTTCTTATCATATAGAAAGAAAGAAAAGTAAATGATATATATATATATATATATATTATCATTTAAGAGTCATCTTTATGTCATATATTCCTCACATGTTTATTAAAACCATCCTTAATACATTCCATGTAAAGCATTAATGTATCACATCACTTAATGAGGTGGTAGTCTGTCGTACACACGAACGACATTATCGTATTATGATAAAATGGGAAGAATGAAGGTATGTATTATATAAAAATTAAATATTCATAAATATATATTAAATATCATAAATATCATATTCAAATAGTATTTTCATCATTATTGTTCTAACCATGATATGTGGTAATGGAAAAAATGAATGACATCAGCTCGCGAGATAGTAGTCCGTTATACATGTGAATGATGATTTCATAAACCATTTGATGGAAGTGTGTAGGGTGTAAGTAGTAACCATAACTAAAAAACAAATAATCATATTTATGATATTTATGTTATTATATAATCATGGTATAAGAATAATTTAAGGTGGTGGAGAATGAAATAAAATAAATATGCACGTTGATGAATGTTAGCTCTTTTCAGGTAACTCTAATTTGTTTATGACAAAGGCCTTATTTGAATTGATTTATGCCCAATTTAAGGATTATAGAATGATTTTAGTTAATTTTTTGGAGTAAAATTGGTAGTTTTTGTATAATACATCTTTATTTGGAGGTTTGAATGAGTGAGGGGAGTGAATGCCCTTTTATAATGAAGGAGCGGTGTCTTTCTTGTAAATAAAAATAAATAAACACTATTTGGAGGTCTACCTTACCTCATGGTCTCAAATAATGAACCATTTTATATAAAATATGGTATAATGTCTAAATATGTCTATAAAATGTGTTTTGGACATGTTTTGGTTCATTTTCTCCCCTTGTCTTTTAAGATTAACCAACAAGTAAACTCATTTCTACCTTAATCTTTATAATTAACATTAACTATTTTCTCTAACCAAATTGTTAGAAAAATTAATTTTAAATTTTTATACATTGTAAAATATTCTATTTACAATTATTGAATCCATTTTTCCAAATTAATCTCATAGAAGTAGCAGAATTTAATATAATATTTTTCTTGTATACGTGACAACAAATAGTGTTTTTAAAGTGAAAAATGATAAAATGTTTGATGTTTTTTATATAAACATTCACTATTAAATTGATTCAAATGACCTAAATTGGATTAATTAATGTATAATTGATATAATATTACATTAATACCAATTAAAATTACAATTTAAACATATAAATTATTTAAGTGAAAATAATTTTTCTATTAAAATTCAGTATTTTCACTATTCAATAAAAAAATAAAGCTTCTCCAAAAATACCAAAAATTAAACCTATGAAAATTTTAAAATTATTATTTAAAAAATAAATTGAATTTTTTCAAATAAAATTTATAAAACTGTCAAAATTTAGTTTTAAATCAAGTATACCATTAAAAAGAGGCAAAACTACCTTCACTAAAATACAACTTTGATGAGTAAAATTAAAATTGTTATTATATTATGCCTATAAAATCTATTGCTTGATTGTAAAAAAATTGAATAATATATATATATATAAATTTAATTAATATCATCCACTAATATTAATTAATTTAATTAATTTGGATAAAATCTTTTTGGTACATAAAAATAGTTTTTTATAAAACCATTTCCTTTATATTCTATTGATTTTTTTTATTTCAAATCAAATGGAAACCACTAAATTGAAACATATATTTTCATAAGTTAGTTGATAATATAAATAACATAAAAATTAATTAATTTGAGATAATTTTCGTTTTAAATATTTTTATTAATAAAATATCATTGTTCAGTCAATCTTAGTCTTGTTTGTAACACAAGATTTCGAAGGAACTCGTTATTACATGAAAAAAATATAAAATCAATGTTGCATGCAATTAAAGCTATAGAATGTTTTTATTTGAGATATTAAATATATTATAGGGTCTCATAATTTTATATTACATTCTACTCTTGGTGTTTTGTGTTGCAAACATAAATGAATATGATGTTCAAATTTTAAAATTTCGAGGTGTTACAATTTACCATGGAATCACTTTAAACACACAAATAATGATCTAAAAATAAAATATTATGGGGGATATAAACCCCCTTAGGAATTCAAGGTTCTGTGAAGTCATATGATGGAATAAAGGGGTGAAAATCCTCTTAATATGAAGAGTTTATTTTGGTAAAAATTAAATTTTTAGTGATTATTAGTAGGCTGCATGATTTGGTTGAATGGTTTTATAAACTATACACCAACCATGCAAGAGTACCCCTACACACAAAATAAGTTGCATGGTTATATATAATCTTTTTATAGTTTAAAAAAACATGTGGAGATATTGAAAAACATAACTATATCAATGATAATACCCTCTGCATGTGTGTTAAATAGAAACCACTAACCGTGCAACTAAAACCCTTCACCATCCATAAAACCACAAAAAAATTAAATTTTTAATCCTAAAAACTATTGATACCCAAGTCAGATCCTGATAAGATAAAATAAAAAATTTCAAGCTATAACAAAATGTATGTGTCACAGTTCTCCCTACCAATTCCCTTTCTCTACTTATAATGTTTATAGGTGATGAATAGAAGGAAACATATAAAAAAATATCAAAAGAATCCCAACTAAGAAAAAAATCTCAACACTATCCATAATAAAAAACAAATGATAAATATCATAAATAGTGATTTAACATATCATCCACAAATATTTCCAAATTTATCCAAGAATAAGTAAATCATGGATGTGAAATTAGAAAACCTATGAAGAAAATGAGATTAAATATGGTCTCCACACTATTTAGAGTTTCTATAACATGGTGAAAATATCAGAAGCTACTGAGATATTCATCTTTAAAATAGTCAAATACCATGATAGAAACTCACTCTCAAACCAAAAGAACTTCCAAAATAATAAGGAGGAATAACCATAACTATCCTCAAAGAAATGGAATGGACTCTAACATCGGTCCATAACACACATGGACAATCTAGGGTCACAAGATGGATCAACCTCACATGGGGAATCCATAATACCCCAATTAAAAATCCCATAAAATTATAATTTAAACTATTGAAACAACCACCCTATTTATTCAATAATTCACCCAATTCATTTCATAGCTAAAACTAGTGATCATCTCAAAATCACAAAACCAATAACTAGCACATATCATAACTCTTAAGAGAGATTCACTAAATCCAATTGTAACATCAAAACCTACTCTCATAATGATCCAAAAATTAATAAGGAATTACAAAAAAATGAATTCCAATCTATATAAAAGAAACATTCAAGAAAGAACCATTTTCAATATTCCCAAAGCATAAAATTAGAATCCAAAAATATGAATCTGATAAAAACCATCCAATCAATGGTCCCAAGATAAGAAAACAAGTAAAAAAAGATCAAACCAAAGACAACTTCTTAAAACCAATATTACAAAACATTTGAAGATAATAAAAATAACCACAACGAAGGAAAAAACTTGTGGGTTTAATAGATTAATACTTAGAGTGTCCTGGATCCCCACACTAAAATAACAGAAGATACATATTATTCCTTCAATAAGTTCTAGAGTTCTAGGATGTTAGACCCACATTTGTATACATTCACAACACTAGATTTCCCAACTTCCACTTCAAATATATTAGGCTTCCCTCAATCCCATCTGATAGAACCAGGGCCTCACCCAACAACCGTATCCTAGGTTGGTCAAGTTCCACTCTAATAGCTTCATTGAAATCCTCTTAAAAGGATATTACAGCAAACACAATCACAACTGAACCAAAATCTGGGTAAATTCTTCCTTCGAAGAAATAATCCATCCCAAAATAATTTAATAATGATCCTAGAGAGAATATTACCAACATTGAGAAGTGATTTATGTGATTCTTTACTAATCCTTTACACCGATAAAGGTTCAAAAAATAAATACCTCTCTCCCCCTCACAACATTAAGAAAAGATCCACTGGCTAAAAACCATCAACAAAAACTCCCATGATAGGCCTTCCTACAGCTAAAGAGGCACCATAGACTCCAAAAATTCTCAATGATGTCCAAGAATAAATATCATCATATCAATTACCCTTAAAAACATTGGATTATTGATAAAATTTAGGATTAACTCAATGATTTACATCCAACTCGTCACTTTCAATGAACATTGATCATCAAAAAATTAAGAGGATATTGAATCAATAAGTATTTATCGTATTCCAATAGCATATAAAGTTCAAATTACACCACTCTACTTAGATTATGGATATATTATATAATTTTAAGAACACCTTCTAAGTGATTGGAGGATTTAACAAAAGAATCATCCTCAATGACAAGCCTTATAATTTCCTTTTTGTAACATTTTGAAAAGTATACCATAAACATAAAAATATATGAACAATATTAATCTAAGACACAAAACTCAAAAATATAATATCATCATAATATACTGATCAAACCCAATAAATAACAATCCTCCATAATAAAAAACATCAACTTCAAACTAAGAAAAGAAACTCCTCTTTACAAAATCACACCATTTTTCTTTAGGATTTTGAAAACACACTCCACCAAGTCATATGTTTTAAAACAATCCAAAAACATAATTTAATACAAAAAAAATTGATGGTAAAAAATCACCAAAAATATTCCAGATAAAAAAAATCCAATTTTCTATGATCCAAATTTCTCAATAAAAACCCCTTTTGAATAAAAAACAATTTCAAATTTTTACTTTGAAATCATCCTCTTTTGGGAATACCCAAACAAAAAATTTAAAACATAAAACTTTTTCATTTTAAAACACATTTATAAATTTCAATAATAGATTATAAAATTTATAAATAAACTCAAGAAAACCATGGGAATAATCTCTCCTTTCAAAAAATTAAGAAAATAAAATTTGAAATTAATTATTTTAAAAAAAATTTCTATTTAAAAAAACAATCCTTAAAAAATAACCATAATTAACGAAACACATAGACGTTGAACAAATTCCATCATTATTACATCCATAACCCACAAAAAACATTTTCAACCTCTCTTTAATAAGTGAGAATCACTTTAGGAGCAATCCATAATATAGAGAAGTCAAAAAATGAAATTGGGTAATAAATAGTATTGTACATGTTTTAGCCACACATGTTGATAAACTATTGGTCAAATGTGACATACACTCTGTGAAGGTGATAGACTCAAATAGAACAATCAAAACACAATTTTCTTGGTCATGCGAGCAATCAATAAAACACAAATTCTTCTTCAACTTCACCCTAAAACAAAATAACAACCCCAAAAATCACGTAAATAGTCAAAGGGAGAAAAGAAATCAATCCTCTTCAAAATACATAAGAAAAAATTAAAAACAAACTCAAATTCAAAATTTTAAACTAATCTTATGCTAGTAAATTAAGGATTTATAGGATAATGAGATAGCTAGACTATCCATATCATTAACTCTCATGCCCTAACAATCTTAACCTCCTTTACACCATGACATCCCAAAAAATAATAAGGGGACACAATAAACCTTGGCTCTCACCGAAGAATCCTTATCTAATACCATTTTAAAATGAATCAACCTAGGGTTCCATCTAACCTATCTCTGGAAGTAGTCTTCCACATGGCTTGAAGGGCATTCATAATCACCACAAGATAGAAACTAGTTCCATGGAATCACATGAATAACATACATAATGATTTCGTAGTCAAATCAAAGTAAAATTTTATTGTGTCATTAACCAACTTCTAACATGGATCATCCTTACATTGGAAATATGTGTAGCATCATACATATAAGAAAATAAGATAAATAAACTTTCCAAATGGATCAAAACCAATAACACTGATCAAACCCATTTACAAAACATAAAAAATAGAAAACATTGTATTGAAAGAAAAAAATATAGTATAAAATAAAAAATATAAAAAATATAACTTAAGTAACATAAGGTCCTAGGTCCAAACCCTATAAGGTGTAGGTAATATTAAAGTACAATGCAGGCATTGATACAGACGATGATGTGGTAAGTGGTGTCACATGCATGATGCAGTTAGCCGATGATATAGGCATGATGCAAGATGGGTGAAAGAGGTAGGATGATATATGCATAACATTACACTGGGATTTTTGGTCCATTTAATGGGCCTCTTTTCCATGGGGCATACGGTCTATGTTCCAAATAAATAAGGCTTGATGGGTAGCATATCCCCTTGGGGGGCCTATGGACTACCTTTCTGGCATGTATGTGTGGTGAGTGTGTGTGTGTTTGAATGTAATTGTCCCCAAATCACCTAATATATATATATATACATATATATATATATAGATTATGTAGATGTAATATGGTTATCTTGGATGATACAAAAACAACAAAAATTTTAAAAAAACTCAAAAAAAATAAAAAATACCCAAACCCAACTCCATATAATCTCTAGTTTTCCACCACCACTCAACTCTTACAACGTGGTACAAGAACACTAGACCCAATACCATGAGAATGAAAGTTGTAAATTGGGATATATAAGTTTAATCTAAACAATATAGTTGGTCTCAACTAGCTGAGACTATGAAATTTGTTTCATATAGTAATTGATAAATGCAATTTTGAAAATAAAACAAAAAATTAGGATTTTCAAATATGAACGCATGAAAACCCAAAATTAGGCCCCTGATATTTTGTAAAAACTTTACATTTTTTTCTTAAAATTAAAACATACACATCAAAAACATTTCACTAGACTACGACATTTCAAAACAAAACATCCATTTTAAAAACTACTTTAAACACCCACACAAGAGAATTTAAATTAAAAAACGGTAATGATAGAAAAATAATGGTTCTAGTATACACAAAGGTAACTATAAGTCTAAATATAGATAATAATGAAAAACAATATAAAGGTGAATCATAAATTCAATTAAGATATAGATATAATCTGGAATAAGAAAGGAATCCCCTATATAAACCACCAATCAAAAAGAAAATCAAGAGTGGGCTCTACCCTAAGAAGTTAACATGAAACATGTCTAAATTAGTTAATTTTTACCATGTACCAACTACTAACATATTTTGATTCAACACCACAATCCATCCAACTAGGAAACATAAACCTCACTCTAATGGCACAACCCTCATATCCCTAGTTCCAAGAATTACTGGAGGGAAACAATTTTCATTCGAACTAACTATTGAAACATATGAATAGACTTTCCAATTAGTACCCTAGTTCCCATGCCCAATAGAAAATTGAGGAGTTTGAACATGAAATCCAAGATCAATATGCAAGGCATAGGTAATAACTCTCCCTCACATCCACCACCCTCATATATAAAATCTCCACATTATGCATTATACAAATGATAATGAATCAAATTCCCCAAAAAGGAGAGTAAGAAGTGTCACATAGTGTTAAAAAAACCCATACATGAGAAATCGAACCCCATGGGAAAATCATGAGGATCTCAAAATAATTAAACAATAATATTTATAAATTTTCAACTGATATTTTTCTTAAAAAATATTTCTCAAAATTCCATCCCCTTTCAATTTCACAAAAATAATCTTTAAAAAAGATTTAAAAATAATTTATCAACACCTACACCATTCACATTTCAAATACACCCTTTAAAATATGGTTCCTACCTTAGAAATCTACAACAAGGCCAAATCCCATCCATTTTCATCAAAAAAATTTGAAAGATACATAAAGGAATTTTTTACAGGGGGAATAATAACACACCAATTTAAACAAACATTTATAATTCATCAAAGAATCACATTTTAAGTCATTTCATGCTAAACTTCTCATTATAAAATAGATATATCTTTTAAATAAATATTTTACTCTTATAAAACCAAAATCAAGTCAAAATACAACACATACAATCAAATCTGGTTAAAATACCTCTATGAAACTTCCCAAATTCATTTCACATAAAAATTTTCCTTTTAAAATGTGTGAACATAAAATTGAAAATAAAATCCCATTAATTCAATATCCAACATTAGGGAAATGATTTAGAAAAACAAAATGGATTTCACAAATATATATATATATATATATAATTTAAATAAAATTATATATATAAATGTCAAGCTCACTCTAAATTTGAAAATAAAAAAAATTCATAGAAACACGTACATGGATGAAATAAAAACAAATCCAAAATTTCTCACCATCATCAGTGACCACCCGAATGAGAAGGAAAACAGTTTTTGTAAACCCTAGTCACCAAACTCCCCAACATTTGGTCTAACTCAAAGCCTAAATCATCCAATTCAACTTACAGGGTTCATGGGTGGAACCAAATTTAATAAAAAGAAGGGTATAAAGAAATAGATAGGTTAAATAATGGGGATTTACCTTCAAAACCCATGAAAACCAATAATAATGAGACAATAATTAAATAGAGGTGGATTTAACTCCCCCTTGGGATCCTAATGGGTTAACTAGTCATACAGGTGATGATAGTGGCATAACCCCTTCGAAGATCAAGATCGATGTTTGGTTAAACTCATTTTTTTGTGATTTTGGGTAGGACACATGACTTGGATGCATGGTTTTCAATAATGTGTGCAAACCATATGGGTGTACCTCTATAAAAAAAATCACATTATTATTTTGAGGCTCCACAAGGTTTAACAAAACCATTTAGATACCATGAAAACCCTCATTATCTCTATTATTGAGATAAAGAAGCATTGAATTGTTTTTAAGAAGAATTTTCTTATGTAGGAAGAAGTATTGCTTAAATATTATCTTGTTTTCTAACATAAATAACTTTATACTATTGAGATTTAATTATAAATGTGAATGGATGGAGTCCATCAGATCGGGGTGGTTGAGTTGAAAATACTATATCTAATAGACATAGTCTAATAGAAAAATGTGATCAGATGAAGTATTAAAGAAATCTATTTCTAGATGTTTTTTTGTTGCTCTATCATATACAGATGTTTTTTGATGTAAAATAAAGTTATTATTGTTTATCTTAAAAGTACTAAATATCATGTTTATACAATGTTATATATGATTCTAGTTAAATATTATTGAAAGAATAAGCTAGTGAGACTTGTTAGAGCTATGGTTTTTGGAATTTCCTAATTTAAGAATGATTAGAGAAGTTATTGATGAATAAACACAGAGGTTGTGAACAAGGTTATATAGGATGAAATTACATATTAAGTACATCTAAATTATCAATCAAAGATTTCAAAAAAAAAATCTAATATAGGAAACATGTGAAGATCATGGGATTGTAGATTTTGAGTGGATCCATCATATTATGACTTTTATGTGATGTTTATTGGAAATATTTTTTTAGAATATTTGAGGAATATAGGATTCCAATTTAAATCTTCGAACAAAGAATTCTAGAAAAATTCCATCAGATAAAGAGTTTATGGAGGCATCAGATAAATGGTTCTAAGAAAAAACTTTTAAAATTATAAATTTAAGAGAACCAAGGATAAGAAACATGCAAGGGTTTATAAATATGAAAACATGAGGTCTACAAGACATAGGGTGACTAGTTAAATAAGATCTTTAAAAATTTACTAAACAGAGGAGTTCTGTAGATGATGAACCAGATGATGTTTTGTGAGTCTTTGCAATTATTTGTAAATAATTTTTTGTGATTAGATTGATATTGATGTTCAATGATTCAATAATCATGATGGGAAGATCATGAAAATGCTGGGATTTTAAAAAGTTTTTAGAGTACATTGATGGTGAGTTTTAATAAAAGTTCCTTATGAATTTTTTTGACTAATATCTGTTAGAAATATTGAAGGTTTTATATCATATAAATATTTAAGTAAGATATTCAAATTTGGAAGTGGGAAATTAAAATTTGATCTCTCACTCCTCTCTTCGTATTTAAACAATTGATGTCCATATAAAAGGGGATCATGTTCACCTTGTGGATGTTGTTGTTACTGGAAAAATTTCTCAAGAATTGAGGATACAACCCAAGAGCTTGAAATATTTTATCCATGTAGCGTTAGATGTATTAGAATTGGATCCAAAGGTATCAGACTTATGATAATAGAAAAAGTATGGATAAACTAATTGTTGTCATTTGATAATTATGGAATCATGTTGAGTAATCGATTTAAGGGTACTAGGAGGACTGTTACTAGACGAATAAGTCTCTGGATGTACAAATTTAGAAAAATAATATTATAAAAAATTATTTCTCACTATTGTGTGAAAAGTGAAAAAGAAGAAGAAGATATTCCAACAAGGAAAGTGTGAAGAATTATCAAGAAGAATAGTGAAAATGTACTAAAGCCTGTTGGTAAATTATATTATGATTTTTTTTGAAAAAAATTATCATACTATTTGTTTGAGGAGAACTTGCACTATCAAAGGACTATAGTTATTTGAAATTTAGGGACACTCCCTAGTTTTTATACACCCTAAGGATTGTTTTATAGTGGTTGGGTAGTATTTTATTATAAATAGTCCATTACAATGACTATCTAATCTTATTGAGTAGTGAACCTTTTAAATACATGTTTTCATGTGGGTGTACCTGTTTGTTGGATTCTAGCGAAGTCAATTCTCAATAACCTTAAGTGAAGGTTGTTTCTAAATTAATAAAACATAAAATAAAGATCAATGATTCATCCCATCCCCCTATCATTGATCACAAAGTTATTAATTATACCTTTCAAGTGGTATTAGAGGTATTTTATTTCATTGAATCTTTGATTAAGTTTTATGAAAAGGAAATTTTTCAATAATGTTCTGAACTAAGTTAATAGTAATGGTATTCATGTATTTGATTACAAGAACAAGCATATTTAAAAAGATGTTATGATACCCTATCATTTATTAGTTAATTATGATGATTTTAAAGTTGTTGAATATGTTTTCCCTCCTCTTACTTGTGGTTGTCTATTAACAACTACAGATATGAAGAATCTTGAGAATTATGGGTGAGATAGATATTATATACTTTCCTCCCTCTCTAAAAATGAATTTATGAGGGTTAAAGGAATTAGAACAATTAAAATAATATGATAAAAGTTAAGGAGTATCAATGAAAAAATATTAAAGTAAAGAAAACAATGTTTTAAATGTATATATTAAAGAACGAAGATCTAAAAATGGGAGATAATTATTCTATTAGTGACTTCTTTATAATGTTTAATGACATTTTAAGCACCAAAAGTTGTTTCAGTTAGATGTTGTAAGATTAAATTATTGCTTAAAATATTATTATAATTATTCTTAATAAATTTTATGCCTAGATATCATCCATAGAATATTGTGAGCTTGAAACTATATCTCTATATGATTTTTATAGTATTCTCATCACATATGAAATCAAAAGAGGAAACACTATTAAGATAAAATAAAAGGTTTAACATGAAGTATATTTCAAAGATTATAATAAAATAATGTCTAAGAATGTTATTGAATAAAAATTCAGGGACTCTAATATGGAATATAAAGTAAGAAATAGTTTAGATGAATTATTTTCTTTTTTTCTAGAAAGTGAAAATAGGCACAAAGTTAAGTACAAAAAAAGTTACCATTGACGTACTTTAGTCTATGTTTAATTAGACACATCATATATATTTTTTCAATGATAAATGAATATGAAGACAATGATGAATAATATTTAAATCTAATAATATTTCTAATGATGAATATGGAAAAATCAAATTATTTTTTGAAGCTAAATGAGAAATTTTTTCATAAATATAAAAATATAAACTTTTTTCCCATCTTTGATGAAGATGATGATAGTAAATTGGAATTAAAAAACTCTAGTGATGATTCTACTGAGAAACTAATTATTGAAAAAGAGAATGTTGAGTACTTTACCAATAATTCCAGGAAACTGTCTAACAAAAAAACAATATGAGTTGATTCAGATAGAGTTTATTGTCAAAATATAATTGAAATAATTTCTATCAAATATTTATAAACATAACAAAGAGAAAAATATGTTGAACTAATAATATCTATTAATAAAAAATCTAGAATCAGTTCTTGAAAAAAAATCCATGTTTTAAAATGATATTTATGATCTGAAGTTGTTAATTGATGAAGATAAAAACATCAACATCAAGCATGATGAAAACCAAAAGGTGAAGGAGAATGAATATTATATTGTTCAATAAAAACATACTGATGTTGATAAACAAATCACAAACATAAAAATCCTAGCTATAGAAGTTGTTGAAATTTATAAGAAGTGTGAAACTCATACGGATAAACCAAGATTATCTTTAGAGGTTAACAACAAGGTTGAATATATTCATAAGAAAAAACAAGTTAAGAATAACATTTATATATCCATAACTATCAAAGTTAAAAATTAATACATTTTTAAGTAATCAAAGGTTTAATAAAAAATCACTATAATTGGAGACTCTTTTAAGGATAAAAGGAAGTAAAATTTGAAGAAATATGATGGTTATAAATATTCTAAGAAATGGGTGAATTTTTCAAAAAATATGTAGGTTACATAGGAAAATATGCATTCTATGAATATTTATGGTATTATGGAGGCTTAAAGTATGCATTAAAAATGTATTTATTTAATCATAAATACAAAAATGAATCCAAGGGTTGGTAGAGGTAGTGTTTAAGGTAGATAAAAATAACTCAAATAAGAAAATGTAATGGATCCATATTGAAAACTGAAAATATATATCATCCTATAGTAACCATTTTTGAAAGATGTGACCAACCTTGAAATAATACTAATGAATGTCTCATTATGATTCCATATCAGTAAAGATTTTATAAAAAATATTAGAATCCCCGTGTGATGAAATAAAAAAGATAAATCAATGTCCTTATTTTTTGAAGCTTCTCTTAAAACTATAAAAGTATAATGAAAATGAATATTAGATAGAGAGTGTCCTTCAAATATTACCAGATATTTGAAGTTTCCAAAAAATTTGAAATATTACAATGAAGGGATAGTGGCTTTTCAAAATGATGAGTCACTCAAATTCAAAGGCACTCTATCTTCTATCATTGAAAAAAATAGAAATATAGAAGCACTTGTTTGATATACTAAAACACAACTCGGTGAGTTTTTCACAATATTATAGCAAAGGTAATGATTTTTTTTATAATAGATGATTTTTATTAATTATTTTCAGGTTGGTAAAGTTGTAACAAGAGGAAAAAACCCTTGAGAAACTTGTTTCATGTTATAGATACATATAAGGTCATGTTTTCATGAAATGATAACAGAATTTTAGTATAGCATAAGAGGATTTTAAATATTTTCCAAAGTAATATAACCAACCTGACAATGGGTGAAATTATTAGTGATATTCCTAATATGATAAGACAAAGATATTGGTGTTATTCAATATTTCATAAAATATTAAAAATTCAGTACATAAGAATATTGAGATACACTAAACCACTCCCTTGTATCTTATTCATTATGAAATATATGGTCCCATGATAAAGAAATAAAAAAACACATATAAGTACATTATTTTATTTATTAATGACATTACTCCTATTACATGTTTGAAGCTTTTGAAACATAAATATGAGGATCTAAAAAAGTCTAAGGTTTTTGGGAGATGTCCTGAAAAGAAATGTGGATATTCTGTAATGAAAATACAAACTGATAACAGTTTTAAATATATAGATAGGAATTTTAAATACTATCTTGAAAACCATCAAATTCATCATGAACATATTGCATTATATACCACAAATGAAAATGGTGTTTCTGAAAGAAAGAATATAACTTTCGTTGATATAGATCAAACAATGTTAATTGAACATGATATGTTTGGATTTTTTGAAGAAAAACTATTAATGTAGTTTTTAAAATTTATAATCTATGTTTATACATTCCAAACTCTAATATAAATCTATAAAATATGTATTACAAAGAAACCTCATGTTTTAAATACCTAATTATTTTCAAAAGTCTATGAATTATTAGAGTAAATGGTTGGAATCTCAATAAGTTCAATCAAAGTGGCATTGAAGGTATTTTCCTTGGATACCCACCTAATGGTAATGGGTATAGGGTTATAATAAGGAATCCGTAAATATTATAGATTCTATAGATGTAAAATTTCTAGAAAATAAAGTTAGAAAAACTTATCCTTCATTTGGATATATAAGAGAATGTTAATATAATTATTTTTACTATTAAACAACATAAAAAAGTTTTTGATAGACGTATTGATGTAGAAAATTTATAGGATAAATATGTTGATTCATCTATATAAATTGATAAGGGATAATTAATTTTATCCCATCCATGATTGAGGAAGTAAGTGGGGATCCAAAATATCATTGTTGATCAAAGAAAACATGTTCAATACCAAACACCATCGAGGATAGTCTCATATAAGTTTTTGCATTCACAGGTTGTGCCAATAGATATTGTAGAAGATTTTGAGCATCAGAAGTGTATTTATTACATGAATTAATAATTTAATTAGATTATAAAGAATGTTACATGGGAAATTATACCAAAAATAAAATATAATAATGTTATTTGAATAAAATGGGTTCCAAAAAACATGTTGAATAAAAAAGGTTAAGTGATAAAAAATAAAGTAAGGCTAGTTTCTAAAGGATACTCATAGGTTAAAGGCATTTATTTCAATGAGAAAATTTCCAAATTATTAATATTTAAAACCATACTAATCATTATTGTTATTTCATAAAAATTAATAAATAAAATATTCTTGATGGGTGTAAAATCATGTTTTCTTAATAGAGAGTTGTAAGAAGAATTACATTTTGACAAACCTTGTGGATTCATGTTGGGATAGAATGAAAACGATGTATAAAAGTAGAAGATGAAATTATATGGGTTAAAAAAATCTCCAGTACCTTGGTATTATAATATTTAATCTTAGATAAATAAGTTTAATTTTAGAAAAGTAATAGTATATATAAACCTATACATACAATAAAATCAACAGGTTTCCCTTATTACAATTTTTTATATTGATGATATCATATTTGTAGGGAATGATGATGAATTGAATGGAATGTTTTATAAGAAGATGAAGAATATATTTGAAATTTCTATTCTAGGAGAAATGAAATACTTTCTTATCATATAAATCTCTCAAAATAAAAACTAAATATTTCTTTATCAAGAGAAGTATGATCAAGAAATACTAAATAAATATATCATGAAAGAACCAAAGACTTATTCCACACCTACTTTAGTGGGAATAATGTTTGATAAAGATGGGAAAATAAAGGATGTTGATCCTATAGATTTTATAAATTTAATTATAAGTCTATTGTTTATTAAATATTCAAGGTTTGATTTAGTGTATGTTGGTACACTATTTTTTAGATATTAAGTTAAAAATAAATATTATAATGTTATCTCTATAAATAGAATTTTAATCTATATTTATGGTGTAATTTATTTTTGGTTGAAATATAAAGAATAAGATAAATTAATCCATTTGGTTACATAGACCCAAATTTGACAGGATATGTTGATAATAAGATATCCAAACTTGATAGATTATTCTTTTGGAGAAAAATATGCAATCTGGAAAAAAAATAAAATAATAATCAACAACTCTCAACACTGTAAAAGCATATTCTATAGCTACCAATCAAGATTCAACACATTTTATATGTATAAAGACTCGGTTGGAAGATTTTTTTTAAATGTGAAGTTTCCCCTTCTCAGGTTTTGTGATAATCAAAGTGTTATAAATTTATTTAATAATCCATTGAAACACTCCGAACATAATAACATTGATATTGAAATATCACATATTCAAAATAATGTTGAAAGAAATGAACTAAATCAGGAATATGTTTCTACAATAGTGGAAGTACATGGTATATTCATTAAAACATTACCTAATGAATCATTTCACAAGCTGAGGTTGTTCATGGGTATACAACCCCACTCACATTGTGGCTAAGTTATGTATTATCTATCCCATCACTTATCTTGTCTTTGGATATTATTTTCAAAGGGGAAGAAAATATATAACATAAATATATCCATTGGTATATGATTTATCTTTTAAGGAGGGTCTTATGTTTTGGTGGGGTTTTTAAAAGGGTTAAGTTATTATTTAATCATGTGTGATTTTTTTAACAATTTTTTGAAGTGGTTTCTAGAACTATTTCTTATAGGTTTCTATTATGAACATGTTTGAATGTATGAATTTAAAAAATTATCTTAAATCACGAATTTATGGTCTTCATGTAATGTTTGTTCAAATATTATTATTTCCTACACCATGTTTTTTTATGTAGTCTTATAATTTTTTGATATTAAACCATTTATTAAGTATCAAAGTTTGAGAGATCTCTGTTCATTTGTTAACAAAAATATCTAAACGAGGATATTGTTTTGACCAAGAAGCATTGAGTTGTTCTTTAAGAAGACACTAGTTATAATGGAAGAAGTATTTCATAAGTATTTTGTTTTTTTGTCCATCACAAATCACTTATCAATTTTCATCTTTCATTACAAAATTTAACAAATGGGGTCCATCAGAACAAGGTGATCGAGGTGAATTTACTGAGTCTAATAAACCAAGTTAGCTGAACTAATGTTTATTAAACTAACATTAGGTGAATATTATCTAATATTCATGTTATTAAATATCATGTTTATAAAAAGTCATTGATGATTCTAGATAAATGTTTATAAATAAATAAGTTGGTGAGACATGGAGAAGATAAGGGTTGTGGGAGTTCCTAATAGAATAAATCTTGAAGAAGTTATGGATGAAGAAACATAGAATTTTTGAAAAAAGTTCTATTGGATGGAAAGATGTATGGAGGTCGGTATAATTTTCATAAAAAGGTTTCCTATCAAATTGATCTAAAAAGGAAATATGTGAAGATAATTGGACATAGTCTTCTCAGTATAGCCATTAGATAGCATCCTCCGAGAGAGTCATAACGGAAGGATGTTTTTGAGAATAATTAACAGACATAGGATTATGAATGAATCCATTGTAAATTGGGTTGCGAATGAATCAGTTAGATAGAGAATTACAGATACATTACATCAAATAAAGAGTGTGTGGAGGCATTGTACAACGGGTTCCAAGAAGTGTCTTTCAACATTGTAACTTGAAGAGTATTGAGTAGAAGGAATGTTTATGGGTTTCTAGAAATACAGATATGATGTCTACCAGAGAGAGAGAGACCATATAAAGAGGAACCTTGTGAGGTTACTAGATGGAGGATTTCCTTAGGAAATAAACTGGATAACATTTTTTGAGACTTTCAAAAGAATTTATAAATCCTCTTTTATGATGATACTATGTTTCAAGTTCTATGATTCAATAATAATTAAGGAATGATCATGATTCAAGATTATATTTTAGGAAGTTTTAAGAGTGTATAAATGTTGAGTTTTAAGGAATGTTACTTAAAAATATTGTTGACTTCCATCATTTATAAATACATATGGTGGTCATATGTAGAAATATTCTAATGTGATATTCAAATTTAAAAGTATTAAATTAAAATATGAGTTAGCTCTCCTCCCTTATTCATTGGAAAAATTATTTCTATATAAATAGAGAAAATGTGTTCTACACAGATGTTTCTTTTGGGTAAATTATTAAATAATTTATGGGATAATAATAAATATTTAAATATTTGTTTTCATATCATTGGATGTGGTATCTTAGGAAAAAAGGAATCATAAATACAATACATAATAGAGTATTTATAAACTAATAGTTGGCAGCAGGAGAACATTATTTTAGAAAAATTTATCAGATAGAGGGCACATGATAGAATTCTATCATGAAGAGAAGTTAGCAGACATACATGTTTGGATATAGAAGTTTATAAATAACTTTATGCTCACTATTTTGAAATAAAGTGAAAAAAGTACAAGAATAACATGTAATAATGTAAGTGTGTCTAATTTTCAAGAAGCACAATGACAATATACTAAAGCATGTTAGTGTAGGTTCTTATTTTTTTTTTAAAATTATCATACAATCTATTTGATGAACACAAGAACTTTTTAAGTACTATAGTGCTACAAAACTGATGGATACCCCCTTCTTGTTAAAACTACTAGAAGATCTTTTTAGAGTTTTTTCATGGTATTAGATTGTTTCTAAACAATTACAAGGGATATCTACTCATATTGAGAAATAAAACTTGTATATGACTGTATTCATGTGTCTATTACTCTTTTTTTTGGTTTGAGTGAACTAGATTCTCACTAACCAAAGGAAATGGTTGTTTCTAATGTAATAAAACAAAACACTAATCACTCATTAACCACCACCCCTTATTAGTGATCACACAACTATTGATCTGTCCTTTTATCCATGATATTTCCCTCTGTATGGTGGTTTCATAGTTACCACTAATTTTGTAGGTAAACCATTAAACACGTATAAAATATCCAAAAAGCAAAAATGTTAAAGCCTAAAAACTACTAGTACTTAAGATAACTCAAGATAATATAAAATAACTCAAATTAAACACTATAGTGACATGTGATTATCACATGGAAAATGTTATTATAGTTATATATTTTCACTATGTTAGAATAGAAATGACTTGTCATTATATAGAAATTCATTTTTGATGATTTTACACCTAAAGGAGTTCTATGATATGCTCTTGAGTTTGTTATGTCATGATTAGTCAAGAAGTGTATTTTAATGAAGTTAAAAATGTTTTAAAATCTTGGGTGTTATGGGAAATTATTACATAAAATCATAGGGTGTTTCTATGGTGGATAACCAAAATGGGCATTTTATGTGTCAACAAAAAATGGTAGACCAGTTTTCTATAGAAATGAAGAATTTGAGGTAATTTGATTGCGTTGATGTTTCTAGTAAATCATGGATGTTTTAGCTCAACCACTTACATTCTTAATAGAGACCGACATAGGATATTTAATAAAGATAAATATGTGATGTGTGTTTGAATGAGAAATGGTTAATAATTTCAATATGAATTTAAAAATTCAACTTATCTGATGAGAAATGTGATGATTGATGTGTTCTACCATAACATGTAGATAATGCACAATAGATATAGAATAATAAGGAGGAATCGAGTAGAATGTATTTTATAGAATAAATATGATTGTAAGAGTGAATTTTTGATGAATATATTATCATTAAAGACTTTTTTTGTAAATAAAAAATTGTCATTCACACTTTTTGATGATCAACATGATATTTTTAGGGAATATTATAGATTCGCGGAGAATACTCCATTCCTTAGTTAAGTAGAGGAATAGTCTAGAAATTATATATGAGAATTGAACTTATAATAAAGATTATAATCACCAAATATTGATGTAAAAATTATTAGTAAATAAAATAACCATTGATATGTGATCCTTATATATTGCTTATTTCAGGAGAACAAAGTATAATATTGTATCTCTTGCACTTTTATTTCATTATTTAGATTCATAGTTCCACAATTTCAAAGATATATTTCATGTGTCTTTACATATTTTAGGAGAATATCTAATAATGCTTGAAATAAGAAGAACATTTTAGAGCACACCAACTCACACCCTTATGCCTCTTAGTGTGTATATCGGTACCTCAAGTTATAACAATATTTTCTTACAAATTAAATTAAATTTTATTATAAAACATATCTAAATTCTATACTTTGAATAAATATTTAAAACCATATTACTTTTTATATTTAATTATATATTTGGAATAGGATGCAGAAACACATTAATGTAAAATAACTTAAAAAATTACTAAGATATGGATGGTTGGGGATTACTAATGCTATATTTTACAAGCAACAAATTCATTAACTCATGTTAAAGATTAAGTGAAAAAATAATTATATTAAATCAAATAACTTAATTTCTACCTCTCAACTACTATATTTAATTTATCTATATTTATTTATAAATTCTATATATTTTATTCTAGGTATGAGGCATTAGGAATATTTCATTGTTGATGATTACTCAAAATGAACCCTGGTTTATTTTTTACCATAAAAAATAAAATTTTCACCTATTATTATACGTTTAATATAATATTTTAGGACCTTATTAGACTTTACACAAAGTCATTGAATAATTTTCAAGGATATGTATTTAAAATACAAGATTATATATATATATATAAATATTCTACCATCATGGAAATGATCAAGATTTCATTGACCAAAAGAACCTCAATAAAATGTGGTTGTTAAAAAAATAAATGGTTCATAAAAAGTGATAGATCGTTCCATGTTCAATGAGTATGAGTTACATATTTATACATGGGTTGAGGTTGTGAATGGAACTTTTTATGTCATCAATAAAATTTTGCTTTGACCAATTTTAATGAATATTACTTATAAATTATCAAATGGTAGAAGTTACAAGGATAACTGCTTCATCATATATTTTTTTGAAGTTTATATTCTCAATAAAAAAGAGAACTTGGAAACAATTATACAAAATTTGATAAGATATCCCACATGAGTCAAAAAATACATGGTGAATACCTTATAAATGATATTTCTAAATAAAATATTAATAATTCCATTAAAATAAATGATAATGGTACTGATTTCATAGAAAAATATCATAATGGTGACCAATAAAACTTCCCAAACCATGATGATAAATTAGAATAACCAAATACCACTTTCCCTAAATCTAATAAGACCCTAGAAACCACTATCTTGATATGGTAGCATGTGATCTTGATAAAGAGCCTCAAATAAGATAGTTTTTGAAAATTAGGTTGAACATCAAATTTTCATGCCATAAATTGAACCTAAAGAATTTAAAATATTATTACACATGAAATTTTATAACAATGATGTATGATGATATCAATTAGTTTATGGAAAAAAATTATTGGGGACTTCTGAAAAGAACCTTGTATTATCCCACTATTAGTATTAAGTTGGCATTCAAAAAATTGGATGAGTCAAGGAGTTTTTTTATAAACTAAGCTAGAATGGATTCATTTGGATATAGTCAAGAAGATGAAATTTATTGTTGGAAAACAACTTAAAAAATATGTAGACTTATGTCCATCATAATATTATTAACATATATATCTCATATATATATATATCAAACTATATTAGAAAGATATGAATACTACCTTTTAAAATGGGTTTATTCATGATTATGTTTTAGTTTAATGACCCCATGGATATAAAAAAAATTAATTTCTCTATCATGTTTATAAGCCTTATAAATCATTTTTCAATTTCGATTAGGGTCCTAGATCATGGAATGATAGTATCAATAGTTTTATTTTACAAAATATTTATACAAAGGAGGATATGATTTAAATTTTTTATAAAAAAGGATTTCAAATGATATTTTGGTGGCACAAATATATATTAACGATATTATTTTTGGAATTTAAAAGACCTAGATTTGTATTATATTTTACTACATTATGAAAAATGAATTTTAAATGAGATTAATGCGGGGTTAAAATTATTTCATGATTTTTATATTAAAAAATGGGATTATTTTTAACCAAAGTAAATATATAAGTGAAAAAATAATTTGTTTTGGTATTTCAAATCTCATGGGATGTAATACTACAACGATCACAAGTTGTAAACTAGATTCACATAAAACCATAAAAATTATAAATAGTATCATTATAGAGGTATTTTAGGCAGTCACATTTACCATACATATAACCGTCCATATATAATGTCTTCAACTTTTAGGTACACTATATTTCAAGAAAACCATAAGGGTTCTCACTTGGATAATGTAAAAATAAATTTTCAATCCTTCTAGAGTACTTTAAATATTTCTTTTTTACACTAAATTATATTTATATATATTGGTATGTAAATTAAATATTGATTATAATTTTTTTTTACTATATACAAAATATCAAATATAAAACAAGGAATATATTAGTAAATTCACTAGTTTTTTGGTGTTTTAAAATAATGAATTTTTATTATTCACTAAAAAAGTTTACAATATAGTAATAATAAGTTATTTTATATATATTTTATGGGTTAAATACAAATTTCTTGATTATAGATTTGAATTCAAACATTTTCCTATAAATTATGATAATGAAAATGCTATTATCATTTCCAAAATCTTGTATCACATTCCAATACCAAGAATACTTATATACAACATCAATTTATAAGATATCACTGTTAGAAGGGTGATATAACTCATGATTTCATAGGAATTAATTTATATCCTATTAATATCTTTATCAAACCATTTAATATTTATATAATTTATTATATCTTAAGGAATGATCAATTATTATTAAATTACTTTAATTGAGTTTTTATTTATATTAATTCCATGGTTCAATATATTAACGATTTTTAATATTATTTAAGGTTTTTTAGGTTAATCTCATCATTACATGAATTTTATTTATTTTTTAATTTGATGATTAGTGAACATAGGATCATGGATAATTTATTACAATGGTATGGAAATTTATCTCTTTAATAAAGTGAATTTAACTAAGTATGATTTTTTTCTATGGTATACTTACCGTACTATGAATATTTCTTTTGAGAAATTGACCATACCTTGATAAAGGATCATGGTCAGTTGAGTATATCATGACTTATTTATATATATTCACATGGATTTTTAAATTATAATATTTTATTATTTTGGTTTCCTCTTTTAATATTATATATATTTTATCCCAAGTAAAATGTTTTAAAAAACCCATCTTTAAATTGAAAATGTTGGTATTTTGACTTTTGGGGGCTTATAAATTTATGATAACCATGAATAAATGATTTTAACCTAGCCAAAATCAAATTTAATTCTTGATTCCTCTAAATACCTCAAACAAATTGCCTTAAATCAGGATATCATCATCCTATCAAATCTATTGAATCTTTTATACCAATTCAAAGATGAAACTCCTTGCTACACACTTTAATTCATTATGTAAGAAACTAATAATATAAAAAATAAAAGGTTATTTGTATTTATATAATGGGGTTAAGAATCACCACCTCAAAGAAAGAATATTATATCTATAGAAACAAATCTATTTGGATTGGTTGAAGTCTCAAAAATAAGGAATGGATAGTAATGATTGATTTTGTGTAGAAGGTATTCATGTGTGATATTTACTACCCATAATTAGATAAATATTTTTACCTAAATTATACTCTTATAAAGATGAAATATATTAATATGGTGAATTTTTTTGGGAATATGTTTAACTTGAAATCAAAGTATAGAGTTTATGTGTCAAAACCATGATATCGTTTTCAGTTATGGAACTATTTATTAAAATTATTTCATATACATTTCCCTTTCCCATGATTATTTGGTACTTTTGGTCATTTTAAGGGCCTATAGTGAATATTGGGATTTATCTAGGTCACCATATGATGGTAATGGAATGTATACACTATAGGAAACATTCCTCTGGCTTAAAACACCAATTTTTAATGTATCTATTTAATAGTGGTTAACTTACAAGATTGATAAATCTAGGGGACCAAAACAGACGTCTTTACAAAATATTGGATGTAGTATTGCCATTTAATCTATATAAAGATGGGAACCATGTTGTTGTTCAGGCTATGGATCTCCGAGAGGCCCCCTATGAAAAACCAAGAGGGGGAACCTTTTTGTGGTTCTCTTTGGGTTATTCCCTAGGAATTTTGGTAGGACCATGGAGATCTCTTTACTATGGATATTTCCTTGGAACAATAATGAGGGCCCAAATATGAGATGTCAGGGGGTCACCTTATCATAGGGCTCCCCTGGTCCTTATTTAAATTTCTCCTAATGGTGGGGAACCATTTCATGGTCTATAAAGACCATGACTTGGTGATTCTCCATCCAATACTTTTTAATTATGTAAAATTACCTCTCTACCATTAATTTTTTTAATCTAACTCAGCATCATTTCTCCCTCATTTTCAAAACCTATTGTAAGATCATATCTTTTTTCAGGCATATCTTTCTCTAAGATTCTTCATTTTATCCTTGGTGGCTAAATCTTGTTTGGATATGGAGAGCATTTATTGGATAAAATGACCAAATGTATGGGGATGTATGCTCATTTTAATTAATAGAGTCATGGTGTAAATGGGACTACATGTTAATATGGGTTCTTAGTGTGTTGAATAAGATTTAAATGGGTTTTAGGTTGTTTAAATAGAAAATGGTCTAAAAAATAAATTGCATAACATTTTCATGTCATGTAAGGGATTACAAATCATGTAATTATTTGAGGTTTTTAATAAAATAAATCTGAGGTGACAGGATTTTCAGTGAATACCATTAAAAGAAATTACAAAGTGTGTAATCATAGTACACAATGTGTAAATCCTTCACTTGCTATTTTAAACAAGTTGTGTGGCTGATATTTATTCTATTTCCTGGATAATCCTCTCCTCTCGACCCTAGGGAATTACCCAGGTGATTTTAGAGTGCCAAATTCCCTTACAAACATCCTTTTCTTGTGATAAATCCATGGGACTTCATTTTAGTTAGGTTTCTTCCTCCTCTTCTTTATTCTACAATATGTTGCAGTGAAATACTTTGGATGATTACAATGTTGGTTTTGATCGTGCTCATTTTTATTTAGGAATCACTTTGAAATCATCTGTACCATCTTCCTCATAGTTTTTGGCTATTTGAAGTGTTATTGATTATCTTTTAATGGTTTGTGGTCTAAATATTAACCCTTTGGTAAGATTATTGTCATGTTTATGAAATATTTTAATCACTCCAATGAATGTGTTCCCAAATTTAATAAATATTAAATTGAATTATTCCTTGAATTCATTTAATTTTAATAAGAATATGACCTTGCTTATTTCTACCCATTGGGTGAGAAAACCATTGAATATAATTGAATTGGCTAATGGATTAAAGTATTTTTAGCATTTACATGTGACCTAGGGTGGTTTCTTGTTATAGTATCCCTAAATTTTGGATTATTTCTTATTGATATAATTGTTAATAAATTTTGAATTTAATTGAAATGTGGAATATGAAATAATAATAGAAATTCACATAATTAGAAATTGAGATATATGATGTGATGTTGTGATATCCATGTTGTATGACAGGTATTGTGTTCCATTATAAGATTCTTATATAACGGGCTAGGCCCAAGAAATTTCATACATATATGTTGTAATTCTTATAGAGAGTGGGTTTGGCCTTGTACCATGTTGTAATGATTATAGGGATTTGACCTAGAATGTTTTAATTATTATAGGGCTTTGACCAATATTTTTTGTTGTGACTATAGCATTGTTATGTGGTTGTGGTTAGAATGGATGTAAGACATGCTTAGAGATATTATAGAATGGTTCTAAAGTTTGTTATTTTACCTTGGTTGTATGATTTTTGTTGACATGGATGTAAGACATGCTCAAAGATATTATAACATGGAACAAAAGTAGGTTGTTGTATTTATTTAACTGTTGAATTAATTAATACATGTGTTTATTGCTTTCTTTCAAACACTTCTTATCAAAGTCATTTTTTAGACATAGTGGCATCGACCTAATAAGTTATACTCACACCCTATTTGAGCTTCTATTTGGAACCTGAGATGATATCATTGATGCAGGTTTAGACGAGGGAAAAAGAACATTATATTGATTTCTTGTTTGTTGCTGGGCTAGAGTTTGGATATGGGACCGATGTGGGGTTTCAGAACCAAGATCTTGAGTCTTTTATTTGTATATTCCAGTATTTTCTTGTATTGTTCTAGCATTTCATATAGTTACACACAAGAATGTCCTTACATTATTCCTCATCTATTTATTAGATTATTTGGTTGGTTTTTATTATTGTCTTCCACAATGTATATACTCTGATTGTTTTACATTTATTTATGAATTTTTTATTCTATCATGACACTTCATACCATGGGTTATAGTCTCTCCATTATACTATTCACACCTTCAATGCTAGTCAGAAGCCTCTGGCATATGAGGAGGAGCACATGAGGTCTCATAAACAACCCTTTCTGGCGACATGAGGGAGTGCCAGATTGGGGGGTGATATAAAGTGGTATCAAAGCCTCTGGTTCTATTTTCTTAGGATTTACAATTTGGTGAAAGGTATAAAGGAGGCTAGGATGTGTCCGGACTTAGTAATGATCTTGTTTAAGGGAGTAGTTAATCCATGTATAGGGGGAAATTTATGTACCCAGTGATGGGATTACTATTTGTGCTGTGTGATTTTTATAGTTGGTGTTATTTCACTTTGGGTGATTCATATGTTATTTGAGGTTATTATTTTTTGATCTTACATTTTCTTGAAAATATTACTCATGGAGTTATATTAAATGAGTTGATAATACATGCATCATGATAGGCACATAAGTAAATATTTACATGCATTATTCATGGTAGGGTTGCATCTATTTTTTCATGTAATATATGCATTCATGTTGAACCGTAATATGAGATATATGTTTAATAGATAAATGAAATGAGTTTTCATGTCATGCTAAAATAATTATAATCCATGTCTAGAGAGACAAAGAGTTAGTGGTTATCTGTTGTAGTCACCTGTTACGATTGATATTGTTTCTAGCTATTTCTTTATGGTATGTGTTTGTCTTAAGAGAAAATTCATCCTCCTCATCTTCAACTTGAGTGTCAGGAGAGTGGAAATCAGAATGCTCCTAACATAGATGGAAAAAATATTCCTATAGCCCCTAAGGAGGATATGGATGTTCAGATTCACAATATCTTTATGAGGATCATGAAATCCATGAAAAGGGATACTTTTCATATCATTCCTATGATATATAAGATGAAAATAGAGTTTCAGCTTCAGTACAATCATGTGTTTACTAGGGAAGGGGGGACCCCAAGTAGAAGAGTTCTAGATCATGTTAGTTTAAACAATATTTAAACATCTTGAGACACCCATGGATCTGAGGGGTAATATTTTTGTGTATATGCTTCGTGGACCCACCAATCATGGGTGGGATATTGTAGAGGAAGCTATGTAGTAGGATGAGCTATCTTGGAAGGACATTCATACAATGTTTATGTTCCACTTCTATCATGAAACCACAAGGGATGAAAAATCTCATTAGTTCATGCATCTAACACATGAGGGTTTTTCAATTCTGAACTATGATGGATGTTTCACCGACTTATATTTCTTTGCATAGTCTTTTGTAGCTGATGAGATCTCTAGGGAGAGTCATTTCAAAGATGGTCTTCATTAAGAGATTAGGTTGTAGGTAAACATTTTCTGTTTAAACAGCTTGGAAATGTGATGAATTAGGAACTCATCATGAAAGGGAATCTAATAAAGGCCCAATAGCAGTGGCCATGATGTTTTAGTAGGGAAATATGGGAGTTCTTCTTTGAATGTTAAGACACACAGTTATGACGATTTCTTCTAAAGTAATAGTTGGAAGAGAAATCGGTGTAGTGGAATAACATCTCATGATCATGTTCTATTATCATGCTATTAGTGTGGTAAGTTTGGATCCAAGTTCCCATTGTGTACTTAAATTGCAGTCGAGTGTCATATCTATGGAATACTGGGTCATTTTCATAGGTTCTATGTGAAATTTTCACTATATAACAGTATTAGTGGATCAGGACCGAAACTGGAATCAGGAAGGAGATCAACTATGCCTTAGCAGGATGGTAGTTGGTGTTCTACATTCCGTTCTGGACGAGGAAAGGGATGTGGTACCCAATGCATGATCAAATTTACCAAGAAATGTAAGTAACTCTATGTATTTATTATAGAGCATAGGGAAGAGGTAAATCTCGGTTTCATGTTATGAAAACTACCCCAACTAACGTGGGTGCAGGACCATCTACCTTCTTAGGTATGATTCTTGTATCGTCTACCTTAGATTTTTTTTGTTTGATAGATTAGTATCTAATTATTTTCTATCCTCCCTATTTTTAAATGCTTTGTTCTTGGATATGTGAAGCTTATATGGTCTTTTAACTATTTACACATCTTTGGGAGTGCGGTAAGAAAATATAAAATGTTTCAAGTCATGTTCTCTAGAGATTATTGGTTACTGTTTCTTTTGGGAAATTTTCATGTAGGAAATGATAGGATTAAACTTTTTTTGTATGGATTAGTTAGTTCTATACCAGACTCATATTGACTGTTACTAGAGGATAGTTACCTTATTAATTCTAGAAAGAAGCTTTTATTCTCACCAGGGTGAGTGGGATCGTCAGGCTAGTTGCGTGTGACCAATTCAATGTATATTAGATTGCATCATTGATCAAGTCACCATAATTAATCTAGAAATTGGTGTAATGCTGCTAGATTATTTTCCTCCAATAGTATTCTATTTTAAGGATGTTTTCCCTGATGAGTTATATGGCTTACCACTCGAGCAATAGGTCGATTTCATGATTGAGTTTTTGTAGATAATAGATATAATTTCTATCTATCCTTGTATAATGAAACTAGTAGTGTCTCAAGATTTTAAGGTTTAATTGGAAGATCTAAAATCTGAAGGCTTCATACGACTGAGTACATATCATTGGGGTTCTCATGTTCTATTTCCAAGAATTCTGATGGATCTTTTCTCTTATGTGTTGACTATCAGAGGTTGAACTAGATGATGATCAAGAACTGGTATCCTCTTTTATGAATTGATTATATTTTTGATCAGTTGAGAGGTGATGAGATATAATCAAATATTTACTTGAGATCAGGATATAATCAGATAAGGGTTTATCTATAAAACATACCTTGGACTGCATTTATGAGTAGTTATGATTTTTATGAATTCTTAGTGATTCTATTTGGGTTGACTAATGCACATGTGGTATTCATAGCCTTAATGAATCAAATATTTAATATTTTTATAGATCATTTTGTGCTGGTTTATTTCAATGATATCTTAGTTTAATTATATTCATAATAATATCATTCCAAACATCTTGACATCATCTTGAGTACATTGAGAGATCATCAGTTTTAAGCCAAGATAACTAAATATAGTTTCTGGATAAATAAAGTAAACTTCTTGAGCTATGTCATCTCATATGCATGAGTGTCAGTGGACCTAGAGAAATTTAAAATCATGATATATTGGGAAGAACATTCCAAGTAAATCTTTGAAATTAGGTTCTTTTTATGTTTAGAAGGTTATTACTAGTGTTTTATCGGTCGTTTGTCCCATTTTAATGAACCAATTTCTAGTCTGACCAATAAAGTGGTGAAGTTTGTTTGGTTTGATTATTAAAAAATATATTTTAGAGATATGAAATCCATGCTGAACTCAGAAAATATCATCACTTTACCTATTTTGGGTAAATTATATACCATGTCTATGACCCTTCCGGAGTTGGACTCAAAGTAGTTCTAATGTAGGAGGATCATGTGGTTGGTTATGGATCCAAGAATTTGAGATCATATAAGAGTAATTTCCCTACTCAAAATATGGAGTTAAAAGTAGTGGTATATTCCCTAGGATGTTGGATACACTATCTCATGGGTGAGAGGTTTGTGGTATACATGGATCACACGAGCATCAGGTACATCTTTTCTCAGCAAGACCTTAACCTTCGGTAGAGGAGGTGGGTTGAGTATCTATATTTTTTTGAATTTGAATTAGATTATACACCATTAAAGGAAAATGTTTCTTTTAACTATTTAATTCTAAATATATAGACAAAGGTAGTATGGGAGTCTTGTGATTATTGGTGGATAATGGACCTTTTTATAGAAATGCATCTGGATGTTCAAAAATTTTAGGGGTGTGTAGCTCTAACTTAAAAATTTATTATACTTTTGGTTTTCAATCGGATTAAGGCCAAGAAGTTTTCTAATCCATAGGGATCAGTTATGAGAGAAAAATTATATGGTGGTAATATTCCATACATATGGTCTCTCAGTAGTGTAAATTATCATGTTTTACATGGCTAAGTATCGATTCCTGTGGGCTTGCATGAGGAGTTGATGAGGGAGATTCAAGCTTCTTGATGGGTGGTGCATCCTAGTTTAAAAAATATGTATCATGATCTTAGTAGATAATAATCGTGTTTAGGAATTAATAATTAGGTGGAAACATTCATGGCTAGATGAATCAATTCCCAGAATGTGAAAGTAGATCATCTGAGTCCAGCTGGTTTTTTGCAGTCATTTCCCAACCCGAAGTGGAAATGAGATGATGTCAAGATGAATTTTATGATAGGATTACCCTGGATGACCCATAAGAATGGTGATGTATATGTTATTTGGGATTTAATGACTGAGGTATCCCACTTCATACCTATTAGGTAATCCTTCACAGTTAAAGACATAAGAAATATTTATGTGTATGAGGTGGTTTGGTTACACAATGTTATGAGGTGTATCATTTCAGATAGAGATCCATATTTCACATTGTGTTTCGGGAAGTGTCTTCAGAAATCCTTGTGATAACAAGTTCATTTAAGCACAACTTATCATCCAAATAGCAATAGTCAATCGGAGTGGAATATTCAGGTATAATAGGATATGTTATGAGCTAATGTTTTGGATTTTGGTGGTTCATGGGAGACAAATATGGAACTCGTGGAGTTTTCATATAATAATAGCATCAAGGAATCGATCCCAATGGAATATTTTGAGTCTTTGTATAGAAGGTCATTCCGTTCTACTATTTGTTGGATAGAGGCATGTGAGTCAGCACTTGTTGGTCCTAGACTTGTGAAGGAGACATCTAAACAGGTTCAGTTGATTAAATAATAGTTGGTGACCGTGAAGAGTATGAAAAAATCATATGAAAACCATCAAATACGACCTCTATAATTTGAGGTTGGTCATCATGTTTTCTTTTAGGTGTTTTCAATGTTAGGGAAACATTGTATCAAGAAACAGGGAAAGCTAGCACCTAGGTTTTTTAGTCCTTTTGAAATAGTGACAGGGGTCAGTCTAGTCGTATACCGTCTAGACCTTCCACAACACTAAAATTTCATGAACAACATGTTCCACATGTTGTAGCTACAGAGATATCATCTAGAGAATTTCCATTTAATATACATATCAGATATTGAGATTTGTGTTGATTCATCCTTTTAGGAGCATCTGATATAGGGTTTGGATCATAGTAATAAATATCTTTAGGGTTGGACAATAATGTTGGTTTGAGTGCAGTGTAGCATGGTCAAGTTCCATAGGAGGCCTAGGAGAGGGAGTCTGATATATGAAAATAATGGGTATCCTTGTTTACTAAAACATCGCAGTGACGTTTGTTGAAGCTCGGGGAGGAGATGTTATAAGCTGGGGTGTTTTTATGATCCAATATTTTTCTAGGTATGTCTTTCTATATGTATTTTTGTTTGATCCTTGGTGTCCAAGTCTTGTTCTAAGATAGAGAGTCTTTGTTAGAGAAAATCACTTAATGTTTCGGTATGTATTTTCATTTGAATTAATAGATTCCGGGTGTAATTGAGATTACTTTTTAATATGGGTTCTTGGTAACATAAGATGATTTAAATGGGTTTCAGGTTGTTTAAATAGGAAATGGGCTAAAAAATCAACTTCATAACATTTACACATCATGTAAATGGATTACACATCATTTTTTGATGGATTTAATAAAATAACTCTAAGGTGATGGGTTTTTTGGAGAACACAATTAAAAACATTTACACTGCGTGTAATCATGTTAAACAACATGTAAAATCCCAACCTATTATTTTAAACATTTTTGGCAGCTAAAATTTGCTCTATTTCACTACATATCCTCTCTTCTTGACCATATGGAATTCTATAGGTGATTTTGTAGTGCTAACTTCCCTTTTGGATGTCTCATTTGTGTGAGAAATTCTTGTTAAGTCCTTTTGGTTAGTCTTCTTCCTCTTATTTATTCTCCAATCCATTATGGTAAAATCCTTTGGAAAATTATGTTTTTGGTTTTGATTTTGATTAGTTTTGATCAAGGAACCTTTTAACAATCATTTAAACCTTCTTCCTCATAGGCATTGGCCATTGAAACCTTGTTTGGATCACGTGTCAAATGTAGGGGGTCTAAATCTTAACCCTAAGGTTTTATCATTGTCAATTTTATGAAATATCACGATCACACAAAAAACTGTACATAAAAATTGAATATATATTTTATGTAATTATTCCTTGAATTACTTTTTTTTCAATTGGAATCTGACCAGGATTATTACTACCCATTGGGTGGGAAAACCTTTGAATATAATTGAATTGCTTAATGGCTTAAAGTGTGATTAACATTGGCATGTGACCTAGGGTGATTTCTTATTATAGAATCCCAATATTGTGTCTTATTGTTTATTGATATAATTTCTAATCGATTATGAATTAAATTGAAATCTTTCATACGAAAAAATAATGTAAATTTTCATAATTAACCATTGAGATATATGATGTGATATTGTGATATAAATAGTGTATGACGAGGATTTTTTTCCATACTGAGATGATTATATAATGGGTTAGGCAAAGGCACTTTCACACATATATGCTATAATTCTTATAGAGTGTGGGATAGACCTAGTCCAATGTTGTAATACTTATAGGGATTTGACCTAGAATTATATAATGCTTAAAGGTCTCTGACCCTGAAATATTGTAATGATTATTGGTCTTTAACCTAGATTTTTTATTGTGACTATACCATGGTTATGTGGTTATGGTTGGAATGGTTGTAAGACATGATTAGAGATATTTAGGCATGGAAAATGAAGCAATTTATTTTACCCTAGTTGTATGATTGTGGTTTGCTTGGTTGTAAGATGTGATCAGATAAATTCCAGCACAGAGACGAAGAAGGTTGTTGTATATATTTAATTGTTGAAATAATTAATACAAATGTTTATCGCTTTCTTGAATACAATTTTTATCATAATTTTTTTAGACATAGAGGTTTCAATATACTATGATATACTCACACACTATTCATTCCTCCATATGGAACCTAAGTAGATTTCTTGGATGCAGGTTTAGATAAGGGAAAAAGACATTATTGTTGATTTCTTGTCTACTATTGGGAAATAGTTTGGAGATGGTACCAACATGGGGATTAGGACCCATGACCTTAAATATTTTATTTGTGTCTTATAGTATTTTCTTTTATAATTCTAGCATGTCATATATTTACATTTTAGCACGTCATTACATTGTTCCTTATCTATTTATTGGATTATTCTATTTGTTTGTATTGTTGTCTTGCACAATGTCTTTACTTTAACTGTTTTCAATTTATTTATGAATTGTTTCTTATTCAATAACACTTCATACTAGGGGTATAGTCTACCGACTATACTATTCACACCCTCCCTGCTAGTCTAAAGCCTCTGGTGTATGGTTTCTTTCTGATTAACTATTTAATGGATATATTTTTAGAGGTATGATTACACCATGTAATGGTGGAATCCTTTCACTTCAAGGGATTTTTAGTTTTTTATGTAAAATATTTTTGGAAAGGCTATACTCATGTGATCATTAATCATCTATCTTGAGGTATGTCTCTCAATGTATTTTTAGGATTTTTGTAAAAAAAATTCTTAATTAGTATTTGGTTTGGGGGATGTATTTGATGGTTTTTTTCTTTGGACCAGATGTATTTTGGGTGTATATTTCACCCCATAACTTGTGGATTTAGTGTTATTATGTCATCCCGTTACTATGTCATTTATTATTACAGTACGATAACATGAACTAAAACATTAGTTAATTTATTTAGGTGATTTATGTGGTTGAGATAGGTACTCATGGACTTAGGAAAGGTTAAATTGAGCTTGATATTTTCTTATCGATCATCGATTGATGTTGGTGGATCTATGCATAACATTTAAAAAAATATTTTTATTTATTTGATACTTTGAAATCATGATTTTAAATTCATTAAAATTAGAAAAATAGTATATAATTAATCCAACTAGAATGTTATTTTATTATTTTTGGGTTTTTTAAGACATATTTTCTATAAAAGTGTGGGATTAAAATGTATATTAAAATGAGTTAAAATATTTTTAAAAGGATATCCAAATGAAATTGAGGGTGTTTCATTTTTTATGATTTAAATGGGTACCTCATGTCTTTAGAATAATGGGTTTCAAAACTAAGGATGAGTTTTGAATCTTAAATTATTGTCGTATGTTCAGTAATTTCATGAAATGTTTTACTAAGACTCAATTTATATTTATATTTTAATTTTTTTGTTTAAAATTATTAAAATATGTGGTTCTTTCAATGTATTTTCAAATTTGGTTTTATGGATTTAATTTTCAAAAAATGTAACTATGATTTGTTTTAATACAATATTTCCCCATAATCCTAGTTGTCACATTATAAAAGTGTTGGGATTGAGACATATTTTTTATGTGTTGATGTGTTTGTATGTTTTGAATGGTTAATTTTGATTCTTAAGATGAATACATAAAATATTTCTTAGAAAGGGGGATTTAAGAGTTTTTCATTTTTATAATATATTATTATATTGATTTTGTGATTTATGGCACTAACCCTAGTTAGTTTATCAAAAGAACATTATGAGATTAAGTACGTAAGAAATGATAGTAACTAATAGGTATATCATACCCTTCCTAGCCCTTGGATTATGCTACAACACTAACTATGTAATGTGATGATATTGATGTTATTACCACTATTACTTCAACATGGTCCTCCCTAGTGGCTTGTATATGGGAACTATTATGAATTTTCTATTCAATGATAATGTGAGGATCCTAGAATTAATCCTTCTCATTAATACCCTAAGTAACCTCCCATGATTTTATTTAATTTTAGTATTTTAATTTTTTATTTTACCTATTGTTTATACATATTTTTTTTTATCGTTGTTGAGTGGATGTTGTCATTGTTTACAATTAATTTCATTTCATAGTTTATCTTTACAAGTGTATTACATAGTTTTGAGGGTATTTTGATTATTTATTTGTATTCATCTTCTTTAGGTTTTCCATTTTATATAAAAGTATATCTCTATCTTTTTATTTCTTTAAATGGAATATAAAAATGGGGTATTATAAAATTTTGTTATTTTTATTTTACTTATAATATGTGTGATTTTTTTTAAAAATCATTTTTTTGAAATTTAAATTTTAATAATAATTAAAATCCCTTCCAAAGTGCATAAAAGTTTAATTATATTTTAATGGATAAATTTTTTACATGGATATAATGAATTAATGTAGTGATTCAAGGTAATTTATTTAAAATTAATGTTGAAGTATAATTTTTATCATTTTAATTTCAAAATAACATGAAGGGGAAATTATTTTAAAGGTTATGCATGGGTTGTGAGTATATTACCTAATATATATTCTTGATCATGAATATATATTCCCAGTTTAGTTCAGGTATCATTATATTATAGTTTTTGGTCTTGGGGAATTAACTCGGGTGACCTTTCTTAATAGATAGAGTATGTGAGGTAGCTTTTATTTTAATTTGATATTTTCATTTATTTAATAGGATTTATGAATTATTCGGGTTTTTATCTCATTGAAATAATTTATTTTTTCTATGATCATTCTATGTATGAGGTAGTTTTTTTATACTTATAGGTGAAGGATCGTTGCTTATATTATTTAATTGGGTGAAATCATTTACAATTGTGTAATATAATAACTTGTAACTTTTCACCAGTTTGTGTGAATCGATAATTCCTCTCAAGACTTCCCACATGCCAAATTAGGTGGTTGAATAAGGGGTGTCCCTATTTTGTTTGTGAAAAAATTGTATTAGAGCATAATTTTGTTTTATGTTATCTAGGGATTCAAGGTAGATATGAGATACGACTGTTAGAACTTAGGTGGATGGTCAAAAGTAGGTTCCTAATCACCACCTTTTTACCAAACCATGAGTTATTAGGGGTAGTCAAGAATGTGAAATTTTATTCTAGATTTTGATACATCATATTTTATGGGTAGAATTTTCGATTTGGAGAAAGTTGGAAGATAATAAAATTAGTTTCATGGGAAAGATTCCTAGGCTATAGGCTATGTAGATAGGAGATGGGCCTTAGAAGGGTTTTTTTATTCTACCACAAACTAGCCTAATCCATCCCTTATTCAGATGCTCAAGACATCTTGTGACAAGTCCTGAAGGGAATTATCAATCCCCATGGACTGGTATAAGTGCATATAATTTAAGGAATCACCTCTTGTGAATGATTTATCCTAATGAATAATTAATAAAAACAAGCAGTGGAAATTAGCTAAAATTTTGGCACGAACCATTTGTACATTAGATGTATATTCCAATGAAAAATAAATTGAAACAATAAACTAATAACAAACTATGATATCATTGAATAATATGAACAAAAAAACATTCCTCAACACCCTAGCATCTCTCTCCTTTAAGGAAAAGACTACCAACACATGTCTTTATTTCTCCCAACAGCTTATATAGATTCCATCAATATGTAGAAATTAGTAAAAACCTATGTGGTAGATGAGATAAATAAAATTTTTATAAAATAAATAAACCAACTACAAAATACCTCATATGCATTTTTTGTTGAAAACCTGCTTAATCTATGCTGTCTTAAGAGTGATTTGTCCAGAATGCTCAAGTTCTGTTTTGGATTTTTTCTGGTGGTCTTTCCTTGAACCTGTATGGTTGCAGACTTGCTGAGATGATGTGATGATTGAATCATATATGCTTGGACAAGCATTAATCCTGCACTAGACTTTGAAGTTCCATAATGTTGAAGATATGGTGGGGTTGATCATGCAGATCTTCTTCTAGAATCTTTTGATGATTCTTACCCAGTTTATAAAGTTGTATCTTTGTTGGTATTTTCTATGTTTTAGATGGTGTATGCATTTTACACCTCAGTATTTACTTGAAACCTTTTTATTTAATGAATTTCTTTTGGCATGGATTGGGTAACCAATCCATGTCACCTCTTTGAAAAAAAAAGAAAAAAACATCAACTACCAATGGTCAAGAATAAAGTATAGGTTAGACCTGCAACTAAAAATGTTAATAGAAAAGTGTTATCAATATTCTCTATAGAGATGATAAAAGGAAAACATTCCCTATGTATTACCTTTTAAAAAGAAAACCATTTCATGATTGTATAAAAATAAAAATATATAGAAGTAATGTTTTCATTTCCTTTCACAACAAGTAGTGATCTGATACCAAAAAAACTATTTCCCTCTTCATTTTAAAACCCATTTCCATTCAATGATATATTATCCAAAAACCCATTTATAATAAGGAATATGTGTTGAAAGATTCCTTTTTTGTGAAATTGAATAGTAGAAATTATATATAAATTTTATAAAAAATATAGGAAATTAGAAAAGGTTTTATATTATTTTAGACATGAAAAAATATGAAAAATATCATTTAAATATGGTACCATAGAAACCGGAGTATATGTGATAAATAATCATGGGAAATCGATAATTATCTTGGGTTAGTGGGGAACATGGATCCCCATAAACTTAGTGATATTACCATATATGTGAAGGTTTGTTCCCATGCATGAGTCATATACATCACATTATAATCATAAATAGTTTATTTACTGTTGTAATGTAGTCATGTTAGGTAGAGTGGAGTGTTCCTACTATACCTTTCCTAGTTCTTTGGATTAGATACCTTGGATTCCCTTGTGACACTCCCATAACAAGAAAACATAAGAGTGGTATTGTATCAAAACCAAAACATAATCATATAGAAATGAAATTATAATGTTCAAAATCACATCACCTAGTCTAAATATCAATGTGAATATACATTCATAGAGTCAAACCATTATGCCAATTATATAAATCATGATTCCAATAGATACATACAAGTCTAGAATTTCATTGGAGTGTAAATATATTTTCAAAAAAATTAAAAATTTCCAATTGGGCCATATAATTTTATAAATGGAATTGATCATTTTTAAAACAACTTTTTATACCATAACTTTCATATTCCAAAGAACCCCTTTTTAACTTACACACATATGAAACATTATATATATAGCCCTTGTCCGAGTGTAAATATTCATACCGACCTATGTTAATATGTATAAAAAAGGTATCTATATATATATGTTTGTATACATATATATCTATAAGTAAAATCTAAAAGATGAAAAGATTAAAATATAATTGAAAAATTATGGAAAAAAAACATTCCACTAGGAATTTATTGAAGAGAAATTATGAAAAAAATATCATTTTCATCCTTATTTTCCATGATAAAACCTTTTAGAAACCTAATTAAGCACCCAAGATACATAAAACATAAAAATAAATTTTTAAATGAGATTTAATAAAGGAAAACCATGGATGGACCTTAGGGAAAATTATCAAAAACATGAAAGAATCTAGTTCCAAACACAATAAATTTTTTCTAAAACATTTATTATTTATGATGTGATGAAAAAACACAATAAAATTGTCAAGAAACTATACTTCTCAATTTAAAGGCCTAGACATAGGGTAACCTACCTCAAAATCAATGACACACAAGTCAAAATATACCACCTGTGATGGTATATACTCAATTAGGGAGGAGAGTACCCCCATTAACCCTAAATTCCAAAGAGACCATAGAAATTGCATTAAAACCTAGAACTAGGGTTTGTCACAAACAAATGTGGTGAGAGGGGGAAAGGAAAACCACAATAATAAAAAAATGGGGAGAGGGATCCATTCCTCATAATAATTGACCAAGAAACACAAAGAATCCAAAAGAATAAATTTTATATGAGGAGGGATGTGTGAACTATGTGGTTTTCCACGGGGGTCTATGTATGACCAAAGGTGAGGGGAAAGGGGGAAGAGACCATGATAAGGGATGGAATTTGGACCTAGTAGTGTGAGATAGGGGAGAGGGGAGAGTGGAGGTATTCGGTGAGGGCTGGGGTTGTACGGGAGGGACCTCACAATAGGCATAGTCACAATTAAGGAAAGAGGAAAAATTGGAAAAGAGGAAATAATAAAGGAATAATATAAAAAATAAAAGAAATAAAAATTGGGTAACCTTCATGGTTAAGGTACACAGTTTATAAAAATATGAACAAACCGTGTGATGGTCATTGGACCTATAAAGTTACTAAGAACTGTTACTACTATGCACCAGAATGGTTTAACAAACCATGTGTAAGCTATATAAAATTAATCTTTCCCAAGATAGAATATACTATAAATTCTATGCATGGTTCTCCAAATTGTGTTGGCTAACCATGTGACCCTCCAATCATTTTAGAACATAAAAATTTATTACATGAAACTCTATGATACTCTAGAAAAATCGAGATGATATTAATTAAATTAATTAATAAAACCTGTAGTTTGACAATTATCTCCATTATAATGAATTATTATCTTATAAATCCATTGAGAAGGATAGAAGATGACTGGAAAACACTAACTAGAATTATTTAAAGAAAACAATAGAGAACAGACTTATGAATGATCTAAAATATCCAAATGGAACATGACTACAAAGGGATGAAAGGTTAAAAAAACACTGAGACCTATCCAAGACTCCCCAACATTTTTAATTTTTATACATTGGGGGATCAAAAAAACCTACACTCTCTAAGATGCACATCATCCCAAGAGAATAACATCAACCAAACACCCTAGAAAACTAAAATGTAAATTCCAATCACCCCCAAAGATATAAATAACATGGGCCTCAAACCCATGTCACCATACTAAAGTGGATAAAGTATGCCCTCATATCTAGAACACCAGCTCATGGAAGATCATAAAATAATCATAACTACCAAGTATTCTACCTCCTGAAGGATATTTATCCCAGTTACATATGCAACAACTTTAAATCACCCATGCCCAACCAATCACAACCAAAACTCCTAATACACCATCTCAAAAATACCAAAAACATTCCATCATATATAAGATAAAAAAAAAGTAACATGAACGTTTTTGAGGAATAATCACCCCAAAACATCTACATCCTATGATCACTCTCAAACAAATCACTAAAATCACAAACAAAATCAAAACAACTCATAGGATTTCACTATATCTAATTACATCAGAAAAGAGAGCCAAAAAATAGTCATCCTCGAATATAATTTTATATCCTCCAACAAAACAAAAACAAGTTCTTATGATTCACTATAAATGAACCTCAACTTCTGCAGAAAAGGGGAGGGTTTGATTCTATATATCTAAATCCAAATTTAGGAGTAGTAATGGATATTTCCTTACCACTCAGTTTCCTGTCTCGGTATGTTCACTAACTAGAGGGACTACTACTAAGAGATAAAGATAATAAACATTTTTTTCTTCTATAGAAATATCATATCCAACCTTTTCATGATTTTTTTATTGGTAGAACTAAAATCATAGGAAAAATGAACTCAACTAGTCCATGTCTCAAAAGCTCGACCAAAAAGTCAAACTGAGCAAGGGAAAATCTAAATAACAAAAGTAATAACATATCACACATCATAGGGACCCATATTTTTCATATTCCCAAAACCCCTATTTCAAAACACTTCATTTCTAGAAAATTCTTTTCCAAAATTTCAAATATTCATTTTAAAATAGAAACATAACATTCATTTCCAAAAACATTCAAATGCACACTATTTCATCCTTAAAACTAGTCATTTTACAATCCATGAAAATAAGAAAACACCTCCTTCTAAAATCATCCAATTTCCAAAACATTTCAAAAAATTTCATCTTTCAAAACATTTCAAATTTTAATTTCAAAATTAAATGAGTTTCAATGTTTTTAAATGAAATAAAAAAATTTCAAAACATCTTCCCCGAATTCTATTTCAAAATTTACCCTTTTAAAACCATTTTTATTAAATTACTTATTTTATAAACATTCTCCAAAAATCATTTAGAAACCCAACATTTTATAAAATCCCCTTTTGTAAAAATCATCCAATTTATAAAAATTTCTAAATTCAATTTCAAAATCAAAACACCAAAAATTTTTTAAAATAAAATAAATAATTTTAAATATATTTAAAAAAACAAATCCCTTTTTATAAATAATTTTTTTAATCCTAAAATTGATTTTAAAATGAAATTTTTTATAAATTTTTCCAAATACACATAATGTAAAATGCATCAAAAATCGAAAAAACATGTCAACATATCACAAAACCCACTCATATCACATCCCATAACTATGAATTCATCAAGAGCATACTAAATATTAAATTCAAATGGGATGTGGAACCATGATTGATTGAAAAACATGGTTTTAAGGACCATAGTCGAGCCATGCAAAAAAAATGATATCTCAAGATCCAGCATTTAGTTTTTGACTGGTTTCTCAGGATGTGCAACCCAACCTTACGCCACCGAACCATGTTCGGTTTCCATTCCAAAATCTAAAATTACCCTCCAATAAACTTAATCATGTTTATTAAGATCAATAAATGGTAAAAATAACCAAATCAAATTTATAAATAAAATTATAATACCAACTACCCATGGTGAATCAAGAATTATTATGGTAGTTTGTGATCAGACACTTATTCATGACCTACATCCCAAGTCCTGAAGACCCATTATAACCCAGTCCTACCTTGGAACCATAAATAACACAAGGACTACTCATGATAGATCCACATTTCACATGGATAAAAGGTCTTGTATCCTTATATATCATCTGGTCATGAACCATATCGAGTTGTCCCTCCATCAGACGCCTGAGTCGGCCCATAACAAGTCCTAAAAGGGAAACTTGATCTCCATGGGTTGGTTCAAGTTCCTAGGCATCAAGGAATAACCAATTGGGAAATACTTCACCTAATAAATAATTAATAAAAAATAATTAGAAATTAGATAAAGTTTTTGGCATGACCCATCCATATTTCTAACATCCACAATAGTAAACAATAAATAGAAACAATAATCTAATAACATATTCTATAAATGTATTAAAAAACATGAGCACAAAAAACAGACCTCACCGCCCTAGTCTCCCTCTCTTATAAGGAAAATATATCCACTAGATGTATTTTCTTCTCCCACTAGATGCTATAGTTACCCTCTATCCATAAAATATCATAAAATACTAAGTGTATGATCTGATAAATAAATTTTAATAAAACAAACACACCTAAAACAACTTATCTCCATTTAACTAAACAATTCAAGACCCCAAAAAATAATCTCAACACCACATGGGTGTAAATAAAGGATAGGATAGACCGGTGACTGAAAATTATAATATATGGGTGTGAGAAAAAAGCTCAGTAGGGATGTCAAAAGAAAAACCATGCCATATATCTTATATTTAAATAGAAAACCATTTCAGATATTTTGAAAATATAAATATATAAAAATAATGTTTTCCTTTCCTTTAAAAAAAATTATTAAACCAATACCCAGAAAAAAACCTTTCCATATTTATTTTAAAATCCATTTCCCAAGAATGATAGATTTTACATAAAACCATTTGTATTAAGGAATACCAATGTGAAGCCTCTTTCTTATAGTCATCCCATCATTCCAATCATAAAAAAACATGAGTCCCCCAAATATCAAAAATTATTAACGTCCAATAGAGTACACATCAATTTTTTAAAAAATAAATTAGAATCCCAACAGGCCTTATGTAACAACCCAATATTTTTCAATGGATATTAATTTCTTATAAATATGTAATAACCAAATGAAATCACAACACAATTAACTACTAAGTTCTATGTGACCCTTAAGACATAATTTTGTCACTTCTGTGATGTGAATTTTGAAAATCTGACATACACGGTTGTGATCAGTAAGTTATTTGGAGTCCAATAAGAAAAACTTAATTTTTATTGAATAGTGACATACCCTTATGAATAGTAACATAACCTTATTAATATTGATATACCCTAATGAATAGTAACCTTACCTATGATAGTATATAAATAATATTCATGTGAAAGTATGATATACCTATGTTTTGGAATAAGTAAATAAGTGTTTTAAAACTGTTATTTTTAGAATAAATTATGATTTTAATTTAATATTAAATTAATCATATTTATAAATATATTTTTGAAAAATGGAATTCATTTTTGGATTCTACATGTTGAAAAATGGTTAGGGTTATTTTTTTTGATTTTTATAAAATAATTGAATTTTTTATGAACAGTGAAATACCATAATTTAGAAAATAAGCTAAATAAGATAATTATAGAGTCATGAATGATGTTATGCTGATGTAAGACCACTTGGTTCGGTATCACATGATAAAATTACTATTATTGGTCATGGAATACTCACTATTTGTTTTCTTGTGGGAAAATAATAAATTAATTAATTTTATATTGAGAAATCCCCTCTATCCTCCACTATAAAACCCCCTATCCCTCCCTCTTCTATTGTCTCCTATCAAGCCTTGTGCCTTCTCCAAATTCTATTAAAATATCCTTAAAAAATACTCTCCCACATCCATAAATCATTGGTCTCATAAGAAGACATAAAACTCTCTTTTAAGGAGGCTCTCAAGGAAGTTTGGTTAAACAGGTAAATTCCTCTTTTCAATTCTTTGTCTTTCCTTTCTAGTTTATTTGTTTTATTTTTCTATTATTACCTTTCCATATCAAAATGTTATGATGAATGCAGTAACTTACATGTACTAGAATGTTTTCATGATATTGGAATAATTTATCATCATCTCTTCCTTTTACCTTCTTTTATACTATTAGAAAGAACACCATACGAGATGTGTCAATTTACCACATTCAAGGATGATGGGATTTCGGTTTCTATTATCATTAAAAATTATGGTCATTAAACCATTATTGTTATAGTTGAACTAGATTATTATATATTTAATATACCCTATTTAAGGTTCTATAACCCCTTTGTACAATATTTTTTAATTTATAATGAAAAATGAGTTCGTTGTAATCAAAACCCAAAATTTAACAGAAACAGTTTTCATTAAAGATATATATAATAATTCATTCTAATGACATGTATTTTTTTATAAATTAACAATAACACCTATGGATGATCATAAATAATATTTTAATTCAATTCTTGAGATTTACATGAACTCCATTACTTAAGAACAAGTGAACCAATTATGAAAATAAAGAAAACGAACATTGCGGAAAGACAAAATTCAATATAATAACTTATCAATAAGGGAATAAATGAACAAAAAAGAATTATGATAAAATAAATACATGTATAATAGGTTATTAAATAAGTTATTAATAAGTATAATTTCATATTCTAGGATATTAAGTTCAAGAGTGGAACACGTTTGGAGTTAAGGTAAGGGTTTTTCCACCCGAACTTCCATTTCCATTCGGGTTATTTTCATTGTCTAATTACCTCAATGAAATTATTATGTATTATTATATACTCATCATAAATTCTGTGTTAGTGTTATATATATATACACAAACCAGAATCATGCTTTATTTTATGTATAGTTACATGTTTTAAAAGGAGCTTTCAAATTGTTTCCAAAATACAAGCCTGATTCAAGGGAATATCTTAATTTCTTACCTATTTTCAAGGGAAATTTCTAATCTATTTTTGGAAACCATTTTATTTATAAAATAAATAATTTTATTATTAAAATTATATATTACTTAATTTCTAGTTTTATACAAATATTGTTCCAAAATAACTCTTCTTTTCAAAGTAAAAGAGTATTTATTTCAAGAATTACTCGAAGATTTTATAAGAGTATCTTCCTCTATTTAAACTATATTGTTGATTATTACGTATTTTTGGGATTAATAATTCATGGTATCATCTAAAATATTTAATTTAATGGTTTATAATTATTTTTTATGTGGATGTGCTATCTTTAAACCATTCACCAATTTACTCCGAATGGTTAGTGTTTATGATTAATGTTCGGGAAAAGTTATTTACATTTCAAATATTCATTTCAATATGAATGTATATGTTGGTTATGTTTAACCCCATTCATATGAGGAATGAATTGGACATACTAAGTGTCATGTGGGGCCCTCTGTATCCCCTCTGTGCATCAGTAGGTCTCATGTGAAAAACTACGGTCTTGGCACAAGGCCTTGACAAAATGATTATTTATGGTCTTGGCACGAGGCCTTGACGGTATGGTTATGTTGTCCCACATTATGCATTACCTAATTATGAAAATAATATTGACGTTTCATGTTGTTATTAGACTGGTAGAATACCCATGAATATTTTTTGTTATGACAATATTTACTCATCTCATAATTCTTCCATATTATGTTCTAGTTTATTTTTAAAGGCATGTGTTTTCAATTATTCACCATATCTAATGTTTATATTATCTTCCATTGTATTTCTTACTCTTACTGAGAGTTTGAGCTCACCCCTTTCTTATGTTTTATTTTATCAGGACATGAAGGATATTATTATGAATGAAACACTTAAATAACCTAGGATTTATGGAATTTGTCTAAGGAGTTTCTATGTTGTTTTCATTTCAAGTTGTAATGATGAACTTATGTATGTATCTTGTTTAAAATAATACTAAACTACTCGGTCCTTCAGGATGATTATTCATTGTTGTATGACAATGTAATCAAATAAGTCACCAGCTCTGGGAAACTGAGGTCAGGTCCTTACACCTTATCTATTTATAAAATAAATTTATTAGTTGGAAAACTAATTTTTATCACAGATCTTTCATGTTCCAAAGACCCCCTTTTTCAAATACACACATATGAACCTTTATATATAAGAAAATACGCATTGTTTCAATGTACATATTCATACCAAACTGTGTGAGTATGTTCAAAGAGTGTATCCATATATATGTCCATATATGTATATCTGTAAAATTCACATCTGGCATATTAAAATATCTATTATCTCTTTGAATTACTTTAGGAAACCAATAATGGAATTAGTTATTTATGTAAAACAGTTAAAAATGACATAAAACTTTATCATCCACAATTTTGATGATGAAACCATTTATAAAACAAATTATTCTCCCATGATACATGAAACATCAATATTAATTTGAAAATGAGTTTTAATAAAGGAAACCCATTGATAGAACTTAGATAAAATTATGATAAATGTGAAAGAAACTAGTTCCAAACACCACAACCATTTTATATAATATATAATAATAATAATATGATTAAAACAACCAATAAAATAATTATGAGATAAAATTTTTCAATTCAAGGTATGATACATAGGGTAATTATCCTCAAAATCAATAGTGCATGAGCCAGAATGTGCAACCTATGATAGATAACACTCAATCAAGGATGAAGGGACTAACAAAAACCCTAAAAGTAAAAGAAACTATAAAAATTAGGTTAACCCCTAGACCTAAGGTTTATTAAAATGAACTATGGCATTGGGGGAAAGGAAAACAATAAGGATAAAGAATAATTTGGGGAGAGAAATCCTTAACCATGAGGAATTGACCACGAACCATGGACAATCCATATAATAACATCATAAAAGAGGTGTGGTGTGTGATCCTTATGAGATTTCTTTTATTAAATACATAATAAAGTAATTAGAAAATATAAAAAATTTAAAAAAGTTTAACCTACATGGTTAAGGGGCAATGTTTAGCAAACGATTCACAAATCATGTGATTTTCATTGGAACCATAAAATCACTACTCACAGTGACTACTAGGCACACACATGGTTTATCAAATCAATCTAAAGTTATTCTAAGCAAAACTATCCCAAGATAGAACCTACCACATCATCACTTCAAAGTTTCCTAAACCATACTAGCTAAACATGCGACCATCAAAATCTTCAAAAAAAAAATATTTTTTACCTGATAATTTATGAAACTCTAGAAAACACAAAACAATTTTCAATAAATTTATATAGAAAACTTAGGGTGTTAAATGTGAAATTCTAGTTTCTCCAGTTTTTATTAATTTTGGGGATTGGTTTTTTTATTTTCATGATAATTATATGATTTTAGGTAACCTTTTCCTATATCTATTTTAATTTGAGAAAGAATACAATAATTATTTTAGGGATTTATAGTTCCTCTATTTTAAAGAGATCTCTTTTTCATGCTAATTCCATTCTTAATTTCTTTTTAAAGATTAATCATTCATAAGTACTTCTGAAAAAATATGATTTATTTTGATAAGGAAAATGGGGGACCTTTTATTATGTATGGGTTTAAAATTTATTAGATATCTTGTGTTGAACTATTTTAGAATGTAATATTGATTTTAATTAGGGGTTTTAAAAAAATATTAAATTTTTAGAAAAATTTGTAAGCTTAAATTGATGTGATGGTAGTGTTATGATAAATTAACCATTTTAAAAGTGGTGTAAAAAAATTAATAAATATGGGGAAAAACATTAGTCACGATTTCACTTCAGTAAAAGATTTCTTGACATATAATCATTAAAATTTATCATATATTTCTATCAGTGTTGGGTTTAAAATAAATTAAAATATAAGTTTATGGTGTGATGACAAAAAATTAAATGGGATATATATTAATTTTTTCAGCACAAAATTAGTTGCATTGTTACGAACCAGATCTGGTCGCCTTCGAAACTGGCACCCAAACTAGCCCATGGCAAGGGATGAAGGGTATTCTATATCCCTATGGGCTATCAGAAGTTCCTGGGTATCATTAAAAATGGTTTGGGAATGATTTACCCAAGTTAGGATACATAAAACAACCAATAATGAAGAATAACCCAATCTGAAACTTCTTGCCAAACAAGACTTAATTAAAGTTCAGAACTGAATAAAATGTTTTAAACAAGAAACAAGAGGTCCAAAACTAAAAAATATTATAGTGAAAATAACTCAATGACCACCACATGAAAATGGGTCATCACCCATGAGCCGTCTCCACAACACCACACCACGGAAGCACCTAACAACCCGAACTGCTGTCTCTAAAGGCCTTTCCCTTACCTGTTTCAAACATTAAAGAATTAAATTTTTTAAATAAAACATGGAAGCTACTGAATTTTTCATCCAGAAACACCATAGTCCAAAGGGAAATACCAAGTAGTCAATGAGCACTAAACATGAGAACACCTCTATGCACTAGTTAGTTGTGAGCCCCGTGTACCTCGTATCTCGGTGTGAAAGTAACCATATCAATATCTATTCTTATGCATGATCCACTAATAGGGAGCATACCCATAATCTAGTTGTCTCTAATCATCACCATTAAAATTATGTTAGTTTTTTCAGAATCAAACTTTCTATGTGAAATAGGGACAAAACCACTTTGGATCACTAGCATAATAGTACACGTCCGCCCACCTAGATACCTGGGTTTCCCTCTTTGTTCTCAAACAAGTTCCACATGCCATCAAATTTCATTTTCACATAAAACACCAATCATGTTTATACACACTCAAAACAATATCTAAACATGCTTTTCACCTTTTGTGTAATTCAATAAACCCTTTAACATTTTCATAAAACAATTTCAAGAAGTAAAACCATGATTTTCACATAAAATGCATCTAATGCCCCCCTTTTGAAACCAAATTCATACCAACATCACATGAATTCTGTATTTTAAGCCCTAAAACGATTTTATAAAATCACTTCATGAACAATAAAACAAACCCAATTGATACAATAAGGAACACATAAGAAACACTCATTTTTCACAAAAATGCCAAATTAAAGTCAACCACTTAACCAATTCTACCAAAAATGGTTTTGGAACCAAAAAAATGGAAGAGGATTATTAGGAAAATATAAATCAAGAAAAGATAACTCATTAAGAGATGCTTACATATGGAATCACCTACTAAATGTGTCAAAACCCTAAAATCCTTGTTTGAAACTTCAATCTCACCACAGGGGAGTGAAAAGAAACTAATGTAACAAAATTGGACCAATAAACTCAAAAAAAAACTAGGTATGAATCCCTAGATTTTAGACATTTGTAGCTTCATGATAAGTGGGAGAAAACTTAAGCAAATGGGAGGAACTAATAAGAAAACTCACATACTTGAGAAACATTGAATAAATTTCCCCAAATACACCAATAATTGAATCTCCAAGTAGAGAAAATTTAAAGGGAGGTTTGAATAATAAAAATTAGGCTGAGTGGGTACTAAAATGGGGGAAAATACTAAAAAATGAATGATTTGTGAAAAAACAAATTCCCGTTGAAAATATGGATGATTTGAGAAACCTTGATTTTTTTCCCTAATCTGAGATAAAGATGAGATCTAAAGAGGTAAAATGAAAAACGGGGTTGTGACTAGGGTTTGTGGGATCAATTGAGAGGTGTAATGACCAAAAAAAGTTAAAAATAAATGAGATATAAAAAAATAAATTGTTTTTTTAAATATGGAAATAGGATCACAGGTTGGACCATTGCCTGAATAAATCCCTCAAATCCACCATGATTATGAATTATTAAGGGTTAAAAATGGATATGGTGGTTCGAATAGGTTAGGTTAGGTCAAGTGGGAAGTGGAATGTTTGAAATTTTTTGAAAAATGAAGGAGTTATAAAAGAAAATAAATTTTCTTTTTAAATCTTGAAATGGGCTCACGGTTTAGAAAAAATATTAAAGAAACCACCCCTTTCTCCAAAAATACCTGGGAAACCCCTGAAAATAAAGAAATAATATAAACTACATGAAACATTCCTTTAAAAGACGCCATGAATGTGACAATTTTCCCCACAATAAAACCATTCCTCCCTTAGAAAGTCATCTTGAATCCTGATCAGATAAGAGAAATGAAATCTTCTCTTCGACCCAAGACACCTTCTCCCATGTCTCATGTCATCAGCCCCATGCTACCAAAGGAATCAAACTATAGGAATAGTATTCCCTCTTAGTACTTTTTCTCAGGATTCCAGAATATGCATTGGTCTCTCAACCATAGATAGATCGGGTTCCAACTCCAACTCTTCCGAACTCAAAAATGGGATGGGTTCAGATTCTATTTCTTTAGCTGGGAGATGTGGAACACATCATGGATGGATTTCAACTGAGAGGGAAACTCTAATTGGTATTCCACCTTACCAATCCTATCTATGATTTAAAAATGTCCCACATTCCTTGGTGTTAGCTTCCCTTTCTTACCAAGACGGCGATGAACCATGCGAGGTGCCACTTTCAAAAATACCTGGTCACCCATAGAATACTCCAAAGCATGATGCATCTGATCGACATAAGACTTGTGTCAACTCTGGGATATCAAAAACAATTTTCTTATCAAATAAAACTTGTTTTAACTCTCCTACACAATACTCAGACCCAACAGTGAGGTATCACCTACCTCCACCCAAAACAAAAGAGATCAACATGGCCGACTATAAAGCACCTTGAACGGTGCCATCTTGATTAAGGATTGGTATCTATTGTTATAGGAAAACTATACCAATAAAAATGGAAATCCCATGAACCACTGAAATCCCACACACATTCCTTAAGAATTTCTTTTAGAATTTGATTATCCCGCTCTATCTTACCATTCGTTTTAGGGTGTTATGCCGTACTCAATATAATCTGTGAACCCAATGCCTTCTAAAGGACACTTCAAAACTGAGAGGTAAAATGAGTGTAACTATCTGAAATGATGGATGATGGGACACCATGGATCCTCAAAACTTATTTCACTTACAATCAGACCAATTCCTCCACTTTGGTCGAATCATTGATTGTAATGAAATGGGATGATTTGGTCAGACGATCAATATCCACCCAAATATCATTCATTCCCCTAAGATGTTTGAGGAAATAAAACTATGAAATACATGGAAACCTCATCCCACTTCAATGTAGGAATGAGTAACGGTTCAAGCAAACAATAGGGCCTTTGATGCTCTTCTTTCACCTGCTGACATGTATAACATATTAAAACGAATTCATTTATGTCCCGTCTCATTCCTGGCCCCAGAACTAGTGATGAACATCAAAATACATCTTTGTGGTACCAGGATGGATAACCCATGGAGACTGGTGGCTATCCTACATCACTAATTTCCAAAGAGTCAAATGCACCAATAAAAGCCCCTTGAAGAACAAGATACCCTTGGGGGATGAAGACTAATTAGAAGCCATCTCTCCACCATGAAGAAACTGCCTCAACCGCTTACATAGCTCATCACTAGGCTTCTCTTGCTAAATCAAATCCACAAGAGAAGGGATAAACTGAATGATTTCCAAGAATGAACCCACACTATGCTCTTTTGTCTCCACATGCATTTGAGAAAAGAGCCCCATCCGAGTCCACTCATCACTTGAATTCCTAAAATACTAAACTGATACTCTTCTCCTTGAGGAATAATCCACCACATTACCCTTCCCCAGGGTGTAGATGATATCAAAGTCAAACCCCTACAAGTACTAAATCCTACGTCGCTACCTTAGGTTAAGTTCCTTATGAAAGAATATGTAGGCTATGCTCTTATGATTAGAATAGACCACAAAATTCTCCCCAAATAGGTAGTGATTCCATGTATTCAAAGCATGCATCACATCTTCTAGCTTCAAGTCACAGGTTGGGTATTTCTTCTCAAGTGGTTGGAGTTGGTTGGAGCCATATGCTACTACATGATCATCATGCATAATCACGCACCTGAGACCCATACTTGAAGCATAACAATACACCACATTTCCCTTTCTTTATTCTATAAATACCAACATGGTACAGTAGTCAACTGCTGCTTCAGCTCCTCAAAGGACATCTTACATTCTAGTCCCCAAAAAAACTTTACCCCATTTTGGATGAGCACGATCATGGATGAAGGAATTAGAGAGAAATTTTGAAAAAACTACCTATAGTATCCTGCCAAACCAAGAAACTCTTGATCTCAAACATGTGCTTCAGATGCTCCCATGAAATCACTATATTAATCATCTTGGGATGCACCAAAACTCCCTAATCCAATATCACTTTCCCCAAAACCTTCACCTCCCTAATCAATAATGTTCACTTGGAAAACATTTCAATAAGGTGGTAATGCCTCAATATTCCCAACACAATCTGAAAATGATGCTAATTATCTTCCTTAGACCCAGAGTAACCCAATATGCCATATATTAATACAAAAAAAAAAGAGTCAATATACTGGTGGAACACCCTATTCATGAATTCCATAAATATTTAAGGAGTGTAGGTCAACCCAAAAGGCATGACCAAGTACTCAAAGTGCTCGTACCTGCTTCGGAATGATGTCTTCAGGATATCCGCCTCCTTCACCCTGAGTTGGTGGAAACCCGAATGAAAGTCTATCTTAGAAAACCATTTCATATCCTTCAATTGATCAAACAAGTCATCTATTCCGGGAAAAGTATATTTGTTCTTAATGGTTACTTTGTTCTATTTTCGGTATTCAATACAAAACTGGAGGAATCCATTGGCCTTCTTCAGAAAAAGGCAGGAGCGACCCAAGGATATATTCTTGGGTGAATGAATCCTTTCTATTCAAAATCATGTAGTTGCATATTTAATTCCCTCAACTCGGTGGGGGCCATACGATATGGGGGAAGAGATATCAGCTGTGTTCCCAGCACCAAATCGATCGATAACTCCCCATCCCACTCCGGGGGGAATCCAAAAAAATAATATGGAAATACCTCTATAAACTCATTCACTATAGGAGGTAAACCACCCTAAGAATAATTACCATAATCCTATAGCACGAGCGATGAAAACTAGAATAAAATATTTCCCAACTCTAGGAGTGGAGGTTCTACACAACCCGACCAAAGATCCCATTCCTCGTGAAAACCTAAGGACTGCCATCAGGTGTCATGAAACTCACCCACCTCCTATAGAAATCGATGTGCACATGAAAGTTCACTAAACAATCCATGCTAAGGATTACATCCAAAATATCCATATCCAAGACCAAGTGGTCCCACTCCGTCTCTACCCTAGAAACAGTAAGGTCACATGATGATAACCTGAGACCCTACTCCTTCTTCTTACATAGTGTCATCACCAACTCTATCGCAACGGATAACACGTCAGTTGGAAAATTCAGATTCATCACAAAAAAGACAAAGATAAATGAAAAAAAATAACTAGTATCAAAAAGAGCAGTAGCTATATAATATGAAATCAAGATGGTACCTCAAACTATCTAAGGCCTCACATCTTATCTAGCTAGAGCCTGCTCCATCGCATGAAGATGCCTACTATATTACTAAGAACAACCGTTCATCTGTGGATCTTCCCTGAACTAGCTCTTCCCAAAATATGATCTAGCCCTTCTTCCACGACCACCAAACCAAGATCCCCCAATCCTCGATATCTTTGACTGAGATATAACTCCCTTGGAATACACTGATCTTGTCCCAATTTGGAGTGGATGTTCCATCCTGTAAATATATAGTAAGTATCCCATAAATACACACTGTTAGCAAGGCTTTGGAGTAGATGTTCATGATGGTCAGGTTTTCCCTGTCTTACCACACTGGTGGCACATAAAGAACCTTGCATCAGAATCCATTGAAGAAAACTACATGGAAGGTTGGCCTAAACTACCACCTCCCTTCTTCCCCTACTCCTCTTGCTTCCTTTTCTTCTCAGAAGAATTTTCATGGACCATCTCTAACACTGCTTTAGAGAAACTAAACCTCCCCTTACAGTCAATCTCTAGCATACAATCCCGATCAACCACCTTGGTTTAAGTCTTAAACTTGAACAAGAATACATGTAAAGAGATCTCTGGCCTTAAACCCCTATTGAACTTCTGATCCCTCATCTACTCATTGGCGAACATTTCTGAAGAATACTGGACCAACTTAGAAAAATGGGTGGCGTACTCCATAACTAAAAGGCCCCCATGAACCAGATCCATAAACTCATGGGATCTAGTATATTCCAAGACTTCAGGGTAGTATTGGTCATTGAAGGTAACCTTTAAGTCCTTCCATTTCATCTATTCGTGCTTCCCAGTTTGAAGCACTAATTTCTACCACCTGCAGCTAGGCCCCTCTACCATAAAATAAGAACACTTAAGCCTAACCTCCTCAGGTGTGTCAAGAAACTCAAACATGTTCTTGATCTTTTCGAGCCACTCATATTCTTCCTAGGGTTTCGTGATACCTTATAATTTTAGAGGATTGTTCTTTAGGAACTCCTAATAATTTTCCATCCTAGGACCAGATTCTTCTTCCCTAGATAGATCACGAGTGGGAGCTACTCCCTGTACTATGGCTTGGGCAGCCCTAACTACAACTTCTACCATACTTTGATCAATCGATGATTGGGAACTCTCTCTGGCATCCTCCCATGGGTGAATGAGATCTTTATGGGGAGGCATGTTGCTACACAAGGAAAAAATCAAAAAAGAAATCATTAGTACATCATTTTTGAAACATTTCAGCAATTATATCAAATATAAATATGTCAAACACTTCACAATAATTAAATAAACATCAACTTCACTCCCACCTGATGTCTACGTGTAGTCTGCAGCCCACACGTCCCACCTGGAAGCAAAGTCAAACAAATAATACCAACATCCCATGGAGACTCAATGGTTTTCTTGAGATTTAATAGTCAAGAACTCTACTCATAACCAAAACTATGATCCGTGACAGTCCTAGATCATTTCTAACTAGACTCACCCCAAAATAATAATATGACATAAAAAGATAAATAACCTCTGATACCATTTTATCAGGAACCAGATCTGGTCACATTCAAAACCAGAACCTGACCTAGCCCATGGAAAGGCCCTAAGGGGTTTCACTCTCCCCATGGGCTGGCACAAGTGCTCGAGTATCATTAACAATTGTTTGGGAATTACTTACCTGAGTTAGGATACCTTAAACAACCAATAATTAAGAATAAACCCAAAATGAAAATTCATGCCAAACAAGACTTAATTAAAATTTAGAAATAAATAAAAGGTTTTAAACAAGACACAAGAGGTCCAAAACTAGAAAAAGTAGTATAAAAAATCAAAAGGACCGCCACAGGACAAGGGGTCATCACCCACGAGTTGTATCCACAACACTGCACCACAAAAGCAACTAAAAATCCGAACCGCCGCCTCTAAAGGCCTTTCCCTTACCTTTGTCAAACATAGTCAACTCTACTTACACCCAACATTTTATGTAAGGTATGAGTCTATAACCAATAGGATACAACCCAAATAGATTACATTTGATAAATGTCATATGATAAAAGGCTTTCCAGTTTTTATAAAAAGAAAGGGTAGCAATGATTTATGAAGAATGTAACCTTTAAATGAAAACAGTTCTCAATAGGTAACATTAAATAAGGAACACTTTTAAATAAAACATGAAAGATACTTAATTTATCATTCAAACACACCATAATCCAAATTTAAATACCAAGTATTCAATGTGCACTAAACACGAGAACACCCCTAGGTACTAGTTAGTTATGACCCCCAGGTACCTCGTATCTCGGTGTGAAAGTAACCATATCAATATCCATTCATGTTCATGAGCCACTTGTTGGGAGAATACCCATAACCTAGTGGTCCCTAATCATCACCATTATAGTTTTTTTAGTTTTTTCAATATCAAACTTGCTAAGTGAAAAAGGGACAAAACCACTTTGGATCACTAGAGTACAAATACACATTTGCCCACCTAGATACATGGGTTTACCTCTTTGTGCTCAAACAAGTTCCACATGCTATAAAATTTCATTTTCACATAAAACACAAGTTCTATTTATACACACTAAAAATAGTATCTAAACATACTTTTCACCCTGTTTACAATTCAATTAACCATTTAACATTTTCATAAAACAATTTCAAGACGTACGACCATGCTTTTCACATAAAATTCATATAAAACCCTATTTAGAAACAAAATACATTCCAACATCACACCAAATCATAATTTAAATCCCTAAAACCATTTAATAAAATCATTTAATGAACCATAAAATAAACCCAATTAATATAACATGGAACAGACAAAAAAAATCCTTTTTCACAAAAATACAACTTTAAAATCTACTATTTAACCAATGATACAAAAAATGGTTTTCTAAAAAAAATTGAAGAGAAACCTAATGAAAATATAAATAGAGAAAATCTAACTCATTAAGGGATTATTTGACATGGAATAACCTACTAAATGTGTCAAAACCCTAAAATCCTTGGGCGAAACATCAATCGCAGAACCGCCACACCACAAGGGAGTGGAAGAGAACCTAACACCGCAAAAGTGGACCAATAAACTCAAAAAACAATAGGTATGAATCCATAGATTCTAGAAAATTGGAGATTAATGGAAAGTGGTAGAAACTATAAGGAATTTGAAGGAACTAAGAAGGAAAATCACTTACTTGAGAAACTTTGAAAAAGTCACCCTAAATACACCAATAGTTAAATCTCCAAGAAGAAAAAATTGAAAGAGACATTCGAATAAGTATGAGTAGGTTGAGTGGGGATGGAAATGGGGGAAAAGAGTAAAAAATTAATGATTTGTGAGTGAAATAAATTCCCTTTTAATATATGGACGATTTGATAAACCTTGAAGAAATTCTCCCTAATCTGTGATGATGATGAGCTCTAAAGAAGGAAAATAGAACATGGGGGAGAGCCTAATGTTTTTGGTCTCGAGTAAGAGGTTGAATGACTAATTTTTTTTAAAAAATTAATGTGATATAAAATAAATAATTTATTTTTTAAAATATGGAAATGGGTTCACTGGTTGGACCAATGCCTAAATAAATTACCCAAATCCACTATGAATATGAGTTCCTAAGAGGTACAAATGGATATGGTGGTTTGAATATATTAGGGGATGAAATGTGGAAAGTAAAATGGGTAAATTTTTTTAAAAAATGAAGGATTTATAAAAGAAAAAAATTTGTTTTTAAATCTGGAAATTGGCTCATGGTTTGGAACAAATCCTGAAGAAAGCATCGTTTTCTCCAAAAATGTATAGGAAACCTCTACAAACACAGAAATAAAAGAAAGTACATTAAAATTACATTTAAAATAAGTCATGGAATTGACATTCATGGATTAAGATAAAAAACTTAATTTTATTCCATCCTAATTTGAAAGGGTTGGACAATTATTTTTATAGTGTGGTGTGTTCATGAATAGAAACATGGTGGTTACATATTTTGGGATTATAGATGTGTTGATATTGACGGTTTTCCTTCATCATTTACCTTCAGTCACTTTATATGAGTAGAAATACCTATGGTTTTATGTACATATTTAAATATTCTAAAAGATTGATTTTTCAAAAAAAAAAATATTGGTGAATGGGTGATAATTAATTATAAAAAAATAAATGATCATTTTCTATTTTCATTTTTTTTGAAGTAGAAAATATATTTTGGTAGTAAAATGGGGGTTCTGTGTATATCATGTTGTGGGGTGTTTTGTGTGTAAAATGATTCATCGTAAATGAATTTATTTTTTACTTTATGTTATTTTTTATTTTTATTAGAAAATATTTCATGTGTTGAAGATGGTTTATGTTTTAATGATAATGTAATTTCTTTTGTGATGTTGGGATAAAAAGTATATGGTTATTTGAGTTATTATTTTATAATTTGATCTTTAATATTAATTTTTTTTCATTGGTTTATAAATATTTTTTTGATATTTGGTTTATAATTAAGGAATGTTTTATATTGGGGAGGACCCCTCCTATATACAATGTTTTGGACATTGGATTTATGATATTTTAGTGTAAGGAATCTATTGAGTGGATTTTTTTCCTTTTAGTGAAACTGGTTTTCACCATGAGTAGTCCATGGGACATTCTAGTGACGAAAAGTGTTATAGTGAGTAGAATTATCCCACCCATGATATATTTTTTTGGTATATGAGAAATTATATATTGTATTTATTACCCATTTCCCATTCCTATAATTATTTTTAGGTGTTTTGAGGGGCTATAGTGAATATGTGGATTCTATAGGTCATGACACTATGGTTAGAGAAAGACCACACCCTGGAGAACTTTCATTGGGATTAAAATGCCAAAATTTTTCATAGCTATGTTGTGGTTGTGACTTGGGAAGCATAAGACATATGTTGGAACAAAATGACCTTCTCTATTTCATGGTGGAAAAGGGTGGTTGTTTTAGTTAGACCATGGGGAGATCTGTATCATGCTCCAGGCTGTGAAGATTCATGAAGTTCCCTTGTATGAAATAGCAGTAGAGCACATAGATGTGCTACTCTCTTGGTTTTTCCATGGATATTTTGGTAGGACCATGGTGATGCCCACACTATGGAACTCTTTGTGGTATAAGGGTGAGGAACTTTATTTGAAATGACTAGGGGACAACTCATTATGGATCTCTCCTGGTCCAATTTTTAGTTTGACATAAGTGAGGGGCACCACATCATGGTCTATAAATACCATGTTGTGGGGACGATCTGTATATAACTTTTAAAATGTCTGAAATTTCCTTTCCACCCTTCCTTAATTTAACCCACCTTGGCTTCCTTTATACCTAATTTTTAAACCCTATCCTTCCTCATGTTACAACCATCCCTATCTATCATTCCTAGATTTATTAAGTGGTGGGTTTTCTCTTCGGTTCTTCATGAAATATCTTGGAAAGTCAATTGTTTTTATCCCTTTGGGGTTTCCACCTTCTCCTTGGCTTATTTATGATTTTTTTCTCAACTAGATAGGGTTTTGGAAATATGATTCCACAAAGTCATGGTAGAATAATTTCACATATTAGGGATTTTGGTTGTGTCTTATAGAAGAGTTCCCTTGAAAAAAATGTTTATGTTTTTATTCATCTTCTATCTCTAGGTATGTAATTGGGTGGGTTTTTTTTCAATTTTTTTTCCAATTTCATACATAATTAGTCGCTAGTTTAGGGAATTTATTTAGGGATTTGTGTGTATTATGGATAAAAATATGTTAGGAGTATATTCTTCCATACCTCTTTTGGATTTTACATTATTATTCTATTTGATGGTTTTGGCATGATTATGACATTGTGATAAATTGTCTTGGGATATTGGTTGTGTAACACCCCAAGATTTTATAGTACGTTATTTCTTCAAAGTAATTCAATCACTTGCACTACACGCAACACTGAGTTCAAGTGCACCACGACTTACCAAACTAGTCATTCAAAATAGGTTATGAATATTATTAACTGAATTTTGAACTTTATATAATATTTATAATTTTAGAATCCATATTATGAGTTTCTTAGACATAATTTAAGAACAAATACATTTTTTTTTCAGATAAAATAAGTATTTTCCAAAAAATGAAATTTTACCGCCTTTTAATAGCGAGCCCATTTTAATTCCAATATTTGAAACTTTTATATATTAAATTTGACAAAATAAACTTCTTATTTAGAATAGAGACATAATAATTTAGTTTTAATAAATTTTTGGTGTTTTTCTGACAACTTTCATATTTGGGTGAATAGTGAAAAAATACTATATTTTAACTGAATTTTTTTTTTTTAATCATAATAATTTATAGTGTTAAATTATAAATTTTAATGGTTTTTAAGTATAAATATATTAAATTTTTACCATTTAATCCAATGCTGGTCATTGTAAGTAATTTTACATTGAAATTGGACACAAAAAAGTATCAATCTTTTGATAGTTATTATTTCTTAAAAATATGCCTTTTGGTTTTGACAACGGGAATTAATTTTAAATTAATAAATGCAAATTCTATTTTTTAAATTTGGTAAAATAGACATCATTTTTGGATTCTAAATATTGAAATTATCCTAGGGTGAATTTTTGGTATTTTTCTGAAAACTTTCAATTTTTGATGAATATTTAAAAACACTAAGTTATTGTTTAAAACCAACTTTTTATTTAAATGATTATTTATTTTATTTAAATTTATTTTAGGTAAAAATAGATACATAAAACCTATATAAATTTAATGTAATTCATTCGAGTCATTTTATAATAATTTTAGATATATAAAAATTTTATTGAACTTGTCACCGTCTTTTACCCACCTCCTAGGAGAATTTGCAAATTCACATAAAACTTAATTTTACCGCGTCTGTGAGTGGAATTTCAAAAATAATAGAGACACAGTTAACCTCAATAAGTAAAATTTTGTTCAATAAGATGAAAATAATTTTTGGTGAATAGTAACTTTTGACTTTTATTTACCGCGGTTAAAAGTAAATAGGGCAATTCAAGGTGAAAAGAATATTGTAATAATTCAAAACAACCTTAACACATGTCCTAACATTATTGTATGAGTAATGGCCGACCATGGGCATCCATGGGTCGATTTTGGGACCCCATTGAGTCACTTATGAATGATAATGACACTTCAGATTAATTAATTTAAATTAAAGACAAAATTGACATAAACAAAAATCTTTTAGTAATTAGTTTTTATATAGTGTATTGTAAGTAATATTTTTGACTATAAATATTATTTAGAAATATAAAAATATTTCCTACATCATGGTCTTTTCTTTATAATTTTTAGACATTAAATAATTAAATTTATTTATGAAACAATGATGATGCAGTAATTACCTTATTAATGAAAGAATCAAATAAATGGTATTATAAATAATAAAATAAATATAATTTCAAAGTTTTTATGACATCCACGAATTTTATAGGTGAATATGACATTTTATGGCTGATTAAATGTATCTTTTTCTAAGTAATCAAGTTTTTATTACTTTCAAAAAAACAAAATACCAAATAGTGTCAAAATTGATATAAATTAATATTTAAAACAAACACTATATTATTAATTGATATAATGGCCCTAAAAATCTAAGGTTCGGCCAAAGTACTTATATAATAATATATATGACATTAATTAAAGAATTGGGGTTCTATTGGCAGTATATAGTATGTTTATTAACCATATAGTGTAAGAATACATGAAGACACGGTAAAAGTTAAATTATTTAACTTAGAGGTAAATCTAAATGATAAGGATAAAATGGTAACCTAAACTTGTATAAAACCTATTGGTTGAGATTATTTCTACCCATACCCACCCTAGCCTCGAAATAAGTCACTTTAGAGCCATTATAAACCGAATATGAATTTATTATAAAATAATATTTTAAGTTTTTCCAAAGGTGCCCCTCACCCCTCTTATAAAAGGGCACTTCCCATTATCTCAAATTCACACCTCCAAAGCCATTTGGCTTGGACAAACCCTAACCAAATATCCTCCCAACTATCCTAAATTCATCCTAGAGGCCTTACTTTGGTCATAAAGCCAACCCAGGGAGCCCTTTTGATCCAATCAAAAGGAAGAACCCGAAGAAGAGGTAATGATTTCACCACCCTCTTTCAAGTTCTCTTATTCTTCCACTTACTCTTTCTTTGTTGTTTCCATTATAAAATAATAACTTCAGTATCTTATATATTATGTTATGTTATTATAAATATGGAAGAACTATATTCATTATTCTATCCATCTTATGAATGATAATGTCACCATGCATGCGTACGTACAACTTACCGTCTTCACACCGTGGTGTAATTTGTTATTCAACAATATGTTATTTGGATGGATATAATAATGAGTAATATGTATATAAATAATAAAAATAACATGCTAATGTCTATTTAAAATTAATATACCATCAAATTACACACTTTTAAGGAAATGATATTGTCTCTTGTGCATACGTACGAATTACCACCTCCACGACGTGATGAGATTCATTTCCACGTTCACCATTCATCGACGATTATAAAAATATATATTACTAATAATTATGTAATATATGACATAATAATGCTACAGGATATATATATATATATATATATATATATATATATGTACTTACATATATCTTATTCACTTAGTTTCATTCAATACCATATGAAAATGGAAACAACGTTTATGCGTACGTACGGACTACCGTCTCCATAAATGGTGTTTTTTATTTCATATATATGTATTATATACATATTTATATTATAAATATATATGATATATAAATCATGTTTTATATTATGGAATTATTTAAATCTTTATCTAAGTGATACAATCAAGAGTAACAAGTTAAAACACATATGATAAAGAAAGCGATTATTACTCGAAATGTTAATTTAACATGGAAATTATTATTAATGGGTGGTATAAAGTTATAAATGAATAATGTATGATATGATAAATATTAATATGGTTCTGGTATAATTTAATAACATACTACTATCTTCATACAAGAGGTTAAACATACCCTCGACTAAAGGAATGTTCAAGGTAAGCTTTAATTCCTCAATATCATTATTATCCGAGATTGTTTATGTGTAAGTATTTACTAGAACATTTTTATCATCCATGTACATTTTCATAAAAATGATTTCAAAATGAATATTTTAAGGATTTGTGAAAAGTAATCTTTATCAAGTTCAGAATTTTAAATGTTTTAAAGATTTATCTTTCTAAACCTTTTTAATTAATGTCCATATTTTCAAAATGATTTTAGGGATTTATTTAAATGGACATGAATGTTTTAAAATGTTAATTAATTTCAAAAGTTTCAAAGTGGTATGGGACACTTTGATTCAAAAATGTATTTAAATGTCTTCCTTTATAAATTGCACGACTTTTAAATGTTTTCATGAAAAAGGGATATTTCTCTCAAAGAGTTTTACAAATAATTTTCATCTATGTAAAAATACTTTAATGGATTTTAAAATTGTTTGAAGTTCATTTATTATGATACAAATCTCCTGTATTATATTGAAGGTTTTGTGATATGTTTGACTTTGGATGTGTTATTTTTATACCATTCATGGTTTATGGGTAAAGTATTGACATTTCCTATGCCAATTTTAATACGAATGTTTATGTTATGTTTAAACGTTTTCATATGAGGAATGAATTAGACTTAGTAAGTGATGGGTAGAGCCTACTATAGCTCCTCGATGCATCGGTAGGTCTAATGAGACAAACTAGTGTCTTGGAACAAGGCCTTGACAAGAATTTTATTTGTAGTCTTGGCATGAGGCCTTGACTATGTGGTAATGATGTCCGGCGTTAGACATCCCCTCATTATGAAATTAGTTATTACATGTGATTATTAAACTAGTAAAATATCCATGTGCATGTTTATATGGTAATTTTTGATTTATTTTTTCCATATTATGTTCAAGTTTATGTTTAAAAAGGCTGTTGTTTTTATTACAAATCCCGCCTTAAAAGTTTATAGCTTCCACTAAATTATTTACCCTTACTGAGAATCTGAGCTCACCTCTTTCTTATGTTTTATTTTACCAGGATTCAAAGAAGTTTATTATGATTGATAAGAAGGGTTAAGATTGGGGATTAATGGCATTCTCAATGGATCATTTATGTTGTGTTTTATTTTCTAATGTGTAATGTAATATTCATGTATGTAATCTATTTTCCAAGACTGCTAAATTGATCGGTCCTTTGGGACTTGATTCCTTGTGATCATGCCAATATATTAAAATAATGCACTGACTCTGGGTAACTGGGTTCAGGGTGTTACAGTTGGTATCAGAAGAAGTTTAGCAATAACCTTGGAAGCTAGATTTAGATAAACTCTGATTAGAGAACGTAGACCTAAGATAGACTTTGAGCATTAGTATAGAAGGAATTACTAGAATTTTGGTAATGTAGAGATTTTGTGAGTTTTCTAACCAAATACATCCCTGTCTGGATACGAGCAGGTAGAGGCAGCTCTGGAACAGATGTACCTAGGGGTAAAAACCAAAAACACCGCTTTAAGATAGACTCGAACGGGAACTGGTGCATGATAACGGGCCTTACTGCACTCTTGGTTACGACACTCCCATGGGATATGATTAGGATACTTATCATTTTCTTTACAAACCACTATGAAGGGTTTATGAGTATATACCTCCTCAAAGAAAACATTTTTGTGATTATGTATTATATCCACAAACTGTTCAATTTACATTAGGTATTTTACATGTTTGGAATTATGAATTGCGATTCATAAACTGACCCAGTGTATTCCATTGTTTAGAAATGGAGCCCAGTAGAAGGAATGATAACTCCAGCAATACGTATGATCCAAAGAGGAAGAAGGGTCATATCATTCGTGGTATTAAGCCAACATTTAAAAAGGAAATAGTCTCCCACGTATTATCATCATATGAATAAATAGTATCATGTGTTAATAAGATCAGTAAATAATTCTCTGAATCCTATGGATTTTAAGGGAAGCCAGAGAAGAAAAGGATGGTAGAAAGAAAGATGGGTAAAGGGAACAAGGGAAAGAAGGATTTTCCAATATGTGATAAATGTGGAATGAATCACCTTGGTAAATGCTTGAATGGAATGAGAGTTTGTTATAAGTGTGGAGAAAAAGGACACCAAGTTTGTGATTTCAAGGGTAAGAAAAAGTTTTCAAATGTAAAATGCTTCATCTGCAAGGCGTTGAGACACTATGAGAATCAATGTCCCATTCATAAGAGAATACCACAAATGATGTTATTGAATAATAATCAAGTTTTGATACTACCTCAAATGAAGAAGAATGACTAGTGTTCTTATGTTGTTATTATAGAATTATTTCATTTGAGTGTTGTATCAATAGTATACTGGTTACATGAATTATGGAGATAAATAAGGATTGTACTATAGTACTATTTTATTGAGGATTTAAGATTATATGGTTCTAAGAAAAGTTACTTAATGGTAAGCTAAACTTTTTGGAAAATAAATGGTTGAAGGAAAGTTAATCCTTAATATGGTCCTAATAATGAGGTAGTGATTTTGGAATAAGAGATAGTTGATTTTGGTAATTCAGGATGTTGCGGTGTTGTAAAAACACACACGATGAAGGCGTTCACATGTTATTACCTAGAAAAAAGGATCCTCATTATGTTTAACTTCCTTATAAACTTTGGACTGAGAGTTTGGTTATAAGTATTTTGGATAATTCTAAAGGTTGGAATGGATTAAGTTTGAAATTGGATACTATTGTTAAGGTTATTTTTGGATTTCCATAAAAAGGACAACCCGGAGGTCAGGCGGCAACCCGTCACATCCAGTAAGGCCGTGAGACTTGAACCCACAACCGAAGGGAGGCAAGGGTGTATCACCAATCACTGACCCACGTGATTTCCTGGATTGAATAATGTATTTTTTTAAAGGTTCTGATATGTGAATTATAAATTCATTATTTTTAGAACCCTATACGATTAGGATAAATAGAATATATATTTTTTGAAATCTTTTAGAGTGAAAGATTAGTTTGTGGTAGGAATTAGTTAAAGGATAAAACTCTACTTGTCAAGTATATATATACATATATATATATATATATATATATATATTTCCCTCTTATTTTATAGATAAATTAATCATTAAACTTTATAGTAGGGATCTTAAAACCAAAAATGTGTTATCCTAATACCTTACGTTTTGTTGAACTGATGGTATTTTAAATCATCATAGATTGGTGGCTTTCAGACCCACAATTCTAAAATTGTTTGTGATTGATGACCTTAATCACTCCCCATAAATATTTATGTTTTTCCTCCAGTTATGTGTCTCTAATTTCCATAAAAGTTATTCTAATCGATATCATAATTTGGTGGTGACTTTTTCATTTCCCTTTTCCTCTTATTAAGACTAAATTTTATAGACCCAATTTCTGATGTGGGTTTTCCCACAAAGGTATTTTCTATTTTCATCCTTTTATTTTTGAAGAACAATTTCAAATTGCGAGGACACAATTTATTGAAGGAGGGAAGAATGTAATACCCCAAGATTTCATAGTACGTTATTTCTTCAAAGTAATTCAATAACTTGCACTACACGCAACACTGAGTTCAAGCGCACCATGACTTACCAAACTAGTCGTTCAAAAGAAGTTATGAATAGTATTAACTGAATTTTGAACTTTATATAATCCTTATAATTTTAGTATCCATATTATGAGTTTCTTAGACATAACGTAAGAATAAATACATTTTTTTTCAAATAAAAGAAGTATTTTTCAAAAAATCCAATTTTACCGCCTTTTAATGGAGAAACCTTTTTAATTCCAATATTTGAAACTTTTATATATTAAATTTGAAAAAATAAACTTATTCTTTAGAATCGAGACATAATAATTTAGTTTAAATAATTTTTTTGTGTTTTTTAGATAACTTTCATATTTGGGTGAATAGTGAAAAATACTATATTTTAACTGAAAACAACTTTTTTAATCAAAATAATTTATAGTGTTAAATTATAAATTTTAATGTCTTGGAAGTATAAATAGATTAAATTTTCACCATTTAATCCAATTATGGTCATTGTAAGTAACTTTACATTGAAATTAGACATAAACAAGTATCAATCTTTTGATAGTTATTATTTCTTAAAAATATGCCTTTTGGTTTTGAAAACGGGAATTATTTTTAAATTAATAAATGAAACTTCTATGTTTTGAATTTGGTAAATGATACATCATTTTGGGATTTGGAATATAAAAATTATCCAAGGGTGAATTTTTGGTATTTTTCTGAAAACATTCAATTTTTGATGAATATTGAAAAACAATGAGTTATTGTTTAAAACCAACTTTTTATTTAAATGACTATTTATTTTATTTAAATATATTTTTGGTAAAAATAGATACATAATTCCTATATAAATTCAATGTAATTCATTGGAGTCAGTTTAGAATAATTTTAGATATATAAAAATTTTATTGAACTTTTCACCGTATTTTACCCACCTCCTAGGGGAATTTACAAATTCACATAAAAATTGATTTTACCGCTTCTGTGAGTGGAATTTAAAAAATCCAAGAGACACAGTTAACCTCAGTAAGTAAAATGTGGTTCAAAAAGATGAAAATAATTTTTTTGTGAATAGTAACTTTTGACATTTATTTACCGTGGTTAAAGGTAAATAGGTTAATTCAGGGTAAAAAGAATATTGTAATAATTCAAAATTACCTTAACACACGTCCTAACCTTATTGTATGAGTAATGGTAGACCATGGACATACCTGGGTTGATTTTGGGACCCCATGGAGCCACTTATTAATGATAATGACACTTTAGATTAATTAATTTAAAGTAAAGACAAAATTGACATAAACCAAAATCTTTTAGTAATTAGTTTTTATATGGTGTTATATAAGTAATATTTTTGACTATAAATATTATTTGGAAAGCTAAATAGATTTCCTACATCATGTTATTTGTTTTATAATTTTTAGACAATAAATAATTAAATTTATTTATGACACAATGATGATGCACTAATTACTTTATTAATGAAAGAATCAAATAAATGGTATTATAAATATTAAAATAAATATAATTTAAAAGTTTTTATGACATACATGAATTTTATAGGTGAATATGAAATTTTAGGTCTGATTAAACGTATCTTGTTTGAATTATTATAGTTTTGATTACTTTCACAAAAACAAAATACCAAATAGTGTCAAAATTGACATAAATTAATATTTAAAAAAAATACTATATTATTAATTGATATAATGGCCCTAAAAATCTATGGTTCGGAAAAAAGACTTATATAATAATATATATGACATTAATGAACCAATTTGGGTTCTATTGATAGTATATAGTATGTTTATTAACCATATAGTGCAAGAATACATGAAGACACGGTAATAGTTAAATTATTTAACTTAGAGGTAAATCTAAATGATAAGGTTAAAATGGTAACCTAAACTTGTCTAAAACCTATTGGTTGAGAGGATTTTGACTCATCCCCACCGTATCCTTTAAATAAGTCACTTTATAGCCATTATAAACCTAATATGAATTTATTATAAAATAATATTTTAAGTTTTTCCAAAGGTGCCCCTCACCCCTCTTATAAAAGGGCACTTCCCATTCTCTCAAATTCACACCTCAAAAGCCATATATCTCAACCAAACCATACCCAAATATCCTCCCAACTATCCTAAATTCATCCTAGAGGCCTTAATTTGGTCAGAAATCCAACCTAGGGAGCCCTTTTGATCAAATCAAAAGGAAGAACCCGAAGAAGAGGTAATGATTTCACCACCCTCTTTCAAGTTCTCTTATTCTTACACTTACTCTTTATTTGTTGTTTCCATTATAAAATAATAACTTCAGTATATTATATATACTATGATGTTATTATAAATATCTAACAACTATATTCATTATTATATCCATCTTATGAATGATAATGTCACCATGCGTGCGTACGTACGGCTTACCGTCTTCACGCCGTGGTGTAATTTTTTATTCAACACTATATTATCTGGATGGATATAATGATGAGTAATATGTATATAAATAATTAAAATAACTTGATAATGTCTCTTTAAAATTAATATACCATCCAATTCCACACCTTTAAGGAAATGATATTGTCACTTGTGCGTACGTACGGATTACTGTCTCTACTACACGATGAGATTCATTTCCACATTCCCCATTCATCGATGATTATAAAAAAAAATATTACTAATAAGTATGTAATATATGAAATAATAATGCTACAGGAGATATATATATATATATATATATATGTACTTATATATATCTTATTCAGTTAGTTTCATTCAATACGATATGAAAACGGAAACATCGTTTATGCGTATGTACGGACTACTGTCTCCATAAAAAGTGTTTTTCATTTCATATATATGTCTATTATACATATTTATATTCTAAATATATATGATATATAAATCATGTTTTATATTCTGGAAGTATTTAAATCTTGATCTAAGTGACACAATCAAGAGTAACAAGTTAAAACACGTATGATAAAGAAAGCGATTATTACCCGAAATGTTAATTTAACATGGAAATTATTATTAAATGGGTGGTATAAAGTTAAAAATGAATCATGTATGATATGATAAATATTAATATGGTTATAGTATAATTTAATAACATACTACGATCTTCATATAGAAGGTTAAACATACCCTTGACTAAAGGAATGTTCAAGGTAAGGGTTAATTCCTCAATCTCATTATTATCCGAGATTGTTTATGTGTAAGTATTTACTGGAAAATTTTATCATCCATGTACATTTTCATAAAAATGATCTCAAAATGAATATTTTAAGGATTTTTGAAAATTAATCTTTATCAAAATCATAATTTTAAATGTTTTGAAGATTTATCTTTTTAAAACGTTTTAATTAATGTCCATGTTTTCAAAATGATTTTCAGGATTTATTTAAATGGACATGAATGTTTTAAAATGTTAATTACTTTCAAAAGTATCAAAGTGTTATGGGACACTTTAATTCAAAAATGTATTTAAATGTCTTCCCTTCTAAATTTTGTGACTTTTAAATGTTTTCATGAAAAAAGGATATTTCTCTCAAAGAGTTTTACAAAATCATTTTCATCCATGTCAAAATCCTTTAATGGATTTTAAACTTGTTTGAAGTTGATTTATTATGATACAAATCTTATGTATTGTATTGAAGGTTTTTTGATATGTTTGACTATGGATGTGTTATTTTTATACCATTCATGGTTTATGGGTAAAGTATTGACATTTCTTATGCCAGTTTTAATACGAATGTTTATATTATGTATAAAACTTTTCATATGAGGAATGCATTGGACTTAGTAAGTGACAGGTGGAGCCTGCTATTGCGCCTTCATGCATCGGTAGGTATCATGAGAAAAACTAGTGTCTTGGTAAAAGGTCTTGAAAAAAAATTTATTTGTAGTCTTGGCACGAGGCCTTGACTATGTGGTAATGATGTTCGGCGTTAGGCATTCCCTCATTTTGAAATTAGTTATTACAAGTGCTTATTAGACTAGTAGAATATCCATGTGCATGTTTATATGGTAATGTTTGATTTATTTTTTCCATATTATGTTCAAGTTTATGTTTAAAAAGGCTTTTGTTTTTATTATAAATCCTGCCTTAAAAGTTTATAGCTTCCACTAAATTATTTACCCTCACTGAGAATCTGAGCTCACCCCTTTCTTATGTTTTATTTTCCTAGGATTCCAAGAAGTTTATTATGATTGATAAGAAGGGTTAATCTTAGGGATTAATGGAATTCTCAATGGATCATTTATGTTGTGTTTTATTTTCTAATGTGTAATGTAACGTTCATGTATGTAATCTATTTTCCATGACTGCTAAACTAATCGGTCCTTCAGGACTTGATTCCTTGTGATCATGGTAATGTATTAAAATAATGTACCGACTCAGGATAACCGGGTTCGGCATGTTACAGGTTGATTTTTTTGGTGATGTATGTGGTAGGGATTGGTATTGAGGGACCTAGGAAAGGTCACTAAGAGCTTAACATCATATCATGGGTCATCAGTTTATGAAAGTGGATCCATGCATAACTTTTAAATTTAATTTATTTTACTTATTTTCTACATTTAAATCATTTTTTAATATCATGAAAATTAAATATAGTAGATAACTACTCTCACAAGTTTTTTTTTTTAATTTTATACTTTTCTATTTTTGGGTTTTACCTAAGACCTATTTTAGATAAATGTGAATGATTAAAGTGTTTTACAAATATTCATTATATAATTCATGGATCTTAGATATAAACGGAGTATATCTTATTTTATAAGTATTTTAATATGGAACCTCTTTTCTTTATAAAAAATGGTTTTTAATAATATATACGATTTTGGTATTTTCAATTATTTTCACATATTCAATAATTTTTTATGGTATTTTATAGACAATTATTTTATATTTGGATTTCATTTAGCTAATATAGAATTTATTAAATAAGTTTTGCTTTCAAAGGATTTTCAATGTATCATTTTATGCGTTGATTTTAATATAATGGGACTATGAATTAGTATTCATAAATATTTTCCTATAGGACCAGTAATACCTTTATAAAAGTGTGATATTTGGATATAATTTTTATTTTTTGATGTTTGTGTATGTTTTGATTGGTGAATTCGGTTTTGAATGATGACAAAGTAAATGATTTATTGGGGCATAGGAGAGATGATTTTTGGTTCATGTTGATATATTATGAGGTTTATTATATAATTCATGGCACTCACCCCAGTTAGATTCTCATGGGATCATTGGTAATATATATAGGTAAGACTATGAAAATAATCTACAATAAAATCACACCCTCCCTAACTCTAGTATTATTATAAAACTCTAACTGAATAAAGTGATGTTATGTATGTTATTACTACTAGAACTTTTCCATGATATTCTTTAATGTCTCATGCACATGATTTATTATTAATGGTTCAATAACTGTGAATGTGAGGATCCTAATATGAAACCTTAAGATTTTTACCCTATGTACCATCCCCTAATGATGCTTAATATATATATATATTCATTTTTTATTTTATATATTATTTATACTTATGTTTTGTTCTTTTATTCTTCATTATTGAGTTGATTCATTTAGTTTTATAATTATTTTATTTTCATAGTATATCACTACTAAATTATTCCTTGGTTTTGGTTGTTTTGTGACTGTTATATTAATATTCTTTTACTTAGGGGGTTACCTTTCATTTTAAAGTTAAATTTTACCTTTTTTGTGCTTTAAATGGAATCTCAAAATAAGTTATTCTAGAATTGGGTTAATTTTTTGTTACTTATAAAAGGATGGTATTTTTTTTTTCAAAATTAAGGTTTTGAAATAGATAATCTAATCATAAATTCCATCCCATCAAGTTGAATTAATTATGAATTATAATTTAATGGATTAAGTTATTACTTGTACATAATGGGAAAAATTAATTGTTTAAGATGATTTATTTTTGTGGTTGTGGTTTGGATTAGTGGTTATGTGACCTCGATAGTCTTTATTAGTTATGTGTTTCAATAGTTAAAATATCACAATTAGGGGAGGATTAATGTAGGTATTTTTTAGTTTTTTAATAGTTCGGTAGAGGTATTGTAGTGATACTATAGTGGTGGTACTATTTATATAAATAGGCTTTCGAGACATGTGATTGGTCATTTCAGCCATCATACCTGGGGTCCACCTTGTACCTTTGTGCCACATGGGCTCTGAGCCATGAACTATAGCATATTCATCAATAAAGAAACCCCAAGTTTATGGATCAAAGTAGTAGCACTCACCAAGTAGAGTAATCTAGAACTAGAATTGAATGAGGGACATGGCATACATTTCATCACCCTGAGTATTTTTACAAATGGGAATTTTATTCCAATAGTGATGTTAGGTGGGGGGATAGAAATACATGAAGAAGTTTCTGGAGATGGGATAGTCGAATTTTTCTAATTTAAAAAAATATGTAAAGTATTTATTCCACTAGGCCTACAAAAAATGTAATGTAGTCTTTTGTGTTTGTGGAACTCCAAGCCATGTCAGGGTTCCATCTCAAACCAGTTTAAAGGAGGGAAAATTTGAAAATAAAAACTATAAAAATAATAATTTATATTATTTGTGTTAAATTAAATTTATAAGATGATTTTTTTATTAATTAAAATATATCATGAAAGGGATTTCCAATTAAAGGTTATGAAAAGGGTATTGGTAGGTTACCTACTATGAATTATTACTCACACATATATATTCTAAGTCAATTTAATTTATCTTCTGGATAAATAATATAGTCTTAGGGAAATGGGCTAGGTGAACTTTATTAAATAATGTATTTTGTGAGGTAAATTATATTTTAATTTGATATTTTATTTTTCTATTGTGTGTTTTGAGTTGTTTGGTTTAATTTATTTATCTATTCAAGATGTTTATTTTTTTTGTAGGGCCATTCGATGTATAAATTTCTCATGTTTTAATTCTTAGTAGATATTCACTAATAATATTTTTTATCAATTGAAATATTTCTCAATTATGTAATTTGACACATTGGCACTTATCGCCATCTCGTGGGTATCAGGTCCACCCCTCAAGCCTTTCCATAGTCAAACTGAAGTGCCCAAATCAATGATGATCTATGATTTTTTGTTAAATGAGGAATTGGATGTTCCTCATAAAGGTTAATTTGAGCACTAATCAAATGATTTCTGAGTGTGACGTCCCCACATTGATGTTTCTCAATATCTAGAGTTTCTTATTGATAACATTAATATCTTTAGGATAAATTCAATTGAACTCAATGGTGTAAAATTAATTCTGATAAATATATTGAATTATAAAACTTATTAAAGGGATTTATAGATAATAATATTAATGCACCAGGAAAAAATCTTATTCTTCCCACTGTACACCATAATAAATATTTAAATTTTCTATATTTTAATTAATAATTTGGAAGATTTTAGTATGACCGCACTAATATTTTTTTTCATACCCATGGATATTATCTAATATTTTTAATCTAAGGGGTAACTTATTAGTGGTGAATCTACCATAAAAACTTCAAAAGTAACATTAAATAATTAAAAAATCATTAAGATGATGAAATTTAATTAGATACCATGAAGGAAGTGTCAGGTTAATGATATGGAGAAGTTATATAATCTATCATCAATAAATAATAATCCTAAAAATATCAAATATCTAATTACCTTGGCCTTTATCTAGATACTATCATTGATGGATTTTAAGGTGTTGAATAAATCTTCATAAAAGGTGAAATATAGGTTATACCCAAAGAATTATTTTAGGATGAATGTACTTTTTAAAGACCCAACCTGGATCACCCATTGACCAAACTTGAATCATCAAAATAACTAAAGAACACTTCTTGATCACCAATAGTTGTAATAATAAAGAATAGTAATAAAAACTAATTTACCTCAATATTTTTATATACAAGCTACTTGTACAGACCCCAAACCCCATAGCCTAGAGCTGATGTCTACATTGTTACATTGATACTAGATACAAGGAATATTATCCTGAAGGACATAATATTTTTTTATTCCTAGTTAACTAGAGACATATACAAATCATAAATTTGTCTGTAAATGTAAAAATGAAGAATATTAATTTCTTTTATAAAACCATTATCACCATTAGAATATCCATACATATCAGTAATACTTTTTTATTGATTCATGTGGAAAAGAATCATAATAAATTGGTGAGTTTAAAATCTCAGTAAGTGTAAGAGTATATTTGATTTTATCATGAATAAATAATAAATAATAAATATGAAAAGGTATATAATATAAACACATTCCATTTAATCAATTACATAAGAATAATATGATAGGAATAAATAATGAGCAAATAATTCCATTTAAATAATCACATGAGCATGTAACTTATCCATGGATATTCTAACTAATCAAAAAATTACATGGAAAATAAATAAATAATCTCATAATTTGGGTATGAATAATTTTGGTAATCATAAAAATTCCATCAAGGCCTCATGTCAAACATCTTACAAAAATGGGAAAGGCCACAACCAAATACCCAACCTAGTTTATCTCATGATCCCCACCATTGCATCGAGGGGATATAGAGTTATCTAAATATAACTTATTAAGTCTAATTAATTTATCATATAACATGGGTGAAACATCCCCAACATAACTATTCTTATTGAAAAACTATCATACAAAATATTAATAATTACCTCAATCAGAAAACATAAACATAAATCATTCATAGTAATATAATGAATGACATCAGAGTATAAAATAAATAGTGAAAATGGTCATAAACCATGTAAATAGATATGGATTATTTTATTATTATAAAATATCCTTAGTGGATCATAATTATAATAATGGTTTTTTTATGTTGATTAATAGAAATTCCATTAAAATATCATTAAAACATTCTTGAGAAAAATAACATTTCTGCATTAAAAATCATATTTAAAAAAAAAATAAAAGTTCAAAAAATATTTTGAAACCTAATTTATTTGAAAATAACATTGGAAAATTATATATAAATATTTAAAACATTGAGTGCCCATGATGATTGAAAATTATATTCAAGTCGTACATGTTGAAACAAAGATTCCTTTCATTTTTTTGCATGAAAAGTAAAAAAATTATTTTAATTGAAAAATTAGAGGAAAATTTCTTTTAAATTAATTTGTAAAAAACCAATCATGTGTAAAAATTTATTTAAATAATAATTTTTATAATTTGAAAAATATTATTGAAAACATTTTTAGAAAATATAATTTTGAAAAAAAAAATAGATTTTCGACCGAAGGGAGAAATAAAGTCAGCTTCTCCTACAAACATTTTTCTTAATAATTTTAAGTACCGAAGAAGGGGAAAATGTTAATAAAACGTTCTAATTTCATTAATAACTATATGATAATAAAATATATTATGTTTAAGATATAAATGTTAAAAAATTTCCCAGAGGGATTCTTAAACATAAACAATCCCAAACAATAATGAGATTATGAAATACAATATTTTCACCTTGGTAACTTTTGAATAATTATCCCCATAAAAAATGACCTAAAATGAAACTTCATATACCCTATATATATATATATATATTCATTATATAACACATCATATGATTATTATATACTCTAAACAATAACCAATTAGTGGTGAATATGGTGTATGTCTCACGAAAGTAAAAGTGTGGTGAGAAAACCCTTACAATGATTATATCATTAGAGTGAGGATCTATCAATGATATAATTATGTGTAAAAAATTTAAATAAAAATAGTAAAAGTGTAAATAGAAAAAAAAATCATGGGTCGTTTTACACATATTCTTATCATAACATAATCAATGAAGTCGATGGTAAACCCAATAAGGGGAAATTGAGTTGAGAAACCCTTTACCTGTTGGTAATATTCGTTTCAAATCACATTGGATTAAATAATTCAAATTGAAACATAAAATAACATGGAGTATGAATTAATAATTATATAACATGAAAAGGGTCATTATATACAGTATAAAAAAGTGAATATGTGAATATTAACAAATATACCTCAGTGAAATGAAAATTGAGAAGAAATCCCTTACATTAGTTATGACCTCTTGCGTACATGTTCAAACCTCCTGAATAATGAATATATAATTTTTATAAATCCTTTAAAAGATAATAATAATATAAGTTATACTATAAATGGTTTACTTATAGTCTTTTATTGCAATTTTATTATCAATTCCTTGTCAAAATTATTGTTTGGGATAATAATAACTTCATTTTTGTGTGTATGTTTTTGGTTCAATAGTTCTGAACCATATAATTTATTCATGGTTCCGTCATATCCAAAATAATAACCATGATATTTTTATAATATATTTTTATTATATATATATATATATATATTATTTATGTTAATCCATAACAGTTAGAGATAGAAAGATGAAATTCATTTTTCATGGAGATGGTAAGTAATGCATATGAATGAACGATGTTTGCATTTATTGAAATATGTAAAAAAGAAAATTAAATAATAATTCAATTTAATAAAATAATTAGGATTTCATATATATCACATATAATAATTAAATATAATATATAAATTTTTATCCATCATCATACCCAACCATGTGAGGTGTTGACAGAAAATGTGTCACATTGGTTCATGAGGCGGTAATCTGTTGTTCACACAAGAAACATTGTCAATTTCGATTTATGGGAATAGAAAATGGATATATTTTATTACCTTAACATTATAAAATATAATTATATGTAATATAACATTCTTATTATATTATTATCTCATTCTAATAATAATTGAAGTAGGTGGAGAGAGAAATAAAATAAAAATTCTCATTGAAGAACGTTATATCTTCTTTCAAAAACATCATTTGGTTTGAAAAAAAAATCTTTACATAGATATATTATGAACAAAAAAGGCTACTAGGATGTTTTCAGGGAAATAGGGATGTTATTTGTGAAGGTATTTTCCTAACAAATTGGTTTTAGAAGTGTTAATATATGGGGATAGGGGTGGCCTTTTATAATTTTGAGAGAGGACACACTTGGTATTTTTGAATTCAATAAAGTGAACCCATGTTCTAAAAATTCCACATAGATCCCAAAATTTCTAAAATTAGAACCATATAGGTGATAAGGCCTAAATACATCCATAAAATGTGTTTTGGACAAGTTTTATATCATTTTTAACCCTTATCTTTTTAGTTTAACTCCTTGGTAAACCAATTTTTATCTTTACCAATGTAATTAATTTTTATTATGATCAAAAATTAAATTTTTCATATTATATAATATAAATTATTATAATTCCAAATATGGAATCCATTTTGTTTCAAATTAAATTCACATAACTGGAAGAATTCAATTTGAAATTAGACCATAGATGTGACATAAGAGAAATTTTCAAAAAGAGAAAATTAGTATATGTATAGAATGTTTTAATATAAAAATTCAATATGAAATTGATTACAATGAAAAAAATTATTTAATTTTAATATAATTGAACTTATTTTACTCAAAAACTAGTTTAAAATAATAAAACTTTGTAAATAATTTAAACAAAAAGGAATTTTTCAATAAAAATAAATATTATTTACTATTCATAAAAATAATTAATATTTTCATTTAATTCTAAAAAATACATCAAAATATAATTATGACATGTATATTCGAAAAATGAATTTTATTTTTTCGTAATTTTCTAAATGGTGTAAAAAATTGATTTTAAATTATGTGCTCAAAGAATGAATAAACCACCTTTTTGAAAAACACATTTTTTAATAAAACATTTTTTTAATTAAAATGTTTCTTATTTTATTTATATTACATATATTACCATTTAATGTATTTTATAAATTTTTGAACTATATAATTTCATAATTTAGTTAGTCCAATTCATACCCTCCACAATAATGGCTAGCTATATTGGTCATGTTTAAATAATTAAAATTTAATATAGTATCATGTTTTGTTTATAGGAGGTGTTACATGACTCACAATATATCTAAGGGATTGTATTTATTGGAAAAGTAATATTTCATAAAGTCGCAAGGGTGTTATATTCTCTTATAATCAAGTATTTACGTGTTATATATCCTATCAAACAAAATTTTCTTCTTTAAAAATATCTGGGTGTTATACTCCTGCTACTATTTAGATCCTAGAGAAGAAATATAGAAATAAATTTCAAAACCTACAATAAAATGGAATTATATATTACACCCATGACCATAATTATTGTATAAAAAATAAGGATTATATGGATAAATCGCTTTAGTTTCACCCTAAGATAATACCTTTACAACATTGAGACATGTTCGGATGATGATCAAATCACAGTTCAAAAGGGTATGTTGAGGGTTGAAAGGAAGATCTATCAAGTGAGTTATGGGATTCTAAATGAATTAATATATCGAGAAAGAGGTATAAAAATTTTAACATGATAAATGACTATTTTTGACTCTATTTAGAAAAAACCCACCATAATTCTCTGAAACATTAGTTGGTATACACCAGACATGTGGTGGCCTTAAAATTGAAAATTAATTTCTATTGGTTAGCCACCAATATTCTAGTTTCCCTATTAAATAATAACCCCTTTAATAAGTACCAAATACTACATTTAATCCCCTCCCAACATCAATTACAAATACCTTAAAACTCCAAATATTATAATTTAATAACAAAAGAATAAAATTCTATTTAAAATAATTACCTGATTGGTGGAATCATCATAAACTCCCTACCACCATTATTCTTGTCCTTAATAAGATTAAATTATCCTTAAAAGAAGAAAAATTTGGACATTAAGCAATCAGTTTAGATTCCAATTCCCATGTCCCATATCAGTGATTTCTACTCTACCACCATTAATGGAATAATGGAATGATATTGCATATTAATAGATTCTTGACATCATTAATGATAAAAATATATTTCTATGGGGAGGACCCATAATTTTTTTATTACTGATCATTATACTAAATAACATGAGTATGATCATAAATTTATATTAGAAAAAATAACCTTGGAATGATTTGGGAATTGTGATAGTTAACAAAATTGGTTAAAAAAATCCAAAATTGATCTCTATGTTATTGGGAATCCATTTCATGAATATTTGAGAAATTGAGTGATTTAGAGATTGTATAGAATTTGTAGGGTAGAATCACACCATGGTGAACCAAAACAAGCCATGATATCCCAAAATTATGGCAGTAAATAATTTATTTAGGTCTAAAATGTTCATATTCAAAATAAAAAATTCTGTTTGAGCCCAAAATAACCACTGGAGAAGTACTTCCATCATGAGTTAGTGCCCAAACTAAACCATGGTCAGACCAATTAATAATGGTAGAGTAGAGAGAAAGTTTGGGGTTAGTGAAAGCCTATGCAGAGTGACCGACAACATTAAATAAACAAGTATTGGAGATCTAGTAACTATAGTGTGCGGTGATACCATAAGAATTCAGTGGTGGGGTGTCATGTGTGTTGATTAATAAATGAGTACCCTTTATAGATAAAAACTGATGTTCAATAAAATAGTTCTCTCACTGTTAAATTTAAAAAGAACACTAAGGTAGTTTTGGGGAAAAATTTATATCATATCATAATGTAGGGAACCATGATTTTGGTAGTTATTAAATGGATTGATTTTATTCCCAATTCCATAGAAAAGAGTGTTTTGATATAGTAGTTTAATTGTTTAATATGGGGAGAAACATATAAATAATTATGGAGGTCATGGTCTAGGGAAAAGGAATTTCAATGGGATAATCTCATAGGAGACCAAGATAACCAAAAAGAGGAAGGATAAGTTGATTATGAAAAAGCGATAGTTTATGTTGATGAGAAATAAGAAATATGAGGATACAAGACTATCATCGTAGACATCATGGTTTCATTGAATACCTATGTAAAATGGTGTTCTAATATATGAGTATTTTAGGGTATATAGAAGGAGGTGGTTCAATAATCATCATTTTTGGAGATTTTGTAACATGGGAAGGTGAGATTTTCTCATGTTGTATTAAATGGGATTTCACCAGGAAGAATTCTATGTTGTGGTGATGATCGATACACATAGTGGTCATACTTTTCTAGATAATGGTGGAATAAAAATATTATTTTTTAAGTTTTTTAGAAGGAATAAACCAGTTTGATTAATGAGTAATTAATGAGTAGATGTATAATCTATTATATTCTGGAAAATAGTGAATTAAATGTCTACTGTTAGTGTAAGTTTTAATCCCTAATTATCAATAAGAGAGTGAGGAAAAAAACATAGAAAAATAGTTGAATTATCTAATCACTAGAATGATATATGAGGTATTCCAAACCTATGCTAGAAATAAATAGGATAATGATGAGGGAGTTCTTGTAGACCACTCACTATAAGTGTTGTGGAGTTATTCAATTCAAATAAGTTGGAGGAAATTGATGTACAATCATTTGTTTTATGTCATTCTGGGTTTATGATGCCTGAAAGTAGAATCTCTTATAGGAGAAGTTTATTTTTCAAGTGATTTAAAGAATTGAGATTTATCTATGAAGATTTTAAACTATTTGAGTTAGTTCGTCCACTCCAAACTTGTTACAAAGTATAGAGATTAATTATTTTCAATGAAAATTCATATTTCCATTGATGATCCATGGAAAATATCTTTTCGAGTGAACCAAGTAAAATATTTTATATCCATCCCTAATAGTTTTATATATTAATATCATTAATGATATAAATAGATATGGTTACTAATAATTATAGAACAAGATCATTGGAAAGATATTTTTTTTATAATTTTCATAATCTGATTCACCCCCTCATGTTTATCAACCACTTTTTATGAATGAAAAGTGATATCAAATCCAAAGTTTCATGATGGATTTATCTCTCTCTCTCCCTATCTAAGAATCATTGGTGGTAGTTTTTAATCACAAGGGAATATATATCTTTAAAGGAAATAATTTATAACTATGTAAAAATAGAGTGAATCTATAACAACCCGGGATTCATGTACATAGACAATAAATCACTTTTTCAGAATACTTAAAACATTACAAAAAATAGATGGCCAAAGACTATATTAGTTTATTTCTTTTGGAAACTTGGATTTTTTTACTTGGTGAAATATATTTAATTTTACCAAAAATATATTACACCATAGTAATTATACATAAAATCCTTCCTTCACAACCTATGGAAGGGAAACATAAGAAATGGATTAGCTCAAGTTCTCAGTAAGGGTAAATAAAGGAAATGAATAAGCATATCATGAACATAAGGGTTTGAGAACATGATCATGATAATTATAATATAAAACTATGCATATCAAATATCATAAAAATGATTCATGGAATAATGATTTGATGTTCATATGACATCAATCAAAAAGAAATAAATAGCGTAAGCCATAAAATCACAACATAGGATTATGAACTATAATTTGTGGAAGAAACATAAGCATATAAAATTATTTCTATATAATCCAAGGCATCACTTACAAGGCCATCTTAGTAGTATGGGTTCACTCTCTATACCATGTTTGAAGTCATTATTCACTCCCATGATTATCTAGGTAGTCCAGGTTCACTCCCAAGACCATATTAGTTTATCCCATGAGATATAAATCATTACCCAATGCATTGGAGAGAGATATATGTCCCACCTATATCATAATTAAATAATTCATACATGTTCCAAAATATCATAAACAATCATTTCATAGCCAATGAAATGGAATGGGTTACAAAACATGTAATCATATCATAACCTTTGAAAAATATATAGGTTTCATAATCATTTCATAAAAACCAAAACCTGTGAAAAGAGGCATGTTTCTTAAGAATAATGCCATAAAAAACCATTCAAAAAAATATTATTAATAGTATTCATGGACTATAATAAATTATATCATCTTAGATGGAGAAGGATTTTTATAGATCATTTATAACATGACTTTTCCTTATAAATCATTTTTTAAAACATGAAACATTTTAAAAACCCTTTTCTTTGAAACCACTTTGAAAACATATAAAGGAATCTAAAAAAATCATTTAAAAAAAATTCTTGAGTAAAATATCCTTTCCACTTTGAAAAAAAATATTTTTGAAACATAAAATCTTTTGAAAAATGTTATCATTGAAAATAAAATTGATAACTTATAAAGAAATGTTTAAAACTTTTTTAAAAACTTTTCTCCATGAAAACATACAATTGAAACATGAAAAAAAATTAATTCCTTCTTTCCTTAAAAAAATTATTTTAAAACTTATAAAGGAAACCCTAAAAAAATTAAAAAATAAAACATTTATTTAAAATCATTTTCCTGAAAAATGAGCTTAAGATGTCTTCTAAATGAATTTCATGAGTTTAATAATCTTTAAATTTTTCAATGTGTCCCATACCACTTTTGAAACATTTGTATAATAATCCCAATGAAATAATAACATTACATGAAGATTTAAATATCAAGAAAATAAAGTTATTCCAGATATAACAAGGAAAATAAAAGTATATGAAACTTTAAAATAACATAGGTGCATAACAATTCTTATGTCTCAAAGAAGAAAAATTGAGGCAAAACTACCTTACTCATTTGGTAACTTTTGAACCGTGAGACCCCATCAAATATAGATTATAAAATGGATATGTAAATACCCATAAATTAAAGTATAAAAATCATAGAATGTTTTCATGGTTAGTATGTACACCACACAAAATAAAGTATTGGTTAATATTGCATGTATCTCACAGAAATAATAAGTGAGATGAATTTCCCTTACCTAATGTCTTGAATTATTTCACCCATGTTTAAATCTCTTATATAATAAATATATGTTTATTATATATCTAGAATAGAATAATATTCAATTATATCATACCATATATGAATCTATTATGTTATTTATTACCTTCTTATTATTCTTGGTATTCTACTCTATTTTAGGTACTCCTTATGGTTCTTCTTCCCTTCTTCTTGACATAAAGGAAACCGAATCTTATTTACACTGTATTCCTTAACAAGTGAACATTTATAAAATTTCACCTTCATCTTATTTGAAATACTTGGAATATCACCAAATCTAACCTTTTTAATCATATAATGTGATAGTTAATTTGGTATAATTGCAATATCATTATATCCATTGATCACCCCATTTGAAAACTCAATAAAAAATTGTTCATCACATTCAACCTTAACTCGGTTCCTTCTAATTCCCACCACTAACTAAAACCAGAAACCATTGAGTTAGAAACAATTATCATAGTAAGGAACCACATAATTATGAAAACCCACTTAAATAATATCTAAATTATTGAACTTTCATTAATATATGACACCTTAGGTTTATCCTAGTTTATTCATAGAAAAATTTAATTTAAATACTTTATGATGGTTCTTAAAGAATTTTTTAATTTTCAAATCATATCCCTCAGGAGTGTAAAACAAGGTGTGAAGCAAGACCCATTGTCGTTTACTAGGTTATGCTCTAGTAATTCCCAATGCACCTTTTAAGAGTTATTACTCCTAGGTACGTCTATGCGAGATCCACATACACTTTTAGTATCAAGATAGGGATGCAATGATGGTAAACCACAAACTCTATCATTTACCAACATTCTAGGACATTTTCTTATACTTACTTATCCTTAGACTTATCCATAGAGACATACCTATACATACCCTTTGAATCATCCCTAGGGATCTCACTAAAGTTTCATCTTCCTTATTTGAAAATTTCAAATAAACCTTTTATTTAATACCAACTATTACATCCTAGTCTTGATGTATATAGACATTACATCACTTTTTTGTAATACGTAAAACATTACAAAAAGAATCACCAAAAGACCGTATTATTTTAGTGCATTTGGAAACATAAAATAAAAGTATTATAACTTGGTGAAATATCTTAAATGTTTACAAAAAATATCTTCCCCCATATTAATTCTACTTAAAAACCTTCCATCATAACTTGGGGAAGGGAAATATAAGAAGTGGGTGAGCTCAAATACTTAGTAAGGTTAAATAAAGGAAATGTGTAATCATACCAAGAACATCAGTGTATTAGAACATGATCATGATCATTAGAATATCATAAACTTCATATCAAAGATCATAAACATGAACCATGGAATATTTTTTTAGTTATTTAGACATGAATCATATGGAAATAAATAACATAATCCATGAATTCACAACAAATGAACAAGACATAAAATTGGTGTCAAACACATAAGCATATAATATGATTTCCAAAGTAGTTAATCCATTATTTATAAGTCTATATTAGTTGTATGGGTTCACTAACCATACCATATCTGTAGTAATGATTCACTGCCATGGCCATATTAGTAGTCTTGGTTCACTCCATATACCATATTAGTATATCTAATGAGATATAGATCTTTACCCAATGCATTGGATGTAGATAGAGGTCCCACCCATATCATAATGAAATCATACATATATGTCACACAAGATCATAAGAAATCATATCCTAACTAATGAAATGGAATTTGTGTCATAAAAATGTAATCATATAATATCCTATGGATAAGATACATGTTTCAAAATTGTTTCATTAAATAAAAACTCATGAAAAGAAGTAAATTTATTAAAAAACATTCCATAAAAACATAAACCATTCAGAGAAATAATATGAATGGTATTATGGAACTATAACAGAATATGCCATCTAAGATGGGGAAGGATTTTTAAAGATCACCTAGAACATAACTTTTCCTTAAAAATCACTTTTTAAAACATAAAAAATTATTAATACCCTTTTCATTGAATCCGCTTTAAAATAATATAGAGGAATCAATAAAAATAATTTAAAACATTTATTAAATAAAATATCATTTCCTCTTTGAAAAAATGATTTTTGAAACATAAAACCTTTTGAAAATAATTATATTCCTGATATAACATAGGTAATTTTAGAATATAAACCTCATAAAATAACATTTGTTTATAACAAAACATGTGTGTGAAAGAATTAAAATTGAGACAAAACTACCTTACTCATTTGGTATCTTTTGAACTGTAAAACCCCATGAAATAGAGATCATATAAGGGATATGTAAATAACAATAAATTAAATTATAAAAATCATATAAAAAATTAATGTTTATTATGTACACCACACAAAAGAAATGACTGGTGAATATGGAGTGTTTCTCATAGAAATAACAAGTGAGATGAAATTCTCTTACCATAAGTATTGACTTCTTTTGTGCATGTTAAAACCTCCTGTATAATAAATATAAGTTTATTCTACATCTAACATAGAGTCATATTGAATTATATCTTACTCTATGTGATTCTATTATTTTCTTTTGTTACCTACTTATTAACACGTCCATGTTAAAATTGCGTTTCTGGTAATAATCACTTTTATTATCAAACATGTTTTGACATTTTATTCTTAGTATTCTTACATAGATAATTATTTAATTGATTCCTGAAGATAAAACATGATTTATGTAAAATATATATTCAGTATATAAATATATATAAAATATAGATATATGAAATGAAATACATTGCTCATGGAGATAGAAGGTCATATGTATGCATGAACAATGTTTCCATTTTATTATCATATTGAAAGAAAGTAAGTAAATTACATATATTTATACATGTATATAATATAAATTTTTGTATCATTATTATTAAATATTTATTCATTATATACATTTTTATAATCAATATTGAATGTTTTTTGTAGAAGATAAATCTCATCACGTCGTGGAGATGGTAGGTCATACGTACATACGAGTGACAATATCATTTTCTTAATGGTAAAAGGTTAAGAAATTGGATGGTTTATTAATTATTAATATTATATATCATGTCATATTTATTATATATATCTATTATATCCATCCTTATACCCATAAAAATAATGTGGTGATAAAAAACAAAATACATCATGGTGTGGCAATGGTAGGTCGTACGTACACACACATGGTGAATATGTAGTATAAGAATAAATGAACTTGAAGGAGTTGCTAAAACAATTACCTATTCTTCGGTGAAATTCCATTAGATATTTTCTTAGGTACACTAGAGTTGGAATTTTTGGAAGAACAAGACCTCAATAACTTGAATAAGGATGTTGGTAGGATAAATTTTCATGGTTTAGTCAACCTAGAAGGATCAAAGTTCATTGAGGAAGTGAGGGAGGAGGTTTCTTTTTATAAGAGATGGGAGGGGAATTCTTGGAATCCTATAAAATATTGAATTAATATAAATTAATTTTCTATTTTAAATAGATCCAAAGTGATTTATTTATAATATAATATGACTATTGGTTAAAATCTTCTCTACTAATAATTTTTATACAATTTTGGGTCTCATTATTACCTTTATCTTTTAGATATTACCCTTAGTTAAACTCTTTAACTCTTACAATGACAATATATTTTTTACTACTTATTAGTTAATATAGTTACTATAAAATACTAAAATAACCCCAAATGGATAATTATTGGAATATTTAACCTTATTATTGTCAGTTTACAAAATTTTAGATTTTTATGAATTATATATCATTTAAAATATATCATTTATTTCAAATAATCATTTATGTCAATTTTGATACTATTCATTACTTGTCTTTTTAAAAATATCTTAAAACATGATAACTTCAAAAAAAACATCTAATATATCCTTAAAATATAAATTTTATCTATAAAATTTTTATATGTCATTTATTATGTTAAATTATATTTATTTTAATATTTTTAATATCATTTATTTTATATTTTAATTAATTAAACAATTACCGCATCATCATTATACAAGCCTTTAATTAAACTATTTATTCTCTAAAAATTAAAAATAAATTATAATTATGAATATAAATTTATTATCATTCAAATTAAAATTTATAGTCCAAATTATCTTCGGTATAACTCTATATATAAAATTATTTACTTATTAAAAATATGAGTATGTCATTTTTAACTTATCTTTAAATAAAATATAATAAATATCATATTCTACCCAAGTGGCATAAAAAGGTTATAATTTTAACCTATGTTTTATTTTTGTAGAAACCCACTTATCTAAATAAATCAGGATAGGTGTTAGTGTAATTTTATAATATTATTTATACCATTAATTACCCGATTTACCTTTAACCATGGTAAATAAAAAGTTTAATAAGTTACAATTCATAATGTATGAAAATTAATTTGATCCTATTAAACTCAAAAATATAATACTGATTATAACAATATATAGCCATTTTTCAAAATTCAATTCACAGAAATGGGAAAATTTAGTTTAATGTTAATCCCGCAGACGTGGCGAGAAGGCTGATAAAAATAACGTTCAAAATCATAAAAAAAAATTATATATAATATCAATATAAAAATGATTCTAATAACCTAAATTGTATTAATATATTTATAATTTATCTATTTTGACAATAAAAATCAATTTAAATTATAATAATTATTTAAATGAAAAAGGACCTTTTTAACTAAAATGTAGTATTTTTACTATTCATCAAAAAATGAAACTTCTCAAAAATATACTAAAAATTCAACCTATGTTAATTTTGACCTTAAAATTTCATAAATGAAGTTAGATTTATAAAATTAAATTTTTTAAGAGTGTCTAAAATTAATTTTATTAATGTTCACAAAAGGACATAATAAGCTTTTCCTTTAAGAAAATAGTACTTCTAAACATATAAGGACATTACCAAAAAATATAATTTTCATTATAAATATATTTTATTTACATGAAAAATTTAAGAATTAGTTATTATTGTTTATATTACTATTTTTAATTTCTAGTTTATAACTATCTGTTCTAAATAATTACAATAATAAAAAAAATGTAGAAACACTGTGTTGCCTATAATGCAAGCTAAGAAAGTGTTGCGTGTAGCACAATATTAACTTGGTGGTACATATAACATTGGAAAAATTTAATGATTTTGTATAAAAAATATCAATTAATTCTTTTTGAAATGAAAAAATATCAAATAGTTTATTTAATTTGAAGAAAATTATTTCTCAAAATCATGGGGAGTTACAACATAACTACTTTCATTTATATAAGATAGACGTATACATGGATTACTTGCACAAAATCACAAAGATTATAAATTATAGTGCTTTATTAAATAGATATCACATGGTATTGGATACCAAATCCAAGTAAATTAACTCTGTGTTGGTATATTTAGCCAACCCTATCAATATAAGTGTTATTTCATGGAAAACTTCCCTTGCTATGTTGGAGAAACTTACAAATATTTAAGAATGTGATTTAAGTATTAAATAAATGATGTTGTAGTTTCTATGGAATAATTATGAGTATCTGATATTGAGACTAAATGACACATATTATGTGTTATTTAATCATGTAAAAATTCTTTTAGATGATATGTATGGTTTTAAAGATATCTTTGGTGATACAAAAGTAATCAAAAATAGTAATGAGAAGATTACATCCATGTTTTGACATGAATTTATCAAATATTGGTGAAAAATTTCTAAAAGTGGTGGAATTAGATATCCTACATATAACTATTGATTCATAAAATATGTAGAACAATTATATTCATTCGGTGTTAAATGATAATTCTTATGACGTATAATTCAAGAAAATGGAGAATCTTTCTTTGAAGGAGGATCTAGGTGATAAAGAAGTTAATTATGTAATTTATTTCCAATAATATAGTCTTAATAGTGGAAAATTTAAATTCTAAGGAAATATTATAGCTTACTTATTTTCATGTGGTAAGCTTGTAAATCTTACTAATGGTTGTTCTAATAAATTTTGAGATAATAGTGAGGAGGAATAAACTATGAATTAATCATTCAATAGAGAAAATAATAATAGAATACCACAAAATAAATTATTCAATAAGAATAACATACATTACTATTATTAGTATGGATCATAGGATACATAATTTTTTTTTGAGTTTAAGGACTTTAGTGACCTTAGTGAAGGACTTCGTCTTGTTTTTTAGATAAGACACTAGTGTCGGACAACAATGAAGATAGTGATGAGGTTGAAAAAGGGGTTAACCTTGAAGCTAAACATGGGTCATTTCTTGAGGAAACATACATTTGGATTGATTAAATGAAAAATTAAAACATACAAATACATGACTCCAATATTAATATATGAAAAAAAGGATAAGTCAGAATTAATAGAAGATATTGAACAACTTAAGATTGGAAATTCTAGAAACACAAAGAAGGGTGTTGTGTTTCAGATCAATATTAAAAAAAATACTACATTATTAATGTTATGACCAATTTAGGGAATGAATGGTTCAAAAAAAAATATTTACTCAAATGTGAAGATAAGATGTTTTGATGGATGTTTTATTTTCAAGAAGCACTTCATACTCCTGGAATGGAAACATGATGTTTGAGTGCACCAACCTCTAAATAATTGAACTATTTTTTAGGAAATATTCCTAAAAATTTGTGACATCCACAAAATTATAGTTATTTAAATATAAATTCATATCATTTCTTAGGATTGATCATGAAAAAAATCAATGGTAGTTAATGATAAACCACAAGCACTAACACCTTAGGTGATGATTGAATTTTTTGGAATATAAAATGTTTAGATGGATACTATTGATGAAGTAAAGGCACACAAATAGACTCCAAGAATATAAATTTATTATTAATAAAATAAGGGGAATAACAAATATATATATATAATATATCAAAAATAAATTTTATGGAGTATAAAATAATAAAATAGACAAGAAAAATAGAATACTATCGATATGATTTTAATGGTTATTGTTTTTAATGTGTATGTTTTGGACATAAAGAAATAAATTGTTCTTAATGGGATAAAGTGAAGGTGAAAATAGATACCTAAAATGTAAAATTTATCTAGATATAACATTAAGAAATCTCAAAACATATAACAAGTATGCATCCTTGCAATATTTTGTAGAAGAAATGGAGGTAGAGGTGGAATAAGTTCATCCAAAACCAAAGAAAACTAATCAGTTGACATGATCCATGAAATGAGGGATAAGGGAGAAATTGTTATATAAGATTCCCTAAAATCAATGGATAGACCCATAACATTGATTCATGATAACAATTTTCTACACACATGATAGGAAATAAATATTTTATCATAGGGATAATACATGAAAATGTGGATTTGTTTGGTTTGGCAGTGATGAGGGACTGAAGATCATTGTATTTGGGAAATCCAAAATATTTTATGATACCTAAGTCATATATATATATATATTATTTATTTAATATCATAGTAATAATATAATTAATGTGATATAATGTAATAATATGATATTTTAAAGATATGACTATTATTGATAGCATATACGACATGCAACACTAAGCCAAAATGAACCATGAAATATTATTATTTAAATATTATAAATTAGCTTTTAAATTAGAATGTATGATTAGGTTTAACTAATTTATTAAATATATATATATTTTTCCTTCTAAAAAAAATGTACTAATAAATTCTTAGTAAATAATCACTTGATTTTTAGTAATGTCATTTTCTTCTTTAAAGTTAAGTTTTCTTCAAAATGATTTTTATTTATTTTTTCAGTAGAAAATTAAATTAAATTTCTTAAAATATTATAATTTAAATTTAATAAAAAAATATCATGATATCATAAAAAAATTATCTTATGGTGATTTTTTTTTTATTTTTCTAAAATGATTAATTTTTCAATGAGTAATGAAAAATATATATTTTTAATCAAAACATTATTTTATTTTAAAGTAAATAAAAAGTCACATTCTATATTGGTTTAACTATAAAATTTCATTTGATACTTTTGATTTAAAATAAACCAATTATGGTCCTTGTAATGAATTTTATAATTGAATTTGGTATAAAAACACTTTTTACATATAAGATACATTATTCTTAAAAATTGATTTTCTTTTCATTTTGTGGGTTTAGTATTAAATTAAAAATTTCCAGTTTTGAATATTAAATATTGAAAAATTGATTCCATATTTATAATCAAGAGGTAAATATTTGGTAAATAGTTCACTTTTATTTTTGGTTATTTTTAATAGTAACCATAATAATTTTTGTTTCAAAGGTATAGGGTAAATCAGTTAATTAAGGTTAAAAATAATATTTTAAGGACTAAGAATGACCTAAAAACTCTCCATAATTTATCATTTTAGAATATTTCATCTATAATCATCTAAGATTTGAATATATGACCTTTTATTTTTATTTTTCTCTGATTTTGAACTTTATAAAATTTTATGTAAACAAAAGTAAAAAATGTCTTTCTCTTTTTTTTATTATATTTAATTTTTTTATGTAGTGATAAAAAGAAGGTATGTTTAGTTATAACTAGTAATTTAAAATTTAAAATATTTTTATCATTATAATTTATTTTTAATTTTTAGGGATCAAATGTTTACCTTAAATGCTTACACAACGCCAACAAGGTATTTATAAAATTAAAAGAAAATTAAAATAAATGATTTTAAAATTATAAAATTTGATATCATTTGAATAAATTATTGTATTATAAGAATTTTTAAGATATATAAACATGTTATAGGGGTTTTAATATATTATTTTCTAATTACATAGTTTTCATGTGGTTTTCAAAGTCAAATTAAAGGAGTAGTTCCAAAATGATTTTAATGTTATTTTATCATAAATAATATTTTATTAAATGATTTAAAATTACTAAAATTCAATTGTTTTGTAAGGTGATTGGTATATGTTAGAAATTATTATCTATTGTCCATATATGATCCAATTTTTCTTTTAAATTAACTATAAATTGACCACTAAATAGTAAAAACTTTGTTATCATGGTAATTGTCAAAAAGAGTTAAATTATATTAAAACAAATAGAAAATAGTAAAAACATACTCTAAACTTTAAAAAAAATATAAGATGATATTATTTAAACCCATTTTCATCATATCATCTAATTATATTAGTTTTTATCATTTTTTCAATGAAAATTAATTAATACTAATTTAATATTTTATGTAATTTGAAGGGTGATCCAAACATCAGTTATAAAAGGGTACCTTCTCTCCCCTATTCTTCACACTTAAAATAATTTTTTTTCTAATCAATACCTTCCCAAATACCTTATTAATATATCTCAACAAATTCTAGATTCTTATTTTGGGCACAATACAACCCATAGATGGCTTAAGGTGTAAAGCAATAGAAGTTTTCATGAGAAGATGTATAGTCTTTAATCGAATGTTTTAGTTTTATTTATTTTTATACCTCATTTAAATATTCTTAAATAATGTTGAAATAATAACCCCATTGTATTCAATATATTTGGATTTTATTAGGTTATGGTAATCTCTTACATTCATCTACTCATCCATCAAATTGGAAATGAAATCATCGTTCGTGTGTACGAATGACTACAACCTCACAAACCGATATAATTTTTTCACTACCTCCTATAAAAGCTAGTTATAATGATAGAGTTAATATATATATATATATTATATTAATTAAAAATTTATATTTATGTAAATATAATATATTATATAATTTTTTACCTTTTCATCTATTGATGAATGATAACGTTGTTATGCATGTGTGTGAACTGCCACCTCAACGAAGCAATCAGATTCATTTTTCATGAACACATAAAATGTAGTCTATATATAAATATATTTAATGAAATAATATGATATTTATGATATAACTATCATTTTTTAAGATAAAATATAATTTACCTTCTTTACCTCATGATTGTTCAAAGATGGAAATGTTATTCTTGTGTTTGTATAACCCACCGTCTCTATGATCATAATGTAGTTAATTTTTCATAACTATCATTAATTGTTAATTTTAAAAATATTATTTAAGTATAAAATTTATAATTATTTCATGATTATAATATTTACCACTTTGACCATAGTTTTCCAAATAAATTAATTTTGTACTTATGAGTTCAATATCATCAAAATGTCTAACATGAAGTTAATTGATTATGTAATTCATTATAACATGGGAATAAAACGAATAGTGAACTTTAAAAAGGATATTAAGAAAATGAATAATGGTTTATTATTCATGAAGATTGATAATATATGTGATGATTCAGACTCAATATAAGGGATTTCTAGTCTCACTTTTATTTCTAGGATAAATATGTTATATTCAATGCTTAATTAAGTGTATATACTACCCTATTGAAATGTTATATCCTAAATATCATTAATTTTATTATATTTACAGTCTAATTTTTCTTAATTCTATCGTGGTCATATGATTCAAAAGTTACCAATTTGGTAAGGAATCTATGTTTCAATCTTATTTTAATAAGAAGTTTTTATTCTTGAATTTACATTAATTAAATCATATGATTATTTTTAGATAAATCAATTTAATTTTATTCTAAAATAGTTATTTTTAGAGGATCTGAGTTTTTCTTTCATTTTCCTCACTTTAATTACCCAATATATTGAATGATTTTTTAAGGAAAGATGACTATATTTTTCTATTCAATAAAAAATCATTTTCCTTAATTATTTTCTATAAAACTATTTTAAGAATATTTTAATATTATCCTATGATTTTTATAATTAATTTTTACCCATTTTTTACTTTTAATAAAAAAATTAAAAGTAATATTCATGTCATTTTTTGAATAGGGTACTTTTTGACATTTTAACAAAAACAAGAAATAGATTTATTCATTTAACTTGTATAGTATAAATAAAATTTATTTCCCTCATGAACACACAAAACATTGAAACATAATTTCTAGGTTTTCAATTTTATTTTCAAATAAATTTTTTTCTTCAATATTTGGAAAAAATTTGAATTTTAAGTAATGGATCTCTTCAAACCTCCATTTTTCATTGGGTTATGAACTTTATCTATCTTACCCAATTTATATCTCCCTTTAATGTTATATAATGATTATAAATTATGTTTATACATATCTCACATTTATACCTATCTTATTCTCTATTACTTTCATGGGGTAATATAATCCTTTATTTCATTTCTCAAATTCCTTCTTTTTGAAATCTCATTTTATTATGATAATGTGTAAGATTACACAACTCATTTTTCCCTTGGGTAATTATTATGTTTATGAATTATGGTTTAATTTATTTTTTGGAAAACATAATCATGAACATGTTATTCTAGGTGCACCTAGATATAGCTAAAACTCTTTTGGTAAAGTATTTTCCTCATGATACATCATGTATCAGATTTTGGAGTAAACATAATACACTATGGTTTTATGTCCACCATATGATGTTGTCTTGGTAGTTAGCCTTGAAATATGATCATGTCATGTTTTAGGTTGTTGAATCATTTATTATTTTTCTATGTTTTTTATGTTAAAATCCCATGTGAGAACTCTTGAACCTTATATTTTATGATATAATATTATACCCTTGAATCACACATTATTCTTCCTTATCATATTGATTCCCTTACTGGAATTTTTAGTTCACAACTTTATTTTATATATTCCTAAGTTTATCCTATATAGTTTTAGTATCTCAAAGGTATTTAGGGACTCATTATATAGAATAAAATGAATATTTTTTTAGTTTCATGTTGATGTTTTATATACCTAGTCTTCCAAAGAAACTAGGCGTCTCAATATTTCAGCAACATCTACTATATATTTTTTAAATATCATGTAATAATATATATATATATATATACAAGTATTGGTTTTCTATCATTGGTACTATAGGATTGTCGATTTATTTTTGGGTATTAATAATTGAATAATTTACTGATAACCCTAGGGATAATTATAAGTATTGGATAACATCTCACAGTTTTGGTAAGGAAGATATTATATGAATTTCCTAGTAATACATCACTATCTGGATAATATAAGTGGATAGGGTTTTGGAACAGTTTCATCTAGGGGTAATAACCCTTAAAATATTTGGTCAATTATATCATATTCATCATTCAATATCATGGTGAGTGTGTCCTTAATATACACCTGGTTTGACACTCCCTAGGGATATGCCTGGGTTAATTATTATTTTCTTCATGAACCATTATGAAGGATTTTAATAGATATGATTATGGATGATCTTGTATAAACCTAAGATATAATATACTAAAAAATAATTTTTCATGAATTATACATCCAATGAATTATATTTCATGATTCCTTAATATGATTATTATTTCTTATACTGAAATTTTTGGATTTAGTTAATGGATGGAACCAGAAGTAATTAGGTTAACATTGAATGTGATGGATAATGTGTTGATGAGAAAACAAATGGGATGATGATTGGAGTGAGGTATATTATAACAATGAAAAATTATTTATTATGATATATGATTAAAAAAATTTCATCTTAACCAACTCCCGGACTCACCAATTAAGAGAGGGATAGAGTTTGTTGATATCTCAGGTGATAAAGAATATAAAGGAAAGAATATTCACATTCCAATATAGTTTGAATGTGGAAAGAAACAATCGAGTTATTGTCTCAAAAGACATAAGAGGTGTTTATGTGTGGAAAATAAGGTTACAAAGAAAGTAATTTCCAAAGAAAAATAAAATTTTAAATTTAGAAAAATCAAGTTCATCATAAGGTACCATTTATTGTTCAATATATTATGTGGGGTGAACTTGGGAATTATCTAAGTCAATTCTATAATCAAAGGAATGATTATTAATAGCTTGTGTTTTGAAAATCACTGAAGTATAATGATTGATGTTTTTATGTGTTAGAACTCGAGAATTATATTGTATAAGTATTTTTGTCAATTTAATTTTGGTTATAAGAATCATGAAAAATATAAGGATTATTTTACAGTAGTTTTTCTTAAAGGATTTTCCAGAATATTTTTAATGTTACTAATGGCATAGAAAAGTGATTTAATAGTAATGTTGTATTTTATATAAAAACATGTGATAAAATAGAAGATAACATTTAATATGTTCTTTATTATTTGGTAATTATAGTCATTTAAGATTATTTAATTTTGTCGAAAAGAATAAAATTTAATGAAAACCTTAAGGATTAAAAAGTGATTTAATGGCTGATGTTTTTTTAGTATGTTCATTTTATTTTTGTGTCATTTATGATAAGAAGGTGAAATATTAATATTATTATTACATAAGTTTTTCAATATTTTTAGAAAAATGAAAACCCAAAGGTCAGGAAGAAACCCATCACATCTAGAAAGGTTACGTGGATTAAACCCATAACTAATGGGCACAAAGGGTGTAGTGATTTCTACATACCTATGTGATTCCTTGGATAGTATATATTTTTTACATAAGATTTTTGACATATAAATATAAAGTTGTTTTTGGGATTATATATTTATCATATAGATAACAATTGGATTGAAAAGTTATTTAGTGATTATGTGACTAATATTATTTCACAAGAATATAAATATAGTTAAAGATACATTAAATTATTAAAGTAAAAAAATATTAGGGATTTTATTTGAGGAATAAAGGATAAAATATCAATGAAAATAAAAAATGGTTTTAATGTGTCTTTATGGTGATTTTAAATATTTATGGAAATTAATAACATGTTTTTGGATATTATATAATTAGGGCATATACATTTTTGGTATGAGACTTTAAGAGTGATTGATGTTATATGGATATAATTGTTAAATTTATCACAGAAGAATATATGATCAAATAACTATAATCTTTGGGTTTTAATCTAATTTATGAATATTTTAATTAATTTTAAGGATAATTATTTATGGCGTGATTTAATTTGAACATTGGGTGTTAATGTTGAATTTTTGATATTAAAGTATTATATCTCCATATGAAGGTTTTTTGATTTTGAGAAATATATTACCATGTGATAAACAATTTTTTTGGTTAATAAATATAGGATTAATAATTTTTTATCTTCTTGTATAATTATGTGTTTCGTTAGAAGTTTATTTCAATGATTTATGCATGAAAAATTCATCTTACTCAACATTTAGAGAAAAAGATGGTATTATTGTGGAAATTAATTAAAGGATGAAACTCAACGTGACACGTAAGTATATTTAAATATTTTATTATTATTTATGTTAAATTAATTCCTAAACTCTTGGAAAAGGATCTTGAAACAAAAATGTTATCATATTTTCATCATCTCTGATAAATCAACGGTCTTCTTAATAACTTATTGATTTATAGTTTTGTGGTCATTAATGTTCTACTGATCATGTTATCTATCACTCTATATTAGTCCTTGTGATTAATTTTTATCATCTATGATAATATTTTCAATTATCACTAATTTTACCCTATATGATAACCTATTTTTGTGTTATTTTAAATTACCATTGTATTTCTTTTTCCCTCTTTTTAAGAGGAAGCATTATTAACACTTTTTATGGTATGAGTTTCTATAAATTAATTTTTTAATGTGAAACCCTTGATTATAAATAAAAATTTCAAATTTTTAGGACACTCTTTATTATAGGGTGGAAAATTTATTACCTTAGGATTTTAAAAATAAGACTATGTTCAGTAAGATATATGACACACAACACTAAGCCAAAAAGTACCATAAAATATTATTATTTGACATTTATAACCAAAACATTAAATTAGAGAACATCAATAGTATTAAATAATTTATTATATATACATATATATAATGGTCATACTCAATACTAATGTATTGATAAATTATTATTAAATAATTAACCAATTTTTAGTAAAATCATTTTATACTTCAGAAATGCATTTTTTTGAAAATGTTTTTTATTTCTTTTTATGAAAAAATATTGTAATTAATTTTTAAAACATTTATATTTTAAATTTTATAAAAAGGATATCATTTTTTATACTAAGAAATAAAAATTATCTTGGTTTGATATATTTTTTTTTGAAAAGAATAATTTTTCAATGGATATTAAAAAATACTTATTTTTATTGAAAAGTGTATTTTATTTTAATGTTCCAACAAAGTGATATTCAGTTTTTTTAGTTATAAAATTTAATTAGTTCATTTTAATTTAACATAATCCAATTATGTTCTTTATAATAAATTTTATTCTTTAAATTGTTTAATAACATTTTATACATAAAAATCCATTTTTCTAAAAAACTATTTTTTATTTTATTTTGTGGGTTTATTTTAAAATTAAATTCTTCCACCTATGTGAATTGAGTATTTATAAATTAATTCTATATTTATAATCATCTTTTACATATTTTTTAAATAGGTCATTTTATTTTGGGTCATTATAAATAGTAATCATAGTAATTTTTATGACCATGGTAAATGGTAAATCTACTAATTAAGGTTAAAATAATATGATAAAACTAAAAATGATCCAATAACATAACATAATATCATGGGATTATTATATTTCTTTTATAATTATCCCAAATTCTAATATATGACCAATTTTCTCCATTTCTCCATGATTGGTACATTGTTAATATTTTGTGTAATGAAAAGTCAAAAATTTTATTCTCTATATTTTATTAACATTAAATTTTCAACGTAGGGAGATAAATAATGTATATTTGATTATAAATCATAATTTTAAAGATAAATAAATAATTTTTCATTGTAATTAATTTTTATATTTTTATGGATGAAATAATTACTATAAATGAATATCCAATGCGAACACAATATTTATTCAACTAATAGAAAAATAAAATAAATGAATTTAAAAATAATAAAATTAGTATAATTTGAAGAAATTATTTAATTAAACAAATATTAAAGATAAATATAACATTTTCTAAAGCTTTTAATTTGTTATATTTTAATTTCATTTTTTCGTTCTATTTTCAATTTCAAAGTAGAAGGATACGTCCAAAAATTACGTTAATGTTATTTTATAATAAATAAAACATTATTAAATGATTTAAATGTTCTAAAATAACTATCATAAAAAATGTGACTTATATATATTTTAAAATATCAAATATTTTCCATTATTGGACCAATTGTCTTTTTATAGTAACTATATTTACCCCAAAATAGTAAATTTTTTGTTATCATAGTAATCATCAAAATGAGTTAATGTGGGTTAAAAAAAGTGATAAAGGTAAAAACCTAATATAATCTTATAAATGTTTAATTTGGTTATATATTTTGGACCCATCCTAATCCTATATTAAAATTATATATTTTTTGTATTCTTTTTCCATTAATTTTAATTTATATTAATTTAATGTTTTAGTTAATTCCAAGAATGTCCCTCCCCTCACTTATAAAAAGATAACTTGTCATCCAATTTTATTAAAATTTAAAAAATACTTTTAGTTTACCTAATAACTTATAAAATACCTTCCTAAAATTTCTCCATAGGTTCTAGAGGTATTATTTTGTGTATAATATAATCATTAGAGGGTTTATGGTTTAAAGAAAAAGAAGTTTTCCAAATAATAGGTATAATATTTATCTTAATGTTTTAGTTTTATTTCATCTTCTACACCTATAAATATTATTCAAAAAATTTGAAATAATGAAAAAATATTCCATATATAGAGATTTTATTATTCTAGCAGAACAAATTATATCTATATCCTCTTCTATCAAATGGGAAATGAAATCATTATTCGTGTATGTGACAGACTACCACCTCGCAAACTGGTGTAATTATTTTTCCATTACTGCCTATCATGGATAATTATAATTATGGATTTTATGTATATATATGATATTAATTAAATTTTTATCATTCTATAAATATAATATTTTATCTACTTTCTTACTTTTCCATCCATTTAATAATTATTTCTTTTTTTTGTGTGTACGTGTGGACTGCCACATAAATGAAGCTATATGATTCGTTTTTCAAGAAAAAGTCACATGTATTCTATATATAAGTGAATATAAAGAAATTATAGGATATTTATGAAATAATTATTATTCTTTAAAGATAAAATAATAATTAACTTCTTTCCATAATGCTCATTAAAAGATGGAAACATTACACATACATGTTAACGGACCTCCATCCCCATAATCGTAAAATAGTTCATTTTTTATAACCATAATTCATGGTTGATTTTAAAAAATATAAAATATTTATAAAGATGATAATTATATCATGATTATTATTCTATAGAAGATTTTATAGTGACATCAATAACTATAGTCTACCTAACAAAGTCATTTTTGACATATGAGTCGAATATCCTCAAAAGTGTTCCACATAAAGTTAATATATTATGTAATTAATTATAACATGGGAATAAAAGGAATAACAAACCTGAACAATTTTTTTAAGAAATAAATAAATTAATTTTTTTTATTCATAAATATAGAGAAATTATGTGACAAACCAGACTCCAGGTAAGGGATTTTTAGTCTCACTTTTATTTCTTGGAGATATATTCCATATTCACAAATTTTTTATTTTGTGTTTTATGTATAATTACCCATTAAAAAGTTATATAAAAAACATTATTATTTTTATGACATTTATAGTCTCATTTTTTGTGATTCTTTTATGGGTCTTATGATTAAAAAGTTTCCAAATTTGTAAGGGACTAATTTTTTAATCATATTTTAATCGGGATTATTTATGCCTGAATTTACATTGAGAAAATTATATGATCATTATCTATTAAATCCAATTAATTTTATTATACTATAATTATTTATTGATAATATATTTTTTCATTTCATTTAACCCAAATTACGCACCCAACATATTGAATGAATGTTTTTAAGAAAAACCAACTAATTATTACTATTAAATAATAAATCATTTTCCTTCATTATTTTCTCTAACATGTTTTAAAAAAAGATTTAATATTATCATATTACTATTTAAAATAATCTTTAACCTTTTTTGGTTTATATAAAAAATTTAATGAAATATTCCTTTAATTTTTTGAATGAGGAACTTTTTTTAATTTTTACCAAAAAATGTGAAAGTAATATTTTATATTAACTTATATATAATGAATGAGATTTCCCACCATATTGGACACAAAATTATTTGAATATTCCATTATAAATTTACAAGATTCATTTTAATGATTTTTTTCTTTAATATTTTAAAAATTCTTAGTTTTTTGAATAAGGGATCTCTCCAAACAACCATTTTTCATTGGGTTGTGACCTTTCTCCCTCTGATGTAATTTATCTCTCTCTCTTTATTGTTTTGGAGTTTTTATGAATTATATATATATTTATATATAATATATATTTATATTATTATCCCTTCCTTTTATGGGGTAATATATTTGTTATGTTCATTTATCAAATACAATTTTAAGGAAATCTCTTTTGATTATGGTATGAGGTAAGATTATGTAACCCATTTCATTCCTTGGGAAATTCATTCATCTATTCCTTATGATTGATATTATTTTATGGAACACATAATCATGAACAAGTTATTATGGGTGAACCCATATATCCCTCTATTTCATTGGGTAATTTTTTCCCCAAGAGACATCATGTATGGGATTGGGTAGTAAACTTAATCTACTATGGGACTCTATCCACCATGTGATGTTGTCTTACAAGTTATCCATGAATTATTATTATATAATATTTTATGTTTCCACTACATTTATCATGTTTCCATTTTCTTTATGTTCTACTCCCAAGTGATTACTCACGAGCCTTCTCTTTTATGAGGTCATGTTATACCTTCGATTCACATGTTATGTTGTCTTATCATTTTTATTCTCTTTCATGGATTTTTAAATTTCCACTTTATTTTATATGTCCCATAGGATAAACTATGTAGTTTTATGAGATAAAAGGAATTTAGGAAATCATTATAGATAACAAAATAAAAATGTTCTGTTTTAGTTTCATGACGGTATTATCCATACCTAGTATTCCAAATACAATAGGACTCTCGATCCTTTGGTTGTATCTACTATATATTGATTTTAAAATTATTAGAATTATATATGTAAAAGTATATTTTTTTTTGTATTTGGTTTCATATGGTTGTACAATTACTTTTGGGTATTATTACTACAATACCTTAGTTATAAACTTAGTGATAAGTCTAATTTTTGATAAAATAATAACGATTTGGTGAAAGAGATAATATGTGATTCTCCTAAAAATATATACCTTTTCGATTGTACAAGCAGGCATGGTTTTAGAACATATTAATCTTGGAGTAATTACCCTGAAAGGAGTCGGTCAATTATCTCTTATCAATCATTCTATCTCATGGTGGGTGTTCCCTTACTTCACACATAGTTTGAAACTCCTAGGGGATATTCTTGGGTTAATTCAAATTTTCATCATGAACTGTTATAAAGGATTTTAATAGATTGTGTAATGAATGATCATGGTTAAACATAAGGTATAATAGATTAAAAATATGGATTCATGATTCATACTTACTATGAATGATATTTATTTATTTATCACTATGATTATTTTTTCTGAAACTATAAATTTTTTAGTCAATGTATGGAACCAAAAGGAACTAGGTTAACATTGAACATGAATGAAAATGTGTTGATGAACAACCAAATGTAATGATGATCAGAGTGAATGATATTTTGATTATACTTAGTCAATTATCACAATCTGTGATTAACAAATTTTACCATAAATAACTCTCAGGCTTACCAAAGAAGAGAAGGATAGAGTTCTCTAAGAGATCAAGTGGTGGATACTATAAAGCAAAGAAGATTCAGTTTCCTATAGGTCAAGAATGTGAGAAGAAATAATTGAGGGAATGTCTCAAAGTAATAAGGAGATGTTTTATATGTGAAAAAAGATCACATAAACCGAGTAATTAGTGAGGAAAAATAAATATTTCAATATAGGATAGTGATTTTCATATTAATTTACCATTTATAGTTCAATATCTTATGTGCGATGAACATGTAAATTATCTAATTCAATGACTGAATCAAATGATTAATTCCTAATGGCCTATGTTATGAAAATAATATAACTAGGTTGATTGATTTTTTTATGTTTTAGAACTAGATAATTGTATTGTAGATTTATTTTTATCAGTTTTATTGTGGTTATAAGAATCATGAAACAATTAAGGCTTCTTCAGTAGAAGTTTTTCATAGAGGATTTGTAAGAATATGATGAATTTTACTAATGAAGTAGAAAATAAATTTAATGGTGAGGTGAAATTTTATAGAAAACACATCACTGAGGAAAATATAATATTTAATATTTTCTTTATGATGAGTTAATAATAGTAAATTGATATTATTTTATTTCATGAAAAGGAATAAGCTGTAAATAAAACCTTAGAGGTTAAAAAGTGATTTAAAGGTTATTTTATTTTTTAAAAGATGTTAATTGTATTTAGGAAAAATTATTGTAATAAAGTGAATTAAGAATATTATTATCACATAATTTCTTCCATAGTTTTAGAAAATTGATATCCCATATGTAGTGCAACAACATGTCACATTCAGCAATGCTACATAGATTGAATCCAAAATCGAAGGGTGACAAGAATGGAGTGTTTACAACAAGCTTATGTGATGTCCTGGTTAGTATGAAATTATTTCACATTAAAATTTTAATATATTTAGTTTTTTTTTTTATTTTTGGAGATATTTTTTTCATATAGATAACTATGGGATTGACAATTGATTTGGTGATTAAATGATTAATGTTATTTTGAAATAATATTGTTATATTTTATGGAACATTATATGATTAAGGTAAACATAATCAAATTGGATTTCATTTGGGGAATTAATGATGAAATATATTTTAGGATAATATATTATTTTAATGTGACTTTATGGTGATTCATGTTATTTATTTAAAAATTAACATATTTTAGGAGATTAAAAAATTATTTCATATATATTTTTTGTATGGCACTTTAAAAGTGATTGATATTAGTTGGAGATAAATGTTAAATTAATGTTGGATAAATATATGATCAAATAATTATAATTTTTGGTTATTAATATTATCTAGGAATATTTTAATGAATTCTAAGGATAGTTATTTATTGGGTGAGTTAGTTTGATCATTGGGTGTTACTATTTAATTTTGGAGATTAATGTATCATATCTTCTTAAGAATGTTTATTCATTTTGGAACTTATCTTACCTTATGATAAATTTTTTGGTTTTGGTTAATAATGGAAAGAATAATAATTTTTTTTCCTTTTTTTAATTATGTGTTCAGTTAGAAGTTGATTTTGGTGCTTCATACTTGAAAAACCCATCTTACTCATCTTTTAGGAAAAAAGATGAGATTGTGGATGAAATTGTTTAAAAACTGAAATTAAACTTTTTGAGTAAGTATATTTCCTTATGTGCTTAGTCTTGAGGGTAAATTAATTCATCATCTATAATAAAAGTATATTTAAATAAAAAATTAATGATAATATCATCATTTTTGATGAATTGATGGTCTTTTTAATCCCTTATTGATTTATAGTTTGGTGGTTATTAGTATTATCCTGATCATGTTTTTTATCACTATTTATTATTCCTTGAGTGTTATTTTTATCTTACATTTACATATTTTAACTTTCTATAAGCATTATTCTAATAATAAAACTAGTTTTTTATTATTTCATATGACCATCATATTTCATTTTCTCTTTTTTTAAGAGGAATTTATATTAACCATTTTTATAAAGTGAGTTTTCACAAAGGAATTCCAAAATTCCAAATCCTTGATTTCCATGAACAAGTTAAAATGGTGAGTAAAAAATTTATTAACGGGTTGAGAATGTAACACCCTTATATTTTAAAAATAAGACTATGTTTGATAGTGTATACGACATGCAACACCAAGATAAAATAAATCATGAAAATTAATTATTTTAGCATTGTAACCAGATTATTAAATTGATAGGTAAAAATAAAATTATATTATTAATGAAATATATATAATGATCATACTCAATAAAAATGTAGTTATAAATTCTAAATAAATAATCACTCATTTTTTATTAATGACATTATATGAATCAAAAATATATTTTCTTCAAAATTATTTTCAAATTTTTGTGATATAATATTATAATTATCCTCTTAATCATTTAGAAATTTAATATAATAAAACGGATATAATCTATTATAACATCAAATCAAATTAATCTTAGGGTTAAATTTTGGGATTTTTCTAAAAAGATTAATTTTTCAATGAATATTAAAAAATATTGAAATTTATTAATAACTAAATTTTCCTTTAATGTACATAAAAATTAATATTCTATATTTTTAGTTATAAAATCGAATTAAATCATTTTTATTTAATATAATCCAATTTTTTTCCTCGAAATTATTTTTTTACTTTAATTTAGTAAAAAAATATACCTAAAAATGAATTTTTTCGAAAACCTATTTTTCATTTGTTTTGGAGGTTTAATATTAAATTAAACATTATAAATTTTATGAATTTAATAATGATAAATGGATTACATATTTTGAATTTAAAGGCATATATTTTTATTTTGGATCATTATGAATTGTAACCACAAAAGTTTTTTGGTTACAATAGTAAAGGGTTAATCAGATAATTAATGTGAAAAATAATATGATGAGGATTACAAATGACACAAAAACGTGACATAATTTATCTATATGAGTATATTTAATCCATAATTATACAAACTTATAATATATGAACTTTTTCATCCATTTTCCTCTGATTTTCTCATTTATAATATTTTATGTAAAGAAAAGTTAAAATTTTATTTTCTTTGACTTATTATCATTAAATTTTTGACATAGTTATAAAAATTATTTATGTTCTATTATAAATAGTAATTTTAGATATAAATGATTTTATCATGTCAATTTTTTTTTAATTTTGAGGGACGAAATAATTATTATAAATGCTTACACAACGTCTACACAATATTTATTAAATTAATAGAAAAATAAAATAAATTATTTTTAAAATATTAAGGGTAATTTAATTTAAAAAATTATTGAGTTCAAAGTATTTTTAATATAAATATAAAATTTTATAAAGGTTTTAATTTATTATATTCAAATTTAATTGTTTTCATTTTGTTTTCAAATTCAAATTATAGGAATAGTCTTAAAAAATAACAATTGTGTTATTTTATAATAAATAATATTTTATTAAATGATTTAGAAATGTTAAAAATCCTATCATTAGTATTTTTTTTTATATTTGTGAAAATATCAATAATGTTTCATTTATGGTCTAATTTTCCTTTTATAGTTACTATATTGACCCTTAAAGAATAAAAACATTTTTTTCATGATAATTTTCAAAACGAGTTAAAGAAGGTTAAAACAAAAAAAATAAGGTTAAAAACCTACTCTAATCTAGTATAAGATTTATTTAATGATATTTTTTACCTATCATCATACTATATTCGAATTATGTCAATTTTTATCCTTTTTTACATGAAAATTTATTTATATTAATTTAATATGTTATGTAGTTTCATGAGTGCCCTCCCCTCACTTATAAAGAGGGAACCTCCTATCCTCTTTTATTCACACTTTGAAAGCCTTTTAATTTTAAAAATTCATAACCAAATACCTTAATAACATTCCTCCCCACGTTCTAGTGTTCTTAGATTGGGGGTGATACCAACCTTAGAGGGTTTAAGGTGTAAAGAAGTGCATGTTGTCCTAAGAATATGTATAGTCTGTAACCAAATGTTTTTGTGTTATTTATACATCTATCTATTTAAAATATTATTAAAACAAGATGAATTAATAGAAAAATAATATTAAAAATAATTTTTTAATTATTTTAATTGAATCACTTACATTTTAATCCTCTTCCATCAAACGAGAAACAAAATTATCATTCGTGGGTACGACATACTACCACCTCACGAACTGATTTAATTCATTTTCCATTACTTCCTATCGTGGAAAGTTATAATGAATAATTTTATATATATATATATATGATAGTAATGAAAAATATATCACTCTATAAGTATAATATATTTTCTAATTAATTAGGTTTTCATCCATTGAATAATGATATCGTAGTTTGTGTGTGCGTGTGGACTACCACCTCCATGAAGCGATGTAATTCATTTTTCATGACAACATATCATGTAATATATATATAAGTTAATTTAAAAAAATAACATGATATTTAAGATATAATTATCATTATATAAAGTTGAAATAATACTAACCTTCTTTCGATCATTATCTTTGAAATATAGAAGGGTTACTCATCAATAAATACGACCTACCATCTACATGATCATACCATAGTTCATTATACATAACCATAATTCATGGTTGGTTTTTAAAATATAATTTCTATATAAAAATGATAAAAATTCCATGATTATTATTATGGATATGACAAAATAGTTACTTCTTTGATCGTAGTATACCTACCAAAGACATTTTGAAAATATGATCTGAATATCATCAAAACATTTTATTTGAAGTTAATTGATTATGTAATTGAATATAACATAGGAATAAAATGAATAATAAACTTAAAAAATGTTATTAAACATGTAAATAATTATCATAGTTTTATTATTCCATAATATAGAGAATATAGGTGGTGATTTGGACTGGAGGTAAGGGATTTCTAGTCTCACTTATATTTTTGGGAGACATATCTCATATTCACCATTAATTTATTTTGTGTGGTTTATATAATACCAAAATTACATGTTATACAATAAATATCCTTCATTTTATGATATTTAAATTTTCATTTGTTTTGATTCTTTCATGGTTCTTATGATTAAAAAGTCACTAATGTGGTAAGGGATTTATGGTTCAATCCTATTTTATTTAAGATTGTTTGTTATTAACTTTCCATTGAAGAAATTATTTGATAATTATACGATAAATCCGCATAAATAATTATACTAATGATATTTCTTGATAATATATTTTTTACTTTAATTTTCCTCACATTGACTACCTAGGTGATTGAAATAGTGTTTTAAGTAAAACCGACTATGTTTCACTAGTCAGTCAAAAATCCTTTTTTCCTTCCTTGTTTTTTATAAGTTGTTTTAATTTTTTTTTACTTTTATGAATTCATTGTTTTGTGTAATTTTTACACATTTTTTACTTTCTATAAAAATTCCAAAGTAATCTTCTTATCTCTTTCCGAACAATGTAGATTTTGATTTTTTTTATAAAATTTTGAAAGGAATGATTTCATTTAACTTATATAGAATGAATGGAATTTCATATTATCATGAAAAATAAATTATTTAAAGATTAATATATATGTTTATGTGGTTATTTTAAAATAAATCTATAATATTTGGGAAATTTTTATATTTTTATGCAATAGATATCTCTGATACAACATTTTTCTTTGAGTTATGACCTTTCTATATCAAACCCACACTATCTCTATCTTTAATTTAATGGAATCATTATAAATTTTGTATAGATGCTTATTTAATATATTCCAATATTATCTTCACTTTCATTTATGGTTTAAAACATGACTTGAGTTAATTTCTAAAATTCATTCATTATAAAATTGTATATGGTTATGATATGAGGAAAGATTATGAAATGTGTTTCATTCCTTGGGTAATTCATATGATTATGCCTCATTATTGACTTTATTTTTTTCACAAATAATCATGTAATTTTTATGATGGTTTTACCTATATTGTTTTCTATTTCATTGAGTAAAGTACTTGTCTCATGAGACGTCATGTATGGGATTAGGGTGTAAACCTAATCCATCACGGGACTCTGTCCACCATGTGATATTGACTTTGTATATTCCCTTAACTTATGATTATGTATTGATTTATGTAGCTTCCACATTTATTATATATCCATGTTATTTATATTATTATACCATGTGATCACTCATAATACTTCTCTTTAACGATATCATGTTATACCTTGGACTCAAACACTATGATTACTTATCATGTTTATTCTCTTACAAGGATCTTTAGAAAAACCTTTTATTTTTCGTATTCCCTAGGCTATTCTATTTAGTTTGATAATCTCAAAGGGATTTAGTAGATCCTTATAGAGAATAAAATAAATATATAATGTTCAGTTTTTTGTTTATGTTTTATGTATCTAGTCTTTAAAATACACCAAGTATCTCGATCCTTTGGTTGTGTCTATAAGATATTTATTTTAAAAAACATGTAATAATATCTGAAAATTATTGGGCCACTTTTGTTTGTATCATATGATTTCCTAGTTTTTTTTGGGTAATGGGACTATAATACATTAGTGTGAGCCATAGGGATTATTCTATGTATATAATAACATCATAATGTTTTATTAATTAAGATATTATGTGATTTTTGTAGTAATACATCCATGTCAGGATGCTTCAAGTAGACATAGTTCTGGAACAAATTCATCAAGGGGTAATAACCCTAAAAATAGATATTGGAGTGTATTTAATCCATTATTTTGTTGCATGGTGAGTGTTATCTTTCTATGCACTTGTTTGACACTCTCGGGGGATATAATTTTTTGAATTTTTATTTTCTTCAGGAATGATTATGATGGATTTGATTAGATATGATCATATATGATCTTGGTTAAACATAAGGTATCTTAGATAAGAAATTAGGTTACATTATTTATAAATCATATGAATTATATTTCATGATTTTTCACTATGATTATTTTTTATCACACCATTTTTTTCTTTCTTAAATGCCTATAACCATAAAATATTGGGTTAACGTTGAATGTGATAGAAATGTTTTTATGAGTAGAAAAGTGGGATCATGGTTGGAGTGAAGGATATTGTGATTATACTTAGTTAGTTATCATGATATATGATTAATAAATTTAACCTTAACCAACTCTTGTACTTACCATATAAGAGGAGGATAGAGTTCACTGAGAGCTCAGGTAGTGGATACTATAATGGAAAGAAGAATCATTTTTCTATATGTTGATAATGAGGGAAGGAACACTCAAATAAATGTCTCAAAGGAAAGTGGATATATATTATGTGTGTAAAATAAGTTAATATATAAAGTAGTGGATGAGGGAAAAATAATAGTTCATTGGAGGAAAAATAAGTTCATCCAAAAGTATAATTTATAGTTAAATGTATTAGGTGTAGAACAAATAAGAATTATCTGAGTCAATGCCTGAATATAAAGATTTATTCTTAATGCCCTATGTTATTGAAATCATTTAAGTGGGATGATTGAAGTGTTTATGTGTTGTAACTCAATAATTATGTTTTATAAGTATTTTTTTCAATGGTATTATAGTGATACGAATCTTAAAACTACTAAGGATTTTTCTTCCATAGTTTTTCTCAAAAGATTTACAAGAATATATTGAATGGTATTGATGAACTAGAAAATTTATTTAATGGGATGGTGATATGTTTTGGAAAGAGTCATGATTGTTGAAAATATAATCCTTAATATTTTCTTGATGATGAGATAATAACAGTAAGTCATGATTATTTGATTTTATATAAAAGAATAATCTTTAAAAAAACCTTATCGTCTTAAAACTGATTTGATGGTTGCTGTTTTTTAGGTAGTTTATCTTATTTTTTTGATCCTTATAAGAATTTGTTGAATTATGAGTTTTATTATCACATAATATTTTCCATTTTTTTATTAAAAGGATAACCCATAGGCTGGGTGATAGCCCGACCTGTCCGGTACGGTCATGGGGCTTCATCCCACAACCGAGGGGTGGTAAGCGTGCGATGCCTAACAATGTCATATATGATGTATTGGTTGGTATAAATTTTTTATACCTAAAGTTTTTGACATATAATGGTTATGTTGAGTTTTTGTGCATATTTTTATTATATATATAAACCTGGGATTGAAAAGTGATTGTGTGATTATGTGATTAATGTTATTTCTCAAGATAATAACTATAGTTTGGGGACCATTATTTGATTAAGGTAAATATAATATTATGGGTTTTAATTTGTGTAATAATGTTTGTAATATCTTTCAAAATCATATATGAATTTAATGTGTCTTTATGGTGGTTTAGGTTATTTTTGGAAATGATTATCATATTTTTAGAGATTATATAATTAGGTCATATAAATTTTTAGTATGATACTTTAAGAGTGATTTATGTTATTTGTAGATACATATAAAATTTATCTTGGAAGAATATATGATCAAATAATTTTAGTATTTGGGTTTCAATCTTAGCCAGAAATATTTTAACAAATTTTATGTATATTTATTTATGGAGTGATTTATTATGAACATTGGGTATTACTGTTTAATTTTTGTGAATAAAGTATGATATATTTTTATGAAGGTTTATTCATTTTGGGACAAATCTTACCATGTACTAATCATTTTTCTTTTTTTAATAAAGATATAAGGAACAAATTTTTATCCTTTTCTAAATACATCCTTTTTTGTCATTATGAATAAAAATCTTAGTATTTTTTCTAACCATGGTAAAGGGTAAATACTATAATTAAGGTTAAAAATAATATGATAAGTACAAAAACTGACTCAAACACTTTCCATAATTTCATTTTATGAGAATATTTTTTCGATAATCTTCAAAACATCGAATATATGGACTTTTTTGTCATGCCACGACCCATCGATGATCGAGTGTAAATACCCCAATTCCTCCACCAATAGGTTAGGGGAGGTCTAGTAGCACCAAATAAAAATATCATAAACATGGGATTTGTGAGACTAATGTACCATAACATACACAAAATTTTCTAATCCCATATAATGCTAAAAGGTAAAATAAAAGTGTTACCAAATTCATGAATACATCTATATCTAACAATAAATCTATGTAAAAATTATTGGAAAGCATAGTGGCCAAATAAAATCACATGAAAACTAGAAAAGAGTTTAACCTACTTAGTATGATGGTACTCCTATAAATTGAAAAAACTAGAAAGTGACTCATTTTATCTAGCTCACTATTCTCTTCATAGTCCTCGTCTCTCTAGGACACCATAAAAAGGTTTATTTTCTACTTAATATATGGCACATGCATGCAGATCCCATGTAGAGGTGAGTATTACAATACCCATTATGACACCCCAAAATAACAAAACAAAAATCTTCAAGATACAAGTTCAGATTAGAATGGTGATGATACTTCAATTACTATGTATTAAAACATACAACAAACAAAAACACCTAGATATACTCATGATAAACTCCACACCTCAAGGGGGTCTCAACCATACTGTCAGATACAAGATTTTTCTTGGGGATTCTAGTTAATACTCATTTGGTAGAGATCTATCTATATCTCCATGAGAAATGATATACCTCATGGAGATCATATGAGATGTTTTTATCATTGGTTTGTGAAAAATAAGTACGCAATAGATCTCCAAGATCCCAAATCCCAGATATGGGATCACTCCCAGGATTTTTGGGGGACACCACAAACCCTGTTAGAGTGTACTTTCAAATAGGGGATTATCAACCTATGTATGTTGTTGATGAAGATACCACAAACCCCAACTAGGTAAAAAAGATAAAATGATATTGGATCACACCCATGACCAATGGGGGAACTGAGAACTCTGTCTAAAACTCATCTTGTAGAGGTCAACACAATCATATGCTCAGGGTGTAATGTCACATTGAAACCTGATAGGTGTAGACCAAGGGAACACATTCAACCAATAAGGGTCTAACATGAAGAGGTAGAGGGACTCAACCTATTCTAAAGAAATTACATGGATTGCACTAGGATTACGTGGCTTGTCTCATGAAATTTGGACTAGCCCATTTCAAGAAACTTGTGCCCGTGTACATCTGGCCATGCATATGTACCAACCCTTGTACATGGATGTTTCTGTATACTTGGTCTATGCCCATGTGCCTATCTTTGTACCATCCTATGCATAATAGAGGTACATGTCGAGAATCCATCCATTAGTTTCATGGATTGTGATGCATAACACATGTTATGTGATATTATTTTTGATGCACAATCTTTAGTGCCACATGAGGGACCTATACGTTGTGTTTTCTCCCTTAGTACACATCATATAGTCATGTTTTTCATAGAAAAAATTGGATTGTCTTTGCTCTTTCCAAAACTGATTTTGGATTCACAACAAATATCAGTCATAGATCCTAGATATATTGCTGGGTAAGCCTTGCTTTCATCGGTGGATGGATTCCATCCATCAAATCCAATCAGATTACACCTCCCATCACACCACACCACTAACACACACCAAACTAAAAATAAGGAAACCTTAATTAGATTGTAGTTTATCTCTGATCACCCTCTATCATCACACACCTTGATCACACCATTCATATTTAACCTGAAATCATGGAATTCATTTGTTATATTGAATAATAGTTGTGAAATGATTGATTACCGGGTATCGTTTAAATCATCAGTTGAAGAAAATACCAGGGATGAATATGTGATGAACATGGGAAGAATACCATAAACAAAAAAGATGAATGAAACTTGTACATTGTTCAAGTTTTCCTATTTTTTTTATAATGAGGAATGAAGAAAAAACAAACAATAAAACAATATCAACCATTATCAACCGTCAATGCTTGAATCAATTGTTATTTTTCAAATTGATCCACATTTGACACTAGATAAAAAATAGGATAAATCTACATAAATAAAATGTGAAAACATGAGTTTGAATCGATTGAAAATGATGAATGGAGTTGTATCATCATCATTGGAGGGATCCATGAGCTCTATTGGTGAAAACGACCCTCAGACATTCGCTCGCAATCTTCGATCTGTTGTCTTTCACCAATGTTTACTCCAATGGTTCCTTTATCAATACCATGGTTATGGGATTAACCCTAGGGATTATACAAAATCATATATCTATAGAGGATATTAGTCTTTAGTCTTCAATTGAAATAATTAAATAAATCCATTAATTTATTTAATTATTTATCCACCATTGGTGGGGCCCAAACCAAACACCTGATACACATAAGTATTATGTCATGATTTGGGTAAAAAACATAATTATAAATCAATATAGGTATAATATTTCCTATCTGATTCCTCATTTTGAAGTTATTCTACTTTTAAGGAAAACTATTCAGACATGATATAATATATTTTATATTTTTATTATATCAATACTAGGCTCACCAGGCCTCAAAATATCACATCATCTCCCATTATGGTTCCAAAAACATTTTCATACAATATTCAAAATCCATAAATAGAAGAGTTATAATCATTAAATTCTCCCCACCTGAAGTATTTTTGTCCTAAAAATTAAAAAAACTACTCAAACATGTGAGGGTACTGAGCTTGCATCTGGGTTTCCCAATCTTAGGTTCGCTCCTGATGATTCATGCTTCCATCAAATATGCACCAAAGGAATCACTCACCCACTTAAGATCATCTCTTTTCAATCCTTGATCTATACCAAGTACTCGAATAAGGTATCCCCAACCTCAAGTTCCATCTTTCCCTATTCGATAACATGTGATAGGTCATGCAGAACCTCATCACCAAAGTCATATGAAATACATCATGCTTTCAACATAACTACATCATTGGAGATAAGTGGTATAAAAACTCTGTAACTGTACACATTATATTTAATGTAACAATGAATCTTGGAGATAAATTTCTCCCCCATCTAAACCTCCTCAAACCTCATTGAGGTGATAAACTCTAGAATATGTGGTCTCCCTACTCAAACACCAAAGACATCCCTCATTGGTCATCATAAGAATAATGAAAGATCTGGGCAGTCCTCATCCACTCTTGAATGATCTTCACCTTCTCTATTATTGATCGAACCAACTCTGGTCCCAGGAGTGATGACTCTTCTGGGTTAGTCCAACATAATGGTGGACTGCATGGTCTCAAATATAAGGTCTCAAATAGTTCCATACCAATGGTGAGTGGATAATAATGTTAAATTAAAACCCAATCAGGGATATATGGTCCTAAAAACTGTGTACAAACTCGAACATGCTAGATCGAAGCATTTCCTTCAAAAACTGAATGGTCTTCTTAGTGTGGTTATTAGTACAGGGGTGAAATTTCATGATTAAACATAACTGAGCCCCAATTTAATCCTTTAAACCTCTACATAATCATGAATTAAAGTGATAATCATTGTATAAAATGACCATATAGGATACTCCATGATTCCAGACTATCTCCTATACATAAAGGCATCCTAAGAACTCAAATGGACACTTCTCTTAGATAGATAGAAAGTAGGCTAACTTGATGATTCAGTATATGAACACTTAAATATAATTGTGTCCTATAGAAAATAAATGAAGCCTCATCATAAAGTAAATAGAGAAATTATCCCACTTCTACCTAGGAAACTTAAGGGGTTGATCTAAACTCATTGGAACCTAGTGCTCTACCTTCATCTACTAGCGAATGAGTCATTGACAGACAAAATCCATTAAAAAACTATTTATCCCTATCCACCAAAACTATAATCGATGGTCATTGGAATTTTTTATCACAATTATATATACCACTAAGGGGAAGTATATATCTTTGACAGAACATCCTCTCTTAGTGAAACCAGTTCCATAGTCTATCCTCTGAAAATAACAACATGCACCCCACCTTCAGAAAATACATTATAAGCAGGTCCAATGGATATCTAAACATATAGGGTCTCATATTTGGTATCTACAATATGTTTCTCCCTAAATATATTTTGAATCATAGGGGTAAAAACTACTTACTGGAGGTAAGCTTCTATGTACTCTTTCAAAAAGAAAAACTGCAATGAGGCTTACAGCTATAATGACTTACTCAAAAACTGCAATCAAAATCTCTTACTGTGAGCATATACTACAAAATTCCACTTCCCTAGAGTATAAAATATCTCCAGTTCATAATAATAGAGGAATTAAAGGCACTACCTCTAACTCAAGTCATATTCTATCAATGAAAATACATACTTGATACTCTTATGTTGAGATTAGATGATAAACTGCTCACCCATAAGGTATTTTCACCACATTCTAAGGGCTAATATTAATAGTATAGAATAAAAATTGTGGTACAAATAGTTTTTCTCATGGGATATCAACTATGGTAACCCATATGAAATCACTTCCTCCCTCTACATCAGGATTCATCCAAGTCCATTTTCGAAGGCATCACAAAACACTATGAAATCCACACCCTATTTTGGGATTCTCAATATGGGTGCAGTCAAAAACCACTATAATAAATTATGAATGTCATATTGTAACCTTTTAGTCCAAAAAAAGTCTTCCAATTTTGGTTTAAAGAAATCAAGGGTAATGAAAATATGTATAAATCAGGTAAAAACATTCGATAGTTTTCTTCAAAACCAAGGAAGCTTCGTACCTCAGTCACGCTCTTTAGTATCTCCCAAGATAGCACTACCTTGACCTTTTTTAGGTCCATTTCTACTCCCTCATCTGAGATGACCCATCCCAGGAAGAGGACCTATCAAATCTAGAACTGCCACTTTGAGATAATACATTAAATTTGGTGCTCTCGAATTATGTGAAAACCCATCGTAAAGTGTCTCACATGCTCCTCCTGGGATTTGAAGTACACTAGGATATCATCAATGAAGACTACAATGAATCAGCCTAAGAAGGGACAAAATATCTAGTTAATGAGTCCCATTAAAAAATTCTATGGAATTATTCATGATGAAATGTTTCACTAAGTACTCTTAGTGGTTATAATGAAATTAGAATGTTTTCTTTGTTATATCCATCTCATAAACTCATAGTTATTGACCTCCTAACCGGAGGTGAATCTTTGAGAACCGTCTCACCCCTCTTAGCTGATCAAAAAGTTCCAAAATCCTCAATAGTTGATACATAATCATCACGTTCACTTGGTTCTAGTGATAATAATACACACATAACATCAATATGTCATCCACCTTCTTGGAAAACAAACTAGAGCTTCCAAGGTTGACAAACATTGTCTGAAAATTACCTTTCTCTACAAGTCCTTCAACTATACCTTAATATCTCAAAGGACAGTGTAAGCCATCTAATATGATAATGAATAAATTAAGCTCATCCCTAGGTTAATTCAATACAGAGATAGATCTCTTGGTGGGAATTTATGCTTGGAATATACTCCAGAATTACATCCTTGTATTCTGCCACCATATTAAGAAATTGGAAGCTAAAAACATCCACTGCAACAAGGGTAATACTATCCAATTTCTCAGTAAATTTTTTTATCCTCCTACACATGATCACATCCTATCTTCAAAGAATTAAATATATCTGAAAATGGAAAACCCAAACCCATCACAATGGATGCATCGTATCCTCTACAAAAAATAGTCAATATGCACATGACCTATAGATAGCTAGTCCATACCTAAGATAAGGTCATAAATAATCATCACATTTATAAAGAGATCCCAAAAGAAGTTATATCCTATAAGATTAATACCATACTATTGATAGTAGTGTGTGATCATTGAATCCCCTATGGTAGGGGTTTCTAAGTGCACGAGTTATGCTTGGGGATTGTACAGAATCTCTATGTCACGAACAATATAAGGGGCAATAAAATAGTAGACTAAACCCTAATTAATCAGTATTGTAGATAATTTAGAGAAGACACATATTGTACCTCTAATAATATCAGGAGTCTCTAGGTCATAAGCCTATATAGATTGAAGTTATCATAGTCTATGGCCACCAGATCTCAGAGGCTAACATGGGCCACCTGGAGGTGATGGAAGTAATAAATCAAATTATCTTCCACAACCTACAGCTCTCACAACTCCTCTACCACACCGGATTCCCAATAAAACTACCTGATCCCAATATTTTAAATGTCTAAGAGTTTCACCGATAGTCTTTTATTAATTGTATGATGGGAGAAACTATCCCGACTAAGATATCCCTAGTAATCATAATAGAAATACAACATATCCCTCAACTAACTAGAAATCTCCTGAGATATCTGAACTGAAAACCCTCTATCATGATTCTATATTATGAATCATATCACATACCTAGATCTCTTCCCTTACCATCAGCTACCAACTACTGAGGTTTTAACTCCTATAAGCCCACTACTAACACCCACTATTGGTGTTTTATCGGCCAAGAATACCTCTACTGTCAAAGCCCTCTCAAACACACCAGCATATTTCCAAATAGAAATAGATATCACTGAATCCATGATATAGTTACCCATTCATTTTATACATAAATATTACATATTATTATATCACTATTATTTACATTACACAAATACATTCCAGAGGAACATAATAGTTTAGTTTATTGGGATAATAGATACACAATCTTCTTATTTCATGAAAGATCTTCATCATCTACCATAAATATATTCCCACAATGTACTCCCCTTAGGAATACACTACATAAAATTTTATTCATAACCCGATAAAGGAAAAATATGTAATGATGAGATTATATTATCAGTAATGGTAACTAGGTGATATATCAATGACCACATAAGAAAAATGCAATAATACGGGTTTGAGAACATGATCTTAATATTCAGAAACCATACACTATATATCAAATATGATAATCATGATACATAGCATAAAGTGTACAAAATCATATGATTTGAATCAAAAAGGAATCAAAGAATATAATCCATGGGAACATAATGTAATCATAAAGTAAGGAATTGTTTCATAAACTAAATCTTATAACATTGTGAACATGATTAAATCGGTATAAGATCACTCATTAAGTTAAGGAAATAAAATTAGGCCCTTGAATAAACTTATGGATGTGAAATAAATTCCATGTGTAACCTTGTGTATAGGAAATCATTAGACATGGAAAAAGTTACACACATAGAATTATGGAAAAGAAAGAAGTTCCACTAATAAAATTATGAATAAAAAATCAGGTTCACATATAACATAACAAAAATTTGATTTATCCATCATTACCTAATGCATTGGATGTCTTTAATAGACCTAACTATAATAAAATCATAAACCATAGATATAAATTCAACTATATCATAAGTAATTCACCATAACATAACTCAAGAAAATGAATGGGTTTTATAAACAATTCATTATATCATAACTTATAGGAAAGAAACTAGTTTCATAAAAATGTGATCATTTCATTATATCATTACTCATAAAAAAAATAAATGGGTTTCATAAACATTTTATTAGGGTATAAGTCATGGAAAATAAATGGGTTTCATAACATATTTTATTCATAATGATAAACCTTTCATAGAAATATTAGTAATGGTTTTATGGGATCGTATCCCCAGTAAAGAATAAGTAACATCAATTGATGTCATCCTAGAGGGAAAATGATTTTGAAAGATCACTTGGAAATTTTAATGATGAAAAAATAATTTCCACTTTGAAAATATCTTTTTTAAAACATAAAAAATTTTCAAATTAATTTTCTATGAAAATAATGATAGAATATTATAGTGGAATCTTTAAAAATCACTTAAAATAAATCTTGATGAAAATAGTCTTTCCACTTTTAAAAACAATAAAATCATAAAACATTTTAAAATTATTCTTAATTTAAAATAATCTTATAAACTTGTAAAGGAAGATTTAATGAACATTTTAAGAAATTATCGAGGAAAATATCCTTTCTAATTTCAATTTTGTTTTTTAAACAAAACATTTTTAAAATACTTTTTCTTTGAATATAACCATGTAATCTTATAAAGGAAGATTTATAGAGCATTTAAAACAATTCTTGTTGTAAATATCCCTCACACTTTGAAAAAACTTTTTAAAAGATAAATATTTTTCAAAATAATTTTATTTTAAAATAACCTACAAAACATATAATGTAATCATTAAAAAATTGAGTGGTCATGATGGCAGGATATTCGTTTAATTTTATATAAGTTAAAATAAAGATTCCTTTCATATTTTCGATTAAATCCAAACGAACCTTGTCTGGAAAATGACATGAATATTCTTTTTAAAACACTTTTTAAAAAGTAAAAAAAGTTAAAATTCATTTAATAAATATTTTTAAGAATGTTAAAACATTTTCAAAAATATTTTTTTAAAACAACGATATGGAAGAAAAAATGGTTTTGACTGAATAGATAAATAACGTCATTTTTATATAAAAATAGTCTTTTGAAATACTAAGTATATAACAACCCTACTTTTATTAAACATTAATACTTGATTTATTACATAAAATTACACTTAATAAAACCTAGAATATAGATAGGTATATTGTATTTGGAAAATTAGGTACATTACATAACAACTCAAAACATTAAAAGCGACATATTTATTGAAAACAGCTTTTGTATGACCAAAACTTTCCTTCATACTTAATACTGCAAGGGATAACCTGAGGAAATACATAAGAAAGGGGTAATATATAAATATTAGTAAGGAAATAAATAAGGAATAAAATGAATAAGACAATACATGTTAGACAATAGGAATATCAATGGATCATAAAAGCAATATGAATAGTAAGGCTTGATATAGCATGATATTCATAACATTGGGAATGTGGAATCAACTTAAAATATAGAATCATAGACATAAGTCAAAGATTAACCTACAAAGACTTCATGGTGGAAAAAGTACCATAAATGAGTCAAGTAAACCCCCTGACCCAGTGTGACATATCATGATACTAACCATTACCCAATTCATTGGAGTACTAAATAATTCCATGCGCACCCATCACTTCCATTTCATTCTCAGGCTTAAGCGAGTCACATAGATATATCAAAATAGATTCATTCATAATAATAATTTATTCTACGATCATGTAGTGTGGAATAAATAATTTTTAATTCTAAATCAAAGATGTATATGTGTATAAAGATGAATACCCATGATAAAAAATGCGTATGGTATTCACTGCACAATTGTTTTTGAGTGGAACATTACGGTGAATTTTCGGAAGCATAATGACATCACATAAAAGTTCATAAAATGGGATGATGAGAGATAAAGGTGTATATAATCATTTAGATATGAAATTTATAGTAATATGTACATTTAAATACATTTAAAAACATAAGGAATTGTAAAAATAAGGCATAACATAATAATGAAACTTGAAGAAAGAGGGTAAAGGAAATAACCCTTATGAAATTATGTCATGGTAAAAGGTGTAATTGGGACATATTAATGAGATTAAAATGGATATATCATCATTTAGACATTATAATGGAAATATGGGATAGGGGAAAAATACCCCATAATTTGGAATTAAAAATAATAGGGTATACAATAGATGAGATTCTTGAATAAAAGTGGGAATGAGAGGATCCCTTACTTGAGTGTGTGACTCCATTGAATTTATAAGGGATTCTTGAAAGCTTGGGTAAGCTTGAGAGGACTCTAAGCAGTAGTGGGTAGAGTTTGGTCAGGCTTTGAGGAATTTGAGTAAAGAGAAATGGGATCTTTGGTGGGTTTATATAGGAAAAGAGGGGGATTTCTTTATTATTTTGGTTTTGGACAGTACATTGTAAAATATTCAAAACAACAGACCATACCATGGTTTTTACTCATTATTTCTTCAAAATAGGAGTGGATTAAATTATTTTATATATCAAAGGTTCAAATATAACAAAATAATGCTCTTGATTATTTGGAGGTGATTCACACTCTCAGAGAAAATGATTTTAAAATCTTAAAATATATTATAAGTCCTGAAGGATTCATTAAAGATTTAAAAAATAAATATAAAATTACATTATATTAAAGGAAAAAATATATTTTTACAATGATACCATTTATTGTTTTTATTACAACACTATTGGGCCATTATGATTTCATAAAACACATCGTATATTTATATTGTATTAAATTTTTACCTAAAAAATTGATTATCTTAAAAAATTATGAAAAATTAACTATTAGATAATTTTGAAATTTAGATTATAAATATAATATTCATATTATGTAAATAATATTATAAATATATGAATTTAATTTTTAAAATAAAAATCTATATTTATTGAAAATAACGGGTTTTTAGAAATTTTTTTTTGAACCCTTATATAAATTAATTTTGACATCATAAAAATTATATTATTATTCATAGTAAATAAAAGTTATTTCTTTATAATATTTAATTAAAAAATTATTTATTTAAAAAATTAATTAGTTCATAAATTAATTAATTGAATTTTAATATTAACCAAAAATACTATTTTTGTTTTAATGAATCAAAATAAAAAACATTTATAAAGTAAAAATAATGGAATTAAAATATATTCATTATTCTACAAAAAATAATTTAAATATTCATATTTCTAGGATCTTGATAGATATCCCTTTAATACACCAGTGTATGCCCTAAGATTAAGGTGTGTAATGGTGGGGCTTTCGTGGGGTGATTCGACGAACATGGTTTGGACCATGATCTCGATGAGATTGAACATCTACTATAAGTTAATTTCCCATGATTAAGTTATTGGATCTCATCTTGGGATTTTTCTAAGGGAAAATCCAAGAAATGCTATCTCCCTCGAAAGCTTCAATAAATGGACTTTATAGGGTATTATCCTCCTGGTTGAGGTCATCACTTCCATTGTCCGTGAACAATGGATTTGTTAAAACTCTATATATATAATATTCATGTGATCAGTGTTAAACAAATATATTATCAATGGTAATGCTACATATCTATCATTTAAATACTATTAGAAATAATAAAACAAAATAAGTGAATGTTTTTTCTAAAACCATATTACATTTAATTAAATCATAAGGGGGATATTATTCATAACAGTTCAGGTAATTAAAATCTTCCCCGTTTAAAAATTTCATCTTCAAAATTTTCTTTTCCCATACTAAAATAGATGAGGGTAACTCTACCTCATTACTTCCTCCGATTCCCATGTTTCTTCTTTAAACTTGTGCTTTTTCCACAACACTTTGACGAGGGGAATTATCTTATTTTGTAGAACTTTTTCTCCATGATCTAAAATCTTCACCAGTTTATCTTCATTGGAATAGTCATTCTCCAATAGTAACACCTCTGGATTGAGTATATGTGATGGGTCTAGTAAGTACTTTCTTAATATGTATACATGGAATACATCGTGTACTTGATATGGTTTCGGTGGTAGTTCTAGTCGATATGACACTATTATGATGCGAATAAGGATCTTAGAAGGGTTTATGTACCTTGGAATAAGATTTACCTTCTTCCTATATCTCATCACTATCTTCCATAGTGATATGTAGAGGAATACCATGTCTCTGACATTAAACTCTAGGTTACATCAACGATTGTCATCATAACACTTTTGTAAGATCTGAACAACTTTGATGTAATGTTGAATGGTTTTAACCCTTTCCACCAATTCTTCAACCATTTCAGGGACTAGAAGTATTTGTTCCCCAACTTCATCCCAACATTCCAATTTTCTACACCTATTCCCATAAAAGGGTTAATCGGTATCCTTGTGGATACTCGAGTGGAAACTATTTTTGTAGGAGAACTCAACCAAAGGAAGATGTTAGTCCCATTTTCCTTTGAAGTACATAGAACATGCTTGAAACATATATTCTAGTGTCTGAATAGTCTGGTCATATTGGCCCTAAATTTGATGATGATAGTCTTTATAAGAAACCAGCTCAGTGTTTAGAGAAAGTGGAATAATTTTCTGGAACATGGAGGTGAATATTAGATATCGATCAGACATAATTGATAGTGAAACTCCATACAGCCTTACAACATCTATGATGTATATCTGTGCTAGATTATCTAATGAGAAATCCTCTCGAATCACACAGAATTGTGCAGTCTTTTTAAGACGATCCACAACATCCTAGATAGCATTGTTTACTTTGGATGTCTTCGTAAGTCCGCTGACAAATTCAATGATGTTGTTTTCCCATTTCCATGTTGGTAAGTGTAATGGTTTCATCATTACCTTATATGTCTACCTTTAGGCCTTCACTTTCTGACATACTAGGAACTTTTATGTATTTTTAGTGATCTCTATATTCATGTTGTCCCACCAATAGTGCTCTTGGATATCTTGATACATTTTTGTGTTTCCTAGGTGAATAGAGAATGTAAAACTATGTGCATCATTCAATAGTTCCATATTTAACTTAGGATTTGATGGAACATATAGTCTTGACCCAAATATCACAATTCAATCTTTATTAACACTAAACTCTGAGGATTTCACTTTAATTATACTTTCCACATTCTTTTGAATTCCCACATCATCTTTTTGAGAATACTTTATCCTTTCTAAAATATTTGGTTGATTAATAATTTGTGAAAGTATTTATGGTTTTTCTTTATTTATGATTACCATGTCCATCATCTTCAAATCCAAGAAGATCAAATCATTCTCATTTCACATCAATGATAGAATTGTTGTGTCATTTCCACTAAGAGCATCTTCTACCTTATTTTCTTTATCGGGATGGTAGTGGATTGAGAAGTTGTAATCCTTGATGAGCTTTAACCATATGTGTTGGTTCATATTAATCTATTTATATGTGAATATATATTTGAATCTCTTTTTATCTGTATATATCTCACACTTCTACCCACAGTGATAATTCCTCTCGATTTTCAATGCAAAGATCACAACTTCCAATTCTAGATCATGTGATGGGTAGTATTTCACATGAATATTTAACTTCCTTTAGGTATAGGAAACAAATTTTTCATTTTTCATCAACACAAATCACAATACCTTCTTCTAAGAATCACTAAAAATTATGAAAAGTTCCCCCTTGTGGGTAGTGTGAGAATATAAGTAGTGATAAGACTCCTTTTCAACTCCATTAATCATTCTTCACATTCATCATTCCATGAAAACATTACTCCCTTCTCATTTAGCTTGGTAAGAGGGTTTGACAAATTTGAGAAATTTCTCACAAATAGGTGATAATATCTAGCTAACCTAAGGAAGCTATGGATATATATCATGGATGTTGGCCTCATCCATACCTAAATTTATTTTTTCTATTCAAGATCCATAAATTTCACATTTCTTATGATGATATTCCCTAAGAATGAGACCTCCTTAAACCAAAAATTAGACTTTTTTGTGCTTTTCATACAACTTCTCCTTTTGCAAGGTCTATAGAACAGTGTTGATTTTCTCCTCATACTCCTCCATGGTATTAGAGTATATTAGAATATCGTCTATAAATACTACCAAAAATTATCCCAGGTAATCTATAAAGACTATATTAATCAAGTCCCATAAGATTTATGGATCATTAGTGAGTTCAAATGGCATCACTATGAACTCTCAGTGCCAATACCTTGTACAAAAAGAAGTCTTGGGGATATCCTCCTTCTTCACCCTAACATGGTAATATCCCGACCATAAATCCACCTTGGAGAAGTATTGTGATCTATGTATCTAATCAAACATGTAATCAATTCATGGAAACTGATAATTGTTCTTTATCATGATCTAATTGAGCTCATGATAATTAGTGAAAAGGCGCATTGACCCATCCTTTTTCTTAATGAAGAGGACTGGTGAACCCCATGGTCAAGTACTTGGGTGTATAAACCCATTTTCCATATTCTACTTTAATTGTGTATTTTTCTCATAAATTTACATAATACCCATCCTATATGAATTCTTGGATATTGGTAGTTCCCTTAGTATAAGCTCGATTAAATGTTCAACCTCTTTCTTAGGAGGAAGACCAGAAAATTCCTCAAGAAATAAATTAGTGAGTTCCCTCAAAATACATATGTCTTCAAGAATGATCCTTTCTTTATAGTCATTCATTTGAGACATATATTGTTGCTCATAGTGTATTAATATCCATTCGTTGAATGATGGTTCTAAAGATGATTCATCCTTCTCCTTGCACTTGTACCGAATCAGAGCTCAATTCTCCACATGGAGAGTGATTTGGTTCTCGCAGAAAATTTATTTTGGATATATATAGAGAAATCCAATCAATGCATAGAATTTTTTCAAATTACCACAAAAGGATTATGATAATATTATGTGGTAAGTTCATCCCATAAAAGTTGATTGGGGTTAAGTTATATACATGGGATGCAATAATTGCCCTATTTTACATTTTCACCAATATCTCTACTTCCATGATCTGTGGTAGTGTTTGAATTGTTATACTGAACTATCATGATATAAAGGAATGTGTAAAACAAGAATCCAAATATAAATTCATTATTCTTGAATGAATAACTAGAATACCTTTTACCAATTTTTTTTATTAGGATTCACCTCAGTGGTAGTGATAAAAAAAGCTCACGCTTACTGCCTTGGAGGGTGTGGGTTGCCTCCAAAAACCCTTGGATTAAAATAATAGGTCACAAATTACGATGGTTCCTTATATTTTATGTAATTAAAAATTATTTGAGGGTTTAATGAATCATTACTTTCTTCTATCACATTGTTGGGTATCTCTTCTCGGAAGTCTTTGGCTAGGTTCTCTTCTCTTCTACACATAAAGTATTTCCTTGTTCCCATTTGGCAATTTTCAGGGTTCTTTTTCCACACCTTTGACAAGTGGGGTGCTGAAATTTCTCAGCACCGTTGGATTTATCCATCAGGCCACCCAAATTAAACTCCATATTTCACTTCTTATCCCCATGATACCCTTGATATTAACCAATCACCATATCAAATTTGAGGGAACATTATAAAATTTATTCATAGCTATCAAATTCATGGCTTTCCAAGGCATTTTGTAGTCTATGATTTATCCCACTAAATAATTATCCAACCTTGCATTTGGGGGTAATGAAAGAATAGGAGGTGTATCATGAAAATATTGTGATATTTACCTCATACACCCATATAGATTCATCATAATTTTTGTTGAGTGAAAGGAAATCCCTTTCCATTTTAATATGGTGGGTGCATGGAAAATATTTATCAAAAAATATTATCTGTAATTTATTCCACTCCATTTATTCAATATCATCTTCAAGTTTCATATTCTTGATGAAAATACACCACTGATCAGCTTCACCCTCCAAACAATAAACATCCAAAAGAACCTTCTCTTATTCAAAACATTGAAGGATATAGTAGATATTTTTAATGCATTTGATCCATTACTCCATGATTAAGGGATCATATGATCCAATAAAAGAAAGAGGCCTTTGTCATATGAAGATATCGATTGTGTGTTATTCTCTCTTAGGTGAGTTTGGGAACTCCTCTTGATCTAGGTTTCTAATCAGAAGTTGTGTTAGTTTTGAGAGTATCATAAAAAAGTTTTTAATCCCTTCTCCCATTATGTTGGGTATATCGTAGGGGCAGTGAATACATTTCTCTTCACATCAGTTGTTAACTAGATTCCACATATTATCTACCATTGGATAGAATAAAGGGAAAATAAGGGATGATTATTTAAAAATATTAAACACATAAATGGGAATCCAATGATAATAAAGGTATAACTAAAAAAAAAATACTTTTATTTCCTTAACATATGAATTTCTAGGCATCAATCTATGTTATTCATGATCTATGTCCTGACATATAATCTTATGAGAATTTTTTACCGAAATTATGGTTCATAATGATCATATGAATTTAACAAAGCATGCCCCTTGGGAGTATCAAACCAGGTGAATAGTAAGAACCCTCATCGTGTACCAGATTACCTGATTTTGGCCCAAAATATTCTATTGGAGTTTTTATTCCAAGGTACATCTGTGCCAGAACCATGTCCACTTATAGTATCCAGACATGGATTTATTTTTATGATAAAAAAATACTCTATACTAACAAAAATTTAGAGATGTTTTCTTATACCTAATATTATCCCTAAGTATATCTCTAGGGTTCTCTAATCATTAGGCATTTACTAGAGTTTTCTAATCGAAATCCTAAAAATAACAAAATGTATCCTTTGATATCAACTATAACAGACCTGCTCTTTATTACACATTAAGAATTGATTTATTACATAAAATTAAACACAATAAAACCCATAATATAAAGATGTATAGTTTATTTGGTAAATTAGTTACATTATATAAAAACTTAAAACATAAAAAAAAATATCATCATTGAAAACATCTTTACCATGACCAAAACGTTCCTTTGTACTTAACACTGCATAGGATAACCTAAAGACATACATAACAAAGGGTGAGATATATATCCTAGTAAGGGAATAAAAAAGGAATAAAATAAAGAATAAAATAATTTTTATACAATAGTCACATAAAAGGAACATAAAAGGAAAATTAATAATAAGGCATGATAAAGCATGATAATAATAACATGGGAAATGTTTCAACAACATAAAACAGTGAATCATAAACAAAATTCTAGACTAAACCCGCCAAGAAATCATGGTGGAAAAAGTTGTATAACTTAATTATCTAAACCCCCTATCCCGATGTTATATATCATGATACTAACAATTACCCAATGCATTGGAGTGCTATATAATTCTGGATGCACCAGTCAGATTCATTTCATTCTCATGCTTAAGTATGCCATATAGATCAATCAACATGGATTTGATCATAATAGTAATTTCTTCCATGATCACGGAGTGTGGAATACATACATGTAAGTCCAAAATCAAATATTTATATGAGTATAATGGTTAATTCCCTAGATATAAAATGTTTATGGTATTCACTACATAATTGTTTTCGAGTGGAAAATCACGATACAATTTCGGCAGCATAACAACATCACATAAAAATTCATTAAATGGGTTGATGATAGATAAAGTGTACTATAATAATTTATATATGAAATGTAATGTAATATGTACATGGAAATACATTTCTTAACTTAAGTAATTGGAAAATGAAGGTGTAACATAATAAATAAACTTGAAGAAATAGGGGAAATGGAAGAACTCTTACAAAATTTTGGCATGGTAACAGGTGTACTTGAGAGGGATTAATGAGAGATTAAAGAGTCTATAATCATTTATAAATAATAAGGAAAGTATTGGGGAGTTTCAAAAACATAACCCATAATTAATAATTAAAAATAAAAGGGTATAAAATAGAGGATATTCTTGAATAAAAGTGAGAAAGAGAGGATCCCTTACTGGAGTGTGTGACTCCAAGGGATTGGTAAGGGATTCTTGAAATCTTGGAGGAACCTTAGGATAACTATGGGGAGTAGTGGGAAGATTTTGGTCGTGATACAATGAGTTTTACTGAATAGAAATGTGATCTTGGGTGGGTTTATATAGGAAAAGAGGGGGATTTTGTTATTATTTTGGTTTTAGACACTACATAACAAAATATTCAAAACCACAAACCGTACCATGGTTTTTGCCCATAGATTCTACCAAATTGGAGTGGTTTATATTATTTTATAAGTCTAATGTTGAAATAAAATAAAATAATTTCCTTTCTTATGTGGAGGTGAGTCGCATTCTCAACAATTTTTTTTTAAAATCATAAAATATATTATAAGTCTTGAAGGATTCATTAAGGCTTTATAAAATAAATCAAATAGACATAAAATTACCTCATATTAAAGGTAATGATATATTTGGTAGAGTATACATTTTATAGGATTTATTACAACACTATTGGGCCATTATGATGTCATAAAATACAATTTATATTTATATGGTATTTAATTTTTTCCAAAAAATTCAACTATCTCAGAAAATTATGAAAACTTAACCATTACATAATTTCAACATATTTATCCCAAAAATAATATTAGTTTTATCTAAGTATATTTATAAATATATTAACCTTTACTTTTAAAATAAAAACTGACATTTATTGAAAATGATGGGTTTTGAAAATAACATTTTTTTGAATCATTTTTTAAATTACATATGACATTAAAAAATTATATGATCATTTATATTAAATAAATTTTATTTTAATGAAAAATTTTTATTAAAAGAATTATTTATTTCAAAAATCCATTAATTCATAAATTCATTAGTTGAATTTCAATATTAAGCAAAAATATTATTTATGTTTTATTAAATAAAAATTAAAATCATTTATAAAGTTACAATAAAATAATGAAAGTATATTAATTATTATATAAAAATAATATAAATATTCCTATTTCTTGGGACATGATACATATCTCTTTAATACACCAGAATATTCCCTAAGAGTAAGGTATGTGATGTGGGTCTTTCATGGGATCGTTCGATGAACATGGTTTGGGTTGAGATCTTTATGAGCTTGAACTTCTTCCATAAATGGTTTTGATCATTATTAAGTTATTGGATATCGGCTTGGGATTAGTTTAGGGAAAAGCCTCAAAATTCTATCTCCCTCAGAAGTTCTAATAAATGGGATTTATAGGGTACAATCCTACTAGTTGAGGATATCACTTCCTTTGTCTGTGAAAAAATGATTTGTTAAAACCCTATATTTATACTAGTCATGTGATAATTGTTCAATAACTATTTTATCAATGAAAATGATACTTAAAATTCATTTAAATCCAATTGGATATAATAAAAATTAAATGAGTTTTCTATAACCATACGACATTTAATTAAATCAAAAAGTAAAATTTTATTCAAAATAGTTTGGGTAGTTTCAGTGTACATTAAGTGAATAAAACAAAGGTAAAACATATATTCTCATGAAATAACTTGATAAAAATAAAATTCATGAATTATTTAGTGGTAGATCATAATATTTCATCATCAAAGTTGTATACAAAAAACATATCGATAAAATATGATATTTTATCATAAAACCCTTACCACTTTTGTGAATTTTGAATTATAAGATCAATTAATGAATAAAATCAATTGAAAAATTAAAAATCATGAAAATAACGATATTTTTTATATAACTTGTAAAATGGATAGTGTATACACCACATAAAATAAATGAGTGGTGAATATGTAATAAGTCTCCCATAAATAAAAGGGTGACTAGAAATCCTCTTACATTAAGTATAACAACCCTAATCTTTATGACACACATAAAAATGATTTATTAAATAAACATAAACTTAATAAAACTCTAAGGATATATAGGACTAGTGTATTGGGAAATTAGGACCATTATATAACAACATAGAATATAAAACACAACATCTTTATTGAAAGCTTCTTTTACATGACCACAACATTCCTTCGTACCTAGCATTTCATGGGATAACCTAAGGACATGAATAATAAAAGGGTGTGATATAAATACTAGTAAGGTAGTATAAAAGGAATAACATAAAGAATATAGTACATTTTAGACAATAGGCATATCAATGAAGCACAAGAGGAACATGAACAAAGGCATAATATATCATGATTTTCATAACATGGAAATGTGGCAACAACATTTAACAAGATATTAGCATGATCCAAGGCTCATTTCACATAGAGCGTGAGTAAAACCTCATTTAAAATGAATTATCATGACTAAACACTCATTTTAATTGAATTTTCATGATATTAATCTTTACCCAATGCATTAGAGCACTATCAGGGCGAACCCTTCTTAATCATTTCATTTCATGCATATGTGTGCCACATGGATCATAAAACATGGAATCATTCAAAATCATAATTTATTCAAAAATAAAGGAACATGAAACTATATAATTGATAATTAAATGTGCGTTAATTTGAATACCCTTGATAGAGAAATGGGTATGGTATTCAGTACACAATGACTTTGGCTTGGAAAATCGCTGTGCAAATTTAGCAGCATAACATCGTGACATAAGAATTCATAAAAATGGTTGATGAGAGAGAAAGGGGTATCTAATAATATTTACATGAAATTGAAAGTAATGGGGTCATATATATACATGTCCCAACATATGTAATGCAATTTATATTCATAATATAAAATAATTTCTTGAATGTAAATTAGGATAGTGAAATCCCTTACAGAATTTAGGCATGGTAACGGGTGTACATGGGAGGGATTAATGAGAGATAAAGGGGTATATCATCATTAAAACATAAGGAGGTATGTATAGGAGAGGTTCCAAAATCATACCCCAAAAATGTTAATTAAAAATAAAAGGGCATAACAACATAAAGAAATTTGGACAAAAATGAGAAAGGAAGAAATCCCTTACTTGGAAAGGTGATTCCAAATGCTTGGGTGATGCTTGATAGGGGCTTATTGGGAGAATGGGGTGCCTTGGGGGGATTATAGAGAGATTATTTTAGGGTTTGGTAGATATTAAAATTGTTTTATTGAAGAGGAATGGTATATTGAGTGGGTTTATATAGAAAAGGAGAGGGAATTCTTTATTATTTAGGTTTTGGACACCACACATTAAACTAATCAAAACCATAAACAATAACATGGTTTTTGCCCATGGTTTTTTCCAAAGTGGAGTGAAAAACATTATATTATAAGGCAAATTTCAAAAAATATTAAAATATTGGTCTTTCTTATATGGAGGTGAGTCACACTTTAAGGAAATCATTCTAAAATGTTAAAATGTTTTATAAGTAGTGGAGGGTCCACTAAGGCTTTGTAAAATAAATAAAACAAACCTAAAATCACATTATTTTAAATTTAAAACATATATTGGTTGAAAATTCCATTTATAGTATTTAATTACATCACTATTGGGTCATTATGATGCCATAAAACACATTACATATTTAAATGGTATTTAATTTTTACCCAAAAATTCGACTATCTCAAAAAATTATGAAAAATTTACTATTGGATAATTTCAACATATAAATTCAAGAAATAATATTCATTTTATCTAAATAATTTTATAAATATGTGAATTTTTACTTTTAAAATAAAAACTGACATTTATAAAAAATTCACGTGTTTTGACAAAAACAACTTTCAAACCTTAATAAAAATTACAACTGTATTCATAAAAATTGTAAAATAATTTATATTTAATAAAAATTAATTTAGTAATAATATTTTATTAAAATAATATTTAATTTAAAAATACATTAATTCATCAAAATATATTTTTTTAATTTAATATTAACTAAAAATACAATTTTTTCTTTAAAAACTATTTACAGAGTAACAATAATAAAATGAATGTATATTCTTTATTCTATACATAAATAATGCACATAATAATTTTGTTAGGGTATTTTTACATAACCCCTTATAACACCCTCATATGACCTAAGAGTAAGGTGTGTGATGGGGAATGACTCTTAGGGTGGCTCAGATAACATCGCTCGGCTGGTAATCTCTATCAACTTTTACATCTCCCATGGGAGGTTCCATTCAAGATTAAAATGTTGAAGCTTTCCTTGGGATTGGTCAATAGAGACTCCCAATGATACCACATCCTTTCTGAGCTCCAAAAAATGGTCTTCGTACGGAGAAATTCTACTGGATGAGGACATCGCTTCATTTTTCTGAGTAAATTGGGTTTGTTAAAGCCCAATATTTATACTAATCTTGTGATCACTGTTCAACATATTTATTAGCAACAATAACAATTATTAATGTTATTTTAATATCCAAAACATAAAACCAAATAATTTCATATGTTTTATAAAACCATTTTACATAATAATACATTTAATCAGATCAAGAAGAATATTCATTAGTAAAAGTTTGGGTCATTACAATATTCCCCCCCTTAAGAAATTCCTCCCTCAAAATTTCCTTTTCCCACACTAAAACAGATGAGGGTAACTATGATTCATCACTTCCTCTAATTCCCACGTTGCTTCTTCAAATTTTTGGTTTCTCCACAACACCTTGACGAGGTGCATTGTCTTATTTCGTAGAAATTTTTCTCTATGATCTAAGATATTCACTGGATTCTTTTCATAGGAGAGGTCATTATCCAATGGTACCACATCTGGATTGAGTAAATGCAATGATTCAGATATGTACTTCCTCAAGAGTGATACATGTAATACATCATGTACATGAGATAGGTTCGGTGGGAGTGCTAGTCGATAGGCCACTACTCCAATGCAATCAAGGATCTCAAAAGGGTCGATGTACCTATGACTAAGATTTACCTTCTTCCCAAATCTCATAACTCTCTTCTATAGTGATATATAGAGGAATACCATGTATCCAACATCAAACTATAGGTCTCATCGACAATTACCAGCATAGCTCTTTTGTCGATTCTAAGAAGCTTTAATGTGATGCTGGATGGTCTTAACCTTATCCACCATTTCTTCAACCATTTATGAACCTAGGAGTTTTCACTCACCAACTTCATCCCAACATGGCGGTGTTTTTCACCTCTTCCCATAAATGGGATTCATAAGGATCCATTTGGGTGCTTGAGTGGAAGTTTTTATTGTAAGAGAACTCAACCAGAGAAAGATGTTGATCCCATCCTCCTTTGAAGTCCATTGACCATGATCTCAAAATGTTCTCAAGTGTTTGGATAGTCCACTCAGATTCTCCATTAGTTTTAGGATGATAATCTGTACCAAAGTTTAGATCAGTATTCCAAGAAAGTTGAAGACTCTTCCAGAACATAGAGGTGAATCTTGGATCTCGATCGGATACAATAGATAGTGGTACTCTATATAGCCTTAATACTTGTTTGATATATATCTTTTCTAGATGATCAAATGAGAAATCCACTCTAATTACAATGATGTGTTCAGTCTTTGTAAGACGATCCACAATAACCCAAATAGCATTGTTTCCTTTGGATTTCTTCAGAAGTCCGATGACAAAGTCCATGGCGATGTTATCTCATTTCCATGTGGGTATGGGTAATGGTTGCATCATACCCTTAGAATTATGCCTCTCAGCCTTTACCTACTGACATACAAGGAGATTTGATGTATAATCAGTGATCCCCTTATTCTTGTTATCCCTCCAGTAATTCTCTCATAGATCTTAATACATCATCATGTTTCCTAGGTGAATGGAAAAATTCAAACTATGTACATCATCCAAAAGTTCTTTCTTTAACTCTAGATTTAATGTACACATAATCATGACCCAAACATTATAATTCATTTTTAATTAACATTGAACTCTGAGGATTTCCCTTTTCTAATAGTTTCCACTTTTTTATGAATTCCCACATCATCCTTTTGAGAATCATTTAACCTTTACAAAAGATATGGTTGAGCAATAATTTATGTAAAGACAGATGATGTTCCCTTATTTATGATTCCCATGTCCATATTCATCAAAACTATGAATATTGGATCCTTTTCAATTCTAATTAATGATAGAATCATTGGGACCTTTCTACTTAGAGCATCTTCCACCCTGTTTTCTTTCTCAGGGTGGTAATTGATTGAGCAATCATAGTATTTGATCAGATCTAACCATCTTCGTTGGAACATGTTCAACTCTTTCTGTTAAAATATATACTTTAGGCTTTTGTGATCCGTGAATATTTCACACTTCTCCCCAAAGAGGTAATGTCGCAAAATTTATGAAGCGATGATTAATATAGCAAACTCAAGATCACGTGTTGGATAGTTTTTCTCATGAAAATTCATTTTCCTTGAAGAATAGGTAATGAATTTATCATTTTTCATCAACACATATCCCAGGACCTTCTTCAAAGCATCACTAAATACCACAAAAGTTCCACACATGTGGGTAGTGTGAGAAAAATTTCAGTGATAAGCCTCTTTTTCAACTTCTTGAAGCACATTTTGCATTCATAACTCCAAGAAAACTTGACTCCCTTCCAAGTTAGATTGGTAAGAGGGTTTGAAAATCATGATAAATTTCTCAAAAATCAGAGATAATATTCATATAACCCTAGGAAGATATGGATATCTGTCACCAATGTTGGCCTCGACCATCCCTCATTGCAGTTGTCTTGAGGGACCCACATATATATCATTACTTGTGATGACATGACCCAATAATGAGACTTCATTCAAACATAACTCACACTTTCTTTACTTTGCATAGTACTTATGTTTTCACAAGGTCTCTAGTACAGTGCTATGATTCTCCTCATGATCCTCCTTGGTTTTGGAGTATATTATAATATCATCTATAAATACTACCACAAATTTGTTAATGTAATATCTAAAGACTATATTCATCAAGTCCATGAATATTTTTGGATCTTTAGTGAGTCTGAAAGTCATTACTATGAATTTATAGTGCCTGCACCTTGTACGAAAAGCAGTATTGGGGATACCCTCCTTCTATACCCTTACTTTGTAATATCCAAACCAAAAATCCACCTTGGAGAATTATTTTTCTCCACATAGCTGATCAAACAAGTCATTAATTCAGGGTAGAGGATACTTGTTCTTTATCATGATTTTTTTGAGCTCACGATAATCAATGAAAAGGCACATTGACCCATCCTTCTTCTGGATGAAGAAGACTAGTGCACCCCATGGGGAAGAACTTGGGCGTATAAACCCTTTATCCAAAATCTCATGTAGTTGTTTCTTTAGATCCTCAAGCTCCACAATAGTCATTCTGTATGGAGTCTTGGATATTGGAAATTCCCCAAGTATAAGATCAATTGAGAATTCAATATCTCTTCTAGGAGGAAGACCAATAAATTCCTCAGGAAACACTTTAGAGAATTCCCTCACAATAAGCATGTCTTCAAGGATGGAGGCTTCCTTAGACTCAATCATCTTAGCAAGATATGCATGCTCATAGGGCAGTAATATCCATTCTTGAGATAATGGTGCTAAGGAAGATTCATCCTCTTCCATGCACTTTTATAGAATAGGTGGTCGATTCACCATATGGGGAGTGATTTCCCTCTCACAACAATTTATGTTGGCTCTATATAGGGAAAGTCAATCCATGCTAAGAATTGCATCAAATTTCTACTAGAGATAGTTCAATGAGGTTCTCTAGAAATTTCAAACCATAAATTGTGATAGGGGAGGATTTATATTCATGGGATTTAATTATTTCCCCATTTGTTGTTCTCACCAAAATCTTTACTTCCATAATTTGTGGTGGTGTTGGGATTATTCTACTAAAATTTTGAAAAATAAAAGAATGTGTATAAACAGAATCAAAAATTATGTTGATTATTCTTGAAATAATAACTAGCGTACTTATCACCAATTTATTGTTGGGTTTATTTTCAGAAGTAGTGATGGAAAAAGATCACCCTTTCTACCTTGGAGGTTGTTGGTTGCCTCCAAAAACCCTTGGCTTAGGGAACCAGTTTGTAAAGTGACCTGGTTCATTGTAGTTGTAGCAATGAACAATGCATTGAGGGTCAAACTGAGCATTCCTCTCCTTGCCGCAGTAGCATGTTTGTCATGTCAGTAGTTAATATCCAGGTTCCCTTCTCTTCCACAGTTAAATCATTTCCTCACCCCCTTTAGGAAATTTCCAGGGTGCTTCTTTATGCACCTTTGATAAGTGGGGTAATGTAATTTCTTAGAACCATTGGAGTTATCCATTGGACTGCTAGAATTAAAGTCCTCCTTACACTTCTTATCCGTGTGATACCCCTAAGATTTGCTGATCTCTATTTCAACTTTGAGGGAACATCAGATGATTTCCTCATAGCTCTCGAAGTCACAGATCTCTAGGGAATTCTATAGGATAGGTTTTAACCCACAAAAGAAAAAGTAAACCTTATATTCAGGGGTATCGACAAATCCATAGGTATATTGTGCAAGCCTTGTGATGTTTTCCTCATATGCTCGAATGGATTCGTCATCTTTTTTTAGGCCAAGGAAGTCCCTTTCCATATTAAGTTTGAGGTTGTAGGGAAAATACTTTTCGAAAAATGTTTTCTAGAAATCCTTCTACTCTAACACCTCGATCTCCTCCTCAAGCTTTGTGTTTTTGATCAATGTACACCATTTATCATCTTCACCCTCCATACGATAAGTATCCAGAAGTACCTTCTCTTGTTAATAACATTGAAGGATGGAGAAGATATTCTCAATGGATTTGATCCCTTGTTTGTCGATTGAGGGATTGGATGATCCATTAAAAGTAGGAGTCATTTGTCTCATGAAGCTCTTGATTTCATATTTATCTTTCTTAGGGGGGTTGAACATTCCTCTTGACCCATGTTTCTATTAAAACCACAAGTTATGTAAGAGAGTATCTTGAAAAAGTTTTTGATTCCCACTCCCATCAGATTGGACATCTCATTAGAATAGTCATCACATTGATCTTTGCGTCAGTTTTTATCCCGATTCCTCCTATGATCAGCCATTGGCAGGAATAAAAATAAATTTAGGTGTAACACATAAAGGGGAATCCAATGACAAAAATGGATAACTTATAAATTAGATTTATTTTCTTAACTTATCTATGTTATCCATGATTTACTTCCCAACATATATTCTTAGGGGATTTTTTTTAATTATTTTAATAATGGTTCATAGTAATCTTATGAATTTACCAAAGAATATCACTCAGGACTGTTGTAACCAAAAGTGTAGCAAGGACCGTTGTCATGCACCAGTTCCTATTTGAGTCTAGTTCAAAGAAAAGTTTTCATGTTTTACCCCTATATACATCTGTGAAAGAGACGCCCCTACCTGATCGTATCCAGAGAGGGATGAATTTTATTGATAAACCACTTACTCAATACTCACCAAAATTTAGGGATGTTTTTATTATACTTAGTCTTATTCTTAAGTCTTTCACTATGGTTTTCTAATCTTAATCACAAAAATAACTAAACCTATCCTCTGATACCAACTATAACAACCCTACTTTTTATTACAAACATAAACATGATTTATTAAATAACATTGAACTTAATACAACTTCAAGGATAGAAAGGTCTAGTTTCATGGGAAATTAGGAACATTACATAACAAGTTAGAACATAAAACACAAAATCTTTATTGAAAACTTTTTTTACATGACCACAACATTCCTTCATACCTAGAATTGCATGGGATAACCTGAGGACATGCATAAGAAAATGGTGAGCTATAAAACCCATTAAGGGAGTAAACAATCTATAACATGAAGAATACAGAATATGTTAGGAAATAGGCATATCAATGGATAATAAGATAAATATGAACATAAAGTCATGATATTCCATGATTATCATAACATGGAAATGTGGAAACAACATTTAACATGGTATTAGCATGAGCCAAGGCTCATTGCATGTGGATAATGAGTTAAGCCTCATTGAACTTGGATTAGAATAAGTAAAACCTCATTTCACTTGATGTATCATGATACTAATCTTTACCCAATGCATTGGAGCACTATCAGGGTGCACCCTTCTTAATCATTTCATTTCATACATAAGTATGCCACATGAATCATACAACATGGAATCATTCAACATCATCACTTATTCCACTAAAAAGGAATGTGGAATAAATAAATTAAACTATATAATCGGTAAGTAAATGTTAATAAAGGTGAATATTCATGATATATAAATGGGAATGGTATTCACTACACAGTGACTTTGTTTTGTAAAATCGCGGTGCAAATTCAGCCGCATAACGACATGAGATAAAAATTAATAAAATTTGTTTATGAGAGTTAAGGGGGTATATAATCATATTTAAATGAGATGGAAATTAATGGGGTCACATAGATACATGTAAGACTATATTTAATGTAATTTATATGCATAATATAAATGAATTGCTTGAATTTAAATGAGTAGAGAGAAATCCCTTATGGAATTTCAGCACGGTAAAAGCTGTACATGGGATGGTTTAATGGGATAGAAAGTGTTATATAATAATTAAAAAATAAGTAAGAAACTATAGGGTAGGTGATAAATCATACTCAAACATTTTTAATTGAAAATAATCTGGCATAACAACATAAAAAATTTGGACAAAAATGAGAATGGATGAAATCCTTTACTTGGAAATGTGATTCCAAATGCTTGCGAGAGGCTTGATACGAGATTATTACGAGATTGGGGTACCTTGGGAGGATTATAGAGGGAGGAGGAAATGGTTTAGTTGATATCCAAATGGTTTTAGTGAAGAGGAATGGGATATTGAGTGGGTTTATATAAGAAAGGAGAGGGAATTATTTATTATTTTGGTTTTGGACACCACACATTAAACTAATCAAAACCACATTCCATCCAATGGTTTTTGCCCATGTCTTTTTACAAAGTGGAAGTAAAAAATTATTTTATAACTCCAATGGACAAAATTATTAAAATATTATGCTTTCTTATGTGGAGGTGAGTCACACTCTGAAGGAAATCATTTTAAAATGTTAAAATGTTTTATAAGTCTTGGAGGGTCCACTAAGGCTTTGTAAAATAAATCAAAGAAACCTAAAATAACATTATTTAAAAGTTAAAACATATATTTTCAGAACAATCCATTTATAGTTTTTTGTTACATCACTATTGGGTCATTATGATGTCATAAAAAACATTATATATTTAAACGGTATTTAATTTTTACACAAAAAATTCAACTGTCTCAGAAAATTATGAAAAATTAACCCTTGGATAATTTCGACATCCTAATTCAAAAATTAATATTCATTTTATCTAAATAATTTTTTAAATACTTTAATTTTTATTTTTAAAATAAAAACCTATATTTATAGAAAATTTATAGTTTTTGACAAAAACAACTTTCAAACCTTAATAAAAAATTCAACTGAATTCATAAATATTATAAGATCATATATATTCAATAAAAAGTAATTTATTAATAATATTTTATTAAATTATTGTTTAATTTAAAAATCCACTAATTCATTAAAATAAATTTCTTAATTGAATATTAACTAAAAATACTATTTGTGGTTTAAAAACTGTTTACAAAGTAACAATAATAAAATTAATGTATATTATTTATTCTATAAAAAAATAATGCACATAATCAGAGTGTTGGGGTATTGTTACATAACCCCTTATAACACCCACATATGACCTAAGGGTAAGGTGTGTGATGGTGATGGACACTTGGGGTGGCTCAGATAACATCGCTTGGGTGGTAATCTCTATCAACTTCCACTTCTCCCGTAGGCGGTTCCATTCAAGCTTAATGTGTTGATGATAAAGTTGGAATTTTTAAAGAGATAAACCCAGTGATGCCACCACTTTTTCGATCTTTGAAAAATGGGATTCGTATAGAGATATTCTACTGGATGAGGTCATCGCTTCCTTTTTCTGATTAAATTATATTTTTTAGGACGTATATTTATACTAATCATGTGATCACTATTCAATGGCTATATTAGAAATGGTAAAAATTATTAAAGGTATTTTCAAATCCAAAAACATAAAACCAAAGAAGTGAATATGTTTTATATAACCATTTTACATAATAATAAATTTATTATATCAATAGGAATTTTCATTAGTAAAAGTTTGGGTCATTACATTAATTCTTGAATTTATTCATACACAATAAAATGTCCTGTATAATAAATATAGGTTTATTATAACTTTATTATAGAACCATAATAATATTTGTTTTCTGATACTTTCATTAGGGGTCATGTGTGATGTGCATCTCTATTTACCCACATTACCAATTTCCAAAGGCGACCTACTTTCTTCACTTGCAACAGAATTGTATTCTCTTTGATTGAAACAGGATGATGGGATGTCAATTACTCATTACATGGATTCCCCTTTGGAACTAATTGCCTATTATTTTTCCCACATAGAGTTAAGTAATGTTCATGGAACTCATTCATAGTTCCGTCTTATTTTTTATTCTAGTTAATTACACCACTTCTATCTGGACATTCTAATTCTATCTTGATGGGGAAGAAACCATCGATTATAAGACTAGTCACGTTGGGAATCGATGTGCATTTCTAAATTCTATGAGTATTGGTCACCTATATTATTATCCTTGTGAGTTAATCTCATTTGAGTATTATTAGGTGTAGAACCTAAGGGATCACCTATCAATCATGAGGTAACTGGCTCCATGGGAGTATTTCAACCAAGGATTTTACCTCAGGCATTCCATGATTTCATGGAGTGTGTTTTATGAGAAAAGTTATTTTATAAGTTCTACATATTGTGGAGATGGATTAGAATGTCTGATTGAGATGGAACATGGTAGAGGTTTAACATATTCTAGAGATGGTAGTAGGGTTAATGTATTTTAGAGACATCATGGGAGTAGGTTTAATGTCTTGTGGGGACATGATGGGTGATCAAGATGCCCCTTGAGGTAGATTAATGAGGTGTGTCCCTAGGATGGAAGATTTAACACTTGAATGGTTTACTGATGGATCAATAAGCCCCATTTAGGAAGACCTAGATGGATGGATCATAACATCCCTTGTGATGTACATATAAGGCTGATCAGAATGATCCATGAGATGGATTAGTGATGAATGGATCAGAACACCCCTTGAGGTGAATCTGAGATGAATGGATCAAGACACCCGTTTAGGTGGATCCGAGGTGTGTCCCAAATTTATAGGATTTCACATCTAGATTGTGAACTAGAATATCCCTTAAGACAAATAAGGGATGGATGAGTCATAATTACCTTTGAGAAAAATCTAGATGGTTGATCAGAACCCCCCTTGAGGCAGATCAGAGAGGTATATCCCAATGAGGAAGAACCCAAGTTTACCATTGATCAGGACACCCCTTGATGGGAACTTAAAGGATTGATCATAATACCCCTTAAGGTAGATTAGGTGTGGGGTTCCCTAATTGGGATCACCTAAGTTTACCATTGTTTTGGAACCCCTTGAGGCAAACCTGAAGAGTTGATTAGAATGCCCCTTTAGGTGGGTCAGAGAAATACACCCCTAAGAGGGATCACCTAAGTCTACCATTGGTCAGGACAACCATTTAGGATAACCTGAAGGGTTTATCAAAATTCCCCTTGAGGTAGATCTGGGGGTGTGTCCCTTGGAGGGAGAACTTATTTTTACCATTGGTTGGGCATCCCTTGAAGAAAACACAAAGAGTTAATCAAAAATCCCCTTGAGATAGATCATGGAGGTACATCCCTAAAATGTATAACCTAATTTTACTATTGGTCAGGATTGAACCGTTAAAGAGGTTTACTAAGTACAACATTTTGATGACATGGATAAAAATCCATGTAGTTATATTTCTTGGTTTAAAGGTGTGTGACAAGACTAATCTGTGCAATTTAACATCATGCGGTAAGGACGCTCATGTCATGGAAGGAGATTCAATGAGGGATGGTGTTGGGTTTATGAATTGAGATACCCAAGGGACTTGGAAGAAATTTAGTCTCTAGGATATGGAATGATCTTACTAGGGATGTGACCCGTGGAGATATTTGGTTTTAAGGTGCTGGGTTTAGACCCAATGGAGGCATCCTACGTATCCTATTTAGGTGAGAATCAAAACCCATGTATTTTGGAATGGTTAGGGATTACAACTATGAAGGAGGCCCATTGCATGTAGATAATTTGGGATTATACTGAATAGAAGGCCCATTGGGTGGGGGTTATTGGGGATTATACCAAATATAAGGACCACTGGGAGGTTTGGGATCATGTTGATGTCATGATCACCACTAACCTCTATGCTCATGTGAGTCTTAATCAGTGTGAGAAATAAGAGTAAGAAGTATATATAAAGCTCACACAATCCACATTATCTGCTAGGGGATGCATACTAAGGGATTAAAGAGAAAGGGATAGTTCTTTTAATGTTCATGTCTCCTCATTTATTTTGGTAATTAGAATAGTCATATGTGTTAATCAATCCAACTATGACCCAGGTGGGATAAGAAGACCAATTGTAATGCCTATCACTAGAAATACAGGGGGGATTAATCAAGGAGATATACATGTGAGGATATCATTCCATGTGAGTGGTAGAGGTGTGGGGATCGTCCCATGCCACTCATACAAAAAGAAACCTATGCTTAACACAAAGATTTATACTATAGTTTTATATCATGTACTAAGGACATTGTCATTCTATTTAACATTTTATGACTAGTATGTGCGATTAGGTAGTTTTAATTCATGAAGCTCGAATGTGGGTGGACTAAATCCTCTCCCCATGAGATTATGTGACCATATCTCATGCTCCCATGGATGGGGATCAGCTTTGGAACTTCTAGGGTACAATTATGGGAGGCTTGTACAGTCATGAGGTCTATGTTAGAGTCATTGTGCCCAAAAGAAAATGTGGTTAGAATACCAATGATCAGAATAAGGTGTTTTAAAGGCATAGGGGATGTCAATTAAGGGACTCAAAAGTTTTTTCATGCAATTTTGGAGGGTTTCATGCAAGATTCTCTTGATCATGGTTCTCTATCACAAGGGTAGGGAATGAATCAAGGGGTAATGGTTGTGCACAAGTATATTACTTGCACACAAGACCAAGGTTACATGAAGTGTGCACTCGACTAGCCTATTAGGGTATTCTGTGATGATCACCCAATTGTGGGAAATGTAAACCTTAGGCCCACAGAAGGTCAGTCATGCGAGATTATATTTCTTGGGTGGCCCATGTTGTGTGTTGTTGTGGAAGATCAGTTTTACACATATAAGAGAAATGCTTCATCTTCCAGAGATCCTCCCCAAGGAATGGGTGACCTTTTATTTAAATCTAAAATGTTCAGTGGTGGGCATGAAATATTCTTGTTATAGAAGTCCTATTCACGCAGTTTATTCCATTTTCACTAGTGATCGGGTCCTCAAGATATTTTCATTAAAGTAATATTTAGCATGAAAGGTGGGATGTTTCAAAAAACCTTGATTTCTTGAATGAAATAATTCTTTCTTGTGTGCACCTTCCTTGGTCATTCCTTCAGCCTTGGTGGAAGAAGCATAAAATCTACTTGAATTTATCATGTACGATCTTTTCACATGAAATGTGACTAGAAGGTTGGGTTCTGAGGGAAATTCCAAAAGGAACTGTCCATTTCGGTGAATGTATGAAAATTGGGTAGCTGGTCATCCAAGAGTCCTATGTTCATATACAATAGGTTGTTTTATGCCTAAAAATATACAGAGGGGGTCCCTCTATAAGAAACCTATAATTTTAATGTGTTAGATTCCTTACTATTATGTTCATAAGTCTCCCTTTTGGGAGAAACAATTATACTTGAACCACATTTTTCATGCAACACACCTCCTTTCACAAAATTTATTCCATGAAAAAACATATTTTTTTCCATGCACATCACTTAACTTATGCACTGACTTGAATTTTGTGTGTAGAACACTTCTTATTTCACACACCTACACTATAATTTTTAAATTGAATCTAAAATGTCCCACCAATAGAACCCAGATGAGATTGAATCTGTTTCTACCACCCATAGAGAAGAAATAGAAGGAAATCATCAGATTCCATGGGCTAGGATGTTAGTTTCAGATAATCATAACCTCATGGGCATGCTGATGGAGGCATAGAAGAACGATCCACTAAGAAACTACCTTCCAATGTGAAACTTCATACTTATTGATGAGGTGAATGCCCCATATCTCGAAGCCAACATTCCATGATCATGGTTAACATGTGAGGATGATCTCAATCACTAGAATATCTTTGTTCCTAGACACCCTATAAGGGAGAATAAGGATATAGTGGTCCAAATGCTAAATGAGAGGACCATGACATTCATGGGGTTGGATATAGTGGCCTAAGACTTCCCTTAACACTATTCCAACGTATTTAAAAGAAGTATATGAGAAAATATTTTGGGCTGACATAAGGACTGAGACCTGCTATTGGGAAAAAAATTCACCAATTAATGGGCATTGGAATACTGAGTATGTTACAATTTCTATGAGTATGGGGAAGAGTTGCACCATGTTGGACTGTACATTTCAGTGTAGACATTGTAGTTACACTTAGACCATCAACATGATCTAATTGTATATCTCTCCAGTAGGTGGTCCCTAGATACAAAATCCTTACATATTCATCATGGGGGAGTGATAATCTGTTTGAAGGGAGTTCAATACATTTGCAGCATCCCACTGGAAGGGTTCTAGTATGAAAATTTCCTCCCATCATAGAACACTTGGGATAATGTCCAACATACTTCTATCCCAGCATGAAATATTATAGATGTGTTGTAGTAAAAACTAAAACATGACCATGTCTTCCATAGGGAAATCTCATTAAATTTATGGTTTTATATGTTTCTAAAAAATAATCTGACTTTGAGGATTTTGGGTGTGGAAAGAAGTGCTCAACAACATCACAGAGGAGGAGGTTAGGATTGTACTAGTTTATCCTAGAGGAAGGGTAGTTTGAGTAGTGGTGGTATAGCATTGTGTAAGGATGGAAGAAGCTAGTATTCTACACCACATTTCTCTCTAAATTCCTAAGAGGTTGGATATTGTAGCTTTAGGACTTGAATATGGGCATGTTCTTGGGGACACTGGTGATGATGACCATTTAGGAGACCAAAAATAGAGTCAACCTGGGGGTACCTATCCTAGCCTCGCTCTATAGCCTACTGGGCAATATAGCGAGGGGAAGTGCACTAAGGAGGATCTTTGGGACATTCCAGTTCTTACATGGCTGGATTGCAGTGCAGTTCTAGATTTATGAATTCCTAAACTCCATTATCCATCCAAATACTAGTATGCGGTCATATCTGCTGAATATTTTCGGGGTCCTAGCAGTGATTCTTAATGAGGTCGGGGTCACAATTTGGATTGGAAACCATAAAAACTTCAACTTCAATCAATTCTCAACTCTTGTTGGTCTGATGGTGGAAAAAATTCAAGGAACATGAGAATAGAATGGGTACCTATAGATATTTAGGGGTGGATTTCTAGTAATAAGTATTGATGGTCATGTATATATTAATCATATAGGCTATCTCACTTTTCAAGGCAGTTTGAGTGTTTCTAATAGGAAATAAAGAGAGTTTACAAGGGGGGTCAGAGAGGAGTGACATCCTTGTATCCTTCATCATCATTGGTGAATTATAATATATACAGGATCAATAGAGATCATTGTGTTTCTGCAAACCAATATCAATGATGGCATGTCAATGGAAAACTCTATAAACTAGGTGGAAACATATATTGAGTCAATCTTTTAGAAGAGAATTCAGGTGATCGAGCTAGAAATCATAGTGCTAGACCAACAAGGTAGTCGATGGGCGACTCTTTGGGGAGAAATCCATGAATCTAGGGTATCTCAAGATGGATTTTCAATTGGTATTTCCCAAGGAACTATTTCACCCTCATCCCTAGAGGAGAGGGGTCCCGAACAACATCTTAGGGGAATGAAGGGGGATCCCAAGCTAGGATTTTCCAAGTTGAGGAGGCTCCTGGGAAGAATCTAAGGTACTTTCTACAACCAACTACTAATGTTTTCTACCCCTCTATGGGAGGCATAGAGGATTATATAAACATCAAAATTTATAGAGGACCAGTGGGGAAAGCTGAGTCGAAATGGAATCGAGCTATTAGAGGTCGGGCCCATTTGGATCATGGCTAGGGTATTAGGAGATACTACCCATCAATAATTTGTTTGAGGATGAATCTTCCAACCAGGAATCACATGATTCTAGAGATAAATAATCCCATGTATAATCTTCTCATTAAAGGAGTCCTTGGGAAAGCATAGAAATGCAAGAAGCTGAACTAGACTTGGATGAGTTTCACAAGGTAATCCTCAACTTGATTTCTTCCCTTGATCCATCCCTTTCATTATCTAGAAGCTAAAACTGAATCTTTTTTTGTACAGGATCATCTTGTAGATTGAAAGGGGACCTTGCTAGAGGGGGTGATGTCACACCACTGGGTTCTGAAGAGAATTCTCCAAATTCTATACCTGATGTTGTAGTGGCTAGGGGATAGTCGAAGAGGTCAGGGTAATAGCCACAGAGCCTCGGTCCTCCCTGTTATATATGGGGGACTACATCCTGGTATTCTAATGGTGTTTCCCACTTTTGAGGAAGTTGTGAACCCAGAAAAAAATATCATCAAAATTACACTCCCCCATGATAAGAACATACTTCAAGTCACTTGGACCTTATTAGATTTTCACAGGTCCTTTGTATTAATGTGTTTTTATGTTTCATACAGCTCCCACTCAATCAATTCAAGAGGATCTGACACTTATTTTTGAAGTACCAACTAGTTTTTAGGGATCTCTTGTGGTAGAGCTCATTACCGAGACTCAGGGACTCAATATTTCTATGCTTATCCTCTATAAGTTTATCTTTATAACATAAGTTCAAATGGAAATTCATTGATCAAATTGACTGATGTGTTCCCATTTTAATTTAGTTCTGGAAAGGTTACTTTCCCACAAAAAATATGAAGCCAAAACATATAGGGTACCTTCTCTGATAGTTTATCTGGTCCTTGAGGATCTGATCATTCAAGTCGGTCCAACCTTAGTCCTAGGAAAATAGTCTGTTGCGGCTGTGAGTGATGACACTGGTGGGGTGGAGATCGAGGCTGGAGGGGGTGAAGCTGTTGAAGAAGGGTCAATTGGTGATGGATGACCTCATGATATGGAGCCCAACCCATCCTAGAGGGTGATAGAGGAGGAACGTGCTTCTATCATCCTTACATATTTCCTTGAGTATGAGCCTCCACCACTTTAAGTGAAAAAGGATCCTAGTTCTGAGGATGTAGAAGAAAATCACATAGTCTAGTGCAGGGTATAGAGGAACAAACAATGTTTCATCACACATACCCATGAACTATACCTGGTGAGACAGATGTGGTCCCTCCACTAGTGGATGTATAATATGATAACGAGATGGGTAGGTGATCATGGTCTCCATGCACTGGTCTAGGACTTACTTGATGAGAAGGTGTCCAAATAAAGCTAACATTTAGATTTTTTCTTGTCACCAGTAGTGGTCTGAAATCACATGGAAGCTCCGAGAAGTAAATATAGAAATCTATCATCTATAAGAGTAAAGGAATGAGTTTTCTACCTTTCTAAATAATCAATTATATGTCATTATCCAACTGAGAGACCATCTTGAGGAGTTAAAGAAATAGACGAGGCAGGTGATATCTCATATATTTGGGCATTAGTCTTAGTGGGAATGAGTATAGATTAGGGCTGATGGGATTTTCCCTATGCCAGATGAAGAGTATGTGTATCTTTATAGGTGATAGAAAGCCTTGTAGGTCACACTCTAGATATTGGAAGAGCTGAAACACTCAATTACTGGAGGATATCCATAGGGGAAACATTCCAAGACTGGAGAGTGAATCCAACATGTGGATTACCTTCTCTAAATTCCACAGTTTTCTTTTGTATTCATTTCTTTATGAAGGAAAATAATTATTTTTCTTTATTATCACAATCTGATCATATTTCTAAAACAATCAATAACCAATTCCCAAGATCACATGAGTCATTCTCGGTGTGATAAATAAGGGATGACCATGTGATTACTCATTCATATGAGAGTGTCAGATAATTTTTGAACACTCGATGGTATTCTATTATTGACTGACAACTAAGGGAGTTCAGACTGATAGAGTGATGATCATTAGAGAATGGGGCTCTCATATTAGCTGACACACTTTTCCAACATTCTCTAGTACACAAATGGGATTTCTCGAGAGGTGTTGAATTCTACCCAAACAAAGGGGAATGAAGAGTGTGAATCATGGTGCTAAAAATTTGAACCCAAAGGGGGTGAAGTCATGATATAGGATAACTATTTAATATGTTAAAAAAATCCACATCGCTTAGATAATAACTGGGAAAAACAAAGGAGGGTTGCTGGATGAACATGTACAAAACATGAAACCATTCTCAGAATGTCATCCAAATTATTTCGAGATATTGGCCCAGGATCATATCTCTGGCCAGACACCATGTTGTTACGGAGTCCCTTCAGACCTAGAGGAGAATAAGTATCAAAATATGGGGCACGTGAAGCATGGAAATGAATTTATATAATGTTCAAATGGATTCCAATATTCTTGGAATTACGCCACTATAGATTACAACACATTGGTGTAGGTGCATCAGTCTGAACAAAGTCAAACTAATATTCTAGGTAAGAATCATATCAGATATTGAGTGATAGTCAAATAATATGAATGAAGTGGTAAATGAACTACAATATAGGATAAGACCTCTAAAGTGAGGGCTTAGTATTCCTTGCAGTTTTACATCATGCAATGAGGATGATGGACACCTAGTTTAACGTCATATGGTAATGAGGTTGGGCACACAGTTTAACATCCTATGGTTAGGAAGGTGCATTGAAAAATTTAGCATCATTTTATTAGGATTTGTCTCATAGTATAATTTCATGTGACTAAAAAATTGCACATAGTTTAATGAAGTATGTCCTATACTATAAAAAATAGCTTAATGTTGTGTTTCATGGAATAGAGGGTAAGTGTCTCAAATTGATATGTGTGATATTGAAGGATGGTTACCCGATATGAATGATGGAGCATAGGAGGTCACCTAATGTCCCATAAAAAATCCCAAGAAAGTAACACGTATTTTGAATTCATGCTTCTTGGACTTGGGATTTGATCTTAGTTTTAGGTCATAGAGTTTGGACCGTGTGGTGCCCAAAAGCATTTGATGTGTCATGAAAGAGTGTTAGCCCAACATTAATGAGAGCTGGGAAGGCTTGTGTGACATGTGAAATGTAAGTTCAAGGTCACAAGTAGTTTAAGGTTGTACTTATTAGACCATAAGGGGGAATATACAGACTCAAAAAAAGTATTGTGTGGCACAAATAGTGAATACCAAATGTGAATGAGGGTATGAAGAGAACTATACCATAAAAATATTAAAAAACCTCACTATATATTGACACACAACATGGATGAGGACTAATTCCAATTGGTGGATACCCTCCCAAAGGATGGTTTTGGATCTTCTAATATTTTTATATGAGTCATCCTGGATTTATACAGGGTAAGGCCATAGTTTAACATCATGTGTTGAAGATGTTAGTGACTGTTCATCATGTATTTTTCATGTGGGGAATCATGTTTTGATTCCTGGTAGAATTATACATTATATAGAGGCATCCTAATTTTGTTTGGGGTAATACTACAATTTAACATCATGTGCTGAGGGTGTTGTACAACTTGCAGTAAAAACAATCATTCTTCTCTTCATCATAGCGAGCTATGATGGAATCTCAACCAACTAATGGGTCATGGTAATTGAATGGGGATTATACCTATAAGGAGGATCCTGAATCATATTTAGGTGATTACACCACATAAGGAGGATGGTTTTTCATTTAATCTATGGCTGGGCCTAGATGTAAAAGTTATGGGTGTCACTATGTATATCACAAATGTGAAAATCTAGACACACGTAGTTCTGGATGTAGATGTTCATAGTTTAATGTCATATGGCTTGGACCATGAACAAAAGGGTTGTTCAAGGATATTCATGTGGAGCAAGAGTTATAACAAAAAAATAATGAATAAAAGTGTCCATGCACTACATGTAACAACCTTGAAGCCAACCTCTCATAGTTTAAGGTCATATGGACTAGACTATGGGAAATCAGTTTAAATTCATGATTTTTGGATGGTGTAGGGGATGTTTGATCTATTATAGGTGTGGCTGAAGAAAGGTAAATTCCAAAGTGTATAGATCAAAATGAGGTTCATGTACAACAAAAAATACTAGGGGAGAAATAGAACATAGTTTAAGGTCATAATGCTTGGACCATGGTCAAAGGGACAAAGGGTTGATGAATTTTTTGTTGGGCCTAAAGATGAGAAGTTTGGGCATTACTACATATCCCATAAAGATAGAAATCAAGCCACAAGTATTTCTGTAAATACAGTGTGGCAGAAGATTAATTCAAGTAGGGGAAATCCTCTTTGGGGAGGGGAATTCGATGTATCCCATAGTTACCATAGAGCATCCCATTTTCGAGGCAAGAGGTGAGATATGTTTTCTATCCCATACATATCATATGAGGCATCCCGATTTGAGATAGGGTAAATATCATATCTTATTAGGAGTCATTCCGATTTTTTATGTGGTTGAGTCATGGTTTAACACCATGCATTGAGGATATCAAGATTTTTAGTTTAAATTCATAGAACTCAGACTGTAGGGGCAACAAATAGTTTAGGGTCATAATACATGGACCTGTTGAAGACAGTTTGAGGTCATGTTTCATGGACCATATGAGGTCTATTAGTTTATGGTCTTAAGGATCATACCATGGGTGGGTGTTTTAAAAGGATATGTGTAGTGTGGTGAAGTGAAAACCCCATCAGGAATGTAGACTAAGGAGGACAATTACCACACTACACATTCCTATGGAGACTAGAACATAGTTTAAATTCGTGATGTTTGGTCACAGGGATCATATTTTAAGTTCATAGAATTCAGACCAATGAGTCTCTTAGTTTAAAGTCAGTGAGTTTGGACCAATGGGGTGTGTATCCCAACCAGAAGGGGCATTTGTGTAGTGATAGGAACTTCCTTTCATGAATGAAGGGGCCTACCAGGCCACCTATTGCCGTGAAAACCCCCCAAAAAGGGAGTATTCTTAAGAGGATATATGTAGTATGGTCAAGTGACCAAAATGATGTGAATGGAGGGCTATGGAGGCCCAAGGGCACATAACACATTTCGAAAAGGTCTCCCATACAATTTAATGTCATGATGTTTGGAAACTAACACTTCGTTTAATCTCATGGAGTTTGAAGATACTACTCCCCTTGATGTTAATTACAACTTGGAGGACTTGGAATTGGTGGGAGGAGGGAAAAACTCTTTGTACATGGTGATCAAATATTATTCTTTATTAGAATAAACAGTGTGAATGATGTAAGGTCCCTCCAACTTGGGATCCAAATTTGGTGGCTTCTTTCCAGGTATCATTGGCGTTTGGAGATTTGGTACCATCTCACCCTAGAGGAAGGAGTGAAGGTGAATTTTTTTTAATTCTCTTTCTATCTTATTTTGGTGCCTCTCTAGATTGTTCAAGGCATGTAGTATGTCCTCTTTGAGGGATTCCAAATTATCAAGATGGACTCTTGATATTTTTTCTAGATATATGTTTCGTAGATAGTTGTTTATAGTGATGAAAAATGAACCATTATGGGAAGGACTACCTCTGTTCCACACAACTGGGAGTATAGAGTCAACTAGGTGGAATTTTGGGTCTTCATCCAATAGTTTCGATGGGCATTGAACTTTGTGTCTGGAAAACATTTATTGATATGGGCCACCATCATCTGTAGAATGTTAGATAGGGTCTTTTTAAATTCCTCAATCTATTTATTTTTCTATTAATGGCAGTGAGAAGTATAGTTTGAGAAGATGTTGTACTTTTCATGCAATCTCTTCATCTCAACATCCTGGAAGTTGGTTCTATTTTCAATTATAATCGTGTGAGGAACACCAAATCGAAGGATGATGTGGGATCTCATGAATTTGATCATGGACTTGGACATGAATTCCCAAAGGGGAATCACTTCTTCCCAATTGGAAAAGAAATATTTTTTGGCCATAATGAACATGCACTGGTGATATATGGCTAGAAGATAGGGGCCCACAACATTATTTTACCATAATGTAAAGGGTCATAAATACTTGGTGGTATGGGTGATCTTCAGAGTTCAATGCACAATGTTAGGATGGATCTGATACACATGATACCTTTTGTAATATTCAATGCAGTCATGGACCATGGTGAACTAGAAGTATACCATCATTTTAATCTGGTGGGAGAGCTTCAATCCCACTTAATGAGCTCCATATGAACTAGCTTGAACTTCTTTCATAACATGGGGAATCTCATATCGTTGAATTAAATGGAGGATAATTCCATAAAACCCTCATATATATAGATTTTATTAAAGGATATCCCCACTAATGATGGTAAACTATGTTGTACTCTAACATATTCACTAATGCTTGACTCAACCTAGAAGGAGAATGCCACTCTGTATATACTCAATGAAAGAAGTTGTCTAATAGAGAGTTTCCTCTACTATAGGGTAACCAGGAGGTACTGGTGTAGAAGCACTGAAAACTAATTGTTTTACCTATAGGTGTTCAACATCTTCATTTTGGATGACAGGAGAAATGACTCTCTATTATTCCACTTGAATAAGCAGGTCATCTTGGTCAGGTTCAATAAGAGATGCGACTAAATTGGAAAAGGTTTTAGCTCGACCATTCTAATATTGAGTAACATGAGTTACTTCTGACTGAGAAGGGAAAGGGGAAATTAATTGGCTAGTGTTCTATAGTAGGAGAATGAGCTCTAGATTCTTGACTATGTAATCACCATTGATTTTAATGATTACTAACATAGAGTCTCCCTTCACATGGAGAAAGGGGACATCAATATAGAGGGCCAACTCAATACTTGGGATTAGGTACTAATACATTTCCTCATTGTTAGTAAAACCTTATGATAATAGGAATGAGTATGAAATGATATCTTGTTTTAGGGTGATGAAGACGGTACCCATGCCTACTCTGTTGAGTTTGGGATCATTGATCCTTCAATCGGTTGGGCTCTAGAAATAACCATAAAAGTTAATCTACCAAGATTGAACAACCTATTCCACTGAGAGGATGGCCTCATAAGGGAAGTCAATGTTTAGGGGTATTTATTCAGGGGCTGAATGGGTGGACATGATTTTTTCTAACACCGAACCTTGAAGGAAATCTACAGAACAAACAATATGTTTAACATTTGAATTATCACTGCCCAGTGTTCCAGTCATCCCATCAACATGGGGTAATTCAATATACACTTCAGTAGGTATACTCAAGACACTATATTTGTCTTGTTGTTCTATAGATAATTTCACAACTTCTTCACTTCAAAAACTATTGTGAGGCAGCTCTTTTCGATATGTGGGTATCTAGTCTCCATGTCGAGAAGAATACGACTGAGATAATACAAACTATTATCTCTAGAATCATTATTTATTTAGAAAGGAAGGGGATTGAAGGAAAAATTAAAGGGTGGTCACATAGAGGACCAGAGGTTTCTTAGAGATGGGTGGCATCAAGACCAATGGTTGTTGCTGATACTTCGTTATCTTCTCAAAGAAGTCATGACACTATTCATCCCAATTGTAGGCGATTCATTTCTTCATGAGCCTCTAAAATTTATTACACTTTCCCACCAGATTAACGATGAACTATTATATATAGGATAAGTGGCCTTGTAGTCTAGGAAGCTACCAAAGGATTCTTTTAGGAGCCATCTGGCTAATGGAATTGATCTTCTCGGGGTCAGTCTCAATGCCTTTTTTATCTAATAATGAATCTGGAAAACTTCCCATATGTAACCCCAAATGCACACTTCAAGGGTTTAGTCTTCAAATTCCAAGAGTGGAGTAATCCGAACACCATAGCAAGTTATATGATATGGATCTAACACTGGTGGTATTTGACAACATAGTTTTCTACATAAAATTCCACCAACTTATTGACAATCAGTTTTAATATTTATTTCATGGATTTATGATAAGTTCCTCCTATGTTCTTCATCTTGAAGGGAATAACTGGATAGAAAAAGATCCCTTAGGGTTCCTTTAAGGTGGAATACTCCTCATCCTCAAGGACCATCCATATTTGGTTGTACCTAAAGTATCCATTCATAAAGGAGAGTGAATGGACCATGTTGTAGCATCGATCAATAGATATGTCACCAAATAGAAAAAATCATTCTTCGGGTAATGATGATTGAGATCCAAGAAGTCGATACAGTATATAATATTTATATTCATCTTCCTAACCTGGATGATGTTGGTTATCCATTTGGGGTACTATACTTCCATGAATAAGTTGTCTTTGATATTATTATCAACCTATGCCTCGACCATCGTACTGTGAGAGAGGTTCATTTTATTGGGAGTTTACATGAAACCATGATGACCTCCCAAGAGACCAAGATGGTGGATGAAGACCTGAGGGTATATTCATAGAATCACCTTGTAGCTATAGGAAAAGACATCATGGTGTTTCTTCAAGAAAGTAACATACTATTTTTGCTCCTCTAGGGAACAGTTTCCCTGATCAGTGTTGGCCTTGGATATTCTTCTTTACCAAGGTTCACCAAAATAAACTCAAAAATGGTGGTGTATACACCATCTCCAAATGTAGGAGGATAATATTTTAAATCCACTTCCCTGTTTGAGATAGGATAATAAATATAATGTGGCTCATCCATGCTAATTGATTTGATGGGAGTAGTGGTGCGTACTTTGGTGGATGTGGAATCCCCACTGCAAAATCTTATTTTGTTGAAACCATGGTGATAGAGGTTATCAAGATGATTCCATCTGGAATTTGATCATAAGGATCATTATTGATGTAAAAGAAAGGGTGGCTAGTCTACTTCCAGTGATTTGACCCTACTGTGCAAAATAGGAAAGTGTGTTGTGGAATATTGTCCATAAAGTGAACCTCTTGGTACTTCACAGGTGAGGGGGCTTCTAGTACCACTAGGGCCTATCCTGTGTAAAAGTATGAGGTAATATAAGAATTTTAATTCAATTTAGGGATGTAAATTCCCTTCCTTTAGGAAATGATGAAGTGACTACCCATGTCTAGGGTCCTGGACTATAACTGATGAATTTGTAGAATTAATGTATCGTCTAGGTTTTCCCATGGACTGTCCATGGTGGTTTCTCTCTCAACATCATTGGTCTAAACTTTATTTACCTCCTTCTTCTAATAGAAAACATACATATATTGGGATTCACATGATTCTAAGGGATACACATCACCTTTAAGTACCCCTACCTGATCATTGAGTGAGTACTTGAGGCACTGGTGATATGTGGAGAAAATTGTTTCATGAATATGAAGGAACTGCCTACCTAGAAGAACATTATATGTGCTATCCTCTGATACTACCATATACTCAGTGCTTTATTTGGAGCCTATGAAATGGGTCTTCAACAAAATCCTTCCACATAGCCTCTGCTCGGTCCTATTATAGAAATATATTTTTCAGATGTGAGGGATTCAAATTTGATTTGGTCATCCCCGTCTTGCGGAGCTTTTGAGTTAGGATGAGATTAATACCAGAACATATGTCCACCCAGAAGTGGTGGATCTCTATGCCATTAAACTGGATTGTGATGTATAGTGTGTAAATTTGCCCCTGTATGAAGGAACCTTCATATTCTTTGGTGTATGAGATGAGGGTATGGAATTTTTATTACTCGACCTCTTCATGTAGTAGGTCTATGCATCAGATACTTCTACTTAGATCTAGAGGTGGATCTTTAAGGATTCTGTGAGGGCTTCATGCATTTAATTAGATAAGTGGAGGGTCTCAATGATCGAGAGTCTCATAGGTACACTAGAAATGTTCTTTGACATGTTTTTCTTCCTAGAAAAAGGCATGTTCCTACCCATAGGGGGTATCTCTTTGGCAGGTGGAATAATGGGTGATGTTGGTTGAACCACTGGGCCCTAGCTAGTACTATAAATATCTTTCTACTGGCGAACTAGCTTTCCTATAACCACTTTCAATAGATTTGTGGCTCACTGGGACCTAGATCTTTCTATACATGGCCTATTATTGTGTAGTCCAAGATGATCTTCTTGGTCAGTTAACATGGTTGGATCTGGAAGTGTATCTGATAGAGCGGGATGGGAAGACTGCACTTGATGAGCTCTACGCAGAACTTACCGCATGGTCTCAATAGGATTCATAGTTCGGTTTGTAGCACTTTATTGATCATTCTTGTGGTTGAAACATCTTCAACCATTATTTCAATGGCATCATTCGGAGGCACCCAGAGGGTTTACTAGGTATTCCTCAATATTAGGAACCATGAAGGGATCTACCAATTCAAATTTTTTGAGAGGTGTATTCCTGCTCATCATTAGAGGGGTCTTTCAATTCTAGGAAGACTTTAAGGGTGTTTCCAATTCTAGGAAGACTCTAATAGGGAACGGATGACACCCTGGGTGAAAGCAACTACTCTATAAGCTAACCAATCATCACACTTCTAGGTTTTATGATAGGAAACTTTCTTCCATTCACCTGAACCCACACTGTCGATGCAAGACTCAATGGCGATGTGAGGTACATGTACTTGGACATTTACTAATTTTACCAAACCATTATCCACCAAGTATTAGATCCAATACATGAACTCATAACATTATTTGATGGTATATTCGAGGATCCTATAGTAAAGGAAATGGTCAAGGAGATCTGTGCATTCAACTTCCTATGGCCTTTTCATTCTAGAAGCTTTAGAATCCCCTTTTACATACCACTAAGAATATAATTAGGGACATGTCAATCATTGAAATAGTTGGTATGGTTCCTTCTATCTGGAAATGGAACTCTAAGATCCTATCCTGGATGAGGGGATGGAGCCTAATGAGGGGTTATATCCACATTCTCTTATCTAGGCAATTGTTCTTAGAGAGGAAGATCCTGATGATTCTTTACTGGATGAGGCTATGCTTGATAAGGATTTTTCACTCAGCGTGGTTCTTCAAGAAGAGAGGAAAAAAAATTATAGTGTCTCGAGGGCCTCTATCTATATTGCGGTGGTAGTCTCTACTTTGGCATACCTTCCCAAAAGATCTAGAAGAGGAAGTGGGAAAACATGCTTAGCTTGCTGCCAAGATTCATCTAGAAACTGAGTCTTATCAAAAAAATCTTGGAACCCACCTGGGAAATTCTAAGTGATAAGGGTAGAGACTAGTATAGTCATGAAATTTCACAACCACATCATTACTAGATAATATTGAGTTAGCGGCATGTTGAGTGAGTATGTGTGGATTTTCTACCTTGAAAAAAATATTCAATTCACTCATCCATATTTTCTTGTACATGAAAGGGTCATGAATGCTTATCTTGCATGTGATGGAGCTAAACTAGTCGAGGAACTATCTGTGAAGGTCTTCCCAACCAGTGATGGACCCTATGGGTAGTTGGCTATATCTAACAAATACAGGCCCTTCCAATGTTTGGATGAAGCATCAGAGCTTGGTGGACTCCTAATACTCTAGGGTTCCCAACATGGTTCTACACCTCAAAATGAAGTGGTTCAACTACTAAAGTGGGTCTCTCATCCCATTAAATGGTGAAAATATGGGGTTCTAAAAATCTGGGGGGGTTCTCTCATGTCATCCACCAATGCTAGGTACGACTTTCCATTAGGTGGGATATCTACCTGTCACATCTCTAGAGCTTCAAGGTGAGTGGTGAGAGAATCAATAAAATTATCTTGGTAAGTATCTCAATCTTAAAGATGATTCTTAACCACCAATTAATTGATAGACTTTTAAACTCAAAAAAAGGCTCAGGGACTCATAGAGTGGTATAATCTGGATCTCAAGGATGGTGATCACGCTATGTGGTATGGTTCGATGACTCATATCTCCATTGCTTTCCATGAACATCTACCTTTTCTCTATTTGAATGTGTATGATTAAAATGTTCAAATAGGGGAATGCGGCCAAGGAGGACTTGATGCTTACCCATTGGGGAAAAAATGGAGTCTTGTCAAGCAGTTTTGTAATCTAGATGCCGACCAGCCATAAGATTGGTGATACACCTTTTCTTCTCTTCAACATAATGAAACAAATAAGGATACAGTATGTTCTATCTCCATTTTATATGTGACCTAGTATGGCCCAAAGGGCCTGATATGCTCTTACCCTTATCGATGTTTTTATGGGGAAGTAATGCTTCATTAGACGAATCCCTAGGGCTGAGCATCTACCAATACAGGTTGGTACATACACCTGTATATGAGTCTATTTGGTATTGTGCTACCCTAGAAGGAATGTTTTCACCAGAAAACCCTATAGTAGAAACATTATCCATGGATAAATTTGAAACAACCATGTTTACCGTGACAACACCTAAAGTATAATTTTCATTTTTGATTGGTAAGTCATGTTGTCAAGGGATATGGCTGAAAGGGAGGGTTGTGTACTATACCCATACCATGATCTGCACATACATAGTGCCTCTTAAATGATCTTGCGAAGAACTATGATTTTATTGTCACAATGATTTTTTAGTTTATGATGGTAGTCGGGAAACTCAAGGCACTAAGACACTAGATTTTTTTCCAACTCAACCTGTAGTAATTGCTGATCGATATCCTCAAGGTTCCTATGAATTTCTGAATAAACCAATGAAAAACCACGAAGGTGATCAAGCATTTCCTAGATGGTCTGGTGGGGACATGTAGCCTGGACCTCGATGAGGGAATTTGGGATGTTGAAGTTGGAGGCCTGTGTATGAAAATAACACCACAGTAAATTGGTCACACTACTAAAATTTCCAACTTTTTTTTATGTTAGGATGGACAAATTCCCCATAAAAAATACTCATTGGGTGTGAACTATTTGTGATGGATGTAGTATTTTGTCACAAAAAAATAGTTATATTAGATGGAATATTTCATATGTTGCAAATAGTTTTGGCAGGGTTTCCCACCACCCAGTTCAGAACATATTCGCGATGGGCATCAATGTATGTGGCCAGTATTTTTGACCAAAAATTTTTTTGTGGAAAAATTAATTCCATCACAATTGATCCATCAAAAAAACTTATTTGATTTAACAATGCTGCACCCCTATTTATTCTTCCTCTCCATTCTTATTCTCTCTCCCAAATTTTCACAACAGAACTCACCCAGATGCCCTTCTCTGTGAAGCTCCAAAAACATCTGTTTCTCTTGATTTTTTGTTGATTTCACCTTAGATCTTCTATGTACGGACTCCACTTTTATCCTCCATCTTTTTTTACATATTTTGGATAAATTTTATAAATACCAGTATGGAAAATCCTAGGATTATAAATTTACCTGATTTTTATAAATTATATGACATTTTGGGTTAATCTAAATTTCTTATTCCCAATTAGAGTGTTATGGTTATGCACGAGTTCATTTAATTTGATTTAAGGTATTTTTATCAATGTTTGATCTTTAAATTTAATGGGTTTTTTGGTGTTTAGGGTTTCTTGATGTTTATTATTTTATATTATTAAATGAAATTTGATGATTATTGAAATATGATTGATGTTTTTAATCATTTGTAAATATATTGGTTTGGCCAATAGTAGCGTTTACTTTATTTTTTGGTGTTAAGGGTTGGTGGAGGTTTTTTTTAAATTTACCAGATTTTTGTTGCTCATTTTTAAATCATTTTGTGGTATCCTGGTTCCTAATTTTTCTCTGTTCATGTGTGAATTTATATATTTATATAGATTTGATATGTTAACTTGTTTAAAAAACGTGTAATAAATTTTTTTATGTAAATATATTTTATTAAGAAATTATATAATATATATTTTTATATAACATATGAAATAAATAGAAATGATTGATATTTTATAATGACTATAAAATTAACTTAAAGAAAATATTTTAACAAAACATTATTTATAAGGAATTTTTTTATTAAAAAACATTAAAAATTGGTTTAATGAAAAACGAAAAAAATTTAAAATATGTACTATTTATTAAAAATATAGTTAATAATAATTAGGATAATTTTTTGTAATAAATTGTTAAAAAATATAATAATTAAAAATAATTATTTAAAATTCTTAAAAAATTTAATTATTAAAAAATTTCTATTAATTTAAATAATTATTAAAAAACATCAAATAATTTATAATATTTAATAGTTAATGGGTCTTTATTATCAATAAATTGTAAACATTAGTGATAATTATAAAATAATATTAATAATTTTTCAAAAATATAATAAAATATAACAACTATTAGAAATTCACAATAGTTAATATAAATGTTTTATTAATTAAAATAATTAGTGTTAATAATTAATATAAATTTTATAGAAACACCCTACTCACACAACTATTATAATTCATCTAGGGTAAAAAATATTAATTCAAAAAATATTAATTCAAAATAAATATCATTTCAAAATAATTATTAATTCCAAAATATAAACTCAAATTTATTTATAAATTATTTGTTTAAATTATTAATTCTAGATAATTAAATTTATTGATAATCAAAATTAACTATAAGTAAAATTATTTATAATATATATATATATGTTTATATAGACTTCATATTTGTATATTTGTTTAAAAATTAGTTAGAATATATTTGATGTAATTATATTAATTAAGAAGTTGTGATATATATATTAATTATTAAAAATGTAATAATAATTTATATAATTAATAATAATCATTACATAATTTATAAAAATTAATAATTAATTAGTCATTAATATTAATAAATAATAGATAATAGTGTCAGTTACAATTTATTATTAATAATTTTAATATTTTAGAAAATTATGTAAATATGTAAATATTTGTAAAATAAAAAAATATGAGTAATTATTAAATATTAGTAATATTTATTATAAATTTAATTATAAAAAATAAATAATTAGTATTACTTAACAAATAATTTTATCAACAACTAAAAATTAATAAAATATTTTTAATGAAATATTAATTTTTTTGTCAAACCTTGTAAAAAATATAAAAATAATAACTATTAAAAATTCACAAAATTTCATAGAAATGATTAATTAATTAAAAATAATAATATTAATTGTTTGTAGAAATATTTTAATATATATATAATATATGTGTAATATAAAGAAAAGACTAAAAATGATACTCTTACGTATGATGTTACAAAACACATGATGCTCAAAAATGTAATGTCTCACCTAAGGTAAACCCCACATCCTGAACCCAATGATGTTCTATGATTTTTCATACGATGAAAATTTTAAAAAATAAATAAAATTTTAATATGAAATTATAATAATAATATTAAATGAATTACCCTCATGTGAAATGTAATTAAACAGCTGACGCTTAGAAATGTCATGTCATTCTAATGTTAAACCCTACAACCCAGACCTAGCGGCGGTCTATGATTTCTGATACGAGATACCGTTCGAGATATATTTTATTATTTTCAAAGAAAATAGCATGTTTTGTTTATAATATATTTAATATATTTATTCTATTTACGTCGAGCCTCTATTGGCCCTGTAATACAGTGCAAACCCAACACCACACTCTGATCATTTCCATATAATATTTCAAGGTGTTAAAATATAAAAATAATTTGAAACTATTCAAAGTGACCAGTAATAATTATTCTTATTTATATTGTTTTTTAGATAAACATGGACTATAGATATAGAAAATAGTTTCTATTAAGCGATTTTGATTGGATTAATCATTAGAAAAAAACTAATGGATCTAGTATAAATCCTTTATATATTGACGGTGATGAAACCTTATATCATTTTCATCATCAAATTCTGATTTTGTTTCTGAAGGAAAAACTAAATTTCCATGTCATAAATGTGATCTTAATAGATTCAAAACGTTTGAGAATGTTGGACTTCATCTTTTTCATTTTGGTTTTTAGAAAGATTATATTTTTTGGTATCAACATGGTGAAAAAAAATTTAGTATAAAATACAATTTTTTTGGTTCCAGGTCCATAATTTCAGAATTTAGTACATGAGGCCACTATTTCATCTATTCCTGAAACAACAACATATAATGATATTCTAAATCCTGAATTAGAACATTATCTATTTTACAATTTTTTGAAATATGCTGAGGAGGACTTATATCTAGGATTCCAGATAAGAAAACATGACATTGTTTTAAAAAAATTGACTATTAAATCAGGTTTAAGAATGTAAAATAGTTTTTTTGATCAGATTTTGTCTTTGATTAAATCATTTTTTCCTACTATAAATACATCACCTACAAGTTTCTATGAAAGTTAGAGGTTGGTTCATAATTTGGGTCTTAGTTATCAGAAAATCCTTGCTTGTTCAAATGACAACATCTTATATTATAGTGATTATGAATCCATATTTAATTGTCCAGCATGTGTAGAATCAAGGTATAAAGAATCATAACAAATAATGTCCAGAGATCATATGAAACAGTTGAGGTATTTTCCAATTACACATCATTTACAACATTTATTTATGTCTCACAACAAAGCTATATTGATAACATGGCATAAATAAAATATTTATGTCAGTAAAACTTTAAACCATCCATATAATGGTGATTCATGGAAACACTTTGATCAAATGCATCCTTCTTTTTTTAGAACCTCATAACATTCATATATTCCTTTCTACTAATGGTTTTTTCCATTTGGTGATTACATTAATCAATATTCTTTTTGGCCTTTTTTCATTACTCCTTACAACTTACATCCATGGATGTTGATTAAAGAACCATATATATTTGACATTATTAATTCCAGGACATCAAATGAAGAATATTGATTCTTTTTTGAAGTCACTAATTAAAAAGTTAGTTTTATTACAGAACAACGATGTGACTACATTTTATATTGTCACATATAATAATTTTATAGTGAAAGTTTCGTTATTATTGATGATAAGTGAGTTTCTAGTTTATGGTATGTTATCTTGATGGAGTACACATGGTCTAAAATAATTTCCATACTATATGGATAATAAAAAATCATTTCTTCTTGGAAAAGGGAGAAAGGTTAGTTATTTTGACTATCATCCGAAAATTCTTTCTGTGGATCACCCTTTTCGAAGGAACGAATATAATTTTATAAAAGGTCAAATTGAAATAGACAAACGTCCAATAGTGCTCCTAGGTAATCAGGTAAAATCTATTTTCTTTATATTACCTCATTCTACTTTTGGACCAACCATAGATGAATAAAAAATAACTGGTTTTGGTAGAGTTCATAATTGGATAAAGTTGACTGTTCTTTAGGATCTTCCATATTGGTTTGATTTGTTAGTTCTTCAAATTTTAGATGTAATGCATATTGAGAATATTTTTTTTTGATAATATATTTTATATCCTATTAGAAACACCTGGTAAGAACAAAGATAATGTAAAGTTATGGTTAGATCTTTCCCATATTTATAGAAGTCTAGAACTAAAATTATTTTAAGATGAACGATCACACAAATTAATGAATCCAAAAGAATCTTACTCACTTAATAAATAAATAAATTTATTATTCTATCAATGGATTAGATATTTGGGGTTACCATATGACTATGGTTTTAATTTTCCTTGTTGTGCTAGAAATGGGCATATTATAGGGTTAAAAAGTCTTGAATGTCATCCAATAATTAAAATATTATTATATATCGGCCTTAGAGGGATATTTAATTCTTTATTATGGGATATTCTGATAGAAATATCATATTTTTTCTAGGATATTTTTACAAAAACATCATATTATGACGTATTGAGTTTACTAGAAAAAGATTTTGTTTTAATTTTATGTAAATTGGAGAAAATATTCGCTCCAACCTACTTTGATTCAATGGAACATTTGATATTGAATTTTACATATAAAGCTAAATTTTAAGGGGTAGTACAATTCCAATGGTTGTATCCATTTGAGGGATGTATGAAAAAATTTAAGAATAATGTATGTAACAATGCATCAGTTGCAAGGTTGGTTGCAGAAGTGTACTTAAAAGAGGAAATTTCAAATTTATTCTCTTATTATTTTAAGTCAGAATATCCTTCAAAACATAATCAGATGGGTCATAATGAGAAATTTTTTTATTATGTTACAGACCATCAGTTGTCATTTTTTAATTAGATTGAGCTTGGTTTTGGTAGTTATCATGAACGACGACTTATAAATGAAGAACTGCATAGATCTCATACATATGTTTTGATGAATTGTGAAGAAATAACATTATTTCTCTAGTAAGTACTAGTTTTTTATTTTTTTATATATTTAAAAAAATATAAATTTATTTACATTTAATTTTTTATAGAATTTATGATGACCGTATCAAAAAGAAATTTATACAAATGACATCTATTACTCTTGAAGAACATTGGAAAAAAAGTTTTTTATTGGATTCAAAGACACACTACTAGAAAATGGACCTATCCCTACAGTTTTCCCCAAAACTATAGGGATAGGTACCCCTATACCCACAGTTTTTGAAAACTGTGGGCATAGGTAAATTTTCAAGACCTATACCCATGGTTTTCCAAAACCGTGGGTACATGGGGGGTCTATCCCCACGGTTTTCCAAAACCATGGGGATAGGTCCTGAAAAGTCACCTATACCCACGGTTTTCAAAAACCGTGGGTATAAGTGTACCTATCCCCATGGTTTTACCCAAAACCATGGGGATAGGTCTAGGCTAAAATACATATACCCACGGTTATAAAAAACCATGGGCATAGGTTTCCCGTGTGTGCGCGGGAAAGTTTTTTTCCGCGGGAAGGAATTTTTTTTTGGCAGGAGTCCTATACCCACGGTTCTTCCCTCTATACCCATGGTTTATATAACTATACTTAACTAAATATAAATATATATAAACATAGGTGATGTTAGGGTAGTGGATAGATGCGGTGTTTGCAGCGAAGAGGTTGCAGAATCGAAACCCGCCGCCTGGATTATTTTAGGAACTATACCCATGGTTTTGAAACTGTGGATAAAAGCTTTTGACACCGTGGAAATTGGGTATGTTTCGTTGACAATGTGGCAGAACACCTATACCCATGGTTTTTGGAAAATCGTGGGTATAGGCTGGGGACCTATACTGATGCCTTTCCAGCCCACGGTTCCCAAAACCGTGGGTATAGCCTATACCCATGGTTTTGGGGGCTATACCCACAGTTTTGAACAGTGGGTATATGTCATTTTTATAGAAGTGATAATAAAGTTATGTTTCTTCCGATGGAATAATAAATCAATTTTTTAATGATATATATTATTAATATTTTTTATTATTTACATGAAACACAACATGAAAATAAAATTGATGGTTCATTATGTGTGCTAAAAAAACCTCCATCAAAATTGGTAAAATCTTATAATGGGTATGTGTTTAATGGATTTCAATTCCAAAAACTCATATATAGAGACTCAAAAAAATAAATGAATAGATGTGTTTATTTAAAAGGATACCATCATAAGGAAAGTGATGTTGACTTTTATGGTATGCTAGATGAAGTAATTGAGTCATTTTATCTGGGACCAAATTATGTAATAATGTTTAAGTGTTACTAGTTTGATAATTATCAAGGGTTGTGAGTTCATCCATGACATGGAGTCATTGAAATCAAGTATAATAGTCTTCTTGAATCAAATGAAATATTTATCTTTTCACATATAAAGTTTTTTATACAAATTACTATGATGTTTCTAGTTATTTGAATGATTGGTGGAGTGTGATAAAATGAAATCACATGAAAATCAATTTATTGAAAATGAAAATGGTTCTATGGAAGTGAAACATATTGAAATTTTTAAAGAAATGTCCCAAAATATATCTATTACCCGAAGAGATATAGATATCGATGATGACCCCCCCCAGTTTAGGGATGATGATATAGATAATGTTGATGAAATAATAATGGATTCTGAAACTAAAATTAATATGGAAGTTGATGATTCTTAAGATGAAGATGAAGACATTGATATCATTAAAAATGTTGAAGAATATCAAGATTGATGTATTATATTGAAGTCCTTCATTGCAGGTTATTAATATATTCTGATATTTATAAGTTTTTATATTTTTTATTTATGTTAAAAATTTTTAATAGGTAAGATTATTATATTCTAGAATTTATTAGTTTTTTATATTTTATATTTGTATAAAACAATTTTTAATGATAAATGTTTTTATTTCAGATGGATGGAGATGATTCTGATGGTTAATTTTATTCTCTCACTGATGTCAGACTTCCTACTGATGAGACTAATTCAACTAATCATCAGGATGGTGCACCTATTAGGAGGGGGTATAGTTATGCTTGATTGATGATTCCAGAGCCCGTTCCAAAGATACAGACATCTGTTGATTTTGATCCTCATTTACAGAGGTATTTTTAATTTTTTATCATATTTTTTATATTAACTTTTCATATTAATTTTGGTAATAATTTTATGATTTTTTTTTATTTTCACAATTTTTCACATTTAGCTGTTTGGTAGTCTGGTGCGATTATAAGATATTATTTTTATGAGCCATGGGTGTCATGGGATCTGGTTCTCATCATCATGTGTCGGTATATGTTAACCCACTAGATTATATTTTATTAAATAATATATACTTTTTAAAATTTATTTAATTACTTCTATATGTTTAAATTTGTCATACAAAATTTAATTTCTATTATTCCTGATACCCTGAGAGGTCTTATCCGAGAGTCATGGGATATTTGTATATATGATCACTTTCATCATTTTCTACAAAATATAAGAAAGTGAGCTGTGGATAAATCTTGTTATACTATTTTCAACCATTCATGTGTCTCCCATTGACCCGACTATATCTCATCTTAGGTATTGGATGGATTTTTCTCCTTGTGGCTATGAGAGACTTTCAGGAGGAGGAAATATCATGGAAGTTTGAGACGGGGGAGGAAAGAGGTCACACATAGGGTCATAAGTAGTATATTTGGTATACATCGATGACATATTGTAGGTTATATTATTTAATAATATATATATATATATACTTTAACTATAACATGTTTTTTATATTATACATGCCACTACTGATCCATATTTTATGAATTTTGAGGATTATAAGAAGATGTATACTGATCCCCATATAGAAGAAGATGTACACGACTGACAGTGACATATTATGGTTTGCAAATTTTCAAAAAATTCATTTATATTTATTTTATATTTATTATAATTTTTCATTATATTTAATGTAAACATATGAGGCTATGAATTCTCATTCACAGGAGATTCAAGACGAGAGCGAACAAGATGCCACTAGTGATTCAGGTTTTGAAGAGGGGTCCTAGATACAAGGTAATTTTTAGGGTATAGATAAAGGTCAAGGCAATGGTATTGGTTCTTTATTAACACCTATTAGTTATTATGGTAGTTCTATGATGGAATTAGTGAGAACAATGGAAGATTTTGGAGAGTTGTCATTGAAGTCGTCGTCGATGTCATCGTCCACTGCACAGTATGAGGAGAGGTTGAGAGCTTAGGATGAGATGACAAAGCAGATGCAGAAAGAGAGGGAGGAGGAGTGTGTGTAGTAGCATCAGAAAGATGAGAAGATGTTGGAGTATATGTGGTGACTTGCGTGTGGCATTAGTTTAGAGATTCATCCCCAAAATCTTTTGAGATATCCTCCTCCACCTGAAGGCAGCTGATGATTTCTAATGTTTTATGAATATTTTTTAGTTGGTATTAAAAACATATTTTGTTTGAAATGTTGTATCAATTTTATGCCTATTTTAATTTTTAATTTTTTTTTAATTTTTTTAAAAAAATTATGATTTATAAATATTTTCTAAATATTTGAATTATTTTTAAATATTTTGAATGCTTTAACTTTTTAAATTATTTTTAAAGATATTTAATTATTTAAAATTTTATATTAATTTTAAATTGATATAATTTTTTAATCTTTTTTCATTATTATTAATTTTTAAATTATTTTTAATATATTAAATTATTTTAATTATTTTTAAGTATATTAATTTTTAAATTTGATTAATTACATTTATTTTCTTAATATTTAAATTATTTTTAAATATATATATATTTTTAGATAATAATAATTTTTAATTTTTAATTTTTTTAATTTTAAACTATTTTTAATTCTTTTAAATTTTCGTATTTTCCTTAAAACAACTATTATTTGCGGAAAACTATTCATCCATTGAAATTTGTTATTTAAAACAATTAATACACTTATTTGCAATAAATGATTCACCAGTTGCAATTAATCAATATTTATAACAGACCGTTGCAAATAACCACAATTAGGACGACATTTTTTATTATGGTGCATTAGAAACAAACTCCCATCGTAATTTACTTTTTGCAATAGGATTCCATCGCTAATAGTTCATCCCAAATAATTGAATCTTTAGTAGTGTAAGTGACTAAAACATCCCATAAGCCCTCCTACACAGAACTCTGTTGTTGATCACCCCAAAGTCCAGTCCGTGCTAACAGGGAAATATGTGGCGGCACCAATGTGGTTCGGTTCGTCAGTTGGCTATACGGTAGAGAATCCACTACATGATGTATCATTTAATTGTATGATATTTTTTCCATTGGGGCTTGTACTAATCATATCATCACTTCCTAATAGTACTGGTTGTCCACCACTACCTCATGTATGAGGGAAATGGAACTCATTTGCGGATCGTCAGGTAGCTTACCATCTAAGGGAGTCATCCCATTCCAGAACATCTCTCCATTATCTTGGGAATTGGTAGAGAGGGAGAATGGTGATGACGTGGATGGATACACCATGATCCCTTGGAAGGGAGTCATAACTTCCTCCACCTGCATGAAATTATGGAGGGATATGAGGATCATGTGGATTTCACCTTCCAAGATGTAGAACATAACTTGTCAAGAACCTACCCCAGACTCTGATAGACGGGGTCTAAACTCTATTACAAAGATGTTTTTGTCCTCAGAATTAGATAGGTTAGTAGGATTTATGATGACTTGATGCTTCAAAGGATTTTTCCTTTGTTGGTGATTTTCCACTCTTCTTCCCCAGGATGGTTCTTTAGGGAAGGGTACCTCTTTGGCATGGGGGAGGATCTATGCACTGGTGGGTTGGAGAACAAAGAATACATTCATATTGGTCAATGTGGACATAGGGTGGACCTCCATGTTGAGGAGTGATAGTATAGATAAGGCCTATATATAGGTTGTTGAAAGCATTAGGAGAACCTCTTCCATAGTTGGTAATGGAGATGGGAGGACCTCCACCCTGGTTGGTGATGGTGCGGGTAGGAACTCTATACTACCTATCATCGTTATGTGTTGTCCCATAATGTCTTCTAGTGGTATCATCTATTGGGAGGGACAATCCAGTCATCCTGTGTGGTTTATGGGGTCTCACTCTCAATTAGAAGAAGATAGATCCCTGATCATTGGTGTCAGGGACATGTGGGAATGCACCGATGGTGGCAAGGGCCACTGGAGCTGTCTAGGACAATTCCCCTTGTCAAAAATTCTCTTGAACTAGTCCCCAATGTTGGTATCGGGTGGTCTAGACCGAGGCTGAAAGAGTAGGGGTAAATTCCACATATTCATAGGCCTAAGGGACTAGTCATTTCTTTCACTAGTGATGCCTAGTGGGAGACGTCCTTGGTGGATCCCTAGTAGAATTAGAAGTTAGGGTGACTCATTCATCCCCTAACTCCTCAACATAATTGAAAGCGTTATATGATCACTTCAAGGAGATACTCTTGATATAATTCACCATTGGAATGGGGAGGGGTTGATTCCTTCATTTCCCTTGGGGGCGGTGGTGTTGGTGAGACATGAACACCCCCATGTCATTGTGGGTCATATCCCTTGTGTGAATAACCCCCTATTTCTCATACCGATAAATGAGAGTGTCGATAATCCTTCTTTGGATGATATTAGAGGATGAGATGGGTCATTGATGCCCATTAGTTGGAGTCATAGTGGAAATTGTGGCGGAGGTGGTGTTGTTTGGGATTGATGCATTAGAATTTCTCCTACCATGACTCCTATGAGTGTTGGGCAGCTAATTTCCCGTGGTTAGGTCCTGTATTGAAGGTGGATTCATCCATCAGTAATGTATAAGGAAATAGATGTAAAATTACCCAACATCATCCAATCTTCTAAAAATGAAGAGAGAGTTCTGCACTGATAATGTTATATCCCGAGGACACCCAATTGAAAACTGTCCCAATTTCTAGTGAGTTCCATGCCGGGCCTACAGTTTTCATAGTGGGACCTAGTATCGAATATCTGGATTCAGTTAAATTCTAATCTACATATGTCTCAAATTATACTTGTCCCTATAATAAAGGGAATAGATTCACATCTGGTTCACCATTTTTTTCTGATGCTTTCATAGCGACATGCATCCAATGCACATCTATGTTGTCTTGTATTCCTACTTTCCAATGGTGGGATGCTTTCATCACTTTCAACGGTGATATGTGATCGTTGACCAAAATATGATTATGCTATGTAGGTTCCTCATTTCATGGATTACTCCTTGGAACTCATTTCCTAGTGTAGGACTCCCTCAAAGAGTTAAGTCATTTTCATTGAACTCATTCACAATGCCATATTTTGTGGATTACAGTTAATTACACTACTTCTGTCAGGGAATTCTGATTCTTTATTAACATGGAATCATCCTTTGGTTAGGAGAGTAGTCATGTTGGGAATCTCTATGAATATCTAGATGCTGGGTGCATTAATACCATGTATTCTTCTTCTTGTGATGGAATCTCATGTGAGACATCTTAGCTGTGGAACCCAAGGAATCCCATGCTTGCACGTAGTATGTTTTATGTTACAAGTTATATCCCAAGTTCTACATCCTATGAAGATAGATTGGAACATATGATTAAGATGAATTGGGGTATGAGTTTAACATATTGTGGAGATGGTCATAGAGTTAATGTATTATGGGGACATGATGGGTGCAGGTTTAATGTATTTCAGGAACATGATGGGTGATCATAATTTCCCTTGAGGTGGATCAAGGAGGTATGTCCCTATGAGGAATGATTTAAAACCTAAATAGTTTACCAATTGATTAGGATTTACAATTGAAGTGGACCTTTATGGATGGATTAAAATGTCCCTTGAGATGTACCCAAAAGGCAGATCACAACATACCTTGAGACGGATCAAGGATGGATGGATCTGAACACCCCTTGAGGTAAATCCAAGATGATTGGATAAAGATTCCCCTTGAGGAGGATCCAAGAGATTTCTCCCTATGAGGGAGGATGTCACCCCAAAATGGTGGACCAAAATGAACCTTGAGATGAATCTTGGATGGATGAGTTAGAGAACCCCTTGAGACAAATTTGGATAGTTGATCAGAACACCCCTTGAGGCAGATCACAGACGTGTGTCCCTAAGATCGAGAACCCAAGTTTACCATTGGTCGGGACATCACTTGAGATGAACCGAAAGGGTTGATCAGAATACCCCTTGAGGTGGATCATAGGGGTGTTTCCCTAGGAGGGAGTAGCTAAGTTTACCATTGGTCAAGTGCCCGTAGAGGTGAACCTGAAGAGTTGATCAAAATGACCCTTGAGGCAGATTAGGTAGGTATGTTCCTAGTATGAAGCACCTATGTTTACCATTGGTCATGAAATCCCTTGAGGTGAACCTAAAGTGTTGATCAGAATGACCCTTAATGTAGATCAGGGGGTGTCCCCAATAGTGTATACCTATATTTACCATTGGTTGGGAACCCCTTTAGGTAAACTAAAAGAGTTGATCAGAATTCCCCTTGAGGTGGATTAAGAAGGTACTTCCCTATGATGGAGCACCAAATTTTAATGTTGGTTGGGATTGAACCTTACAGAGGTGTCTCACATAGCCAGTTTAGAAGATGTGGTTCAAAACCCACGTAGTTTGATTCCATTGTTTAAGGTCATGTGAAAAAACTGATCTATCCAGTTTAACATCATGTGGTAAGGATTCTCATGTTGTGGAAGGAGCATTGATGAGGGATGGTGTGTGGATTACACATTGGGATTCTCGAGGGACCCGAATAAAATGTATTCTTTGGATGGGGGAATGATCTTATTGGGATTGTGAACAATAGATAATTTTATTTTGGGTGTGTCAGGTTTGGACCTCATGGATGCTTCTTATATATCCCATCTAGATGGGAATAAGATCCCATGTAGTTTGAAAATTTTGGGGATTACACATATGGAGGAGTCCCATTGGGTGTAGGTGGTTGGGTATTATAACAAATAGGAGGACGATTTGGTGGAGGTGATTAGGCTTATACACAATATAAGTCCAATTGGGAGGATTGAGATAGTGTGTATTTTATTATCACCATTAACCTCTATTCCCATGTGAGGCATGATTGGTGCGAGAAACAAGAGGAATCAATAGATCTAAAGATCACACAATCCACTTTGTCTACTGGTGGATGTACACTGGATGAAAAAATGGAGCGAGAGAGTGATTTGAATGTTCCCATTTCCTATTTTATTATGATAACCAGAATTTTAACATTTGATCATCTATTTGGATTTGACTCAAGTAAGTGCAGAGGAGAAAGAGTGTCTCCTCCCATGGGAAAGACTGTAGGGTTTACTCCAGGGGGGTGATCGGGAGGAGCTCATTCCATGTGACTTGTATAGGTGTGGGGGTCATCCCATGACACCCATACTTAGATAATAATGTACTTATCAAAGTGGTTGAGACTATTGTTTTACATCATGTGATGAGGATGTCGTCATGCATTTTAATGTTATATGACTAGGGCATGGGACAAGGAAGTTTTTTGTCAAAAAGATTGGATGTGGGTTTACTCACTCCTCACCCAATGGGATTATATGAAAATCGCACATGCACCATTGGATAGGGTATGTCTTTGGAACTTATTGGGTACAACATTGGGAGGAGTGTCCAGTCACGAGGTCCGCGTTAGACTAACCAAGCTCAGAAGCAATAGAGGTTAGAGTACCCATGCTCAGAACTAGGTGTTGTAAGAGAATTGGAGACATCATGTAAGGGACTCATAAGTTTTTTAGTGAAAGTTTGGTTGGTGGTACATAAGATTTTAATGTGCATAGTTATCTAGCACAATCTCATGGCATAGAACATGGAATAATGGTTGTTTGTAGATCTAGGTGTTGCGTGCAAGAATAGGGTTACATGCAATAAGGTTATTTTTTCACACCCAACTGTCCTTTGAGAGTGTTGTGAGAGGATAACTAAAACATTGTCCAATTCAATCTCAAGACCACATGAAGTATTTCATGTATGATTATCTACCTTAGTTATTCCATCTGGTGCACTGTCACTGGAGATCTATTTTACACATAGTAGAGTGACACTTATTCTTCTTGAGAGTCTCTAAGAAGAAGAGAGTGTGACCTTCTTTTTATAGACAAAATTTTTGGGGGTAGGAGTACAAGATTATGGAAATTAAAGGCCTTTTTTCATAGTTTAACCTGTTGTTGTTGAATATCAGGTGTGCAAGATGTTGGTCTTCACATCACCTATGGCTTGCAAAGTGGGGAGTTATGCACAACCTTCATTTATTTAATGAAAAACTTATTTCTTTCACATTCCTACCTTTTACATCCTTTCAAACTTAGTGTATGAATATAAATATCTTATCTACTTTATCAAGTAAGAGTTTTGCACGTGGAATGAGGTTCTTGCGCACATAAGTGGAATCTTTCAATCACCCTACTCATTGATCCCAAAAGGCTTTTATAGGTGGGATGCATTCTTTTTTTACTTGAAAATATCCATTTTAGGACTCACATGAAATATATATGAAAAAAATATTATTCCATATATTATTTATTCAGGAAATTTTATTACCCATTTATTAATAATTATTTGTTAAAATTATGTTTTAGGTAATAATTGCTTCATTTTTCACGAATGTTTTGGTGTAGTATTTTTGGTAATTTTACATCGATCATGGTTCCATAATATCCATAATTTTAACCATGATATAAATATAATATTTATTCATTATATAGGTATTTATAGTTACCCATTAAATTAATAGATAGAAAATTAATTACACCATTCATGGAAAGGGTAGGTCATACGTACACATGAATGTTGTTTTCATTTTTTCAATGGATAGAACGTAAGAAAGGTCAATAATATATTATAATTAATGGATAATTATTATTTTATATATATTATATACATCATTCATTTAATCTATTTTTATTAACATCCAATTAATATGGATGTTCAAAATGCATCACATCAGTTCGCAAGGCGGTAGTCCGCCGTACACACGAGCATTGTTATTGTTTTCTGACATATTGAAAGGTAAAAAGTTATATGTTATATTATATTCGTAGAAATATTTTTAGCTCATAAATAGAACATATTTACATTAACATTATCATTATTACCTTTCATGTAAAGCATAATTGAATAATGAATCACATTGCTTTGCGAGGTGGTTGTTCGTCGTAGACACAAGCATCGTTATCATATCCCTCTAGAAATGGAAAATAAAAAAAATTATATGTGATAACATAATTATAGAAGTATAATAATGTTTTAAAAATCATATATATACTTTAAATTAATAAATATAATAATCCATGAGAATTAGTGGTGGAAAATGAACTATGTCGGTTCTCGAGGCAGTTGTCTACCATACACATGATTAATGGGTTCGTTTCCCACTTAGGGGAAGATGAGATTGATATGGATCATACCATTAACATAAAAACATATAATTATATGTAAGTAATTAAGAATATTATATAAATATTTTTAAATTATAATTTATGGAGTTGTAAGAAAAAATAAAACAAAACACTCGGTTAAGAATGTTACCTCTTCTTGAGAAAACTCTTCAGGTTTACACAAAAAGCCTTCATAGGTTGGATTTATGATCAAACCAAGGACTATATGATGTTGGGAGGGATTTATTAAAGGTATTTCTTCGTTATTGTTCAAACCAAATGGTTATGGAATTGTGAATAGTAGGGGAGAGGGGTGGCCTTTTATAATTGGGGGAGAGGACGTAGTTGGAATTTTCTAAAAGAATAAACTGTACCCATATTTTCCCTTAAAGGAAGGATGAAGAGTAGAAAAATATCGATCCTATAATATATAAGATATAAATATGGCTATCATATGGGTTTTTAATAGTTTATAAGTCATTTTACACCTTACAATTTTAGTTTAACTCCCTGGTAAAGCTATTTTTACCTTAACCGTGGAAATAAATGTTTACTGTTTTTACTATTTATTATAGTAAAAATTTAAGTTTAACTTACTAAAAAATATATAATAATATTATTAAAATTATTTAATCCATTTTTATAAATTACATTATCATAAATATTATAATTTATTTTTAAATTAAACTTACAAACACGATGAAAAAACAGCTTTCTGTAGAGAAAATTCTCATAAGTTAGGAAAATTTTAATTTCAAAATTCAATATTGAATTGATTACAATGACCTTAGTTGAATTAATAAATATATAATTGAACTAATTTTTCTTTTAAAACTATCTGAAATAACTTTTTTTTATGTTTTAAAATTATTTAAAGTAAATGACAATTCTTATTAGAAACCAGTATTTTTTACTAATCATTGAAACGTTTATATTTTTAGAAAATTATCAAAAAGTAAAAATAATATAATTTTTATATTTAGATTATAGAAGTTTATTAAATTTTCTAAAGTTAATTTTTTAAAATTAGAAAAATCTAATTTTAAAATAACTATTCAAAATGCTACAGAACTTCTTTTTAGAAAAAATATCATTTTTAAGATATAATTGGATTTGTTTTTATATCATACCTAGAATACACATAAGATTAATGTTAAAGAAATTTAATGAATATATAATTTTTAAATTTCATTAAAATAATTCACTAATATTTATTTATTTAATTTATTAAGATAAAATGTGTTTTTGCGCATAAAAATAGTATTTCGAAAAAGGATTTCCTTTATGTTCAATTGGTCATTATTTTCATTTATAATTAATGAATTAATTTTTACATATTTATGTAAACCATATAACTTTATAATTTAGTTAATTCTATTCATACCTTCCATTATAACAACTATATGTCAACAATTACATTAAATAATAATATTTTAATAATATGTCGCATTTAATTAAAACTCAATGTTGTATGTAATGAATGTTAAACTTAGTGTTTCGTGTAATACATGAAAAGATAAGAATTTAATATAATTAAATATATAATTGAAATAAAATTTATTAAAAAAATAATTCATAAAATTTAATGGTGTTATATTCTACCCCACATAAAATGATTTTTCCATTGAAATTCATCTCGGTCATTAAAGGTTCAACATTTGAAAATTCCTTTATTGAAAGACACACCATAAAAAGGAATAATAAAAATTCCAATAAAAAAGAAACGTTGTAAAAATAATGATTTCCTAAAGTAACACATAACTAGGTTTTCACTAGGGATAACATGGGAAGGAAATTAAAATCTGAATGTGTAGGAAAAACTAACTCCTAAGGACTAATAGTGAGTGATAGAGAATGTAGTCAAGATAAAGTTAATAACCTTAAAACCATAAATATATGATGATTAAAAAGACATTAGGTTCATAATAAATGAATATAAAAGGATATTATTTTATGTTAAGAACCTTTTCCGAAAGTTTAGGGATTCCTTTTAAACCTGGGATAATTACATAAATAAATATACTTACTTGTAAAGTATAATGTCACCCTTTAATAAAATTTCCCCTTAGTCTCATATTTTCCTCCAAACGATGAGTATTTATAATGAATTTTCCATTCTTGAAGCATTGACATTATGTTTTAATAGATTATAAGATCCATAAAATAATTAAAATAAATTCATATCATATGTATATATTTACCAAAACTAAAATGAGTAACACTGGTTATCAAGTATCATTTACACATCAACATACTCTATTCCATAAATAGTTAACCTTAAGAATCCTCCAAAATATGTATTAAAAATATTGAAATCTAATAATTTAGAAACAGGGTTACTAAATTTACAAAATCATCTTCACATTAATCTAACAAACAACATAAATTATCTCTTGATTCCATATACAAAATATGTGATACGTTGATTATATAATCTCTTGAAACATGATAATAACATGAATTACCAAAAATATATAATGAAAAAATTTACTTTAAAAAATTAACTCTCTCCTTATTCCTTGAATAAATTCAAATATTATCAAATATATACCATGAATCCAATATACCGTAAACTATATAAAGTATATTATCAACCACATTGTCATCAAATCACTAATTAGTTCCAAATTTATAAATACTATCCAATTTAATTTATTCATATCAATAATCTCTTTATCCTAACATCATTATCTCAACATCCTGAAAATATTAAGGGTTATATTTCCCACAATCATGTGTTTCCATAAAATTTTACCTTTCAATTAATTAACTTTTCCTTGTCATAATTAAAATTTAACATATTCTTGTGAATCCTTAATAATAAATTTATACATAATTTTTTTATATATATCATTGTTCATATAACATAATTCTTAAATTAAAATACATAAACCCTTAAAAATCATTACTCTTCATTATTAAAACATTAAATAGTCTTTATTACTTATTCCTTAATACTTATTTCCCTTAATATGTCATTTTTAGTCTCTTAATAATTAACAGAATAATATTTAATCCTAAAAGAATATGGATCCTCTTCATGATATTTCCCCACAGTACATTGATTTTTATAATTACCATACTTACCAAGATTAAAATATTCAAACATTGATGATAACTTAGGGAAACCATTAACCTTATCGTTTTCATTAACTTAACTTTTCAATTTTTTTCAGAAATTACATACTTTGTGTCATTCTTCTCCACACATGAAACATATTCTCATTCCTTTGAAACATTCCTTTAATTTATTCTTCCCACATTATTGACAAAAATGAAACCATATATTCTTTCCTCCATGGTCTCCACCACACTATCTCTCATAAAACTCTATCCATCTCTTCTTTTATGAGTTCAGGAGTTGGTTAAGGTGAAAGTAGTTAATCCTGTTTCATGATAACTAATTAGGAATAGTCACAATACCCTTTACTAAATTCATTATACCATTTGGATTATCATAAAAAAATTTACATCACATTCAATGTTGACCTAGTTTCTTCTAGTTCCCATCACTGACTAAAACAAAAAAAAAATAGTGTGATCAATAATGTTTATTATGGAAAACACATAGTCAGGAAAAATACTTTTCAAGATGTCTAAATCATGACACCTTTATTTAAATCAATGTCACTATAGATTTAACCTACGCTATCCATGGTCATAATCTATTAAAATCCTTTATAGTGGTTTATAAAGAAAACGTGGGTTAACCAAAGTATATCCCCTAGGAGTGTCAAACCAAGTGCGCAGTAAGGCCTGTTGTTGTGTACTATGAAACACTTGATTAAAAAAGAATGCACATATTTTGGATGCATTACCCCTAGGTACATTTGTAGCCTAATTGGGTCCACTTATAGTATCCATAAAGGGATATATTATTATAAAAACCACATAATCTCTTTCTTAGAAAATCATTATGATGTCATCCAATACATAGACTTATCCTAAGGGTTCTCACTAAAGTTCTCTAATACTAATACCCAATGTTTGACTGAACCTTTTCACTAATAAAAACTATAAATACCTGGTATTTTCATACATAAATATTACATATTGTTATAAAGATATTCATTACATTACACAAATACATGCCCAATGATCCTATTAGTTTAATATATTTTAATTATTTATAAACAATAATATTATTACATAAAATATCTTCAATATCCACCATAATGATCTTGCAACATATTACTCCTCTAATACATACCCTACATAAAACATTCTTCATAAAAATTGGATTGAAACATAAGAAAGGGTATATCAAATGCTCATTAAGGGTAAATAAGTGAGATATAAATGAACACATAAGAATAATGTGAGAATAATTGTATGAGAACATAATATTAAAATTTTAAAAATATACCATTCATATCAAAGATAATAATATTGAGGCATGGCATAAATAATTGATGTTCATAATACCTGAATAAGAATCAAAGAACAAAATCTATGGGAGTACAATGTAATCATAATGTAAGGAATTGTGTCATACACATAATATTATAACATTATAAACATTTTTAAATTGATACAGTTTCACTAATTAAGTTAATTACATGGAATTAGGCCATAGAATAAACCTATATACATGAAGGTTTAACCAAGAGAAACCTTATAGACATGAAATCAGTTACAGACATAACATTATGGTCATGGAAGAAATTAAACAGAAAATATTTTGGACATTAAAGAAGTTACACACACAACATTTTGAACATGAATTCAGGTTCACATAACATAAGTAACTCATGAGCTATCCATCATTACCTAATGCATTGGATGGATTTAACATACCAAACCTTCACATAATCATAAACCATACACATAAATTCCACCATATTGTATGTAATTAATCAAAACATAAACCATGAAAAGGAATTTGTTTCCTGAATATTTCATCATATCATAACATGTGTTAAAGAAATATTTTTCCTAAAAATTTTAATACTTTATCACAGTATAACCCATGGAAAAATAATAAAGTTTCATAATCATTTTATCATGGTATAACGCATGAAAAATAAACTGGGTTTATAACATCTTGTAATCTTAAACAAAAACAGTTCAAAGAAATAATAATAATGATATCCTTAGATCATATCCCTAGTCAAGCATAAGTAATATCAAATTATTTCATACTAGGTCGAATATGTTTTTGAAATATCACAAGGAAAATTTCTTGATGAAAATAGTCTTTTAACTTTGTAAATATCTTTTTAAAACATAAATTATTTTTGAAATAATTTCATTTGAAAATAACCTCGGAATATTATAAAAGAAATATTAAATATCATTTAAAACAATTCTTGATAGAAATGTCCTTTAAAATTTTAAAAAAACTTTTAAAATCATAATACATTTTCAAAATACTTTTCATTAAAAATAATCATAGAAACTTATAATGGATTCTTTAAAGATAATTTAAAAAAATATTGAGGAAAAATATTTTCCAATTTTAAAACATAAAACCTTTTCCAAATAATTTTCTTCAAAAATAACCTTGGAAACTTATAGAGGAATCTTTAAAGATCATTTAAAACAAATCTTGAGGAAAATAGACTTTCTAATTTAAAAAACCCATTTTAAAATATAGAAAATTTTAAAAATAATTTTATTTTAAAATAACCTTAAAAAATTAAAAAGTCATATTTTGAACATTGAGTGTTCATAACAAAAATTAATTTTAGAAATACTGTTGAAGTTAAAATAAATATTACTTCCATATTTTCAAAAAAATCCAAACCTGCATTATTTAGAAAATGACATGAATATTTCTTTTGACACACATTGTAAAACATAAAAAATGGGTAAAAATGTTGTTAATAAATTATTTGGATAATGTTAAAACATTTTTGAAAACATTTTTATAAAACATGGATATGGAAAAAAGGTTTTTTGACTAAAGAGATAAATAAAGTCAGTTTTCACTAAAAAAATTATTTTTTAATATTTAGAACATAAAGATAGTAAAATAAAAAGAAAATTTTATTCTAAATAAATAAATATAGTAAAATAAAACTAATGAATTTATTTAAAGTTATATCATATTATTTCATCATTATAATCACATACATAAACAATCCCAATAAATAATGATATAGTATCATAAATCCCATACTGCTTTGGTTACTTCTGAATCGAAAGCCACATTAAATATAAATTAAAATAAAACATTAAATATCATGGAAATAAAGATATTAATGATATAAAATCTAAAATTTTTACTATATACACCACATAAAATAAATGAGAGTATCATATGGCATAAATATCTTAGATATAAAAGTGAGACTAAAAATCACCTGACCTTAAGTCTTGAATTTCATTGTACATGTTTAAAACTCCTATATAATAAATATAGGTTTATTATCAATTCATTTAAACCCATAATAATATATATCTTATCATATATGATATAACTGTGAAATTTCAATACATTTTTATTAAAATTTACTTGTTAGAATTATGTTTTGGGTAATAACTGTTGCGTTCTTCATGTACATTTTTAGTATTTTTGTTCCTTTTAGATTGATGATGATTCCTTAATTTATAGAATTTTAACCATGATATAAAGATAATAAATATTAATTATATAGGTATTTATAGTTATCCATTAATTTTAGAGACAGAAAATGGATTACACCATTCATGGAAACTATAGGTCATACGTACGGATGAAAGTTGTCTCCATTTTCTCGACAGATAGAACATAATAAAGTTAAATAATATATCACCCTTATATAATCATTATGATTTAATATATATCATATATATCGTATATATCATATATATCATATATATCATAAATATCACTCATATAATCTATTCTTATTACTATCCTATTAAAAATTGAAATAAAAAACACATCACATTGGTTCGTGAGGCGGTAGTCTACCGTACACACGAATGACATTTTTATTTTCCAACTGGTTGGAATGTTAGAAGTTATATGTGATATTATATTTCTATAATTATGGTTATATTATAATTATAACATATTTTCATTGAAATTATTATTATTCCCTTTTATGCAAAATTTAAGTGAAGAATGAAACACATCGCTTCATGAGAAGGTTGTCTGACATACACACGAGAGACGTTATTGTATTCCTTGTGTAATGGAAAGTAAAAATAAGAATATGTGATATAATAATTACAAAAGTATAATAATTTTAAAAAAAATTACACACACACACACACACATATATATATATATATATTAAATTGGTCATTATAATAATACACGATAATAGGTGATAGAAAACGAACTATGTTGATTCCTAAGACAGTAGTCTATTGTATACACGATCAAAAGTTTTGTTTCCCATTTGAGGGAATATGATATGGATAAGGGTCATGAAATTTAAATAATAAAATATCAGTAGATTTAATATAATAATTTTATTATATTATCATGTTTAAATAACAATTTAATGATGTGGAATGATAAATAAAATAAAACGCTCGGTTAAGAACATTAACTCTTCTTCAAACAACTCCAATTGGTTTACACAAAAATACTTCCAAGGTTTTATTTCTTAATAAACCAAGTACTTTAGGATGTTTGTATGAAATTAATGATGTAATTTTTTCTATGATTTTCCAAACCAAAGTTTTTCAAAATTATGAAGGGTATATGAGAGGGTTCGGCCTTTTATAAGTGGGGGGAGAGTACACACTTGGAATTTCTTAAAATAATTAAGTGCACCCATGTCTTTATCATGAAAGAAGGATCAAAATTGACCAATATATATCATATAAGATTTAAAGTTGACTTATGGAAAAACAATTGGGGTTTGACCAATTTATAATTCATTTTACCCCTTATCTTTTTAGATTAACCCCTGGTAAACCCATTTTACCTTGATCGTGATATATAATTTTTATTGTTTTTTCCATTAATTATGGTAAAAATTTAAGTTTAACATAATAAAAAATATATATTATTATGATTAAAAATATTTAATCTATTTTTATAAATTCCATTCAATGAATTATAATAATTTAGTTTAAAATTAAACCTACCAATGTGAAGAGAAAACATTTTTTTAATGAGAGAATTATCATAAGTAAAGAAAGTTTTAATATCAAAATTCAATATAAAATTTACTCCAATGACCTGAATTGGATTCATAAATATATAATTGAAATAATTATACTTTTAAATCAATATTAAAATAATTTTTATGTCTTTAAATTCTTTTAATGAAATGATAATTTTGATTAAAAATTAGTATTTTTCACTATTCATTGAAAATTTTACATTTTCAATTTTTTTTTAAAATCTCACCCTAAAGTTATTTTTATTACTAGATTTTAAATATGAAGTTAATTTTTACACAATAATTTTATATAATTTTTAAAAAATAATTTTAAAATAAGTGTTCAAAATGCGACAAAATTGTTTTTAGTAAAAAAATATAGTTTCTAAGCGTAATGTTGGATTTATTTTTATCTTGTATATAGAAAACACATAAGATGAATGGTAAAACTTTTTATTTAATATATAATATATAAATATAATTAAAATAATTCACAAAAAGTTATTTTTTATTTTACTAATATAAAACACATTTGTGCGCATAAAAATATTATTGGATAAAATGATTTACTTTATTTTCAATTGGTTGTTATTTTTATTTCTAATTAATTGATAATTGAATAAATTATTTTACCTATTTTTTTAAAATATATAATTTCATAATTTATTTAATCATATTCATACCATCCATTTCAACATCTAGACAAAAACTTCCACATAAATTATTATATTTAAATAATATGTCTAATTTGATTAAAAATTAATGTTTCATGTAAGACAAACTAAACTAGGTGTTTTTGTAATATAATAAAAACTCAGTGTAGAATGTAACAATATATATATATATTATTTTTAATTTAATAAAAAAAATTCATAAAAACATGGGGTGTTACACCTGATATCTCGGTATAGGCCCTACTTGAAAGTGTGTGCTCAGAAGAACAAATATTGCACCATATCCTAAGAGCATCACAAGAGGAGGGTAAACCTCACCGAATAAACTGAAATGTTCATGATTCCCTACTAAATATGTTGAATCTTTTATTTATTCACTGATAACAATGTGTCTAGATAGAACTAGTCCTTGAAGAGATTCCCAAAGTCTTTCCAAAGTAGTTTCATCTCATCGGGTTTCTGAGTCACCAAACTCAAATATCTCCCTATGTATCCCTGAGGAAGGATCACTTCTTGTACCACCATCTAATTTGGAGGTGTCACTACTAGTCATAAAATTCAGGTAACTACCTATATTTTTCCCCAGCTACCTGGGGGTCTGGCTCACACCAAAACCTGGGAGGTCGCTACATCTGAAACACCTGGAGTATGTTCAGCCTATGCACATCCTTATCTAGTACCGTGGAAAAAACCTTTTTAAAAACATTATCCTTAATAAAAATTAATTTATTATTTATTAAATAAATTTATACTTAATATAACCCATAATATCATGAAGCCTGGTGTCTTTGAGAAATTAGTTATATATCAAAACATCTTGAATACAAATACAACAAAATTATTTAAAAAATCCACGAAAAGTTCTTATATGCCATGGATATTCTAAAACTACATTGGATAACCTGGGGATGTATATAATAAATAGGTAAGATATAAAATTTATTAAGGGAATAAGGAAATCATATCACAAGGTAAACTAGTACATGTGAGACAAATACCATATAAAGGTTATATAAGGGGAGAAAGAATCACAATCTCAAATAATGAGGGGTGATATAACATGATAACTTAAAGAAAACATGGGAACGTGGAAACAATATAAAACATGAAATCATAAATATATTTCAAGGTGATTACCAAGAAAAAATAACCTATTGTGCATAGGATAACATCCTTTTCACTACACATGGAATCTCATGAGATTAAAACATTTCACAATGGATTAGAGAGGTATCTGGGAACACCCATCATTTTCATATTATGTACATTCGTAGGTGTTCCACATAGATCATATAATATAAAAATTGATTTCTTCAATTTTAATCCCATTATTAAGTAATTTTAGTTACACAAATGTAGATAACTAATTAATTAAGGATAAGTATATCTAGTTAAATACCCTTGAATGTAAATGGGGATGAGTATTCATGAAGCCAATATTTTTGTATGGAAAATTGTATGATAATTTTGGCAGCATAATAGAGGTACGTAGGGGTTCATGGAAGGGTTTAATGAGAGTGTAATGGGTATATAATCACTTTTATTTAATATTTATAGTAATATTGATGTGTAAGATCATATCCCAATATAGTGGATTGAAAATCAAAAGGCATAATATAAAGAAGGTGCTTGAAATGAGTGGAGAAGGAGAGGATCCCTTACCCTAACAATATGCTTCTAAAAGATTTGGAGGATATTTTTGAAAGCTTTAGTACACATTTTTAGGGGTATATAGAGGTAAGGGTAGATGAAAATCATGATAAAATGGATTTTGGAGAAGTGGAATGTGATATTGGGTGGGTTTTATAAGAAAATAGAGGGAAATTCATTATCAATTTCCAAACATAGGTTATCAAATCCGTATGATAAATTAATTAAAAGAAAACAACATCCCATTTTTTTACCATTTTATATACTAAATGAAATTTTTTTAATTATTTTATAAGTCCAAGAAATGATCTCATTAATATAATACACTTGGTGATGTGGAAGTGATTCATGGTTATAAATAATTGATTTTAAAACATTAAAATATAACATGGGTTTTGGAAGATTCATTAAGGGATTATAAAATTAAAAAAATAACTTTAAAACACATTATTATAAAGGGGAAATATATATTTGGTATTATATACCTTTTATGTAATATATTACATCACTTTTGTGTCATTATGATGTCATAATGCATACATTATAATTATATTGTATTTAATTTTTACCAAATATTCTAATGTCTAAGAAAATAATGAAAAATTTACCATTGGATAATTTTGATTTTATGATTTAAAAAATTATATTTATTTTATAAAAAAGCTATAAATGTGAGAATTTACACTTCTAAATCAAAAATCCCCTTTTATTGAAAAATACTACTAGTTTTATAATAACAATTTTAGGACCTTAAAAATATTATATTTCAATTTTTAAAATTATATTATCATTTTAGTTCAATAAATATTTTTTAATAATCATATTTTATTAAAAAATAATTTGTTTAAAAAATTATAGAATTCATAAAAAGAGTGTCTTGATCAAAACCATTTCTCTCTCAAAAATAAAATTTTTGTTTGGTCGTATGAAAAACTAATTTTTATCAAACTTATTCATTAATAATTTTAAATTAATAATAAAATAAAAATATAATAACAAAAAAATAAAATGAAATATAAAAAATCATATTGTTAGGGTTTAGATACATATCCCTTTATTACCCCAACAAACGCCATAAGGTTAGGGTGTGTGATTGTGATATTTTATTAGAGCGGTTCAATGTACATGGTTTGGGTCGTGATCTCTATGAGCATGAACTTCTCACATAAATGGATTTTATTGTGCTTATGTTTTTTAATCTCAACATGGGATTGGTTAAGGGAATGGCCCAATGATTCCATCTCCCCTATATGTTCTGATAAATGGGATTAAAAGAGTATAACCCTACTAGTCATGGTCATCACTTCCATTTTCAGAATTAATTAGACTTTCTCACAACCCTTCATGTATAAAAATATTAATTCCTACTACATAATGGATATATTATCAATGGATATGATGTTTAATGTTACTTTAAATCCCAAAAATTATAACAGTCCAAAAAAACAATGTAGTGTATGCGATTTATATGACTACATTCTTTAATAAGTCCTTTATTAATTCAATAATAAAATTTCATTTATAAAAGTATGGGTTGTAACAAACTACTACTCAAATGGTGGTGGAAAAAATGGAAAACCACCTGGAGGTACTACCTCATTTGCAGGACCTTGCACTAAAACCTCTTCACTATGTGGGTCATCATTATGATCACGCTACAAAATCCTGGTCAGATCTCTTCATGGAGGCATCCTGAAATAAAATCAAGATGCATCATGATGAAAGATTATATATAGGTAAATGAATCAATAAGAACATGGAAACCCCAAACCATTCATATATTATTCATTCTCTAATATTTTTCCTACAACCATATCCTACATGTTTTGAGTAAACAAGTAGGTTATTAGAGTCTTGGAGAATGGATATGTCTACTATCACACCAATATTAGACATCCTTGCCTAAAATCTGAACTATAAAAAATTTATCACTTTTTTAATAAAACACGATAAAATAGAAAATACTCGTGTCTTAAGGTAAAATCAACTCATTTGATACCACTCTTTCATGATATAATCCATTGGGGACTAAGTTTGACAGCCCCAAGCCTGCCTCTAATTGGACAGGGTTTGGCGACCATTACCGGGTTTGCATATCACACACATCGAAGGTAATATCCTAATGTACCTATACAGATGCACATAAACAAGGTAATACAATGTTTAAATGTAAAGTAAATGTGATTCCAAATGCATGAATATATCTATATCACATAATCTGAGTATGAAAAAAGTACTATAAATCATGAGGGCCAAATAAAATCCCACCAAAACTAGAAAAGAGTTCAACCTACTCAATTGGAGGGGACTCCTTTCAAATGTAAAAACTAGTAAGAACCTTATGTTTTCTATCTCACTAATCTCCACTTGGTCCTAGTCCCTCTGCAACTCTATCAAAAGGTTTATCATCTTTATGAGACATGACACATGCGGGTAGAGACCATGAAAGGGTGAGTATAACAATACCCAATAAGACACCCTGAAATCATCAAACATAAAGAATCAAGATAAAATGTAACCCCATAACCATTAATATATGTCAATTAAGATATAAAAAAATTTACAATAAACAAAAACACATAGATATTCTCAGGATAGACTCTGCTTTTTAAGGTGGTCTCAACCATACTATTAGTGACATGATTCTACTCAAGGATTTAGGGTAATGCTCATCTGGGAGACCACTCTCTCCATGAAACATGATATCACTGATGGAACTCATTCAAGAGGTTTTTCTTATCAGGTTTTAAAAAATAAATTCTTTATAGATCTTCAAGATCCCATGTCCTAGATATGGGATCACTCCCATGACTACTGTGGTATATAAGAAACCCATATGGAGTATCCTTCTAGATAGTAGATCACTACCCCAAGTATGTGAGTGATAAAGATACCACAAACCACACGTAGGATGACAGATGGAATAAAAAAGGATTGTACCCAGGGCCTCTGGGTGACACCATGAAATCCAACTGAATATCATATTGTAGAGTGAATCAAAATTATATGATCATGACATAATTCCACACTTTACCCTCATAATAATAGACAAATGGAATGAACTCAACCAATAATTTTCTAAACTAAAGATACATAGGGTCTCAAACTACCCTATAAAAAGTACACAACATGAATTGGGAGTAAACAACATGTCCTGTGAAATCCGGACCAGCCTATGTCTAGAAACCTATTCCATTTTTTACTTGTAGATATACCAGTATACCTACTCATGTACATAGTCATGTCTAGGTACGTGTTACATACCAATGTACCTAGCCACGTAGATGTTCATGTACCTACCTATCCACCATGATGGTATATGTTGAGCCACTAGCCATGAGTCGCATAGGGTGTGAAATGTATCACATGACATGTGGTGTTTTTCTCCACATGAAAACCCTAGCATTGTATGAGAGAACTACCCAATGAATGTTCTTCTATATTACACATAGTGTGGTTATGTTTTTTTATCGAAAACACCAGAGGTTATATGTAGTCACCCACATTTACCCCTTGTATAGATCCTCTTCCAATCTCACCCATAGATTCTGGATCTATGGTTGGATGAGCTTTACTACCATTGGTGGCTATATTCCAGCCATAAAATCTGATCAGATTACACCTATCATCACACCATGCCGTTTACGCATGCTAAATGAGAAATGGGAGAAGATCAATTATATCCTATTTCATATATAATAATCCTCTGTCATCACACACCATGATTGTACCATCAATCCCAAACATGAACCTGTGGTATGGATCTATTTCACTGAAGAATGGTCACACAATGATCAATTACTGAATATTGGTCAATTCACTGTCCAAATAAAATAATAATATTTAATTTTCAAAGAATTTGGATAGAAAACCACAAAAAACAAAATAGTAATGAAAAATTTTAATTTTAAAAATTTTCCTGGATTTATTTTTCTTAGAATGAAGAATAGATAACAATGAAATAATCAAAACAACATCAACTATAATAAACCATTGATGCATGAATTAATTCATATTAGTGGAATTTATCTAAGTTTGACATGGGAAAAAATGGGATAAATCCATATAAATCAAATTCCCTAACTTGAGTTTGGATTGATCACTAGCAATGAATGGTACTACATTATCATCATTAGTGAGAACCATAATCTCCGATGGTGAAAATGATCCTCAGACAACGGATCACAATCCATAATCTGTTTTCGTTTATCTATATCTCCTATAACGGTTCCTCTCTCTATCACAGGGTTATGAAACCTACCCCAGGGATTAATCATTTCCATATAATAATACATGACATTAGTTTTCAGTTTTTATTTTAAAAAAATTAAATAAATATATCAATTTATTTAATTATTTCTTCACCAATGTTAGCGCCTAAGACAAACACTAATCACATATAATGATTATTTTATGCCAAGTGAATAACCCACATTCTATAATAAAAAATGGTCTCATATTTCCCATACGAATAACTATTTTGGGAGTTAGTCAACCTTTTCAAGAAACTACACGTGCATAATATAATATATTTAATACTTTTATTATATCACCACCTGGATCACAAAGCCTTAGAATCTCATGTTTCCAAATCATATGGATCTAAAAAATTCCATATAATAATCAAAATTCAGATATGGAAAACATATAATTCATTATACTTTGTTTCCATTTGGCCATGATTTTGACCTTTATAAAATTTTACGTAAAGAAAAATAAAAAATGTTCTTTTATTTGTTTTATTATCTCTAAATTTTTGACAGAGGAAGAAAAATGATGTATAGTTGGTTATAAATTTTAATTTGAAAGAAAAATAATTTTTTTAAGATAATTTATTTTTTATTTTTAGGGATGAGATAATTACATTATATGTTTATGAAAATTCGACATAATATTTATTCAATTAATAGAAAAATAAAATAAATGATTTTAAAAATATTAAAAGTAATATAATTTAAATGAATTATTGTATTCAATGAATTTTCAAGATAAATAAAACATGTTAGGGGGTGTGAAAATATTATATTTGAATTCCATTTTTTAATGTTGTTTTTAAATTTAATTAAAGAAATAATTCCAAAATTGACATTAATGATATATTATAACAAATAATATTTTATTAATTGATTTAAAAGTCCTAAAAGTTATATCTCTGGTAAAGGGATTGGTATATGTTTGAAAATATCAAATATTGTCAATTTATAGGCCAATTATATTTTTATATTATCTATATTGACCAATAAAGAGTAAAAAAGTTGTTATTAGAATAATTTTCAAAAAGGGTTAAGGGGGGTTAAAGAAAATATATATGGCTCAAAAATACTATAAACATTTCCAAAAAATGATGGTATTATCTCAACCCATCCTCATAATATCTTAAAATTTATCCTTTTGGAGCACTTTCCATGAAAATAAATTTATATTAATTTAATATTTTTGGTAATTCCCAGAGTTCCCCCCCGATCACTTATAAAAAGAGAACCTATTCTACTCTTTTCTACATGCTTAAAAATACTTTTATATCATCCAATACCTTAAAAAATTACTTAATAACATTCATCCTTATGTTTTAGAGGTCTTATTTTGTGAAGCAAACCATCCTCAGAGGGTCTAAGGTGTAAAGAAGAGGAAGTTTTTTTTGGATAAGAGGTATAGTTATTAATCAAATGCTTTATATTTTTTATTCTCCCACCACCATCAAATATACTTAAAAATTATGAAATAATAAATATTTTAATTCCATATAATAATATTTTTGAATGTTAATGACATCAATTACATCTATCTCCTCTTCCATCAAATGGGAAATGAAATCATCATTCGCGTGCGTATGAAGGACTATCGCCTCACAAATAGAGGTATTTCATTTTCCATTACTGCCACTCATGGATTTTCATAATGATATATTTAGTGTCTATTTATTATATTGATGAAATATTTATCATTATTTAAATATAATATATTATCTAATTTCTTACATTTCCATTCATTGATGAATGATAATGTCGTTCGTGCGTACATGTGGATTACCACCTCCATAAAGCGTTGTGATTCATTTATCATGACCATGTCATATTAATGATTTATATAAGTGTATTTAGAAATATAATATGATATTCATTAAATAATTATCAATATATAAAGATAAGATAATACTTTCCTCCTTTCTATCATGATTGTTAAAATATGGAAACATTATTCAAGCGTACACACATTGTATCGTCTCTTTGATCATAACATAGTTCATTTTTCATAACCACAGTTCATGGTTGGTTTTAAAAATATAAGTGATGTAAATAATAATAATTTTTTCTTGATTAATATTCTATAGATGTTTTTATTGTAACCACTTTGACCACATTCTACCTACAGAACTCATTTTGGAAATATTAGCCGAATATTGTCAGAACGTTCAATGTGAAGCTAATTGATTAAGTAATTGATTTTAAAATGGAATTAATTGTTATAATAAAATTGATAAAAAATTAATTAAAAAATATAAAAATTATGATAGTTCTATTATTTTATACTATAGATAATGTACGTAATGAGTTAGATTCGAGGTAAGGGATTTCTAGTCTCAATTTTATTTCTAAGAGGCATATGTATTATTCACTACTCATTTATTTTGTATGGTTTATAAACTACCCCATTAAAATGTTATATCATAAATATACATATTATTATAATATTTATAGTCTAATTTTTTGTTACTATTTCATGGTTCCTTTGATTCATATGTTTCCAAAGTGTTGGTGATCTATGTTTCAATCCAGTTTTTATCATGATTGTTTATTCATGAATTTTTGTTAAGGAAAATATATAATAAATATATAATTATTACCATTAATTTTATTCAACTCTATTTTTTAGTATGGAAATATTTTTTCCATTAATTTTTCTCACTTTAATTACCCAAGATTATGGAAGAATGTTTAAAAAAATCAGCCATTTTTTACTATTCGGTCGATTTTTTTCCCTTCTTATATTCTAAAAAGTGTTTTCAAAACTTATTTAATATTATCCAATAATTGTTTAAAGTAATTATTTACCCAATTTTTCCTTTCTATAAAAATATTTCAAAGGAATCTTCTTATCATTTTTTGAATGTGGTACTTTATTAATTTTTACCAATGTGAAAGGAATGTTTTATTTTAACTTATACGGCAGGCGCATAACTTTCTGTTGTCATGAACACTAACCACATTGAAGATTAATTTAAAAGTTTCTATGTTTATGTTAAAAGAAATTTTTTTCTTTAATAATTCCATACATTTTTATATTTTTAGATAAGGGATATCTCCAAACCACCCTTTTTCATTAGGTTATAAACTTTCTATCTCTACTCTACAATATTTCTCTTCATTTAATGCTATAGAATTATTCTAAATTTAGTTTATATTTATATCTCATATATAACTAGATTAATCCTCCTTCCTTTTATAGGTTATTCCATTAGATCATTTCTCAAATACTTTCTTTTTGAAATCTTCATTAAATATGATGTGAGTCAAGATTATGCATCTCATTTATTTCTTAGGGTAATTCCTACGTTTACAGATCATGATTTATTTTTTGTATGAAAAACATAATCATGGATATGTTATGATAAAAATGAATATATATCAATCTAATGAATTGGGTAATGTTTCTATCTCATGAGAATTATTTTATGGGATTACAGATTAATCTTAATCCATTATAAGACTTTATTCACCATGTGAATTAGTTTTGGCTGTTAGCCTTGAATTTCATATATGTCATGTTTTATGTTTCTTCCAAATCTACTATGTTTCCATATTCTTTCTGTTACACTCCCATCTGATTACTCATGATACTTCTCTTTTATGATATCATGTTGTACCTTTGACCCTCATGTTGTGCTTCCTTATAATGATTATTCCCTTGTTGGGATTTATGGATCACCCCTTTCTATTATTTATTCCCCAGGTTAACTAATATAGTTTTAAGAGCTCAAGTGGATTTAAGATCTCATTATAGAGAATAAAATAAAGATGTTCTGTTTCAGTTTCATATTGATTTTTTATGTACTTTGTCTTCCAAATAAACTAATCCCCTTGATCCTTTGGTTATATCTACTGGATATTTATGTTAAAAATCATGAAATAATATGTAAAAAAGGCATGGGTATATATAGTTTTTGTCATATGATGGTGTTATTTTTTGGGAATTAGGAATAGAATGATTTAGTGAGAACCCTTGGGATAAGTCTAAGTATAGTATAAAATCATAAAGTTATTATAATAAAGATAGTATGTAACTTTCTTTATAATACATATCTTTCTAGATAATGCAAGTGTATGTGGTTTTGGAAAATATATATCTAGGGGAAATAACCACTAGAAGAGTTATTTGTGTATATCTCATCCATCATTCTACATCACAGTAAATGTTTCCTTACTGTACACCTAGTTTAACACTACTAAGAGATATTCTTAGGTTAATTCACATTTTATTCATAATCAATTGTAATGGATTTGATTAGATTTAATCATTTATGATATTGGTAAAACCCAGGGTATCTTAGATTAAAAATAAGGTGTCATGATTTATAAATCCTATAAATAATATTTAAAGATATCTCTCAAAATTTATTATTTTTAAGTTATAATCTTTGGTGTTAGTCAACGGATAAAATAATAAGGTACTCGATTAATGTTGAATGTGATGGAAAATGTGTTGATGAGAAAATAAATGTGATGATTAATGGGGTGAAGGATATTGTGATTATGCATAATTAGTTATCATGATATATAATTAATAACTTACACCTTAACTAACAGTCACACTCACAAAAGAAGATAAGTATAGTGTTCACTAAGAGATAATTTGGTAGAAACCAATAAGTAGAGAATATATAGTTTCCTATATATTGATAATGTGGGAATAAAAAATGAAGGGGATTTCTAAAAAGAAGTAGGAGATGTTTTATGTGAGTAAAATAAGGGCGTATAGTAAGTAATTGTTAAGGAAAAATGAAGAGTACAGTTGAGTAAAATGATGTTCATCCTGTGGTATTGTTTATAATTCAATGTATTATTTGTGGATAACATGGTAATTATCCAAATAAATTCCCAAATCCATGAATTAATTACTAAGTTCCTATGCTAAAAAAAATCATTATAGTGTAACTATTGATGTTTTTATGTATTGTAAATAAATAATTATGTTTTAGATTCATTTTTATCAATGGTATTATGGTTTTAAAATAATCATGAGGCATCTAAGGATTGTTCTGTAATAATTTTTCTTAATGGATTCACAAGAATGTTTTGAATGGTACTAATGACCTAGACAATTTCTTTCATGTTAAGGTGAAATTTTATGAAAAATAACATGATTGAAGAAAAGATAATCTTTAAAATGATATTGATAATATGGTAATAATACTCGATTATTATTATATTAATATTTTTTGGAAAATAATACCCATTAAAGAAAACCTTAGAGGTTAAAAAGTAATTTGATGGTTGATGTTATTTTTTAGAGGATATTTTCATTTTTTTTGAACTTAATAGGAACAATGTGAATTATTAATATGATTATAACATATGTTTTTCCTTAATTTTAGAAAAATGAGAACCCATAGGTTGAGAAACAGCCCATCATATCCCGCAAGGCCGTATGGCTTAAACCCACAACTAAAGGGAAAGATGGGTTTAATGCCTACTAATAGCCTATGTGATGTCCTAGTTACTATGAATTTTATTTACTTACAAATTTTGACCGATAAATATTATATCGATTTTGGGAACATATTTTTATCATATAGATAACCATGAAATTAAAAAGTGATTTGGTGATTAAGTCACCAATGTGATTTAGGAATAATATCATTATAGTTTGGGGAATATTATATTATTATGGTAAACCAAATATTATGGTATTTAATTTGAGGATTAAATGATAAAATATATTTTAGAATCATATATGATTTTAATGTGGAAATATAGTGATTTAGGTAATTTATGGAAATTATTAGCATATTATTGGAAATTATATAATTAGGGTATATAAATTTTTGTTATGGAACTTTAAGAGCAATTGTTTTTATTTAGAGATAAATGATAAATTTTTATAGCAAAAATATAATATCAAATAATTAAAATCTTTGGGTTTAAATCATAGTAATGTATATTTTATCGAATTTTATAAAGATAGTTATTTATCTAGTGATTTAGTTTAAACATTTGGTATTACCATTGAATTTTTGATAATAATGTATTACATCTTCGTATACAGATTTATTCATTTTAGGAATTATCTTAAATTGTATTAAAAATTATGGTTTTGGTTAAAAAAAATATGAGAGGAATTAATTTTTATCCTTTTTTGAAAATTTCTAATCTATTTGAAGTTGATTTTAGTTCATCAGTAATGAAAAATTCTTATACTTAACATTTGGAGAAAAAATGAGATTATGGTGTAAGTTGATTAAAGGATGAAATTAAACTTTTAAATTAATTATATTCCCTTATATTATTAGTCTTGATGTTAAATTAATTACTCAACACTAGAAAAAGGATCATGAAAAAAATATTATCCTATTATCATCGTTTTTGAAGAATTGGTGAACTTCTTAATCCATTATTTATTTATAGTTTCGTGGTGATTAAATTTCTACTAGTCATGTTATTTATCCCTCTCTACTAGTCATTGGGAATTAGTTTTATCTTCCATATCCATATTTCACTTCCCACTGAGATTATCTTATTCAGAAACCTAGTTTTATGTAATTTCACATGAAAATCATATTTTCCTTTTCCTCTTTTTTATAAAGAGGTTTTAATAACCCTTTTTAATATTTAGGTTTCCATAAAAGAATTTTAAAATGTAAAACCCTTGATTATTGAGCAGAAGTTAAAATTTTACGGATGAAATTTTTTAAATGACTAAAATTTTAAAACATAATATTTTAAAAAGAATAATGTGATCGATATCATATATGACACACAACATCGAGCCTAAATAAAACATGAAATATTATTATTCAGAAATTATAACATAGTTGTTAAATTGGAAGTTATGAATAGCATTAAATGCTTTATAAAATATATATATCGTTCTTAATCAATAAAAAATTATTGATAAATTCTTACTAAATAATCGCCCAATTTTTTGTAAAGTAAATTTTTGCTTCAAAAAATTATTCAAAATCATTTTAATTTATTTTTGTCGAAGAATATGATAATTAATTTCTAATTTTTTTTGAAATTTAATATTTTAAAAAGGTTATAATTGTTTATATAATCAAATCAAAATAATCTTATTGTGAAATTATGGTATTTTTCTAAAAAGATTGATTTTTCAATGAAAAGTTAAAATATTTATTTTTACTAAAAACTGTGTTTTCTTTTAAAGTGATTATAAAGTAATTATAAAATTTTCTTTAGTTTTAAATTTTAATTGGTTCCTTTTCATTGAAAATAATCCAAATTTTTTCATTTGAATGAATTTTATACTTGAATTTTTTATAAAAACATTTTTATACTTAAAAATGAATTTTTCAGAAAAATAGTTTTTCATTTTGTTTTGAAGGTTTAATTTTAAATAAAATTATACCACATGTGTAAATTTAATCTTTAAAATTTTATTCCATATATAGAATCAGTAGGTCCATATTTGGAAAATATTTTTCTTTTATTTTTGTTTATTATTAATAGTAACCATAGTAATTTTTTGTTACAATGGTACATGATAAATCACAAAATTAAGGATAAAATTAATATATTAAGGACTAAAAATTAAAAAAAACATGAAATAATTTCCTTTTATGAATATTTTTCGTCCATAATCATCCAAAAATTGCATATATGATCTTTTTTACATTTTTTTATTATTTCAACCATTATAACATTTTATATAAAGAAATTTTAAAAATGTCATTATCTTTATTTTATTACCTATAAATGTTTTCAATAGAGATAAAAAGAAGTATGTTTAGTTATAAATAATAATTTTTAATGTAAATTATTTTTTTATAATATTATTTTTTAATTTTTATTGGTGAAAGAATTACCCCAAATTTGTACACAATGACGACATAATATTTATTCAATTAATAGAAAAATAGAATAAATAATATTAAAAATATTAAAATTAATATATTTTGAAGGAATTATTTGGTTATTAAAAAAATATGATAATTATAAAATTTTATATAGGTTTGAGTATATAATATTTGGATTTCATTTTTGTCATGTTTTCAAAGTCAAATTAAAAGAATGGTTACAAAAATAAAAATAATACAATTTTATAATAACTAATATTTTATTAAAGGATTTAAAATTATTAAAAATCCAATATTCAGTCAATTGATTGGTATATGGTTGAAAATTTCAACTATGGTCCATTTATGGTCCAATTTTCCTTTTATAGAAACGATATTAACCCGTAAATAGTAAAACCTTTTTTATCGCCGTAATTGTCAGAAAGGGTTAACTCATGTTAAAAGAATTGATAAGGGTGAAACCATACCATAAACTTGTAAATATTTTATTTTAAGATATTATTTCGATATATACTCATCATATATTCAAATTATATTACTTTTACCCTTTTTCCATGAAAAATAATTTATATTAATTTAATATTTTTTGGAACTCTAAGTTTTCCCCTCCCCTCACCTATAAAAAGGGAACCTCATCTCCACTTTTAGTTATAATTCAAAATGAATTTATTTAATCCAATTACTAACCAAATAAATTCTTAACATTCATACACATGTTCTAGAGTTCATATTTTTGAAAAATACAAGCATTAGTGGGTTTATGGTGTTAAGAAAAGTAATTTTTCTCACGAAGTGGTATAATCTTTAACTGAATGTTTTAGTATTGTTTCATCTTATAAATCCTTAAAATATTCTTCAAAAATTAGGAAATAATATCACAAATATATTCCATATAATAATTTTTTATTATGGTAAGGGAATCAATTTCATCTGTCTCCTCGTAAATCATATGGGAAACAAAATCATCATTCGTGTGTACGGTGAACCACAACATCATAGACGAATGTAATTCATTTTCCATTAAAAACTCTAAAGAATAGTTGTAATGATAGATTTTATATATTTATATGATATTCATTACATATTTATAATTCTAGAATCATAATAAGTTATCTAATTTCTTACATTCCCATTCATTAAAAAATGATAACATCGTTCGTGAATATGTGTGGACTACCACCTCTACAAAATGATGTGATTTGTTTTTCATGAAAAAATAACATGGATAATATATATAAGTGTATTTAAATATATAATAATATATTTATTATACAATTACCATTATTTAATGATAAAATAATACCTACCTTCTCTCCATCTTTATCTTTGAAGATGGAATTGTTACTCATGTGTACGTACGACCAACCATCTCTATGACTGAATGTAGTTTACTTTTCATAACCATCAATAATGTTTGGTTTTAGAAATATAATTATATATAAAATTATAATTATTTAATGATTAATATTCTTGAGATGATTTAATATTGGCCTCATTGACCATAATCTACCTACCAAAATCATTTTGGACATATGAGTCGAATATCATCAAAACATCGTATGTAAATTTAATTGATTTAGTAATTGATTATAACATGGAAATAAAAGTATTAATAAACTTGAAAAAAGTTCTTTATCAAGTAAGTAATTAACATAAATTTATTATTATGTAATATATATAACTTATATGATGATTCAGACTCAAGGTAATGGATGTTTTCTCACCCTTTTATTAATGGGAGACATATGACATATTCATCACTCATTTCATTTGTGTGGTTTATATATTACCCACATTGAAATGTTATATCATAAATATAATTATTTTTATTAAATTTAATGTCCAACATTTGGTGATTATTTCATGGTGCCTACGATTCAAACGTCACCAAAGTAGAAAGGGATATATGTTTCAATATTATTTTAATCAGTATTATTTATGATTTAATTTAAATTGAGAAAATTATATTATAATTATATTATAAATCCATTTAATTTAATTATCTTATGTTTATTTACAGAGAAAATATTTTTTACTTTCATTTTTCTCACTTTAGGTTCCCCAAAAATTGAAATATTATTTTTATATAAAACAGACTATGTTTTACTATTCAGTCTAAAATCCTTTTCCTTCCGTGTTTTTAATAATGTTTTTTAAACGTTTTAAAATTATCCAATGATTTTTAAAATTCATTTTTACTCAATTTTTACTTTCTATAAAAAATTTCAAAGGAAGTTTCCTGTCATTTTTTGAATGAGGTCTTTTTTAATTTTTTCAAACAACGTGAAAGGAATATTTTTGTTTAACATATTCAGCATGAATAGAATTTCCCATAATCAGGACCACACAACATTTTAAAACTTCACTTAAAAGTTTACAAGGATATATTAAAATAAATTTTTTTATTTAATATTTTTTAGTTTTTTAGATTTTTATGTAGGGGACCACTCCAAACCAACCTTTTTCTTTAGGTTATATACATTCTCTCTCTAACTCACTTTCTCTATCTCTCTTTATTTAATTTTATGGATTGATTATAAATTATATATTTATTTATCTAACATATATAACTAGATTATTCTATCTTTCATTTATGGGGTAATATTTTCCTTTATTTCATTTATCAAATTCCTTATTTATGAAATCTTCTTTGGTTGTGATATGAGGCAGGATTATACAACAAATTTATTTCTTTAGGTAAATATTATGTTTATGAATTATTATTTATTTTCTTTTATGGAATACATAATCACTTAAATGTTTTGATGAGTGTTACCATATTTCACTCCAAGTTATTGGGTAATGTTTTTTTCATGATTCATTATGTGAGGGATTGGGGAGTAACCCTAATCCACTATGCGAATTTGTTCCCTATGTGTTGTTGTCTTAGGATATGGCCTTGAATTATGAATATTCCATGTTTTTTGTTTATTCCACAATTATTATGTGGCCATGTTCTTTATGTTATTCTCTCATTTGGTTGATCACGGGCCTTATATTTTATGAAATCATGTTATACCATTGAATCACATTTTATACTTATCATTTTTATTCCTTTACCAGGATTCATAGCTCACACATTTATTATATATATTACCTAGGTTATCCTATGAAATTTTATGAGATAAAATACATTTATGAGACTATTATAGAGAATAAAATAAATATGTTGTGTTTTATTTTCATATTGATGTTTTATGTACATACTCTTTCAAAGACACTAGGCTTCTCAATCAATTGGATTCATCTATTGGATATTTATGGTAAAAATTAAAGTAATAATATGCATAAAAATCTCCAGTCACTATTTTTAATTATGTGTCTCAAGAAATACTATGAATTTACACAAGAATTCATATATTATAAATGGATGATATGGTTCATATTTGTTTATAGATAATGTGCACAAAGTGAAATATTTATATGATTGATGAAGAAGATATGTGATGGTTTCCTAAAGAAGAAAATAAATAAATTATGGAATAAAAAAAATTCCATTTGAGTAAAAAATACTTTGATGACTTAGTTAAAAAATAATTTGATTGAGATATCCCTAATATTTCACAAGATCACCATTATATGTGTAAAACTTACCAAAAAGGGAAGATTGTTTGAAAGACCTACAAACTAAATAAGGAAAAAAACAATACAATTTCTCAAGCTAGTTAATGTGTACTAATATGGAATTATGACACTCAAATCCATTAATGTGAAAATATTTTTAATAATTTTTATTGATTATTATAGAAAGATCGCATAGTTGATGGTCGTTTCTCACAAATCTGATGCATTCAAATGCATTACTCATTATCCATGTTTAGTCAAGAAGAATATTAGGATGAAAATTTAGAATCTCTGAACTAATAATAGAAAGAAATTCATAAAAAAATATGTTGATTATTATCTAAAAATAATGTATTTTGGAATCATGTTAAGATGATGAGGTCTCCTCAACAAAACAATGTTGTTGATTGGAGGAACCAAATAATCAATGACATATCTCATGAAATGTTCATCGAAATTAATTTACTAGAGTCTTAGTAGAATTAGGTGGAAATTACATTGTTTTAAACCTTATATAGATACTTTCTGTTATTGGGTGAATAAAATATCCCCTATTATTTTTGTTGTGGGAAGAATCTGATATTTAAGTGCTTTCGTGTATTCATAAGTAAGTGTTTTATCTCAACAGTGAAGAGAAATTTATGCTCGAATCACTTGTGTATTAAAGTATTATTATTTTCTAATAATCAAAAATAAATTTATATAATTTATATAGTAAATTTCTTGATAAAATTATTTAAATAAAAGATATAACTGTTATAGAGAACAAGTATATTTTGAAAACTGGTGAGAAAAATTCAAAGGAGTGCATTAGAAAAATCACATAGGAATGTGATGTTGAGGTGAGTCTATTAAGGGTTGATTATGGGAATGAATAAAAAACATAGGAATTCATTACCACTAATGAAATAATATTGTTTTAGTATTATAATATAAAATAATAATTAGGTTTGAAATTAGTGATAATAATATCATCATTGACTGAGAATATCTTATTCAAAATTTAAGGATATAAGCTCAACAAAAAATTCTTTTCTAACATAATTATTGACAAAAAGGTTTTAAGAATATATAATTTATGAGATTTATGTCATGTTTATGTATGAATAACTTGAACAAACTTAATAGAATAAAACATGGGATGTTGTTCCAAGATTAAAGGATAAAAATTTCATTGGAAACAAATACGTGTTCCAAAATAAACATAATGAAGATTGCAAGAATGTAAATGTTATGAAGTATTGAAATATTATTGGGATTTTTCAATATCTAACAACCACATTATTGGATATATTTTTTCCACCTTCCAAGTTTCATTATACCAAAGAAATCCCAAATAGAGTCACATGATGTCTATATAGAGGATACATTGATATAAAAATCACATAGTGGATTCCAAGCTGTTTTATCATAGCACATCATAGTCGGATATGTTGGGATAAAATGATGTAAATGGGGAAGTTTCATCTAATAACTACAAGTCAACTTCAGGTGGTGCTTTATATCTCAGAGGTTCTTGTATTTATTATTTAAGTAAGAAGTATGAATTTATTTATTTGAGCATTATTGTGGCTAAATATATTCCGACCACTCAAGGATATACTCAGTTGATTTGGATGATACAATATCTTGAATGTGTTAGAGTCTATGTGAAATATCCAATTATTATGATGTGTGAAAGATCGTGGGAAATTAATCTTATAAAAAATTACTTTTATCAATAAGAAAAAATAACATCATGAAAAAACATCGCTTCATCAAGGGAAACGTAGAAAAAAAGCTAGTGAATTTTGAATCTGTGTCTATATATGATCAAGTAATTAATTTTTTGAAATAAGAACTCACTAAGGTAGATTTTGAAATACATCAGTTGGATCTTAGAGCCAACTGACTCCCTCTAACTTGATGAGTTAGATAAGGTACCCCACTCCCCATGGGAACTTCTAGCTATAGAAATATTTTTTCCCAAACTGATTTAATAATTGAATTTCTAAACCTTGTTTTAACTTTCAAATAATTATTCATTGGTTTAATCGAAAAAGGTTGAGATGTATATTATAAATTCCATGGGATAATTTGTTTTAAAGCGATGGAGGATAAGGGGACTCTATCCTATTAACAAAGTGGGAGAAATCTTTGTTAATGGTTGAGAAAGGGGAATAGTGCATGAATGATTTATTAGGGGTGCATTTTTTATTTATATTGAATACATATCATGATGTTAAATGAAGTTTTTCATAAGTATTATATCATTTAACTTTGATTATCGTACTGGTCTTGTCACATAAGGGATTAGAGTTAGTGATAGGTGAATCAATCTTACACTTATTAAAGGAAATAGTTTCAGGTAGTGTTACAAAACATATCATTTTAATTATCTTTTTTTATAATAAAAGAAGTTATGAATATATTTTTTAATATTTAATAAGCCAATATTTGGATATTATTTCAAAAAATCCCATTGTATTGGTTTTTGGATTTTTTTGTTAAAAAATTTGTAAAGGTTATTTAAAAATTGTATAATAATTCATGAGAAATGCATTTCATAAATATTGGAGTTACTTGGAGTGTTTATTTATTTTTTATAGATTTTTTTAGAGAGAAAATAATTATTATTAACTATAAAAAATCATGGTTTCCATGAATTAATGCTGTGATAAATTGAATTATTTTTGAAGAACGACATTGTTGAAATAAAAAAATGAGGCCATCCTAAGCCAATGGAAAAAGAAGCTCCAACACCTTGAGGCAGTGGAAAAACTCAACCACATCCATCCCCAGCAAGAATGGGTGAGTGGCGAGCTAGTTCAGGGTTAGTGAAACCCTATGCATAGTGGGGGCCAACATGGGTATGTACAAGAATCAGAGATCCAATGGTTTTCATTGGGGGGTAGAACCATGGGTATTCAACTCCAGGGTATCTCATGTGTTAAGTAATAAACGAATACCTTTTGAGCTAAAAAATAATATAGGATAAAAGTGTTGTGTTTCTATTCAACCTAAATGGAGTATAAAAGGAATTTTTGGAAATGTGATAAAACTACATCAGGGAGCAGGGAACCACAATCATAGTGGTGGTAAAAATTCAATATGTTCTTTCTCATCCCAAAGAGGATGGAATTTTTAGCTTCAAGTTTTCTAGTGTAACATGGGGAGTTGTAGCTCTACTTTTTTAGATATCATGGTCTACATAAAAGTTGTCTTCGACCATGTCGTAAAGATAATGAAGGTGGATGAAAAATCAGTAAGGTGAGGAAACCATGTCATCGTGCAAGCTATGGTATATTATTAAAATATCTATTTAAAATGGTTTAACTATATATGGGTATATTAGAGGCTATATAGGTAAATGGTTCATGCATTTGGATTTCTAGATATTATGGAACATTTGTAGGTGACAATTTCTCAATTCGTGTTGACGGTTATTTCACCTGGAAGAACTCTATCTTTGGTTGATGATGTCTACAAGTTCTGTTCAACCTTTTTTAAATAATTGAGGACTATCTCCATGATTTTCAATTGAAATTTTGAAAGAATAATAATGTCATATTAATGGGTGTTCACTGAGTGGTTTGATTATCTATTAATTTCATTAAACTTGCAGAATTAAATGATATTCATTGGTGGTGGTTTTAGTCCCTAGTTCTCGAGAAGAGATTGACACACAAAAAAATAAATTGAAAAATATAAGATTTATAGAATCCCTATAAATAGAGAAAATTTATTAAAAACCTATACTAGAAATAATTAGGGGTAGGAGTAGGGTGCTCTATGATACCTCTCACTAAAAGTGTTGCAGAGTTCTTCAAGTTGATGAAGGTGGGGAAAATGGAGGCATCATCACTGGTGTTTTAACATTATTGTTCATTCTTTAAGATAACAATTCTTGGAGGATCACTATATTACCAAAGTTATTGTATATAGTGAGCTTCATCTATTAGGGTTGAAAATAATGAGGGTCATTAGGGTTTCTCTAAAATTTTAAGAAAGTAACAAGCTTTAGTGTTTTAGGTTAATTGGAATATTACATTTGTATTCTCCTGGAATTATATAATTTAGGAATAAACAAGTAAATTAGTTTGTGCCTCTCATCTATAGTTTTACAAACCATATTATTCATGGGTAAAAAGTAAATGTGTTACCAATAATTATAGAATATGTTTTTTGTAAAGGATTCATTTTATAATTTTCATACCATGATTCACCCCTTCCCCTAGGTTTTTATCCCTTTTGGGATCTACAACGTATCTCCTTTGGTGTGAAATATGAAAACATTATCCATAAAATTTAATTATGTTGGTAATGATAATCTATAGGTTGTTTTTCTTATACACTTTATGATCTTTATGATTCTAATAAACCTCTGAATGATCACCTACTATATTCACATCCATTAGTTCCTCAATCATAGAGAAACTCATTGAAACACATGATAACTTATTTAGAATTCAAATTTTCATCACCTATGATTGTCATTAAACTTCTAGTGACTCTAACCAATCATCATTCACTACAAATTAAACTCCACTTTCTCTTCTATCTCTCAATATATTTTAGGACCAATCAAATTTAATTTGAAAATATATTTCTAGTTTAATAGAAAGTGACAAGGATGATCAAATATATATAAAAATAATAATTCATTAAAATTGATAATTGAGAGATATTGTTTTAGGAAAAATATTTGAGTAAAGTGATCCTCCCAATAGATAGAGAAATATAATATTACAAGCCCAGAGAATATCCTCTAGTATATGAATGTTCCTCTCTGACTATCCATCCATCTGAGGGTGATAATATACACTCAAATTATTCTAATAAATTAGCATTACATACTAACCTTCCAAAAATATGAAGGTAAAACTATGGTCCCAATCATGAATAATATTATCTTGTATATTATGAATATTTTATTTCAGAAATACATATAATATTTTAAACTAATTCCTAAAAATTACATCCTTAGTAGAATATAAATTATATTTTTTAGTCATATGATAAAATATTACCCAAACTATATCCTTCCCTCTTAGATATCAAGGTAATATCATCAAAAAATACATTATAATCTTAACCCATTTACATACTAGAATATGAAGTGGATTTAATTAACATATAGGTCCATGATAGGCCACCATAATTTTTAATAAAACTTATGATACATCTTGTATATTAAAAGATGAATAACCAATAGAAAAGAATTATATTCCCCCATATCCTCTTCCCTTGAAACCAATAATTTTCTGGCAATATATAGAAAATCGATGGTATCCTGGGACTATCCGTTGAGGATATATTTATCTTTGAGTGTCTCTAAAATTTTGATACAATCATGATTAGAAATTTTAGATTCATTGGATCAAAACAACTTTAATGATATAATATTTACATGTTATTATAATATCTCATTTTGATCTTTAGAGATATATATGTGATGTTAAAATAATATAAACACTAGACTTTATTATTTATTTTCATCATGTGTTGTTTGAGGTTGAGATTTTGTACTGAGGGAATCATCTACCACCCTTCCCTTTTTAAGTGCATAAATATTCTTAAAATAAAACGATTTAAATTATTCAACCCACTAACACTACATTATATTATTACATCTCTAGGAAAATATATACTTGAGGAATTTAAGGTTAGTATATATAATTAACCACTCGTAGGATAGAAATTAACACTAGTACTTTAAATCACGTGTGAATGTATCAAACTTTGAGTAGTAATTATAATAATTATACTCATGAAAATTTTGTTTCTTAGAATCATTATATAGTACCTGATTATATTACATCAAAACATGACCATGAAACATATAAGAGACATTATAATAAACCTCATCCCCCTTAATGAATTCTAGTAAGCTCAATATTTTCATTATAGTAAGAATTTTATTTAACTAATGAAAAGTAGAGTTACATTTATCTAACTAGATAAAATTTTGACCTTTCATCATTAAAGGGGTAATAAGAGAAATTATTCAGAAAACAACCCTAAACAATGTGATGATAATACTATTAAATCCTTATGAAACTCTCACTTTTGATGACATTCTTGGGAAATTCCCAGAACATCACCACATATAGTTTCTTCGGGTCCACCAGAATTCTAGATTCTGATGAAACATTTTCAAGTAATTATAATTAATTAATCAATAATGAACATTTTTAAATATTACCATAAAGCTTATTCTCTTTAAATATTCCCAAGAAAATATGAATATATCTTCCAGAATCTTCCTAATTCCTAGAATACAAAAGAATATTTTTCACAAAATATATCCAGGATTGAGTCCAAGAATGGATAAAAATTATACTCATGAGAACTATTAAAAAAACATGTTGATATATTTACTTGAATGTCTTAAATATTTAATTGGATCATTGATCCAAATTATTAGTATTTTATATGATTGAAATAATTATAATTTATCATAAACTATAATATATAATTATTTTTTGTTTTTACATATTGTCGTTAAATCATGAGAAGTGACTATGAGAAAATTTTTGGAAAATTATAGAAGTGAACTTGAGTGAAAATTTAGCGAAGTGGAGAAGTGACCTTCAATGAAAATTTTTAAAATTTGAGAAGTGACCATGATTGATAATTTTATAAAAGTTTGGAACTGACCATGAGTGAAAATTTTGAATATCTATTAAGTGACCCTGAGTGAACATTTGTAAAATTATAGATATGACCATGAGTAAAAATTTGGAAAAGTATAGAAGTGAACACGATTGAAATTTTGGAAAAGTATAAACTGGATGCATGAACAAAAATGTACTGACTACATGAATGAAAATTTTATTCCCACAGAAACAAAAATGTACTGACCCAATGAAAAAAATTTAGTAACCGCACGAATAAAAATGTATTGACCAAAAAAACAAAAATATACTCACCTCATGAAAAAATGTACTTACTGAATGAACAAAATAAAGTGATCTTATGAACAAAAATTATGCGACCGTAACATGAAAATTGGAAAAGTATTGGACCAACCATGTGATCTATGGTCACCTATTTTCTTTGTTATATTTTAGCTCAAAAAATGATATGTTTCGTGTATGCTATTATATTTCTATTTACTGCATGTTTTTTTTTCTTCAGATTTCTATATTTATTTAGTTGTTCCTTAAATACTAATTAATTATTTCAATTCTAAGAGATTTTATTTGGATGAATTTAATGTCTTATTAAATGGTCATATTATTGGTTAATTTTTTACACTAATTAATTTGAAATAAGTGAATTCTATAATATATCTAGTCGGAATTTAAATAGTTTATCTCACAAACTTTTAGAGAGTTTCCAATGGGATTTAATATTAATTTTATTTGTTTGATGCTATTATGTTGATTATTATAACATGTTGCCATTGTTAAGTAATTTTTTATTATTTCATATTATCAAATTAAACCATGTGGGTAAGTTTTGAATGTTATTTTAATAAATAAATCACATAATATATTGGAAAACATGAACTGTAATGGGTTTCATGATTTGAATCTGATGTGGATAAAATAACTCGATATAAGGAGTTCGATAGATCTTGATTGATAACTAGTGGTTGGTGTTTTTCTTGAAATATACAAATACAACACACATTTATGGTCAATTATTACTCTTAAATAAACATTAATCATTTAAACCTTTACTAATGGATAGTTCCTTGATGCCACACCACTTATACCATTATGTGTTCTTATAGTTCTTTGGTTTTAATTTTTTCAATTCTTTTCTATGTGATTAATCATAAAGGGTTATTTAACCCATTAAAATGTAGGATTTTGGGTTTTAAATCCCAAAAAAAAATTTAGGCACTAGGTTATGCCTTTAGAATGGAAAAAGGAAAGAATATTTTGGCTTTTCCTCTTGGTGGAAAAAGGAAGGAATGTTTTGGTTTAATCCTCCTAGGGTAAAAAGATTAGTAATTTGGTTATGACTCCATGTGAGAAAAGTTAATTGTACGATTCCATTATAGTGGTTATAGTAGATGATATCACTCCTAGTTCATGATAGGGGTCATGAGCGAAATATGATGATTTTAATCTAAAAAACTATAAAAATAATTGTGTTTATTTTATTTTTATTTTATACTACATTAACTTTAATAATATGTTATAACATTAAATTAATTTTAAAATTATAATTCTCCCCCACCAATTTTTGTCTCTTTTTCCGTCTTAAATCTAGACCAATAATTGTTATTATAAGAAGATTCATCCCTAGATCAATATATATTTTCATTTGTGCTAATCATTTACTGACATAACCATTAAAACAAATGTCTATTTAAGATGGCATGAACTTGATAGAATTGTGGACGAATACCTAAAAGTACACCTTATTTTTATGGGAATGACTATGGATACTAGAAACATCAAATAAAATCTTTTTTATAGAATCATGGAGTTTATCATTAGAAAATCATGGGAAACTCTACAAGCTTCCTGAAGTTTAACATGAATCTTTAATTAGAAATAATTATATAAATATGTTTGGAATTACAATTTGATGAATATATTATATTGTTAAATAAATAGGAATGTGTATATTTAGTCTAATGTCTATATGAAAAACTACTCATGACATCTAAAAAATTCTACTAGTTACAAATCTTGGCTATGATAAACTTATTAAAACTATGTTGGGAATTTTAATAGATCAATATCAGGAATTTAAAATCGATAAAGATGAAAGTGTTAATAAAATTTTGCATATATTTACTAGTATTGTATATTGAATGAATTATTTTGGTGAAACTATTGAATACCATTTTATTTTTGAAATAGTACATAGAGAGATTCTTAATTAGTTACATTATTAAGAGGTTATTATAGATGAAATTAAAAACTTCAAAGAATATACACTTGATGAAATTATTGAATAGTTATTTCAATATGAGTTAGAGCTGAAAAACATTTCTGAATAAGATAATAAAAATAAAACGGGAATTTAATTTAATTAAATGTTACTAACTACAATTATGATTCTTAGTAATAGATAGGTACCATGAATGAAAATTCACTTGTTACAATGGTAGGATATAGAAAAAATAATGGCTATTCAATAATATCTCTATAAGACTATCTTAAATATGATCAAAATGAGAAAAATAAAGGTAATTTTATTTCTAATAATGATCAATATATAATTTTTTACGAGTTTAATAAAAGATAGAACATCAAACCCAATTTTCCGAGATTTAATAAGGATAGGTATAGAAGAAATAAATAAAATAAAGAAAAGAAATTAATAGAATTCAGATAGATTTTTACTAAGGATTCATGTACTAAGGAATAATATGGTTTTGAAAAAGTTGTGTCAGATTTTTTCTTAATGGATTAATCAAATAAAGTAAGTGATACTAATTATTATTCTTCATCCAAATATAAATATGAAAAAATAACTATAGAAAAAAAATTAAATAATTTTAAATAATCAATAAAAAACTTTAAAAGATCACTCGTTTATATAAGAACCTTAAAAAACATTATAAGGTTTTTTTAGGATAATTAAAATATGAAGAAATCAATCCAGGATGATAAAAATTATGCACATATAGATATAAAAAATGATCAATAAAATATAATTTCATATCTTGATGAAAATGAAAATTTAGGGAAGGAAATTGATTTTAAGTAAAAGTTTCATGAATCTAAAATATGAAAATTAGAAATAATTCTTAACGAAAATAATATGTTCAAAAATGAAGTCGAAAGTTTAAAGTCAAATATGTCCATTTATTATTAAAGCTATAGAGAATGTTGATAAAATGTTTTGTTTCAATAAAATTAAAAATAGATCTAGTCATGGTTGTGATAATTATTTACCCAGAAGGTATAAGTTGTTTTTAAGAGCACTAATGTTTGTACATCAACTGTAACTTGTTTTGAATTTCATATGAAAGGTCATTATAAAAATGATGGTTTCTTGAGATTTCAAAAATCACTTGGACATGATAATGATTTCATTTTTAAATATTTAACTTATATATTTTCTATAAAAAGGGATTGAAATCATTTTGGATGCCTAATAATTCATATTCTAATACCATCAGACCCAAATCATAATGGTAAGTAAAAATTTATTAAATATTTTTTTATAAAAATTGAATATAGGGAGAATCAAAAAAGTATATTTGTCATATGGATAGTAAATTTTCTAGACACATGATTGATGACATATCAAATTTTATTCCATTCAATAAATGTGATGGAGGTAATGTTACTTTTAGTGATAATTCAAATGGAAAGGTAAAAGGTTTAGGTGATATTGGAATTTCAAATTCAACTATTATTTTTAAAGTATTATATGTTAATGGTTTGAAACATAATTTAATACAAATTTCAAAACTATAAGATGAAGGAATCTTTTTTAAACTTCATAATGATAAATGAATTGTATTTAAGGAAAAATATGTATTGTGTTATGGAAATAGATAAAGGAAACACTTATTCAATTACATTTATATAATTAAATTGTCAAAATATAAAATTTCTGAATGATATACAAACTAATAAAAAATTTTGGAAATGGAGGTTGGAAATTGTTAATTTTAGGTTGATGAATAATTTTTTATAAGAACCAAATAATTTTATAGCTATAGAAACTTAAGGTGGAAACCACCTTTGTTTGTGACTCTTGCTTTAAAGGTAAACAACATAGAAGCAGTTTCTATTCAATTTAAAAAGTATAAACTATAATTCATCATGATCTAATTAATTTGGATTTAGTTGGTTCTATCAAACCTACTAGTTTTGGTAGTAAAAGATATTTTTTGTTTTTATTGATGATTTTACTAGGTATACATGGGTTTATATTCTTACACTTAAATAAAAAACATTATCGAATTTTATCACTTTTTAAAAATTGATAAAAAAATGAGAAATGGAAATTAATTAAATCAATTAGAAGTGATCATAGTAGTGAATTATAGAATCTGTAATTTATCTATTTTTGTGGATAAAATTGGTATTTTTACAATTTTTCATCCCCAAGAACACTACAACAAAATGGTGTAATACCTAAGAAAAATATAACTCTTAAAAAATCAATAGGACCATGTTAAATGAGTTTAACCTTTATAACTATCTATAGGTATAATCTATAAATTCATCTTGTAATGTTACAAATAGAATTATTTTAATACCTATGTTAAAAAGAGGCACCTTATTATATTTAGAAGGGGAGAAAGCATAAAATTGTTTGTTTTAGAGTCTTTGAATATAAAGTTTTAATTTTCAATACTACAGATGTTTTAGGTAAATTTTATGCAAAATATGATGATGGTATTTTATTAGAATATTCAGGTAATAGTAAGGCATACAAGGTATACAATAAAAGAACCAAGGTTGTTGAAGAATCAATTCATAATATATTTGGTAAAAATACAATTTAATAAAATGGATGATGATATTGATCAACTTGAATATTAATTTAGAGAATTTAATTTTGAAGATGATGTACCTCAAGATAAATATTCACATATTGAGGAATAGAATATTTATTCTCAATCTGAACCTATTCAGGAAAAATAATGGAAGACATATAGTTATCATCCTATAGATAATGTTATTAGAAATATTGATTCAAATGTTCAAACTAGAAATAATATTATGAATATTTTTTATTATCTTCTTTTCATTTTCGAATTTTTACCTAAGAATATTAATGAAGCATTAAATGATTAAAACTTGATCAGGGGTATGAAATTTGAGTTAAACCAGTTTACTATAAATAATGCATGGAATTTAGTTGTTTCAAAAAATGATTCTTGGGTTATTAGGGGAAATGAATCATTACAAATAAACTTTATGGATATGGAAATATTGTTAAAAATAAATATATATTAGTTACTAAAGGTTATTTTCAAGAAGATGATATTAATTTTGATGAATCCTTTATAAATTTATCTAGGTTAGAATAATTTAGGATATTCTTGTCTTATTATGATTTTCATGGATCTAAATTATTTCAAATGGATATCAAAAATTCTTTTGAAAATGGTTATATTTCTAAATAAGTGTAATTTAGAAATCCCATTATTTTTAAAATAAAAAGTGCTTAGTAATATTTTAAATAATATGGATTTATATGGTTTTATTCAAGCTTATCGAGCTTAATAGGAATGGTTGAATCATTTTCTTTTGAAAAATATTTTTTAAAGGGAAAATTTAATTCTACATTGTTTACTAAGAAAATTTGTAATGATATCTTTATTTTGGAAATTTATGTTGATGATATTGTTTTTTATATTCACATGAAAATATTTAAAATGAATTTTCAGAATTGATGACTTCTAAATTTGATTTGATTATGATGGTGTAATTGAAATTCATCATTGGTTTGAAAATATATTAAATAAATGATGGTATTTTTCTAAATCAATACAATTATGCTGAATAGATTGTTCAATGATTTGATTTATACTCTTCTAAAAGTGAAAATACTCCCATGAGCACTACATTAAAACTAAATTTAGATAATACTATAAAATAAGTTGATGTTAAAACCTATAGAGAAATGATTGTAAGTTTATTATATTTAATAAATTTCAAGCCTAATTTGGTGTTTTCAATTTTCATATGCTCTAGATATTAAAGTGACCAAAAGGAAAGTCACATTAAATTGGTTAAAAGAATTACTATGAATGTTAAAGAACATTTGAATTTTGGATTATTTTACCCTACTAAAACTATCTTCAATTTGATCATATATCAAAATTATTATTTTAGTGGATGCAAGATTAATATAAAGAGCAATTCAGGTATGCGTAATTTACTTGGTAAATTTTTAGTTTCTTGGTAATCAAAGAAAAAAATATTGTTGTTATTTCAACAGTTAAATCTGAATATATAGATGTTATATCTTACTGAGGATAATATTTTTGTATTAAGAAAACACTTTCTAATTTTATTTTTGATTTCGATAATATTCTTTTTTTTTCTGTGATAATACTTCTACTATTTCTATTTCTATAAATCCATTACAGCATTCTAGGACTGAGTACATTACACTTCTAAAAAACTAGATGTTAACTACACTGGTATTTATCAGGGCTAGAAAAAAACACTGATATATGGAATCTTTATCAAAGCTAATTTTTTTGATAAATTTAACACTTTATCAGCGCTTATAAAGGTCTCATTTATCAACACATTATTTTTTCACTGATAATTGATTCCCTTTATCAACACTTTATTTTTAGTGCTGATAAAGGGTACATTTTATCAATGCTATATTTTTAACGTTGATAAAGGCCCGAATAAATAAAATGAAATAATTAAATATATTAAAATTAAAAATGAGTTTATTAAAAAAATATTACTAATTTTACTAATTAAATAATTATTTATAAAAATGAATAAATTTATTATCCAATATATAAATTATAAATACTAATAAATAGTATGTATTAAATATATAGATATGAAAAATGAAAATTAAACAAATTAAAATAAAAAACATGTAAATTGAGAAAATTATTAAACATTTTATTAATTAGATGAATGTCGATAATGTTAACAAATCGTATATATTAAATATATAGATATATATTAATTTAAATAAATATGATTTATATATTAAAAAATATTTATGTGCTATATCTATTAAATAATGGTTTATAATTAAAAAATAATATGAATTAAAAATACTAACTAATTACATGGAATAATGGATATATAATTGAATGCCGTTTGATTTTTTAATTTTACATAGATCAAATGTGTGTTATATTGATTTCACATATACATAGTTAATGTATTTTTTATACAATGTACACACACAAAACTTCACCATTTTTTCAATATTATTAAAGTTTATTTATTTTTAATTTATTCAATTTCACTCATTTTTGACATGCATGTACTTAAAATTAAATATTGATTAGTAATGTTAAAAAAATATTTGTAAAAAAATATTTTTAAAAATCTATTTATATATAAATTTATTTAAAAATGTATACAATTGTTATAAAATTATATATTTTTAATTATATATAAATAAACATTTTTTAAAAAGTACTTAAATAATTTAAAATAAATAATTATATATATTTAAATAATAATTAAATTTATAATAAAATTTCTTAAATAATGTATATATTTACTATATATATATATATATTATACATATATATAATTATATATATATATATATTATACAAATATATAATTGTATATATATATATAATGATATAAATATTCATTTTTAAAAATCATTATATAATTATAAATAAATAATTATATATTTAATTAATTATAAAATTATAATAGATATATTTACAATATTTTTATTTATATATATAAATTTATTATATATATATATATATATTTATAATTTTTTCATTTATAATTATAAATATAAATCCTTTATCGGTACTTAAGTAATAAGCACTAATAAAAGAAATATTTATCAGTTCTTTTTTTAGAACTGATAAATATTAGGCTTTATCAGTGCAAAAAAAAGTGATGATAAAAGTAATATTTATGAGTGCTAAAAATTTAGCGCTGATAAAGACCTATCTTTATGAACACCAAAAAAGTGCTGATAAATATTCCTTTTATCAGCGCTTAAATAATAAGTGCTGATAAAAGTGTCCTGATCTAATTAAAAAATCTTGACCTATTGTGAACCCTTCGAGGGCACTTCTTTTTCATTCTCCCCTTTCTCCAACCCCGATTTTATCTCACCTTTACCTCAATGGCTTCACCCTGAGGTCCCAGATCTGTTCAATGGTGTTCTGAATCTTTCGATCTTGACCTCAGAGTACAACGTGACATCGTCTCTTCTTAATCCCAACATGATTGTGTGTTTTAAGAAGTGCCTCCCTTAAGTGGATACCTTTTATAGGTAAATATTTGAGTATTTGGGGTTGAAATATTAAAAAATGGTAGGTCTTCTCAATAAAAGGTACATCATGATTCAGTTTTCTTCATTTGAAGATCTGGTTAGGGGTTAGTTATGTGCCCCCCATAGCTGCAATGACTTATGGTTCTCTCTCTTCAGGTGGTCATATGACTTCCATATGAAGTAATACATTCCAAAAAGAGTGATTTTGGATAGTTTCCCCAAGATCCCTTTACCATTTCAAAATCTAGTGACTATACACATGCTAGGGAGTCTCGTTTGTAGATATTTATGTTCTGATAGTAGAACTCAGTCAGTCTCTCACCCTATTTGTCCTCACATTTTCATGGAAGTTGATGTATCGAGAGTTCCTATGGATTATATTTGGATTATCGTAGGGGAATCATTTTTATGCAACAACGTAGTGTGGTTTGAATCACAGGATGATTTCTGTGATTCTTGTATGAAATTGGGTCATTCTACACCTTTCATGTAGGCGAGAGACCAGGAACCATTAATAATAGTCGGTTTCGGTTTCTGGAGATAATGGTAAGAGATTAAAGCTTGGTATTGGTGAAGTACTGAGAGGGAAGAGTCAGTTGGACATTTCTACTGACCCATAAAATGAAAAGGTTGTTCAATACGAGTCTTAGGGGGCACATATCCTTGGTGAATCGAAGCTCAAATCACAAAAACCAACTCGAATCACAAAAACACACTACCTCCAATTTCCAGAACATCATCCGAAATCCGAAATCTATTTTCATTTCGGGTTGCTTATGAGAACACCAAGATCTAGATCTAAGGGTCTAAGACATTATTCAACGTATTGAGGTAGGCCTGTGTTTTTCTTTATAGGTTTCAACTTTCTTTCCGTATTTTTAGTTTTGAGATCTGGATCTGAGGGTTTTAGATTTTCCTTTGTAGGTTCTTATTTTCTTTTTGTATTTTTTCTTCAGTTGTTGTATACTATTTTCATTTTGTTTATGATCCATTTTTTGGTTGATTATTGTTTTGGATATCCTATTTTGGTATTTTTAAATTTTTTTAAGTCAATTTCTTTCACAATCTACATCTATACCATAGCTTTCTCCGTAAGATTAATTTTTTTCTGTTTTTAAATCTTAGTGAATCGCCTCTATTTGGTAGATAAACCAATTAAATTAATATTTATTCCACTATATAAATAGTGGTGGTTTCAGATATTAAAACCTTAAATGAATGAGAAAATTTATTTAGATGTGTATGGGATAAACATTGCAAGGGTTGGTCTGTTTTTCTCCTTTGATTGTGATATATCTGTTTTAGGTGTATTATTGCTTTGTGAAAACTTCTTTATAAACCTCCCTAAAATCTCAAGGATGGGTCAATTCATATTATATGATCTTCCTAGAATCCTTAGGTTCCTACATTATTTTTTCCAAAAAAATAGAATAGAAGTTATTAAAATCTATATATTAGAAATTATTTTTAGGTATTGTTTATTTTAGGTGTATATATATATTTTCAGGTATATATATACATTTAATTAATAGTAATATAATTTATACTTAAATATCCAATAAAATATTGTAAAGTCATGTTACTTTAGAAAAAATAAAACTAATTAACTATATATACATTTTTTTTGAAATAAAAAAACTTTCCATAATTTAAATAATTATATTTTATACACAATTACCTAGAACAATTGTTATTTAAAATTAATATAAAATAAAAATTATTATTAATAGTATTTTTTTAGTTTTATTAGAAAAATTAGTATTATATATATATATATATCAAATAATATATTGTATATTTATATAAATTTAAATATGATAAATAATATACATATATATATATAATTATATTCAAATAAAGTTACTAATACAATATATATATATATATAATATTATATTTATGTAGATTTACTTTATTTATCTATGTATCGAATGAGGAGTGACATCCATTTTATAGTTTTTTTACGGTGGAAGGCATGAACCTCATTCAGGTTTATTACCTATTGAGCTATGTGTGAATGAAGTACATGCCTCTAATGACCTCTTCTTCCTGTGACATAAAACCATATCATTTTTTTTAATAAAATAAAACCTACCAAAAAAACCAAATTTTATCGATAAAACATTAAAGAAATTCCTTAACCAATTATTTTATTAGAATTTTATTCAAATCCATATGGATAATTTTGAGGATAAAAATAAAATTAATTCACCATTAACTCTATCTCCACATCAAATCAAATAAATTAATTTCAATAATATAGACTGGTTCGATAAAATTACACTATAGAAACCCAAGATCCACAAGCTGCACAACACTGCATTTGTGTATTCTAATTCATCCATCTCCACCCTCTCCATTTATTTCATGTTCTTCACTATATTGTATCTCTAGTTGTACGAAGCTTTTCTTTATAAGGAGTTGGTGGAACACTACTGGAAACTCATGTTTTCCCAACGCTTCTTTACCAACGGTTTACTAAAACCGTTGGGAAAGGGGTGTCCAAGACACCATTTCCCAATGGTTCTATAAGAACCGTTGGGAAATGGTCACCCTTTACCAATGGTTAAACTGTTGGTAAAGGGTATCTTGGACACCCCTTTCCCAATGTTTTTGAAAAACTGTTGAGAAATCTTTCCCCCAAATACACAATTGGCCGCTCTCTCCCCCATTCGTGATAGAACCCTAATCCTGTCCACGACTCCGCTGCTCTCGCGACTTCCCCCATTCGAACCTGTCAAACTACATCCAAATCATCTCAAATATGGTATTCTATTCTTCATACACATAAAATATTTATGTTCTACCTTGTTCTTATTATTATTCATCTTATATTTTAGTTTTAAGTTTTAATTTTGATGTGTATATCATTTTTTTTCGTTTTTCTTTAATCTAGACTTTATCCATTCCAATCTATTTAATTAATTAAATCCTTAACCTTCCATCGAAGAAGAAGCATCTCAAATTCATTTCCATTGGATTATAGATTTTCTAAGTATGTGTTTTTATGCTTTTTTCCATATTGTAATTAATTGTTACTTGGAAATTTATTTATATGTGTTTAATAATTTTTAGCAAAGTTTTTATGAATTTTTTCCTTAAAATTACTTGAGGAAAGTGTTTTATTTAAATGATTTTTTTTAATAAGGCTTGTGTAATGTAATTTTTTATAGTACACTATGTGACTATGTTTAGTATTTAGTAACACATGAGATAACAGGTGTGTGAAAATGTGTTGTGAAAGAGATTTCATGGTTGGTTCAAGATTATATTTACGTCTTGAGCCTATTAATGAGTTGTTTTAAAGATATTTTGAGATATTTACCTTATGTTTATTGGTGAAAATTGGAAGCTGTAGAAGTGGTTCATGATTAAGACATAAAATTACTGCTAAACATTTGGATAAACCTTGCATATCAGTAAATTCTTGAATTGTTTGATGTTTTTAGTCCTTTTTTATTTGGAGTTTCTTTTGATGGTGATGTTTCTTATTGTTACCTATGATGGGAATTTATTTTAGTTTCTAAATCGGCAGAGACTTCCCCACCATGCATAGTGTATGCAACCTCTACCCTTATTTAATCATTCTGTTTACATTGCATATGCAACCTCTACCCTCATTTAATCAGTGAACTCAAGTCATTAATTCAAGCCTTCATTCTCACTAGCATGTAAGAAATTGAATTATGTAAACCCATCCTCACATGATTTCTTACCTTAGATAGTGTCCAACATATGAAATACGAGCTTTTGAATTCATCATTTAACCAGGATCATATATTCCATTTCTCCCAAGATGACTGTACTAATATTTTAGGGTCAATTAAATATGGTTCTCATTATAAGATGTATATTATGTGTCCTTCTTGGAAAAATGACTTATATAAATTATTTTTAAAGAATGGACAAAAGTTGGATGTATGAAACCGATCGGATCTCAAGCGATTTTCAAAAAAAATTGGAGAGATTTATAGATTTTTCATTTCATAATGCTTCAGATAGTGGTCGCATACACTGACCATGTTCCAATTGTGTTGGTAAACCTTGGTTGAGCCGTGAAGAAGTCAGCTACCACATAACCAAAAATGGTTTTCAAGAAAACTACATTGTGTGGTATCACAATGGGGAGAAAATGAAATCTCAAATTGGTGATGATCGAAATGAAAGGACCAGAATGGGGAATTTGTTAGATGACTGGTTTCTGTTTATTCGTCATCATGAAAAAGAAACGATTTCAACTCAAGAAGACTTCGATATGTGGACAGCTGATGCATCTAGTGAAAATGATGATATTGATAGGGTGAAAAAATTCAATGATGCTACCACGACTCCAGTATATCGACAATGCAATAAAATGAAAAATTTGGAATTTTTAATTTGATTGTTTCATGGGAAAACTATGTATGGGATTTCTAATACAACAATCGATTAAATTATTACCCTCTTGAAGGATTTACTTCCAGATGATGCAGATATTACCTCAAACCACTATATGGCATGGAAGTTAGTTGAGGAACTTGGATTTTCAAGAAATAAACTTAATGATTGCCCGAAAGATTGCAGTTTATTCTGGGAGGAAACCGTTGAGTGAAATGATTGTATAAAATGTGGCACATCCCACTGGAAGTCAGAATCTGATGGAATTCCATCCCGCGTTCAACAAAAAGTAATGTGGAACTTTCCATTGATCCCCTGACTCCAGAATCTTTTATGTCTGATGACATATCAATAAAAATGAGATGGAATGATACCGAAAAAAGAAGACTAATGATGATTTGGTTCATCCTGCAGATTGATTTTCATGGCAGAGATTTGATGCTCGACATCCTAATTTTGCAGCTGACATGCGTAATGTGAGGTTGGGTCTTTCATGCGACGATTTTAATCCGTTTGGGCAGATGCTTACTTCGCACAGCACATGGCCAGTTTTTATACACATTTATAATCTTCCACCATGGTTGTGTATGAAAAAACCTTTCACTTTCATGAGTATACTCATATCTGGTCCTTCTGATCCCGACATTGATATTGATGTATATATGCAACCTTTAATAAAATAGTTGAAACTTCTTTGGGATGTGGGTATGCGCACATACGATGCATGTTTGAAAGACATATTTCAGATGCATGCTGCGCTTATGTGGATGATCAATGATTTTCCAGATTATTCAATGATGTCTGGATGGAGCATGAAGGGAAAACTATCATGTCCAGTTTTTATGAAGAATACATGATCTAGAAGACTGAAACATCAGTGTAGTTTCAGTTTTATGGGACATCGATGATTCTTGCCAAAGGATCATCCATATAGAATGAATCGTCAAAGATTTGATAATACCATAGAGACCGATTATCCAACTCAGCATATGTCTAGAACTGACGTGCTTAATGAATTGAAAGATTTCGGTTTTTCATTCGGGAAGGGTCAGATGAAATCTGGAAAGAGAAAGAATGTTTCCACTGAAACCTGTTACAATTGGAGGAAGAGGAGTATCTTTTTTTATTTGACTTATTGGTCAACCAATTTGTTACGTCATTGCTTAGACGTAATGCATATTGAAAATAATATATGCACAATGTTGCTTTCGGTTCTTCTAAATGTCAAGGGGAAGACAAAATATGATTTATGATCTCGGCGTGACTTGGTGGATTGGGGCATCAGACCAGAATTTCATCCTGTGCGTATCAGTGAAAATAAATGGCAACTTCCATGTGATTCTTATGTGATGACACCTATGAAAAAAAAATGAAGTATTAGAGACTATTAGAGTTCCTGATGGCTATTCAAGAAACATATCTAAACTGGTCAACAGAAGAGAGTTGAAGCTAAAATCTTTGAAGACTCATGATTATCACATTCTACTGCATGAGTTGCTTCTAAAAGAAATACATCATATTTTTTCCAATAATGTAAGGGTGGATGTTATTTGGTTGTTTCATTTGTTTAGATATCTTTGTGCTAAGAAGTTGTCCAAGTCTTTCTTGCAAAAAATGTTGACAGATGCCCCATTAATTTTCTGTGAGTTGGAGAAAATATTTCCTCCATTATTTTTCACATGCATGCTGCATCTAACTGTCTATATTCCCACTGAAATACTTCTCAGAGGACCTGTTTCTTTTCTTTGTATGTATCAAACTGAAAGAAATATGTTCACATTAAAGTCTTATGTCCGAAATAGAAATCATCTCGAAGGTTCTATTGTGAACGGTTACTTGGCTCAAGAATGTATGGATTTTTGCTCGATGTATTTGTATAATCTTACTACAAGATTTAACAGACCAATGAGAAATGAAGAAGAACAGAATGAAAAAATTGAACCCAGTTTTCCATCACTTCCTCAAAAAGGATGAATTCCTGGATCATATACATTGAAGACATTAATCCATGAAGAGCGGGAGATGGTACATCGCACCGTTTTGTTCAACTGTGATTTTTTCGATGACTATATCAGGTAACTAAATTGATTATGTAAATCTTACATATATATCTGTTAAAATATTCATATTTTTTATCTACAGGGAACATAAAACAATGATAAATAGGAAGCATAGTTCTTTATCTTTGAGAAGGATAGAGACTTTTCATAACAAAGAGTTTTCTGCTTGGTTAAAATTGAAGGTAAAAAAATTAATGTTTAAAATAATTATATCAATATTTAATTAAGTTTAATAGTCATTTATATTGAAAGTATTGAGTTTTTCTGTTGACTCTGTCTCTTAGAAAATAATATCTTTGGATTTTAGTCCTAATACTGTGGTTCGTGACTGTAAATCAATTATTATCAATGGGTACAAATTTATTGTCATTGAACGAGCAAAGAACATGAGAACACAATATGATAGTGTATGGTTACTGCCACAACAGATTTTTATGCCAGTGCATCAGATAGTAGACCGCGATTTGAAAATGTGGGTTATTATGGAGTTGTTGAGAAAATAATAATATTGGATTATTACTCTCATGGACGAGTCACAATGATGAAATGCCATTGGTTTGATTCAATGAGGAGACATGTCACATTTTTTGATGATTGTGGATTTCGAGTAATTAATATGACTCACACTCTTACTACCGAAGAACCATATGTGTTGGCATCAATGGCTAAACAAGTTTTTTATGTCAAAGACCAACTTAGACCTGAATTTGGTGTCATAGTTGAAGTAATTCCAAGAAATATTTTTTATGATGGTGATGATGGAATTGACACTGTCCCTACTGCCATTGAAACCAATCCATTTATTTCTTTTGATGACTCCAATAGCTCAATTTTCAGAGTTGATTGTGAACCTGAAGTTGTGGTTGAAAATATATAGAATCATTCATCCATGTTCTCAATTATTTTGGTTTACCTCGAGTTGGGTTGTTAAGGTTGGTAATATTCAAATTGATTTAGTATTGATCACAAATATGTTTTAGCTAACTTGACCGTTATGTGAATTTTCAATGTTTATTGGTTGCAGTTTTATTTGAATTGCATTTTCTAATTTGGAATTGAACTGTATTCAAACCTAGTCAAACAATATTTCTAACTTGGTGAACATTACAACTTGTATGATTTATTAAATCCATTCAAGCTATTCTAAAACAATTGATAGCTAAATTACCAATGAATCCCCCTATTCCCTCATATATTTAGTTTTTTGGGTTACACATTAGTTTCCTTTTTCTAATTAATTACATATTTTTTTTTCAAAAGCAGGAAATGAAGCCAATTGAAGAGAGATGAAGGAAAAAATAATGGAGAACAATAGTTGAATGACGGAGTTGGGAATTCCATCATTAGTGCCTGTAGTGAGTACTTTATTTCAAATTGATATATTTAAAGAATATATAATGTCATGTGATTAATGTTTTTGTAAACATTTTTGTAGGATCCACCTATACGTCGATAGTTATTCGACGAGGAGCCTAGTACTGTTCCTAGTACTCATGTCGGTGGTACAAGGAGGGTTCGTAGCAGAGGTGGATGAGCAGCTGCGCGTACCCGACTAGACCCTGCCCCTCCCACTGACATGTCATCCTTCCGACATTCTGATCCCGGTTTGTCGTTAGGGACACACAGGATATTTCGGCCTCCCATGTTTTCGCTACCTTCTACATCTTCTGGCCCTTCATTTTCACATCCCATGATGATTCCCACTCCCCAGTCAGAATCCGGTCAAACAGTTGTCCCATCTTCTTTTACTTCTACTTTTGTCTCTCCGATCTTCTGTATTCCATTGTCTTCAACTCCTGTTCCACCACAGGGTGTTCCATCAGTTTTTGTGGATCCAACGACGCTCAACGATTAGACCGACATAGGTATATTTATAGAACCCTAACAAATTTTTATAGAAATATTTATTTTCATTATAACATGTTTTGATAAAATATTTGTTTTTATTTCATGACAGATACATCTACTGACAGGAGGTATGGGAGGGGGCGTACATGCATGTGTTCAGTGTGGAACCGCCGCACATAGGTTATGGTGGATTATAATGAAGACAAACATATGGTTGAGAAAATAGGGCAGCAATGTCAGAGTTTTTTGGCGATGCTTTCCAAATAATCTGACATCATTACCGTCAGCCCGCTATCATGGAGACATTTTCCACATGAGGTCAGGGATAGATCTTGGGCAGAGATATGGGTAAAAAATTCTGTTCTATTTAATGCCATGAATTATTTTTTTTATTTATATGAATTAATATTTTGATGTCAGCTTCGATTTAATTTTCCCGATGGTGAGGGTGCACGACCAGAACATCTAAAGGATTTAGGAGAGATTTGGAGAGCCTACAAGCATGAGTTGTATATTGGATGGGTTGCTAGAGTTGGCACTAAGTTAGAGGCTGTACCAGTGGTGGATGATTGTCTTATAGAGCACTATCGTCAGATGATTACTCATTGGATGAGTACCCAGTTTAAGGTATTAATTACATTTGAGGTATTTAAATAATAACTTTCATGTTTTTCATTAATATTATATGTTGAATTTTAGAATTTTATTTAGGAATAATATGGAAAAAATAAAAAGAACATTGATGCAAAAAAATACCTCCACACACTGGGACGCACTACGATGCCTGATCATGAGAGGAAGCAGGTATGGCAATTGTTTATAATTTTTCTTTATGACTTACACTTTATTTTGTTTCCTCAATTATTTAATAGTTTGATAAATTTTTCATATAAATTTAGTTTTCAATGTCATTATAGAGGAAAATACAAAATATTGAAGGACATGTTCCTCGAGAAAAACTATTTTTCTCTAGTAGATGAAAAAAGGATGGAAGTGCCGTCAACGAAGCGACTCAGTAGCAGATTGTATGTTTTAATCTGTTGAATTTATATTTTAATATCTATTTTGTAACTTAATGATATATTTATATTTGTAAAAGGCTGATTTAGAGGCCCTCGATGCCCAAGAACCAGATAATTTTGGGCCAACAGATCACTTACATCTGGTGTTAGGAGAGAAGCATCCTGGAAGAGTACGCTGCCGACCTAAGATAGCCCCGACGAGGTATTGGCCCTCCTAAGGAACGAGCTGTAGTGCCACTAAGTTGCAGCAAGTTAGGGAACATGCAAAACAGGCTGAGAAAAGGGCCACAGAGATGGCAGAACAGTCTGCTATGGCAAACAGTGCGTTTATGAAATTTATTGAAGTTCTACGTCTAACACTTCCAGCAGAGGCCAACCCAGCTTTTGATGAATATATGTCGTTGATACGTTCTATATATGGTGCACTAGGTGGCAGTTCTAGTGGTGGTCGGGATGATTTCTAGATTGATGATGATGATGGCAAGGAGTCTGATGTGGAAGAGGAGGGAGAGGAGGGCGAGGTGGGTGGCGAGGGTAAGGAGGAGGGAGAGGGTGAAGAGGAGGGCAATGAGGAGGGCGGGGATGATGATGGGGATGTGGATGTGGGTGATGATAATGGTGATGGTGATATGAGACAAATTGATCCATTACATTTTTACTAATATTACTGAGATTTGATATTTAATCTATTCTAGTTTTTGGTTTTATCTAGACTCGTAGTATAGTATTGGAGTTGAGTTATTTTTATATATTATCTGTTTTTATGGATGTTGTTGTCTTTTAGTGGTTGTGTGTTTGGGAACCCCCTCCTTCCTGGACCCTGGACAACCCCCCACCATCCTCCTTGGACCCCGGACAGCCCTCCGGACAGCCCCCCCACCATCCTCCTTGGTCCCAGACAGCCCCCCAGACAGCCCCAGAACAACCCCCGAGAGCCCACCGGACAGCCCCCACCCTCCTCCTTGGACCCCGGACAACCCCCCGAACACCCCCCGGATAGCCCCCCGCACAGCCCCCCACCACCCTCCTTGGTCCCCGGACAGCCCCCGGACACCCACCAGACAGCCCCCCGGACAGCCCCCCACCCTCCTTGATTTCATTTACTACTAGAAAATCTATAATATATATTTTATTTATTTTCATAATGATAATCAATTTAAATCACATTTACACATCTAATCAATATCATCGATTCTTGGTATGTTATAGAAGGGATGCATTTATTGGGCATGACATTGTTAGCTCTGAAATGTTTCATAGCACGATAAACTAAAATTTATTCCATACTAAGAATGATATAAAAATATTCTATATAAATGTCCACAAGATTTTAAGTAAATACCATTCCACTAATAAACACATGATGATTCTCATAAATCATGTTTACTTTAATATTTCCACAAGGATTTTTAGTAAAAGTTTTATCTTCTATTAATTTTCTGATATTCTCATTTTAAATGCAAATTTTTCATAAATTAATTAATTTAAAGACCCATAGTCAAATAGTGTATTTGAATAATGTGAATAAAAAACTAACATACCACTCTAACTGTGTCTCTTTTGTTTAAAATGGACAGGATTATAAGTGAAAAGAACAACTGGCATATGAAAAACTGACCAAACGCATGTGGATTCTATTGATAATTTATCACAACGATCCATGGGTCATATTTGACGTGTACGAGCCAACCCGGGCTCAATACGAGGCACGGTGTGGCCAAGATCTGTCTAAGTGTCTCCCCTTTGTTTAAAAAGGACAACATTTTATGTACATATAGAAAACCAACCAAACGCATTTGGTTTCCATTGAAACATTAGGAGAACGATCCATGGGTCATATGTGACGTGTATGAATCAACCCCTATTCCCTCATATATATAGTTTTTTGGGTTACACATTATTTTCCTTTTACTAATTAATTACATATTTGTTTTCAAAAGTAGGAAATGAAGCCAATTGAAGAGAGACGAAGGAAAAAAAATGATGGAGAACAATCATCGAATGAAGGAGTTGGTAATTCCATCATTAGTGCCTGTAGTGAGTAATTTATTTCAAATTGATATATTTAAAGAATATATAATGTCATGTGATTAATTTTTTTGTAAAAATTTTTGTAGGATCCACCTATACGTCGACAGTTATTTGATGAGGAGCCTAGTATTGGTCCTAGTACTCAGGACGATGGTATAAGGAGGGTTTGTACCAGAGGTGGACGAGCAGCTGCGCGTACCCGGCTAGACCCTTCCCCTCCCACTGACATGTCATCCTTCCCACATTCTGATTCTGGTGCATCGTTAGGGACACGCGGGATATTTAGGCCTCCCATGTTTTTTCTACCTTCTGCATCTTCCAGCCCATCATTTTCACATCCCATGATGATTCCCACTCGCTAGTCAGAATTCAGTCAAACAGCTGTCCCATCTTATTTTCCATATACTTCTGTCTCTCCGAGCTTCTATATTCCATCGTCTTTGACTCCTGTTCCACCATAGGGTGTTCCATCAATTTCTGTGGATCCAGCGGCGCTTAGCGATCAGACTGGCACAAGTATATTTATAGAACCCTAAAAAAATTTATAGCAATATTTATTTTCATTATAACATGTTTTGATAAAATATTTGTTTTTCTTTCATGATAGATACATATACTGATAGGAGGCATGGGTGGGGTCATACACGCATGCGTTCGGTGTGGAACCGCTGGACACAGGTTATGGTGGATTATAATGAAGACAACCAAATGGTTGAGAAAACAGGGCAGCAATGTCGGAGTTTTTTGGTGACGCTTTCCAAATACTCCGACATCATTTCCATCAGCCTGCTATCATGGAGACATTTTCCAAATGAGGTCAAGGATAGATCTTGGGCAGAGATATGGGTAAAAAATCTATTATATTTAATGCCATGAATTATTATTGTATTTATATGAATTAATATTTTCATGTCAGCTTCGATTTAATTTTCCCGATGGTGAGGGTTCATGACCGAAAAGTCTAAAGGATTTAGGTGATATTTGGAGAGCCTACAATCATGAATTGTATATTGGCTGGTTTTATAGATTTGGCACTGAGTTTGAGGTAGTACCAGTGGTGGATGATTGTCCTATAGAGTAGTATCGTCAGATGATTACTCATTGGACGAGTACCCAATTTAAGGTATTAATTACATTTGAGGTATTTAAATAATAACTTTCATGTTTTTCATTAATATGATATGTTTAATTTTCAAATTTTATTTAGGAATCATCTGGAAAAAATAAAATGAACATTGATGCAAAAAATACCTCCACACACTGGGACGCACTACGATGCCTGATCATGAGAGGAAGCAGGTATGACAATTGTTTATAAATTTTCTTTACAACTTACAATTTATTTTGTTTCCTTAATTATTTAATAGTTTTATAAAGTTTTCATATGACTTTAGTTTTAAATTTCATTGTAGAGGCAAATACAAAATATTGAAGGACGTGTGCCTCGAGCAAAACTGTTTTGCTCGAGTAGACGGAAAAAGGATGGAAGTTTCGTCAATGAAGCGACTCAGCAGCAGATTGTAAGTTTTAATCTATTGAATTTATATTTTAATATCTATTTTGTAACTTAATGATATATTTATATTTTTAAAAGGTTGCTTTAGAGTCCCTCGATGCCCAAGAACCAGACAATTTTGGGCCAACAGATCACTTACATCAGGTGTTGGGAGAGGAGCATCCTGGCAGAGTACGCTGGGGAATTTTCCCTCCTCAGGTACAAGATGTAGTGCCACTAAGCTGCAGAAAGTTAGGGCACAACCTGAACAGGCTGAGAAAAGGTCCACAGAGACAGCAGAACAGTCTGCTAGGGAAAACAGTACGTTTATGAAATTTATTGAAGTTCTACGTCCAACACTTCAAGCAGAGGCCATCCCATCTTTTGATGAATATATGTCATCGATACGTTCTATATATGGTGCACCAGGTTCCAGTTCTAGTGGTGGTCAGGACAATTTCCATCTTGAAGATGATGATGGTGAGGAGTCTGATGCGGAAGAGGAGGGAGAGGAGGAGGGCGAGGCGGGTGGCAAGGGCGAGGAGGAGGGCGAGGGTGAGGAGGAGGGTGATGAGGAGGGTGAGGACGATGATGGGGATGAGGATGAGGGTGATTATGATAGGGATTATGTTGATGGTGATGTGGGACAAATTGATCCATTACATTTTTGACTAATATTACTGAGATTTGATATTTAATCTATTCTAGTTGTTGGTTTTATCTAGAAGCGTAGTATTGTAGTGGAGTTGAGTTATTTTTATATGTTATATTTTTTTATGGATGTTGTTGCCTTTTAGTGGTTATGTGTTTGGGAACCCCCATCCTTTCTGGACCCTGGAAAACCCCCTGCCATCTTCCATGGATCCCGGATAGCCCTTCGGACAGCCCCCCGGACAGCCCTCCCACCATCCTCCGTGGTCCCCGGACAGCCCCCCACCCTCCTCCATGGACCCCGAAAAGCCCCCCCACCCTCCTCCCTGGTCCCCAGACAGCCCCCCACCCTCCTCCCTGGACCCCAGACAGCCCTTGGACATCCCCCCAGACAGCCCCCCGGATAGCCCCCCACCCTCCTCCTTGGACCCCGGACATCCTCCCGAACACCCCCCGGACAGCCACCCGCACAGCCCCCCCACCACCCTCCTTGGTCCCCGGACATCCCCCCCGGACAACCCCCACCCTCCTTGATTTCATTTACTACTATAAAATCTATAATATATATTTTATTTATTTTCATAATGATAATCAATGTAAATCACATTTACACATCTAATCAATATCATAGATTCTTGGTATGCTATAAAAGGGATGTATTCATTAGGCATGACATTGTTAGCTCTTAAATGTTTCATAGAATGATAAAATAAAATCTATTACATAATAAGAATGATATAAAAATATTCTATATAAATGTACACAAGATTTTAAGTAAATACCATTCCACTAATAAACACATGAGGATTCTCATAAATCATGTTTACCTTAATACTTTTAGAAGGATTTTTAGTAAAAGTTTTATCTTCTATTAATTTTCTGATATTATCATTTTAAATGTAAATTTTTCATAAATAAATTAATTAAAAGACCCATAGTCAAATAGTGTATTTGAATAATGTGAATAAAAAACTAACATACCACTCTAACTGTGTCTCCTTTGTTTAAAATGGACAGGATTATAAGTGAAAAGAACAACTGGCATACAGAAAACTGACCAAACGCATTCGAATTCTATTGATAATTTATCACAACGATCCATGGGTCATATGTAACGTGTACAAGCCAACCTGGGCTCAATCCGAGGCACGATGTTGCTGGGATCAGTCTAAGTGTCTCCCCTTTATTTAAAATTGACAACATTTTAAGTACATATGGAAAACCAAACAAACGCATTTGGTTTCCATTAAAACATTAGGAGAACGATCCATGGGTCATATGTGGCATATATGAATCAACCCCACCTCAATCGGAGATGCGGTGTGGCCGGCACCACTCAAAGTGTTTGTCTTTTGTTTCAAAAGGACATCATTTTAAGTGAAAAACATCAACTGGCATATAGAAAACCGACCAAACGCATCCGGATTGTGTAGATACTTTAGAAAAACGATCCATGGGTCATATATGATGTGTAGGAGTCAACCCCGCCTCAATCCGAGGCGCGGTGTGACCGAAACCACTCATAGTGTCTTTCTTTTGTTTAAAATGGACCGGATTATAAGTGAAAAGAACAACTGACATACGAAAAACCGACCAAACGCATTATGATTCTGTTGATAATTTATCACAACAATCCATGGGTCATATGTTACGTGTATGAGTCAACCCTGCTTTAATCCAAGGCACGGTGTGGTCGGGATCACTCTAAGTGGCTCTCGTTTGTTTAAAATGGACAACATTTTAAGTACATACAGAAAACAGAGAAAACAGATTCTAATTGTGTTGATACTTTAGGAAAACAATCCATGGGTCATATGTGATGTGTATGAATCAACCCTGCCTCAATAGGAGATGCGGTGTGGCCGACACCACTCAAAATATCTGTCTTTTGTTTCAAAATGACATCATTTTAAGTGAAAAACATCAACTGGCATACTGAAAACCGACCAAACGCATTCGTATTGAGTAGATACATTAGAAAAATAATACATGGGTCATATGTGATGTGTAAAAATCAACCCTTCCTCAATATGAGACGTGGTGTGGCCAACACCACTCAAAGTGTCAGTCTTTTCTTTCAAAAGGACATCATTTTAAGTGAAAAACATCAACTGGCATACATAAAACTGACCAAACGCATTTGTATTGTGTTGATACTTTAGGTAAATGATTCATGGGTCATTTGAGACATGTAAGAGTCAACCCCATTTAAATCCGAGACGCAGTGTGGTCGACACCACTCTAACTGCGTCTCATTTGTTTAAAATGGGCAGGATAATAAGTGAAAAGAACAACTGACATACAGAAAACTGACCAAATGCCTTAGGAAACTATTGATAATTTATCAAAATGATCCATGAGTCATATGTAATGTGTATAGGCCAAACTGGGCTCAATCCGAGTCGCAGTGTGGCCAAGATCAGTCTAAGTGTCTCTCTTTTGTTTAAAATGGACAACATTTTAAGTACATACGGAAAACCGACCAAACACATTCGGTTTCCATTAGAACTTTAGAAGAACGAACCATGGGTCATATGTGAAGTGTACGAGTCAACCTCGCCTCAATCCAAGGTGTGGTGTGGCCGACACCACTCAAAGTGTCTCTCTTTTGTTTGAAATTGACTTCATTTTAAGTGAAAACAACAACTATCATACGGAAAACTGACCAAACAGATTCTGATCATGTCGATACTCTATAATAATGATCCATGGGTCCTATTTGATGTGTATGAGTCAACCCCACCTCAATCCGATACATGGTGTGGCCGACACCATTCATAGTATCTCTCTTTTGTTTAAAATGGACATCATTTTAAGTGAAAACAACAACTGACAAACGAAAAACTGACCAAATGCATTCAAAATGTGTTGATTCTTTAGGAAAATGATCCATGGGTCATATGTGACATGTACGATTCAACCCCACCTTAATCTGAGGAACGGTGTGGCCGGGATCACTCTAAGTGGCTCTCTTTTGTTTAAAATGGACAACATTTTAAGTACATACGGAAAACTGACCAAACGCATTCGCTTTCCGTTGAAACTTTAGGAGAACGATCCATGGGTCATATATGACATGTACGAATCGACCCCACCTCAATCTGAGACACGGTGTGGCCGACACCACTCAAAGTGTCTGTCTTTTGTTTAAAATTGACTTCATTTTAAGTGAAAACAACAACTAGCATACGGAAAACCGACCAAACAGATTCTGATTGTGTCGATACTCTAGAAAAACGATCCATGGGTTGTATGTGATGTGTAAGATTCAACCTCGCCTCAATCTGAGATGTGGTGTGGCTGACACCATTCATAGTGTCTCTCTTTTGTTTAAAATGGACATCATTTTAAGTGAAAACAACAACTGACATATGAAAAATTGACCAAATGCATTCCAAATGTGTTGATGCTTTAGGAAAATTATCTATGGGTCATATGTGACGTGTACGAGTCAAACCCACCTTAATCTGAGGCATGATGTAGCCAGGATCACTCTAAGTGGCTCTTTTTTGTTTAAAATGGACAACATTTTAAGTACATATGGAAAACCAACCAAACACATTCAGTTTCCATTGAAACAATAGGAGAATGATCAGTGGGTCATATGTGACGTGTATGAATTAACCCCGCCTCAATCTGAGATGCGGTCTGCCCGACACCACTCAAAGTGTCTGTCTTTTGTTTCAAAAGGACATCATTTTAAGTGAAAAACATCAACTGGCATACATAAAACTAACCAAATACATTCGTATTGTGTTGATACTTTAGGAAAATGATTCATGGGTCATATGTGACGTGTATAGGCTAACCCGAGATGAATATGAGTCGCGGTGTGGCCAGGATCAGACTAAGTGTCTCTCTTTTGTTTAAAATGGACAACATTTTAAGTACATACAGAAAACTGTCCAAACGCATTCCGTATCCATTGTAACTTTAGGAGAACGAACCATGGGTCATATGTGATGTGTAAGAGTCAAACTAGTTTCAATACGAGGTGCAGTGTGGCCAACACCACTCAAAGTGTCTCTCTTTTGTTTAAAATTGACTTCATTTTAAGTGAAAACAACAACTAGCATACGGAAAACTGACCAAACAGATTCTGATTGTGTCGATACTCTATCACAAAGATCCATGGGTCATATGTGATGTGTAAGAGTCAACCCCGCCCCAATCTGAGACGCAGTGTGGCCGACACCATTTATAGTGTCTCTCTTTTGTTTAAAATGGACATCATTTTAAGTGAAAACAATAAATAACATACGAAAAACTAACCAAATGCATTTGAAATGTGTTGATACTATAGGAAAATGATCCATGGGTCATATGTGACGTGTATGAGTCAACCCCGTCTTAATCCGAGGCACGGTGTGGCCATGATCACTATAAGTGGCCCTCTTTTGTTTAAAATGTACAACTTTTTAAGTACATACGGAAAACCGACCAAACACATTCAGTTTCCATTGAAACATTAGGAGAACGATCCATGGGTCATATGTGACGTGTAAGAATCAACCCTGCCTCAATCTGAGATGTGGTGTGGCTGAAACCACTCCAAGTGTCTGTCTTTTGTTTAAAATTGACTTCATTTTAAGTGAAAACAACAACTAGCATACGGAAAACCGACCAAACAGATTCTGATTGTGTCGATACTCTAGAACAATTATCCATGGGTCATGTGCGACATTTATGAGTCAACCCCTCCTCAATCCAAGATGCAGTGTGGACGACACAATTCATAGTGTCTCTCTTTTGTTTAAAATGGACATCATTTTAATTGAAAATAACAACTGACATACGAAAAACTGACCAAATGAATTTGAAATGTGTTGATTCTTTAGGAAAATGATCCATGGGTCATATGTGATGTATACAAGTCAACCCCGCCTTAATCCGAGGCATAGTGTGGCCGTGAACTCTCTAAGTGGCTCTCTTTTGTTTAAAATGGACAACATTTTAAGTACATATGGAAAACTGACCAAATGCATTCGGTTTCCATTGAAATGTTAGGAGAATGATCCATGGGTCATATGTGACATGTATGAATCAAACTCACCTCAATCTGAGATGCGGTGTGTCCAGAAACACTCAAAGTGTCTATCTTTTGTTTAAAATTGACCTCATTTTAAGTGAAAACAATAACTAGCATATGGAAAACCGACCAAACGGATTCTGATTGTGTCGATACTCTAGAAAAACGATCCATGGGTCATATGTGACGTGTATGAGTCAACCTCGCAACAATAAGAGATGCGGTGTGGCCGACACCATTCATAGTGTCTCTCTTTTGTTTATAATGGACATCATTTTAAGTGAAAACAAAAACTGACATATGAAAAACTAACCAAATGCATTTGAAATGTGTTGATGCTTTAGTAAAATGATCCATGGTTCATATGTGACATGTACGAGTCAACCCCGCCTTAATCCGAGGCACGGTGTGGCTGGGATCACTCTAAGTGGCTCTTTTTTGTTTAAAATAGACAACATTTTAAGTACATATGGAAAACCGAAAAAACGCATTCAGTTTCTGGTGAAACTTTATGAGAACGATCCATGGGTAATATGTGACGTTTACGAATCAACCCCGCATCAATCTGAGACGTAGTGTGGCCGGAACCACTCAAAGTGTCTGTCTTTTGTTTCAAAAGGACATCATTTTAAGTGAAAAACATCAACTGACATACAGAAAACCGATCAAACTCTTTCGGAATATGTTGATACTTTAGGACAATGATCAATGGGTTATTTGTGACGTGTACGAGTTAACCTAGACTCAATCTGAGGCACGGTGTGGCTGGTATCACTCCAGGTGTATGTATTTTGTTTAAAATGGACATCATTTCAGGTAAAAATAAATGGTATACAAAAAACCGATCAAATTATGAATTGAATTCCGGATTCCACATATAATTATCATCTAAAATTTAAATTTAATTCTAAATGAATTATGTATGTTTATGAATTCTAATTTAATTATGGATGTGTATAGTTCCAGGATGCATTGTATGTTAAATGTGTATGAATTTTTTCTCTATATGTATGTGTTAGTTGGTTATTGAAGGTACAATAATTGTATATGTATGTGTTAGTTTATTGCAAGTACAATAATTGGATTGAAAATGAGAGGGAATTGAAATAACACACTAAAACCAACTAACACAAACATATAGAAAGTGTCTCAGGTTTATTTTAAATAGACAACATTTTAAATGAAAACAACAACTGACATACAGAAAACCGAATAAAACACATTAAGATTTAGTTGAAACTTTAGGACAACGATCCATGGGTTATATGTGACGTGTACATGTCAACACCGCCTCAATCTGAGGCACGGAGTGGCTGGCACCACTCAAAGTGTCTCTCTATAGTTTAAAATGGACTTTATTTTAATTGAAAACAACAACTGACATATGGTAAACCGACCAAACGCATTCGGATTCTGTTGAAACTTTAGGTCAATGATCCATGGGTAATATGTTATGTGTACGAGTCAACCGCGCCTCAATCTGAGTCACAGTGTGGCCGGGATCACTCTAAGTGTCACTCTTTTGTCTAAAATGGACAACATTTTAAGTACATACGGATATCCAACCAAACCAATTCTGATTGTGTTGATACTTTAGCACAACAATCCATGGGTAATATATGACATGAACGAGTCAACCCCACCTCAATCCGAGGCGTGGTGTGGCCGAAACCACTCAAAGTGTCTCTCTTTAGTTTAAAATGGACTTCATTTTAAGTGAAAACAACAACTGACAAATGGAAAACCGACGAAACGCATTCTGATTATGTTGAACCTTTATTACAACAATCCATGGGTAATTTGTAACGTTTCTGAGTAAACTCTACCTCAATCCAAGGCACGGTGTGGCCGAAACCACTCAAATTGTCTCTCTTTCGATTAAAATAGACTTCATTTTAAGTGAAAACAATAAATGACATACGGAAAACCGACCAAATGCATTCGGATTCCGTTGAAACTTTAGGAAAACGATCCTTGGGTCATATGTGATGTGTAAAAGTCAACGCTGCCTCAATCCGAGGCCTGGTGTGGGTGGCACCACTCAAAGTGTCTCATTTATTTTGAAATAAACAACAGTTTGACTGAAAACAATAACCGACATACTGAAAACCAAGAAAATACTTTCAGAATATGTTGATACATTAGGATAATGATCCATGGGTCATATATAACGTGTACGAGTCAAAACCACCTCAATTAGAGCCATGGTGTGCCCGATATTACTCCAAGTGTATGTATTTTGTTTAAAATGGATATCATTTTTAGTAAAAACAACTGGTATACGAAAATATGAACAAACGTATTCTGATTCTGTTGATAGTTATTCAGTTTTTTATGTATTTTATTGATAATTGATAATTAAATTATAAATTGAATTCTATATTCCACATATAATTTTCCACTAAATTTTAAATTTAATTCTAAATCAATTATGTATGTTCATAATTACGTTATGAATTTTGATTTAATTCTGGATGTGTATAGTTCAAGAATGCATTATATGTTAAATATGTATGAATTTGTTCTCTATATGTATGTATTAGTTTGTTATTGTAGGTATAGTAATTGAAAAGGAGCAGAATGGAGGTTGGTGTGCAAAATTGTAGGTTGGTGTGCAAAATTGGAGTCTGCTGTGCAAATTGTAGGCTGCTGTGCAATTTGCACAGCAAGCCTATGCCAACGGTTTGAAACCGTTGGCATAGTATTGTAATAAGCCTTTCCCAATGGTTTACAAACCATTGGGAAAGATTACTATGGTTTTTTTCCCAACGGTTCAAAGAGTACCATTGGAAAAAACCATTCCCAACGGTTCTAAACCATTGGGAAAGAGTTTATTTTCACCATATTTTCCAATGGTTTAGTGTAAACCGTTGGAAAAACTTATGCCAATGGTTTGGTTAAAATATTGGCATAGGTTAATTTTACTAACCTATACCAAATGGTTATTTGTAAACTGTTGGGATAGGTTTTCCCAACGGATTACTTCCCCACGGTTTGCAGAACCGTTGGTATAACATATACCAATGGTTCTGCGGCCTTTCCCAATGGTTCTGAACCATTGGGAAAGTCCCCATTTCCAGTAGTGGAAATGGATGCATAAATTAAATAACTAGTTTTAATGGTGTAATTCGCACAAAATGAAGGGATTGGTCATTTTGGGGAACTCAGTTAATTACAATTTTTATCCTCATCAGTTTCATCTCCTGAATATTAATTATTGCATTTTGTTGTCTTGAGACTCATCCCCCTCCCTTTTATGTTTCTTGTAATACTCTGGGCATTAGTCATCCCATGGATGACTACTTATTAGATAATTTAAATCAATATAGGTTCATGTCCACAAGAGATGGAGAAAGTTTCTCAAACAACAAAATGCAATGAAAACTGTTTGGGAGATGAGATGATAAGGATGACTAAGGTACTTCATTGTGTTCTCTAAAAGGGGAAATGTCACCCATTTGTGAGAATTACACCATTAACACTAGTTATTCACTCTATACCTCTATTTCAATGAACTCCTTCCAAATAAAATATCCACAAAACTAGAGAAATGATAGAGTGAAGGGAAGGAAAAAATAGAGTGGGTAGAGACCGAAGAATCATAATATGCAACTATAGTGTCACGCAACCCGAGGGTCTTGGGTTACTACTGTGTAATTTCATCTGACGAGTGTATGTTACTAAAATTAATTTATTTTATTTTAAATGTAGTCATATTTAATTATTAATTAATTTCATTTTTATCCTCTAAATTATCTACAAGGATCCAAATAAAACTTTAATAAAATAATTGGTTTAGGACCTTTTTAATGTTTTTTTCGATAAAACATGGGTTTTTAATTAGTTTTATTTTATAAAAAAAATTATAGGGTTATATATGATTGTAAAAATAGGTTTATGGATCCATTTACTTCATTAACAATTAGGAAAATGATCCATAAACCATTTGAGACATGTATGAATCAACTTAACCTTAATTCGATGCATGGTGTGGACGCTATGACAAAATGTGCCTGTTGTCAGTTTAAAATTGAAATTTTAGTTGAAAAAATTTCACTCACTGAAATAAAAAGAAAATCTTTTATATTGTCTTGATAATTTATGACATCGATTCATAAGTCCTTTTTAATATGTAGGAATCAGTCTCAAGTAAAACTGAAACATGATGTGATCTGTATTGGTCAAAGTGATTGTTTCCTATTTAAAATGACATTTTAGTAAAAAAAAGTGATGTACTCAAAATAAATAAAATGAATTCATATTTTTTTGATACATTATGACGTTGATACATAATTCGTTAGATAAATGTAGGAATTAGTCGTACCTCATTCCGTCGCATGGTGTGATTGGTATGAATTCAAGTGCATATTTTTATTTAAAAATGACATCAATTTTAATAAAAAGGAAAACTGATATACTCAAAACTATGAAAACACATTCATATTGTTTATATACATTATTGAAATTATACATAAGTAATTTTGACATGTAGGAATTATTTTCACCTCAATCTGAGGCATAGTGTGCCCGATATGACTCAATGTGTACGTTATTAGTTTAAAATCGACAGTTTTGTTCAAAAAGTGTCACTCACTAAAAACCAAGAAAGTGCACTAATATTTTCTTGATAATTTATGAAATTTACTAATACGTTATTTTTTATGTGTAAGAATCAGTCTCATGTCAAACTGATTCATGATGTGACTAGTATGAGTCAAAGTGCGTGTTTCTAGTTTAAAATGACATTTTAGTAAAAAAAGACATGTGACATACTCAAAACCAAGTAAACACATTCATATAATTTTGATACCATATGAAAATGATACATAAGACATTTTGAATATGTATTAATTATCTTCACCTCAATATAACACATGGTGTGACCAATATGACTCAAAGTGCGTATTTTTATTTAAAATCCACATCAACTTTAGTAAAAAGAAAAACTCACCTACTCAAAACTGAGAAAACACATTTGGATTGTTTTTATACATTAGGAAAATGATCCATAATTCATTTGTGATGTTTAGTAATAATTTTCACCTCAATAATATACACTATATGTCTGGTATGAATCAATTTGTCTGTTATCAATTTAAAATAAACATTTTAGTTAAAAAGTGTCACTCACTCAAAATTGAGCAAATGATCTCAGATTGTCTTTATAATTTAGGAAAATGATTGCTAAGTAATTTGTGATGTGTAAGAATCAATATCATGTAAAACCGACATAAAATATGAATAGTATGATTCAAAGTGCATGATTTCAGTTTAAAATGTCATTTTAGTAAAAGAGACAAGCGATATATTCAAAACCAGGCAAACACATTAGAATTTTTTTGATACTTTAGGAAAACAATCCAAAAGTCATTTGAGATGTGTAAGAATTAGCATCACCTCAATCTAACACATTGTGTGATCAGTATGAATCAAGTGTGTTTTTTCAATATAAAAGTATCATTTTAGTTTAAAACACACATCATATCTCCAAAACCAAGGAAAAGAGCCTAGATTGTTTTCTATTCATTTAAGTTTTGTATTCATACTTTATTTTGTTGATTTTGTGGTTTTATTGGTACTACAATATGCTGTTACAACACACTACACTATTGTAACAAAACACTGCAGTATTCCCCATTATCATCACTTCTATAAGAGCTGATAAAAGACTAGGTCTTTTAACCACTCTTTAGTATTCAGGGTTTCTCTAGCAATGCTAAATGCCATTTTTAGCACTATTAAATTCATATTTTTAGTAGTATTTATGTTAAATATAATTTTATTAGGGATCATTTTTAAAAAGGAAATATAAATTTAAAATTTATTTCTTCATAAAAATAGTTATCTGATATATTTTCCAAACCCTTGGATTTATCTACCTTTGATAAAATCAAATTATAACATCAAATAATGGAAATTTAATCATTCAGTTTATATTTAGGGGGATCTTGAAATAAATTTTTAGCTAAAAATTTAAATCCATTCCATTTGGCCAGTGTGAATATTAAATCAATTTTACTTTGTTGGCTCACTGGCATATTCTTAAATAGTTGGTAACCATTTATATATTTAATATAATTTTTATGTCTAGTTTCTTTTTTAGTAAATTTATAAGGGGAGCATTTTTTATGATAATTTTAGTAGGGTTAGTTTCTTTCCCAATAATGACTATTTATCTTAAGGGGAGAATTTTTAAAACATACACAATTGGTACATTAAAGGAGACATTAATATTTTTTTTTATCAATTTCAAAAAGGGGAATAAATTGTAATTGTTTTCTATTTTTCAATTATCAGAAAGGGGGAGAATGTGAATTTGATCCTTGATCTATCTTATTAGTTATTTTTATAATTAAAATAATTCTAATTTCTCATACACTACAAGATTTCTCTATTTTGAATTTTTATATATTCTGGTTAAATATTGAGAAGTGACCATGAGTAAAAATTTGTTACAGTTTGGATGTGAGCATGAGTTAATTTTTTTTTAAGTTCAAAAGTGACAATACTAGAATTATATAGCCATATTGGGAGTATCCTATGGTATAAAATGGGGTTAATGATTACTTGATCGCATGTAAGTCTTAAAAATATCTTATTTCAACAAATCAAATAAATCATTAAAATAGGTTAGTGTTTAGTGATTATTGACACACAAATGGTTTAACTTGAGATATTCCTTACACAACTATACTATTTCAAAACCTTTTTTAGATAATAGAACAAGTGAACCCTATATAAAAGTTATAGGTATACTAAATTATATACTTTCAAGTTTCTCAAAATTAATTTTCAATTCTATCAAATATTTTAGGGCTATAAGATATAGTAGAATAGAAATAGGTTATGTTCAAAGTTGTAACTTAGTAAAGAAATATACCTATAATATTATAATGATTCATAAAAAATATTCTAGAACTAATTCAATAAATAAAACTAAATAAATAATCAGTGCTTTCAATTTCTCAAAATATACTCCATCAAGCATCCAAATCACTATCTAGAATGTAATAATTCCAATTTTTCCCTGATTTAATTCATGACATCTTGTTTAGAAATCTTATTCTTTAATAAGTGTAAATTGGATAAATATATGTGACAAAAAGGATACTCACCTCTAATAGCAATAACTATGGGATTTGAACTTGGATAATTATTCCATGATTTTTTTAAAGTTCTTTTCCTTGTTTCTTATACCTCCAATCTATTCTAAATTAAAAAAAATCTATGGATGGAGTGGAAAAGTACAATAATTACTTGAATGATTTGACTATATAAAAAATGAAATAATTCTCTTAATCTCTTAAATATGATTTCTTATTGTAGTGACAATGCTAAAAATCCTATAAGACACTTATGATCTTAGTCTAAAATGAGATGAAAGTTTCTTAGAGACGAAGAATGATAATATTATGTAACATAAAGTGAAAATCAAACATATATGATCCTATAATAATACTTATCACTAAAGAATGACCATCTCCAACATCCATTATTGACTGCTCAGCTAAGAAGACCATACTGATTCCATCATAATGACCTTTTGGATGAAACACACAACCAAGATTAGGTGAAATATATTGATATCTTATACTTCCATTTTTATTTACCCTAATATATTTTTATGAATAAGTTCAATTTCCTCACCTACTCACTAAGTTTTACATGACTGGATTGGGTCTACTGGGGTTGATGAAATACTCTATTTTCCAGATTATATTTTTATAATATCTTATGATGGTTATATCAATAACACCGATGGTAATACTAAAAGAAAATATATATTTAGGTCTTTTATATAATGAGTTACTACATTAGAATCATTTAATTTATGATATACTAGGGAAAAAATAAATTGGAGTTCATTATATTTGACTTCCCTATATATATTCACCTTAGTTTTTCTCTTCCCTACACAACTACTACCCAATAGGTGATCATCTAATTATACTCTATATAGATGAAAAACCATTATCTCCCTAAATAACAAAAGAACCTTTCTTTATCAACACCTATTTATTTACAACATCAATTAAACACAATGTGTGAATAACTTAACTTGAGTCTAAAGAGCCTCTTCTTGTCCCATCTCAAATATACTAGCCTTAAATCCCTCATCTCTACTCAAGTAGGGTGAAAAATAGAATAGATCAGTGAAATTATCGTTATACATAATCATCTCCATAAACCATTGTTTGAGTTCAATTAAATCTCATCGTTTAACTTAGAAATGGTTATTTGAATATAATTATTCAAAAATAGTTCTTTTAAAACCTTCTCAGATAAAAACTTGTCTTTTTATCTATAATCATCACATCCCACCACAAAATAGTATTTCCCTTGAGTATAAAGGTTTCTAATATCACCCTATAAAACTAATGTGTCTTGATAATATTAAATATTTGATGAATATATTTAACAAATTCATCAGAATACTAAGAAGATAAAACACCTTAAAAAAATATGGAATTGAAATCTCATATAATTCATGCAGTAGTTGAAATTCATCAATGTATTACCTACATCATAGCACAGAATGACTGCGAAAGCCCCTCTAGAAATTTTAGATCTATTATTAGCTTAAGAGAAGGTGTGTGCTCCTCCACTCATTCCTTCATTACTACATGTGATCATTAAGTGGGAATATTTCCCATTTATGTGGATAAATTAATTGTATTTTTATTTCAATATAAAAAACACTATCAAATTAAGGAACAATATATTAATGGTTAGGCTAAAACACTATCCCCTCTCATGTTTATGTCATTAAAACTTTAACCATATCAATATGTTTAACTCAGAATAATCATAGATGTAAAATTAATAAGAATAATAAAATAATCACTTTATTTTTTATATTAATCTAGTCATTTCAAATAAATAAGTAGGAATACATTGTTTAATTTTTATTTAGTTTTAATTAATATAAAACTTTAAAATTTTTAACAATATATTGATCAAACACACACAGGAATATAACATATTGTTTCACCTACATGTTCCTTCTTATAAATACCTACTCATTATTCTTGGGAAACAAAGAGATTAAGTTTCAAATAAAAAAAGAGTAGTTTGATCCCATACTACCACTATTAACACAATCTTCCACTATAATTATATGAGCTAAGCATATTTATTGTTGAATTCCTTTTTTGGGATGATATTATATCCTAGATAATCTCTAACCCAACTACCCTAGATAACACATACACACTGTTTTTTAATTACCAATCCTAGATCACCTATTGAACTTGTACAATTCATAATAAGAACTCAAGAAAACTTCATGATCACCAAATGGTGGTGTAAACACTGATGAATAATTTAGGATGTTTTTTTTGAAGATATTTTTTCTTATTAAAATTTAATGAAAATAATATCAAATATTATATGCTTACAGAATCCAAAAAACCATAAAACAAAATATATACAAACCATTTAGTCAAAAAAATCAAGAAGATAACCAATATATACGTGGTTCAAATAAAAAATAACATTTACTAGAAATTTTTTATGGATACCATAAGACAGTTTAAAAGAAGGAACATCAAAAACCAACCAAAACCATCCTTGTATAATAAATACATCAAATGGTCTAAAACTCCAAGTCTCTAATCTCCTTTAACCATATTCCTTCATGTAAGAGTGTATAAAATTTACCTAGATCATTAAAACTAGGATCTACACATATTATAAAGGAATATATGTAGTGTGTGAGTATATTTTACCCAATATGGGGTCACATACAAACCCATACCTACCAATTATAAGGTTAAGAGATTATAGATTCAATATAAATTAGTAAATTAGTACATGAAACAATAAATTTTTTAATAAATTACTAATAAAATATAATTAATCATATCTAGAAACTTGATCATAAGACATAAATGTAATAAATAAATCCTTTTGTTATCTAGATCCCAAATCGAATCTAAGTTGCCTTTCCACCATAAGAAATCCATCTACCCATGGACATATGTCCACCCATGGCTACCTATATGATCCCACAATCTGAAAGAGTCTACATAAATATATATTTTTCTATATCCTTCCTCTAAAAGGAGGCTTATCTCCTTATAATGAGGAATGAAATCAGACAAACACAGATATATGTATATATAAACTTATCCATCATCATATAAAAATCTTCTCTTCACATGGGATATAACATATAAAAATATACATACATAGATACATATATATATATATATCAGTGTATGTATGTATGTATCCATCCCTAATTAGCTGGTCATAGTCCATAATAATAGGAACATAGTTGTATATAAATATAAATATATATTCACATATAGTGGGGATACATGTATCAATCAATAACTTCTATTTGTAGGTATTATAGTACAAATATATGAAATATACAAAAACACCAAGGATCTATGTATCCATTACTATAAAAGGAAATATTTATTCATGGTATATTGTAAATAAACACATAAGATAGCTGATGAACATGGAACAACTAGTAATAAGCATATATGTTATAGTATAACATGGAATAAAAATAACATACATATGTGAACTAATAAATAAAAAAATACAAGTGTGGAACTGGCATAGATAATAAAATAAAGTATAAAAAGGAACAAAACTCAAAAAATCATATAAAAATAACCATAACACACTTTTAGGTTTAATAAGTAAACACTTATATAGTTATTTTTTAGGAGAAAATAATTTTCTAGTTATTCATCATTCGACCCCATACAACTGCTACAGCGACCCTGATTTTTTTACATATCGTATTACATAATTTTAAAGAAAAAAAAAACAAAATCATTAAACAATGAGGATATATTGTTTTAGTGTCATGGTAATTAAAGTACCATACATAAAATTTAAAAAATAAAACATAAACATTTATTTAATTCCTTATTCTTTGGATTCTTATTGTCCCTTGAATTCTCCATAGTACATGTAATCACCTGAGGATATACATCAATAAGGGGTAACCTAAAACCCTAGTAATATGTCGGATAATAACATGAATGAATATAATATGGGGTTAGCATGATCAATATCATCATAACATAGTAAGAGAATCATAATCATGAGATAAAGCATTAAGAAAAGGATTGGAATGTGGCGATGCATAAAAATGAAAAATCATATCTTAGTGGTCAAGTACCACACGTAGTTGTGAGCAAATATAGAATCATGTTCATGAATATTTCACTTTTCTAATGATATAAATCACATTACCCAATGCATTCTAGATCTATATAATTCTAGGTGCACCCGTCACAACATAACTTTTACTTTGCGCTATATAATTCTTAATGCACCAATCAGATCATAATATTTACATAATCATGCATGAGAAATAGAACTTACATAAATATTGAACATAAAATAACCCAAGTAAAGAAATGGGTTTCATTTCATAAATATTACAGTCATAAATTTTGATTTTCTAAATGAAATATTGAATAACATTCTTGATATATGAATCATCTACCTTAAGTGAAGAAGAAACAATCTCAAGAAGTAAAAGGTGTTTTTTAGAGGATTTATTTTGGAAAACATTGTGTTTGTCATAAACTCAAGTATAAAACATTTATATCCCATAAAATGTAAGATAATGATGAAGAAATTATATTTAAGTAATAACCATACTGAAAATGGGGTGAAAGAGGGAAACCCAAGGAAAGAGAGTTGGGTTTGAGAATTCCACTTACCTTGAGTCTGAATGATTTATTCACTTTAATATCATTTATAATCACATTATATTCATTAATTAACAATTCCAAACCCTTTTATACGTGAATTTGATTCATTATAGTTTTATTAATTTAATTTATGGGATTTTAAATGAGTTATAGAGTTTAATTTCATCATTCAGGAGAATTTGTTTTCGTGATTTTTGAAATGCATGGCCAATTGTCGCCTATCGACCGGTCAAGGTTTTGGTGCTCTGATTATGTGTATAGCAGCACTCAGGTCGAATCCTCGACAATGATACTTTTTAATAGTCGGTTTTTTAGTTAATTGTATTCTGATTGGGGGGTTTGTTTGCAGAGCTTATGAAATAATTTATGGATGATGTTTGATTTAAAAAATTGATATATATTATGGTGAGTTCATTATTGGATATTTAAGATTATTATATCCTTGAGATTTGCTTTATATTTCATTAAATTAATACCCACTTTACAAGATGATTTTGATCAGAATTCCAAAGTGTTAAAGCTTTAATCCAAGCTGTAACTTAACTTATGGTTCTAATAATTACCATTACTTGTTTAGGGTAGTGTATTTTTGGTTCCAATAATCCATGGAATCCACATATTAAACAAAACATGTCATTAATCCATGACATATAAAGTTCAACACACACAATATTAACTCAAAGAATAATCATCAAGCAAAGGCTCTCAATCACTTAATATCCCCAAATTATAACTCACCCCAATGGTAGATTTACTCATCCATTTAAATGATTAGTAATCTGGTTATAATTATTATAATGATAAATTAAGAAGATAATAAAAATAAAGGGATAAGAAAAGAGTGGTGCGTCGAACACACACACAAACGATGAAGGGAATTGAATACTAACTTTTAATTGAATGAGAAAACAAAAGAAGGTAAAGGGATTCGTATGTATTTAAACTAGTTTAAGAACATTAATATTAAACTACAGAAGGTGGATGAGAATAATAGATATTGAATAAGAAACTTTCATTAAAACAAAATAACAAAAAAAGACTTACAAGATTACAATAATGAAGAACACAAAAGTAAAAGGAATCAAAGAGAGGTGGACAGGTCTCTCAAGTGAAAAATTGAGTATGGAAGGTCCTCTCATGAATTTGGAAAGCCTTTGGTCATTCCAATTTATTCTCTTCTCTTCTGAAATACCATCTCTTTGGAAAGGAGCAGATGGGATGTATTTATAGCTCAAGGTGTTAGACTGTTTGCATTCCAAAAATACCCCTCAAATTAGCTCAACGATTTGGAAATCCAGATAGATGAATATAGATATATCTTCTACTTAAAAGTTTTATATAATAATGTTTTCCAACTACACTAAATCTTTGGAGGCATTTGGACTTATGGGGCCAAAGTTATGGCTGTTTGATTAAACAATATTAATTTTTCCATTTCAATCCAGACTTTTTCAACGGCCTGAATGTGAAAGTATTTTTTTAATATAAATATGCATTCAAATTCTAATGTTTTATTCAAAAAAGTAGGCCGCATATTTTAAATCTTTCACACTACAAAATATCATCTTGTTTTGATGACTAGATGATGAGAAAAGTCAATTTTGGTGTTCTGATTTCATTTCCCGAAAAGAATGGTGGGCTGGACTTAAAATCTTCATTTGGCCCCCTTGTTCTTAAAGTTGGGCCCTAAAATGTTTGTCCATGCTTTCTTTGGATAATCATGAACATATGGTGGAGTTTCATAAAATTTGGGCTTCGAGATTTAGACAAGTAACTCAATCATCAGGGCTGGTCCGGTTTCATCACAAATTCTTTGGGTCTTCTTCTATGGACCATATGACCCTACAAATGGATGATTTGGCCAAAGGTCTCTTCAAATGAAATGTTGGAATATGAGTAAGGAACCCTAAAAAATAGGAATAATTCAATTTAGATAAGTAGGTGAGATATATAATTAAAGCATTAAACAGACTTGAATATGGATGAAATCAAACAGTGATCTAAAATTATATTTAATATTTAAACATTAATATTTCACACAAATTATACACATTTCATATAAAATCAGTAAAGGTAGTAAATAATAAGTTATGAAAATATTAATAACATCAATTTTCATGATCGGTTCACTTGTATACATGAATAAAAGTTCATTTAAAATGCATATAAATATCCAAAATTTTCATTATAAGTTATTAATTATATTAAATATGTTTAAATAATATTTTAAACAATTTTGATATATGGTACGAGGATGAATCATTATATAAAATTCAATTATTATTATTTTAGGTTAATTTTGGCGGGTTTTGGGTCACAACAAACTCGTTTTGTTTTATCATTTAGTATTATGTATAAATGTCAATTACAGAACATAAATATGGTTATAAAATTAAAATTAATTTTTTTTTCAACAATTTAATGGTTTTATTAACATCCATGAAGGTGTTAATGGAAAATTAAAGTGAATCGCTCATGAGGTCCATAAATTGACACATCACAGGCGATGATTTCATTTTTAAGATAAATGAGATAGAGGGTGGAATTTAATGACAAATATTCTATTAACATGGTATAATTCTAGTATATCTAACATACTGTAGTTATCATTCTATCTAGATGAAGGGAGTTAAGATGAAAATAAGAAAAAAATGAAATTTAAAATAAAAAAATAAGAGTATTTTACCTCTTAGATTTATCCTCCTTGAGAACCTCCTTAGGGAAAAGGTTTTGGTATTTTGGTGATACCAAGATCTCTTGGACATGGGGTCGGGAATAGGGAAGAGAATTGGTTAGAATTTAGGAAAGTCTAAAATATTGATAAGTGTTCAGAGAAGAGGGGGAGATGGGAGGTATTTATAGTGGAGGAGAGAGGTGCCTTCTCATTATTTAATTCATTAATTTATTATTTTGGATCAAGACTATGAATATTTTGAGAATTATATCTAAAAATATTAACATAATTAAGGGGTGTCCTTGATTTTATGCTTACATCATCCTTGCATCATCTATGACTCGATAATTCATGTATTTATATTTTATTATGAATTAATTTATTTTACTATTCATCAAATATTCAAATATTTTTGAAAAATCCCTAAAATTCACCCTTACCATTTTTCAATGTGTATAGTTAAAAATGGAAGTCCATTTAATAAAAAATTCTAAATATGTGTTTTTTAATTATTATTTAAAATAATCATTTACTTAAAAAATAAATGTGTTAAAATTATAAATGATTTTAAAACACTTTGAAAATTTTCTTAAGGTCTCATAAAATAATATTTAATCCATAAGACATAAATAAATTAATTTATGAATAAATTTTAGTAAAATAATATTTCTTTTAAATTATTTAATTGATCATAAAATTATAATTAAATATTTATGACTTATAAAAATATCAAAACTTAGTTATTAATGTTTAAAACATTTATTTACTTAGACTATGACATAATTATTAAATAATTTCACTTATAAGATTCTTAAATTTTATTTATACTTTCATGGGTGGGTTAACTATCCAGTTGGTCAGTTTACTATTCAAAAGGGTCATATTACTATTTCTAAGTTCAAGTTACTATTCCATCGATATTGGTTCCTTAAATTCTAGAAATACATTATATTTCATTATTTATTCATTTATAATGTTTTTGTTATGTCCCATGAGTTATTATATGTGATTATGAAACTACTATAAGAATTGAGAAATTCTATTGATACAAGTTTGGGTTGTTACATTCTTCTCCCATTTTGGAAATTTCACCCTCGAAATTTTGTTTTACATAAACAGGTTAGGATACTTCTGTCATGACCCGACCCCCAGGACCCGTGTTGTGACTACCCCAAACCCGCTTTCCATTGGCTAGAGGTTGGCGACTAGCACCAGAATAGTGTATCCCTAAAATGGGAAAACATTTCATTTAAGATTGTACACCCACATACTAGGTACAAAACAAAAGTAAACCACGTAGTAAAACTGCTGAAGTAAAAAATGTGAACTGAAAGTTGGGTGCCAGTATACAAACCCCAAAAAAGAGATAATACAATAGAAAAAGAAAACAACTCTTGAGATCATCCACCAAGGATACTACCTGAAGGGTAGGTACAACTCGTCATTGTGGCTCTCTTTGTCAACCAGTCACCTCCGTGCACCTTCTGGTCCCAGCTCCCAAACCTCGGTCAAAGTTTTTCGTTTTTTGCACAAGACACAACAAGGTGTTGGAAAATCCAGTGCAGGGGTGAGTATAATAGTACCCAGTAGGGAACCTGAGACCTCCAAAGGTCTCTTATAATTCTAAAAAGCAAAAACCACAAAGCATGATCTCAATCAAAAATCACAAGGAAAGACTCAACTCAAACTAGGTATATAACGTAAAGAACATGAATAAAGAGGATTAGTCATAAAGCATGATCATCTTATTCTGTCGAGAGGATTTTTCTTCTCGACTTCACAAGTTTGTTAAGTGCTGACCCACATTGGATCATTAGGTGCTGACCCATAGAGGATCACTAGGTGCTGACCCACGGAGGATATCTGGGTACTGACCCATGGAGGATCACTAGGTGGTGACCCACAGAGGATTGCAAGGTGCTGACCCACTTAGGATCGCTAGGTGATGACCCACAGAGAATTGCTAGGTTCTGACCCATGGAGGATCACTAGGTGATGACCCATGAAGGATCGCTAGGTGCTAACCCATAGAAGATAGCTAGGTGCTTCCCACTAAGGATCGCTAGGTTTTGACCCATAGAGGATCACTAGCTGCTAACCCATAGAGGATCACTATTCTTTCTTCACATCACAGCAAGGCACTGGATTCCCACACTTAGTGTGCTTGATTCTGGAGGATCCTCTCCACAATCCATCGGTCGTATTTCAATCACCACAAATTCCCACTAAGAATTAACCCGATTAACCTCTAGGTAACAAGGGTTCCAATGCAATAGACAGCGTGTCAATCAGACACCTGGTCTATAAGTTATAGGTATTTTAGTATCGGGGGCCCAGTTGGATTCAAGTCTGATCCAACCCATTCATACTCCAACATTATCTTAAACCCAATTAGACTATCTCAAAAGGTCCACCTCATCCTAAGGGTTCTGGCACCGTAGAATTTTTGTCAAATGAACATCTGGTTTAGGAGATAGAGCCCTTTAATCGAAATTGGGTTGTAAATGGGTCTGTGTCCGGTCCTACCCGGTCGGACCAACCCGACATGGCCCACTGGGCCCAGCTCGAAGGAACTGGGCTCGTCCTGGTTTGACTGAGCCCGACCTGAAGGGGCTGTGCCATGGGATCAGTCGGCCCACCTGGCTGGGCATGGCCCACTGGGTCAATGGACCAACCCGACCCGCTGGCTGGGCATGGCCCGCTCACTGGGCACAACCCGCTAGCTGGGTGCGGGGGTCAGCTCCCCTATCGAATGTACTTAGTCTAATTGGGGTCTTCAAAGAAGTGGTGCTAGTTGGCACCACTCTAGCTAGTGGTCCGCATGGACCAGTCGTCAGCAGACCCATGGGCGCAGGTCCGCCCACCACCGCGGTTCAGAGCCGCGAACCTCCTCTGCGGTGCTCTACCACCGTTAACATGACTAATGTTTGGTGGCTACCCATGTATGCTGCACCGCCTTTGGGCACTGCCATCCCTTCGCGGCCAGCAAGAGCCGGTCACCGCCTCCTCCAGGCGTCAGTGCCTCCACACCGGCGGAGCTTCCATGGGCCTCTGGTGAAGCTCTGGAAGTCTGTTTCTCTTCCTGTCTACACCTACAGGGCCTCATGGAACTTCACCTACACTATGTAGCCATTAGTTTCTTCTTTCCCCCACATTTCTCAGTCACCCATGAAGAACGCAGACAAACCAAGTTTGGCAGAGGGTCAGGGCCTTATTTGTTCGGCACGCACCCTCCGCGTTAGTGTTATTAATAGAAAATAATTTAACATCATAGTGGGTGGATGAATTTATAAAACTCTTACAAATAATTCAATACAAACCCCTACCTTAAATTTTTTGGAAGGCACTGTAGATGAGGAATAAGGGTCAGCATTCGAAGGTGTTCGTCAGTGTTTATCGTTTCCCGTTGATTACTCCAACGATCGTCACACGATATCCATTATTTGTTAGAACGGAAAGTCGCCAGAGTTTCATCAGAGCCTCCTCTCGTAGCTCTCCCAAAACCCATTCCCATGATTTGATAAAATAGGAGGATATTCTCCCACGTTGTGTTTAACATTATGGTTTATTAACTACAATTAATGAGTCAATTAAACTCACAAAAGTTGTCATTACAAAACCAAATAAATGAGATGTTTAAGACACTAAAAGTCTGGCGTTTCACTTCGGTCTCACCACCATTGCTCAACATTTTCAAAAAGAAAATAAAATAACCATTAGTTATTTTATTATTTTTTTGTAAAGTCCAAAAATTAAATTTTTTCATCCATCTTTTTCTAAAAAAAATTATGCTCCCTTAAGAGAGTCCTGGTGCTGCGAATTCAATTGTGCCCTTGGATTTTTAATCCGAGCCTTGATTCAAAAGATTGAAATTTTCGCTCGCAAGTTTACTGAAAATACCTTAAAAAAAGTTCAAAATTCTGTTCTAGATTCTCCAAGCCTTGGAATCATGCGCAATAAATTTTAGAAGACTTGTAATAATCCAAAATAATTTATGCATACATTTTATGAAAATATTTTTAATTTTAAATTATTTATTTATTCATAAAATTATAATTAAATATTTATGAATTACAAAAATATCAACACTTAATTGACACTTTAAAAAAAAATTATTTACTTACACTATGAAATAATTATATAATAATTTCATTTATAATTTTCTTAAATTTTATTTATAATTTCATGGGAGGGTTAACTATTCATTTGGTTGGTTTACTATTCACAAGGGTCATATTACTATTTCTAAGGTTAAGTTACTATTTAATCGATATTGGTTTTTTAAATTATAGAAATACTTTCTATTTGATTAATTATTCATTTAAAATGTTTTTATTATGGTCCATAAGTAATTATATGTGATTATGACACTACTATAAGAAGGGATAAATTCTATTGATACAAGTTTGGGTCATTACATTCTTCCCCCATTTTGAAATTTCACCCTTGAAATTTTGTTTTACATAAATAGGTTAGGGTACTTCTCCTTCGTCACCTCCTCTGATTCCCAAGTTTCTTCTTCATACTAATTCTTCCCCCACAACACTTTTATAAGGTGGGTTTTCTTGTTGCGTAGAACCTTATCTTTACAGTCCAGAATCTTTCCTGGTTTCTCCTCGTATGATCGATCATCCTCTAGTCGTACCACATCTGTGTTTAGTACATGTGAGTGATATAGTATGTATGTTCTCAAGAGTGATACATGGAACACATCATGGACATAAACCATATTCAGTGGAAGTGAAAGCTTATAGGCCATGACTCATAGGCGATAAAAGATCTCAAAGGGGACAATGTACCATGGGCTTAGATTCCCTTTCCTCCCAAACCACATGAATCTCTTCCATTATGATATTCCAAGGAAGACATTATATCTAAGGATGAACTACAAATCCCTTTTACTATTGTCAACATAACTCTTTTTCCGACTCTTATCAGCTTTGATATGTTTTTGAATGTCTTGAACCTTCTATTTAATTTCTTGAACAAGATCAGGTCCAAGTAGCTTTGTTTTTTCAACTTCATCCCAACAGGTTGGAGTTATACATCTCTTTTCATACAAAGATTCATATGGAGCCATATTAATACTCAAGTGAAAGATATTATTGTATTAGAACTAAACCAATGGGAGATGATGATCCCATCCACCATTAAATTATAAATATTAAGATATTAGCATATATTTTATCTTCTGAATAGTCCATTCATATTGGCCATCTATTTGGCGATGATAGAAAATGTTTCAATTTAATTCAGCACTGAAAGAATATTAAAGACTCCTCCAACATTTAGATGAGAACCTAGGATCACGATCAGAGATAATTGAGAGTGGAACTCCATACAGTCTCACTACTTCCTTCACATATATCTTTGCAAGTTGTTCAAGTGAAAGGTCTTCCTGAATAGTGATAAAGTTGGAAGCCTTGGTGAGATGGTCCCCCATAACCCATATCTCATTATTTTCTTTGGATGTATTTGGGTTCCCTATGACAAAGTCCATAGTGACATTCTCCCATTTTCACATGGGTATAAGCAATGGTTGCATCATCCCTTTGGAATTTTGTCTCTCAGATTTAACTTACTGACGTATTAAGCACTTTGAGATATACTCCACAATATTCTTCTTCATGTTGTCCAAAAAGAAGCGTTCTCAGAGATCGAGGTACATCATGGAACTCTTGAGATGGATAGATAATGCTGAGCTATGTGCATTACCCAATAGCTCCTTCCTTATCCTAGGTGATTAAGGTACACATAGCCTCATTCCAAATGGAATTACACCATTATAATTGATATAGAAATCTTTTAGGTTCTATTCCATTATAGAATTCACCTTATTTTGTAACTTTGGATCATCCCTTTGTGCCTCCTTAATCTTATCTTAGATAGATGGTTGGGAAATCATTTGGTAAAGGTAGGGTGTAGTCCCTATCATTATGATTTCCAAATCCATTCATTGCATATCCACGAAGATAGGGTCTTTCTCAATCCACAACATGGATAAAGTAACATGTTCATTTATACTAAGAGCATCAACTACCTTTTTTTCCTTGAAATGATAATAGTGAATAGAGAAATCATAGTCTTTGATTACCGCTAATCATCTCCTTTGACACATGTTGAGCACATTTTGTGTGAATATATACTTTAGACTCTTTTAACTGATATATATGTAACACTTCTCACCATAGAGGTAGTACCACTAGATTTTCAAGGAAAAAATCATAACTGCTAATTCCATATCCTGTGCCGGGTGGTTCTACTCATGGATATTCAACTATCTTGAGGTTTTGGCCATAAAAATATCATTTTTCATGAGTACACAACCCAAGAATTTATTTGAAGAATCACTATATATCCCCAAACTTTATCCAAATTTTGGTAATTTGAGTACAGGTTTAGTGATTACCTGTCTCATTAGATCCCTGAAAATTTCCCCACAATATTCCATCTAGAACTACTTTACCCCTTTCCTTGTTAACTTTGTTAGTACACTAGACAATCTTGATAAATTTATTACAAAATTCTGTTAATAACTAGATAATCCAAGAAAACTATGGATTTCTGTGACACCAGAGGGTCTGTGTCATTCTTCAATCGCCTTTGTCTTTGAAGGGTCCATATAAATTCCATCACTTGTGATCACATGTACCAAGAATGTGACTTTTTTCATCCCAAAGTCACACTTTCTGAAATTCGTGTACAAATTATCCTCTATTAATGTCACTAGAAAAATCCTTAGATGTTCTTTGTGTTCCTATTTTCTCTTGAATTATATGAGAATATCATCCGTAAACACTACCATAAAAATCAAGGTAATTTCTAAAGACTCTATTCATCAAATCCATTAATATTGCAAAGGAATTATAATATCATATGGGCATTACCAAAAACTTGTAGTACTCATACCTTGTACGGAGGACAATATTAAGAATATATTTCTTCTTCACCTTTATATAATGATATACAGAATGAAAATCCACCTTTGAAAAGAACCAAGCACATCACAACTGGTCGAACAAGTGATCTATACTTGGAAGAGGATCCTTATTCTTTATAGTGATCTTGTTGAGTTCCTGAAAATCCATGCACATCCACATTTCTCCATATTTATTCTTGACAAAGAGAACTGGTTCACCCCAAGGTGATGCACTATGGAATGTAAACCTTTTTTTAAATTCTCTTACAGCTACTTCTTTAAATCCTCTAGTTCAATATGATCCATCCTATAGGGACACATTGAGATAGAAGTAGATCCAGGTATGAGTTCTATTTATTACTATACCTAACGATCCTGGGGGGTTTGGGTAACTATTCAAAAAATACATCAATGTATACCCTCATGATGGGAATTTACCCTAGGTTTATAACTTACTTTGACTCAACCTTTTGAGAGAGGTATGCTTCTTCAAAGGGAATCAACACCCACACTGTTGAAGGATTTTCAACAGGAGATTCATGGTCATCATTGTATTTGTAGAGGACCATATGATGTTTCAGAATATGAAAAGATATTTCCTTTTAACAATAATTAATATTTGATCTATATAATGAGATTCAATCCATTCTCAATATAGAATTGAATTCTTCTAAGAGAAGTATCACAAGATTTTCTGGAAGAATCTCCCAACATAATCCAATAAGAGAAGATTCCAACAATTGGATTGAAATGATTGCACCACATGGTGTTTTTATAGATATATCTAATTAATTATTTTAGGGATTTGATTCAGTAGTTCTAGTAAACATTAAAGATATAAAGGAATGCATAGAACCAGAATCAAATAATACTTTTTTTCATTCTTGAGTGAATAGTAAGTATACCTAGTCTGACTTCATTTTCTTACTATACTTTCACAGTAGTGATGGAATAAGCCTTCCCTTGATCTTTTTGGTATGGTGGATGATGATGCTGATTACCCTCAAGAACTCAAGGCTTAGTGCAATGTATTTCATATTGACCTTACTTCCTACAGTTGTAGCATTGGACCATAGGTGGTACTCCATTTTCCTCCACCACATTGTCCTACTTTCTCATGTCTTTTCGACATTCATGATCTTGGTGGACTTCTATCCCACACTTAAATCATTTCCACATCCCTTTGAGGTAGTTCTCATGTTACTTCTTCCCACATTTTTGACATGTGTGTGGTTTATATTTCTTTCCACCTTTCTCATTAGATCCTATGGATTGAAACTATATCTTTAGTTTCTTATCACCATAGACAGGGGACCATTCTCCAAACTACAGCTCCACTTTGAGAGAACATTAAAAAACTTTTTCATAACTCCCAATGTCTCAAATTGAAAGATCCTTTCAAATGTTTTGTTTTAAACCACTAAAGAATCTATCAATTTTACTATCATTGTTGATAACAAAACAAAATGTGTACCTTGAAAGCCCTTGGAAATTTGTTTTGTAGGCTGTGAAAGATTATTATTATTTTTTACTTTAGCTCTATGAATTCATTATCCATATTTTTATGAAGAGTTAGAGGGAAATACTTGTTAAGAAACATTATCTTAATGTATTACCACTCCATCTATTCAATTTCATCATTTGGATTTGCATTCTTAATCAAATACCACCATTGATCGATCACTCAATATAGATGATAAATAGAAAGATTCAACTTCTCCATCTCATAATAGTGAAGAAAAAAAAGATCTTCTCCATATATTTGACCCACTATTCTACAACTAGTGGATCAGAAGATCCACTACACATTGGTGGTCATTTCTACATAAAACAATCGATAACTAGTTGTTCCCTCTTAGGTGAAGGAAGAAATTCCACATTATTAAGGTTATTGTTCATAACATGAGATAACTGGGTAAGAATCACCAGGAAATTTTGAACTCCACCTCCTAAAGAATTGGGGATATTGTTCAGGTAATCGATGCATTGTACCTTGCATGGGTTTTTTTTCCTAGTTTCTTCTGGTTCCCACTATTTTCTAAAATAGAAAAGGTTCTAACAAAACATAAGTCAATAAGTCATGAATAAATAATTTATTACATTATGAATTTATGTATAAATACATATATTTTGGAATACCTATATTTAGAATTTTCTAAAATAATGATTTTTGGGTGCTCACTTATACTTAAACTCATACTAAGGGTTTTTAATAAAGTTTTATTATCTTAATTCCCAAATTAACTAAACTATACTCTGATACCATCTATAGAGACCCTTATTTTTTTACATATCTTATTACCTCATTTAAAAGAAAAACAACATAAAATCATTACAAAATGAGGATCCAAAGGTTTAGCGTCTTGGGAAAATTAATTCCATACATAAAATTTACAAAATAAAATGTAAAATTTTATTTAATTCCTTCTTCTCTAGCTTCTTATTGGCCCTTGAATTCTCCTTAGTACATGTAATCACCTAATCATATACATCAAAAATGGGTGATATAAACGCCCAGTAAGAGGTTTGATAATTACTTGAATTAAAATAAAATGGTGTGATAATGATCATTATCACCATAACATTGTAATAGGATCATAATCATGAGATGAAGCATTAAGAAAGTATTGGAATGTGGTAATGCATAAAAATGAAACATCATATCTTAGTGGTCAACTACCACACATAATTGTGAAAAAATATAGCATCATGTTCATGCATATTTCAATTTTATCCTGAGATAAATCACATTACCAAATTCATTTAAGAAATATATAATTCTATGAACACCCATCACATCATAACATTTACATTTCACTATATAATTCTGAGTGCACCTGTTACATCAAAATATTTACATTATTATTCATGCCACAGAGAACATACATTAATATTGAAAATAAAATAACCCATGGAAAGAAATAGGTTTTATTTCATAAAGAATAAATTCCTAAACATTGAGTTCCCAAATTTAAGAGGTAATAATATACTTGATATATGAATCATCTACCTTGAGTGAGGAAGAAACTATCTCAAGAAGTAAAAGGTATTTTTTTTGAAAGAAGATTTATTTTAGAAAACATTTTGTTTATCATAAAATCAAGTAAAAAACATTTATATCCAAGAAAATATAATCTAATGATGAATAAATGATGAATAAATGAATTCCCATACTAAAAATGGGGATATATAGGGAAACTCCAGAGAAAGATAGTTGGGTTTGAGAATTCCCCTTATTGTGAAGTCTGAATGCTTTCTTCACATCAATGACTTGTATAATCACATTAGTTTCATTAATTAACAATTAAAGAACAATTTATACACGAATTGGATTCATTTTGGGCTTATTAAGTTTATTTATGGTCTTTTGGACGAGTTATAGAGCTTAATTTTGGCATTCAGGAGCATTCGTTTTCATGGTTTTCATGATCAGTTCACTTGTATGCATGAATGGATGTTTTTGTAAAATGAATATAAATATCCAAAATTTTATATGTTATTAATGCAATTAAATAAATTTAAATTATATTTTAATGAATTTGGTTATATGTTATGAGGATTAATCTTTAGATAGAATTTCATGATGATTGTTTTTGGTTAATTTTGGCATTTTTTCAATCACACTGAAATCATTTTGTTTTATAATTTAGTATTATGTATATATGTTAGTTATATAACATAAATATAATTATAAAATACAATTTAAAATATTTTTTAAACCATTTAATTTTATCATAAACATCCATTAAGGTGTTAAAGTAAAATGAAAGCGCATCACTCACGATGTGGGTACACATCACGGGTGACGATTTCATTTTTAAAACAAAAGTGATAGAGTGATGAGTTTAATGATGAATATTCCATTAACATGATAAAATTGTATTATATCAAATATACTGGAATTATTATTCCATTTTTATGAAGGGAGGTGAGTATAAATTAATAAAATAAATAAAATTAAATAGAAATTAAAAGAAAGAAAGGGGAGTATTTTAACTCTTGGATTCATCTTCCTTGAGAACCTCCTTAAAGAATAAGTTTTTATATTTTGGTGAGACCAATAGATACTGGAAGTGTGGGGATTAGGGAAGAGTATTGGGCATAATTTTGGAATGTCTCAAATCTTGAGAAGTGTGAGGAGAAGAGGGGTGAGGGGTGGTATTTATAGTGGAGGAGAGGGGTGTTTTCTCATTATTTAATTCATATATTATTTTTTGGGATGAAGAATATGAATAGTTTGATAATTATATCTAAAAATATTAAAATAATTATTTAGAGTTTTATATTTTTGTCTTCCATCAGCCTTATATCATCTATGTGTAATGTCCCGGTTTCGGGAGCCACCTAGAGCTTCCCCATACTCGGTTGGTCACATGGCCTCAAGGGCATTTCCCTAAATGCCAGAGGCTATCGACTAGCAGCGAGAGACTTGGGTGTGATAGTGGGGAAACTATGTTCTCATTGTACGAGTAATGTAGCAGAAAAAAATAGATAAAAATAGATGAATCAATAATACCACGCAATAGTAAACATCGTAATACTGAATGGAATAAAAAACTGGAGCACATATATAAATGATGCATGTCACATGTGTTTAGGAAAGTAGTGAAACAAGTCACAATGCTAGAAGAAAGTTCTAAACCAAATTAAAAAAGAGTACAAAAGAAAACAAATAAACTCCAACAGCGCTGCAAGCCTCAGATTTGTCTCATTTTCTCCAGCTCCATAGTAGTCAAGTACCTGATATAGAAGGTCGTTTTCACTTATATATACATGCAGCAATATAATCTATTTGGCCCCAAAAGAATGAACCAAATAGAGTGTGAGACATATCCCAGTAAGAAACCACCAAAATATCTATGCCTTACAGTCAGTGAATATATATGGAAGAAAATAAAAAAATGTAGCAGTAAACAAGGAAGCACTCAAAAGTAAAAAATCCTAAAGTTTCAATTTCATTTATTTTCATATATCAAGTAAGTAGATAATCAAATACAAGTAACCCTCTGGGAAGTACTCACAGACTATCCCCTTTGGTTCAACCAAACAAACACAATCAAACCTATAGGAAGTACTCACATTCTAACCCCTCTAGTTCAGCTTTAGCAAAGACTCTCTAAGGAAGAACACACCGTAAATTCCCCCTGGGGTCTCGTATTAGTAACTATAAACACTCTGAGAAAGAACTAAAAATCCAATTCCCCATATGGTATTGCAACATGGAACTACAGAAACTATGAGGGAGAACAAATTCCATCCCCACTATGGTATTGTAACGTAAAAGTAAACATACACTCTCGAGAATCCCTCAACATCCATTCTCTCTATGGTCTACTACACCAGGTTCCCATAGCCCTCTGTAAGTCTATCGTGCACAATTATGTTCAACAACCAAATTAAACATTAAAAACTTCTTTGCTAACAGCTTTTAGGAACTACTTTGCTAACATTTACATGCATATAACAACATCAGAAAATATCACTCAATCCTAACAACACTTGGCCTGGAAAACAAGAAGCCTAAATGGAAAAGCTAGACCAAATGGTCAATATCAAAACAAACATGGGCAACACATCCATATCATAGAAAATAACCCTATTCATAATAAAAAAACCTATACTCAGGAACACAAGCCATAGCAGGCATTAACAGAGCTAAAATCCCTAAACATGCAATACCACATTCTTGGGTATTGGGAACTTTTTCACATAATATTCAAAGACTAACAACAGAAAGGTACAAAACACCTACTTATACATTTTAAGATTGATATAATCCATCTTCAGCCCTTTAATTGACCTATAACATGGTAGATCTATAAAAACATCCAAAAAATTCAACCAAAGATATCTCATGAGAGAAGCGAAATCAAGAGATGAGGCTCTAGAAGAAGGAAGAACTCACCATGAAGATTCTAATGTAATCAAAGACAATTGAATTAGAGAACAGATGGCGGGTTAGGGCATCAGAGAATAATCGTCGACCTCAATCTCTCCTAGAAGAGACAAGCTGAGAAGAAATGGGTTTTGTCCATTATACGTGACCCCGGTCTGATATAACAATTAAAAAGAAAAGTACATGGTGTGACTTTTAAAATTATACGGTGTGTAAATGAGTTTACTGAGCCCCTATTTAGACCATCTCGAAGTCACCCCACATGGCCATGTACTCATCTGTTACATGGCCAGTACACAGTCACCCATGGAAACCATGTACACAACGTTTACTCTAAAGTACACAGTAGGAAAACCTGATCTCTAACCTCGAACTCCAGAGGTCATCTCTATCGATCAACATAAGACTTCTATTGTGATTGTGTAGTATCCATCCTCTTCTGAATCAAATCTATCTGTTTTGTGGTCTTCTGGACTAGACGAGGTCCCAACATAGCTTCCTCTCCTACATCCATCCAACACAAGGGTGATCCACATGGCCTACCGTACAAAGCCTTATAAGGTTCCATCTGAATAGTTTCTTGAAAATTATTATTGTATTCAAACTCCACAAGAGGTATATTCTTCTCCAAAAGAACATCTATAGTCTAGAATGCATGCTTGAAGCATGTCCTCTAGCACCTGAATCATACGCTCAGACTGGCTATCTGTCTGGGGATGGTAATTTTTACTCAGAAGTACCTGTGTACCCTAAGCCCTCTATAGTCCCTGTCAGACTCGAGAAATAAAATGGGAATCTCTATTCGAAATGATGGAGTGAGTAACCCCATGTAGACATACAATCCCTCAGATGTACATCCTTCCCAACTCATCAACATCGAAGGTCTCCTTGATCAGCAAGAAGTGAGAAGCCTTCATGAGTCTGTCAATGACAACCCAAACTGCATCATTCCCTCAAGGTGAACTCGGAAAACCTGTCATGAAACCCATCGTGACATCATTCCACTTCCACTCAGGAATGGGTAACTACTGAAAAAAATCCTTGCTGGTCGCTGATGCTCCGCCTTCATCTTCTGATAGGTGGAACACCTCATGACAAACCCAACAACATCTCTCTTCATTCTTGGCCACCAATACTGATGGTTCCGATCTCGATACATCTTGGTGACACTTGGATGAACTTCCAAAACTGAGGAATGAAAGTCTCGCATAATATTTTCATGTATATCTACTGGAACCCACACACGCCCATGAAAATTAAAGATCTCATCCCCACATACTGTTCATCCAGAAATAGGGTCCTCTCATGACACACTCTCCCAGAGGACTAGGCCTTCATAATCTGTTAGTTTCCTCATTCACACTAGATCAAGTAGAATAGAGGTAATAGCCACAGAAGAAATAAATGTTTTCCCTATTCTATCATACACCTCCAAATGAATCTCAAAGAATAGAGACATAAGTGGCCACTCACTACTTCCCTCCTAAACTACCTGTATCTGATTCCTTATGCTCAAAGCATCATCTACTGTGTTGCCTTTCCAAGGACTATAAGAAATCTCAAAATAAAAATACTGAAGTTACTCAACCAACCTTCGCTATCTCAGATTCAGATCACTCTGTATATAGATATACTTGAGACTTTTTTGGTCGGTGAAACCCAAAAAATTTGATCCCAAAAGATAAGGTCTCCAACAATGTAATGCATGCACAACTGCAGCTAACTCGACATCATGCATCGGGTAATTCATATCATGTGGACTCAAGTATCGAGACCCGTATGCAACGACTCCTTCTCCCTGCATAATCACTGCTCCCAACCTGATACCTGATGCATCATAGTAAATGGTAAAACTCTTTCCCAGCTCTGGGAATACTAGTATCGGTGCTAAAGTCAACCTCCCCTTCTACTCCTGGAAGGCTGACTCACAATAATCTGATCATAAGTACTTCTCACCCTTCTTAGTTAGACCCATCAATGGCTCTGATAAGCATGAAAAGTACTATATAAAACATATGTAGTAACTAGCCATCCCTAAAAAACTCTGTACCTCAAAGATGTTCTTCAGCTGCTCCCAGGAATCTTTTTCTCTCACTTTCTGTGGGTCTTCTGATACTCCTGTCTCTAAGATAACGTGACCCAAGAAGTGAATCTGGTCCATCCAAAAGTGAAATTTTGATATCTTATCATATAACTGATGACCTCTTAGTGTACTCAAAATGATCTCAAGATGTGTGGCATGATCGTGTCGATTGTGAGAGCACACCAAGATATCATCCACAAAGACTACCACGAATGAATCCAAGTATGGATTAAATACTCGGTTCATTAGTGACATGAAAACTACAGGCGCGTTCGTGAGACCAAACAACATAACCATATACTCCTATAGACCATACCTTCTCTAAAAGTCTGTAATAGGTATATATGATAGTATAATGCACAAATGATGATAACCAGATCTCAATTAAATCTTCTAGAACACTTGGTATCCTAGAAGGTGAGAAAATAGATCATTGATCCTCAGTAAGGGATATTTGTTCTTGACCATTTACTAGTTCAGCTTCCGATAATCCACACAAAGTCGGAGGGTACCGTCTTCCTTCTTGGAAAATAGGACAGGAAAACCCCAAGTAGAAGTACTGGGTTGGATGAAACCCTTTACCTGCAACCCCTCCAACTACTTCTTGAGCTCCTGTAACTCTGGTGTATCCATCCTATAAGGATGAATGGACACTAGTTATTTTCATGGAACATGCTCAATAGAAAAGTCCACCTCTTTCTCCAAAGGAAAACATGATAACTCCTCTAGAAAGAAATCCCTGAAACGATCAACCACTAGAGGTAATTAAAACTATGAAGTCCCCTAGTCATCCAGATATAGTCTATAAATCTGGGCTATAACTCCTCCCAACCCATGATTCTTGGGTCCTGCTATGCTCGCCTAAACATCCCATTCTCCCTTTTGTAGAAACCAACAACCCTTAGGTGAAGTAAATATCACCCTATGAAGATAGCAGTAGACAACAGCCTGGAAGGGAACTAACCAGTCCATTCCAAGAATGACATCATAGCCTGTCATCTCTAATAAATAAAGGTCCCATAAGAAGTGACACCAACCAACCTCAAGAGGGAACTACTTGCAATGATGTACACTAGACGTTTTTGTCCCCAACGGAGTGTCTAGCATCAAGACATCAGCATTGGTATAGATACAGAGCCTAAGGCTCTCCCAAACAACAACAGATATGAAACTATGGGAATACCCTGTATCAAAAAGTGAGGAATATAAAACTTAGGCAACAAGAATCGTACCTCAAATTGTAGATGGACCAAGATACTGCTCCTTCTGGGTCTTCTCCACTGCAAAAGTCTAACCTACATCATGGCCCTGTGACCCTACCTGACCACCTTAAGCTAATCCACCCTATTTCTGTTGAAATATTGATGAATGGATACCACGACCGTGACCTCCACCTTAGCTTGAATGACCAGAAAAACTCCAGTTCCCAGACTAATGAGAAATTGATGGTGCTTCTCCGATATGAGGAGTCGAAACAGAACCTCTATCACCATCTTCTTTTGAGAAAAACTGACAGAACCATTGAAGATGACCCATCTAGCCACAATATCAGCACTACATTGGGTCTCTCGGGAATTGTGTCCTTGTATGTTCGCTCTTCCCACACTGGTAGCACACCACATGGATACGAGATGAAGTATCCCACTTATTTGGATCTCTGTACGTAGACTCCATATGGTGCTTCCTGCTGTCAGTAGAAGGGGTAAAAACTCTGGATTCCAAGCCACCCTGTCTCACAGCTCTAGAATCCCTCATATTGCACTATGTGATGAGCTTCTTATTGACTATAGAGGTGATGTAAGTCAACTTGAAGATGTTCACTTGAGATCAAATGTCGTGCCTGGGACCATCCTCAAACATCCTCTCTAAAAATAACTTATCACCTCTTGGGATGGGTACGAAGTGCTGTAGTTCTATGAAGAAAAAAGAATACTTCATAACTAAAAGCGTACCCTACACCAGACTCATGAACTCTCAGGCTCAATCAACCCTCAAAATCTCTGGGTAGAAATAATCATAGAAGGTGCACTGGAACTCATCTCAATCCATAACCTTCTAGCATCCCACCTGTGAGATCACATCACACCATATCTTGGAAGAATCCTGAAGCATATAAGCAATGAGATTAACCCTCCTCTCTGGAGGCATCTCTAGATTCTCGAAGATCGAATTCATGACCTCTATCCATGATTCTACAACCTGAGGTCCTCTATCACTTGAGAAAGTAAAAGGATACTGCTACTGAAAGACCTGCGTAAACTCTTCCATAGATGGGGAAAGAGGTGGTACTCCTCGGAAGGTATTCATGAACCTCATAAAGCCCTCTTGGAACTATGCATCAACACCTATGTCTGGAATGATGATTGTTACCAAGATAGACATGACTAGAGGATCTGTTGACAATTTGGGATCTGGCATGTCCAGTGTCTGGTCACTACCCTATAACTGGCATACACCCGGAGGATGTCTTGGTGGCATGAATCTGCAAGGACAAGCACACACCTTAGATCAAGATTATCAAGTACTAAAACATAGATGTGCAATAAAGAAATAAGAGGAAGACATTATTCAATATTTCCAAAAGGAGGATACACTGTGTGTACAACTATAACAAAAAGTGTTCCCTTAAGCTTTCATATGGACATGTACTTTTGCCAACATTGGTAGTGTAACACCGCAAATACATGGTGTGTTGTCCTAGCACACGACGTGTACTTGAATCCTCTTTCCCTACCCATGTTCTTCATCATGACTTAACCCACATGGTTCTCCTAGAGCAAGATTACATGGCCGGTTTGTGCCAGAAACGACATGTACTAGAATGAACTTCACTGACCTGTGTTGTTAGTCACATGGCTGGTTACACAGCTAACTCTACACAACATTTTTGTTCCAGACATGGCATATACTAACTACCCATAATCCACCTGTGTTGTTAGTTACATGTCCAGACACATGGCTCCTAATACATGGTGTGCACATAGTAAAAACGGTGTGTCCCACCCAAAAATTACCATCCTCATGTCTCTTCCCACACAACCATTTACACATTTAGAAACAACACGGTGTGTACATAAATTACACAATGTGTACTTAAGAAAAATTGTTCCTTCCTGAACAGAAGGACACATGGCGTGTATTCTGCAATACACACTGTGTATTCTGGGTTTTTGTAGACAGTAAGCCTCAGAAACTACTCTAGAACCTAAAAAACACTGAAATAAACATTAAAGTGCCAAATTTAGATCCATTATGGCCCATAATCCCCACAAATCAATGTTTAGAATCTTATACATGTCAAATACAAGAAATAAAAATGAAATGATCTACCAAATTTCGATCCATGAGGGCTCATAATATCTCAAGAACCAAAGTTTCACATTCATTCAAATGAAACCTTACAAAATTCAATACCCTATCAAATAGTAGGTATTCTATCAAGGCATCTATCACAAAAACATGCATATCTAGCAGAAAATCTATCACAACAACATGCAATCGGTAATTCACCCTAAATGGAATGGAAATAATGTATGACATGTGATCTCTAGAAAGTGCCTACATGTTGCATGATATGGAATACCCTCATCTCATTGGGTTTCAATAAAAGTAAAACCACAATAACATAAACAATAAAAGCACAATACATGTGAATCATCCAACGGTGAAATCAAATGAACTGTAATAATTTCAAAACTAGAAAAATTTCAATAGATGAGGTAAATTGGATTTTCCCTATACACGAGTTTGCTACTCCTAGGAAAAACTTATTACCAACTACCTATTCCTTCTTATACCTAGTTATAGGCTTCAAATAGTAATTCAAGAAGAAAATAACACCTATGACACCACTTTGTAACATCCTGGGTCCAGGTGCCGCCCAGAGGTTCCCTGTAACTGGTTGGTCACATGGCCTCAAGGGCCTTTCCCCAAATGCAGAAGGTTGATGAATAGTAGCGAGGGTCGTAGGTGTGATAGTGGAGAAACCATGCCCTCATTGGCAGAGTAATGTTGTAGAAAGAAATAGATAACAGTAGCAGATGCAATAATAATACCATACAACAACAAACAGTGAAAGACTTAAAGGAATAAACAACTAGAACACATATATAAATGTTGCATGTCACATTTGTCTAGAAAAGCAGCCAAAAAAATCACAATGCTGGAATACAGTTCTAAACTAATTTAGAAAAGAGTACAAAATAGTAAAAAAGAAAAAAAATAAACTCCAATAGAATCGTAAGCCTCAGCTTGGTCCCATGCTCTCCATCTCCACAGTAGTCAAGTACCTGATGTAAAAGGGTGCTTGCCCTTATCTATACCTGTAGCAATATAATCTGTTTGGTCCCAAAAGCATGACCCAAATAGGGTATGATACTAATTCTAGTAGGAAACCACCCAAAGATCTGTTCCTAACATTCAGTGAATATATATGGGAGACAATAAGAAAAATGTATCAGTAAACAAGGAAGTAATCAAAAGTAAACAATCCTATAGTTTCAATTTCCTTCATTTTCATATATCAAGTAAGCAGATAATCAAATACAAGTAACCTTCTAGGAAGTACTCATATCCTATCCCCTCTAGTTCAACCAAAAAAACACAAGCAACCCTCTGGGAAGTACTCATAGCCTAACCCCTCTGGTTCATCTTTAACAAAGACACTATGAAGAAGCACTCACTATTAATTCCCCTCGTGGTCTCATATCTGTAACTATAGACACTCTGAGGAAGCACTCAACATCCAATTCCCCCTATGGTATTGCAATGTGGAACTATAGACACTCTTAGGGAGCATAAAGTCCACCCCCAATGGTCTTGCAACGTAAAAGTAAACAGAAACTCTAGAGAATCCATCATCGTCCATTCTCCCTATGGTCTACTGCATCAGGTTCCCACAACCCTATGTCATTCTATCATGCACAACGATGCTCAAAATACAAAGTAAAAATTAAGAACTACTTGGATAACAACTTTCAAGAACTACTTGGATAACAACTACAAGCATATAATAGCAGTAGATAATATCACTCCATCCTAACAACACTAGGCATGGAAAACAAGAATCCTAACCGAAAAAGCTAGACCAAATGGTCAATATCAAAAAAAAACATGGGAAACACATCCATATCATGTAAAATAACCCTATTCAAAATCAAACAACCTCTACTCTGGCACACAAGGCATAAAAGGCATTAACAGGGCTAAAAACCTTAAACACGCAATACCCCATTTAAGGGTATTGGGAACTTTTTCACATAATATTAAATGACTAACTACGAAAAGGCACAAGCCACCAAACTTGATGTTGTAAGATCGATATACTCTGGCGTCGACCCTTGAATCGACCAAGAATGTGGTATATTTACAAAAATGTCGAAAACGTTCATCCAACGATATCTCACGAGAGAGGAGAAATCAAGAGATGACTATAGAAGAATGAAGAACTCACCATGGTGATTCCAATGCAATCGATGGTGGTTGAACCCGAGAACGGATGGCGGGTCAGGGTCTCGGAGAAGAATCATCGGCCTCAGTTGCTCTTGGACGAGACGAGCCGAGAAGAAGAGGTTTATTGTTGATTAGACGCGACCCTAGTCTGATATTACAATTAAAAATAAAAGTAAACATCATGTATTTTAAAATTACATGGCATTTATATGCCTTACTGGGGCCCGCATTCGGCGTTCTCTAGTTCACCCTACATGGCCATGTACTCGGCTGTTACACGGCCTGTACACGGTCACCCGCGGCAACCGGGTACACAACGTGTACTACAAAGTACACGACATGTAATTATTACATTTCTAGATTCTCCTCTTTTTCTTAAAACCAAAATAAAAGAAAACCCATACCTAAAAAGAAAGTCTGGATTCTTACACTATGACTCTATAATTCGTGTATTTAGATTTTTTTTATAAATTATCATATTTTACTATACATCAAACATTCCAATATTTCAACAAAATCACAAAAATTCACCATAACCATTTTTATATGTGTAGAATTAAAAAATGAACTATATTTAAGGAAAATAACTTTTTAAATATATGTAATTTAATTTTTTATTAAAATCATCATTTACTTGGAAAATATAGATTTTATAATTATAACTGATTTTAAAACACTGTAAAAAATTACATAAGGTCTCCTAAAATTATCCTAAAACCATAAGACATTAAAATATTAATTTCCAAATACATTTTATGAAAATAAATTTTCTTTTTAAATTATTAAATTAATCATAAAATTGTAATTAAATATCTATGCCTTTCAAAAATAAACACTTAATTAATAATTTTTATACCATTTATTTACTTAGACTATTATCTAATTATATCATAATTTCAGTTATAAGATGCTTAAATTTTATTTATAATTTCATTGGTGTGGTTACTATTCACTTGGCTACTTTACTATTCATAGGGGTCATATTACTATTCCAAAGGTAAAGTCACTATAACATCAGTATTGGTTCCTTAACTTCTAGAAATACTTCCTATTTCATTAATTATTCATTTATAAAGTTTTTATTATGGCCAATAAGTGATTATATGGGATTATGACATTACTATAAATAGGAAGAAATTATATTGATAAAAGTTTGGGTCATTACAGATGCTATCATAAGCACTATAAAAATATGAAATAAAAGATTGGTTACTAGTTAATTTATTTGTTTGACCCTATTCCAAAATCTAGAAGAAAAAATATTTCATTACAAAATAAATTTATAAAAACTAGGTTAATGGATAATAGATATTTAATGTCATGAACCAACTTGTATGACCCAACTATCCAGAATTTAAGATGGTCCTACCATAGTTATAAGGTAATTCTTGATCCCCATGGGATGGAAAAGTTAACTTGGAATAAAGAAACTACATTTGGGAATGATTTTTCCAAAAAAAAATCCATGGAAAAGGATTGCATTAATAAATAGAATTTTTGTATTTTGGCACAAGACAACCATTGAAAAGGGAAAAAAGTAAGGAAATAAAAGTTCCCAAACCACAAACCAAACCAAAGTACACAAGAACAAAAAACCATCTCCATGTGATAGGTAATCACTACGAAACTATCTCACCCAGCTTACAAACAAACCTGTTTCCACCCAAACATTTTGTGACTTTACATACTCCAGTCAAAAAACGTTCTATATAAATCCAATGGAGTATGTAGAGTGTGATAAAAAAACCCAATAAGATCCCACTAAGTATTCCATTAACATACTATATAATATAAACCATTCAAGATTGAGTAAATAAAAACCCACCATGATATAAAATTTTACACAATTTAACATAAAATAAGAAAAATCACCATTTCACAACATGTAAAACAATATCAATAAGTATGTTTTCAAAGAATTTCAAAAAACATTTCAAGTATACAATTCAAGGATCGTTAATAAGGAAAATCATCCCTTGTTGTAACATTCTGTCCAAGTTTGTGAGGATCCTCACACAATCTCCAAGATCAATATGCCACCTAGTTTTCATATTACCCTTGAACATCAATCCTAGATGGTAAGAGTTCGCTTCTAAGAGTGTATCCTTGTCACACATTACGCTACATAGTGTGAACATTACCCTAGAACATCAAGCTATGGGGTAATATTTCATTCCTAATGATGGATCCCTATATCTTTGGTGATTATCATTGGTATTTACACATTAAAACAATTCAAATATAATTTATTTCATACTAGAGGAGAAAATACATTTCATACAAATTATCTAAACCAATGCATTCCCTCAACAACCATTTCAAAAAATAACATTTTTTTTTCAAAAATCATGTTTTTAAAACCATTTCATATCCATTTTCAAGAATAAATCCACAAATCATGATTTCCAATCATTTTAAAAATAAATTTCAATGAGAAATAAAGAAACTATAGTAGGACAAATCCATTTCATGAAGCCCTAACATAAAAACACCTGGAATTCAACAATAAGGATGAATCTATAAATCAGGGAGAGAACAAGATCAATTAAAATTTGAAGAGTACTATATTCACAATTACAAATTAATAACTAGTATACAACAAATTCCCGTGGTTTTCATGATCGATCCATAGTAATAAATAACAAGAAACCCAAGATGAAGATGATTTAAGACAAAATTGTTGTTATACTTTTTGAAAGAGGGTCACAACTTTTATTTGTGCTTTGATACACAAAGGATTCATGTTGGCAGAGCAAAAATTGTACATGGAGAGTCATTAAGTTCCAATGGGTCGATTTTAGGTCAAGAGACAATGATAAAGATATAAAATTGGGGTTTTAGTGTCAATTATATGATAATTACACTTACTTTTCCTAACCCCATTAGTATTATTGTCCAAATAGCGGTCACCCATTGGTCGAATGGTGGAGACCCACCCATGGTCCAGTGGATCTCACCAACTGGATAATGGCTATACTATAAGTTTTATAGCCACTTATAAATCCACTACTAAGCTAATGGACCTCCAACAGATTCATTATCTATAGGTTCAAGTCTTTACCCTAATTAGTCCATTAAGTACACCTACAACCCCTCTTAAAAACCAAAAACAACCTGAGATAGAGTGAGATTGATAAAAAGGAGGAAGAAACTGAAACAAGTATATGGTAGTACTTGAAAACAACCATGGGATGTGAGAATTATCCTTTCTATATTTATTTCTTATCCCATAAAACTATGTTGAAGAAGGTTGATCCACAAAAATATGAGGCCATTACTCCCTCATCAAAGACTCACACTCCCATGTCTCATGAGTTTTTAAAACTATACTATCATAGAACTCAGACCAATGAAATCAACTTAACTCTAGAAACATCACTTTAGAATTAGCTATTTCAAAATGTTTCTCAGTAATGGATTTGTTAGGTTTTAAGTTGAGGACTTCACAATTTTGTAGATGAGATGGGTAATGATAATTATTCTTGAGTTGATATGCATGGAAAGAATTATGGATCTGTGAAAAATAAGGTTGTAAAGAAATGTGATAGGTCACCATTCCAAGATATTATATGATCCAAAAAATCTAGGATTGAGATTCCCATATTTTCTAAGTCACCAGTGACCCAACTGAGGTGACACATTCAAAAAACCATGGTCACCAATTAAAAATAGTAAAGTAAGATGATGGTGATCCATAGAAGATATGTACCGACTTTGAGCTGTCAAAAAAAAGAATCATTTTAATATTTTTTTGTTGTGTCCTAAACCATGATTAGTCCTACCAAGGATGCTTCACCAACCTCATACCAACATAGAGGTGACTTTTAGGGTTAACCAAATAAAGATTAAAAAGGTTCCTTATTTATTTATTATTGATAACTTCTATTATAAGATAACTCATGTCGACCCAAATTGTTATACTAAGTATGATTGAAATCCATAAAAAATGCATGGACCATGCCTTCAAGAATTTGAATAGCCTTTTCTATTTGACCATCAATTTTAGGATGATATGTAATTCTCAACTTGACTTGAGTTCCCTTCACCTCTCAAAGACCCCTCCAAAATTGAGAGGTAAAATTAGGGTCCATATCCAAGAAAGGTTCCATTGGTTTCCCATGTAATATTAAAATCTCTTGCGAATACAACTTCCATATGTATTAAACTTTTTTGGTGTCATGAATTATTATGAAATGAGTGGACTTGGTTAACTATAAAATCATACCTAGATGATGTTCTTTCCCTGGGGAGTCTTATGTAATCAAATAATAAAATCTATTGATACTTACTTCCATTTATATGTTGTAATCAAGAGAGATTTAATCATTCTATAAAGCTTTTGGTTCCATGTCTTAATCTATAGGAATGAGTTGCATCAAGACACAAATTTGGCTATACCCCATTTCATATGAGGCCACCAGAACCTTTGTTTAATATCATAATATATCATTGTAGTGCCTTGGTGGAATTCCCATGAAGAATGATGAAAAGATTCATATAAAACCTTTTTAAATATTTTAACATGTTGTTACTTTAACATTTTTTTTGATAAATTATAATTACCTCACATTTAATTAAATTTAAATTATTATTTTTTAACTCTTATTGTCATATACAATGTGATCATTACTTACATTTTTTTTAATGATTAATAATACTTTCTTCAAATCTTAAGCATAACATCAAAATTTTAGTACGTATATTATGTTTTAAATTATGTTTAATTTGTTCTTAATGTTATAGTTTTAAAATATAAAAATTATATCTTGTTAAATTTATAGTTTTGAAATACATAGTTTACAATTTTTTAATGGTTATATTTATTTACACATATACATACATATATATATATATATATCATATTAGATAATATATTTATATATATAAATACAATGTTCTTGTTCCTCATGGGTGATCACCCCACACAGCTCAACCTGTGTGGTGCGACACCATGCACAATAGGCATGTGTCACTTAGTTCAATGCGTCATTAAGCCCCTCCCACCGGGCAGTTCCACTTCATGCATCCCCTGATTCTCTGTGTATGACTTAAACACACCATCATTCTCCTCTCCATGGTTGTTAATCTGCTTGCATGAAAAGCTCCATCAATTCCATCTTCTATATATGTTGCATCGACCACCAGCACACATTATTCAAGGAAGATCGTCCATGAAGATCATCCTCACTAGACATTGTCCTTAGAGTGTCCTTCTCCTCATGATGACATCACTTCTATTCTTCATATGTGACAAACCAACAATGAACCATATTTGAACCTACTGTGTTTTGTATGTGCCAAGGTACCTACAGAGTGTTATTTTGAGAACCATATCGTGAAGCAACTACAACCTACCATGAAAACTACATGACTACTCTGAATAGATTAGAGTACCTACCATGAGTTAATTGGAGTATTATACCGTCCGTTATATTTCAAGTGACCATGATATAATTTAAGGTGTTGAGTATTTTTTTAGTTATTTCATGCTCATTTTAAGTAATTGTGCATGATGTGACGGTCAGTATATAGACCGTGCACACACGGTAAGTATACTCACTGCAATGTTTGTGTCTTGCATGGTCAGTTCGATACTTTTCTTATTTTGTGAAAAAATATATATTTCATACATATCTATTTTAAAGATATTTTTACAAAATAATTTAATGCAACTTTGTTTATGTTGTTTCAAATGTTTTGTGGATATATAAACACTACCAAAAAAATGGTTTTCCGCAGTACCACCTTTTAAAAATGATTTTTTAGCATTATTAAAGGGGGCCCCTTTATGAGTGATTTTTTTAGTAGCGCTGATAAGGGGGGTCTTTATCAATGTTTTTTACAAGTGATGATAATGGGTTTATTTAAAAAAAATAATTAAAAATAATATATTTATATATTTATATATTTATATTAATATAAATATAATATATATTTTTTAAATATGTTTTAGATAAGTATAAAGAGACATTTACACATAACATCTAACATATTCAGTGAAACTTTCTTATAAAATAATTTAAATTTTTTTATTAATTCATAATTTTCTAATTATTATCAAGTAATACTCATTTAATATCAATTTGAAGACACAAAAAATAAAAAAATTAATAAAAGATCTAAAATAAGTTGAAAACATAACTCGAACTTCAAAGGACCATAACTCTTGATTAGGGTGTTTGTTTGAGCTCTACAATGTATAAAATCAAAGCTTCCAGTGAGATCTACACTATAGTGATTTAAGGTAAACCCTATGTCACATTTTTCAAGGCCAAAAATTCTTATAAGGCCTCTAAAACTGAGTTTTTAGTGAGGGTACCTTGATTTTTTTATCATTTGTTGTATTTTCAGCCTCGTTTAAGGGGGTGTTTTTGCCCTTTATCAGTGGAGAATTAATTTATTCCTAAGGATAAAACTAATATTGATATTAGGGATTTTAAATTTTATTGTTTTTCATAATGTACTACTATTTATAATCAAATATATAATAATACATACATTTTTTTTATATTCACACATAAAAAATTTAGTTTTATGAATAAATAATTAAACATATTTACATATAAAATTTATTTCTCAATATATTAGCCTTATCTAAATAAATAAAGAATCTATTTTTTTTAAATAAAAATATATGAGTATTTATATACCTATATAATGTGTGTATGTGTATGTATTTCCAAACTGATATATATATTATCTATATATTCTAACATATGTATATACATATTAATATACAATATATGTAAATATCTATAAATATGAATAAATATACTTACAGATAAAAATATTTAATATACATATGTGTGTGTGTATTTACTTTGTATATATGTATGTATGTATTTATTTATTTATACACACACCAAAAAACATATTTTCGAAATGTATTTTAAACTAATCTTATAAATATATGTTAATATAAGAATAAATATATAGATAAAAAAATATAACTAAATGTATATAAATAAATATATATATTAATATATGAAAAATATTTAAATATTTAAATATAACTATATATGTATATATATATATTAATATATGAATAAATTTACATATATATATATATATTAATATAACTATATATATATTAATATATATATATGTTAAAAAAAATATATTAATATAAGAATTAATATAACTATATATATATATAAATTAATATATATATCAATAAATAGAGAGAAAATAAACATGGTGGAGTGGTAAAGTGTCTAGGCATGTATGGGAGAGGTCTCGAGTTTGAATCTCACGGGAGGTAGTGGCGCACATGAGGGTTAGTGAAGGGGGGTTCTAGAATTGTTAAATGGTTAGGGTGGGGTGGGGCATGTATGGGGGTTGTAGCGCATGTGGGTGGGGCTTCCATAGCATTTTTGAAGGAGGGTCAAGCACTGTTAAATCCCCCCTCCGATTTTTAGAATATCTTTATTTTTTTTAACTTTTATCAGTGTTTTTAGCACTGATAAAAGTGACACCCTTTTTTATAGAACCTCGATTATCAAAACGTTTTTAGCACTGATAAAATACTTTTTAAATGATGATAAAACCATATTTTTTAGTAGTTAAATTAAAGGAATATTTTAATGACCAGGTTAAAATCTATTGTGAAAAATACCATCTTAAAAATAATTTCATGAATAATAATTTTCAACATTATATAATTTATCCTTTATTTTTTAGTTTTTCATTTATAAAATTATTTTAAGTGTATTAGAGTGATTTTTGTCATTTCAATTATTTTATTAATCCTCATTTATTCTAAACAACATTTTTGAGGTGTTTGGAAGCAATTTTACATAGGAATAAAAGAGTATGAGAACTCTCAGTTAATGAGCTCCATATTTAAAAATACATGTGAGGGTTTTTTTCTAAGTTTTATTATTCCCTAACTTATAGAATTATATGACTAGTGAATTATACTATCTTCTCATGAAGAACTTCAAATTAATGATGCGTAATCAATTTATTGGAATGCGGTCATGGAGATTGTGAAAAAATAAACTCAAAACAGTTTATTCAAATGATGTTATTTTACATAATACACGACAACTTCTTTATACACGACTATGCTCTTATACAACCAATTTTCTACTATTTCAAATCACATGATGAATTCAACTGTTCCATTCATTATTTTTGTGGTGATCAGAGATCAACAAGCTACATAATCTTTATCATTTTCTGATATCCTTTTTTACTTTCTCTTTTGGGTTTCATTATTTTATTCTTAATTGATCTATTTATAATAATTTGTGTTGGTCTATGATTTTTTCAATCAAATAAAAGTACTCCTTTGGTTATTATACCACCTATAATGATGTTCTTGAGTTGTGACTCCTGAATAAAAGTCTGTGTAAGAGTAGTGTCGCACCCCAACCTTTGTAATTACATTATTTTATTATTTTCTTGGCTTTGGATAATATTTTCAGGCTTTGAGTGGAGTCTTAGATTGAATTTTTGAGTTTTTATTTAAAGTTGAGTGTTTTGGGCTAGGCAACATTTGGCACATGGGCATATCACAATTTTGAGACCGTGTAGCTACGCCCTGTTCACCGTATGACATTACCGGTGTTCAAAATGAATTAAAAATTAAATTAATAATAAAATAAAGATTAAATTAAAGTTTAGATAAAATAAGAAAAGGTAAAATAAAATTAAAATTTTTGTTTTAATAATGACTATGATGAAAATATTATTATTAAGAATATTATTATTATGATTATTAATATTATTGTTACCATTATTATTATTTAATCATTTTGTTTTTATTATTATTACTAGGTTGTGAATTATTATTATTTTTATTAGGTTTCTCTTCCCCATCTATTATGTCACCCTCTTCTCCCCACTCCCCCTTCTGTGTGACCTTCTCCTTGTGCGCACCACCCCCAACCAACGCCACCCTCCCTTCCTCTTTTGGGTGAGAATGCCTCCCGTTGGAATGACCCCTCTCCAATGCACACCCCTCTCTGGAGTGACCCCTCTCTAGCATTGTTTCGTAGTTCCTTGAAACATGTGTTCTAGTTTTCATAATCACTACTTCCAGGTGGTTTCTATTGGATTTATTTATGGAACTGGAAACTTCCAACAGTTCTTTATCCAAAGGGGACCTACTTTCAAAAGGCATGCATTCATTTAGTTTGAACATTACAATACTTAGGAACATGCATTGGTCAAGAGGATGGGAGGTCAGACTCATCACAACCTTTTGGGGGAATTATTGTCTACTCTAGGACTCTATTTATAAATTTCAGATATTTTCATTAATCCTTATTAATTCACCATGTATAACATAAGTTTCCCTTGGAATTTACAATCACTTATTAACATGTGTAAAATTTAGAATCATCAGTATGTATTCAAGGTTCTTCATTAATAAAGATATCTGTATGTATTCAAGGTTATCCATCAATTGTGTCCTCTCAAATTCTATTTCATGATTATTTTAATCATCGTTATGATGATACAAGTTTTTAATCCACTCAGTAGGGCACTCTGGAATTTACTGTCATCCAGGGAGACAAATATTTTTTTTGATATTGGGATCATACCCATAAAATGGGCTACCTATGTATCCTTGTAAAAGGAATCAGAACCCTCATAGTTTGATTCGACTTAATGGGACACATCATACCTTTTAATTTCATGTAATAAGGACCTATCCATATAGTTAAATGTCATGTGGTAAGGACATCTAAGAGAAAGGTGCTTAGTCAAATTTTGGTGTGGGACTTATGCTGAAGCAGCCCAATGAACTTGGAAAGGGTATGGTTTTCTATGTAAGATTACACCCTATTGAGGATATAGCCCCAAAGAGAATGGGGTTTATTTAAGGTGTCAGTTTTGAACCTCAAGGAGGGTTCTTACCTATCCCACGTGGATGGGAATCAAATCCCATGTAGTTCGATAAGTCTCATAAGAAAGTATAGTCCTTTGAGAGAAATGGGTTTGGGATTACTTCCCAAAAAGGATGCCTTGATGATTTGGGGGTATAATTTAGGGCTTATTCTCAAGCAGGATGCCAAAATTAAGGGAATTATGGTTGGATTTATGAAGAGGATGTCCAGTGAGCTTGAGCCCTGAAAAGGATTCCTACATATCCCAATTTTTTTTGGGAATCAGAGTTCTCATAGTTCATTCACCATGGGTGTTTGTGTAAATGTTGTAATCATCACGAATCTCTAAGCCCGCATGAGTCATGCTCAGTGTGAGAAAAAAGATGATGTGAAAAATTCAACAATGACACATACACTTTTACTCCTCCACTGATGGAAAAGGGCGTGCCTGCGATGGTGATGGTGGATGAGGGCGAGGCAACGATCCCTCCCTCTGTTCTCTTCAAATTGGATAGGTATCCAATGAATGGAATAAGGGATAAAGGTTTAGGGGATTACACCAAGATGGATGCCCTAAAATTGATCCTGGTATGTGATGGGAACTTTTAATTCACTTGAATGGAAAAAAATGTGTGAACCTTACCTAACCTATCAGAATACCTGAGGTTTTGGGTCTCTTTTATAAGGGAGAGATTAGGTCCCAAACCCTCCTCCAAACCGGGAAACTCTGAGAACTGTTCCTAGGATAGATTTATATGTGACTACAGATATAAAAACCCACATACACTTCATAAATCCTAACCCCATTGTGAAATAAATGCGGGAAACCTCTAACAATGTATATACAAACCCAAAATAGGAGGCATGCTGATGTTACTTTCACAAAGGTTTGATAAGTCATGTGGTTTTGGTGGAGGTCTCAATAAAATCCCTTTCAAAAAGGGGTTCCAATGAAGAAAAATTCATTCCATGGATATCTTTGAAGAGGGATTGATGGATTGTAGACTAAAGAAAGTAACAGAATCAAAGAGGGGCACCCAATTAGAAAAGGGCTCCCAAGTATGGCCACACAAGTAGGCATGGGAGAACTGATGTTTACTTAAGTGATGAACAACTTATATGGTAATACTTGGGTGAGACCTGGCTCAATCCTTTAGGAGTATTCACATGTGATCCCAGAAGTGGGGCACTGAAGTTCCTATGAAAGGAATAGGTGGCGCGCAAGTGTTTCTGATTTTGGGAGGTTGGGAGATTTAGGTGTGTAGGTGTTATGGATTTCAAACACTAAAAGTAATTAATTCCTATGATCCTTCTTCAATTCATCCACTTTAGGTGTTGAAAAACTACCTTGAAAGTTTCAGAGGATTAGACGAAGCACTAGGGTGACCAGAGAATCAATTGGGATTTTGGGATATTCATTCATCCAAATGAAGGACTCAAGGGTCTATTTATAGGAAAAAATAGGACCATGGGTGAAAGGTTTTTGGTTATTCAATTAGGTTGTGTGATAGATGTGGGTGCCCAAGTAGGCTATGCGCCGACACCCTTTTGGTCTGACTAGGGTGACCCAAAGCTCGTGCCTTTGAAAATATTAATTTTCTTCATGTATTTTCCCCTCTTATTTCTAAGGTTTTCCCTTTTTCATTTTTTAGACTCTTTGACAGAAATAAATGTCATCAAAATCCCCCCTATAATTGGATCTCTAATTAAAAGAGGATCCTATACTAACGTAAAGTAATGAAGGAGAAAGAAGAGAGTACTTAGGAGAGCAAGTTTTATGCACGTAGAACAACTAGTTGTTCATGATGACAGTGCTTAGGATTCTGGCGCTTAGGGTGACGTCCATATCCTATATATAGCAGTTTCACTTCCATGAAAAGCCTCACGAATTCCATAATTCCAGCTCTCGGTGCACAAGTCTTCTTTCACTAATACTCTTCTATTTCTTCTCACTTCTTCTATATGTTTTTAGTTGCACGCTATAACTGGGGCACGACACTTTCTCACTATTTTTCACTTGAGCGCAATTTTTTATACTTGCGCGCCTTAATACCTTTTCTGATTTTTTTACAATTCTTTTGTCAAATATCAAAAATGAACTTACTTAAAAGATGGGTTTCTATTTTTTTGCAGGTTTAATGGACCCCAAAATATTTGGAACTACTGATGAACTATCCAGTAAGTGGATTGATGACATGATGAATGTTGTTGGTCATGAAAACTTCAATGTTTGCGACACCACCCTTCCAAACATAGAAAAATATTTGAAGAAGTTTTATTTCAACTTTCCCCAAATCACCTATCTTCCTTTGTATAGCTATGTCCATTTTTAGGATGTTAAGATTCCAGACCCAAAAAACTATTTTCCACTTTCTTGGTTTCAATGTTATACCAACATCTCATTTGTTAATGTTTATGTTGGGGTCTCATTTACTAATGCTGGGACAATAGAGAAAGATCATATCATACATCAGAGACCGTGTGCTCTAAATTTTAAATCACACACACCCGAGACGCAGCCACATTGTTATTAATCCATATTTCAGGATTCTCAGATGGATCAGTCCAAGGGTTGGAAGAAAAGTTTGGATTTCCACCCAGGAGGAGGTATAAAACCCGCATGGATGTGGGCATACTAGGTTCACAAGACCTATTCAGATTTTATAGATGAATTTAAAGGAATTGGGATTTATGAGGCTGTCTAGGTTGGGAAAACCTATTGGTACAAGAACGATGATTTTGTACATTAATTATTAAGTCGATGGAGATCAGAGACTAACTCCTTCCATTTAACACATGGAAAGGTAGGCATCATCTTGTGGGATGTTTACAAGATTTTTGGAGCTCCAATCCTTGAAGACATGTATGATGAGTTTATTCCTCGCAAGGTGACATGGAATGACTCAGAGAAGACACCAACTTTGGTTTGTGCGTTGATGAAAATATTCAACAAACTCAATAACATGACCACCATTAAGTCTCACAACCAAAGGGATATTCATCCAGAGGAATGGATGGAAATATTTTTGATAAGGAAGAAAGAAAAGGGTCCCAACTACACCCGTCCGACAAGTTTTCTAAGGGCAGAGAAGATAGGTACCCCTGACACCTTTTGGACAACATTGGAGAAAAGAGAATTTGATAAATGGGGATATGAAGTCAACCCAAAAATTCATAAAAATACATGTTTGGAAGGTTTCTTGGCCATGTGGCTCATTATGTATTTGTTACCAGTCCGAGACACTAAAGGAGGTGTGAGGCGAGGAACCTTTGTTATTGCGGCCCAGCTGGCTAAGAAAAAGATGTTAGGGTTGGCCACTTCTGTTTTGGCCAAGATTCATATGATCTTTCTACACATTTATAGAGGGAATTCTTATTTTATAATTGAGGGACCATTCCAAGTGTTCTGGGGATGGATTTCTACTCACTTCAGAACTTATGTTGCATAGAGTGGGGTACATGTTTTTTGAAGTCCTTTTCGACCATCTGTCGAGGCTTTTTCTGGTATTTTGCCCTTATATCTAAACACTTATGACTTCAAGTCCAGATTGAGAATGCATAAAGAGTTTCATCTCTTTCATTATGGGAACCCACCTACAAGGAGATTTATTGATGATGGGACGTCTGGTTTAGAGTTAAGGGAATATATTCTATCTTGCAAAGATGGTGTACTGGCCACCAGAATTGATGGTGAAGTCATATGTGAGGCTTATGCTCCTTATATATTTGTGCTTGAATTCAAATTTCTGAAACAAAATACCATATCCCCTCCTATGCATGTCAGATTAGAGTAACATCTGATGGTTGCCCGAAAACTATGGTTGTTGAAATCTGTAGAGAAGATCGGGGTAGTATTTAATTTACCTGCTGCTGATGTAGTAAGTAGGTTTACTATATTGTATGCAGAAAACTGAGTCATATCTTACCCTGAAGAGGTATTAAATCATGTTTTCCCTCAAGTGGGGTTAAAGAGAAGTAGTTTAAGGGAACTCCTTCATTTGTAAGGTAACTACTCATCATCAGGGGCCGACTCACGAGAGAAAGAGTATGGGGGTGAAGATGCTTCAAATTCACCGAAGAGACCTCATACCAGATATAACCCCCTGCCAGAGTTAAGAGAGACACCCCATCAATCCCTACCATAGCTGTATCAAGGTGATCTGGTTACCATCATTCTAAATATTAACGAGTTACATTTTCTAATCCCCCACTTGTGATTGTGGGGGTTGGTAAGAAAATCAAATCCAAGGCTGCATAATCCTCTTCACAACTATCTTACATACACTTTGAATATATATGACATGAGTTTGTTCAAATATGGAAAAGTTTATACTGTGATTCTAAAACCATGTGGATGGATCTATGTGAAGTGCTGCATATTCTAGGAGTGGGGTATTTATGGGCTTCTTCTGACATTATTTTTAAGGACAATACCAATGAGGTGAGGAAATATATTTGAGAGCTAGAAATGATCATATATGCAACCAATGAATAAATTCCCACCATGAAGTGGGTGAAGGAAATGATAGATCATGGTACCAATAAAGGGATTAATATTTCATTAGATGAAGAATGGTGTGACTTTGTGGATCCTGAGGATGTAAGTTTCCTTTTTCTCACATTCTCTTGTGCTTTTCAATTTGAATTTCAGTCAAATAATTGTTACTCTGGGGAAGTGTCATCTTAACTTGCAGTCGGTTAGAAGAAGAACAACTAAAGTTCCTTCACCTTGGTATAGCCCTAGAGGCACTACTCTTGGAGCTACCAGATCACCCCATTGATTGGGAGAAATATATCCATGTCAATAGGCCATAGAGGATGAAATATACAGGATATTCCAATCTACAATACCTATATTTGGAGATTATGATTCAAGCCCTCCTAAGAAGGTGAAGAAAAAAAAGCACTGAAGAATGATAGCCATGGTTAAGAGATTTCTTAGTAGTGGTAAGCCTTCCTGATAATCATGAATTTTTGCCTTTATTCATGAAAAAGTGTTTAAAATTATTATAATTACAAGGGATTATACTCTTTCTTCATTGAAATAAACTACTAATAATCTTCATGGAACCAAGGAGGGTGCGGCTAAATAAGAACAAAATCTTGCTAATCTGTTGGTTCCTGAAGAGGCATTGAGTTCAAAGGAATCAACGTTTGCTCCTAGGACTACTCTTGTTATTCCTATCAGAGGAGAGGAGGATTCTAGTAAATCAACAATGCTTTATAGGACATCAAATGTAACAATAATTGACTTCCATCCTATGGTACTTTAGGTTCATCACATGCACCAGAACATCTGGAAATGACTGATGCTGATTCCATAACTATTGCTGAGAAAACTATTCGGGGACCAAAGTTTTCGGAGGAAGGTTGAAAAGCAAACACATTGAGTTCTCCCATGGGTGAGACTAACCTAGGATCTAGGATATCATTGGATGAAAATATGAACCTTGGCATGACTTTTGAATAATTATAAGAACATGTTAATATACCAAATGCTTTAGAAGATTTTGGAGTTCCTTGTATAGAATTAACTAGATGTGAGTTTTCATTATTCATCCTGTTAATCTTCTTATGATTAAATTTCAAACTATTGTTGGTTGAAATATGCAATTCCATCTAGTGAGACTATTTCTGCAACGATACTTGAAGGAAATATTGATATTAATGTCAATACCATCTTTGTAGAGACATTGGCTCAGGTGAATCTTGAGACAGAAAATCTTCTTGAGATTCATTCTGAAGATCCTGAGCGAATTAAATATTATACTCCCCACCCAGAAACATCAAATAGAAAAGTTGAAATTGAGAATATTTGGAAGGAGTATTCTCAAGCTGCTGACTTACTATTAGATAAGAGATACTAATATTGTGATTGTACTTACTTTTTTTATTCCTTGAAGCTAACCACAACCATAATTTTTTATTTACCATATAGAGATATCAACTTCAATGGATAGGCCCATTGGTGAAGCCTCTATATTATCCCAAACAGTACTAGAAGGTGAAAAAGCTATTGTTCAAGAAGGAGCAGGACATTGCAGTTATTTAAGTGCATTAATCCGAGAATACATCCCTCTTTATGATAGTGATTCTGAATCAAACCCAAAACAGAAAAGGATATTCTTCTTGCACGTAGAAAATCATGGAAGAATATATGGAATATAATATCTGGGATGAACCATGAAGAACTTCCTTCAATATAGCATCCCGCATTTTTATAACATAACTTTTCATTACATTTTGCAAAACTGAGGATCTTTAAGGTTTAGTGTCTTGGAAACCAGGAACTTAAAACATGAAAACATAAACCATTGTTCTTAAACACTTGAAATGATTCTCCTTATGTTCATCCTAGGTTCATTACTACATATCATAACCCGAGGACATACATCAAAATAAAGGGTGAGTAGAAGGCCCAGTAAGGGAAACAAGGGGAAACATTTAACATGTGAACTTGAGTTACATCAATAAAGTCCTGATAAATAGCTTTAAGGAATGAGAAAGAGATCATGAGGCATATCATAATGGAAATAACATGATTGATATATTTAATATGTGGCTAACACATTTTACTTAGACAATCATGACCATATCACCAAGGTCCATCCCCAAGGTGTCATTTAAAATTACCAAGGTTATTCACCAAGGTATCGTTAAAATTGTAATCTCTAGTGGTTACATCATTACCCAATGCATTGGAGCTCTTTATTATCATGTGACCCAAATATACCACCATAAATCATTTCATAAATAACCCATATTGAATAAATGAAATGGGCTTCATTTCATAGTCATAACATTTTAAAAACTGCTTTAAAGACGTGATCTTTATGTCACTTTAAACCCACGGAAAAGGAAAGTGGGTCTCATGTATGTAAATCCCAGAATTTAAAATAGAAATTTTGATATATATATATATATATGTGTGTGTGTGTGTGTGTGTGTTTGAATACCCTTATAGGAGAAATATATTTGAGTATTCACTTAATAAAATAAAATAATTTGAGAAAAAGTGAGAGACATTTTGAGACGAAAATTCAACAGCATAACGGCTATGTTACAAGGTTTTAGAAATATTGAAAAGAGAGGGTACATGAGTCACCCACTCATAAATGATCCATAGAACAGTAGAGGGATGGAATATAAAGGATATAAGAACATGGTAATTAAATTTTAAATACATACCATATTAAATGAAAAACATGGAAGGAAGACAAAAATAAGATTTCTCTTATAAAAATTCGACATCCTAACGGCGTCACTTAAAACTTCATAAAATGAATTGAAAAGATAAAATAGGGTCTATAATCATATGAAAATAAAATATAATTATTATTGATATAGAGATCATACCCCAACATAATAAAAAGGAACCTAAAAAACTTAACATGAAAATAGATCTTGAAAACGAGAAGGGTGAAAGAATCCCTTAAAAATTTGGCAGCCTAACAGTGCCACTTTAACATTATTAAAATGAATTGATGAGAGAAAGAGGGGGTCTCTAATCATATTAACATGAAAAGGAAAGTATGATGAATATAAAATAACATCCTCCAACATAATAACATGGAGCATAAAATAAATGACATAAAAGAGATTACTTGGAAAGAAAGAGAGAGGTAGGATCTCTTACCTTGAAGAGTAACTTAAAAATATTGAAGTTTGGGACCTTGGGAGGCTTGAGGAAAACTTGGGAGGACTTCTTGGGAGGTAAAAAGACCAGAAATTTGTTTAGTATTTTTGGAATTGAAAGGATGAGAGAATGGCTTGGTATTTATAGGGGAAGTGATGGGACAAGGCATTAATGGCCAAGGGACACCTCATTGGTGGTATTGGAAAAACCAGGGGATTGCCCATGGTATTTTCCCATGGTATTGGCCACTTGGGACACCTCATACCTTATATTAATATTCATAAGTCGACCATATTGATTACATACTTAATACATCATTTAATGATGTCATTAAACACCCGTAACATAAAAACTGTATTTTCACTATTTACCGAAAATTCAACTTTCTCAGAAAAATACCAAAATTTCACCTTAACCAAATATCGATGCTCTGATTTCAAAAATGAACTCCATTTTATAAAAATAATTTTCTAAATATTTTTAATTTATTTTTTAAATAAATACACTATTCACCAAAAATTCATTTTTTTTCAGAAAAATCCCCAAATATTACCTTAACATAATATCGATGCTCTGAGTTCAAAAATGAACTCCATTTTATAAAAATAATTTTCTAAATATTTTTAATTTAATTTTTAATTAAAAAAACTATTCATCTGAAAAAACTGATACTTGACTAATAATTTCTGAAACAGTTATTTACCTATGTTATTGAATCACATTACTTAATCAAGGTCCGTAGATTATATTTATACTTTCTTTAAGTGATATTACTAATCCATTTGGTCAAATTACTAATCCTAAGTGTAAAATCACTATTCATAATTTACTATTCATCAAAAAAAAAGTTAATCTTATTAGACTCTAAATTTCTTACTGAACATAATTGTAGAAGACCATTTTTTGAAAATCATTACACATAATTAATTATTTAAGATTTACATAAATATTTTAAAATATCCTTTTTCTAGAATTCATAAAAAATATGCATACTATATTTATCCAGACATTTGAAAATTCACAAACTTCATCATAAAAAGAAATCACAATTTTTATTTAAATAAAAGGATTACACAAAGCAGTTACAGTCTCTTTACATAGCCCCTTATAACCCCAGCATAGGACCTAAGTGTAAGGTGTGCTGAGGTGAGAGAATATGAGGGTGGCTCGGCCAACATCGCACGAGTAGTAATTTCTAGCAGTTTGAACTTCTCACGAAGGAGATTCTATTCTAGCTTCACAAGATGAATTTCGGCTTGGGTTTGGTCCAGATAAAATCCTAGTGGTGCTACCTCCTTCCCAAGGTCTGTTATATGGGCTTCAATTGGACCGAGACTACTGGATGAGGTCATCAAATCTTCTTTCTATATTAATTAACCAAGATCACTTGTATTTAGAGACAATAATCACAATATTTAGTTTCCAAATTTCATACTGACTAACGGTCATATAATAGTCAAAACCCAACAGTCTCATTTTAAATATACTCATTTTATTAAGTGAAAAAGTTTTGTTGAGTTTGAAATAAAATAACACAAAAAATTAGGAAACAAGATTTATTCAAAATTTTGGGTCGTTACAATCTTCCCCACTTAAGAAATTGCGTCCTCGCAATTTTTAAAATTGGGCGTGGAAATTTCATTGAAAGTCCCACATCAGAAAAAGAGTCAGTAACACTATTACTTTAAAAGAAAGAAAAGGAAGTACAAAGGTCACCCGAGTTAACCCATACTAGGATTACATGTAGGAAAACATGGATATGGAGGAGAAAACAAAGGGTCAAGTTTTGAGGGAGAGTGATAGAAAACATGTCTAAGAAGAAGTTAACCACCATAAAATCACAAACTTGTGATGGGTTAAACGGTCTTTGATTACCCAGTAGGAAACTTAAACCAAAAACGTTTTTGTTTTAGGTTCCTTTTAATAATTTTGAGGAATTTATTTACTACATAGAATAAGAACACAAGGACATATACCTACCTTCAAGTAGAGTTTCATCCTTTAATAAGTTTCTTCCAAGACTAATCTTTTCTCCAAATTATGAGCATTCAAAAACACTTGGTCTCATAAAAAGCACAAGAATCATCTTCTAGAGAATCACATTATTCACAAAAGATTAACTATCTATTTCTTTTATCTTTAAATATTATCCCAAAAACAGAAAGGGTAAGATAAAACAACTCTTCAAAAAAAAAGAACCCCATAGGAAGGGAAACTACTTTCAATCTTCAAAGTTCCATGGTACTAACCAAATTTCATCATAGACCATTCCATAAATAAATTTCCTTAAAATTCCTCGAAATAAACCAAACTAAGATTGAAACTCAAATATAAGACAGATTTGATAACATAGTCTTCCAGGATAAACTTTATCGTTCATCTCCAAACAATATCAATCACTCCTAACATCTTATAACAAAAGTAACTAACCTAAATATATTTTCCCCAAGATAGGTTAATAATTTCCTAAATTACTATAAGTTCACCTTAAATTCGTCAATTCTTCAAAATATAAGTCAACCTTTACTCCTAAAAGAAAATACCACAGTAATCTATTTACCTCAATCATATAAACATCTTCTAAAATAATAATAATATTTTAATCCCCTAATCATCTTTTTTTTCAAGAAGAACAACTTCACAACATCAACATGTGGTACATAACAATATATGTTTTCCTTAATGATATAAAACCATCTTAGTTAGTGACTCGATGTTCTTAGAAAACATTAAAGATATGCTCATAGAGCACGGACTAAAATACAACATGACATAGACAATTATTTCGAAGAAGTTACATGTACTTTAGTCATCATGATCCATCTCAGCATATGACTTTCATTGTTCCCTTTTCCTTGTATATTGTTGATTCTCATCATTCTTCTCATCCCTTCCAAGAGTGAATTGCCTTGGAAAATGTCCAACTTCTCCACATTTACGACATTGAAAAGTATAAAGTAAATTAGATCGAACCTTCTCTCTATCCATCACATTATCCATTTGTTAAAGCAATTGGCTACTTTATTACCTATCACCCCACAATTAAAACATCTCCCAGTTCCTTTGTGACATTCTCCTTGGTGCCAATTTCCACACTTTTTGCACAGAGGAAATTGGGTCTTCTTTCCCTTATCAGCTTTATCAGATGAACATCCTTGAGAATTAGGGGCTTAAATAACAATATGTTCAACTTGATCTCTCGTCATCTATGTCATATTAATAGTGAAATTTTCACATTTCCTATCACATTGGTTGTTGGGACATATTCTTCTATTTCTCTCCATTAACTAAGAAAAGAAAGTATAATTAGGGGCTTAAATACTTATCCAATAATCATGAAAAGGAAACTTTAATCATAGAAGGATAAACTTGTAGAAGAAAAGTATATCCTAACTTGTGATACCCTAGGATCCAATCTAGTTTATACATGATCATATATTCTTATATGAATCTTTATTTTATTTTATCTTTGTTCCTTTAATAATGATTCATACTAAGCTTATGAATTTACCAAAGAATATCCCCCGGGAGTGTCATAACCAAGAGTGCATAAAGGCCTATTGTTGTGTACCAGTTCCCATTCGAGTCTAGATCAAGCAGTGTTTTTTGGGTTTTACCCCTATGTACATCTATGCTAGAGCCACCTCTACCTGATCGTATCCAGACATGGATGTATTTGCTTAATAAACCACTTACTCAATACTCACAAAAAACCAAGAAGATTTCCTATATTTAAACTTTTATATAGGGTTCTTCCTAAATTTTTCATATCATAATTTCCACATATAACTAAACCATCCTTTTGATACCAACTATATCATCCCACCTTTTTATAACATAACTTTTCATTACATTTTACAAAACCGAGGATCTTTAAGGTTTAGTGTCTTGGAAACCAGGAACTTAAAACATGAAAACATAAAACATTCATCTTAAACACTTGAAAGGATTATCCTTATTTTCATCCTAGGTTCATTACTACATCTCATAACCTGGGGAAATACATCAAAATAAAGGGTGAGCAGAAGGCCCAGTAAGGGAAATAAGGGGAAACATTTAACATGTGAACGTGAGATACATAAATAAATTCATGATAAATAGCTTTAAGGAATGAGAAAGAGATCATGAGGCATATCATAATGGAAAGAACATGATTAATATCTTTAATATGTGGCTACAAAATTTAACTTAGACAATCATGATCATATCACCAAGGTCCATCCCCAAGGTGTCATTTGATATTACCAAGGTTATTCACCAAGGTATCGTTAAAATTGCGATCTCTAGTGGTTACATCATTACCCAATACATTGGAGAGCTATCATGGAGCACCCTTAATTTTCCTTTATTATCATGTGATCCAAATATACCATCATAAATAATTTCATAAATAACCCATATAGAATAAAATAAATGGGTTTCATTTCATAGTCATAAGATTTTAAAAACTGCTTTAAAGATGTGATCTTTATGTCACTTTAAACCCATGGAAAAGGAAAGTGGGTCTCATGTAAGTAAATCCCATAATTTAAAATAGAAAATTTTGATATATATATATATATATGTGAATACCCTTATAGGAGAAATATCTTTGAGTATTCACTTAATAAAATAAAATAATTTGAGAAAAAGAGAGAGACATTTTGAGATAAAAATTCTGCAGCATAACGGCTATGTTACAAGGTTTTAGAAATATTGAAAAGAGAGGGGACATGGGTCACCCACTCATAAATGATCCATATAACAGTAGAGGGAAAGAATATAAATGATATAATAATAGGGTAAAGAAATTTGAAATACATACCATATGAAATGAAAAACATGGAAGGAAGACAAAAATAAGATTTCTCTAATAAAAACCCGGCAGCCTAATGGTGTCACTTAAAACATTAAAAAAATGAATTGAAGAGATAAAATAGGGTCTCTAATAATATGAACATAAAAGATAAGTATCATAGATATATATATCATACCACAACATAATAAAAAGTACCATGAAAAACTTGACATGGAAATAGATCTTGAAAACGAGAAGGGTGAGAGAATCCCTTAAAAATTCGGCAGCCTAACGGTGCCACTTTAACATTATTAAAATGAATTGATGAGAGAAAGAGGGGGTCTCTAATAATAAGAACATGAAAATTACAGTAGTATTAATATAAAAGAGCATCCTCCAACATAATAACATGGAGAATAAAAGAAATGACATAAAAGAGAGTACTTGGAAAGAAAGAGAGAGGTATGATCCCTTACCTTGAAGAGTAACTTAAAAATCTTGAAGTTTGGGACCTTGGGAGGATTGAGGGAACCTTGGGAGGACTCCTTGGGAGGTAAGGAGACCATAAATTAGTTGAGGAGGATTTTTTGAATCAAAAGGATGAGAGAATGGCTTGGTATTTATAGGGGAAGTGAGGGGACAATGCATTAATGGCCAAGGGACACTTCATTGGTGGTATTGGAAAAACCATGGGATTTACCATGGAATTTGCCCATGTTATTGGCCACTTGGGACACCTCATACCTTATCTTACTATTCATAAGTCAACCATATTGATTAAATACTTAATAAATCATTCAATGATGTCATTAAACACCCATAACTTAAAAACTGTATTTTCACTATTCACCGTAAATTTTACTTTCTAAAAACAATCCCAAAATTTCACCTTAACCAAATATAGATGCCCAGATTTAAAAAATGAACTCCATTTTATAAAAATAATTTTCTAAATATTTTTAATTTAATTTTTAAATAAAAACACTATTCACCGAAAATTTGTATTTTTCAGAAAAATCTCTAAAAATTGCCTTAACATAATATCGATGCTCTGAGTTCAAAAATGAACTCCATTTTATAAAAAAAATCTAAGTATTTTTAATTTAATTTTTAATTAAAAAACTCAATTCACCCGAAAAAACTGATACTTGACTAATAATTTCTGAAACTGTTATTTACCCATTTTATTGAATCACATTACTTAATCCAGGTGCCTAGATTATATTAATACTTTCTTTAAGTGAGATTACTAATCCATTTGGTTACATTACTAATCCTAAGCATAAAATCACTATTCATAATTTACTATTCATCATAAATCAAGTTGATCTTATTAGACTCTAAATTTCTTACTGAATATAATTGTAGAAGACCATTTTTTGAAAATCATTACACATAATTAATTATTTGAGGTCTACATAAACATTTTAAAATATACTTTTTCTAGAATTCATCAAAAATATGCATACTATATTTATCCGGAAATTTGAAAATTCACAAACTTCATCATAAAAAGAAATCACAATTTTTATTTAAATCAAAGGATTACACAAGGCTGTTACAGTCTTCTTACATAGCCCCTTATAACCCCATCATAGGACCTAAGTGTAAGGTGTTCTAAGGTGAGAGAATCTGAGGGTTGCTCGGCCAACATCGCACGAGTAGTAATTTATATCAGTTTGATCTTCTCACGAAGGCGATTCCATTCTAGCTTCACACGATGAAGTTTGTCTTGGGTTTGGTCTAGAGCAAAGCCCAGTGGTGCTACCTTCTTCCCAAGTTCTGTTAGATGGGCTTCGATTGGCCCGAGACTACTGGATGAGGCCATCGAATCTTCTTTCTATATTAATTAACCAAGATCACTTGTATTTAGAGACAATAATCACAATATTTAGTTTCCAAAGGTCATACTGACTAATAGTCATATAATAGTAAAACTCAACAGTCTCATTTTAATTATAATCATTTTATTAAATGAAAAAGTTTTGTTTAGTATGAAATAAAATAACACACAAAATTAGGAAACAAGATTTATTCAAAATTTCGGGTTGTTACATTCAAGAATTACAAGACTTTCTTCTCTTTTTAACATGTTGGGAGTTGGTGGTTTTGAGTACCGCATGATTTATACCGTAGTGAAAGAGATTATACTAAGGAGGGAACAAGAGAAAAATATTCTACAAGACTTGTTAAAAGCCAAATTGTTGATCAACATTGAAGAATTCTAAGCAGCGCTGTCCTAAGATGAAGCTGGTCACACTGAAAAGTTGAAGGGACTGAATTATAAAATCAAAGAAAATATTGTGAAACATTTGGGACTTCAATAGAAATTAGATATCATTATAGGGGATCTTGACCAGATTAATATATCATTAGCGGGAGTCCATAAGGATGGTGAAATAACCATTGTAGATGCTAGAGAAACACTTCATCATGCTGAAGAGAGCACAATTGGTCAAATAAACGAGCTTCAACGAGTAGCTGATGGGGCTCATGAGGTTGTTAAACAAATAAGGAGTTATGTAGAAAACCTTTTCTAACTTTTGATAAGATAGAGACTCCAATTTTGGGATTCTCCTCTATGAAACGTTTTTCATAAATAAAAATAATTTTGTCTTTAATCATATGCGTTTTCATTCTCGCTAGTTGATTTTGTTTTACCAAATCCATTCAGGCCTAATAAGCAGAGTTTGATTTTTTCTAGGGTTATATGGAAAACACCAAAAACATTGTATCTTTTGACTTTTTATTTTTCAATATTACCATAATCATACAAAATGTACGTTTAGGGAGTTGGGACTCGATTTTTGTTCAAAGTTCCTTTTGCAGGTTCTTAGTCTGGTGAGTACCACATCTTTTGTTGTTGGCAGTTTAGAGTCATGTATATTGGACTGTAAAGAGATAATGTTTAAGGTAAAATATATTTGACCATAAATTTTGATATTATATCACAAACATGACTCAACGGCTAAGAATTACTTTAATATTCTTTAGATATTTCCAAGGGGAATCTTGTGCCATGATTTTTATGGTCACCAAATTTAAAACTTATATCAACATAAAAGGAGTATCTTCCAAGAACGAAGATACCATTATTTGAAAAACCCATTATGGAAGTTGTGTTATGTATGGACAACTAGGGCATATCATACATAGCCAAATAGTGACATTTTTTGGCTGACATGCCCGTTATGTAGGTAACTTATGTAAGCCACCTAAGCGCACGTACTGCATAGTCAATAAAAAGAGCTCTTAAGAATTTAACATTTTATTATTAAAAGACAAGGGAAAATAGGATTTGGGTGACTCAAGACCACAATGGATGGTTTTTCCAAGGAAGGGGATTTTAAGAATAAAAGGATCTTTCATGAAGACATTTTTCATGAATAGGAAAACCAATTCTATACAAATTTTCTGTATGAAGAATGGTTAAAATTTATCATAAAGGGGAATTTATGATATAAAACTGTGCATTTTTAAGTCATGCAGTGAGTACATTGTGCTGTGAAGTTTTAATTCATGTAGTGTGGACATTGTGCTGTGTAGTTTTAAGTCATGTAGTGAGGGAATTATGTTGTGTAGTTTTTAGTCATGAAATGAGGAAATTGTATTGTTCAGTTTTAAGTCATGTAGTGAGGAAATTGTATGGATTTAATTTAAGGTTTTTATCTTTGACCAAAGGTATGGGACTATTGAAAATTCTAGAAAATTTGTTTTGAAACATACTGCTATAATAAATTATGGAAGGAAAAATTCTAAACTATGATTTGTGAATTTCTAGAATAGAGGAATGATATGGGAAAAGGACAAAAATAATTAGAGGAGGTATTTTCCAAGAATGAAGTTAACGTTTTTTTGAAAAACCTAATATGGGGGATGTATTATGAAGGTACATCTGGGGCATAATGCTACATAGCAAAATAGTGGCATCTTTTGACTGACAAACCTATTATGAAGGTAACTTATGCAAGGCCACTTAAGGGAATGTACTGCATAGTCAAGAAAAAGATATCCCTGAAGTTTGACATTCTATTGTTAAAATATGAAGAAAGTTTATGGGGATTTAGATTTGTCAAATCATAGAGTTTGGATTATGAAGAAAGGTACCTGAATATGTAGAGGGTATTTCCAAACAAGATTTCCAAAGAATCGGAGGAATAGGATTTGTATGAAGGTCTGACCCAAACATAGGAGGTATGGTGTCTTTAGTTTTAGGTCATACAACTAGGACCGTAAATGGAAACAATATATGATATGCGGCCATGTGATTCCAAGGTTATTTCATATTTGTTTGAACACATAGAGAGGGAAATGTGTAAACCACGATCTTAAAGACTTTCAGATCTAGAGAATGATAATGGGATAAATATAACTGAATGGCCATTTTAAAATCCAGATTCTTATATATTTTCATCAAAGTCTGAAGGAGACAATGATACTATAACCAATAACGAAATTACCATCATTTGAAAATCACATTATGGGGGTTGTATTATGCAAGGCCAACTGGGGAATGTTCTGAAGAGCCAAATAGTGCCATCTTTTGACTAACATGGCCATTATGTAAGAAACTTATGCAAGGCCACCTAAGTACATGTACTGCATAGTCAAGAAAAAGAGTTCTTAGGTATTAGAAACTCTGTCACTAGAAACCATAAGAAAGATTATAAAGATCTAGAAATATTCAAGATTATGAGTGTCAAATATAGAAGGGGGTTATGATCAATGCACATAATAAATATTTGAATCAATATTGTCCATGAGTTTTAATTCCTTTACATATACCTGACTCATATATAAAATGGAGACTTTCTTTGATTCCTTTGAATTAATATTGTGATGTGTAGTTTAAAGTCATGCAATGAGAAAATTGTACTGTGTAGTTTTAATTCATGCAGTGAGGACATTGATAGAATTATAATACATTGAGACACCTTATTTATATAAGGTATCCTTTTACGAAATTCTTAAGCCCACGTGATCTATGCTCGGTGTGAGAAATAAGGAGCAGTAAAGTTTCTTCTATAACACAATGGTGACACAAGTAAAGAATAGGGGTGTTATATTTTCATGCAGTTTACCATCATGTGGTTAGGATGAAGATGAAACAATGAAAAAATAAAGATATATTGTAACTGTATTAAGGTATGAAAACCGAGTTCCACTATGTGTCTTGTTGGGGGCAAGAATCAATCCATACGTAGTTCTCTAAACATTCCCTATGTAGGTTTGATTCTTATATAAACAATAAGGGGGGGTATATCATGTTTGGGCCCAAGATTTGAGATCCATGCATCTCTACATATGTTAAATAGATTATAATCAACCCATACATAGTTTTTTCAACATTCATTTATCACACCGATCGAGTTGGACATGGGAGACAGGGGGATTTAACACATTCTAGAAGAATGATTAATTTTAAGACACATGATGGTATGAAAATAAAATCATGTATCTTAAAAGTTCACTCTATATAGATATAGTTTATATAGATGATAATAAAAAGGTAAATAAAAATTTGTGGTTGAGGCTATGACCATGATTGGAGATCCAGGTGTCTCCGCGTATCTCAAATAGATAAGAATCGTGCCACACGTAGTTCTGGAAATGAAGTCCCTATGAAGATATAATTCAAACACAAAGAAGAAAAGGACTCATGTGCCACTGAAGAGTAGAAATGATATATATTATTCTTGTATATAAAAGATCCTAACATCAAGTAGGGAAGACATTAACTGTATAGTTTAATGTCGTGTAACGAGGACAAATGGTGTTATGCAGTTTAACGTTGTACGAAAAGGACAAAAAATCTACACATTTTAACATCATGCAGTATGGACATTTATGGTTGTTACAGAGTTTAAAGTCTTGATACTAGGACTTTGTACTGTGTAGTTTTAGGTCTTGTAGTAAGGACGTTGGGGGATGTACAATTTTCTGTCTTGTAGTGAGGATGATGTGTACAACTACACAAAATATTTCTTCAAGAAGCTCACATTGGTTGGAGTTGTAATAAGATCTACATCCATCTAAATTAAGGTATAATATCCATTTGAGTAGACCTTATGTATGTAATAAGGTCCTTCCCACTATGTCTCAAACTTTGGAGGTTTTTTCCTAGTATCATTGAAGTCCTGAGGACTAATACCAATTCGCCTTGAATAAATGAACGGAGGAAAAATTTCATGTTAAAATATCATATTATTATATTCTAATATACTTCTAAGTGATAAAAAGTATACAATATTTTCTCGTCTAATAATTTCAACTCATTAATCCATTTCTGAGACCTCTCATCTATAGACAACTGATCATAGATTGAAACTCTGAGTGAAGGCAATTGCATTTCAATTGAAAAAACCGCTTCTGTTTCGTATACCAATGAATAAGGATTTACTTGGGTGGATGTAAAAGTAGTAGTCCTATAAGCCCATACAACATTAAAAATTTTATTAGACCAAGATTTATTATCTTTATCTACCATCTTCTGGGGTATATTTGATAATGTATTATTGAAAGCCTCTATCTTTCCATTGGCTGCTGCATGATAGTGAGATGAATGGTTGGATTTAATATTGTTCTCTTGATATAACTTCTTTACCTCAATAGAATAGAAATTGGTACCATTTTCTGTTAATATAGTATGAGTGAAACCAAATCTGGTGATGATGTTAGTTTTGAAAAAACTAACAATTATTTTGGCTCCAACTTCTTTAAGAGGAATTGCCTCCTCCCATTTAGAGAAGAAGTCTATAGCAGTAATAATATACTTGAACTACTTAGCCATAGCTGGAGGATAAGGTCCTACTACATCCATTACCCATGTCGACAATGCCTAGGACTATTTAGTTGTATGTATCAACTCTGGGGGTTGATGAATGAAGTTGGCATGCATTTGGAAGGGATGATATTTCTTAGTGAAATCTGTGCAATCCTGCACCATTGAATTCCAAAAGTATCCAAGCCTTCAGATTTGATCAGAAAGCCTATTCCTAGACTGGTGATCACCACAATCTCTTGAATGTACTTCTTTTATGAAAGATTCAATTTCTTCTCCATCAATACATCTAAAGAGGATTCCATCAAATCCTCATTTTTAGAGGATCTTCTGGAGATCTAGACTATCATAAAGAGTAAAATTGGCCTCTCATCATTGAATCTATTATTTTTCATCCATATCTGGTGGAATTAATCCATTTTAAAGATATTCCATGATGGGTGTTCTCCATCCCGTGGTATGACCATATCGATCATAAGTATGGATAATTTCATTAATTTCCTCCATTCTAATTTGAAAAAAGGTGAGACCATACGATGATGAGCTATGCCGATGACTGTCTCATCCTGATTTGGATCTACCAAGGCTATAGATAGATTTTTTCATTGCATTAGATTGGGAATTTTGTGATCCCGGGACACAAGAAAATGTCGGATCTGAGGGAATTTCATCCATTAAACCTCTAACATAATCACACAGAGGGATTAACTCTTTTTTTCTGATATAATATTCCCCATTGATCGGTTTGATTACCAATTCTGAATCACCTTTCTCTTTCAAGTGATTCACTTACTCCTAAAGAGACAATTCCAAGATTTCTATGAGAGCTTGATATTATACTTCACTATTTGTACCGCCTTCTGATAATAAAGAGTAAGGAAATGCTACCTTTTCTGGGGAAATAAGGACAATTCGTATCCCAACTTTGTTGAGTTTAGGGTTTTACATTCTCTCTCCTATTGGACTTATGGAGGCACCAGCAAAATACATTTCCCATTTTTGGGAACTATCTTGGATAAAGAAGAACTCTTTATTAGGAAGTTCAATAATCAATGATGTATCTTTGTAGATGGATGTTCAGCAAGGAAGTCAGCCAGAGCTTGGCCTTTTATTTCTTTATGGGGTACAAATTGGATATCAAACTGTTGCAAAATAACTACCCACAATTCCAGATTCCTTATAAGCATATGATGACTGAGGATAAATTTGAGTGGGTTATTGAGAGATACCAATTGGACTTCATGATGTTGCAAGTAGTGACTTAATTTATGAACTACAAAGATTAATGCCAGACAACATTTTTCAATACTTGAATATCATGTTTCTGCATCAAGCATAGTTAGAATAAAATTGTAAAGTCTGTTTTCATTCCCAGCATCGTTCTTTTAGGAATGTAAGGCACATAGTGATCTCTCTAAAACTATCACTTAGATAATAAGTGGTTTTTCCTCAATAGGTTACATTAATACCAGTGGAATCAAGAGATGTTTCTTGAGGGTATCAAATGCTTCTTAGTATTCTTCAATCTATTGATAGGTGACTCCCTCCTTCATTAATATAGTGATGGGAAAACAATTTCCACCCAAATTGGTGATAAATCGCCGAATATAGGCCAAATATCCTTAGAGTGCTCTTAATTATTTTAAATTTTGAGGAGGTTAGATTCCAGGGATTGATTTTCTTTTCATGGGATCAACTTCGGTTCTGTGATTTTGTACAATGAAGCCAAGAAAATTTCCCAAGGTTACTCTGAAATAACATTTCAAGGGGTTCATCTTCAAATTGTGTTGCCGAAGATTATTGAATGTGGTCTCCAAATCACTTCTTTTATTGGAACATTTTCAGGATTTGACCACCAAACCATCCACATAACATTCAACAAATTTCTCTAAGAAGGGTTTGAAGATATGGTGAATGGCACGTTGATACGTTGCACCTGTGTTCTTTAAGACAAAGGGAATTACATGATAGTAAAAAAATTGAGGGGATCTTAAGGATGTATATTCTTCAACCTCTATGGACATATAGATTTTATTATAACCATAGTAGCCATCCATGATGGAAACAACTTCATATCCAGAAGTTGCATCAATTAAAGGCTTTGTGATTGGAACTGGAAAGTCATCTTTATGACAATACTGGTTAAGATCTCTGAAATCGATGAAAACTTTAATTTTTCCATTCTACTTTTTCACTGGTAAAATGTTCGCCAACCATTTGAGATATTGAACATCCCTAAAAAAGTTAGCCTTTATAATATTATCAACTTCAGCTTCAATTTTAGAAGCATGATTTGGGTGTGTTCTTCTTGATACTTTCTTGAATACTCAATGTTCTTATGGAAAACCCAAATGATGGGTGGATACATCAGGATTAAGTCCTATAATTTCTGTATAATTTCAAGCAAGTATATATCGATATTTCTTTATAAACGAAGTATAAAACTCTTTCTCTTAAAAAGTTATAGTAGCACTAATGAGAGTGGAGCATGGATCTTCTTCTATACCTAGATTTATTTCTCTAAGGTCATTCACAGTGGTAGAGACACCTTCCTTAAATGTTGGAGGAGCATCCCTAAGATCTTACTCTTCTTATTCATTACGGGTTATTTCTTTTGTTTCTACTTTCATAGTAGATGAAGAAATAAAACATTCAGAGTTTTTAGAGGATTCATTATTTGAACATCTTGAAGAAGAGGCCACCATTTCTGACTATATTGATGATGAAGGTTATTTAAGGGGCAATAAAGAGGAGATGATGGATTGGGAATCAATATCTTTTACTTCCTCTAGAATTTCTAAAACTTATTCTACTATGATTGATGAAGTAGAAAATTTTTTAAGTTCGGTGGTTGAAATCAATACATCACTATTTAAGCTTCCATCACAGCATGGTGAATTAACAATTTCTCCCATGTTGTCAAGCTCGATTGCCACGATAGACATTATGGAAGTTAATGAATGAAATCTTGGATTTGTGTTTACCTTTTCAATTTTATTAATAGGTAACACATAATTTGTATTCAAATGTATGAATGGGTTTTCTATTATCTTTTCTTGTCCATTCGAAGCATTAACTCTTTTTATCTCCTTTTTCATTGACCTCATTCCCTTTGTGTGATAAAACTCTTCATCAATGTATTGAGATTCACACGTTTTAAACATATAATTTTCACAATACAATGTCCCAATTTAACCATTGAAACAGTAATTAAGACATTGGTGGTATGACAAAGGTATGGCTGCATATTGATGTAGCCAAGGCCTCCCAAGCAGAATGTTGAAGGCTGTATCTTGATGAATAACCATGAAATATGAATTAGATACAAGATCTCCAAACTGAGTTCTGAGTGTAATCTCTCCCAGAGGTTCTTTATCATTCTTTTCATATCCTTGCAACATTAATGTAGAAGAAGATAAGTAAGATTTGGTAAGGCCCAATCAATGAAGTGTACGAACGGGAATGAGGTTGATTCTGAAGCCATTATCAACAAAGGCTCATCGGATGTCTATATCATTGACCTTTCCAGATAGATACAAGGTTCTACTATGTCCATGTACAACATTATCTTTATATTTATCCGTAAAATATATGAATGCATGACATTTTGTAGGATTATTCTCTATATAGTAAGCTTCAACAACAACAACTTCAGTTTCAAACTCTTGAGGACTTAACAAATCCTCAATAAGTGATTCTCAAAAATCTTTTGACAGACTTAAGGAATCCAAAATTGAAAACTTGGCTGATACTTGGGACAATTGTTTCAATACATTATACTTTTAGTCCAAAGGTTTTCATTTCCTAGCATCAAGATGCGGTTTTTTAGGTGTCTTGGAAGTTGATGCTTCTGATGTAAATGTAACCTATGTCAGAAAAGAAGCTGAAAATACTCCAGGTTTTGGTTAATTAGACTAATTTAGTCTATTTACTTGCTGAGAGGAATATGGTGTGAATTTTAATTGGTCCTACAAAATAATCATGTCAGGACCAAACCTGTCTTGCATGGAAGAATATCTTTGTTCTTGTTGATCCTGTTGAAGGGCTCTTCCATGAGTTTTCGCCGCATACATGGTTCAAGAAGGGGTATATTTAAAATAGTGGCTTTAATAATACTCACATATTCCCCTATATCCTTGAACTTGGCCTCTTCCTTTGGTTCCCCAATTAGGTACAGGGAACTCACGATCATTATAATCAGAATCACCATTATAATAAGTATCTGTTAAGTGGATAAATTGATAGAACCAAATATCAATTCTTTACCTGATGAATATTCTTCTTGACAGGTTAGTTCTGGTTGTGCTATTTGGTAGTGTGGTGCCCATGATTTTAAAGCAGATGGCATGAAATCTTCTAGGGTTAAGGACAAATTAGGCCTTAACATGATCTCATCTTCTTTTGACTACTCTTTTTCCTTCTGATCATCTTGTTTCTTTGAGGATTGACCATTTGATAAAGATGATTTTGTTGCGGAAGAAGTGGGGGAAGACAGAATCAGTTGTTTTAACTATGTTCATATAATAGAATAGATCTGGTAAATAATTTTCTTAATCATCCAATCATCATATTTCTACACATTTTTATTTTTGACTTTCTACCATTCACCTTCTTCCTCTAGATCAGTAGTAGTAACACATGCTACTTGAGCTGATGAACATTTCATTTTCACTTGTCTAGAGTCTACCATTTTTTACAGGAGGTCCTTGAAAATAAAACACTCTTGAATGGGATTCCCCAACATCTAGTGAAAGGGAAAATAATTCATAATATCTTCATCTCCTTCTTTATTTTGTTTCTTCAGCCTTGGAAACAGAACCAAATTGTTATCCATAGATGAGATGAAGTAACCGGGAACTTTTTCATTCCAGAACAAATAAACATTTCTCTTTAATTCATCAAATTGTTTCCACTTTTTTATCTCTTTGATCATATTGATGAGGTGGTCATTGCTGCTGGTGCTCTGGAGGCAGATCCCTTTGATACGATGAAGGTTTGGAAGTGGAAGAATGTATAGGTTCTTGCTTGAGTGTAATTATAACATCCTTTTCTTTCCCTATTATCCTTCCTAGAGATGATGTAATTACACAAGTTTTAGCCTTAGTTTCTATAATAGAATCTTTTATATGTTGAGAAATTGAAGTAAGGTCTCAAAACCCTCCGGTGTATTTTATACGGATCAATGGTGTGCATAACTCATCTTATAGATTTTCCACACAAATTGGAAACAACTCTTCTTGAGAGAGTTCCAGACTTAAGTAATATGTTAATATTTTCCATCGAGAAATGAAATATGAAAATCTTTCATTCTCCTTTTTTTTGAAAATTTTAAGATAAAAAATTATATTCTTCGGTAATGTTGAGATGAATTGAAGAATGAATTTTTGACAGAGATCTTCCTATCCCGAAATTGATCGGGATTGTAAAATTGTATACCACAAAAAAGCTGGTCCTTGTAATTACTACACAAAACACTTAAGCTTTACTACTTATTGTTGTTGAGGCGTTCCCATACTATGATCACAATGAAAAACAAAATGATTTAAGTGTTTTAATTGATCTCCCAAACCATTAAATATTGGAAATGTAGTATTCAAAAAATTTGGTGGGGGAGGAATCAAGTCCACCCAGTCGGGGTAAGCTTTCTTTTATGGATGAACTGGCACACGTAATTCCTTTATAGCTTCTAATAGATTCATTAATGCCTCAATTGTGTTCATAAGAATTTAACGAATATCTAAATGAACCATAACCTATGCAGGTACAACAATTGGAGCTTGAGCTGGTGCAATGACTAGAAAATCACTGGTGATGGTGAATGTATTTTCCTTGGATAACCCATGGGAGAACTCTTATCAGGATGTGTTTGATCCTACATTGGACGTGTACCCAATGGAAGGAATTCATTATCCACATCTGTAGTTACCACAAACCCTCTTTTCTAAGGAGCTACTACAGGATGTTCATGTTGAGGATCTTCCTAGGGAGTATGTCTAGCAGAAATGCTGCTTCGAAGTAACTCTGTATTGAGTCTTTTCAACTCTTTCATCTCCTCTTCTTGATGTGAAAATCTCTCTTCAAGTGAAATAGATCGACCTTCTTCTGTGGAAAAGTGAGATTAAATATGAATTTCAACTTTCCCCTTATTATATGCCTTTAGGAGGGGTGGGATTTGGTTATTTGAAGGCATACAAAGATTCTGGGTAAACCTCTAATTTCGGGTACGTACACCTTTTTCATTTACTTCAGTGTGTACCGTATTATGGATAAGAACTTTATCTTATGATTCCCTTGAACTAGACTCATTTTCTAGAGGATCTTCTGTAATGGTGTTAATGAAATTTTTTGACACATAATGCATTGATGGAATTCTATCAATAACTTTGTAAGATCATCTCCCTTTATATCTTACATGAGTCTCTACTCTCCTATATGATGGATTCTGAGGAGATGTTTGATAGAATATAACCCAAAGGGAATCCTCAGATATTTTATTTGTGTGCTATATTTTTGGATTCTTCCCTAATCATGAGAAAGCTGACTTCCATTGAGGAGGGAATTGAAGATGCGAAAAACCCCCAGCCCTGTAGGCTGGTGCTATTCCTATTCTTATTCTTCAATCCTTTTAACTTTGTTTGATGAATTTGAAGGTTTAATTAAATAATCCCCCAGCCCTGCAAGCTGGGGTGGTTCTTGAACTGCTATGGCTGAGATTAGCACAACTGCTATTCTAATTTTGCGAATTTTGGTTCAGATGTTAGCAGGGTACATTTTCCGATAACCACTCAAATCACATGTTTTGGAAGATCATTGTGCTATTTCAGACATTTGAGTTATCTGATGAATGAAATCCTCTAAATGGGAGTCCTGCTCAAGATTCTCAAATGTTTGATGTAAAAATAACTCCAAAATCTTGTTTTCTTTGGGCATGACTCTGATGAGATCTAGTTGAGACATGTTCTTGATAGTACATTTGATTACATACAATTTTTTTTATTTTAGCTAGCCATGGGAAATAACATTACATGATACCACTTTTGGAAGGCTTTGTTGATTCTAGAGTGCAGTGAAATGTAATGCTCCATGTGCACCCCATCCTCTGATATGAACACTAGATGGGGAATCAGAAATTAACTGGCGTAGCCTCTTTAGGGCATTGAGGCATGCACGATGAAGGGTTCTTTGCTGTTTTTCAACCTTTGGATATTGGGAAACTAAGATAGATGTCAAGTCAATTTGGCGTTGCAACCCTTCTATTACCTTTAAATGATTTTGATATTCATCATATGGTAATACTTTTTTTTAGAATGATGAAGAGTCTTCCATAATTTTAGGCGGATATCATGAATGAAATCTTCTTCCCTCAATTCTGGAATGTTATACTAAGAATTTTCCAAAGGCCAGAACATGACTAGTATTTCTCCTTTAGCCAATTGTTTTCTCAAGTTGAACATATCTTCATCATCTTTCTCTAGAGATTTCTCCACTTGGTCTGACCAAAGTGGGAACTCTATATTATTAGATAAATGACCCAAGGTAGGTTCGGATAATGACCGTTTCCCTAATATGTCTTCTGGTTGAGAAAGTGTTTCACCTATCAATGAAAAGGCATCAGACATGATCAGTCTAGTGTTTCCAAGCTCCTCGAGATAGGAGGGATTTCTCATCACTACATTTTCAATTATAGAATTATCTTGACAATGCGAAATACTATTGTGGAGAGGACATACACATAGAATTCCATCATGTGGAGGACCACCATGGTGGATTACAACAAGTTATGAATCCTCTTGCTTCTTGGTTTTATGTCTACAAGGAGGGTTGTCGTGGCTCTCATCTAGAGATATGATCTCTGTATTGACCAACTTTTCATGAATAAATCCTTCATGATGAAGTGTATGATGGGGAACTTTATTATTATTTCTACTACTCCCATAATTTAGTAATTAGAGGGTAGGATCTTGAGCTACAATAGATAAATGTCTGAGGGATTCTATAACTCCAGCATTAAGAGGAGCCAAATTGCAGCTTGACTCTTGATTTTCCAACTATGTTTGACAAAAATTATTCTTGGATGTTCTCTTATACATAATTGGGACCACTTTCTGGGAGAAGTGGTTATCTTGGGTAGGTGTATGTGCCAGCCTTGGATTGGTAACCAGAATGGACCGATTACCTCCAATTGGAAAAGGTGTATGTTCCTGATCTTGTTTTTTGTATGATATGGGGGAGTATGCCCCATAACCCACCTGGAATAGAACAAAGGTGTGTATCTACTCTAGGATGGCATGCCGATGTGTCATTCCATGTGTGGGGAAATATTTATGAGTATGTTCCCCTATTACTGCTGAAGTAGTTGTTATAATATCTTGGCAAGCTTCCAGAATATAGGAAGGGATTTGGGCCTTCCCTTTCACCATTGATAAGATGTGTTTGGTGACTATAGTGTCCGGAACATGAATATAAGTCCATTTAATATCTAGATTAGGTGTATGTGCTTGCTTTTTCCCTCATTTTCTTATCAATGGGTATTGACAGTACTAATGTATGGGGGTAGAGAGTTGGGTCTGACCTAGATTTTTCGTTGGAGCTTTCCGCCTGACTTCTCTGGGTGCTGCCAAATGAGACTGTTGGTAAGAATGATGAACAATAGTAGGTTTATGTATCTACTAGATATTTCCCATCAATTATGGTTGATATATTTCCTTCAATACTGGTAGATGAGACTGCTGGCAGAATTGGTGATTGTAAGCAAGTGTATATTCTTATTTACATGTTGCCACCACATTAGATTGTAGGGATTATTTAAATGTAGTAATATGAGCCCGATGCCTGGATGATAACATGTAAGCATGTTTATTTTCATGTTCATGGTACTCTACTGGATTTATCTGGTGGGATTTGTGGGTTTCTTCGAGATGAGTCTACTAGACAGAAAAATTAGGACGGATGGGTGTATGTGGCCGCTCATTGTTCGCCATCAAGTTCGGATGATGAACTTCTCTGGAGGGGGTAGAGGTAAGAACCTTCTTCTTGTTGATCAGAAATTTTCCCCGATGGTTATTCTTGCTTATCTGGGTCTGAGATACCTGGACTGAATGTCCTGAGGCAACACCCCCATCAAGTTTGGGGTTCACTGCCACACAATTCTACTGGCGGTGATTGTTGGTGGGAGTCCTCAAGAAGGATCCTTTCATTCTTGAATTGAGGCCCCAAGTGACCTCTTGATCTACCTCCCTATAGTACGAGAGGGACTGGTTGTTGCATTCCAGGGATAAAGACCCAAAACAGTCGAAAATGGTGGTTGGCACCATCTGCTTCTTGATCATTGGTTGTTGTTAGCCAGATGATCGAGGGTTGTTATTGACCTTGAGGGCCTATCAGACAGCCTCCAAAGTTGGGATTGTACCATGATGATGATACTCATTTACCATCACATTGGAGACCCATTGTTGAAGATGCTTCATGGGTGATAATATCCTTCCCTTGGATGATGATCTATCCTGAGTAATGGTCAAGATGTTCACAAATGTCATTTTGAAGAAATACATTTTGGACTGAAGGGAGTTATTGAAAAAACAACCTGAAAAGAACAATAAAGTCTATTAAAGAGACATATTTTAGATTGATACATTCCTGATTTATTCTTTTGTATGGCCTTCCTTTATCAATTTATTGGGGATGGCACTTGTGTAACAATATTAACTTGTTTAAGGATTCATGTCGGGTTCACCATTATTGTTTCATAGTTCCTTGAAATGTATATTCTAGTTTTAAGAATCACTGCTTCCAGGAGATTTCCATTAGATTTATTTATGGAACTGGAAACTTCCAATAGTTCATTATCAAAAGGGGACCTGCTTTATAAAGGAAGGAATTCATTTAGTATGAACTTTATGATACTTAGTAACGTGCATTGGTCAATAGGATGGGAGGTCGGACTCATCACACCCTTTTGGGGGGAATTATTGTCTACTCTAGGACTCTATTTATAAATTTAAGATATCTTCATGAATCCTTATTAATTCACCAAGTATAACATAATTTTACCTTGGAATTTACAATCAATTATTAACATGTGTAAAATTTAGAATCATCAGTATGTATTCAAGGTTCTGGATTAATAGATATATATGTATGTATTTTAGGTTCTCCATCAATGCTATCCTCACAGATTCTATTTCAAGATTCTTTTAATCATAGTTATGATGATACCAGTTTTTAAGCCACTCAGCGGGGCACTCGGGAATTTACAATCATCCAGGGAGATGAATATTTGTTTTGATATTGGGATCATACACATAAAATGGGCTACCTACGTATCCTTGTGAAAAGAATCAGAACTCTCATAGTTTAGTTCTACTTAATGGGACACATCATACCTTTTAAGGTCATGTGATAAGGACACATACATACATTTTAATGTTATGTGGTAAGGACATCTAAGAGAAAGGTGCTTAGTCAAAGTTTGGTGTGTGACTTATATCAAAGAAACCCAATGAACTTGGAAATGATATGGTTTTCTAAGTAAGATTATACCCTTTTGGGGGTATTCCCAAGGAGAACAAGGTTTATTTAAGGTGTTGGGTTTGAACATCAAGAATGCTTCCTACACATCCCATGTGGATGGGAATCAAATCCCATGTAGTTTGATAAGTCTCATAGGAAAGTATAGTTCTTTCATAGAAATGAGTTTGGGATTAAATCCTAAAAAGGATTCCTTGATGATTTGGGGTTTTAATTTGGGGATTATTCCTAAAGTATGATGCCCAGATTATGGGAATTAGGGTTGGATTCTTGAATAGGATGTCCAGTGAGCTTGGGCCCTGAGAAGGCTTCCTATGTATCCCAATTATGGTGGGAATTAGAGTTCTCATAGTTCATTCACCATGTGTGTTTTTGTACATGTTATAATCATCACAAATCTCTAAGCCCATGTGAGTCATGCTCGGTGTGAGAAAAAATAGGATCTGAAAGATTCAATAATGACACATACACTTTTCCTCCTCTAATGGTGGAAAAGGGCATTCCTATGGTGGCGATGGTGGATGAGGGCGAGGCGGCGAGCCCTCCCTATGTTCTCTTCATATTGGAAAAGGGTCCAATGAAAGGAAGAAGAGATGAAGGTTTAGGGGATTACACCAGGATGGCTACCCTAAAATTGATCCTAGTATAGTAGGGAGACTTTTCATTCACTTGAATGGAAAATCAAGTGTCAACCTTGCCTTCCCTACCAGAAGACCTGAGGTTACGTGTCTCTTTGAGAAGGGAGAGGTCAGGACCCAAACCCTCTTCCAAACCGGGAACTTCCCAACACTGTTTCTGGGAAAAAGTTACATGTGATTGTGGATATACAAACCCATAGAAACTTGATGAATCCTAACCCCATTCTGAAACAAATGTGGGAAACCTATGAATGTAGATATACAATCCCAAAATATGAGGCATGCTGATGTGCCTTTCCCAAAGGTTTGATAAGATATGAAGTTTTGGTGGAGGTTTCAACAGAATCCTTTTAAAATAGGGGAGGAAATAAAGAATAATCCTTTCCATAGATGGTTTTGAAGAGGGCTTGATGGCCTGTAGACTGAAGAGAGTAAGTGAATCAAAGAGGGGTGCCCAAGTATAAAAGGGCGTGCAAGTATGGTTGCTCAAGTAGGATTGGAAAACCTGATGTTCACTTAAGAGATGAGCAACCTATATGGTAATACATGGGAGAGACCTTGCTCAATCCTTCAAGAGTATTCACAGGTGATCCCAGAAGTGGGGCGCTCAAGTTCCTATGAAAGGAATAGGTGGTGCGCAAGCGTTTCTGATTTTGGGAGGTTGGGCGCTTTAGGCGCGCAAGTTTTATGGATTTAAAACACTAAAAGAACTTAATTCCTATGATCCTCCTTCAATTCCTCCACTTTAGGTGTTAAAAAACTACCTTGAAGGTTTTGGAGGACTTAGGAGAAGCACTTGGGCTACCGGAGCATCAATTGGTATTTAGGGAATTTTTTTCATCCAAATGACGGCCTTAAGGGTCAATTTTTAGGCAAAAATAGGTCCTTGAGAGAAAAGAGTTTGGGTGTCCAAGTAGGCTGCGAAACAAATGGGGGTGCACAAGAAGGCTATGCATCAACGCCTTTTTGGTCTGACTATGGAAACCAAAAGTTCGTACCTTTTCAAATATTTATTTTCTTCATGTATTTTCCTTATTCTTTCTAATGTATTTCCCTTTTCCATTTTTAGACTCTTTGATAGAATGGAGTGTCAAAAAGCATACGTCCCTCTCTAGAATGACCCCTCCCCAGTGTTGTCTCTCCAGTGCATGCGGCCTCTTTGGTCACCCCCCTTCCGACACCCTATTCTCTATCATGTGCAACCCCTATGGCACCCTGATCTCCGATGTGTATCCCATACATCGATAGGTGTTCTATTGGTTTTTGATTTTTTCCATGCCTAGTGTTAGGGATAACCCCATATCTTGCTTTCTTTTTATTTAGGGTTGTGTAGAGGGTGTCCTGGGACCCATTGGTCTGTGTTCCGAAATCCACCACTGAAGGCGAGGTCGTTCGGGTCAATTTTCTTTGTTTTTTTCAATTTGGGGTAAGTTTCTAAACCTTTGTTTGGTTTCAAACCCTATAAATTTGGGATTTATGGTGTTTATGAGTCCCAAGGATGTATTTTTGGGAGTTACAATCGGTTTCGAAGGGTCGCACACAAATTTCCAATTATGGATATCTATAAATATATATACCTTTATGTGTCCATGTTCCCTCATGTTTCGGGGAATACATGCATCATTTTAAGGATATATATATATATATATAAATATATATATATATATATGGAATTGTGTGCATGTGAGCAGGTTGTTGGTTGAGTTAGAAATCTTTTTTTGTCCATCCTTTGAGTTAGGGTCCTTTTGCGTTGTCCTTTAAATTAAGTAGTTATTTTTTCCTTATTTTTTCACTTTTTATTAATACTATTTAGTAATTTATAGATTTTAGAATAATTTCTCATTTTAAGACAAAGTATCATCCTCTTTGTATTTAAAATTTGTGAAACTGTTTTATTGAATGTGCATGCCCGGTGTTTATCAAATTGCTTGGTTGGACTCTATAGGTAAATTATGCATTTTGTAGAATCTCTTGTGTTTTTAATGTGTGTGGGTTTCACAAATATATTTCATAAATGGTATTGTAATTTTTTTTGAAATTGGAAGTGGTATTTAGTCAATTCTTTGTAAATGATTTGTTGTGTTGTGGTTCTTTAAGAAGTGGTTTTTCATGTGATGGTTGTGTAAGGTACATTTGGAAAATTTAAAATGGTTTCATCAGAACTCTCCTTGGATGGTCCCCTTTCATTGGTTATGTGTATGTTGTGGGAGGTTCTCCATGTAATAATACTTTATGATCAAATAGTCGAAAGTAAGGAGACTTGTTCCTTGGGGTGACTCGAGGGTGACTTGTTGTGTGAGTTTCTTATGTGTGATATATATGTATGTCCTTGTGTCTTGAGGATTGGTTGAAATTGTTTGCCTTACACCACATTTTAGTCTAACCATGGTATCCTAGCATAAAGAGTGAATTTTTGGTGAATGATTTCTACACTGGTTTAAATTACGCAATGGCTAATGGCCCATATAACATGTATACTTTGTAGTTATTTCTATGGGATTGAGCCTCTCAGTCAGGCTAGGTAAGGATATGATCTGGTGTTTCGGCATTATGATGTCATCAAGTAGAAAATTCCTTTGAGATGACTCACATATATAGTATGTACTTCATTATTCACGATCTCCTAGCTTCTCCCAGGTTTATAGGCACTTATTTGTCTATGGAAAATGGTTGAGGTTCATTATTTGGTTGGTAACTCTTGCTTTCTATTTTCTATTTCCCATGTGTGATCATTGCTTTGGAATCATTGTATAGTGCATCTCTTTATGGAAAATGATAAAATTATTTTCAAATGTTTATGGAAAAATGATTTTTGAAACTTTTTTACACCTCATTATTCCCTATACCTCTTTCCTTAAAAGGTTAAAAATTCTTTCATAGAAAATAAATTGTTTTAAAATAAAAAGGGTAATAAATCATGATTTGATTTAAAGGGAAAAAATATAAAAAAACTCACTTTTATATATTTTATTTCAAACCTGCAATTAATGTTTCTATATTTAAAGTAAATGCATTGGGAATATATAACTTGGTAATGCCTACTGGTTTTTAATACTGATGCCTATTATTTATTCTTTTTTTAGTCTCAGGTGCATGTTTTAGCTTTATCTCGATCACCGTGGGTGATGTTGAGTCTTAGGATCAAAGACTGAATCGCGAGGTTACGTGATGTTTTAGTGGTCATCAAGTTCTGTTGGTTTTATTTTTATGTTTTTTATTAGTCATTTTATTTAGTTTATTTATTTTTTTGAGTTGCACTATTATTATTATTCCGATTTTTTAATTTATATTTGGTGACATCATTCCCATCAGGTGACTGGTTCAGGGTTGACCCAGGTTAGTTTGTGAAAAAATGGTATTAGAGCAGGTTGGCTATTTAGAGGGCCTTTATTTTCATAGCACTCATCTTTACATGGGAATGTTAAGGTATAAGGAGTAGTATTGTTATGACTCGGGATGTAGTAATGGGAAGGACGTCATGAAGCCATGCTCATTTTAAACCTTTGATTACCAGGGAATGTCTTGGTTTGTTGGTGTCCATTAGTTTTTAGGGATTTTTTGGTGTTGGGAAATGAAAAGGGAGTTAGACAAGGTGCCTCAAGGAGCTTATAGGGCCTAGAAATCCATGTGGAGTCAGGGATATGGTCCTAAATAACTCATCATGATGGTGTTTTTATTGGTATATGGTTGCTAACCATATGACTAAGTCACCCATAGACACTAGTTTCCCCCTTGTGATTTATTTTAGATCATCCTTAATTTTGAAAATTTCTTGAAAAGTATTGATTTGAATTGAGTAATTTTTAATTTAAAATGGTAATGAATATGTTTTGTCAAGTGAAAAATGAATATATATGATATATCTTAAGAAGGGCTTAGAAAATTGGTTTTTTTGTGAATTTTTTTTGGGGGTAAAGAGGTAATGGTTTAATGGGACGTGTTGAGCTGTTGAAAAATATTTTAAAATGAACAAATTGGTATTTGGAAATGATTTTGAATGGTATATTATTTTTTGAAAATAAATGTTATCTTTTGATGGATTGTAGAAGTGTGGTGTCTCCCTTGGTATTTATGGAATGATTTTTATTTTGTGGTAGATGAGATAATGAATCCATGTTGTCTAGTTGGTTTTGATTGATATTATTGTTTCATTGTTCTTAGTGTCTTCCCCATGATTATTTGATAGAAACCCAAGGTGTAACTTCAGGTGGTTCACCAATAGAAAACACTCATATTGATCAAAATATAGACTACATCAATGAGTTTTGGAAGATGAACCCTTCTCTCTATTATGGTCAACTAGATTCTCTCGAAATGGTGGAATATTGTGTCTCCAAGAAAGCCTCAAGAAGATCTTACCTGAGAGTTCTTCAAGTCATCGTTCATCCAACAATATTTCTCTAAGATGATGATGGTATGGAGGAATATGGAGTTGTGTGGTCTTAAGTAGGACGTTGGATTGGTGTTGGAGTTTTATCATCTCTTCTTAGACCTAGTTTCTTTCGATCCAGGTTATGTTTCAAATGATCTCGTGAAGGCTCAACATTTTGAGCTCGAGATCCATCCTAAGCTACAGTCAAAGGTGGATGAGCTTAGCATAGACACCTTCTTTGATGTGGTGAGGCAAGCCTTTTGTGTTGAATTTAAGTTATCTAGAGGACTTGAGATAGCTAATATTATTCTGATCCCTATAAGTGGTGAAGAGGATGTCGATAAGAAAAATGGGAAGCATCCTAATGCTGGTGGTACTAATATAAGAATTAAGAGGAATTAAGCCCTTTCATCAACCTCTATAATGAGAAATTCCATGATATTCCATCAGTGTGGTAAGAGAGGTTATAAAAGTTAGTCATTCTCGAGTTCTCAAAATCCCTAACACACCTTTGGATGATTAGGGCACTTGAAGTGATTCTGTCTGGGTGTCTCCAAGAAGAACTATGGGGCCAGACCCAACTTTTCAAAGGTCACCCCATCCCTGTTGTAGTAGTATGCCAATGATTTGAAATTAATTCATGTTCATTCTCATTGTAATGTTCTTTGGGTGTTGTAGTCATATCTGGTGGCATTTTTTGGTGTTTATTTCCCTTAATTTGTATGAATGGTTGTTATAGAACCATTTTTTAATTATTCTTTCAATGGAAGTGTGTTTTGTGAATTTTTTATCTATGTTATCTTTTCGGGGGTTTCTAATTCCCGACTGTGAGGGAGGAGATTTTTCAAACATTATAGCTCCTGCTATAGGTCCTGGAGTGAATTTAGCATATAGTCAGGAGAACCCCAGTAGTGAAAAAGTAATTGGATTAATCGGTTTCCTTATTTCAGATGATGGATTCAGTTCAAACCTTCAATGTACTTTTTCTATTTTTAATTTCATCTTTTTGGTGGGAAGTAGAGTGGGAACCTCATTTCCACGTTGTGATCCATTTCAGTGTAATATTTTCCCTTGGTGAAATGGATTTGTATTCATATTGTTACTTTATAATCCTAGTGATTTTTTATCACTGGTTATAGACCTCTATTTCTCTTATATGGTATGTTGGTGAGAATAGAGAGTGGAGTGGTATACTGTTGTCTGGGGATGTGAAGTTGTTGGATATGGTTTTGATGCTTCATTAGTTGTCCCCCCTCCCATCCCCTTGTGGTAGGAAATTTTGGTCTATTTGAATATCTATTAAGTTTGTTTAATCTCAGTAGTCCTTATGGTGGGGAGACCCATTGTGGGTCTCAATGATGTTTCCATATAAATGGAAGCGATGTAAGCCTTTTTTTACAGTGGGGAGTCTATTTGGGCCTCCCCCATGTTGGAACTAAAGTTTAACTTGAGTGTTCGTTTGTTTCTAATTGTGGGATTTCTGATCGGGTATCTCATTTCAGTATCTTGGATTCATTCTTGGTATATATTTAGTGGTGGATGGTCTTGTATGGAACCACCTAATCCTAAGTTCATCCTATGATTAAATGTTAGGATGGGTGTGCTTCTAGTGGTTTTTTCAGAGTAAGGTTATAAAAGTTTTCTCCATATCTGGTTTGAATTTGTTTGTCTTTTTTGGGTAAATGGTTTAGTTCCATTTTAAGATGTTTAAAGTGTATGTATTTTAAGTCTGTATTTAGTTTTATAAAAGTTATCTGCCTTTTTGGATCAATAAATTGGAGGTTTCTAAGCTTTTTTGGGTTGGTGGCACTTTGGGGGGAGTCTGTTTCGGTCTCTAGAGTTCACCTTGTTATAATTTCTCTCATTGGTGGTGTTTTTTGTGATCTCTTCATTCATCATTCTTTGGGAATCCCCGAGAACTATGAAGGAGTATTAGTTTTTTTTGGGTTAAACTTTTTTGTGGATTTCCATGGGTGTAAAGAATTACGGTGGGGATAATTTTTACACCCTGACCTTCGTAATTACTTTATTTTATTATTTTACTAGCATTGGATAATTTGTTTTGGGTTCGGGTTGAGTCCCTGTTTTAATTTTTGAGTATTTATTTAAAGTTTTGTGTTTTAGGCTTGGCGGCATCTGGTGCATGGGAAAGCATGGTTTGGAGACCGTGCGGCTACACCCTAATCACCGTGTGGCCTTCCTGTTTCTCAAAATAAATTAAAAATTAAATGAATAATAAAATGAATATTATATAAAAGTTGAGATAAAATAAAAAAATTAAAATAAAAATAAAATTATTTTTTTAATAACAACATTGATGATAATATTATTATTATGAATATTGTTATTATTATTATCAAGAACAATATTTATTATTATTATTAAAATTATTTTTATCATAATGATTGTTTTTATCATTATGTTTCTTTTTTTGTTATTGTTATTTTTATTATTATAATTAGGTTTTTAATTCTTTTATTTTTGATTAGTTTTCCTTTCCCCCTATATTGCATCGCCCCTCCTCTCCCCCTCCCCCCTCCTTCGTGACCCACTCCTTGTGCGCATCACAGTAAGCCGGTACCACCCTCCCTTTATCCCTTCGGCAAGCACAACTCTAGATGGTGTGACCCCTCTCCGGTGCACACCCCTCTCCGGTGCATACCCCTCTCCGGCATAACCCCTGTCTGGCATGCACCCCTCTCAAGAATGACCCCACTCTAGTGTGGCCTCTCTGGAACGAATGACTACTCCAGCCACCCCCCTTCCAGCGCCCTCATCTCCGGTGCTTGAAATCCCTCTCGAACACCCCTCTCCAGCATGCGGCCACAAAACCAGTGAGTGTTCTATTATTTTGAGATTTTCTCCATTCCTAGAGTTAGGGATAACCTCGTTTCCAATTTTCTTTTGATTTAGGGTTGTGCGGAGGGTGTCTCAGGACCCATTGTTTCGTGTTATGGCAACCATCGCCAAATTCAAGGCGGATCAGGTTGATTCACTCTGTTGTCATCAATTTGTAGTAAGTTTATAAACCATCGTTTGGTTTCTCACCATATAAATTAGTGATTTATGATGTTTATGAGTCTTGAGGTTTTATTTTATGGAGTTACGATCAATTTCGAAGGAGTACATGCATATTCTCGAGTATATATATATACACACACACACACACACATATATATATATATATATATATATATCTTCTCTGTGTGTGTACCTTCATGGCATGGGGAACATATACATTAGTTTAAGGATATATATTAATATATATAGAAGTGTGTGGATGTGAGTGGGCTTCTTTTTGTGTTATAAAGCTTTGGATTGTCTATCCTTTGAGGTAGGGTCTCTTTGCATTGTCCTTTAAATTAAATAATTGTTGATTTTTTTGAACTTTTATTTAATGCTAGTTAGTAATTTGTGATTTTTAAAAAAATATCTTATTGGTAAATAAAGTAAGATTCTCATTATATTTGAATTACATGAAACAATTTTATTAAATGTTCATGCTATGTGTTTATCAAATTACCCAGTTGGCCTTTGTAGGTAAATATGGGATTTGAATAATGGTATAAGTTGTAAATGTGTTTGGTTTTCTCAGATATATTTCTTAAATGGGATTCCAGTTTTTTTTGAAAGTGGATGTGGTGTTTATTTGATTATTTGGAAATTATTTGGTATGTGTGTGGTTTTTTAAGAATTATTTTAGCATGTGATGGTTGTTTGAGGCCTGGTTGGAACTTTTAAAATGGTTTCATTGGAAAAATCTCCTTGGATTGTCCTCATTATTTGGTTATGTATATGTTGTGGGAGGTATGTCGTGTAGGACTCCCTTGAGATCAAATAGTCAAACGGTTGGGGACTTGTTCCTTGGGGTGACTTGGGGGGGTGACATGTTATGTGAGTTTCTTATGTGTGATATATATGTATGTTCATGTGACTAAATGATTGGTTGAAATTGGTTGGAGCACACCCATTTTAAGTTTAAACATGAGAACCTATCATAGTGAGTGAATTTTCAGTGAACGATATCTAAAGTAGTTTAGACTATGCACTGGATAGTGGCTTATAATCTACGAATATTTTTTTATTACTGATATTGTATTGGGCCCCTTGGTCTGGCCAGGTAGGGAATTGATCGGGAATTTGGGTGTTATGATGTCATCAGGTAGGTAATACCATCGGAATGAGTAACCTGTATAGTATGTTCTATATTATTCACAAGCTCCTAGGTTCTCTCATGTACTTCATCACTTAACTGTTTACAACTGATGATTGAGTTTCATTGTATGGTTGGTTACCCTTTATTGGTATTTTCAATTTCACTTATGTGATCATTGATTTTTCCTAATTGTATGGTGTATCTATTTGCTGAAAATGATAAAATGGTTTTCATATGGTTATAGAAAAATGAGTTTTCAAAATGGTTTACACCTCCTTATTCTCTATCCCTATTTCTTTAAAACCTTAAAAATTATTTTTTGGAAAATAAACTGGTTTAAAATAAAGAGGGTAATGGACAATGATTTTCTTTCAAGGGAAAACATGTGAAAATATTACTTTTATAAATTGTACTTAAAACCTGAAATTAATGTTTCATTATTTAGTAAAAATGCATTGGGAATAGATTAATTGGGAACACCTGTTGAGTTTTAATACTCATACCTATTCTTCATTCTTGGTTTTAGTCTTAGTTGTAGGTTTCAACTTGATCTCAATTTCCATGGGAAATGTAGGGTCTTCAGATTAAAGAGTGACATGCAGGGTCACAGGGAGTTTTAGTAGTCATCAGGTTAGGTTAGTTTTATTTTTTAGTTATTTCTTAGTGATTCTGTTTTTTTATTTATTTTTTTGGTCTACTCTATTTTTATTCTAATGCTTTTTTTATTTATATTGGGACCAATCGTTCTCATTATCACTTTGTTGATGACCTTGGTTCTTGTCACCGACTTCGGAGGATCGTGAACACCTCTCAGTTCTTTCCATGGATCGACTTGGGTGACTGGTTCAGGGCTGACCCATGTTAGTTCATGGAAAGTAGGTTATTACTCCAATAAAAAATTATGGTTGTTCCTCCGGGTAATGTAAAATATAGAGTATTTAAATAGGTTATCACATGTTTAAAAATAATTTTTATTTTGTGTGTACCAATATTCTAATAGAGTATATATAAAGCATTGATGAGTGGAATAAGATCTTAGTGATATAAATCACTATAAAAATAATTCAATCTCATTTAAATTTCCACTACACTAAATCTTGAACACTCTATTTCAATTTTATTTATTCAACAACAAGAATATGATTGATTTTTATCTTATGTTTTAAAAATACTATTCACACCCCATTCTAATCTTTTTTCATATATATAGATCAAAAAATTGGTATCATATGGTAGAACTTTCTAAAATATAGTCAATACTCTGATTATTTTAATTTTATACTAAACAATTGGTATCAGTGGTTCCTAATTTATAATGGGTAACAAAACATTATGCTTGATTATTTAATTTTAGGAAATTTACATTAGAATTCTCAAAGTATCATGGTACAAAGATAGTGGGTGCTCCAAGAACATGATAGGTGATATTTAAAAATTTATATATTTTAATTCTTAAGATGGAATCCTAGTAACATTTGTAGACAACTCTAAAGGTGATATTAATGGTATTTGAGAAGTTGGATATCTTTAAATTACAATTATTTCTAAATTATTATTTCGAGATGGTTTAAAACATAACTTAATAAGTATATCACATCTATTTGATGATGAATCAGATTTAATTTTTAAAAATGATACATGTACAAAAAGTTATTTGTTTGAATTATGTAGAAACAGATGATGTACAACATAGGAGACTTGGACATGTGAACTTGAGATTGTTACAAAGGTTTTAAAAGCATGAGTAGGTTCCCAAATTTCCAAATATAAAATCATATATATACCTTATATATGATTTTTGATTAAATTTTTAAAAAAATAAACAAGAATTTAAATCTATGAATGATGTTACTACTGATAGATGTCTTGAACTGTTACACCTTTTTTATATGGTCTTATACAACCTTCTAGTTTTGGTGGAAAGAAGTATGTTTCTGTAATAGTTTATGATTATATCAGATTCATTTTTATTTATTTCTAATCCTATAAAAGTGAAAATTCTACCATGTTTTATGCCTTATATAAACTTATTCTAAATTTTAAGTTACCTTTCAACTATCTCTATCATAAGTGATATAGGTGGTCAATTTTTAATTTAGAATTTGATAAAAACTATAAAGATAATAAATAATATGGTGTGGTATAAATAAGGAATAGGTAAATTAAATAAATGGATAGATCAATGATTATTGAATTTAGTGTTCCTAAATACCATTTGGATTGAATCTATCAATAAAACATTTCATGTAATAAAAAGAGTTTCTATTAAACAATTTTTAGAGTAGGTGAATTAACCAGAGTAGAGCTAACCAGAATTTGAAGAATGAGTGGGTATGGAATTACCATCAGTACATGGCCTATGCATCTCTGCACAAGACATATAGCCGACCATCCTTGCGAAGTTGGAGAGCTGACATCAAGATATATTCTAGGGAGGGGAAGTTTCATGTAGTCTATTTGGGATGAATTTCTCTAAGGCCTTCGGGTCATGTAATGTGTCACTAAGCCTACGGGACATGTAAGGGTTCCCATTAAACCCTTAAAATGTGGATTGTAAAAAATTAATAAAAAATGAAAGCCATTTGTCCATTTAGGTAGGATATTTTAGGGTGTTTTGTTTTAAAGTCTTTATTTTAAGTAAAAAATAACAATTTAGATAAGTTCAATTCTAAATCTACTGAGGGGATATTTTTATGTTATTCTAATAATAGTAAGGAATATATATTTTTCAATAAGAAAAACATAGTTATTGAAGTGTCTGTGTAAGTAAAATTTATGAAAGTAACACTAATAAACAATATTCAAATTTAATAAAATATATTTATTAATTTAGAAAATTTAATATTTCCAAAGAGAATGACTAATATAAAGATAATTCATCAGTTAAGGGGGAGAAAATGTAACCCCTTGAGATTATATGAAATATATTTTTCAAATAAATTTATTTTATTTGACAGCTTTCATTACAAGAAACATTGAGTTTAATCAAATCGTGATTCACTTTTAAAATATTATTATTTAAACATTATTATTATAAACTAGACTATAAGTTGTTGGGTATGAATATTAATAACTAAATTATAATAATTTATTGTGTAAACATGTTTAAAATTAATTCATTGTTTATATACTGATGAGAAATTAAAATAAAAATCATTTGAATAGAAGTGATATTTTTCTCAAAAACAGTTTTAATGTTGGAAATGTGTTTTTATCTTAAAAAATTAAATTATCCACTATTTAGAAATTATTTTAAGGAAATTTATAAATTAAATATTAAATAAAATATTTATCATTCATCTAATTTTTTTTCTATGCATGGTATAAGAATAAATCTAGAATTATAATTATGAAACTATATTTTTCTAAACAAGGACTTCATCATGTTCTGCACATTAATTTTAAAATTAATTTTTTCCATTTTGTGGATGAAATATTTAAAAAATTAAATTCATTTTTTAAATCATCGAATCAATATTATCTTATGGTGAAGTTTTTGGATTTTTCTGAAATAATTGGTTTTTTTCCTGTGATTAGTGAAAATTACTGATTTTTCAAATACAGTGATCTATTTTCATTAAATAAAGTAAATTAAGAGTCACATTATATTTTGTATTTATATTTAAATTTACATATGACAAATTTTATTTATAAATATCTATATAATTTTTTTAGTTATAAATTTTCATGGTTTTGGTGTAAGTTGTTTATGCCTAAAAATATAGTTTTCCGCAGACTATTTTTAGTGCATTAATATTATCCTCTTTAACTAATTAAAATAAACCCTTATAAGGAAATATTTAAACTAAATTTATGGATTATATATCCATTTATATTTATTTAAATTTATATAATAATTATTTCTTGTCATAGAGTTAATATAAGATCATTTATTGCTTGAAAATGTATTTTTCTGAAAACCCATTTTTCTTCACGTATTACGAGGTTAATTTTAACTTAAATTCATACAATTCAATTTGATTAATTTGATAAAAAGTATTAAATATTTTTAATCATAATAATTAATATAATCTTCTAATTTGAACTAAATTTTTTACCATAATGAATAGTAAAAACATTAAAAATGGTTACTACAGTAAATTTTAAAATGGGTTTATTAGGGGGTTAAACTAAACAATTAAGGGTTAAAATGAATTAAAAATTGTATAATATTTATTTTATGGACATATGTTGACCTTATATCATATTATATTCAATGAAGGTCCATTTTGGAAGATTTTTTCAAAGAAAGAGGCATTTCACTATTGAAAAACACTGAAAATTTACAACTGCGTCACTCACCTCAATTGTAAAAGGGAACCTCTTCTTCTCTTATTTTAACACTTAAATAGACATTTTTTTGAAAATGGTTATTCAAATATCTTTCACACTTCCCTAAAATAATATTATAGTTATTTTTTCATCAAAAATCCAATCTATGAAGGATATAGGTATAATCTATATGAGGTGATTCAAAGAAGAGGTATCATTATAAACTGAGCATTTTTTTTATTTCTTCATACACGTCCTTACAATATTATTAAACCATAATGATATAATAACATCAGTATCTACCATATATTTATATGTTATTATTTTAATGAAATAACCTACATCCATCTCTACTTTCATCAAATGGGAAACGAAACTCGTGTTTGTGTGTAAAACAAACTCCCACCTCGCAAACCGATGTAATTTGATTCCCATCATCACCTCTCATGAAAATTTATAATTATGGATTTAATGTTTATAAATTATATTAATGAAATATTTATTTTCTAGAAAATTAGAATATCATATATTTTCATACTATTCCATTCATTGAAATAGTATGACATCATTTGTCTGTACAGCAGACTACCGCCTTGCGAAGCGATTTTATACATTTTCCATCAACACTTCACGTGGATGATATATATAAGTTTATTTAAATAAACAATAAATTATCTATGACATAATTATCATTCTAGAAGGGTAAAATAATACTTAAATTTATTCCATTATGATCATTGAAAAATGGAAATGTTACCCATTTTTACATAAATTCTACCATCTCTATGATTATAACATAGTTCATTCGTCATGAAATTATTTCATGGTTGGTTTTAAAAATATAATTTATTAATAAAAATGATAATTATTTAATTCTTATTATTCAGTAGATAATGGAATAATTAACTATTGGACCATAGTTAACCTGCCAAAGTTATTTTTTACATATGATGTGATTATCTTAAAAACATCTGACATAGAATTAATTGATTCAGTAATAGAATATGAAATGGTAAAAAATAAAAGGAATAATAAAATTTTAAAAGTTTCTTAATAATATAAATAATCAATATAAGTTTATTATTCATAAAGATAATTAATTTACATGATTAGGTGAGCTCAAGGTAAGGGATTATAAGTCTCACTTTTATTTTGGAAAGACTTATACCATATTCAACACTTTTCTCTTCTGTGTGGTGTATATACATCCCCTTTCACATGTTATATCATTATAACCTTTATTTTAATGATATTTAATGTTTCATTTAATGTAAATCTTTCATAGATATTATTATTAAAATGTTTATGAATAGGTAAGGGACACTCTTTTAAAGTTTCCATTTCCAACTCTCTTTATTCCATGTTAATATTTTGAAAATACCTTTTAAAAGTATTTTAATGGAAAAAAATAATGCTAATGGTAATATTATATCTATTTTTTACTTTGTTTCAAATTATTTATAAAGGAATCATTTTATGTATCTTATACATGAACATTTTGACTTTCCTTGGAAAAGAATTTTTTTTGACTTATACAGTGACAATGGATTTCCGACTTCCTCAACCACTATTGAACACCTAGATTCTTTTTATAAGCATCCATTTTTTCTTCAAATAAAAACTGACTTTCTCTTTTTTCTAAGTATTTTCAATATTTTTTTAAATGGGATTTATAATTTCTAGAAATGTTTTTCTTGTCTGTGTAAGGGATCTTTTATAACCACCATTTTTTTCTTTGGGTTATTAAATTTATATCTCTAATCACTTTATCCATCTCTTTACTGTGATTAAATCCTTATTATTTATTCATACATTTCTCTAAAATGTATACGAAGCGTATTATCCCCTCATTTGATGGGGGTAATACATTCCTTGTGTATATTTTTAAAATTCCACCTTAGTGAAATTTCCTTTCATTATGATCTGCAAAGTGATTGTGAAACCCATTTAATTCCCTGGGTAATTAATATGATTATTCCTTATGATTTGTTTTCTTTTTATGAAACACATAATAATGAAAATTTTATGATGGTTTCACCTAGATATCACTCCAATGCATTGGAAAAAATTTATTCTCATGATATTTAAAGAAGAGGATTAGGGATTAAAACTAATCCACTATAGAACCTTGTACACCATGTTTTCTTGTAAGTTATCATTGACTTATATAAATTCCATGTTTATTATTCTTCAAAATTTCATTTTTTTCCTGAGATATTATGATACCATGTTCATTATTTCATTCTCATATGTGATTACTCATGAGCCTTCTCTTTTATGATACCATGTCATACCCTTGACTCACATGTTATGTTTCCATATCATGTTTATTCCCTTACTTGGATTTCTAGTTCACCCATTATTTTATGTATTCCATAGGTTATACTACATAGTTTTAAGAGCATAATATATTTATGAGAACTTTATAAAGAATAAAATAAAGTCATTTTTTATCTGAATTTTTTTATATTAAAAAATTCTTCCAAGTACACAAGGAATTTCAATCATTAATATGTATTTAATGGATATTTATTATAAAATTCAAGTAATAATATGTGTGAATGGATTGTGCCACTATATTTGGTATTATAGGATGGTCTAATTATTTTTGGGGAGTAGGAATGGAATAATGTATTGAGAACCCAAGGGATAATTATTAGGGTAATACTAAGTAATGAAAAATATCTTATAATTTTAGTAAAGAATAGAGTGAGTGGGTTCAAATAAATTTCATCCCTATCCAAATACTAAAATTAGATATGGATCTAGCCCAATCACACCATGGGGTAATAACCATGAAAAGGCAACATTTGAATTGAATCAATTGTTACCTGGTTCATAAAAACGAGCATTTATATAAACTTGGTCTGAGACTCCTACTGGATATGTTTTAGAAATTTAAAAACTCTTTAGAAACCATTAAGATTGACTCTAAAAATTGATTATGTTAGAAAATAATATAGAAATCATTACCATAGATAACATATATTAAAACCTATAGACTCATAAGTAAATATATACTTATCATTTATAAGTTATTCCTTCTAGGTTTATAAGTTTACAATTTTATGTTAATTCATTCCCATCTTGAATATTTTATTATTTTTATTTATTAGTGTGAAGTTGGATATATCATTCCAACAACAAATGTGATGGGAAATGTAATGATTTCCCTAAATGTAAGGACCAGACCCCATTTTCCAAGAGTTAGGGCCTTATTTTATTACATTGGAATATAAACAAGGAATATGCATCCGAAAGGACGAATAGTTTATTATATTTGGAAACAAGATACATACATAAATTCATAATTACAACTTGGAGTGAAATACAACACATAAGTTTTGTTGGGAACATCCACAACTATAAGTTTATTCCTGCAGTTCATTCATAATAAAATTTTTAATGTCCTAAGAAAATGAAACATAATAAAGGGGTGAGATCAAATGCTCAGTAAGGGTAAGAAATACAATGGAAGATATCATAAACATAAACATGAGGCATAGTGAATAACTAAAAACACATTCCTTTAAAAAATAACTTGAACATATTATGGGAGGAATAAGATCTGAATAAAAAATTATATAATAAAACATAATCATGGGTATTATACTTTTTGAATAACCACATGAACTATAAATAATAGTTTCATAAAGAGGGAATGCATAATGTGGGGCATTGTAACCATACCATTAAGGACTCATGCTAAGACCATAAATAACCATTTTTTCAAGTCCTCATGCCAATACCATGGTTTGTATCATGAGAAATACCGATGCACTAAGTGGCTATAGTGGGACCCACCCAATACTTACTAAGTCCAATTCATTCCTCATATGAATGGGGATAAAGATAAATAGTGTAAGAACCCAATTTTCACTCAGGTATGGATCCTTTAATTTTTCTAAATAATAATTACATTGGACCTAATATGGATTCCTAATGAGTTAGTAAAGGTTCTAAGGGCGTCCAGGGCTTGTTCATAGCCTAGAACCATCTTTTAAGGGAAAACTGACTTGGAGTACAGTTTAGAGTAATCTTTGCAGGAATTTTTCATGGTTTGGAAAACTGTGTGGATTTTATTTTTTCAGACAGATCCACCTCATATGGTTGGTGCACAGTTGTGTGACCTAACAGTGTGAACGCCCCATTTCCCAGATACCTGTGCATGGTTTGGGCACAATTTGATCAAACTATGCGGAGGATATTATTTTGGGTAGAACTGTCTCGCATGGTTTGACAAACCACATGTAGGATAAAATTCAAGGAAAAATGTACAAAATGCCCGTTAATGATCTACTTACTCCCCTCTTCTCCCCTAATCTAAGAACCAGTGGGATTAACCCCCTTTTCATTCATTTCAGAGATTTTTTAAGGCCAAAGATAGGGATCAAGAGATCTCCTTTGTCCGACATCCGATCGAGCTTTCATTCATCATGTTGGATGTGAAATGGTAAGTACTCAATCCTCTTTATCCATTCTTCATATCTCTTTCTCTAGACCTAAGTATCATCATGTGAGTGTTTTTTACCTTTTGTTAGATATACTTTGATCCAAGGAAAATCAAGGGTCAATACCGGAGGAGATGGATCGTACAGCCCTATGGTGAGTGGTCTATAACGCATCCCTAAAGGTCATTGATTTTGGAGTATTCGTGTGGGGACCACTGATTTCATTGGATATTGTTTCTCAAATTCACATGTCATAATTATATTAGTTATAATCATATGGTTATTCTCTCTCCAAATGTGTGATTAGTTGTTGGTGGTTACACCCACAACCCAATTCACCCCATGTAGATGGTTATGCCATAATAGGGTATTTAGTGCTTTGTCATGTTTGATCCACCGTTTGGGTGTGCCTTTTATTAACCTTCCTAAGTGTGATCTTTCATATAATAAATGGATTGTAATTAATGAGAATTTCATAATGGCTTGTACCATGTATGCTCACCACTTAACCCGCCTACGGTAAGTTCTTCAAATTGACTATTAAATGTGAAATATGAAATGGAATGTATACTATGTATATAAATTGGCCTTATCAAAAGAGATTGAATAAAGGTTACATGTTTGTATCACCCTTTTCCATATTAATAGAAGGTAGAAGTGTGAACCTCGATAATTGAATAGGCCTTAATGGTTAATAAAGACTTTATTAAATGGTTGTAATGCTACTTGGAATATCTGAATTAATGGAAGACAAGGCTTGAACCAAATAAATGATTACATGATTACAATATCAAATATGAATAGAATGACTCAAGATCACCTTGGATTATGAGAGGAGAATACCTTGGGTATCGATAACCCCATTTTGATTTAAGGATGTGGTTTTCTTAGGTTGATACCCACCTAAACTCATGTTCTTGTCTATTCCTCGAATGCCCAGTATACTACCATAGGTTCCTTCAAATTATTAAAGGATGCCTCATATACACTCCTTGGATCTAGAATTGACTAGTAGGTGCCATAGTGAAAGGCCATAGGGATCTGTATTTACTTAGTTCTGTTTTACCTTGGTCGATCGCCTTGGACTCTTTAGGTGCCTTATTGGGGAATGCCTAGGATTTTTCTCCTTGGATTACACTCTTACCCCTTATCTAGAGTTAGATATTATTGAGTTAGCATTCCCTGAGATCTATGTTACCTTGGTTATTACCCTTGAACTCCCTCATTATATATCTTTGTTAGGTTTTCTTGTTATGAATTGGGACTTTCACTACGTATACTATCACGAGTTGATGTTAGTGCTGGATATGACTCATGTGACCTATTAACATTAAATGGAAAGTAATTAACTAAAATGAACTGGTTAGTTGTTCAGACACAAACCGAGGGCTAAAGCAGGTACTTGGGTATTTAGTTATGTTGCACTGTTTGTTTTTCTTTATATATACATGTCTGCACACTAATATATTCCATTACACATACCAAAGGTTATAGACACCATTGGTGGTGGCCCAAAGAGATTTATCTCACAATCTATCTGGGCATCGTTTGGTACCCATAGTAGATTACATGGTTTCATGTGTTAAAGTTAAGCATATAGATTCAAACACTTGATTTCCTATTGTGTGGGATGGATCTTCATAGTAGATGACCAAGTTAGATCTCGACATGCTTATAGTAGCATTTTTTTACATTGTGGATATTGTATTCCTATTGTCTTGTATCCATGTTTTCTAGTTTTCTAGTGACATGAAATTACATCATCATTGTTCTAGTTGAAAAAGTTATTATTATTCTCATTTATCTGGGGAATTAGTTTTCTTACAATATTTATTTATATTTCTTCTATTGTTTATTACTGTTTATATCTTTCCACTGTGCTACACTATGGTATTGAGGTCATAGTCTCCCCATAAACACACCTTAGGCCCTTGCTGCTAGTCGGGAGCCTCTGTCATTTCAGGAGATGCGCTTGAGGCCATGTGTCCCACCTGGCTCGAGGAACCCGTTATGTGGAATCCGGGTCCTGGATGTCACAAAGTGGTCTTAGAGGCTATTTTATTTTTCTTTTTTACTATTTGGAGACAATAGATTATTTAATAGGAACACTTGGGACTTGGTCATAAGTCGTTCTTGGGCATCGCAAACCCATGTTCGAGGTAAAAACCATGTTTTCTAAATTATAATGATTGTTCTGCTTTTGCCAATTACAGTTGATATTATTTCACCATTGTGTGAAACACATGATGTGTAGTGTTGTTGATTATTACTTTATTTTAGGGTCTCAATTTATCCTTATCCTGATGACATTAGGGAAAAGAGCATTGCTACATGCATCATTATATCCACCTATAATTCACATTTCATTCATATTTCCATGACATATAGGTGCATTTCACTACTATGCATTACTTCATATTCTTGTGATTCTTGAGTGATGTTGTGATAGTTGTTAGTACATGTACTAATGTTGGTTATGATTAAGTTATTTCATATCTTAATTCATGAAGAGTATGGGCCCTCATGGTTTGGGATGAATAATTTAACAAGTCAATCCATTATACTATAAATAAATTGGTGTCGTTTCTGGTGATAGGTGTATGGGCACTAATTTATCGAAAATTTTTATCCATTATAAAATGAATCCAGAAATATAAGGGTAATTGGTTGCACATCATTATCTATCCTTGTCATGTTTATTAAAATTAAAGGAGTTAACCAAGAAATTAACTACAAAATGACATGAAACTTATACTTCAGTACTTATTGATGCCCAACCATCTAAGCGGTTAGTTTGGGTAGTATGACTTCGGTAGTGATTTTTCATACATTATTCTTCCATTAGTGATGGTATATTCTTTCTCGTATTCTTTTTCTTAGGTGTTTAATTTTAATTTTTAGACCAATGTCTCCATGATTCCCTCATTTTGTTCTCTAGGAAGGTGGTGATGATCATGCTCTAGACATGGTGGGCCCTAAACTTCTAGTCTTACCTCCAGGAGTTCCACTTGAGGCACCAACTTTTGTATCTTATCTGAGCACTGATTCTCAAGTTCATGATATTTTCCTAGGTCTGAGGAAGTCCATGCAAGGTGCTCTATGGGTTGCACCTACGTTGTATGATGTGACCCGTGAGTTCTAGTAGCAACATCCTCTTACTTTTTTAGGGGATGTCGGTTCTTAGACTGTTGAGTCCTGGATAGAGGCCATGTTGTCTATCTTTGAGAATCTGGAAACCCCTCCAGAGAGGAGAGTAAATCTTGATACATACATGCTTTGAGATTCAGAAAAGCATTTGTGGGATGTGGTTACCCCAGACGACTCTCATCAAGGCATGTTATGGGATGATTTATAGATTGCCTTCTATGATCAGTTTTTTCCTCAGGCACTGAGAGCTGACAGAGCCAGAGTGTTCATGCATCTTGAGCTAGGTTCTATGTCAATTATGGACTATTCATCACATTTCACTAATTTATAGTGCTTTTCACTGCTTCCAGCTGGTGATGAGCTTTCATGTGCTAGACGTTTTCAGGATGGGATTAAGTACTCCATCCAAACTCAGGGGAATGTCTTTCAACTTCTTACCTTTTCTAAAATATTTTATTAGGCTCATATCCTAGAGTATAACCTAAGGGATGGCACAAGTACCGTGTTTAAAGGATCAGGGCCACATCAGGCTAGCAGTTCTTCTGGAGGCAGGAAATGTTCCTTTGAGGTTTCTCGTCAGGGTCATGGTAGCCAGAGTATACAGTTTGATAGCTATGTGTTATGTCATCAGTTTGGAAAACTAGGGCATTAGAATCCCCAATGTGATAGAGACCCTATGAATTATCAGTATTGCAGACACATTGGTCATCTTTTGAGTTTCTACAAGACATTTCCACTAGATTAAAGTGGAAAAGGACCATCATCCTCTCTACCTACAGAAGTAAGTTCCTTTTCACTACATTAGGTAGGGAGTTGGAATAGTACTAGAAGGTTTTTCCTAGAGGAGGTAGTGCCCATGGTAGTCCGACCCCTAATAACCATCTTTTCCAAAAGAGCTGTCATGATCGTAGTAGTCCATATGTTTCACAGGGTCATGGATCAGGTCAGTTGCATGATTTATAGCCGTTACCCAAGGATCAGGCTACGAGACCATCTATTGTATCATGTAATATTCTAGTATCTTCTACTATTGTCTCTATTGTGTTTTTCACAGGTGCTTCAAACTCTTTCATTTATGTATCTATCATGAAATGTCTCGAAATAGAGATACAGTATCACTATGGTGTAATGACCCTTGATACACTATTGGGAATGTGTACAGAGGGCATATACCGGTGCAGGGACTGTCTCCTTGAGGTTGGAATTTACTCTTTCTTATGAGATCCTTTTGTTCTTGAGATAACATGCTTAAATTTCATTCTCAAAATGGAATGGTTAATCCAATATCATGCATTTGTAGACTACCATCATTGTAGGGTCTATTTTACATCACCAAAAAGTAGCAGTTATCTTTTCAAAGGTGAGTGGGATGTCTAGGATGGGAGAGATAGACCAAAGCATCATGGGATAGGTGATGTAACCACTCAGATTGAAAATATTTTCATGGATAATTTCTTCAAACTGATTTCCCTGTAGTAGTTGATCATTTCAATGAAGTCTTTCCCGATGAATTTTCTAGATTACCTATTAAGATATAGGTAGAGTATACGATTGATCTTGTTCCAGGATCAAATCCAAATTACATTCCTCTATACGTGATGGAACCTACTAAGCATCAGTAGCTCAAGTAACCTATAGAGGACCTAGAGTACAGAGGCTTTATATGGCTCAGTACATCCTCTTGGGGTTCGCCCATTATTTTTTCTAAGAAGACATATGGAACACTTCGTTTATGCATGGATTACATAAGGTTTAACCATCTTACAGTCAAGAACCGGTATCCACTTCCTCGAATAGATGATCTCTTTGACTAGCTCTAAGGAGCAAAGGTGTTCTCCTAGATCGACCTGATATCGGGTTATCATTAGGTTCAAGTAAGACCATTAGACATACCTCATTCAAATTTCTATAGTAGGTATGGTTTTTATTAGTATCCTATTATGTCGTTCGGTCTTACGAACGTGCCTATTGTTTTCATGGCTTTGATGAATAGGTTTTTTCACCCATATTCGGACTCTTTTGTCATGGTCTTTGTGGATGACATATTGGTGTATTATCGCACTCATAACGACCATGCCAAACATATTGGGATCATTCTGAGTACATTGAGAGAGCATCAGCTTTATGCCAAGATTGCTAAGTGCGACTTCTGGATCAACAAGTTCCACTTATTAGGTCATATTATCTCATAATCAAGAGTATTTTTTTACCCTGCAAAGGTTAGTGCTGTAGTTTCCTAGGAGTATCCGAAGAACATGTTTGATATCAATGGTTTCTTAGGGATCACTAGATATTATAGGCATTCCATAAAATATTTTCTCATCTTACATCACCTCTTACTAGTCTTACAAATAAAGGTTTCAAGTTCACATGGTCATAAGCATGCGAGTAATCATTTTAGAGGATGAAAGGGAGGCTTGTATTGAAACCTATTATAATTCTTATAGAACCTAGAAAAGGTTATATCATCTTCTGAGATGCATCAGGAATTGGAATAGAATCATTGTTGATGCATGGATAAATTTTTTTGGGTACAGATCTCAACTGTTGAAGCCTCACATGATAAATTATCTGACACATGACCTCTTTCAAGTAGTAGTTTTCCATGAATTACATTGTTGGAGACATTATCTATTGAGTGAGCACTTTGTGGTGTATACAGATCAGAATATCCCCAATTATATCTTTTCTCAGGGTGAGTTGAACCTCAGACAATGAAGATGGGTAGAATATCTACAATACATTGATTTTGAGATTACTTATATGTCTGGAAAGGGTAATGTGGTCGTTGATGCACTGAGTCGGAAAACTCAAACACATGCCATATAGGAAGCCAATGAGGAATGGAAGTCAATGGACCTCTTTTTTGAACCTCATCTGAAATATCATGATAGTCACAAGAAGTTACACCTCTCATCCTTAATAGTTACCTCTTACCTCCTTGCGAAGGTGAAGAGTATATAATTTTCAAATCCTGAAGGTTTGGTTCTCCATGAGAGTGTATCGGGACATAACCCACCTCTGAATTGGTCTATTGATAGAGATGAATTCCTGCTTCTATGTGGAAATATCTGGGTTCCTATAGATATGAGAGAGGAGTTGGTGAAAGAGTCCCATGATTCTTACTGGGTTGTCCATCCAGGAATCTCGAACATGTATCAAGATATGCAATGCCAGTATTGGTGGAATTGAATGACACGTCAGAATAGAGGATTCATCACCAGGTGTTCCACCTTACAGTAGGTAAAGGTAGAGCACTAGAGACCTATAAGCTTGTTACATTCACTTACAGTCCCGGAATGGAAATAGGAAGATGTTGATATGGATTTTGAAGTCAGATTAACTAGCTCACCAAGGTGTAGCGATGCTATCTGGGTAGTCATTGACCGACTAACAAAATAATCCCACTTCATTCCTATACAAGAGACTTTCTCAGTTGATGAGTTTGGAAGAATGTATGTCCGAGAGATCATATAACTGCAGAGGGTTCCGCAGACTATCATTTCAGATAGGGATTCTTGTTTCACTTCATAGTTCATGAAAGTCTTATAGAATGCTATGGGGACTCAGGTGCTTCTAAGCCTAGATTTTCACACTCAGACCGATGGAAAATTGAAATAGACAATATAGTTTCTAGAGGATATGCTCTTATCATGTGTCATTTATTTTGTTGGTTCTTAGGAGAATCATATCCCTCTCGTCGAGTTCTCTTATAATAATAGTTTTTAGGTCACTATTCAGATGGTTCCTTTTGAGGCTTTATATGGTTGGCCATGTCATTCACCCATGTGCTGGCTAGATGAATGTGAGGCATCCCTAATAGGTACTTGTCTTGTTTAGGAGACTTCAAAATAGGTATAGCTGATTAGAAAGCATATGACTACTGCTTAGTCTAGATATAAATATTATGATAATCGCCATCAATGGCCTCTTGAGTTTGAGTTCGGGGATCGTGTTTTTCTTCAGGTACCACCCAAGATCGTGCATAGACGATTAAGGAAGTAGGGAAAGCTATCACCTCATTATATTGGGTCGTCTGAAATTTTAGAGAGAGTTGGGATGGTAGCCTATCGGTTGCTGCTACCTTATAGGTATTTTTTCATGCACGATGTCTTTCATGTCTCACAGCTTTTCCAATATCATGCTAACCCATTTCATACCTTTCATCCCAAGTAAGTTTAGTTAGATGATAATGCTACCTTTGAGGAATAACTAATACACATCATTGACCGAAGCATGAAGGATCTATGAGTAAAGTTTTTCCCTCTCGTATGGCTTCTATGGTATCACAACCAAGTACAAGATAAGACTTGGGAGAGGGAAGTAGATGTAAATTCCCAATGTCCAGAGTTGTTCTCAGATAGTATTTCTTTACCCTTGGAAGGAGAACTTGGGGATGAGTTCTTTTATAGGGAAAGATTGTAAGAACCCAGTTTTCACTCATGTATGGATCCTTTAATTTGTTGGTCTAAATATTTACTTTGGACTTGATATGGATGCCTAATGAGTTGGTAAAGGTTCCGGGGGTGTACATGGATTTTTCGGACCCTATAACTCAACTTATAAGGGAAAACTAGCTTGGCGTACAGTTTAGAGTAAACCGTGTAGGAATTCCTCAAGTATTGGAAAACCATATGGATTTTATTTTTCAAATAGATCCACCTCACACGGTTGGTGCATCTCTGTATGGCCTAACTATGTGAACACTTATTTTTCCTAGGTACAAGTGCTTGGCTTGCACACAGTTTGATCAAACCATGCAGGGGATGTTATTTTACGCAGAACAGTCTTTCACGGTTTGCACATGATTTGAAAACCCATGTGCATGATAAAAATGTGGTTAAAATGCCCAAATTTCCCTTAATGATATATTTACTCCCCTCTTCTCCCCTAATCTGATAACCATTGGGATTAACCCCCTTTTTTCTACCATTTTTGGATATTTTTGAAGGCCAAAGCTATGGATCAAGATATCTCCTTCGTCTAGAATCCAATTGATCTTTCGTTCATCACATTGGATGTGCAATGGTAAGTACTCAAGACCTCTTTATCCATTCTTCTTCTCTCTTTCTCTCGACCTAGATATCTTCATGTGAGAATTTTTAACCTTTTCTTAGATCTACTATGATCCAAGGAAAATCAAGGGTCGATACCAGAGGATAAGGATCATACAACCCTAAGGTCGGTGATCTATAACTCATCCTTAATGTTTGTTGATTTTGGAGTATTCGTGTGGGGACCACCGATTTCATTAGAGGCTGTTTCTCAAATTCACATGTAATAATTATACTTGTTATAATCATATGGTTATGCTCTCTCTAAATGTGTGATTAGTTGTTAGTGGTTACACGAACTACTCAATCAACCCCATGTTGAAGGTTATGCCATAATTGTGTATTTAATGTTTTTTTCATGTTTGAGAAAGTGTTCAGGTGTTCCTTTGATTGACCGTACTAAAGGTGATCCTTCTTATAATAAATGGCTTGTTATTAATGATAATTTTATAATAGAATGTACCATATATGCTCACCACTGGACCCACCTAAGCTAAGTTCTATAAATTGACTATTAAATGTGAAATGTAAAATGGAAAGTATACTAAGTATACAACTTGGCCTTATAAAAAGATATTAAATAAAGGTTACATGTTTGTAGCACCCCTTTCTATATTAATGGAAGGTAGCAGAGTGAACCTCAATAATTGAATATTCCTTAATGGTTAATAAAGACTTTATTAAATGGTTTAAACGCTATGTGGCCTATCCATACTAATATAAGAAAAGAAATGAACCTAATAAATGATTACATGATTAAAATATCAAATAGGAATGGACTAACTCGTTCTTGTATTGAATTTTAATAGGATAATACCATGGGTCTCGAGAACCCCATTCTGATTCAAGGATGCAGTTTTCTTAGGTTAATACCCACCTAGACTCTGGTTCTGGTCTATTCCTCATATTCCTGGTATACTACCATAGGTTTCTTTACATTATTATAGGATACCTCAGATACACTCCTTGGATCCCGAATTGACTGGTAGGTTCCATGGTGAAAGCCCATAGGGCCTTTTCTTTACTTAACAATATTTTACCATGGTTGATCACCATGGACTCAGAAGGCACCTTATTTTAAAATTCCTTGGATTTTACTCCTTGGATTAAACTCTTACCTCTTAGCTAGACATAGATACCACCGAGTTAGTGTTCCGTGAGATCTACGTTACCTTTGTTATTACCCTGGAACTTGCTCACCCAATATCTTTTTCAAGTTGCCTTATTACATCTTGGGACATTCACTGATTATATTATAATGAGGTAATATCAGTGTTGGATATGCCTCATGCCACCTATTAACATTATATGGTAATTAGTTAATTAAAATTAACTGGTTACATGTTCAGACACCAGCTGAGGGATGAAACATGTACTTCGGTAATTAGTTATATTGTACTATTTTCTTCACATTATATATGCATGCCTTCACACTTCTATATTCCATTACATGGACCGGAGGTTATACACACCGTTGGTAGTGGCCCACTGTGATTTATCTCACACCCTCTCTAGGCATCATTTTGTACCTGGAGTATATTACATGGTTGTAAGTGTTTATAAAGGGAAGCTTACGACTTCAAACACCTGATTAATTTCTCTTTCGGTGGATCTTGATAGTAGTTGATCAATTTGGATCTTGGGATGCTTGGGGTATAATTTTTTTTCATTTACATTGTGGAATAGGTATATATATTGCCTTGTATCCATGTTTTCCGGTTTTCTAGTGACACGACATTACATCATCATTGTTTCAGTTGATACCGTTATTATTATTCTCATTTATATAATTCATCAGTTTTCTTCTAATGTTTATTCATATTTCTTATGTTGCTTAATGCTATTTATATTCTTCTAATGTGCTACTCTCTGCTAATGAGGGCATAGTCTCTCCAAGGACAAATCCAAGCCCTCACTGCTAGTAGGCAACCTCTAGAATTTGGGGAGATAAGCTTGAGGCCATGTGGCCCACCAGGTTTGGGGAACTCATTAAGTGGAATTTGGGTACGGGACGTCACAAATAATATATACATTCATATTGAAAGTAACATATGAAATGTAAATAACTTTCCCCAAACATTAAGAACTAACACTAACTATTCAGAGTAAATTGATGAATAGTTTTAAGATAGTACATCCATAATCAAAACATAGTGAATGATATCATAAATAAATTAACTCCATTTAAACATAAGAATCAATTAAATTTTTTATATGGGTGAAAATACTCTTTTAAAATCATAGTGTAATTCTAGTTATAAAACCCCTTTTACTTCTAAAAGAAGATTTCTTTTGAAAAAATATCTGTATAAAACTAGAAGTGATTTGAGTTAGATTTCTCATAATAAAAAGACTGATTTTATGAGAATAATTTTTATTACAAATATATTATAGAGTGCTCTTTAAAAACGGTAATAATTGAGAAATTTCCTTGAATAGGGCTTGTATTTCAGGAAATGTTTGAAAGATCCTTTTAAAACATATAATTCCCCATAAATGAAGGTATGATTCTATTTGCTACATAGATATAGAACATTTAGAAATAATTTATGAGGAGTACATATTAATGAATAATAATTTAATTGAGGTAAGTAGATAATAAAAGTAACTCGAATGAAAATGGTGGTTTGGGTGGAAAACCCTTACATTAAGTCCGAAGGTGTTCCTCACATGATCTTAACGACCTGAATAATAAAATTTACACTCATAAATTAATGATTCCAGAAACTAATATACATGTAATTGATTTATTATAACTATATTTAGGTTTATTCATGGAATTTTGATGGGGTAATAGATTCAATTTCATTGTTTGGGAGTGTTTTCTTACTTAGTTTTCGTGATCAGTTTATGTATATTCATGTATGGACAAACATGTAGAATGAGAATGGTTGTCCAGAAAAGAAAATGTATGTTATTAGTGAAAAACCAAAATATTAAATGGTTATAAAATTAGTTTTTTTATTGGGGGTGAAGATGAATAATTATATAAAACATTAATGATAATTTTTGGGGTTAATTGGTAGTTTTTGATCAAAATGAAATAATTTTGATTTAGAAATTAAAATCATGTGTAAAAAAAGATTCCATAACCTTAAATAATTTATAATAAATATATTATTGTCTGGTTCAAACATAAAATTTATTTCATAACCATAATTTAATATGGTAATAGAAATTTAAAACCCATCGTTCTTGAATGTGATAAATTGACACATCTCAGGTGGTGTTTTCAGTTCTAGTTTTAAAAAGGGGAAAATAGATATGATGATGAATTATTCCATCATCACAAAAAATTACAGTACATGTAAGGTACTAGATTTATCATAACATTTGAATGAAAGGAGGTTATAAAAGAAAAAGAAAAGAAAAGAAATGAACTTGAAATAAAAGAAAAGTTAAGAAATACCATACGAAAGGTGGATATGTAATGGTATATCCTCATATACTCAAATTGAAATTAAAAATAATTACATAAAATGAAAGCTTGAAAAAAGACAAGGGTGTTAGAGTCCCTTTGTAACGTCCCAGACCCGGAAGCCCCTAAACTGGTGCTCCGAGCTGGGTGGTTACATGACCTTAAGCGCGCCACCCCGTACGCCAAATGTTGCCGACTAGTAGCAGGGGTCTATGTAGTCAAGTGGGGAGACTATACCCCCCTTTTATCAGAGTAATCCACAATAGAAACAACCAATAATAGAAACAATAATCAATAAACAAGCAACTTGAGAAACAACCAATTCCAACATTAAATATGCCACGTCATACTACGAGTGAAAAAGTGAACAAAAGCCCAAAATAAGGACAACGACCAAAATCCCCAAAATGGTCCCGACTCCAAGTCTGGATCCTCCACCAAGTGCTACCCATGCCACTCACTATCTAGAAAGGACCATTTCCCTTCTCCTGACCTGCAAACATGAAGTCTTCTTGGGTACCCAACAGCGGCCCGAGCAGGGTGTGAGTACAACTCAGTAGGCCACCACCAACGGTGTCTACAAAATATCAAGTACAACATGTAGTGCATGCCAAAAAAGAAATGAATTATAATTTCCAAGTAATTACTTAAGGTGCCATTAACCAGTTTAGAGCCAAAACCATTTCCATTCCATTACCATTAATTTATTACCATTGACCATCACTTATGATTTCATCACATTTCCATGGGCTAATCACATGCATTATGATACATGGGTCTAAGGACAACATTAACATGAAAGAGGGTAAACACCTTGTTATCCTATCTCACTAGGACTAACTCCCTCATAGCAATCATAACCTCACCTCGAAGCCTCAGTCCGAGTGGATGCAACCATTAGTGGAAAGGAGCCTCAGTCCCCATTCCTAACCCGTGCATTTAGGGTGGAGTTCAGAGCATCAATCTTCGCTCGACCCATGGGCGTAGATCCTCAAGTCAAACCCCACACTACCAAGCCATGTGCACATGCTTATATATATAAGTAACCATCAACCTTCCATACCATTCCCCCTTGGACAAAGCATTCACAACACATGAGAAATTCACATCATGCCTTAACCCATTAACACATTACCATTTCATATCATTTAACCATTCACCCAATTCTCATGTGTTATGCCTATCTTACTAAGCATTCAACACTAGACCCATAATTCATCCCATTATGGTCTTTAATCAGTTTACACATTAACCCATTTAACCCATTCATCGTTCCCATTAATCAACCAGTCAACCCATTCCAATTAACCCTTAGGTTATTTCCAAGTCTATGTGCATCACCTAACTTCTATTCCAAGTTCAACCAATCATTCCAAAATATTCATCAAGGTCTCTACAATTCATTACAACAAGGTCACTTGTTTATTATCAATCCCTATATCCGGGAAATACCGTCACATCCCATGGATGGCCCCAATTAGGTCAAGTCTATCCCAACACATCCCACGGGGATCGTGAGGGTTCCCATTTTCCATTTTAAACACCGTTATTACCAAACATGCCAAGGTTATCCAAAACATAACCAAAGGAAAGAAAAAACACAACTAAACATGCACAAAACCCTAAATAACTATGGGATATAATCTGTAGACCACCTACCACAAAACTACGGTTTAACACACTCTCAATCGAGTCCTTAGACCTCGATCTGACCAACCTTTGGAGATTTAACCTAAAACTCACCCAAAAGATAGGGTTTTAGAGCTTCGGAACAAGAGAGGGAGAAGATACAAACCCTAAACCAAAAAGAGAAGCACAGATGAGGTTAGCCTTACCCGGAGCTTTGATCCACAACCAACGGCACCAAAAATGCCTTAGAATCGAAGGAGTTTGATTTCTTGAAGCTCTTGGACGAATTGGTTCGTCCCTAGGGTGAATAGGGTGGAATGGGATGAAAATCCCAAGTGGGGTTTAAAAGCCCGGTGTGGAAATTTTGTAAATTTTCCCAATTGTAAGTGGCCGCACAGTTTTTCCACACGGTTTGGAAAATTGTACGCAAACCATGAACATGCCACTGCCCAGAGGAGGAGGAGTCACATGGTTTATCCACATGGTTTGGAAAACAGTGCAAAAACTATGTGCTCGCTTCTATCCAGAGGAGGGATGGTCACACGATTTCGCATGGGCAGGCCGCATGGTTTGGCTGACCATGCGCAGGTCGTGTGCCTTGGTCTTCTTTGCCCAGACTTCCCTTCTTCCATGCCCCGAGCCCCAGGAACACCCCCAAGGCCTCTCACACTTTCAAGAAACCTTTTAATATCCCAAAAGAAAGGGTTTAACCCAGAACAAAACAAAAACAGACCTTTCCAAAAACCGGGATCTTACAAACTCCCCACCTTATAATGGATCGTCCCCAAGCCGTGTTCCCAAGCCTCATTGCTCCACCGAATAGAAGAGTTCGGGCCACTGAGCCCACACATCCAATTCCCACTCCTAAGTTTCTTCCTAAAGTTTCCCATGCTGCCATAATAATCACACTAATGGCACAACCTTGCCTCGCAAGACCTTTTCACTACGATCCACCACACGAATCAGATGCTCCTCAAAGGACGCATCTGCCACAAGCTCCATGTCCTCAAAATCAACCACGTGAGATGGGTCAGGGTGATACTGTCGAAGCTGAGACACATGAAACACATCATGCATCCCACTATACCACTATGGAAGAGCCAATCAGTAAGCCACTGGTCCGATCCTCTCCACAATCTCAAAATATCCCACATACCTGGGCACCAACTTACCCTGCTTCCGAATCATTCAGTGACCTAACCTTGGTGACACACGAAGGAACACTTTATCACACACCCCAAACTCAAGAGTTCTACGCCGCCGATCTGCATATGACTTCTGCCTACTCTGAGTTGTAGACATCTGCTTCCTGATCAACTTAACTCTCTCTGAAGTCTCCTGCACGAGACTTGGCCCCAACAACTTAGATTCACCAGCCTCTAGACAACACAACGGAGATCTACATGGTCTCCCATAATGCACCTCAAATGGTTCCATCTGAATCTTAGCCTGAAAACTGTTGTTGTAGGAAAACTCAACTAACGATATGTGTCTCTCCCAAGAACCACCAAAGTCCAAGACACAAACTCTTAACATGTCTTCCAACACTTGGATCGTACGTTCCGACTGCCCATCCCTCTGCGGGTGGAAATCCGTACTCAAAAACACTTGCGTACCTAGCGCCTTCAGCAACCCTTTCCCGAAACACGACATGAAACGCGGATCTCGATCCGAAACTATGGTCTGCGACACCCCATGAAACTACACTATCTCTCGAACGTACAACTCACCCAACTGGTCGACTATGAAGGTCTCCTGAATCGGTAAGAAATGTTCCACTTTTGTTAACTGATCCACAAAAACCCAGATTGCATCATTCTTTTGCGGCGTCCTTGGAAGACCCATGACAAAATCCATCGTTACATCATCTCACTTCAATTCCGGAATGGGAAATGGATGCAACAAACCACTTTGGCGTTGATTCTCGGCCTTCACCTACTGATAGGTAAGACACCGTGCCACAAAGCCCACAACTTCCTTTTTCATTCCAGGCCACCAAAACTGCCTTCGGAGATCACGGTACATCTTGGTCAAACCAAGATGCACTTCCCACCTTGATGCATGGAACTCCCACATCAACTCTTCCCGTACACGCTTTTGGCACAACCACATGATCAAGAACATGAAAAACACCGTCCACACCGATGGCCCAGCCAAAAGGTAGCTTCCCACATTTATGCTTTTCTCTCATGGAAAAGAACTCAGGATCATCAATCTGACCTTCCTTAACTCAACTCAAAAGCATCGAATCCATCGTTAAGGGAGCAAGAGTGACCTGTCCATTCTCCTCCTGCACCTCCAGGTGCATCTCTGCAAACAAAGCCATCACCTTCCACTCAGTGCTGGACTCTTGAACCGCCTGCTTCTGAACCTTCCTGCTCAGAGCATCCGCAACACTATTTCCCTTTCGTATAGTGTAAACCAACTCAAAGTAAAAAGATTGGAGAATTTCAACCCATATTCACTGCCAATGATTCAGAAACCACTGTGAGAAGATGTACTTTAAACTCTTGTGGTCGGTAAACACAGTAAACCGTTCTCCCAACAAATAGTGCCTCCAAAACTTCAAGGAATACACTAATGCAGCCAACTCAAGATCATGAGTGGGATAATTCCGCTCATGGGGTCTCAACTGCCTTGACCCGTAAGCCACCACCCGCTCATCTTTCATCAACACAACACCAAGTCCAATTCCGGATGCATTACAAAAAACGATATACTTCTTACCCGGCTCAGGTAAGATCAAGATAGGTGTGGTTGTCATCTGCTTCTTCAACTCTTGGAAAGAATTCTCACAAGCCCCAGACCACTCAAACCTGATTCCCTTCTGGGTCAAGCCCAAGGGTGGTGCTGCCAAGTGAGATAAATCCTGAATGAACCTTCGATAATACCTGACCAAACCCAGAAAACTCCGAACATTAGAAACACTCTTAGGCTGCTCCCAAGATACAATTGCCTACACTTTATCTAGATCAACTGACACACCTTCCTCTAAGATGATGTGACCCAGAAAATGAACCTCACCTATCTAGAATTGACACTTTGACAGCTTGGCGTATAGCCGGTGCTCTCTTAGTGTACCCAAGACGATGTCAAGATGTTGTCCATGATCGTCGCGAGTTTTGAGTACACTAATATATTGTCTGAAAAGACAAACACAAACTGATCTAGATTGGGATGAAAGATCTGGTTCATCAATGCCATAAAAACCACCGACACATTGGTCAAGCTGAAAGGAATTACCACAAACTGAAACAACCCGTATCGACTCCGGAAATCTATCAGTGGTACGTCATAAGACCTCACTCTTAACTGGTGATAACCTCACCTTAGATCAATCTTAGTAAATACTGATGCACCCCTCAAATGATCAAACATATCATCAATTCTAGGAAGAGGGTACCAGTTTTTCACTTTCATCTGATTCAACTTCTGATAGTCAACACAAATACTTAATGACCCATCGACTTTCTTTGAAAAAGCACAAGAGATCCCCAAGGAGACGTACTATGATGGATAAACCCCTTACGCTCAAACTCCTCAAGCTAAACCTTTAGTTCCAGGATTTCTTCCAGTGAAATTCGGTATGCCAGAATAGAAACTGGATCCGCTCCCGGCAACAACTCGATTGTGAACTCAACATCCCTCTCGGGTGGTAACCCTGAGAAATCCTCATGAAACATGTTCTGAAACCGATCCACCACAGGAGGGAAATTAGTTTGTTCCCCTCCCTCATCATCATCAAGCATGAGACATGCCACTTGAAATGCGATTCCACTTATCTGTTGACAAAACAGCCCCACACGCCCTGCTCGAACATCCCATTCACCACGGTGGACATAAGAGTCACCCTCAAGTGACTTGAACAATACTATGCGATGATAACAGTATATGTGCACCCGATACAAAACCAAACAATCTATTCCCAGTATTAGGTCAAACCCTGGCATCTCGAGAATGAACAAGTCCCACAGAAAATGATACCCACCAAATTACAAGGTGCATTCCTTACATTGCTTGATATCCTAAACCTGCACTTCGAACAGGGTATCAATTTACATCACTCTACAGACTCCCTCTACAGGTAAACCCAGTACAACCACAAGTTGGGAAGAGATAAAAGAGTGTGTGGAACCCATGTCAAACAACGCAATAGAAAACGTAGAAGCTTCGAGGATCGTACCTCAAACAGTTGACGGTCCGGATTCGCCATCACCAGGCGCAAACTGAACTGCCTGAAGCTGACCTACCCCTCTACCCTGGGCTCCAGCCTGAGTACTCCATGCTACACTACCCGGATGTCGTGATCGATCTTGCCCTGGAGGTCCACGTCCACCGCCCCTGCCAGTACGGCCCATGGAGCTCCAACTACCAGCCTGATACGGGGAAACTGATCCTCTTCTCATATCCAGTATCTGCTTTCCACCATCATACTCCCCTGCCTACCAACGATTCATGTAGAACCTCTGCACGTGTCCCATCCTGCCACACGAACGAAACTCAACTGGAGGTTGAGGAAACTGACCATGCATATTCCCCGACCTACCGCACTGATAACAGAACACCGGATTCCCACTCTGAGAGGTTGACCCTTTTTTCTGATCACCTTGCTAGAAACATTCCAAACAATGCTTTCGACCTTCGGAAGATGCACCACTTGTCCGCCCAGCTGGCACGACAAGACCACCACCCGAAGCTCCCTTCAGGTTCCCTTCATAGATGAGTTCCTGATTTATCACCTCTAAAAAACCTCTTCAAGCAAAATATATTTACTTGAGACCTGATCTCATCTCTTAGCCCATCCTGTAAATGCCTTGCTACCACGACCTCATCCCCGACTAACACTGGGACGAAGCGTCGTAGATCAGTGAAGCGACTAGCATAGTCCATCACCGACAGCGATCCCTAAGTCAGGCTCATAAACTCTGCATCCTGCTCCAACCTCAAAGTCTCTGGGTAGAAATGCTCCAGAAAATTCTCCTGAAAAACCTTCTATGACATCCCCTCAGCCTGCTCGGTTTGAGCCTGAATGTCCCACCAATGCCTATCCTGGCCCACAACATGTAAATGGCTAGATTTACTTGCTTTTTGACAGGGGTCTCCAGATGATCCAATATAATCTAGAGAGACTCTAACCAGAAACCTTTTAATGTCCCAAAAGCAAGGGTTTAACCCAGAACAAAACAAAAACATACCTTTCCAAAAACTGGGATCTTACACCCTTACCTTGTAGAGTAACTCCTAAAACTGGAAGGGTGGGACCTTGAGGGATTCAGGACAGATTGGGAGGACTCATAGGGATGTAAAACTAACATATCTTCAAGGCTGATGAGTTTGGAATGAATTATAATGAAGGAATGAGTGGGTATTTATCGTAAATGAGAGGGAGTTTTTTTATTGATTTCAAAGGATACCTCATTAGTGGTTCTTGTGAAACCATAGAATTTCCCATGGTATTTCCCCATGGTATTAGCCACTTGGGACACCTCATATCATATTTTACTGTACATAAGTATACCATCATTTTATATTAATTATTGCATCATTATGATTTCATTAGATATACCGAAAACTCAAAATTGTATTTTTACTATTCACCAAAAATTCAAGTATTTTAGAAAAATCCCAAAAATTCACCCCAACCATTTTCAACGTGTAGAATTCAAGAATGTAATCCGTTTTTCTAAAATAATTTCCTAAATATTTTTAATTTAATTTTTAAATAAAATCATAATTTATTCCACCAAAAAAACATTAAAACTATAACTCATTTTATAAGACCTTGTGAAATTAATCAAGGTCCCATAAAATTATCTTATAACAACAAGACAAAAAAGTACCAATTTATGATTTCATTTTATAAAAATTCATTTCCATTTTAAATTATTAAAATAATCATAATATTGTAATTAAAATATTTATGACATACAAAAATTCCAATACTTATACAATAATCATTTTTTCACTTATAATATATCTAAATTGTATTTATACATTCATGGGTGAAGTTTATATTTTTTTGGCCAATTTAATATTCATTAATATTTATTACTATTCATAAGTGTATGTTACTATTCATAAGGGTATGTTACTATTCATAAGGGTATGTTACAATTCATGAAAAACAAAGTTGATTCTCTCCGACTCTAAATATCATACGGAACACAACCGCGTATATCAATTTTTGAAAATTAAAAACACTGAGGTTAAAATATTGTGTCTAATTGCTAAGTTATAAAAAAGTGGTGTTTTGTAGAGACTTAGTGTTTCATGCATTCAATATTAAATTTATTTTGAAAATCTTGGCATGTTTCACTAAATATATTCCCAACCTAATTGTAATGGAAGTCAGACTTTTGTGATCATTCAAAATGAGAGATCTCAAATTAAAATTCAATACCATACTATAATTTAATTTCCAAACACATAAAACAAGATAAGGATAGTGTCTCATGGATGTTAAAGTGTTACTAATCATAAATAAAGGAAACAAAATTTTCTACATGTCAAAAATGGGGATGAGGCACCATGGAAAATGTCTAAAAGGAACTATAGTATGATTTAAGTGTGGAAAGGGGGGGGGGGATAAAAGAGCTGATTGATGAAGAAAAATGAAGATCCTTGTTAATAAGATCCATGAAAATATAGTTCAACCTAGTTCACCACTAATATTTCAATTTTATAGATATGGGGAACTTGGTAGTTATACTAGTTAATTCCCTAATCCAAGAATTAATTCCAAATAGTCTATGTTATGACAAACATTTAAGGGAAATGATTGAAGCGATTATGTGTTAGAAATCAAGAATCATGTTTTTGAAGTATTTTTATCAATGGTATTCAGATTATATGAATTATGAAACCTTTAAGGATTGTATGATGGTAGTTTTTATTTATGTATTTGAATGTATATGTTGAGTGGTACTAATGACCTAGAGAGTTGATTTAATGGTAAGGTGATATTTTAGGAAAAAAACAAATTATTGAAAAAAATATAATCTTTAATACATTCTTTATGTTTAGGTAATTATAGTCAAGTAAAATTATTTGATATTTGTAGAAAACAATGAGATGGATAGAAAATCCTAGATGTTAAAAAAAGTTATTTATTGACTATGTAATTCTTTTATATATTAATTATATTATTGAGAAAATTATAGGATTAAGGTGAATTACGGATATAATTATCGCATATGTTTCTCTATAGTTTTGTAAAAAGGGAAACACATAATCTAGATGACAACCCATCATATCCGATAAGGTCGTGTGGATTTGACACCCAACTGAAAGGTGACAATTTTGTAATGAATTAGACCGGACTATATGATGTTTGGGTTATTATGAAATTTTTCTACATTAAATTCTTAAAAGATAAAGAGTAAATTGATTTTGGGGACATATGATTTATCTTAAAGATAAACATGATATTCTAAATTGATTTGGTGATTAATGTTATATTCAATTTTTTTTCTATTTTGGGAATCAAATATGATTAAGGTAATTTGAACATTATGAGATTTTATTTGAGGAAAAAAGTTTGAATTATCTTTTCAAATCATATTATATTTTAATTTTTATTTATGATAATTCATTTTATTTGTTAAAATGATTAGCATATCTTATATATAATATGATTAAATAATATACATTTTTCATATGGGACATTAAGAGTGATTATTGTGGTTTATATATAAATATTGAATTTATCTTGAAAAAATATTTTATAAAATAATTATAATTTTTGAGTTTCAACCATAGCCTAATTGTTTTTAAAAAGTTGAGTTCATTTATTTATTGAGTGATATAATATTAACTTTATATGTTATTTTTGAGGTTTTATAGATTAGGTTTGCTTTTCTTCATATAAAGGTTTATTATTTTTTGGAATTATCTTAACTTTTTCATTTAATATTTCATTTTTGTTAATTTTTACTGACTGGTGAAAGATATTTTTATCCTCTTAAGGTTTATTTCATATGTTAGAAGTTAATTTTAGTGCTTTAGTATTGAGGAAATCAACTTTAGTACTCATTATTTGGAGAAAAGATGATATTTTTTTAGAAATTGATCAAGGGATGAAATTATACTTTTAATTTAAGTATATTTCCTTATGTTCTTGGTCTATTTAGTAAATTATTTCCCCAAATTAAGGAAAAGGATCTTGAAATAATTTTTTTTGAACCATTTTCAATAAAATTATAGTCTCTTCTCTCTCTAAAAAAGAGTAAAAATTAAATGGATTCTATTTCTAAATCAATGTTTTAACTTCCCAAAAATTTACCATTATGTGAAAACATATTTTTGTGTTGTTTTATATTGCCTTCATATTTCCATTTCCCAATTTTTAAGAGGATATTTTATTAAACCTTGTTATGATGTGGGTTTTCAAAAAAGGTATTTTTTAAAATATTTAACCTTTGAAAATCGGGATATGTTTTTGAGGAAATTATTTATTTATGGGGGTATAATTAACACCCTAAGATTATATAGAATATTTTTTCAAATGAATTAAATTTATTTTATAGCTTGTATTACACAAAATACTATGTTTAAACGAACCACGATTTTCTATTCAAATATTATTATTTAAGCATGACCATTACAACCTAAAAGTTACATTGTATGGTATAAATAAGACAAAATAAATTATAAAAATGTATGATTTAATCATGTTTAAACTAAAATAAATTTTTATCTATGGATGAGAAATAAAAAAAACCTTCAAAATTAAAATAGACATTTTTCTCAAAAATGGTTTTCATACAGGTAATGTGTTTTTATATTAACAAGTTAAATAAATAAAAAGATTTTGAATGATTTTAAAGATTTTTATAGATTAAATATTTAATAAAATATTTTATCATTCTTATAATATGTTTTTTAGGCATGAGATAACAATGAATCTTGTTGTATTTTTTAAAAACATTATTTTTCAAAAAAGTATTTTCATCACATTTTGTGAACAAATTTTGAAATTAATTTTTTACACTTTGTGAAAATTGATTTTAAAAAATAAAAATATTTTTTAAAATTATCTTATAAAAATTATCTTCAAGTAATTTTTTTAGATTTTTTTGAAATGATTTATTTTTCAGTAAATATTGAAAATTACAATTTTCTTGAATAGAGTTAGTTTTTTCAATAAATAAAGTAATTTAAAAGTCTCATTATATTTTATATTTGGTATTAAATTGAAAAATGAAAAAAAAATTACAATAATATTTTTATTTTCATTTTAGTCATCATTTATCATAATTTTGGTATATGTTTATTTTTATTCATAAAACACAGTCGTCTAGAAACTGTTTTTAGTGCATTAAGTTTATGATTTTTAATTAAATATGATAACCCCTTATAATTAAATATTAAAATGAAATTTATAGATCATATATTCATTTATATAAATTTAAATAAATATTATAATTATTTATAGTTATAGAGTTACTATAATATCATCTATTACTTCAAAAATGCATTTTTTATGAAAACGAGTTTCTCATTGTTTATTGTGGGTTTAATTTTAAATTAAAATTTTACACTTATTTGAATTTAATTTTAAAAAATGGATTCAAAATTTTGAATCAGAATAATTAATATTAGGTAATAGGTTCAACATAATATTTTACCATAATGAATAGTTAAAACAGTAAAAATTTGTTACCACAGTTATGATTAAAATGGGTTTAGTGGTGGTTTAAACTAAGAAGGTAATTGTTAAAATGAACTTAAAACATATCTAATTTTTATTTACAGTACATATTTAGACATTATATCATCTAATATTATAGTAATGTCTATTTTTTATACATCTTCCCTAGAAAGTTACATGGGACAATTGAAAAACTCTATAACATTACAAGTGTGCCACTCACCTAAATTATAAAAGGTAACCTCATCTTATCTTCTCTTCAAACATAAAAAAACTTTTATTTAGACAATGAATAAAAAATAAATTCATTAATATCCTCTCCACATCCTATATTTCATGGTTTGATCATAAATCCAATCTAGGATTCCATTATGGATAATCCTAAAGAGTGGTCCAAAGAATATATATCAGTCTGAGTTGAGAATTTTTGTTTTATTTCATCTTTCTCCTCCTTGAAATTTTATTAACACGTTAATATATAATAAAATATGTATTTACCATATACTTAGATTCTATTATGTTAATTTAATAATCTAAATTCATCTTCTCTTCCATCAAATGGGAAATGAAACCATTGTTCTTGTGTATAGTAGACTATCACTTTTTAAACCAATATAATTCATTTACCATCATCAAATCTGATGTATTTTTATTATTATGGATTTAATTTATATAAATAATATTAATAAAATACTTATAATTGTGTAAAATTAATATATATTATATTTTATTACCTTTCCATTCATTGAAATATGATCACTTCGTTCATGTGTATGGTGAACTACAGTCTCACAAAGTGATGTGATACGTTTTCCATAACCACATAACTTGGTTGATACATATATATAGATCAGTTTATTTAAATAAATAATATGGGATTTATGATATGATGATAATTATTTAAAGATAAAAAATAACTATGTTCTTTCCATCATGATCATTGAAAAATTGAAATGTCATTCATGCGTACATATGGCCTACCCTCTCCATGATTGTAACGAAGTTCATTTTTCCTAAAAATATTTTATGGGTTGTTTTAAAATTATAATTTATATATATATATATAATTTATATTTATTTTATGATTATTATTTTTTATATGATGTAATAATGAACTTTTTTAATGTAGACAACCCGTCAAAGTCATTTTTGAACATATGAGTCGATTATCATCAAAACATATGATATGAAATCAATTGATTATGTAATTGAATATATAATGTTAAATAATAAAATTAATTTAGTAATAAACCTGAAAATGGTACTTATGAAAGTAAACAATTAACATGACTTAATTATTTTGGAATATAAGGAACACGTGTGATGAGTCCGACTCAAGGTAAGGGATTTCTAGTCTCACTTTTATTTTGGGGATACTTACACCAAATTAACAAATTGTTTCTTTTCTGTGGCGTATATACTTCCCCTTGACATGTTACATTAGGAACCTCTTTATTTACATGATATTTAATATTTCACTTCACGTAACTCTTTCATGGGGCCTATGATTCAAAATTTACCAAAGAGGTAAGGGATAATCTTTTAAAAAAATTCATATTTTAATGTTTCCCCTTAAAAACCATTTTATTTGATGTCCATATTTTTACAAATCCATTTTATATGTATTATATGGACACAAATTAATTATAATGTACATAATATTCATATTTTTAATTTCTTTTAATGTTTTTAAAAAGGAAACTTTTTATGTATCTTATACAAAGTGTTTTCATTTTTTATAAAAAAGATAAACGGAATGTTTTTTTAACATATAAAAAGTAAATGATTTTCTTATCACCACAAAAATTATTGTATACATAGATTTATTTATATGATTCCTTTTTTTATTTAAAAAAACCTCTTTCCCTTTGTCCTAATTATATTCACAATGGTTTTTTAAATAGAATGGATAGTTTGATTTCAGGAAATATTTTTTATAAGTGTAGGGGATCTTTTAGAACTTATTTTTCTTCCTTTGGTTATACCTTTATCTCTCTAGATTAATTTATCTATATTTTTAATATTATTGAATTCTTCTAAATTTTTCATATATTTCTTTCACATATCTACCTATATTATTCTCCCATCTTTAATGGGGTAATATAAACCTTATAGTTATTTTTCAGATGAATTATTTATGAAATTTCCCTATATTGTGATATGCAGGATTATTATGAAACTCATTTCTTTTCATAGGTAATTAATATTTTTATTCCTTATGATTTATTTCCTTTTTATAGTAAAAAAATCTTCAACATGTTATAATGGGTTTTCCCAAAATTGATCTCTAATATATAGGGTAAATCTTTTGTCTCATGATATGTCATGAAATGGATTATGGAGTAAACCTAATCCACTATGGGACAATATTCACCGTGTTGTCTTACAAGTTATCCATGACTTATGTTTATTCCATGTTTCATGTTTATTTTAAATTTACTATGTTTCCATTATTTTATGTTATCATGTTCTTTTTGTTATTATCTAATTTTATTTCACATTATCCATCTATTTTATGATACAATGTTATACATTTGAAACATATGTTATGTTACTTTTCTCTTTTTTATTCCCTTATTTGGATTTTAGAACATCCCTTTATTTTATGTATTCCACAGGTTATCCTATGGAGTCTTAGGAGCTCAAGATATTTAGGATCTCATTATAGAGAATAAAATATAGTATTTTTATTTTAGTCTCACTTTCTTATATATTGAAACTAGTCTTCCAAATGAAAAAAACCTTATGACCGTCAGTTTGTATTCAATGGTTATTTTTGTTAAAATTCAGCTAACAATATTTGTAAAATGTTTTTGTATATGTATAAAATTTACTCTCAAACTAATTCTAAAGAGTGTAAAACACATTGATATCGTCCTATTGAAAAATTACTTGGAAATTTTATAATCCAGAATAAAAACCAGAATTTTTCTTAGATGATTGCACTACTTCTTCTTTTGTTGCTAATTTTGTACCAATTAATATTAATAAGTCCTTAAATAATTCAAACTATATTAATTTTATTCATGATAAATTAAATAAATTTAAAATAAATATGTTGTGTAATTTGTTTTAATTACGAAAACAAAAAAAATACGAACTAAGTGGATTTTTATTCAAAATATTCATGAAGCTGGAAACATAGTTAAAAATAAAGAAATACTATTACCTCAAGGTTATTCTCATGAAGAGGAAGATGAATTTGAATATTATTTTTCTTCAATTGATAGGTTGAAATATATTAGGATTTTATTGTATTTTTCATTTTTTCAAAATATCAAATTATATCAAATGGATATAAAAAGTAATTTTTAAATGGAATAATTTATAAAACAATAGTTAAAAACCCCAATATATTTGAAATGATGGAATTTCCTAATCATGTTTTTAAACTTTTTAGAGATTTATATGGTTTGAAGCATGATCCTCAGGCTTGGTATGAAAGATTGGGATGATTTTTATTATAAAATTGTTTTGTGAATGGAAAGTTTGATCCTACCATGTTTAAAAAATGTTTCTAATGATATATTAATTATAAAGATACATATTGATGATATAATATTTGGTTAAAAAAATGATTTACATTGTGTTGATTTTTTTTTTAAATTGATAACTAGTGAGATTGATATGAGATTAATGGTAGAATTAAAATTTTTCCTTGGTATACAGATTAATAAAAGAAAAATTGTATTTTCTAAAATTAATATAAATATAATAAAGATAATTTTAAAATATTGGGCCTTGATTCATGAAAGTCTATGAAAAAACCAATGAGTAATAATTCAAAACTAGATATGGATGAGTCGAGAATGTGTATTCATATTAAACTGTATAGAGGCATGATAGGAATCCTACTATATAAGATGGTATATAGACCATATATAATGTCTCCAATGTGTTTATTTTCAAGATATTAGTTTAATACAAAGGAAATTAATATCAAAGCTATCAAGAAAGTAATTAGATATAATAAAGGAACTGTTGGTGTCATTTTATTCTATTTAAATAGGATATGTTTTAATTTATTATCTTATTCTGATCCGGATTTGGATGTTGTATGCTTGATTGGAAAATTTAAAAAGGTATGTGTAATTGTCTTTACTAAAATTTAGTTTCATGGAGTTGTAAGAAAAAAATACTTTAACATTTAGGCCATATTGATAGCACATACACCTTGCCTTAACATGGTCATCAGGTCTTGGCCCACCAGGTACCACCATGTGCCTCGCAAAGACATGGTCCCCTCCATGGGGCACACCCATATTCACAAACAGGTCATCTGACTAATTATTTTGACCAAATGATAACACAAGTTCTTTCTATTGTTCTTTTTCCTAACTCGCACACTCCTTGGAAAATTTCTCAGAAGATTACTCATCCTGATTACTACTCTAGGCCAAGAACACTTAAATGTGGAGTGTTAACTAGTTAGGCTCCTGGAAATAATGGTGCACCTTGTTGAGATGAGTCATATAATTTATTCACTTAACCCTTTATTATTCTAGGTCATTGCATGCACCCCCCTTTAGATCACAAAATCCTTATTGTGGTACCTACATATTAACCCAGGAAGTGCACCACATATAAGGCCAGGTACCTTCTCTTATACCAATGTTACAACTAGGCCACACTAAAGCACATACCCCCTGCCATAACATGGTCATTGGGTCCCAGCCTGCTAAGTACCACCAATTTCCCCACATACATGTGGTCCCCTCCATATGGCCCACCCATATTCCCAAACATGTCATTTGTCTAATTAGTATCCCCATAATCCAACACATTTTCTTTCTAGTGTTCTTTTTCCTCACTCACACACACCCTCAGAAACTTCCCAGAAGGTAACCATCCTAATCACTAATCCAGGACAAGCATGCATAATTGAGGAGTTTTAAGCAGGTATGCTCCCAAAAAGAAAGGTGTGCCTTTTTAACATCAGTTATATCATTTAGTTATTTAACCCTTTATCATCAAGGGGTGTTACAACTATCATTTTCACCGTCTATAAGCGATGTTGAGTATTTATTTACTACCAGTTGTTGTTCTTAGAGTATTGATATTGAGAAAACATTATAACATTTTAATCTTATATTTAATAAAACTTCAACATTCATTGATAATTGTAGTGAAATTATTATTTCTAAAAATTATTTTCAATAGAATAGAGTAAAATAGATAGATGTCATATTTGACTTTTATATAGATCATTTGAATAAATGAGATATAAGTTTCGAATTTGTTTCAACAAAAAATCAACTCGCTGACATATTCACTAAACCATTATATTTTTTATAATTAGAGAAAATAAAGTTTAAAAATGGTATGTTTAATGAATTAATTTTGTTAAATTTTAATATAAATTTATTTTATATATGCAATTGTGCATGAGGAGATATACACATTAGAATATTATTTACATAATTTTTTGTTTATTATAATTAGTATTTGATCAAATCTAGTTAAATATATAAATACTTATTTATATTAATACTAATATTACATGTTAATATTTTGGAAAATTTTCTACTATATTAATACTAGGTATTTGGTACTATTATTATTTAAAAAGGAGAATATTTTAGAAATATTTTTTTTATATTTTTGCTAATATTCATAAAGGGGGGAATGTTTTTGTAAATTTAAAATAAATTTTAGATTTTTTTATTTATAAAAATGGGGAGACGGATAGTTTTTGAACATGTTTCTTTGGTCCAATAAATTCAAATTACCTCACATTCTGATGAATTCAAATTTTCTATTTTTTTGAAGTGTTTTTGTCATATACAATCTAATAATTTTTTACATGAGTTAACATTTTTAAAATTTTTAACAATAAATTCATAAAATTCTAATGTGTATGATATAATTTTTCTGAAAATATATAATATAGATTGTTATATATTTTACCTTATGGTTTTTAATTATTTTTATTTTTTAAAATTGTATATTTTGTATCTTGTAATATATATAATTTTATATTATATAGTTTACAATTTTTTTAGTGGCTATATTTATATATATATCTGTGTGTGTGTGTGTGCTCACATATATATATATATATATATATTGTCACATCATGAAATTTTAATCATGTTATTAAATCTAAATAAATAAATTGTTTTATAATTTAAAACAACAAAGAAAGGTTTTAATTTAATATTTAATAAAATTAAATTATTTTCTATAACAAAAATAAGTTTTAATCATAAGGTATAAAAATAATATATTAATTATGATTAAATAAATAGTATTTAATTTTATTAGATGCAATAATATTCATTAAATATATATATCTTCTTAAAGTAAGTTAGAAAATATAATTATTTTATTTAAAATTATGTTTTATTATTGAATTGAATAAATTATTTTGTTTCAAGAAAAGTCTATTTTGTATTTAAATTCTATGGAAATATTTAAATTATAAGATATTAATATTGGAATTAATAAATTTATTAGACATTATTTTTATATGTACTTAATATTCTTGTTTCAAACATGTATAATATAAAAAAATACGACTGACTGTTAAAAGAGCCTTGATAAATTTATAAGAACTAACATGAAATTTACTAATTATATGTGAGAAGGGAAATTCAGATATGGCATTTGATAATTAAAAAAAATAAAAAGTACTAATTTATAATATTTTATAACATTTAAACATTAGTTAATACTATTTTTATGATAATATTTTATGTAAATTATGTTTTTAAAAGAAAATAGGTATACAAAAATTTTATTTTCTTTTGATTGATTTTTATGTTTTTAAAAGAAACTTTCCAACAACTAAGGGCTAAGACCAAGGTACGCCTTAACCACCATTTGATACCCACTAGGCAGAAATCACACATGGGAGGCATCAACCCTTGCGAACCCCACGTGGAAGAAAGGGGGTGCAACATTTGAGCATAGGTCCCAATAAGAGCGAATGGTCCCACCTATAAGTCTTAATGAATCATGCATGGGTTAGGCTGAATGCCTTCTAGCCCCGTGTATAAGACCCATTGGAAGATGACCATGTTAATAGATACTATCCATCTACTATTAGCTATTAGTTTATATTCTAATGCTCAACCTATTAAAAGATCGATGTGGGATGAAGTGTAGATGGTTATTTTTACTCGAGTTAAAAATACCACTTATATCCTGATTTGGATCAAATCATTCCAACAATCCAATATTCCATTACATTGTCTTCTTTCTTGTGACCTCCCCATACTTCATCATTCATCTAATATTCTCTCACAATCCATTTGAATCATCCATCACCTTCATACCCCCCATCTCGAGTTTTATTCTTCTCTACCTTCTAGTGTAAGAAAATCACAATACAATTGACATAAAAAAATTGTTCTAATAATGTCCATTTCACCTCTATTAAAATGCACACCCTAAACCATTTTTCAGGATCTCGTCTCAAAGAAAACCTAATTCACTATAAATGATAATTTCTCCTTAAAGAAGCATTGGAAACACTACACGTAAATGCATACTCATGTATGTGTTTATAAAAAATTGAATCCCAATTTTCTATTAGAAATAATAAAATTTTTCTGAGTTAATTATTCTGATTCTCGCTCAAATTTACCCAAGAGAAGAAGGTAAGACGGTCCCTGTAGTTTAGCATGGGTTATCGAATCCACAAAGACCTAAGAAGAAACCTATAGACACGTACATTCTATGGACTGTTTTTATCTATGAAGTGGCCAACTTGGATTGATTTTGGATGGGTTTTAAAGATATATAATATATTTAAGTGAATTCAATTTAAAAGAATGAGTTGATCCTAGGTTATCGCTCGGGGTGGATTGGACGTATTTTTTTAATGATTTCAATTTCTTAAATTTGAGATGGGTTCATTTAAGGAGATAAAACAACATCTTCACTTACTGGTTTAATGCCTAGAACCTTTAATACTAATCACCTATACACTTGAAGGATCAAAGTTTTGAGCACTTCAAGGTCAAGTTCGTATTAGCACTTGAAGTGTGTGGCCTTAAATTCAACAAGGACGATGGAGTTTAAAAATCATCAAATAAAAATCTCAATTAAAGAAGTGATTATACATTAATTAGGTAACAAATAACATCCAATCCAGCCCCTTGATACTCCCTTGGATAAACCCATAAGTGGGTTATCCCTCCATTGATTCTATGGTTTCAATGGAAGAGGAAAGTAGACTCTTGAAGGAGGAAATGGAGAAGTAAAAAAATGCAATCCAATAACAATCACTCCACCGTTGTGCAATAATCTCACAAGGTTTGGTATGAAAAAGTTCACACCTTGAACCAATGGTATCAAAGTGATAAGGAGAAGAACATAATAATAAGATAAGAGTAACTTTTATTTAGAAACAAGGATGAATTAAAACAACTTACATGTGAAGGAAGAACATTACAAAGAGAAATTGGCAGCATAACATTAAGATGAAAACAAGCTCAAAGATCCCTAAATCCTCAAACACCACTGCCTTAAATAGGCATTTTTGAGCCCTTGGGTTGATCCTCAAACAGTACAAAGCATCTAAATTAATTTTGGTAGGCCATAGGTGGTGGAAAGCTTGTGGAATTTGGACTTTTCCACATTTGACCCGAGGTGGCAGCCAACTTTCATCCACCGAACAGAAGCATTTGGATGAACTTCTGGATGGCCGAATCAGAGTGGGCCATAGGAGAGGAATATGGAGATCCGGATGTCTTATAACCGCCTGTATGTTGGGCCCCACAGTCTCATCAGTGGGATAGTGTCCAATCTTCCTTCTCCAGAATCGCTTCCTTTCATTGCCAAATATCTCCATCATCCTCCATGAATTATCCATTGATCCCTGAATAAAATCTGTTCATATTTAATTGTAGATCAATTTCCAAAAATATAAAATTAAAATATTTATAATTAAATTCCTTAAAATAAGATTAATCATTGGGTACTTTAAATGATGTTCAGAAATGTACCACATAATAGTGCATTTTAAGAAGGTATTACAATCATAATGTGAAATGATGTTCAAAGTGTAAAATGAACTAAAATTGTGTTTATTAATAATAAATAACATGAATATTATATATATTACTAAAAAATATTAGCCTCATTTAGTGGATAATCACACACCCCAGCTTGAATTTTGCTAGTCCTGAGCAAAATATATCTCAACAATATGAAATTCGAATTCCCTTTTCCATTAACATTTTAATACACAATGATCACCAAAAAAACTTATACCAAACAATCATGAAACACATCAAAATATTTTAATACAAGATAGTTTCATAAGCAGATCTCAATCCCAAGCCCATTCCTTTGTTCAAATTCATGGCCATATTTCATCCAATATCAATTAAGTATGAGGATGTGTTGTGCATCACAATAGACATGGGGGTTCATCTTTATTCAAGGGGGAAATTACGGAAGCACTAGGTGGAATCACATTTAAATATAAATATGAGTATTCATTTTTTTGTATAATTTTATGTTTTTTTTTGTTTTTGTAATTTTGCCATGATAATTGAAGTGGCACACAAAAGAGTCAACCCCTGTAGCGAGACTTTGCCGATGACTCCCAGGATCAAAGACCTTAGGGCACCAAGTGAATCCCACATACTCAGGCATCATCTCGAGTTAACTCAGTCAAAAACAAATTCAAATTACCAAAAATAGAGATATAATTACTAACTCTGGGCCAGACAACTATGGAGTCACGATCCCCAAGTGCAGAAAGCCACGCATTAGGTCATTTCATTGCTCTACATGCAATTTTTTTTAATATTTTTTTGAATACTCATATTAGACTAAAATGATCACCAAACCTATGATATTTATTTAGGGTACCCCATGAACTCAAACTAATACCCCACTATCCAAGGGACGTGCATTGTGATCTTTTTTTTATTTGGATGAAAATATAAACGATGAAATATCACATTGGACAACCACACTTTCCAAAATCTGTGCTCATGAAATTATAAAAGGATTAAAATCAGAATCAGGTCATACTAAATTATTTGATATTCAGTTTCAAAGTGTTCAATGTGTATTACCATTTTCAAAGTTAAAGGAATTTTTCCCTCCATTTACACAATTTTTTTTTCAAATCATTCATTTTTTTTACACGAAATCATTTTTGATTTTATCTCCCCCCCAACATAAAATAACACTGTCCCCAGTGTTTAAAGAAAAGAAAATTTATAAGGGGGTAAGGTAGAGAATGAATGTTCAAAAAGGAAATTGAAAATGAGGGTTATGGAATGAAGTCACCTGGTGGTTGAAGTTTAAAGTTCCTGCTACTCGCTTTTAGTCCTTTGATATCCATGTCGCTTGCAGAGTTCCCTAGTGGAAAAAGAAAAACAAACAAACAAAACAAAAGAGTATATATATATATATAAGTAAAATATAAATATATATATATAATAAAATAAACTGATGCTACATTGTCTTCTTTTTAAATTTCTGGGTAAGGTATTACTCAAGGATCGCACCACATGACACAGATGAATATGGTGCTCCCCTTTCATACCCATCCATACTCATAATAGAAGAATAGGTCAACAGTAATTTTTTTATTATTTTTAAATATCAAAATGATTCATTAATCCTATTTAAAATATAAATTTTATTGCAACAACAAAATTATTGGAATCTTGAAAACCATGGGTTGCATCCCATGCAGCGCTTTGTTTAATGTCGTTAGCTCGACATGAACCCCCCAACTTACCCAATACCAAATTTAAAATTTTTAAGGACCACATGTTTCCCCAATTCAACTAGGTTTAGATTGATTACATGTTTATAATTTGTTTCATTAACAAACCTATGTTCTAAAATGAGTTGGTAAATCCAAGGAATATCAGAAATGGTGGATCTAGTTGCTTCTCTAGTCTTGCCTAATACATCAAGGGTCATTCCAATTTCATTTATATCAAGAGAAGAAACAATGAAAACATTATGGTTTTGGATATCCTCAATTAATGAAAACTTGAGGAAGGATGGAAAAGACACATGTTCGAGTTCATGAAGACTAACATTTTTAGACATATGTTGGGAATTTAGATCGATATCAATTTTATTTTCAAAATTTATCAATAGAATTGGTTCCTTTGTAATAGAAGATTCAACCACAAAATTGGAAATATCAGTGTTAGAAATGGGTATGGACTCAACGTTTGTGATTTCTCTTAATGGTTCAATGATTGGTGTTTTTGAAAAATCATCAACAGAGTTATATTCATGAGACTCAATCCATGATGTCAAATTCTCCTCTTTTGAATCCAAAAATTCAATTTTTTCTTGATTTAAAGACCCATCAACAATTCCTTGATCCTCTTCATCTTCCCCATATCCAAAGGTTTTCACTTCAGTAAATTCATGAGAGGTTTGTGGGAAACTAGACACTTCACATAAGGTTATGGAAGGGACAGTTTGTGTAGGGATGGGTTCCTCACAATTTTTAATGATTTGGAGTTCTATCCTAAATGATGAAACCTCAAAATTCATTATTTCCATTTGTTGAAACAATTTTTCAAGTAATGGTTGTGGATCATGATGGGTAAGGGGTTGAGAAACATGGTCTATTTCAGGTGGATAATTAAGTTGTTGGAATTGCACAGGAGGGTGTTCAGATTGGCCTTGTTGGGATTGGAACTCATAATATGTTTGAATGTATTGTGGATCATATGAATAAAAACATTGTGGTTTAGTAGGTTGTTGATGATCCCACAAGTAGGAATTTGGATGGTCAATGTACATCGTACATGGTGTTGGGTGATCAAAGTAAGGAGAGGTTCCCCATATTTGGATTTGTTCAAAAGGGTTTTCCATAGGAATGAAATTGGGGATGAGATAAGAGAAGTGGGATGAAAAAAAATAATGATAGTGTCTAAGATAACTTACTTAGGTCCCCGGAAACGGCCCCAAAATTTGATTCTCGCTCAAATTTACCCAAGAGAAGAAGGTAAGACGGTCCTTGTAGTTTAGCTTGGGTTATCGAATCCACAGAGACCTAAGAAGAAACCTATAGACACGTACATTCTATGGACTGTTTTCGGCTATGAAGTGGCCAACTTGGATTGATTTTGGATGGTTTTTAAATATTTATAATAGATTTAAGTGAATTCAATTTAAAATAATGAGTTGATCCTAGGTTATCACTCGGGGTGGATTGGACGTATTTTCTTTTTAATGATTTAAATTTCTTAAATTTGAGATGGGTTCATTTAAGGAGATAAAACAACATATTCACTTACTGGTTTAATGCCTACACCCATTAATACTAATCACCTATACATTTGAAGGATCAAAGTTTTGAGCACTTCAAGGTAACGGTTCGTATTAGCACTTGAAGTGTGTGGCCTTAAATTCAACAAGAACGATGGTGTTTAAAAATCATAAAATAAAAATCTCAATTAAAGAAGTGATTATACATTAATGAGGTAATAAATAACATCCAATCCAGCCCCTTTCTACTCCCTTGGGTCAACTCATAAGTGGGTTATCCCACCATTGATTCTATGGTTTCAATGGAAGCGGAAAGTAGACTCATGAGGGAGGAAATGGAGAAGTAAAAAAAATGCAATCAAATAACAATAACTCCACCGTTGTGAAATAATCTCACAAGGTTTGGTATGAAAAAGTTCACACCTTGAACCAACGGTATCAAAGTGATAAGGAGAGGAACATAATAATAAGTGAAGATGACCTTTTATTAAGAAACAAGGATGAATTAAAACATCTTACATGTGAAGGAAGAACATTACAAAGAGAAATTGGCAGCATAACATTAAGATGAAAGAAAGCTCAAAGATACCTAAATCCTCCAACACCACTGCCTTAAATAGGCATTTCTGAGCCATTGGGTTGAGCCTCCAACAGTACAAAGCATGATAAATAAATGCGATTAGAAACACAAAGCGGCAGCATAACACTACAATGAAACCAAGCACCAAAGATCCTTAAATCCTCTAACACCACTACCTTAAATAAGAATTTTTGAGCCCTTGGGTCGATCCTCCAACAGTAAAAGTCATCCCACTTGAGTATGGTAGGTCTAGGGCGGTGGAAAGTTTGTGGAAAGAAGACTTTCCACCCTTGACCCGAAAAGGCATCCAACTTTCATGCACCAAACAGACGCACTTGAAACACCTTCTAGATTTCCAAATCAGAGTGTTCCATATAAGAATACAATGGATCTCAGGATTTCGTCTAACCGCATGTAAAATTTGGGCCCATTTGGATTTGTATATTCGGAGATATGATTAGATTAGTGGGCTGTTTTTCTCGGCCGCAGAATCTGGACCAGAATTTTATCTCTAAATTGGGCCACCTAAAGAACCACCATGGAGGCCGAATTAGCATTGGATCCTGAAGAGTTATTTGTTCCTATAAATGTCTTATAGAATCCCACGAAATTTGGGATTAATAGGGGTTGTATGTTGGTCCCCACAGTCTCATCAGTGGGATAGTGTCCAATCTGCTTTCTCCAGAATTGCTTCCTTTCATTGCCAAATATCTCCATCATCCTCCATGAATTATCCATGTATCCCTGAATCAAACATGTTCGTATTAAAGTGTAGATCAATTTACAAAAATATAAAATTAAAATATGTACAATTAAATTCCTTAAAATCAGATGAATCATTGGGTACTTTAAATGATGTTAAAAAATGTACCACATAATAGGGCATTTTAAGAAGGTATTACAATCATAATGTGACATGATGTTCAAAGTGTAAAATGAACTAAAATTGTGTTTATGAATAATAAATAACATGAATATTATATATATTAACAATTAATATTAGCCTCATTTAGTGGCTAATCACACCCCCCAACTTGAGTTTTTCTAGTCCCGAGAAAAATATATCTTAACAATATGAAATTCGAATTCCCTTTTCCAAAAACATTTTAATACACAATGATCAACAAAAAACCTTATACCAAACAATTATGAAACCCATCAAAATATTTTAATACAAGATAGTTTAATAAGAAGATCCTAATCCTAAGACCATTCCTTTGTTCAAATTTATTGCCTTATTTAATCCAATATCAATTAAGCATGAGGATGTGTTGTGCATCACAATAGACATGGGGGTTCATCTTTATTCAAGGGGGAAATTAAGGAAGAGCTAGGTGGAATCACATTTCAATATAAAGATGAGTATTCATTTTTTTGTATAATTTTTTTTGTTTTTTTTTTGTTTGTTTTTTGAAATTTTGCCATGGTAATTGAAATTGCACTCAAAAGAGTCAACCCCTGTAGTGAGACTTTGCCGATGACTCCCAGACTCAAAGACATTAGGGCACCAAGTGAAGCCCACATACTTAGGCATCATCTAGAGTTAACTCAGTCAAGAACAAATTCAAATTACCAAAAATAGAGATAAAATTACTAACTCTGGGCCAGACAACTATGTAGTCATGATCCCCAAGTGCCGAAAGCCATGCATTAGGTCATTTCATTGCTCTACGCGCAATTTTTATATTTATTTTTTTATTTTTTAATACTCATATTAAACTAAAATGATCACCAAACCTATGCTATTTATTTAGGGGACCCCATGAACTCAAACTAATACCCCGCTATCCAAAGGACGTGAATTGTGATTTTTTTATTTGGATAAAAATATAAGCGATGAAATATCACATTGGACAACCACACTTTCCAAAATCTATGCTCATGAAATTATACAAGGATTAAAATCAGAATCAGGGTATGCTAAATTATTTGATATTCAGTTTCAAAGTGTGCAATGTGTATTACCATGTTTAAAGTTAAAGGAATTTTTCATTTTATTTAATTTTTTTTTCAAATCATTCATTTTTTTGACACAAAAGCATTTTTTTATCTCCCCCCAACATAAAACAACACTATCCCCAGTTTTTGAAGAAATGAAAATTTAGATGTAGTAGAGGGAGATAATGGAAGTTCAAAAAGGAAATTAAAACTGAGGATCATGGAATGAAATCACCTGGTGGTTGAAGCTGAAGTTCTTGCTGCTCCAAATTAGTCCTTTAATCTCTTGGGGGATGTAGGAACCTCCTTGATTGAACATGTATCACCCAAAATAGTACCTAAAAAGAAGAAGAAAAAACTAGACAAAACAAACAACACAACGACTTATTGAATTCCAAGTATCATCGTTTTTATGGTTTTTCCTGTTTTTCTGTTTTTGTAATCAAACTAATGATACATTGTCTTATTTTAATTTTCTGGGTAAGGTATTACTCAGGGATCACACCGCGTGACAAAGATGAATACGATGCTCCCCTTTCATACCCATCCATACTCATAATAGAAGAACAGTTCAATAGTCTTTTTTTTTAAATATAAAAATGATTAATTAATCCTATTCAAAATATAAAGTTTATTAAAACAACAAAATGATAGGAAACTTTAAAACCATGGGTTTCCTCCCATGCAGCGCTTGGTTTAACGTTGTTATCCCGACATGGACCCTAAATCTATCAATTTTTTCCTTGTTCATAGGTTGGCTCAGTTAACTCAACATTTATTTCCTGTTTATTGAATTATTTAATTAATGGTTTTAATCTTTGACCATTTACCTTGAAAATGTAACCACTTGTGGGATCTTGAATCTCTACTTCCCCATGGGGGAATACATGATGCACTATGAAAGGTCCTGACCATCTAGACCTTAACTTTCCAGGATGTAAATGAAGTTTTGAACTATACAAGAGAACAAGTTTTCCCAGTTCAAAATGTTTGACCTTGATATTCCTAGATTGGTAGGCTTGAACTCTATCTTTATTGATCCTTGAATTTTCATAAGCCTCCATCCTTAGTTCCTCCAGTTCATTGAGATTTAATTTCCTTTTCATTTCGGCCAATGAGAGGTCATAATCCATTTTCTTAATTTCCCAAAAGGCCTTATGTTCAATCTCCAATGGCAAATGGCATGCTTTACCATAAACCAACCTATATGGGGACATTCCTAAAATGGTTGTATATGCGGTTCTATAGGCCCAAAGAGCATCTAAGAGTTTCTCAAACCAATATTTCCTACAGGGGTTGACAGTTTTTTCAATAATTTTCTTAATCTTCCTATTCGCTAACTCAGCTTGACCATTAGTTTGAGGATGGTAGCAGTGGACACTTTATGAGAAATACCATACTTAGACATGAGTGAAGAGAATGGGTGGTTGCAGAAATGGGTTCCTCAATCACTAATTATAGCCCTAGGAATTCCAAATGATGTTCAAATGATGTCCTATGGACTGTTTTCGGCTATGAAGTGGCCAACTTGGATTGATTTTGGATGGATTTTAAAGATATCTAATAGATTTAAGTTAATACAATTTAAAAGAATGAGTTGATCCTAGGTTATCGCTCGGGGTGGACTGGACATATTTTCTTTTTAATGATTTCAATTTCTTAAATTTGAGATGGGTTCATTTAAGGAGATAAAACAACATCTTCACTTACTGGTTTAATTCCTACACCCTTTAATACTAATTAGCTATACACTTGAAGGATAAATGTTTTGATCACCTCAAGGTAAAGGTTCGTATTAGAACTTGAAGTGTGTGGCCTTAAATTCAACAAGGACGATGGAGTTTAAAAATCATCAAATAAAAATATCAATTAAAGAAGTGATTATACATTAATGAGGTAATAAATAACATCCAATTCATCCCATTTCTACTCCCTTGGATCAACCCATAAGTGTTTTATCCCTCCATGGATTCTATGGTTTCAATGGAAGCGGAAAGTAGACTCATGAGGGAGGAAATGGAGAAGTAAAAAAAACGCAATCAAATAACAATCACTCCACCGTTGTGCGATAATCTCACAAGGTTTGGTATGAAAAAGTTCACACCTTGAACCAATGGTATCACAGTTATAAGGATAAGAATAGAATAATAAGAGAAGAGGAACTTTTATTAAGAAACAAGGACGAATTAAAACAACTTACATGTGAAGGAAGAACATTACAAAGAGAAATTGGCAGCATAAAATTAAGATGAAAACAAGCTCAAAGATCCTTCAATCCTCCAACACCACTACCTTAAATAGGCATTTTTGAGCCCTTTGGTCGAGCCTACAACAGTACAAGTCTCCTCAATTAATTGTGGTAGGACATAGGTGGGTGGAAAGTAAGGGAGAGTTGATTTTTCCACCCTTGACCTGAGGTGGAAGCCAGCTTTCCTTCACCGAATAGACGCATCTGAAAGAACTTCTAGATGGCCGAATCAGAGTGGGACATAGAAGAATACAATGTAGCTCCAGATGTATTATAATCTCATGTAAAATTTGGGCCCATTTGGAGTTTCTGATTCCGAGATATGATAAAATTAGTGGACTATTTTTCTGGGCCGCAGAATCTGGCCCGGAATTGTATCTCTAAATTGGGCCACCTTAATGACCACCATAGAGGCCGAATTAGCATTATATCATGTAGAGTTATTTGTTCCCATGCATGGATTCTAGCATCCCAAAAAATTTGGGATTCATTGGGAATGTATGTTGGGCCCCACAGTCTCATCAGTGGGCTAGTGTCCAATCTACCTTCTCTAGAATTGCTTCCTTTCATCACAAAATATCCCCATCTTCTTCCATGAATACTCCATTAATCCCTGAATGAAACATGTTCATATTGGGGTGTAGATCAATTTCAAAAAATATCAAATTAAAATATGTATAATCAGATGAATCATTGGGTACTTCAAATGATGTTAAAAAATGTACCACATAATAGTGCAATTTAAGAAGGTATTACAATCATAATGTGAAATGATGTTCAAAGTGTAAAATGCACTAAAATGGTGTTTATGAATAATAAGGCACATGAATATTATATATATTAACAATGAATATTAGCCTCATTTAGTGGCTAATCACACCCCCCCCCCAACTTGAGTTTTGCTAGTCCCGAGCAAAATATATCTCAACAATATGAAATTTGAATTCCCTTTTCCAAAAACATTTTAATACACAATGATCACCAAAAAACCTTATACCAAACAATCATGAAACATATAAAAATATTTTAATACAAGATAGTTTCATAAGAAGATCCCAATCCCAATCCCATTCCTTAGTTCAAATTCATTGCCATATTTCATCCAATATCAATTAAGTATGAGGATGTGTTGTGCATCACAATAGACATGGGGGTTCATCTTTATTCAAGGGGGAAATTACGGAAGCGCTAGGTGGAATCACATTTCAATATTAAGATGAGTATTCATTTTTTTGTATAATTTTATGTTTTTTTTGTTTTTTCAATTTTTCCATGGCAATTGAAGTTGCACTCAAAAGAGTCAACCCCTGTAGCGAGACTTTGCCGATGACTCCCAGGATCAAAGACCTTTGGGCACCAAGTGAAGCCCACATACTCGGGCATCATCTCGAGTTAACTCAGTCAAAAAAAATTCAAATTACCAAAAATAGAGATAAAATTACTAACTCTGGGCCAGACAACTATAGAGTCACGATCCCCAAGTGTCGAAAGCCACGCATTAGGTCATTTCATTGCTCTACGTGCATTTTTTTTTAATATTTTTTTTGAATACTCATATTAGACTCAAATTATCACCAAACCTATGCTATTTATTTAGGGGAACCCATGAACTCAAACTAATACCCCACTATCCAAGGGACGTGCATTGTGATCTTTTTTTATTTGGATGAAAATATAAATGATGAAATATCACATTGGACAGCCACACTTTACAAAATCTATGCTCATGAAATTATACAAGGATTAAAATCAGAATCAGGGCATGCTAAATTATTTGATATTCAGTTTCAAAGTGTTCAATGTGTATTACCATGTTCAAAGTTAAAGGAATTCTTCCTTCCATTTACACAATTTTTTTTTAAAAATCATTCGTTTTTTTACACGAAATCATTTTTTATTTTATCTCCCCCCCAACATATAATAACATTGTCCCCAGTGTTTAAAGAAAAGAAACTTTAGAAGGGGGTAGAGGTAGATAATGAAAGTTCAAAAAGGAAATTGAAAATGAGGGTTATGGAATGAAGTCACCTGGTGGTTGAAGTTTGAAGTTCTTGATGCTCCCTTTTAGTCCTTTGATATCCATGTCGCTTGTAGAGTTCCCTAGTGGAAAAATAAAAACAAACAAACAAAACAAAAGAGTATATATATATATATATAAGTAAAATATAAGTATATATATAAAATAAAATAAACCGTTGATACATTGTCTTATTTTTAAATTTCTGGGTAAGGTATTACTCAAGGATCACACCACGTGACACGGATGAATATGGTGCTCCCCTTTCATACCCATCCATAATCATAATAGAAGAACAGGTCAACAATAATTTTTTTTATTTTTAAATATAAAAATGATTCATTAATCCTATTTAAAATATAAATTTTATTGCAACAACAAAATTATTGGAAACTTGAAAACCATGGGTTGCCTCCCATGCAGCGCTTTGTTTAATGTCGTTAGCTCGACATGAACCCCCCAACTTACCCAATACCAACTTTAAAAATTTTAAGGACCACATGTTTCACCAATTCAACTAGGTTTATATTGATTACATGTTTATAATTTGTTTCATTAACAAACCTATGTTCTAAAATGAGTTGGTAAACCCAAGGAATATCGGAAATGGTGGATCTAGTTGCTTCTCTAGTCTTGCCTAATACATCAACCGTCATTCCAATTTTATTTATATCAAGAGAAGAAACAATGAAAACATGATGGTTTTGGATATCCTCAATGAATGAAAACTTGAGGAAGGATGGAAAGGACACATGTTCCAGTTCAGGAAGACTAACATTTTTAGACATAGGTTGGGAATTTGGATCGATCTCAATTTTATTTTCAAAATTTATCAATAGAATTGGTTCCTTTGGAATAGAATATTAAACCACAAAATTGGAAATATCAGTGTTAGAAATGTGTATGGACTCAAAGTTTGTGATTTCTTTTAATGGTTCAATGATTGGTGTTTTTGAAAAATTATCAACATAGTTATATTCATGAGACTCAATCCATGATGTCAAATTCTCCTCTTTTGAATCCAAAAAGTCAATTTCTTCTTGATTTAAAGACCCATCAACAATTCCCTGATCCTCTTCGTCTTCCCCATATCCAAAGGTTTTATAATCAGTAAATTCATGAGAGGTTTGTGGGAAACTAGACACTTCACATGAGGTTATGGAAGAGACAGTTTGTGTAGGGATGGGTTCCTCACAATTTTTAATGCTTTGGAGTTCTAACCTCAATTATGAAACCCCAAAATTCATTATCTCCATTTGTTGAAACAACTTTTCAAGTAATTTTTGTGGATCATGATGGGTAAGGGGTTGAGAAACATGGTCTATTTTAGGTGGATAATTAAGTTATTGGAATTGCACAGGAGGGTGTTCAGATTGGCCTTGTTGGGATTGGAAGTCATAATATGTTGGAATGTATTGTGCATCATATGAATAAAAACATTTTGGTTTAGTAGGTTTTTGATGATCCCACAAGTAGGAATTTGGATGGTCATTTTACATCGTACATGGGGTTGGGTGATCAAAGTAAGGAGAGGTTCCTCATGTTTGTATTTGTTCAAAAGGGTTTTCCATAGGAATGAAATTGGGGATGAGATAAGAGAAGTGGGATGAAAAAATAATAATGATAGTGTCTAAGATAACTTACTTAGGTCCCCGAAAACGGCGCCAAAATTTGATTCTTGCTCAAATTTACCCAAGAGAAGAAGGTAAGATGGTCCTTGTAGATTAGCTTGGGTTATCGAATCCACAGAGACCTAAGAAGAAACCTATAGACACGTACATTCTATGGACTTTTTTCAGCTATGAAGTGGCCAACTTGGATTGATTTTGGATGGGTTTTAAAGATATATAATAGATTTAAGTGAATTCAATTTAAAAGAATGAGTTGATCCTAGGTTATCGCTTGAGGTGGATTGGACGTATTTTTTTTTAATGATTTCAATTTCTTAAATTTGAGATGGGTTCATTTAAGGAGATAAAACAACATCTTCACTTACTGGTTTAATGCCTACACCCTTTAATACTAATCACCTATACACTTTAAGGATCAAAGTTTTGAGCACTTCAAGGTCAAGTTCGTATTAGCACTTGAAGTGTGTGGCCTTAAATTCAACAAGGACGATGGAGTTTAAAAATAATCAAATAAAAATCTCAATTAAAGAAGTGATTATACATTAATTAGGTAACAAATAACATCCAATCCAGCCCCTATATACTCCCTTGGATAAACCCATAAGTGTGTTATCCCTCCATTGATTCTATGGTTTCAATGGAAGAGGAAAGTAGACTCTTGAGGGAGGAAATGGAGAAGTAAAAAAAACGCAATCAAATAACAATCACTCCACCGTTGTGCGATAATCTCACAAGGTTTGGTATGAACAAGTTCACAATTTGAAACAACGGTATCAAAGTGATAAGTAGAAGAATAGAATAATAATATAAGAGGAACTTTTATTAAGAAATAAGGATGAATTAAAACAACTTACATGTGAAGGAAGAACATTACAAAGAGAAATTGGCAGCATAACATTAAGATGAAAACAAGCTCAAAGATCCTTCAATCCTTCAACAACACTGCCTTAAATAGGCATTTTTGAGCCCTTGAGTCGAGCCTACAACAGTCCAAGTCTCCTCAATTAATTGTGGTAGGCCATAGGTGGGTGGAAAGTAAGGGAGAGTTGATTTTTCCACCCTTGACCCGAGGTGGCAGTCAGCTTTCCTTCACCGAACAGACGTGTCTGAAAGACCTTCTAGATGGCCGAATCAGAGTGGTCCATATAATAATAAGATGGATCTCTAGATGTCTTCTAATCGCCTGTAAATTTGTGCCCATTTGGAGTTGCGGATTCTACGATATGATAAAATTAGTGGACTGTTTTTCTGGGTCACAGAATCTGGCCCAGAATTGAATCTCTAACTTGGGACACCTTAATGACCACCATAGAGGCCGAATTATCATTGTATAATTAAGAGGTATTTGTTCCTATGCATGTATTCTAGCATCCCACAGAATTTGGGATTCATTGGGCCAGTATATTGGGCCCCACAGTCTCATCAGTGGGATAGTGTCCAATCTGCCTTCTCTAGAATTTCTTCCTTTCATCACAAAATATCCCCATCTTCTTCCATGAATCATACATTGATCCCTGAATGAAACATGTTCATATTGGAGTGTAGATCAATTTCCAAAAATATTAAATTAAAATATGTATAATCAGATGAATCATTGGGTTATCAAATCCACAGGGACCTAAGAAGAAACCTATAGACGAGTACATTCTATGAACTGTTTTCGACTATGAAGTGGACAACTTGGATTGATTTTGGATGGGTTTTAAAGATATCTAATAGATTTAAGTGAATTAAATTTAAAAGAATGAGTTGATCCTAGGTTATCGTTCGGGGTGGATTGGACGTATTTTCTTTTTAATGATTTCAATTTCGTAAATTTGAGATGGGTTCATTTAAAGAGATAAAACAACATCTTCACTTACTGGTTTAATGCCTACACCCTTTAATACTAATCACCTATAAACTTGAAGGATCAATGTTTTGAGCACTTCAAGGTAAAATTTTGTATTAGCACGTGAAGTGTGTGGCCTTAAATTCAACAAGGACGGTGGAGTTTAAAAATCATCAAATAAAAATCTAAATTAAAGAAGTGATTATAAATTAATGAGGTAATAAATAACATCCAATCCATCCCCTTGATAATCCCTTGGATCAACCCATAAGTGTTTTATACCTCCATTTATTCTATGGTTTCAATGGAAGCGGAAAGTAGACTCATGAGGGAGGAAATGGAGAAGTAAAAAAAGGAAATCAAATAACAATCACTCCACCGTTGTGCGATAATCTCACAAGGTTTGGTATGAACAAGTTCACACCTTGAACCAAAGATATCATAGTGATAAGGAGAATAACAAAATAATAAGAGAAGAGGAACTTTTATTAAGAAACAAGGATGAATTAAGACAACTTACATGTGAAGGAAGAACATTATAAAGAGAAATTGGCAGCATAACATTAAGATGAAAACAAGCTCAAAGATCCATAAATCCTCCAACACCACTGCCTTAAATAGGAATTTTTGAGCCCTTGGGTCGAGCCTCCAACAGTAAAAATCATCTCAATTAATTTTGGTAGGCCATAGGTGGTGGAAAGCTTGTGGAATTTGGACTTTTCCACATTTGACTCGAGGTGGCAGCCAGCTTTCATCCACCGAACAGACGTGTTTGGATGACCTTCTATATTGCTGAATCAGAGTGGGCCATATAATAAGAAAATGTATCTCCTGATGTCTGATAACCATATGTTAAATATGGGCCCATTTGGAGTTGTGGATGCCGAGATATGATCACATTAGTTGGCTGTTTTTCTGGGCCGCAGAATATGGCACAAAATTGTATCTCCAAATTGGGGCGCCTTAATGACCACCATAGAGGCAGAATTAACATTATCTCCTAAAGAGTTAGTTGTTCCTCAACATTTATTATATCATCCCACAAAAGTTGGGATTCATTGGGCCTGTAAGTTGGGCCCCACAGTCTTATCAGTGGGATAGTGTCCAATCTACCTTCTCCAGAATCACTTCCTTTCATTGCTAAATATCTCCATCATCCTCCATGAATTATCCATTGATCCATGAATCAAACGTGTTCATATTTAAGTGTAGATAAATTTCCAAAAATATAAAATTAAAATATTTATAATTAAATTCCTTAAAATCAGATGAATCATTGGGTACTTTAAATGATGTTAAAAAATGTACGACATAATAGTGCATTTTAAGAAGGTATTACAATCATAATGTGAAATGATGTTCAAAGTGTAAAATGAACTAAAATTTTGTTTATGAATAATAAATTACATGAATATTATATATATTACCAATGAATATTAGCCTCATTTAGTGGCTAATCACACCCCCCAACTTGAGTTTTGCTAGTCCTGAGCAAAATATATCTCAACAATATTAAATTCGAATTCCCTTTTCCAAAAACATTTTAATACACAATGATCACAAAAAAACCTTATACCAAACAATCATAAAACCCACCAAAATATTTTAATACAAGATATTTTCATAAGAATATCCCAATCCCAAAACCATTCCTTTGTTCAAATTCATTGCCATATTTCATCCAATATCAATTAAGTATGAGGATGTGTTGTGCATCACAATAGACATGGGGGTTTATATTTATTCAAGGGTGAAATTACGAAAGCGCTAGGTGGAATCACATTTCAATATTAAGATGAGTATTTATTTGTTTTGTATAATTTTATGTTTTTTTTTGTTTTTTCAATTTTTCCATGGTAATTGAAGTTTCACTCAAAAGAGTCAACCCCTGTAGTGAGACTTTGTCGATGACTCCCAGGCTCAAAGACCTTAGGGAACCGAGTGAATCCCACATACCCGGGCATCATATCGAGTTAACTCAGTCAAAAAAAAATTCAAATTATCAAAAATAGAGATAAAATTACTAACTCTGGGCCAGGAAACTATGGAGTCACGATCCCCAAGTGCTGAAAGCCACACATTAGGTCATTTCATTTCTCTACGTGCAATTTTTCTTAATATTTTTTTGAATACTCATATTATACTAAAATGATCACCAAACCTATGCTATTTATTTAGGGGACCCCATGAACTCAAACTAATACCCCACTATCCAAGGGATGTGCATTGTGATCTTTTTTTTATTTGGATGAAAATATAAACAATGAAATATCACATTGGACAACCACACTTTACAAAATCTATGATCATTAAATTATACAAGGATTAAAATCAGAATCAGGGCATGCTAAATTATTTGATATTCAGTTTCAAAGTGTTCAATTTTTATTACCATATTCAAAGTTAAAGAAATTTTTCCTTCCATTTACACAATTTTTTTTTCAAATCGTTCATTTTTTTTACACAAAATAATTTTTTATTTTATCTCCCCCCTAACATAAAATAACACTGTCCCCAGTGTTTAAAGAAAAGAAAATTTAGAAGGGGGTAGAGGTAGAGAATGAAAGTTCAAAAAGGAAATTGAAAATTAGGGTTATGGAATGAAGTCACCTGGTGGATGAAGTTTGAAGTTCTTGCTGCTCCCTTTTAGTCCTTTGATATCCATGTCGCTTGCAGAGTTCCCTAGTGGAAAAAGGAAAACAAACAAACAAAACAAAAGAGTATATATATATAAGTAAAATATAAGTATATATATAAAATAAAATAAACTGATGATACATTGTCTTCTTTTTAAATTTCTGGGTAAGGTATTACTCAAGGATCACACCACATGACACGGATGAATATGGTGCTCCCCTTTCATACCCATCCATACTCATAATAGAAGAACAGGTCAACAATAATTTTTTTTATTTTTAAATATCAAAATGATTCATTAATCATATTTAAAATATAAATTTTATTGCAACAACAAAATTATTGGAAACTTGAAAACCATGGGTTGCCTCCCATGCAGCGCTTTGTTTAATGTCGTTAGCTCGACATGAACCCCCCAACTTACCCAATACAAACTTTAAAAATTTTAAGGACCACATGTTTCACCAATTCAACTAGGTTTAGATTGATTACAATTTTATAATTTGTTTCATTAACAAACCTATGTTCTAAAATGAGTTTGTAAATCCAAGGAATATCAGAAATGGTGGATCTAGTTGCTTCTCTAGTCCTGCCTAATACTTCATGGTTCATTCCAATTTTATTTATATCAAGAGAAGAAAAAATGAAAACATGATGGTTTTGGATATACTCAATGAATGAAAACCTAATGAAGGATGGAAATGAAACATGTTCGAGTTCAAGAGGACTAACATTTTTAGACATAGGTTGGGAATTTGGATCGATCTCAATTTTATTTTCAAAATTTATCAATAGAATTGGTTCCTTTGGAAAAGAAGATTCAACCACAAAATGGGAAATAGCAGTGTTAGAAATGGGTATGGATTCAAAGTTTGTGATTTATCTTAATGCATCAATGATGGGTGTTTTTGAAAAATCATCAATAGAGTTATATTCATGAGACTCAATCCATGATGTCAAATTATCCTCGTTTGAATCCAAAAAGTCAATTTCTTCTTGATTTAAATACCCATCAATAATTTCTTGATCCTCTTAATCTTCCCCATATCCAAAGGTTTTCTCTTCAGTAAATTCATGAGCGGTTTGTGGGAAACTAGACACTTCACATAAGGTTATAGAAGAGACAGTTTGTGTAGGGATGGGTTCCTCACAATTTTTAACGCTTTTGAGTTCTAACCTCAATGATGAAACCTCAAAATTCATTATCTCCATTTGTTGAAAAAAAAATTCAAGTAATGGTTGTGGATAATGATGGGTAATGGGTTGAGAAACATGGTCTATTTCATGTGGATAATTAAGTTGTTGGAATTGCATAGGAGGGTGTTCAGATTGGCCTTGTTGGGATTGGAGCTCATAATATATTGGAATGTATTGTGGATCATATGAATAAAAACATTGTGGTTTAGTAGGTTGTTGATGATCCCACAAGGTGGAATTTGGATGGTCATTGTACATCGTACATGGGGTTGGGTGATCAAAGTAAGGAGAGGTTCCCCATGTTTGGATTTGTTCAAAAGGGTTTTCCATAGGAATGAAATTGGGGATGAGATAAGAGAAGTGGGATGAAAAAAAATGATAGTGTCTAATATAACTTACTTAGGTCCCCGAAAATGGCGCCAAAATTTTATTCACGCTCAAATTTACCCAAGAGAAGAAGGTAAGATGGTCCTTATAGTTTATCTTGGGTTATCGAATCCACAAGGACCTAAGAAGAAACCTATAGACACTTACATTCTATGGACTGTTTTCGACTATGAAGTAGCCAAATTGGATTTATTTTGGATGGGTTTTAAATATATCTAATAGATTTATGTCAATTCAATTTAAAATAATGATTTGATCCTAGGTTATCGCTCGGGGTGGATTGGACGTATTTTCTTTTTAATGATTTCAATTTCTTAAATTTGAGTTGGGTTCATTTAAAGAGATAAAACAACATCTTCACTTACTAGTTTAATGCCTACACCCTTTAATACTAATCACCTAAACACTTGAAGGATCAAAGTTTTGAGCACTTCAAGGTCAAGTTCGTATTAGCACTTGAAGTGTGTGGCCTTAAATTCAACAAGGACGATGGAGTTTGAAAATCATCAAATAAAAATCTCAATTAGAGAAGTGATTATACATTAATGAGGTAATAAATAAAATACAATCCAGCCCCTTGATACTCTCTTGGATCAACCCAAAATTGGGTTATCCCTCCATTGATTCTATGGTTTCAATGGAAGCGGAAAGTAGACTCATGAGGGAGGAAATGGAGAAGTAAAAAAAGGCAATCAAATAACAATCACTCCACCGTTGTGCAATAATCTCACAAAGTTTGGTATGAACAATTTCACACCTTGAACCAACGGTATCAAAGTGATAATGAGAAGAACAGAATAATAATAGAAGAGGAACTTTTATTAAGAAACAATGATGAATTAAAACAACTTACATGTGAAAGAAGAACATTACGAAGAGAAAATGACAGCATAACATTAAGATGAAAACAAGCTCAAAGTTCCCTAAATCCTCAAACACCACTGCCTTAAATAGGAATTTTTGAGCCCTTGGGTCGAGCCTCCAACAGTACAAATCATCTCAATTAATTTTTGTAGGCCATAGGTGGTGGAAAGCTTGTGGAATTTGGACTTTTCCACATTTGACCCGAGGTGGCAGCCAGCTTTCATCCACCGAAGAGATGCGTTTGTATGACCTTCTAGATGGAAGAATAAAAGTGGGCCATAGAAGGTGAAAATAGATATACAGATGGCTTATAACCGCCTGTTAAATTGGGGCCCATTTGGAGTTGTGGATTCCGAAATATGATCAACTTAATGGGCTGTTTTTCTGGGACGCAGAATCTGGACCAGAATTGTATCTCAAAATTGGGGCGCCTTAATGACCACCATAGAAGAAGAATTAGCATTATCTCCTTAAGAGTGATTTGTTCCTAAGCATTTATTATATCATACCACAAAATTTTGGATTCATTGGTCCTGTATGTTGGGCCCCACAGTCTCATTAGTGGGATAGTGTCCAATCTGCCTTCTCCAGAATCGCTTCCTTTCATTGCCAAATATCTCCATCATACTCCATGAATTATCCATTGATCCCTGAATCAAACATAGTAATATTTAAGTGTATATCAATTTCCAAAAATATAAAATTAAAATATGTATAATTCAATTCCTTAAAATCATATGAATCATTGGGTACTTTAAATGATGTTAAAAAATGTACAACATAATAGTGCATTTTAAGAAGGTATTACAATCATAATGTGAAATGATGTTCAAAGTGTAAAATGAACTAAAATGGTGTTTATTAATAATAAATAACAGTAATATTATATATATTACCAATGAATATTAGCCTCATTTAGTGGCTAATCACACCCCCCAACTTGAGTTTTTCTAGTCCCGAGCAAAATATATCTCAACAATATGAAATTCGAATTCCCTTTTTCAAAAAAATTTTAATACACAATGATCACCAAAAAACCTTATACCAAAGAATCATGAAACCCATAAAAATATTTTAATAAAAGATAGTTTCATAAGAAGATCCCAATCCCAAGCCCATTCCTTTGTTCAAATTCATTTCCATATTTCATCCAATATCAATTAAGTATGAGGATGTGTTGTGAATCACAATAGACCTGGGGGTTCATCTTTATTCAAGGGGGAAATTACAGAAGTGCTAGGTGGAATCAAATTTCAATATTAAGATGAGTATTCATTTTTTTCTATAATTTTATGTTTTTTTTTTAAATTTTTCCATGGTAATTGAAGTTGTACTCAAAAGAGTCAACCCCTGTAGGAAGACTTTGCCGATGACTCCCAGGCTCAAAGACCATAGGACACCAAGTTAAGCCCACATACTCGGGCATCATATCGAGTTAACTCAGTCAAAAACAAATTCAAATTACCAAAAATAGAGATAAAATTACTAACTATGGGCCAGACAACTATGGAGTCACGATCCCCAAGTGCTGAAAGCCACGCATTAGGTCATTTCATTGCTCTACGTGCTATTTTTTTAATATTTTTTTTGAATACTCATATTAGAATAAAATGATCACCAAACCTATGCTATTTATTTAGGGGACCCCATGAACTCAAACTGATACCCCACTATCCAAGGGACGTGCATTGTGATCTATTTTTTATTTGGATGAAAATATAAACGATGAAATATCACATTGGACAGCCACACTTTCCAAAATCTATGCTCATGAAATTATACAAGGATTAAAATCAGAATCAGGGCATGCTAAATTATTTGATATTCAGTTTCAAAGTGTTCAATGTGTATTACCATGTTCAAAGTTAAAGGAATTTTTCCTTCCATTTACACAATTTTTTTTCAAATCATTCATTTTTTTTACACGAAATCATTTTTTATTTTATATCCCCCACAACATAAAATAACACTATCCCCATTGTTTAAAGAAAAGAAAATTTATAAGGGGGTAGAGTATAGAATGAAAGTTTAAAAATGAAATTGAAAATGAGGGTTATGGAATGAATTCACCTGGTGGTTGAACTTTGAAGTTCTTGTTGCTCCCTTTTAGTCCTTTGATATCCATGTCGCTTGCAGAGTTCCCTAGTGGAAAAAGGAAAAAAACAAAAGAGTATATATATATATAAAAGTAAAATGTAAGTATATATATAAAATAAAATAAACTGATGATACATTGTCTTCTTTTTAAATTTCTAGGTAAGGTATTACTCAAGGATCACACCACGTGACACGGATGAATATGGTGCTCTCCTTTCATACCCATCCATACTCATAATAGAAGAACATGTCAACAGTAATTTTTTTTATTTTTAAATATCAAAATGATTCATTAATCCTATTTAAAATATAAATTTTATTGCAACAACAAAATTATTGGAAACATGAAAACCATGGGTTGCCTCCCATGCAGCGCTATGTTTATTGTCGTTAGCTCGACATGAACCCCCCAACTTACCCAATACCAACTTTAAAAAATTTAAGGACCACATGTTTCACCAATTAAACTAGGTTTATATTGATTACATGTTTATAATTTGTTTCATTAACAATCCTATGTTCTAAAATGAGTTGGTAAATCCAAGGAATATCAGAAATGGTGGATCTAGTTGCTTCTCTAGACTTGCCTAATACATCAAGGGTCATTCCAATTTTATTTATATCAAGAGAAGAAACAATGAAAACATGATGGTTTTGGATATCCTAAATTAATGAAAACGTGAGGAAGGATGGAAAGAACACATGTTCAAGTTTAGGAAGACTAACATTTTTAGACATAGGTTGGGAATTTGGATCGATCTCAATTTTATTTTCAAAATTTATCAATAGAATTGGTTCCTTTGGAATAGAAGATTCAACCACAAAATTAGAAATATCAGTGTTAGAAATGGGTATGGACTCAAAGTTTGTGATTTCTCTTAATGGTTCAATGATTGGTGTTTTTGAAAAATCATCAACAGAGTTATATTCATGAGACTCAATCCATGATGTTAAATTCGCCTCTTTTGATTCCAAAAAGTCAATTTCCTCTTGATTTAAAGACCCATAAACAATTCCTTGATCCTATTCGTCTTCCCCATATCCAAAGGTTTTCTTTTCAGTAAATTCATGAGAGGTTTGTGGGAAACTAGACACTTCACATAAGGTTATGGAAGATACAGTTTGTGTAGGGATGGGTTCCTCACAATTTTTAATGCTTTGGAGTTCTAACCTCAACGATGAAACCTCAAAATTCATTATCTCCATTTTTTAAAACAATTTTTCAAGTAATGGTTGTGGATCATGATGGGTAAGGGGTTGAGAAACATGGTCTATTTTAGGTGGATAATTAAGTTGTTGGAATTGCACAAGAGGGTGTTCAGATTGGCCTTGTTGGGATTGGAACTCATAATATATTGGAATGTGTTGTGGATCATATGAATAAAAACATTTTGGTTTAGTAGGTTTTTGATGATACCACAAGTAGTAATTTGTATGGTCATTATACATCGTACATGGGGTTGGGTGATCAAAGTAAGGAGAGGTTCCCCATGTTTTTATTTGTTCAAAAGGGTTTTCCATAGGAATGAAATTGGGGATGAGATAAGAGAAGTGGGATGAAAATAAAATAATGGTAGTGTCTAAGATAACTTACTTAGGTCCCTGGAAATGGTGCCAAAATTTGATTCTTGCTCAAATTTACCCAAGAGAAGAAGGTAAGATAGTCCTTGTAGTTTAGCTTGGGTTATCGAATCCACAGAGACCTAAGAAAAAACCTATAGACACGTACATTCTATGGACTGTTTTTGGCTATGAAGTGGCCAACTTGGATTGATTTTGGATGTGTTTTAAAGATATATAATAGATTTAAGTGAATTCAATTTAAAAGAACGAGTTGATTCTAGGTTATCGCTCAGGGTGGATTGGACGTATTTTCTTTTTAATGATTTCAATTTCTTCAATTTGAGATGGGTTCATTTAAGGAGATAAAACAACATCTTCACTTACTGGTTTAATGCCTACACCCTTTAATACTAATCACCTATACACTTGAAGGATCAAAGTATTGAGCACTTCAAGGTAAAGGTTCATATTAGCACTTGAAGTGTGTGGCCTTAAATTCAACAAGGATGATGGAGTTTAAAAATCATCAAATAAAAATATCAATTAAAGAAGTGATTATACTTTAATGAGGTAATAAATAACATCCAATCCAGTCCCTTGATACTCCCTTGGATAAACCCATAAGTGGGTTATCCCTCCATTGATTCTATGGTTTTAATGGAAGCAGAAAGTAGACTCATGAGGGAGGAAATGAAGAAGTAAAAAAAACACAATCAAATAACAATCACTCCACTGTTGTGCGATAATCTCACAAGGATTGGTATGAAAAAGTTATCACCTTGAACCAACGGTATCAAATTGATAAGCAGAAGAACAGAATAATAAGAGAAGAGGAACTTTTATTAAGAAACAAGTATGAATTAAAACAACTTATATGTGAAGGAAGAACATTACAAAGAGAAATTGGTAGCATAACATTAAGATGAAAACAAGCTCAAAGATCCCTAAATCCTCCAAAACCACTGCCTTAAATAGGAATTTTTGAGCCCTTGGGTCGAGCCTCCAACAGTACAAAGCATCTAAATTAATTTTGGTAGGCCATAGGTGGTGGAAAGCTTGTGGATATTGGACTTCTCCACATTTGACCCGAGGTGGCAGCCAGCTTTCATCTACCAAACAGACGCGTTTGGATGACCTTCTATATGTCCGAATCAGAGTGGTCCATAGAATAAGAAAATGGATCTATTGATGTCTGATAACCTCCTGTTAAATTTGGGCCCATATGGAGTTTTGGATTCAGAGATATGATCAAATTAGTGGGATGCGTTTCTGGGCCGCAGAATCTGGCCCAGAATTGTATATCCAACTTGGAGCGCCTTAATGACCACCATAGAAGCAGAATTAGCATTATCTCATGAAGATTGATTTGTTCCTAAACATTTATTCTATCATCCCACAAAAGTTGGGATTCATTGGGCCTGAATGTTGGGACCCACAGTCTCATCAGTGGGATAGTTTCCAATCTGCCTTCTCCAGAATCGCTTCCTTTCATTGCCAAATATCTCCATCATCCTCCATGAATTATCCATTGATACCTGAATCAAACATGTTCATATTTAAGTGTAGATAATTTTACAAAAATATAAAATTAAAATATTTATAATTCAATAAATTAAAATCAGATGAATCATTGGGTACTTTAAATGATGTTCAAAAATGTACCACATAATAGTGCATTTTAAGAAGGTATTATAATCATAATGTGAAGTGATGTTCAAAGTGTAAAATGAACTAAAATGGTATTTATGAATAATAAATAATATGAATATTTTATATATTACCAATGAATAGTATCCTCATTTAGTGGCTAATCACACCCCCAACTTGAGTTTTGCTAGTCCCGAGCAAAATATATCTCGACAGTATGAAATTCGAATTCCCTTTTCCAAAAACATTTTAATACACAATGATCACCAAAAAACCTTATACCAAAAAAGAATGAAACCCATCAAAATATTTTAATACAAGATAGTTTCATAAGCAGATCAGAATCCCAATCCCATTCCTTTGTTCAAATTCATTGCCATATTTCATCCAATATCAATTAAGTATGAGGATGTGTTGTGCATCACAATAGACATGGAGGGTTCATCTTTATTCAAGGGGGAAATTACAGAAGCGCTAGGTGGAATCAAATTTCAATATTAAGATGTGTATTCTTTTTTTTGTATAATTTTATGTTTTTTTTTTGTTTTTTCAATTTTTCCATGGTAATTGAAGTTGCACTCAAAAGAGTCAACCCCTGTAGCGAGACTTTTCCGATGACTCCTAGGCTCAAAGACCTTAGGGAACCAAGTGAAGCCCACATACTCGGGCATCATCTCGAGTTAACTCAGTCAAAAACAAATTCAAATTACCAAAAATAGAGATAAAATTACTAACTCTGGGCCAGACAACTATGGAGTCACGATCCCCAAGTACCGAAAGCCACGCATTAGGTCATTTCATTGTTCTACGTGCAATTTTTTTTATTTTTTTTTTGAATACTCATATTAGACTAAAATGATCACCAAACCTATTCTATTTATTTAGGGGACCCCATGAACTCAAACTAATACCCCACTATCCAAGGGATGTGCATTGTGATCTTTTTTTATTTGGATGAAAATATAAACGACGAAATATCAGATTGGACAACCACACTTTCCAAAATCTATGCTCATGAAATTATACAAGGATTAAAATCAGAATCAAGGAATTCTAAATTATTTGATATTCATTTTCAAAGTGTTCAATGTGTATTACCATGTTCAAAGTTAAAGGAATTTTTCCTTCCATTTACACAATTTTTTTTCAAATCATTAATTTTTTTTACACGAAATCATTTTTTATTTTATCTCCACCCCAACATAAAATAACACTATCCCTAGTGTTTAAAGAAAAGAAAATATAGAAGGGGGTAGAGGTAGAGAATGAAAGTTCAAAAAGGAAATTGAAAATGAGGGTTATGGAATGAAGTCACCTGGTGGTTGAAGTTTGAAGTTCTTACTGCTCCCTTTTAGTCCTTTGATATCCATGTCGCTTGCAGAGTTCCCTGGTGGAAAAAGGAAAACAAACAATGAAAACAAAAGAGTATATATTTATATATATATAAGTAAAATATAAGTATATGTATAAAATAAAATAAACTGATGATACATTGTCTTCTTTTTAAATTTCTGGGTAAGGTATTACTCAAGGATCACACCAAGTGACACAGATGAATATGGTGATCCCCTTTTATACCCATCCATACTCATAATAGAAGAACAGGTCAACAATAATTTTTTTTATTTTTAAATATCAAAATGATTCATTAATCTTATTTAAAATATAAATTTTATTTCAACAACAAAATTATTGGAAACATGAAAACCATGGGTTGCCTCCCATGCAGCGCTTTGTTTAATGTCGTTAGCTTAACATGAACCCCCCAACTTACCTAATACCAACTTTAAGAATTTTAAGGACCACATATTTCAACAATTCAACTAGTTTTATATTTATTACATGTTTATAATTTGTTTCATTAAAAAACCTATGTTCTAAAATGAGTTGGTAAATCCACGGAATATCAGAAATGGTGGATCTAGTTGCTTCTCTAGTCCTGCCTAATACATCAAGGGTCATTAAAATTTTATTTATATCAAGAAAAGAAACAATGAAAACATGATGGTTTTAGATATCCTCAATGAATGAAAACTTGAGGAAGGATGGAAAGGACACATGTTCGAGTTTAGGAAGACTAACATTTTTAGACATAGGTTGGGAATTTGGATCGATCTCAATTTTATTTTCAAAATTTATCAATAGAATTGGTTCCTTTGAAATAGAATATTCAACCAAAAAATTGGAAATATCAGTGTTAGAAATGGGTATGGACTCAAAGTTTGTGATTTCCCTTAATGGTTCAATGATTGGTGTTTTTGAAAAATCATCAACAAAGTTATATTCATGAGACTCAATCCATGACGTCAAATTCCTCTCTTTTGAATCAAAAAAGTCAATTTCCTCTTGATTTAGAGACCCATCAACAATTCCTTGATCCTATTCATCTTCCCCATATCCAAAGGTTTTCTCTTCAGTAAATTCATGAGTGGTTTGTGGGAAACTAGACACTTCACATAAGGTTATGGAAGAGACAGTTTGTGTATGGATGGGTTCCTCACAATTTTTAATTCTTTGGAGTTCTAAACTCAATGATGAAACCTCAAAATTCATTATCTCCATTTGTTGAAACAATTTGTCAAGTAATGGTTGTGGATCATGATGGGTAAGGGGTTGAGAAATATGGTCTATTTCAGGTGTATAATTAAGTTGTTGGAATTGCATAGGAGGGTGTTCAGATTGGCCTTGTTGGGATTGGAACTCATAATATGTTGGAATGTATTGTGGATCATATAAATAAAAACATTGTGGTTTAGTAGGTTGTTGATGATCCCACAAGTAGGAATTTGGATGGTCATTGTACATCGTACATGGGGTTGGGTGATCAAAGTAAGGAGAGGTTCCCCATGTTTGGATTTGTTCAAAAGGGTTTTCCATGGGAATGAAATTGGGGATGAGATAAGAGAAGTGAGATGAAAAAAAAGAATGATAGTTTTTAAGACAACTTACTTAGGTCCCCGTCAATGGAACCAAAATTTGATTCTCTCTCAAATTTACCCAAGAGAAGAAGGTAATACGGTCCTTCTAGTTTATCTTGGGTTATCGAATCCACAGAGACCTAAGAAGAAACCTATATACAAGTACATTCTCTGGACTGTTTTCGGCTATGAAGTGGCCAACTTGGATTGATTTTGGATGGGTTTTAACGATATATAATAGATTTAAGTGAATTCAATTTAAAATAATGAGTTGATCTTAGGTTATCACTCGGGGTGGATTGAACATATTTTCTTTTTAATGATTTCAATTTCTTAAATTTGAGATGGGTTCATTTAAGGAGATAAAACAACATCTTCACTTACTGGTTTAATACCTACACCCTTTAATACTAATCAACTATACACTTGAAGGATCAAAGTTTTTAACACTTCAAGGTAAAGGTTCGTATTAGCACTTGAAGTGTGTGGCCTTAAATTCAACAAGGATGATGGAGTTTAAAAATCATCAAATAAAAATCTCAATTAAAGAAGTTATTATACATTAATGAGGTAATAAATAACATCCAATCCATCCCCTTGCTACTCCCTTGGATCAACCTATAAGTTGGTTATCACTCCATTGATTCTATGGTTTCAATGGAAGCGGAAAGTAGACTCATGAGGGAGGAAATAGAGAAGTAAAAAAACGCAATCAAATAAAAATCACTCCACCGTTGTGAGATAATCTCACAAGGTTTGGTATGAACAAGCTCACACCTTGAACCAACGGTATAAAAGTGATAAGGAAAAGAACAGAATAATAAGATAAGAGGAACTTTTATTAAGAAAAAAGGATGAATTAAAACAACTTACATGTGAAGGAAGAACATTACAAAGAGAAATTGGCAGCATAACATTAAGATGAAAACAAGCTCAAAGATCCCTAAATCCTCCAAGACCACTGCCTTAAATAGGCATTTTTGAGCCCTTTGGTCGAGCCTCCAGTATTACAAATCATCTCAATTAATTTCGGTATGCCATAGGTGGTGGAAACTTGTGGAATTTGGACTTTTCCACATTTTACCCGAGGTGGAAGCCATCTTTCATCAACCGAACAGACGCGTTTGAATGACCTTTTAGATGGCCAAATCAGAGTGGGACATAGAATAAGAAAATGGAGATCCGTATGGATTCTAACTTCCTGTTAAACTTGGGCCCATTTGGAGTTGGGGATTCCAAGATATGATCAAATTAGTGAGCTGTTTTTCTGGGCCGCAGAATCTGGCCCAGAATTGTATCTCCAACTTGGGGCGCCTTAATGACCACCATAGAGGAATAATTAGAATTATCTCTTGAAGATTTATTTGTTCCTAAATACTTATTCTATCATCTCACAAATGTTGGGATTCATTGGGCCTGTATGTCGGGCCCCACAGTATCATCAGTGGGATAGTGTCCAATCTTCCTTCTCCAGAATCGCTTCCTCTCATTGCCAAATATCTCCATCATCCTCCATGATTTATCCATTGATCCTTGAATAAAACATGTTCATATTTAAGTGTAGATAAAATTTCAAAAATATCAAATTAAAATATGTATAATTCAATTCCTTAAAATCAGATGAATCATTGGGTAGTTTAAATGGTGTTCAAAAATGTACCACATAATAGTGCATTTTAAGAAGGTATTACAATCATAATGTGAAATGATGTTCAAAGTGTAAATGAACTAAAATGGTGTTTATGAATAATAAATAACATGAATATTATATATATTACCAATGAATATTAGCCTCATTTAGTGGCTAATCATATTCACAATAAGAGGTATATTTTTACACCTCAATTTAGTCTTCTTAGATAATAGGTTTATTGTTAATATGTTAACAGTTATCTCTTTGGCTTCTCTTGAAAGTTGTGAGGGTAAAATATACCTATATATATAATCTTCTTCTAATAATGAGAACACCTCTTCACTCCTTGAATAACCCAAGAAAATCCTTTCTTCTTTCTTTTTCTCTTTATTTTCATTTTTTTCCTAGTTCGAGCACCCCATTTGGTCATAAAGAGTTTCCCACCGGTTTTTAGATTTTGATAAGGGTGTATACATATATGTATTATTTTTAATTTCAAGTTCTTCAAGAATATATATTCTTGTTTTATTTTCAAATTACAATTTTTTATTATAATTAAGGAATTTTTTTTTTCAATTTAATATTTATATAGTGGAGTTATAAATTTTTTGAACATATATTTTAGGTATAGAAAACTATTATACGAATTTAAAATTATGGATTTATTGTATGAATTCAAGATATTTTGTTTTATATAAAAAATAAAGTATTATTTTAAAGATTATATTCATATAATTTAAATAACTATTTCAAAATAAATTATCTATAATTATTTATGTAGGTAAAAACCTATATCTTCAAATTATTATTTTAGGTAATAAATATTTGTTAATAATACCATTATTTTATTTAATAGAGTCATATCATTGCAAGCTATCATTTTATATACATGTCATTCATAATCATAATTATGGACATATGTTATTGATTATTCATGAAATTTGATATATATATATATATGTTTATGTATATATATATATATATATGAGAATGTGAATTGTATAAATTTATTTACAAGGACTACTTTAAAAATGTATTTTATGAGTTTATGAATCAAATTTTGAAAACATGGATGTTTACTCCTTCATTAACATCTCATAAATTTATGAAAAGTATAATTGTCATGAGATTTGGTTTTCTGAAATCTATAAGATGTTTTCCTATGAATGTAAGTAAATAAATATATATATATATATAATTATGTAAATATGTAATAATTCATTTTCATGTTTTTTAAGTGAAAACTCTAGTGAAATATATATATAAGTAAATCTAAAAATGTTTCCCTAAAATTCGTCACTTGAACTTTGTAAACAAGATAGGGAATTGAGTAGTGAACATATCCCTCTAGAAGTAGGTAGGATCATACATAATTTATTGTTTCAAGTGTCTCCATGGTTTTGTTTTCCAAATCTTCAATAATATCTTCTAAAAAATCACCAGATTACTTTATTATAAATAGAATTTTCCAAGCGTAAGTATTTCCAAAGGTATTATATAATTTTCAAACATTAATTATATTCAAATGAATTTTAGGATTTTCAAAGCATGTGTATTTTCAAAGGTTATATAAACTTTTCAAAGTGTAAGTATTTTCAAAATTATTATAATATTTTTAGGGCATAATTATTTTAAAAGGAATTTTTAAAATCATGTTTTCAGCAAATTTTTAAAAGTATTTCTAAAGCTATTTTATTTTTAAAACGTGTTTCATATTTTTTTTTCAAAATTATAATTATTTTGAAACGTTTTTTTAATTTTTTTTCTGAAGATACATTTTGAAGACCTTTGAAATTATATTTTGTGAAAATTTATATATCAAACAATTATTTTGATATAAATAAAAATGTTTTCAAAGGAATTTTCAAAAAGTATTTTCACTAGATTTTAAAAACCCCTTTTTGGGAAATTATTCTCACCCTTTTATTTTTAAAATGTTTTCAAGATCATTTAGAGGATTTCAAGGAGATTTACATTGATAAATATCTGGTGTGATAAAATTCAAATACCTACCTTTTTATTTATTTTTTTAACTCTGATATATCTTTAATTGTTAGTCCTTTTTTCAATAAATCCAAGAGTTAAAAAGATAATTGATGTTAAATTAATGTATATTTTTTAGCTACATTATACATAAATTTTTTTTTATTAGATTCAGAAGTGAGGGTCTCAGGAAGTTTTAGTTTGTATCGGATCAACAGTTTATATATATTTGGAGATTAGGGAGTTTGGTTGAATTTTTTTTATGTTTTACAGTATATTATTTTAGTTAAATATCTATTTTATAACCTTTCACATTGAGGAAAAATCTAAGATTTATTAATTTACTTTTTAACTCATAGGTAAACAAATGATCTTTAAGAATGTAGAAATCTAGTGATTCTAGTTTTTCCAAATTCTATAAATGGAATTATATAATTTTACATAAATAAGACAAACAAATTTCGAGGCTGAAATTCTATTTAAGGTGTTAAAATGTAACATCCCATGAGTTTAATAATATTATTTATGTTTAGTAAATATATTGTTGTTTTATTTAAAACAACTTAGAAAAGTTTTAATTTTATATTATATGAAATTAAGTTATTTTATATAACCAAAATAATTTTTATTCATATTGAATTCGAATAATAGAATAATTATGATTAAAGAAATAGTATTTTATTTTTTATGAAGCAATAATATTCACTAAATATATGTATCTTATTAAAGTAATTTAAAATGTATGATTATTTTATTTAAAATTATGTTTTATTATTGAATTGAATATATTATTTTGTTTCAAGAAATGATTTTTTTATTTAAACTTTAAGTAAATATTTAAATTGAAAGATGTTAATTTTGGAATTAATATAGGTATTAGTCATTATTTTTAGATGTACATAATATTATTGTTTCAAACTTGTATAATATCAAAAAAAATTATTTATAATTAAAATATCCTTGATAAATTTACAAGAAGTGACATATAAATTAATAATTATATGTGATGGTAAATTCAGATGTTACATTTGATAATTACAAAAGATAGAAAGCCTTAAGTAAAAATATTTTAAAATTTATAAATACCAGTTAATACTATTTTTATGATAATATTTTAATCAAATTAAGTTATTGAAATAAAATAGTTATAAAATAAAAAAAATTAATTTTCTTTTGATTGATTTTTTTAACAAAAATTTTCCAACCACTAAGGAAAAAAACAAAGGTACACCTAAACCACCTTTTGATACCCACTAGGGGTCAGTCACATGTAGGATTAATCAACCATGGCCAACCCCACATAGTGTCAAAATCAAGTAGTAGTTGAGAGTAGATCCAACTTAGATTTAATGGGCCTATGTATAAGGATGAAGGAATCATGAATGTGTTAGGTTAATGAAAGTTATGCCCATGTATAAGGATCATTGGTAGATAACACCATTACATGATTATGGACATCAAAGATCCTATATATAGTTATATTAGAGCACTCAATGGATCAAAAGATCGATGTGGGGTGAATGGTAATAGGTACCGTTCACCTGAATTAAAAATACATCTTATATCGTGATAGTTGAATCAAATCATTTCAAACATCTAATATTCCTCCACATCTTCTCCTTCCTTGCAACCCCTCCCTCCCCCAATATTCATATATTCTTCTTCCACAAGACAACCTAAGAAGTTGTTTCCATCATCCATCCCATATCAAGTTGTCTTATTTTCTAGCTTACAATTTATGAAATCCATAGTACAACTGACCTACACACATTATGATAATAATGTTTATTTTTTATTCATGTAAAATCATTCCCCAAATTTTTTTTAAGTTATCAACCCATAGAAACCCATATTCACTAGTGATAATTCTTAATCCTTAAAGAAAGATTGAAAAAAAATAAACATAAATGCACACAAATGTTTGTGTTTATCATGAATTGAAACATAATATTATTTTTCAAATAAAAAACAATTTCATCATGTTAAGTTTTCCCTGGAAGAAGCATCATCTAACACCTCAATTAAGGCCTCTTAGATCATAGGTATACGTTTAAGATGTAAATGGTTACCTCTTTTAATTCTATTGGAAGCTATGTGGGTAACCCAAACCTTGATATATATATATATATATTTAAGCTTCTACTCATAGGGAGAACCCCTCTTCACTCATTAAATAGCCCAATCCAATCCTTACTTCTGACTTTTTTCCATTATTTTCTATCTCTTTTCTCCTTAGTTTTTTGAACTCATTTGGGTGGAAGGAATTTCCCATTAATTTCAAGATTTTGGAAAGGGTGTATACATATATATATTATTTTCAATTTCAAGTTTTCATGCATATATAAACATGTGTTATTTTCAAATTACAATATATTTATTAAAATTAAGGAAGTTCTTTTGATATTAATATTTATGAAAGGATGTAATAATATATTTAAAATTATATTTTATAGATAAAAAAAATTATTTTACAAATTTTAAATTATGATTTTATGGTGTTTTTTCAACATCTTATATGTTATGTAGAAAAAGAAAGAATTATTTTCATGTTTATCGTTATGTACATGAAATAACTATTTTAAAAATAATTAATTTATGATTATTTATGTAGGTGAAAACCTATATAGTCAATGTATTATTTTATATAATAAATAATGGTTAAAAATACCATTATTGCACTTAATGGAATAATATCATTTAAAGCTATCATTTTATATACAGGTCATTCACCATCATAATTATGGCCATATGTTTTTGATTATTTATGACATCTGATACATATATATGTATTTATTTGTGTCTATATATATATATAAATATGATCATGTGCATTTAATAAATTCCTTTATATTAAATACTTTCAAAATGAATTTTATGAGATCATAAATTAACTTTTTATTACATAGTTGTTAATTATTCCCTCATTAACATTTAATGTATTTATGTAAAGTCTAATTATCATACAATTTGGTTTCTCAAAATCTATCAGATTTATTCCAAAGAATGTACATATATATATTTATATGTATGTAAATATGTGAAAATTTATTTTCATGTTTTCAAGAGAAAACTCTAGTGTGTATATATATATATAAGGCAAGATCAAAATGTTTTTATAAATGTTGCACTTGAACTTTGTAAACATGATATGGAATTCAGGAGTAAACGCATCCCTCTATAAGTTGGTAGTCCCAAACAACCTTCAATGTTTCAAGGGCCCCCATGGTTTTATTTTCCAAAACATGGATAATATGTTTATAAAAATTACTGGATTATTTTATTTAGATATTCATTTTTAAAGCATAAGTATCATAAAAGGTATTATATAATTTTAAAAGTGTATATATTTTTCAAATGCATTATATAATTGTCAAAGCATAAGTATTTTTAAATTTATTATAATATTTTCAAGGAGTAAATATTTTCAATAGAATTATAATATTTTTAAAGAATAATTATTTTCAATGGAATTTACAAAATCATGTTTCTAAAGGATTTTTAAATTTTTTTTAAAGCTATTATATTTTGAAAAGGTTTTTTAAAATTGATGTTTTCAAAATTAGAAGTATTTTTAAAGAATTTTTAAATGGGTTTTACGAAGACATATTTTGAAAACCCAATAAATTACAGTTTTTGAAAAGTATATATATATAATACCTATTTTTATATAAAGAAAAAAATTCAAAGGAATTTTCAAAAATTATTATTTTTAAATGTTTTCACTAGATTTTAGAAACCCTCACAGGTCAATTATTATCACCTAATGTTTTTTTTAAATACAGATCATTTAGAGGATTTTAAAGAGATTAGCTTTGATAAATAGTTAGTATGTGAAAAGTTAAATTTATTGATTTTTATTTATTTTGTCACTATGATTAATCTATAACTGTTATTCTTTTTTCCTTCAAACACTATACCAAGAAAATATCTTGGATTTTTAAATGACTAAATTTTTTAGTGACTTTTTAAATAAAATATATATAAAGAATTTTTTTGTATTGGATCCAGAAGCACGAGTCTCAGGGTCTTGAATATATATACCAGGTTATATAATTTATTTAAATATACATAAATACATTTTTATTCTTCCTCGTGGGTGAGAACCCAACATAGATCAACCTGTTTTTCACAACACCATGCACAACACACATATGTCACCTAGTTTCATGCAACATTAATCCTCTCTCTCTATGTAGTTCCACTTCACACATCTCCTACTTATCCGCAAACAAATGTAACACACCCTAATCATTGGCTCCATTAATGTTCATTATCTATCATGCAAAGCTATATCAAATCATCTATGATGATATATCTACCACCTACAAAAAAGCATCAATGGGAGCTTGTCCATGAATATCTCCCTCACATTACATCATCCATAGCTCATCCCTATCCTCATAATGATTACACATTTATTCTTTATATGTGATACTCTAACTTTTCTCTTTTTCTATCCCACACCTTAATCATTTTCATCATAGTAGCTCATGATACTATCCAACACCTATATTCTTTGAAAAACTAATAGAACTCCCCATATCCTTCGTCCAAAAGTGATTGGAATATTATCTTGGCAGCAGCACCGTTTCTCCCTTTCTTTGTTTAACATGCACCACATAGATACCATGAGAGTGTGTTTTTATTAACCAGAAAGGCGAACATGAACCTCTCATTAATTATATTTGAAACTAATGTGCACTGTATGTGAGTACCCATGTGAATCCAACATACCTACCATGAGTTATTTTGAGTACCAACAATGAATAATATATAAAATATCATGTAGAATACCCACCTATCTTGAAGACATAAGAGTACCTTACATAATTTAGTTGGAGTACCTTCCATGTGTTATATTTCAAGTGACCATGATATTATTTAAGGTACCTACTGTGAGTATTTTTGTAGTGACCGCATGTTAATTTTATGTGACCATATGTTATGTAATGGTTCATATACTGAATATACAAACATGGTATGTATAACAACCAAAATGCTTATACCACACTCGATTAGTTCAGTACTTTTTTTATTTGGTGAAAAATTACATGTTTTAAAAATATCTATTTTAGTGATATTTTTACAGAATTATTTACTATAAATTTAATTAAGTAATTTTTATTTTTTTATTTATTTGTAAATTAGAAGGAAATTATAATTATCATGTTATAATCTATTGAAAAAATGTCATCTTAAAATTAATGTTTGAAATAATAATTTTCATATTATATATTTTTTATTCTTTTTATATATTTTTTTAATTATATAATTATTGTAAGTTTATTAGAGTGGTTTTTATCATTTCATTTCTATGGTTAATTCTCATTAATTCTAATGAACATATTATATGTTTTTAGAAGCAATTTTATATAGGAATAAAAGAGTGTGAGAACTCTCTATTAATGAGTTGCATATTTCAATATATAAATAGAAACATTATGATGAGTTTTATTATTCTCTAATGCATGATATTCTATGATTATAATTAATGATGTGGAATAAATCAATTATAATATGATCAAGGATAAATGAAAAAATAAAGTTGACATAGTTTATTTAAATGATATTCTTTGATATAATACACAACCGATTATTCTTATACAATTGAGTTCTTCTATGACCACTATTCTATGTCTATAAATCATGATGCTAATTCAACTGTTCCATTCATTACTAATTAAGTGATCAAATTTCAAAAATTTGCATTATCTTTTACATTTTATGTACTTTGGTTTATATTGTTTTATGGTTTTCACAATTTTATGCTTCTTTAATCTGTTTGTAATCATTTTCATTGGTTTATGTTTTTCTCAATAAAGAGAAATCCTATCTTTGGTTATTCTACCACCGAAAATGAAGTTCTTGGTTTTTGACTCCAGAAGAAAATTCAGGATAAGGCTAAGTTGTGACTACATTAAAAATTGAGGGTAATGTCTTTGGGTATTATAAAAGGAAGAGTTTTTTAATAGGTTATCACACATTCAAAAGTGATTTTTCTCTAGAGTGTACTGATCTTATCATAGAGTATAGAATATTGAAGAGTGGACAAGGATTTTTGTGATATGATCCACTACAAAAATACTATGTTCCAATTAAAATTTCCACTACACTGAATCTTGAATATATCACTGTATTGTTGACTATTCAATAACAAAACTCTATTTGATTTTTTTAAATTTTAAAAAGACTATACCCCCTTCTAGTATGTTTTTTGTATCTATATTCATCCAACACCTTTTTCATGGTCAAAGGAATAACATATTGATTCCTGAAACATTGAATAACTTACATTGAGAGAGACCATTTATTAATGATATCCCCACAAAATACATATTATCTATTATTTTGGAACATGGTGTCTTGCTGCTGCACCTAGATAATCATCTCAATAAGAGATTATGTCATACAAACACTAGCCATGACATTACTAGACTCCTCCTCCATGAATCCCAAGAAAATATAAGTAAATATTCCCATTAAGTTCCCTTAATTATTCACTTCCTTTATAGACTAAGAAGGCAACTTATTTCTAAGAGAATCAATAACCAGATATCACTTTCTCAGAGTATATAAAATGTTAAATTTGAATGAATATATATATTTGACCAATTATCTCTATCAAATATTCAAATATTTTTGAAACACAATATACCCCACACTCTTGTGGTAAGATTAAATGATAAAATTATCCTCAAAATATAGTTTCACCAACTCTTAAGGGAAAAAATTAATGTGATTTATAAATCATGAGTATGATAGTCCCTCTCATGAGGTTGAAGTTGTTGTGATCCACAATCCACTACATGATATCATTTTATAAGATGCATCCTAAACCTATACATGAAGCATTACAATGAACTAAAAAGCCCTACCCAAACTCCAGTAGGTTCAGAATTGGTGTTGAGGTCAAACATCACTTCAATTAATTAAAGGATTTCTAACACATTGAATATCGCATGAAATTTACTCCCTCCCATGTGACGTTATCTAATGTGTTTCATGTTTCAACAAAATCCTTTACAAACCACTGATAATATCCTACAAAAGAAGTGAATATATTAATCTTGATGCCAGTTTTCTATTCTTCCCATGACATGATATCTATCACCTTTTTAGGATCAACTGAGACACCATGTGTTGAGAATAAATTCTCCAATAATTTAAATTCTCAAATCTAGAATTATAATTATGATAGTTTTTCATACATGTGACGATATCTTAGGAATCTCAAAACATTATTCAAGTGATACACATGAACTTATTCAATCTATGGGTGAACCATAATGTCATCCAAAAACTATATGACAATTTTTTCAAGATACTAGTGGAAAATATGATTTATCTATTCCATTAATACTATAGGATCCTTAATTAAACCAAATAGAACCATGATGTACTCAAAATTTCCATAAATGCTCTTAAATGCAGTCTTCAAAATAGTTCACTCACTAATTATAATCTAAGGATGACCAATGAAAAGATCAATCCATTCAAATCATCTTTCCCATTTCAAATAATAAAACAAATAATCAATGTATGAAAATGGATATTTTTCATGGTTATTACTCGATTGAGTTTCTAATAATTAATACATGAGAAAATTGTTCCATCATATATCTAGGAAAAGAGAATAGGAGCTGCCCAGGGTGACTGACTCAATAAGATGAATCCCTTGGTAGTCAAATCATCCAATTGAATATTAATCTCTTTCAACTCATCTGAATTCATTCAGTATGATTTTATCGATATCTTTTAATTTATTATAACTAATTAAATAGAGAAATCACCCTCCCTCCCCAGAGGCAAACCAAAAAAGACATATGAAAGAACTTTATAAAATAATTAACAACAAGAAGAAGATATCCACTAAAATATTCTTGACCCAGTTTAACTGCAAATAAAGAAATCAACATATGAAGATTTGGAAAGGTAATTTCTGCATGACTAGACATCAGGTCCCATTCTACATGAAATATACAAGAGTTCCCAATGGGAGTAATAAAGTTTATCCATCGCTGATAAAAATCAATTTGAAATTTGTGATAAATAAACTAATCTATTCTAATAATAACATAAATATTTTCCAATCAAGAATATGAAAATCCCAAACCATCTTAATGCTACACATAATGAAAGAGCACGAGGGACATAAAAAACCCTGCTCTATCTTCTTTCTTAGAGAATCCACTAATTAAATAATGAATATAATGAGTTCCACTGTATGTGTTAGAAGATCCAAAATACATGTAAATATAAAGGATGATAGTCACTATATCAAATAAAGTAATCACTAATTTCAAAGCAAAAACAAATGGTAAAACTCAAAGTTATAGGAACTTTCTATTAGAGTGTCCTTCACTATGTGTAACTATATCATTCTGGAGGCCTATGGTATAAATCCTATTTTTTAATAAGAACCTAACTATATCATAAATCTTATAGGTTTTGATGATCCTGTTCTAGAGATAAGAGAAGAAAAATACTTAAAATATATCTAAAAGTGACCACAAAATCCACATGAGTTATTGATCATTGGAGGCAAGGGGCTGAAATGCATTATATTCCTTATATAAAAACATAGATAAAATATCATACAAATAAAAATAGATGATTGTTTAGAAAAAAATCAATGAGGAACCACTATAATTTACTCTATGCAACTTTCTCAACTTCCTATTCACCTTAAAAGATCCTCTAAAGTTACCACCAGAAGTAGGAAAAACTATAGTCCACCATGATTTACAATACATGTCAATATCTACCATTAATACCATATCAACCATATTCAAATAATTTTGAAGCTTTATCATGAATACCTTAGACCAGATATTAGGTCAAAGAACCATATGAAACCTCTAAGACTTAATCTTATCATTTGAAATACATCATGTGAGAATAGAGAAAGCTCATTAAAGAGACTATTTTTTTCTATCCCTATAATATTCTCTTTCTCAAGGATGATAAACTCTATAGAATTCACCAAGGTCATAGGTTTAGGGTATAATTTCACAATGAAGATGTACCACCACCTTTTACTTGATACTTCAATATTGAAGAAATCACACCTCACCTTGATGGAATCCTGGGTATACATAAATTCAAAGATTATTTCAATATTTCATAACTAATAATACTACTCATTAGTATCATTTGTCCCTTAGAAAGACAATGCATTCTAAAGAAGAAACTCTTGGGATCAATTCCTATCATCATCCCTACAAGGTTCTTTCTCTATTGATATAGTAGTGGAAGTTCTGTACCTTGTTCTATAGCTCAAAATATATTCAAGGTTATTTTTATAATATTATTATAAACTAGAGTGGCCCCCTACTAAGGTTTGATAATATCATTCACATGAGGATTCAATAGAAGTATTCTAAGGGTAATGGTACTATAAATCATCAAACAAAGAGACACAAGAACATGAGACCCAATAATGAAATATAGATTTAAATAATTGAACTTAACTAGAATAATAAAGAGACATGGAGAAATAAATACAAGGATTAAACCACTCTTAATCCCAAGATATGCATTTCCCAAAAACTCATGGTAACTAAATATTCATCACAATGAGTGATGGCTATGAAACCACTCATAACCAACCCTTTAAGTCCCAACATTCCTATCTCCTATTTAAAATACATACCAATATGAATACATACAAAAAATGATATAAATGAAACTATGATATCAATTGATCAAGAAATAACCTATATGAGCCAACTATCTAGAAATCAAGCCTGTCCTTACATATCTTGAAGGAAATTACTGATCCATATGATCTAGTGATAAGTTGTTCGACATCTAGAAAACACATTTTAGAATGTTTTTTCCACAAAATAACATGAAACATGATCAAATTAATAAGTAAAATGTTAGTATTCTATTACAATCCAATACAAAAAATGGGACCAAATTAAGGCAATACATGTGCCGAAACCGAAGACCATACCAAGTACACATGATTAAAAAACGCCTATCTCCACAGGACATGAAATCTCCACCAGGTTCCTACACATAGATAGAGAAAAAAATAATTTCTTCCCTATGGAACCTTTCCTTTACCAACATTAGTCAAAATAAGGTCATCATGTACTGAAAGGATTACACAGGGTGTGACAAAAATATCCTAGTAGGATCCTACAAAGTGTTTCATAAGATTAATTTATAATAAAAACCTTGTATTCTTACGTAAATAAAAATAGCATGAGATTAAAATTTATAGAATTTAATATAAAAAAAAAACTTTATCACAACTTTAAAAACATTATCAAAATTCTAGTTTTCAAATAATTTCCAAAAACATTTCAAGTATAAATTCCAAAGATTATCAATAAGAAAAACTATAATTTTTTATAATATTCTGACCAGGTTAGTGAGGATCCTTATTCAATCTTTATGACCAATAAACCACTAGGTATTGAAATTACCTTAGAACATAAATCTGAGGAGGTATGAGTTCACTCCAAAGAGTGTCTCCCTACCAGACATTGGGCCACCCAGTGTCCACATTACCCGAGAACATTGGGCCTATGGAGTAAAATTTTATCTTGAAGGATGGATCCTTTCCTCACTAATAATAATTTTTGAAATTTCTACATTAAAACCATTTAAATAAAATTTATTATATACTAGAGTTAGAAATCCATTTCATAAGAATAATAAAAACAACCATATTCCCTCAACAATAATTTCACAAAATGACTATATTTCACAAATCATTCTTTTAAAACCATTTAAAATTAATTTTTAAGAATAATCAATAAATCATGATTTCAAATTATTTTAAAAGATAATTTCATTGATAAATAAAGAAGGTTTTTTAGGATAAATCCATTTCAAGAAATCACCTACCTCAAAGGACTTGTAATTCAACTATTTGGAAGAATCTATAAGTTAGGGAGAGATAATTATCAAATAAGAAAGTAGGAGGGACCTAGATTCAAATTCCCCAATTATAAACATGAATCTAACAAATTATCATGGTTATTAGGACTGTTCCATAAGAATAAATAAGGGGAAATAAAAGAAAAAATATTTCTAAATTGATATCAAAGTTAGACTCATTGAAAGAGGTTCATGACTTCAATCATCACTTTGATCCACCAAGAATTCAAATTGAGAGAGCCGAAATCATCCAAGGAAAGTCCTTATGTTTAAATTGGTCAAGTTTAGGTCAAGGGAGAGGGTTTAATAAATAAAATAGTTGTTTTGTTTCAAAGATTGAATAATACCAAGTTATTATCTTGACCCCATTGGCATTACCACCTAGACAATAATCACCAACTGTCTATCTAGTGTCTCTCACTAGCAAGCTGGTTGACCTCCTACAACATTATTAGCTACAGATTTAGGTCCAAACCCTATAAAATCCTAGATACAAACCTGTAACCTCACTTGAAAATAAAAACAACCAAATAATAGTTTATATCGATAAAAATAAAAAATAAAATGAAATATGTAGATGCTAGTACCTTAAAATAACTATGGGATGTGAAATTTAACTTGTTACCTAAAAATAAAATTAAAATGAGTGGAATAATAATTAACTTACCACAATATCATTATTTTTGGGCTCTAAATACCACCTGTGTGAAGAAATATAAAATAAAAAAACCATTTTAAAAATTTATACCAAAGATTAATTAAGTATTTAACCCACAAAATTCAATGTAGTAGAAAACATAAGGATTATATGGATGTCCTATTATATTTTTCCACTAAACAGACCACAACATGGTGAAATTCCCAAAATCATGGTCATTGTAATAATATGGTATATGATTATCCATTTCAATAAAAATTAAAAATTTTAGATTCAAATAGGCTTAATAATTTAATGATAGAGCTTTACTAAAAGGTGTTGGGACCAAGATGGATAGGGAAGGTTTTAGGAAGTTAGAATAAGTTTTTTACAAGTATGTTTCCTTTTATTGTCAAATAAGAAAAATAAACTTACATTGAAAATCTTGGTGATCGCACTCAAAATCGTATTCATAGTATCAGAATAAAAAGGCTTAAGAAACTCCATCATAATGAGAATATGTTTTATGGAAATTTTTTTTATCAGAATCACTTTGGGTCTATAATGAAAGGAAATCATAATGAAGTGTTGATTCAAAGTCTACCAGGATCCAATATAAATCTGAAAATGATTTTATGTTTGGTATTTCTCATAAACCATAAGTAGGTTGTAAAACATATGATACAAGCATGATGAAGGAAAGGGTGAGAAAAGGTGCTACCAATCACATTCTATTTTGATTGTAATGAAATATATTTTTGAAGATATGGAAGTTACAATACTTTCCTTATTAAGTCAGAAGATATTGAAGAATATCTTAAATGTTTTAAAAGTAATTAGGATGTCATGATACAGTAATAAATTAGTAAAAGAAGAATGTTTGCTAAAGAAAAAACTTTTCATCTTAAGTTCACCACTGTGATACCACCGTATTCATAATTATTTTATGTCTAGATGACTTGGAGTATCTTATTCTAAATAATAAATAAGTTGTTGATGATATCGGTCCACCGGATTTGGCATGTCACCAATCATCATAGGAGAGATGAAACAAATGTTTCCTTACTATTTTTGTTAGTATATTTATAACATAAGATGAAGATGATAAATTGAAGGAATAATTTCTTTTTGGAATTTGTTGGGACCATTGAACAATTTAGAGTGAATGTTTATTGGAACCAATACAGGTAAGAATGTCAGAGATCGATCAAAATTTTATTCAACCATTTCATCAAGATAAAGAGTTGGATATTTTATTGGGGTAATATAAAAGGAATATTTAAATTACATTGTTTTTTCATGTTGATTTGGTAGTTTTGAAGGAAATGAAAATGTGTTATCAATGATATATTGAAGGGTTTATCAAAAGTAATTGTTTAAAGACATATTTATATGAATCATAAAAAGGAATACATTTTTTATCATTTGGGGTATAGAAATGTATTAAATAATATGTTTTCTTCATAATATTTTGGAAATAAGAATTAGCGATTTAGTATTTCAATTAGTGCAGAACAACGTAGTGGGATGTCTTCAGTTGTGATTTTTTTCATGTGGATCAAGAAAATCAGAGTGTTGAAATGCCTTTATCGTAATGAAGAAATCATATTCGGAAATTGGAATCAAAATCAGAATCATACTAGATATTTTTTAGAATGATTGATGTATTGAAAAACTCAAAGTGAGATACAAAAATCAAGGATATTTGAAGATTCAAAATGGTATTAATGAAATCAAATAGAGATCCAATATTTAAGGATGATTAATGATTCCCTATATTTTTTAGAGAGGGAAAACATTTTCAGAATCCTAATTAAACAATTTTGGTGTGTCTTTAAAAGGAAAAGAATACTTTGTGTATTCAGTGACCTTCATTATTCATAAAATAAGATAGGTAACCTCCATAATTTAATAAAGAATATTTTTTTTGGGTGTTTTCGTGAATATGTTTTTTTAACGGAAGAAAGAAAATAAAATAGAGAAGATCATAAACAAAGTTTTTATATTGGGAAACTGGAATAGGATATTTGGACTGATAAGTTGTAGGTTCAGATTTGTTTCAATGGTATTTAGGCAAAGTTATATTTTTTTATTGAGAAATTGAACTTTTGAATCAGACTAAGCATCATTATGAATGTACAAGAATTTCTTACCTTCTCATGGTTAAGAATGTGAATAATTGTTTTGAATTTTTATATTTTTTTGAAAGTTGATCAGGAAGCACAAAAATTGTATTACATGATTTAATTCTACTTGAAGTACATGAAATATTGTGTTGAACATAGTGCTACATGAGTGTAAGAGAATATCCTACTCTTGTATTCCACAAAAAAATATTTTTTCTAGTGGATTGTGTGGTATTGAATTATTTCTAAACCATCCCAAGGACTAGCTAATCTTGTTGAGTAGTGAACTTTATAAATTATTGTGTTTCTATGGTTTTGTGTTTGATTTTTTTCAGTAGAGAAATAAATCATTAACATATGGTGAATTTTATTTCTAAAGTAAGGAATCTTAAAAGAAAAATAAATTACTAATTTACCCCCTCTCCCTCTCAGTGATACAACTATATTGACTTGGAAATTAAAATTGGAATTAGACTAGAATGTTACCTTCATTTGTTCTTTACTAATTTTTTAAGAGAAGTTGTGATAGGGAATCTGAATTTTTTGAATAATAAGGGGATTCCGATCTTCAATGGAATGAACTATCATATCTATAAATATACAATGATGACATATCTTATGTCTCTTGGGAAATATTTTATTGAATATAAAAGAGATGTATTTCCTCATATTGAAGATAAGGTTAATATAACACCTATTGATAAGAATAATCATGATAATGATAGAAGTGATAATAATTCTTTACTCTCATCAATTTCTTAATGGGATTTTTTAAGAGTGAAATGTGTTTCCACTGCCAAAACAATCTTGGACAAGTTAAAAAACATTTAGGAATGTAATAGAAAATTAAAGAAGGAAACATTTCAAATTTGGATATTAAAGTATGGAGATCTCAATATGGGTGAATATGAATATGTTGGTGGATTCTTTGCCAGTGTGAATGACATAGTCAACACTTTCAGATGTCTTTTCGAAAAGTTGGAAGATTCTATAGTTTTTGAAAATATCATAATAATCCTTCTTAGTAATTTTGATACCAATGTTTTCAAATTAGAAGATATATATAATAAAAAACTATATTAGATTTATCTTTATAGTACTCTAATTAGTTGTTAAATGATAAGAGAGAATTTTATGAAGGTCCAAACAAAAACTGATAGAGAAATTTCCTTCAAAGATTCCAGGAAATAAATGTTTAAGAAGGTTATTCAGAAATATGATGTTGTTGACTATGAATCCAAAAACTAAGTTTGTAAAAATATTTATTAAATTTTATCCTTGATTTATAAAAATGTGAGAAGAATTATAGGTAATTATAATGGAAAACATTCATTCAAGTGTTTTGAATGTGGATCTGTTGGAAACTTTGAGACAAATTTTCATTGGAGAAAGAAAGAAGATGATATTGATTAAGAAGAAATAAGTCAAAGTATATTGTGGAATAAAAATAGTGATATGGATAAATCATTTTCCATAAGAAAAGATAAAAAATTCTTAAAATATAAAAAAATATGTTTCTTATGTCATGATAATGAACAAGAAGTAAGTGAAGATGAATCCAAAAAATATATTGAAAAGGCTCAAGAGAATAATTTTATTAAAATAGTGAATAATGAAGAGTTCAAAATTAGGATTTATTAACAAGAAGAATAAACTCAATTATAAATTCATCTTAATGAAGAATTGAAAGTGTGTCTGAGAAAGATTGGAATGCATGGGAAATAAATCGGGAAGCTAAAGAATAAAAACTTTTCAAAAAATAATCAAGAAGGTTTTCATGATAAGAAAGTAAAGATGATGAAAAATACTGATGTTTGGAAGAAATATATTGAGAGAGAAAAAAATTGTTATAAGCATCTAGAAGTAAAATTGAAGGCAAAAGAAGAATATTGGGAGGTTTTCTAACAAAAACTTCCTAAATCCGAACAAAGAGGTACAAGTTTTAAGAAGTCTATAGATGAAGTTGGTGAAATTTTTCATATGTATAAACTGAAGAAGGATCCAAAAAAATCTCCTTCATAGGTTGAGAATAGATTTGAAATTGTTCTTGAGAGGAAGAAAACTGGAAAAATTAATAATGTTTCGAAAGTTAACAAAGTTGAAAATTTAAAATTTTCTAAAAACCGTGAGTCCAAAATTTTTCTAAACATTATAAATATATAAAATTTCTTAAAATATCTTGTTCTAATAAGTATGAAAAGAAATATCAACTGTTAAAGAAGACTCCAGTTGAAAATAGAATGGTTGGTGGTCAAAAAAGTTTGGATAAGAATGTTTTTAACAAACATACTCAAAATTCTGGTTAGTATGGAATCTAGAGAGGAAAATATTATTTATATGGATATTTCTTATATTGTGGTTGATTTGGTAATATATTAAATATTTTTTGGATTAATAAACAACATTACCACTATTAAACAAATTATAGTAGTCAATGTTTGAGGATGTTCAATATTCTCAAAGGAATAAGTCTGAGATGGATATTCAGAAGAAACCTGAGAAGGATGTTTTGATAGTTGAAAATACATTACAACCTCTAAAATATATTTGTTAAATATTTGAACAACCAATACACCTTTCAAAATTATGTCTTTTTTTGTTACTGGCATAAGAAAATATTTTTAAAAATTCATAGATTCTAGAAGTAAAGAAAGACAAAGGGAAGGGAAATTCTCTTGTTATTGAAACTTCTCTGAATGATATAAAAGGATAATGACCATGGATTCTTGATAATGGGTTTTCTTTTCATATAAAATGTAACAAATTTTTTTTAGTAATGTGAAAGAATTAAAATAAATAATGGTGAAATTTGAAAATAGTGAATCACTAAGAATTAAAGGTATAGGATCAGCCATCATTGGGAAAGGAAAGATGAAATCCAATAAATATTTATATGTTGATCGGATGAAACATAACCTATTAAGTGTTTCACAACATTATGACGAGGGTAAAAAATTATCATCTAAAAGGATGGGGTTGTTGTAAAAATTGAGGAAGATGTAAAGATATTTAAAAGAGGCCAATGTACAAAATGAAACTTATTCTATGTTAGTGAAAAAAACACTTGTTACTTGGGTTTGGTGGAAGAAAAATAGTTGTGAAATAAAAGGCTGGGACACATGTTTCAAAGAAATGTGATCAAGATATCAAAGTGATATAATTTTTTGACATTCTTGATATTTCAAGAATAATAGACATTTTTTTCACTATTTTTCAGAAAAGAAAAGTTACAAACATAGTTCACAATAAATTTTATATTTTTTCAAAATAAAACCAAAAAATTATTCATTCTAATATTTGTGGGTTAATTAGAAAGCAATAAACTATTGAAGATAAGTAATTAATCAATTTAATTGAGTGATTTACTCCCATTTCTTGTGTTATTTATATGAAAGATAAGTCATATACTCAAAAAATGTTTAAAAGTTTAATAAAGAAAGATGAGAAGGAATGTGAGTATTCAGAAAAGAATTTAAGAACTGATAATTGTGGTGATTAAAAAAATAAATAATTGTAAAGTTATCTTGAGAAGCATGGAATTATAAAAGAATTTAGTCACCCATAAACTCCTCAAAAAAATGGAAGTATTGAAAGGAAGAATGGAAGTTTTGAATAAATTAAGAGACCTATGTTACGTGAACATGGTATTTCTCATTACATTTGAAGGTAATCCATGATTACTTCAATGTATATCCAATATCTTTGTTACTATATTCTAGGTTCACATATGACTCCATATGAAATTTTTTATTGGAAAACTCCAAGTTTGAAATAGTTAATAGTTATTGAGAGTCTATTAACACTAAAGAAGAAATATGGAAACCTTAGAAAGATTGACTAGAGAGATGAAGATGACATTTTTCTTTGTTATGCTCTGGAAGAAAGAGGATACTTATCTTTCGACAATGAAATTGGAAGAATTTTTTATTCTTGTGATGTAATGGTTGTTAAAGAGGATAATGAATATAAACTTGCTCGAGATAATAAGTAAGTGGAGTTGGATAGAATTTTTTTTTAACAATTATGATAAGGATACTATAAATAGTAATCCTACTCAAGAAGAATAACCAAACATAGCTATTGAAAGTTACGATGAAGAAACTCAAAAATCTCATCTTAGGATGAGGAAGAAACTGGAGGCTTAGAACATTATTGGAGATCAACATCAGAGGTTTCAAACAAAAAGAACATCAGGGTTAATAAACATAATTCTTTGTAATCCAAAGTTAAACCAAAATATGTGAAAGAGACTTTTGAGAATCTGGAATGGGTTCAAGTTAGGAATGAAGATCTTGGTTGGATAGAATATAATTTTACATCAAAGCTCATACTGAAGATAGATAACAAAAATGTAATTGGTAGAAAATGGATTTTCCCGAACAAGATGAATGAAGAAGGTGAAGTGATAAGGAATAAATAAATATAATTGTGCAAAGGATACTCAAAAATTGATGGTGTTTATTTTTATGATACTTTTTCTATGGTGAAAAAGATTAAAAATAACTAGAAATTTATTTATACTATAGAATAATGAATTTACAAAATTTATCAAATGGATGTGAAGTCTACATTTCTGAATGGGGATCTTGATGAGGAAGTTTACATTGAAAAAAATTATAGATTTGTTGTCAGAAAAGATGAAATTTATGTGTATATTTTGAATAAATCCTTTTATAGATTAATCAAGCTCTCAGATCATGGTATTCCAAATTTGATACTTTCTTCTGGAAGATTAATTTTAGGAAAGGAAGAGTTGATAGAAATCTTTACATAAAATAAATTTAGGAGTTTCCCCTCATCATAATTGTTTATGTTGATGAATTTATCTTTGATAGGATTTATGAAAGATCCTATGAAAGAGTTTTTGAAGAAATAAAAAAGTTGTTGGATTTGTCTATGAAGGGAGAAATGATATAATTTCTTGGGTTAAAAATCTTACAAAATAAGAAACACATTTTTCTTTATCAAGAAAATTATGTTAAGAAAATTCGTAATAAGTTCGGAATGGAAAATTCAAACTTATTTCCACACTAATTTTAGTGAGATTCAATTAAAGTAAAGATATATAAGGAAAGGAAGTTGACCAGAAAGAGTTTCAGAATCTTATTGGATGTTTGATATATTTAACTACCTCAAGACTCGAGATTTTTTATGTTTTACCTTATGTGAAATATTTCAGAGTGCTCCTAAAGAATCTAATTTACTTTCTGGAAAAACAATTCTTATATATATCAAAGGCACACAAAATTTTGTAATTAGGTATGATAGTTCATAAAGTTTTGAATTTTTTGGGTATTCATATACTGATTGGGTAGGAAATTTTGTTGATAAAATATCCACACCAAGTGGATCCTTAATTTTAGAGAAAAGTTTTGTTAGTTTCCAAACAAAGAAACAAAATCTAGTAAATATTGGTGTGATTGAATCTGAGTATGATTCTTTCACTCTAGTTGTTACCCAACTTATTAGAATGAAAACATAGTTGGAATAATTACTTGTTAAAGTAAAGTTACCCTTGATCTTGGGATGTGATAATCAAAGTGAAATAAACCATACAGGGAATCTAGTACAACACTATCATTCAATAAAATTTAATATAAAGTGACACTTCATAAAAGAGCATGTGTAGAAGAATAAATTTAATCTAGAGTATGTTCCTATATCAGAACAAGTTTCTTATATATTCACAAAACCATTACCAAAAGAAAAATTTAATATATTAAGGTTACACATGGGTGTCCAACCACTTTCTCATCAAGTTTGAGGTATTTTTTTCTCGCCCTCCCATATTATCTTTGAAAAAATGTATTCAATGTGGATAATTTTTTCATAAATATATCCTTATGAAATCATGCATAAAGGGGAAGTTAGGGGAAATCTGTTAATAAGCATGTAAGTGTGTGAACTATTCTATCTTTTTGTTGGAGTGGTTATAGGAAAAAAATTATTTTTATTTCCAAGAAGTGGAAGAAATATATACAATTTGGGAAAGAAATGTTGGGGAAGGAAGCTAAGGAAGAAAGATGAGGAATAAATTTTAGGAAGAAAGGATGGGGAAGAAAGATCATGATGTTTTTCATGAGTCTCTTCTTTAAGACAACATGGTTTTTCTGTTAATGGTTCTTATTTCCTACAATTAGTTATCTCACATAGGCTTAGAATTGTTGATATGTAATCCATTTCTTGAGGTTACAATGTATATTTATTTATTAATATTGGTTGAAAAAAATATAAAGTGGGGGATTTTCGGGACCATGTTTTCTAGAGTAGGTTTTTGAAAGTTAGAATGTACATTGCCTTTTCTTATCAAATAAAATAGATCACCTTACTTTGTAAATATTGGTGATCAGACTCACAATATTATTCAAGGAATCATATTCAAAAAGCTTAATAAATTACATCGTAATGAGGAGATGTTTTCTAAAATAAATGGTTTATCGGACTCAATTTTTGTTTTTCATGAAAGGAAAATCATAATGAGGTTCTTCATCAGAGTCTACCTTGCTCTAATAAAAATATGATGATGATTTTGTATTTTTTATTTCTCTAAAATCAAAATTATGTAGTAAAAATTATGATGAATTATTTATGATTGATAGGAGAGAAAATGTTCTCCAAATAATATTCATGTTTTATTGGAAATAAATATGGTTCTGGAGGATAGGGAAGTTAAAATAAATTTTTTATTAATTCATATGATACTAAAGATGATATTCAATGGTTTAAAAGTCGTTAAGAATTCATGATATAATCAAGAGTTTATGGAAGAAGAATGTTTTCTAAAGGAAAAACTTTTCAGTCTGAAGTTCATTGGTATTAGATCACCATATTTAAAAAATTTTGAAGTATGGATGACTTGGAGTATCTTATTCAAAAGAATAATGATGTTGTTGTTGAAATCGGTCCATTGGATTTGGCATGACACTGATCATAAGATGAGACATGACCCCAATTTTACATTACTATTTTTTAGTATATTTATGACATTATGTGAAGATGATAAATCAAAGGAATAATTTCTTGTTAGAACATGTTAGGACCATTGAAAAAAATAAGTAAAAGTTTATTGGAACCAATACATATAATAGATTTAGAGACTGATCAAAAATGTAGTTAACCATTTCATTAAGATAAAGAGTTGGATTTTTTAATGGGTCAAGATGAAATGAATCTTTGAATTACTTTGTTTTTTAATGTTGAAAATGTTGATTTGAAGGAAATGAAAAGGTGTTGTCAAAGAGATATTGAAGAGTTTATCATAAGTACTTTTTTGAAGAAATTCTTCCAATAATTGTAATAATGATAAATTTTTTTTATCATTTGGTGTAGATAAATTTTGGAAGAATCTACTATCTTCATCGTAATGATCATATTATTATTAAAATTGGTGCATAAAGACATAGTGATATGTCTTCAGTTATTATTTGTTTACAAGTGGGTCAAGAAAATTAGAGTGATCAAATGCCTTTATCGTAATGAAGAAATAATATTGGGTAATTGGAATCATAATCAGATTGAAGACTTGTTAGAAAGTATGAAGCATTGAAGAAGTAAAATAGATATCTGAAAATCAAGAAGATTTTATGATTTTAAATGGTATTGAATAATTCAAAGAGATATTCTAGATTTAAGGAAGTTTAAAGATTTGAGAAATTTTTTGCTGTCATAAAACCTCTTAAGAATATTTCTTAAACCATTTTCGTGTGTCTATAAAAGGTTGATAATATTTTTTGTACTCTAGGAGTCGCATTATTCAAAAAATATAAGAGAGAATCTCCAATATTTAATCAAGAAGAATTTTATGGTTTGGGTTTTATTTTAGAGGGTTTTCAAACAGAATAAATAAATAAAATGGAGAAGATCCTAATAAGAGTTCCTATATTGGTAAACCAGACTTGGTTTTTCAGAATGAAGAATAAGTAAGCTCAAATTTTTTTTAGTGGTATTCAGAAAAAGTTATATTTCTGTATTGATAAATCAGTCTTTGGAATTAGATTGGTAAATAAGACTGAGTATCATTATGAACTATAATAAGTTATTACCTTCTCTGGGGTAAGAAAGATAAGAATTTTTTTGAAAGTTTATGTTTTTTTGAATTTTTATTAGGAATCAAAAAAAAATATTACATCATTCCATGATACTTAATGTACATGCACTATTATATTAAACATAGCGCTACATGAGTGTAAGGCAATATTTTATATGTTTTATTCCACACAAAAAAATATTGTTTTCGAGAGGATTGTGTGGTATTATATTATTTCCAAAACATACTAAGGACATTATACTCTTTTTGAGTAGTGAACCTTGTAAATTATTATGTTCTGGTGGTTGTGTGTTTGATTTGTTTTTATCATAGAAATAAATATTTAAGAGGTGGTGGAGGATTTCTCAAAAGGAATAAAACTTAAAGGAAAAAATATATCACTAATTCACCCACTCCCCCTCTCTATGATGAAACTATCTTGACTGGTAAATTACAAAAGGTAATTCATGGACCTCATATGTTCCATAAGATATCATTATCATATAACCTAAATTATCCCAAGAAATATTCTCTATTTGAAATCATGAAAGGTGGTGCTACCACAACATTAAAATAATTGTGGTCTTACATAATCATTCAATGATTTAAATGGATTTTGGATACCATCTGAGGTAAGAAATCATTGGTTGTTGATTATTTATGATATATTTTCATCTATATTGTTTTCTTACCAATACCTCTTTCCAAAGGAGGGTTCCCATTAGACTTAAATAAAAATTATTTTCATATTACACATTGAAATCGAGAGGATAATAGGTCAAATCAAATCATAGGGAAACTTATTGTCTATTCTATGACTCTATTATGTATTTTAGACATATTCATGAAATATTTATAGAATGTAGTAAAATTTAACCTTGTTATAAAATTGATTAAGTAATACCATGAATTCATTGAGAATCTGTATAGGAGGTTCTCTATCTTCTCCCCCATTCATTGATTAATCATATTAAATTTAATAGCCGTATAGTAGGAAACTATGGAATTTATCATCATCCAGGGTGGTGAAGGGTGTTGTATAGTTGTTGTTGGGCCTATTAAAATAGATTCCTATGCATCCCTTCAAAATGAATCAAAAACTACATATTCTGGTGTCATTTAATGAAATTCATTGTACCTTTTAAGTATGTTTCACAAGGACCATTATGGTGTATTTTAAGGACATGATATAATGACTAATGATTTTAATTTTAAGGTAATTTATCCAAGACCATTGATTTCTATTTTAATGTTGTGTGTTTATAATCAATGTGGTTCCTTTTAAGTTTTTTCAAACAAAAACTATAGTTTTTTATAGTTTATGGTTATATGACTCGGACCTATGTATCTTATAGTTTATATTTGTATGACAAGAAAATGTTATGGTTAGTTTAATTACATAAATAATGGAATAATAGATGTGGATGCCTATAAATAGTTTAGTATGGGAGTTATGTAGGAGAAAAAAATTCTAGTTTGACTTGAAAAATGAATCAAGTAAATGATACTTAGAGCTTACACCTGGTTAGAGGACCATTTGTTTCTCTGGACTAAGAGGACAGAAGGAGGCTGAATGAATGCTTGAGGGATTATGGAAATATATTTACAGTGTCCATGATGATTTTAATGGGTAGGAAGAATATTTAATTTTCTTCTGATGAATGATATCATCATTATCAATTGAATACTTGAGTGAAACTATTATAAGGATATTCTTGGGTATGGAGAACAATGGGTGGAAGACATCTTAGAGGATTCTTGATTCTCACTATCAAAGGAATATATGATTAAAATGTAACATGTAAATATTCATGTTTACCTAGTCATTTAAATTAGTATTTTAAGAGGACTTGGTGAAGTAGGAAACTATTTGTTTTTACATTGGTGTAAGAGTTCCAAAATTTTTTGTTAGGCTATTAAGTGCTTTGAATATCCATAAAATGTGTCTTTTATGAAGTATGTCACCCAAAGAAAAATATTATGAGAAGATAGATCATTGGAAATAAGGAAATGTGTACTTAAAAAAGATTCAATTACACATTATATTTTGTATTTTATGTAAAAAATTACAGTTCACTAAGGGTTGTGAAGTTGGAGGTTAAAAAATTCATATGATTTTTTTGTTCAGAGCCCCCTATGATGAAATAAAATGGGATAGGAAGAGACCTCCAAAAAAAGATTATGCATACTAGAGCATGAAGTTTTTTATAGAGGAAACATGCTCATAAAGAACATGCATTGAAGGTTAACAACTTTTTTAACCTTAAATTTAAATTCTATCTAATGTAATTATTTTTTGAGAACCTTACCCCTGAGGTCATTCACACAAATGGTTTTATTGCTAAAACATTATGCTCTAAAAACATCCTAGTGTAACAATATTCTCGTTTGAGGTTCTATTTATAGGAAGGAGAATGCAGTTGGTAGCCCACAAAATATGGGGCTTTAGGATGCATAAGAGTCTACTAGTTGATTAGAAAACCTTCCTCTTATTCCCAAATGATGAAGTGGCCACATGAATTTTAGGTAGCCACCTTGTGATCCCACCTTCATACCACACATGATTGAGGACCTATAAACATGGATAGAATCTTCAAAGGAACACTCTTATAGCTTCATATATGATAAGGTTGGTACATTTAATCATATGGATATAAAGGGAATCGACTCTCCATTGTAAAGTATGGAAACATGGAAGTATAAATGATGGGAATCCACACAGTTCTTTTTTGGAATGAATAATTTATTCATGTTATAATTAATTCATTTATATGAGATTACATATTGAACTTGGTTTTTTTAAATCCTCTTCAAAAAAAGATTATCACTTTCTCAAGATTTAACAATTAGACTATCTCTATATTTATATCCATTTAGAATAAAAGGATTAAATTATAAGGAAAAAAATATTCTCTGTATAATATATGAATATTACATATAAATTTAAAGAATAAAAGTCACCTCTATCCCCATATATTGGGTAAGATAACCCCCCCCCCCATTACTTTGAGATCATCTAAGACTATTAAATAAGATTATCACCTCCCACAAAAATTGTTTCTTACTAGAGATCATCACTGTATAAAAAATGTGATTCCTTCACTGAATATGTGGTGATACAAGAAAATTAGTGGGCATCATTCCATCATGATGTTTTTATATGAAATTCATAAATTCACATGAATCTTATTTAGGTTGTATTAAACTTAAATTTTATGTTATAATTTTTAAATTATTTAAATTTTTAATGAACTTCCATCATTAAGATACTCTTAATATATTTTCTCAACATATTTTCACCATTTTTTATGTTCTTATCAGAATTTAACCAAAATAAGCTGCTCATTCTTCAACCAAAAATTTTATTTCCATGTTTAACCATAATGGTTGTCGCTAAAATCATCTCATTCATCCAAATCTCATAATACTATCAAATAATATGAGGATAAATATGATAATTTACCCAACATCAGAGAGACTAATCCTTTATGGGTTTGGATTACAATGGGATCCAACCTTACCTCATCCTCAACTAGACCAAAACCCACCTACACATTGGGACATACACCATGTCAAACTTGCTTGATTCAATGTTGAAATGGTCAGTTGATTTATTAAGGAGGTAAAAAATAAAGATGTGAATGTTCTTAGGTATACTTTACTGATTTAAGAAGAGGGACCACACATTATAGAAATAGATATACAAAAATATAACCCTATATTCTGGAAGGTTGTTGCAGATCAATGATAAAAATGGAATATATATATAAAATTCCATATTGTAGGTATCTTTGAAATGAATTGGGGTAGCCCTACTACGTCTTACAATGTTATACTAAATTGATAGATATAGTTAAAAGTTTTAAGAACATATGAGGTAGTCTTGGTCTTGTAGTAATTCTCTCATCACAATTTTAAGATCATCCCAAACCCAATAAGTGGATTCCAGCTGCCGAAACATTTTATATAGTTCGTGGAGAGGTTGGGATAACCATATAGAGTGTTCATTGGATCATCAGTGACTCAATATTGGGAGAAATGTATAGTTAATTTCTACCTCCTTCATTTATGTCATATGATGAGGAGAATACTCCCCTATTAGTGAATAATTTTTTGGAATTTGGGAGAAAAATATAGAAAATAACCTTCACTCATGTGTTAATTTTCTATTTTCAATCTAGGTAGGGATTTTTATTGTGAAAATGCTCAAGATTATAGTACAAGGTGGATAAAAATATCCCAAACACTGATGACCTGTTGATCTCTAGGTGAATATTTGAAAAAACTTGAATAGGGTTGATACAATGATTGAAGATAAGAACTCATCCACAAAATAAATCCTCTAGTCTTCTTGTTAGGATTCCTTTTAATTTTTTTAAGGGGTTGTCTCCTCCAAAAATTTGAATTGTCAAATAATGTAATGACTAGAAAATTCTTCATGGTGGTAGGTATAGTAATTTATTATTGAATTAACATGGTAGTACCACTACTGGACAAGTTATATCAACATATTGGATATATCACCTAGGGAAGGAAACTCACACTCTTCCAGAAAATCCATCAGTTACAAATATGATTGAACCAATATTTGAATGTTTTTACTAGAATTAATGTTTATTCCTTCTAATTAGATGAGATTATAGTGGATTACAAAAAACAAATTAAATTTATAAAGTTATAAGTTATTGTTTTCAACACATTATTGGAGAAAAGTATGTTGCTTCAATAAATTGAGAGCTCAAAAATGTGACTTTATAATCCATGTTGATTGATACACACTATCTTACCTATAATAAACTTAATATTTTATTAATCAAAATTACCTATAGAAAAGTACATTATTTGAGTGTACATCATCACTATACGTCACTATGAATTTATGGTAAACCAAGGCTCTTGAAGATCCTATACCAGAATGACTCTAGGAATACAATCCACTCATACCAACTAAAAAGTTAGAAATGGCCTTAAAAAATTATAATCTATTGAGTGAAGGTAAATATTGAAATTTTTATTGATCAATTTACAATATTATTAAATGATTTATTCTGTTATTGTTTATTTTGGAATTACTGCCTTTTATAGTGAAATTTCATGAGCTTATTTCAATATTGTCTTAGTCATTAGATGTTGTAAAGGAAATGGATATCCAAGTTCCCTCTCATTCAGGGAATACTACAACTATACTTTATTTGAGTGATGCTATTCTAAATTATGTTATAGCCTCTATGTTGGAATATTATTTAGACCTAGAGTGTTCCATTCTTGAATGGACATTATGGAAATGTGTATAGAGGAGCATCCAATTAATAATCTTTGAATCCAATCATGATGATCTATATGGTGAACTACATAGCATCCAACATGTGTTCACCACTCTAGGATACAAAAAAATGATCACAATTTAATTCATACTATTATGAAGAGCATAATTTATGTTCTAGAGTGAAAATGGGTACATTAATCAATCCTATTGGATGCAAAGTCTATTGCTCACTCCCTAAGACTTAGTAAAATAGTGCTTCATGAAGCTTCTCAACATTAATTAAGGGTTGAAGAGTGGTTGTTTCAAATTATAGAAAGATATACCTAATGGAAAATAAAATTCAAGCAATATAAATAGCTAAGAAGATAGTAGAGGAGTAGTGGTATCTAGATAATGAGGCATGAAAAGTGGAAAATCATGCTAATTATAGGGTAGAAACATTATTTCTTGATGCAGAGGTTCTGGCTATAAGGTTGGATGAGATAAATTATGTTTTTCATGAAAATTAGTTATTATTAGTTCATATTTAAGATTCAACCAAATGTTTCTTTTAGCATCATTACATTCTAATGCATTCTCTCCAATATTTTGTTAACAGTCGGTAAGAGGCTCTAAATTAGTCATGTTACTTCTTCATTTGATTTATTAATAAGTGAATATTTTTCATTTAAGTGATTTCTAGATCCTAGTTTGTTTTCTTTTTAAATATTAATTCTTTAAAACTAGTGAAACTAATAGAGAATAGACTCACTATAATTGAATCTATATAAAAATAGTATGAAAATAGATTTTTTATAAATCATAATTTTAACAAAATTAAGTTCATAATGAAATTTTTTAAATCCTTTAATTATATATAAGACCTATTATATGATATGGGTATAGGTGGGATGAATATGAATCATATATACTTTCACTATAATATGAGGTTTACTTGTTAGAAAAAGGAAATAAAAGGTTCTGATTCATCCTAGACTTTTTCTCTTGGGTGGATACAGTCGAGTTGGATACATATTATATATACCATCAGCATATGATATGGTAAATCCTTTTGGTTTTGAGTAAGTGAATATATTACAGATATTGAAATCATGAAGGTGGATTTCATGGATGAGAAAATTCTAGTAAAGGATTAAAATACCCTAAAATTATACAGTTATAATTTTTAAACAAAAATCTATGTTTTATAAGAAAAAAATGATTCTATACATTTTTATTATATATATAAACCTAGAGATAATGGATTGAATTTTTCTAGGGCCAAATGTAAGTCTCTATAATCATTATCCATTTTTCTTTTTAGTTTTCTAATTTTTTTTCTTAATATTAAAAGGGTAAGTGTTAGTGATAAGTAAATTAACTTTTCCACATATCACCGTTTTCAAGTTTTTAACAAAACAATATTTATGCCTTGTTTTTTTATTAATTCTCTAATTATTTTTAAATAAAACAACGAATAGGATTTATAATTTAAGACTCTACATTTTTCCAAAATTATTTTTATGTTTTTTTAATATGATGTGAACCATGCCAATTTTCTTTGTTAGTTTATGGTTTTCATGTTTTATAAAAGTGATATAAACTTTATGGTCAAACATATTTTAAAAAATATGACACTAACATAAAAAATATCAATGGAAAAGTAATTTCACAATCCTATTATGTTTTAAGAATCAGAATAATTCTAATACCTATGAATAGGGGGTGGAGGGTGACATAAATTTCAAATTAATTTGTTTGAATCTAGAGATGATCAATACTAGAAAATAGACCTATAACCATGGTTTTATTGGAACATTTTGAACAACCATGTCCATAGGTGGCCTAAGGACACATTTTATGTCGATCATAGACATAGGTATGAAATAATTTTTCTATGGCCATGGTCCATATCAATCATGTCCATAGGCTATACTTATGCCCAATGTCAACAGGGATAATCATCATTTTCCATACATATGGCCACATTTCACATAGACAATAGCCATATATTGACATAAAGTTACCCAGGTAAATGATTCATGTAAACAATATCCACAGGCTATACTTATATCCATGGTCCATGTGGGCCATGTCCATAGGAGAAACTTTAAACAACTATGTTTGTCGTCCATGCTGATCGTGACCATAATTACACATGAACTTCTATATATATATATATTTGGAGTTTTAGGTTTTTGGTAGATGTATATATATATATATATATATATATATATATATATATATTCATATTAGTTTTTGGGTTCAAGCCTCTCCAGATACAAATTTTAAAAAAACCAAGGGTTATGGCCAAAATCAGTGACCGTGCTCATAGACTAATTTCTTGTGTATATTTATATGGAAAAGAAATATGGCCATGGTATTTGACCACGGATAAATAAATCATATGGCTAGATTATCACCAAAATATTTAGGTTACACTAATATAAATAGTAGTAATAATCCACCTAAATGATGGACATAGGTTAAAACCAAGGTTTAAGGGGCTATTTACTCTATTTTTGAATAGGAAATAGCCTCTTTTTTAGTAGTAGATGAAATGATGATGGATATTATAAGAAAACCATTGGTGGTGTTCTAATTATGGTTCTATTACCATACTATTAATTAATTATATTGAGTATAACTTATAATCATATTCAAATTATAGGTTCTTATATATAGATCCAAGCCTTTTTAAACATATTGTTACATGATTCTTGAACAAAAATATCTATCAATACAACACAAGTTTCATAAAGGGCTAGTGTCTTTGGAAAACAAAGTACATAAATCATCAACATGATACTAAAATAAAACTTATTTATTTTATTCTACATAATGTGATCCTAAATACATTCAAGAACATAAAACTTCATGTCACAACCTGGGGAATATATAAAATAAATTGGTGGGAAACAAATCTTAGTAAGTGAATAACATAGTAAAGAAATATGACATGTAATCCATAAGTATAATATTATTTCATAAAAGTAAAGGCTCATGAGTAAACATATAGGATAATAAAATAAAGAACATGGTGTCATAATATCATGGAATATTATGAAATGTTGAAAAAACATATTAAATTAGATAAACATTTGTCAAGGAAAAATCCCTAGACAATATCATATACCATAAAAGGTCCCATAATAGATTCGGTTTACTCCCTAATCCCATACATGACACATCATGTGGATGAAGATTTAAACAATGCATTGAAGTGATATCTGGGAACACCCATCATAAAATATTAATGATATATATTTTCCACACAAGGTAATTCAATCATAAATAATAATATAATAATAAAAAATGAAAATAAAATGGGTTTCATAATCTTGTCCCTTATTAAAATATAATTAAATTTCATAATGAAAGCATTTGAGAAATGAAAATAAGAATGTATTAACCCATAAAAAGAGGGGATAATAATATATTTATGTATTTTAGTGAAATATATATAAAATTTATTATAATTCCATTCCATTAAATATATAGGTAAAGTTAGTTATAGAGAGAAAGTTCATAACCTAAAGGAAATGGTGGTTCTAAGAGATCTCTTACCTTGAGATTGATTTGTCATGTTCATTCTTTGTCATCCAAAATAATAAAAATAATTTAATTATTTACATTATTATTAACCTTTTCAAGATTATTATTCCTTTTATTTTATTCATTACCATTTTATATTAAATTACTTAATCATTTAGGTTCATGTCAAATGTTTTGACAATGTTCGGTTCACATGTCAAAAATCACTTTGGTAAATTTTATAAGTTCAATCATATTGTTAGTTAGTCTTACATATAATTTTAATAATTAAATAATTATAATTTAATATCAAAAATATACTTTTAAAACCAACTATGAAATATGGTTATGAAAAATAAACTATGTTACAATCATGAAGATGGTAGGTCGTATGTATGCATGAGTAACATTTTAATTTTTCAAAGATTGTGATGGAAATAATTTAAGTGTTATTTTATAATTAAAATATTATAATTTTATAGAAAATAATATATCATTCCTTTTAATACACTTACACATATAATCCATTTGATGCTTTAATAAAAACGAATCATATTGTTTCACTATGTGGTAGTCCACTTTACACACGAACAACTTTAGTATTTATTGTATGGATGATAAAGTAAGAAATTATATGATATATTTATTTTATATAATGGTTAATATGTCATTAATATTATATATAAACATCAAATTAATTATTATTACCTTCCAGGTAAATATTTTTGTGAAAAATGAATCACTTCTCTTTGTGAGGTGGTAGTCCACCGTACACACAAGAGATGTTAACGTATTCTCTAAGGAATGGAAAGTAAGATGGTATATAATATATTATAATTACATAAGTATAATTATATCATAAATAAAATTTATAAACATTTTATACATAATTGTATTTTTATTTTATAAGCGGTCATGGAAGAAAATTTTCATCGGTTTGTGAGGCAGTAGTCCGCTATACACATTATCAATGGTTTTGTTCCCCATTTTATGGAAGAGAAGATGGATTTAGTTAATTAAAGTAACATAAAAATATATAATTAAATGTAATATACTCATTATATTATTTCAACAAGATTTAGAAATACTATAAATATCTGGGAAAATAAATAAAACAAAAAACATGGTTAAGGACGTTACCTCTTCTTGAGTCAACTACTTTTGGTTTTCACTGAAAGCCCCTGTAAGTAGGATTTCTTAAAAATTGAAATATAGTATAAGGGTATGTTATTGGGGAAGTTATTTGGTTATTTAATTTTTTATACAATAAGTTTTGGATTGGAGGAAAGGAGAGTAGAGGGGTGGCCTTTTATAATTGGGGGAGAGGATACAATTAGAATATTCTAAAAGAAAGAATTTCACCAATACTTTTATCATGAAAAAAGGTTCCAAATAGTATCATTTTAAAACCTTATAAGTGGTATGGTAATAATATGACCATAAAATAGTAATTATAAATTTTTTGGGTCATGTTTAACCCTTATCATTTTAGTTGAACTACATGGTAAACTTGTTTTTACCTTAACAGTGGTAAATAATTTTTATTGTTTTCACTATTCTTTATGGTAAAAAAATATGTTAATTTTATTAGATAATAAAAATAATTACTATTATAAATTTGGAATCCATTTTTCAAAATTAAATTCCTAGAAGTAAAAAACCATAATTTAAAATTAAACCCACAGATGCGATGAAAATAAGGATTTCCAAAGAAAATTTTTATAAGTAGAGAATGTTATAATAAAAAAATTAAATTTAAAATTGATTAAAAATACATAATTTAGATTAATTAATTTATATTTGATCTAATTTTACTTTTAAAATAAAATAAAAATAAAATAGGTAATGTAAATGCTTTAAATGAGAAGGTAGTTTTTAATAAAAATCATTATTTTTCACTATTCGTCAACAAATGAAACCTAAAAAAACCCAAAAATTTAACCTAAGATAAATTTTATATAATTATTTTAAAAATAAATTTAATTTTATAAATTATTTTTTCTCAATGAAGTTGAAATTTATTTTAAATTAGGTTTAAAAAGATTGACTAAATTGAAAAATACTATTTTTAAGAAAACATTTATTTTCCATTCAAATGGTTGTTATTTTATTTCTAATCAATATATAACCATTTAATTTTTTTTATAAATGTGAAAGACATATATTTTTTATAATTTAGTTAATCTTATTCATAACCCACAACTTAACAGCTAGGTTATAAGGTCCATGTTTAAATAATAATATTTTAATAGATTGTCATGTTTAATTTAAAACCATTGTTCCATGCATTTACTATAACCCCCCGACCCTAGTTACCTAGTGTCGGTGCATTATTACATAACATTGGCATGATCACAAGAAAGATCAAGTCTCAAAAGACTGATTAGTTTAGTATCCACGGAATAACTAGATACTTTCATAAAGTTTACATTACATCATAAAATGAAAACTATGACAATATAGTCTCCATAGTTTACACTCTTATCCCCTCATACTATCCCTGCAGGTCATTCATAAAATACTTCTTCACATCCTGGGAAAAATAAAACATAGAAAGGGGTGAGCTCAAATGCCCAGTAAGGATAACAATATAGCGGAAACTTTCATAAATAAGCATAAACATTTAAGGCAATGTATAACTAAAACAAAAGCCTTTTAAAACTTGAAATTCAGCATAATATGGAAGAAATAAAATGAAATAATTCCATATACTTATTCACATGGATATTCTACTAGTCGAATAATCACATGCAATATCAATAACAACTTTCATAATGATGGAATGCATAATTCCAGACTATCATAACCACATAGCCAAGTCCTCGTTCCAGGACTATAAATATGATTTTTTCAAGGCCTTGTTCCAAGACACTAGTTTGTCTCATGAGACCTACCGATTCATCGAGGAGCTATAGCGGGCTCCACCCGTCACTTATTAAGTCTATGTGCATTCCTCATATGAACAGGTTTAAACATAACATAAACATTCGTATTAAAACTAGAATATGAAATGTCAATACTTTTTCCATAAACCATGAATGGTATAAAAATAACACATCCACAGTCAAACACATCACAAAACCTTCAATACAATATGGATGTTTTGTATCATAATAAATAAACTTCAAATATGCTTAAAATCCATCAAAGGATATTGACATAGATGAAATCAAAACTATTTGAGAGAAATATCTCTTTTTTTTGAAACCATTTAAAAGTCACATAATTATAAAATAAAACTTTTACTTTTAAAATATTCTTAGAATCTTGTAAAAGAATCTTCTAAGATTTTATAACAGTGGAAAATAGCCGCACTCGCCGTATAAGTTAAAAAAAGACATTCTTACCTTAATTTTGTCGAAAAGGTTAAAAAGGACCTTGTTTGGAAAAAGACATAAATATTACTTTATAAACCTCTTATAAAAAGTAAAAAAGGGTATAAATAACTTTAACCCATATTCTGTAAAATATAAATAATGTTTTGAAATACTTTTTTAAGTAACATGGATGTAGATGATAAAGGGGTCCTAGTACATAATTACGTATAAAAAACCTCAGATAATGAAGAGATTGTGAAATAACCCTTACCTTGTACTTTTCCTTAGTCGATGGTATGTTTACCTCATGTATAATAGTTAAAACATTTTTATTAAATTATAAAAGAACCATATACATAATTATGATATCATATATGATTTTTTAACATTGATTTGTTAATAATATCTTAGTATTATCATTGTTTCGGGTGTTAACTTACTCATTTTCTTTTATATGTTTTGTTAAATAAGTCGTGTTTGTCATGGATAGGTTATATATTATTCATATCCAGAATGATATCAATTCATTAAACATAATTTTTAATCATTAAATGAGAATTAGTCTTGAATTGATACGATGGGGAATGCATCTCATCGCGTTCGTGGAGACGGTAGTCCGTACATACGCACGAGTGTCAATATCATTATTTTGATATTAAAATAATATATAATTGGATGGAATATCATATATAAAAAATCATTATCATGTTATATTTATTATTTACATCAATTACACATCATTACTATACCAATCCAAATAATAATATATTGAATAACAATTACACCACTGCGTGGAGACGATAAGCCGTACGTACGCACCTATGGTGACATGTCATTCAAAGGATGGATTGAATACTGAATATGGTTGTAATATATTTAAAATAAAATCACATTATATTATTATTTTATAATGGTAATAACAAAGAAAGAAGAAGTTGAAGAAGAAAGGAACTTGAAAAAGGGTGGTGAAAACATTACCTCTTCTTCGGGTTCTTCCTTTTGATTTGATCAAAATGGATCCATAGGATGGCTTTCTGATCAAACTAAGGCCTCTAGGTTGTAGTGAGGGAAGTTTAGAGAGTATTTGGGCCCGGTTTTTCCGAACCAAAAGGCTTTGAAAGTGTTAATTAGTGAGAAGGGGGGTGACCTTTTATAAGAGGGGTAAGGGGTACCTTTGGAAAAGCTAGAAATATTATTTTATAATAAATTAATATTCGGTTTATAATGGATCAAAAGTTGATTATTTAAATTTTAAGGTGGGGATGGGTTGAAAACCACTCAACCAATAGGTTTTAGACAGGTTTGGGTCACTATATTAACCTTATATTTTAGTTTTAACTCGTAGTTAATTAGTTTGACACTTACCATGTCACTTTGTATTTTTATATTATATAGTTAAAAAACATACTATATACCTCCAATCGACCCACAAGTGGTCCATTAATAATACACCTATCATGATATAAGTCTCTTGGCCAAACCTTAGATTTTTAGGAATTGAATATAAATTAATAATATAATATTTGTTTTAAAAACTCTTTTATGTCAATTTTGATAGTATTCATTAATTTTTTTTAAAGCCTTAAAAACATTATTAATTAGAAAAAAATTCATTTAAGAAATCATATAATATCATATTAAGCAATAATAGTCATTTATTTCATCAAAACTTTCAAATTATATTAATTTTAACATTTATAATACCAATTATTTTATTCTTTCATTAATAAGGAAAATACTGCATCATTATTGTGTCATAAATAATATTAATTATTAAATTTCTAAAATATATAAATAAAATACGATTATGTAGGTAATAGTTTTATCTTTTTAATGAATATTTATAGTCCAAAATCCAACATATATAACCCTATGTATTTTTTTTACTAAAAGATATATGCTTATGTCATTTTTGTATTTATTTTAACTTAATTAATATAAAGTGTCATTATCACTTACAAGTGGATCCATGGGGTCCCAAAATCGACCCAAAGATGCCTATGGTCGGACATGTATCAACTAATAATTTTTGGACATGTTTTAGGGTAATTTATTATTATTATAATATTATTGTGTACCCTTATTTACCAGATTTACCCTTTAACCATGATAAATAAAATTTTTACCGAAGTAATTATTCAAAATGTATAAAAATAAAATTTACCTATTTACACAATTTGGACATCCTAATTCCAATATGGAATCCATTTTTCTAAATTCAAAATATAGAAGTGACAGAAATTAATTTAAAATTAATTCCCGTTGTTAAAACAAAAAGTGTGTTTTTAAGAAATAATAACTATCAAAATATTGACACTTGTTCATGTCCAGTTAAATTGTGAAATTATGTCCAATGACCAACATTGTATTAAATGGTAAAAATATATTCTAAATATACTTTAAACCCACTCAAATTCATAATTTATCACTATTAATTATTTAGAATAAAAAAGTTGTTTTTAATTAAAATTTTGTAATTTTCACTATTCATCAAAATATAAATGTTATCCGAAAAGTTCCAAAATTGTACCCTAGGATAATTTCTATATTTCGAATCCAAAAATGAAGTCAATTTTGCGAGATAAAATTAATAAAATCTCAAAAAGTGGGTATTACTATTCATAACGGCTAGTTTGATTGGTTGTGGTGTGTGTGTTAGAACTATAAGTTACGTACAACACACGCTACTATATTATTCAAAGGGAAGTGTATCGTGGAATCTTGGGGTGCTACATTTATAACTAATGAAGAGGTTGATTTTATTTAAATGATATATATCATAATGTACCATGGTGTTACATTGTTGTATATGTCCTTTATTTCATGTCATATACACTAATGAATATAATTTTCTTCTTAAAAAACTATGAGTATTACATTATACTCCCATAAAATAATTGTGTTCTCACAATTTTAGCTCGTGCTTAGTAATAAAAGCTTTAACATTTGAAAAATTATATTTGGAAAAACCGACATCATAAAAAGGGTTAATAAAACATTCTCTTAAAAAGAGATAAAATGAAACAGGATGTTCATCACATAACTATGTTTACACATGGAAGACCATTTGTGGGAAGTGACAATATGAACATGGAAGAGGAGAATAAATATTTATAGAGAGAAATAGTGGACATTTATCACAATAATGTGAACTATTATTTGAAATTAAACAACCAAAATACAATAAATTAGAGATAAATTAAGAGGCTACTAATTTATTGGACATGAAGGTAAAAGTATAACACTTTTGTTTCAAGATCCTTTTCCTAGAGTTAAGGGATTATTTTACTATCTGTACTAAGAATGAGGTAAATATAATTTATTGATTAATATAATTTCATACTCTAATAAATTTCAACCATAGTATCATCTTTTCCTTCAAATGATTAGTTTTCCAGGTGAGTTTTTCATGGTATAATCACTAAAATAAACTTCTAAGAAATCACATAATCCGTAAAAGAATAGAAAGATATGAATCATATATTTATTAATACTTCAATAGTTTGCACAATTTAATATAATTCCCAAAATGAATATTAATATATCAATCTCCAAAATTAAATCATAAGACATGAGGATCAATATAGATAAATTTTTAAATAAATAACCTTATATCCCAAATAATCACAACATGAAAGATGGTTTTAACCTCAAAGGTTATCTCATACTGTTCGAGTTACATCTCCAAAAACATAAATGTTTTTTACCAAATAATCCTTTTTTATAAACCTAAATGTTACATATACTTCAACCAAATAAAACATCTCCTGAAATTTCATTAATCACCAAAAATAATCTTATCAACTTAATATTTATTCATCAATTGTTTTTTGCAAAAAAAATGTTATAATAACTAGTATATAACCTAGGAAAGTGGAATTCATTTCACCCTTATCTCCCTTTAGTTTTGGGTTCCAGAAATGCGACCTCACCAAATGTGATGGGTTTTCATCCGGCTTGCGGGATGTCATTTTTAAAAAACTATATAATTATTATAATGTTTCTAAAATTATGATGAACATTCTCCAAAAAAAAAATCATCAAATCACTTTTCTAGTTCATTAATACCACTCTACATATTCTTGAAAATTCATAAAAAAACTACTACAGAATGATCCTTATAATTTTCAGGATTATTATAACCAAAATACCATTTATAAATATATTTGTACATAATTATTAAAGAATTACCAAATATAAATATTCACCTCAATGATTGGTATAACATATATCCTTCCTTGGTATAAGAGTTTACCCTTAAACATAAATGATATTCCATCCTTCTCTTCTTTTAATGTTTATAAATTCAAATATGTTCTAGTGAATGGTAATTCAAGACATCTTATTTTAAAATATAAGAAGATATGTAAATTTTGGTCCCATTACATCAGTAATCTATTTGGGTAAATCATTAAATTTCTCAACCCATTGGTTGTTGGAATGATTTATTATATTCCCCCATAATTAACAAAATGGATAAAAGAAAGAAGATAAGAATGAATTAACATACCAAAGGAAAACTTATATATTTAAAAGGGGTAACATATAAATATTAAGTACATAATAACTTATGAGTATCTAGGATTCAATATAATTTATCCAATTTTATGATTCATATTATTTTTTCTAAACTAATCATTTTTTTAAGTCCTTCCTTGTGGATTGTAAAGTGTTTGTGAATTTTAAATGCATATCCCCTAGTAGTGTCAAACCAGGTGTTCAGTATGGAATATTTTCATATACAAGGTAATGCCCGACTAAATCCCAATTCAACTTTTTTGGATTTATTACCCCTTGGAACATCTATACCAAAACCATTTATACTTGTATTATCCCTAAAATGATGTAATTTATCAAGAACCACTCTCTATACTTTAACTATATTCAATGATATTTTTTTATACTTAAAATTATCCTTAGACTTTTCCCTAGGGTTCTCACTAATGTTTTCCCATCCTATATAAAAAGGTTAAATAAAAATCCCTTTGATTCCAACTATAGAAAAACAATACATTTTACCCATATTGTTGCATGATTATTAAAAATAAATATCCATTAATAAAACACAAGGATCTTAAAGGCCTATTGTGTTTGTAAAACAAGGTACATAAAATGTAAAAGTGAGACTAAAATAGAACTACTTTATTTTATTCTTCACAATGATATCCTAAATAATTTCTAGCTCTTAAAATGTAATTTTATAACATGAGTAATAAAAATAAAAATAGTGATCTAAAAATACCAGTAAGGGAATAACATGGTAATGAAACATAACATGTGAGGCACAAGTTTAACATGATATCATAAAAGTGAAATATCATAAGTAAACATGTGGGATGATAAAATCAAGATAATGGTATCAAAATATCATTAAATCATAGGAAATGTGGCATAAACAAATAACATCACATAAACTTTAGTCAAGGCTGATTTCCTAAACAATATCAAATGGTGGACAAAGTCCCATAATGAATTTGGTTTACTTCCTAATCTGATTCATGATGCCTCATGAGATAAAATATTTACCCAATTCTTTGGAGAATTATCTAGGAAAACCCATCATACCATTTTCATGATCTATGTGTTTCACATAAGCTAATTCAATAATAAATCATAAAATACTAATTACACATGAAAAGATAAATGGTTTTATAATCATGTCTCATGTAATAATCAAAGTAAATTTCATAATGACGGTATTTGATAAATGAAAAAAAAAGAATGTACTACCCTATAAAATAATAGAATAATAATATTGGTATATATGTGAGAGATATATATAAATAATTTATAATCATTAAATGCAATTAAAGATAGAGGTAATGTGAATTATAGAGAGAAATTTCATAACCCAAAGGAAAGGGAGTATTACAGAGATCCCTTACCTCGAGCATGATTTGTCACATGAATTTCTATCATCCTGAATAATAAAATTATGATAATTATTTAATTTCTTAAGAAATTTTTCAGTATTATTATTCCTATTATTTTATTCTTTACCATTTCGTATTAAATTGTGTAATCATTTAGGTTAGTTTCATATGTTATGACGATGTTCGACTCACATGTCCAAAATAACTTTGGTAAATTTAAAATGGTCAAATATATTATAAATTAATCATATATTTAATTTTAATCATTAAATAATTATCATTTTTATATATAAAATATACTTTTAAAACCAACCATGAAATATGGTTATGAAAAATGAACTACATTACAATATAGGATACAGTAGGCCATACGTACGCATGAGTAACATTTTAATTTTTCAAATATAATGATGGAAATAAGTTAAGTGTTATTTTTTATTTAAATTTTTATAATTATATCATAAATATAATATTATTCCTTTAAATACCCCTACACATACCATCCATGTGAAGTGGCAATAAAAATGAATTGTATCTCTTCGTGAGGTGGTAGTCGGTCGTACACATGAATGACGTTATAATTTATTATATGGATATAAGGTAAGAAATTATATGATATATTTATTTTTCAAAATGTTTAATATTTTTTAATATAATATATAAATATAAATTAAATATTTATTACCTTTCATGTATATAATATTTTAAAAAATAATCACATTTCTTAATGATGTGGTAGTACGTCATACACAGGAGCGATGTTATAGTATTCTATACAGAATGGATACTAAGAAATAATACATGATATTGAAGTTATAAAACTATAATTATATCAAAAATATCAAATATAAAAATTATGTACATCATTATATACACACATGATAAGTATTGATGGAAAATGAATTACATCGGTTCGTGTGACAGTAGTCCTCCGTACACACGATCAATGATTTCATTTCTCAATTGACGGAGGAGGAGATGGTTTTAGGTCATTCCCTTAAAAAAATAATTATATTTATAATATTTAGGTTATTATATCATAATTACATAATAATATTTTAATAATTTGGAAGAATAAATAAAACCAAAAACCCAGTTAAAGGCATTGCCTCTTCTTCATAAAAATTCATTTGGTTTCCACCAAAAGACTTCTGAAGTTAGATTCCTGACCAAAATAAGGATTCAAGGATACATTTATGGAAGTCGGTAAGTGATTTGAGTAGGTATTTGTTAAACAATTGGATTTTACATGTGTAAATTAGAGGATAGAGGTGGCTTTTTTATAAGAGGGGAGAGGACAAACATGAAATTTTTTAAAAGAAAGAATGTCACCCACATCATTCTCATGACACAAGGACAAAAAATCGACCATTTTAGAAAATTATAATTTATAGGTTATAAATATGACCATAAAATAGTAATTAGATAAGTTTTGAGTCATTTTAAAACCTTATATTTTTAGTTTAACCCCCGGTAAATCCATTTTACCTTAACCATGGTAAATAATTTTTACTGTTATCACTCTCCATTATGGTAAAAAATTAAGTTAAACTTATTAGATAATATAAATTATTCTTATTCAAAATGTGGAATAAATTTTTCCTAATTAAATTCACATGAGTAGAAACATTTAATGTAAAATTAAACCCACATGTATAATGAAAAACCAGGTTTCCAAAGAAATATCTTCCTATGTACATAAAGATTTAACATTGAAATTCAATGTGACATTGATTTAAATGAAATAATTTGGATTAATTTATATATAATTTTAATAATTTTAATTTTAAAAACTTATACAAATAAAATAGTTCTCGAAAATTCTTTAAACAAAAAAACAGTTTTTAATAAAAATCAATAATTTTCACTTTTTATCAAAAGATGAAATTTTTTTGAAAAATCATAAAAACTTGAACAAAAATAATTTTTATATGGTTATTCAAAAAATACATTTAATTTTTTAAAATAAAATATTAAAAATATTAAAAATTAATTTTAAATTATGTGTAAAAAGAGTGACTAAACTGAAAAATACGGTATTTTGGAAAACATTTATCTTTTTCAATGGGTTTTTATTTTATTTATAATTAATATATAACCATTGAGTTTATTTTAAAAAAAATTAAAAAAAATTAATTTTCATATTTTATTTAATCATATTCATACCCTCCAACTTAATAGTAAGGTTATAATGTCCATGTTTAAATAATAATATTTTAATAGAGTATCGTTTTTTTATAAAACATGGTGCTTCATTCATCACAAGCTAACGAATAGGTTGAATTTATTTAAAAATAAATATATCATAATGTATTGGGTTTTTAAATTATTTTCTATATTCTGTGTTTCATGTCATATATGCTATCAAATATAATTCTCTTCTAAAACCCTCAAGGTATTATATCTACTGTAATAATATTGAAGGCACTTGGTATTAGAGGGCCTTCTCCCTATGATAAATACATGCCTATAGTTGGTAAAAGGATAACTATATATATGTGGAAAATATTTCATCACAAATAAAAAAAGGTCCCTTAAGATTAAATATAGTCATTACTAGTATCTGAGTAAGGTTTTTGATGATCTATATATTCATGGGTGAAAATTATGAAATATGGAAAAGGACTCTCTAAAGGATATTGGAACACACAAACTCAAAACTCAACAAAAAATGATTTTTTTTTCATATCATTGATGGGGGAATTGAAAGTGGGTGGGGATTTAGGACTAGGTACGAGTTGTGTGTTCTATATGTCACTAATTATCCTAAAATTAATTTGAATCATTCCACAAATTGTTCTTGGAGGTAGATAAAAAAATTTGTCCTATAACAGGTTTCATGAAATAAAACCAAACATAAATTATTGATCCCAAACATTGAGATAGTGCAGGGATGATATGAAAGTATAATTTATGTTTTATCCAAAAACATATGGTCTTTATGTCAAACATTTCCTATAATAAAATCATCCAAGCCACATATAGTTTTCAAAATAAAATTTGGTTTCCCATCATTACGATAAATGTAAGGACACCGGATGTGAATGATGATATAATGCATTAGGGGGATGTGGAAGGTGATGAAATTATTGGCTAGAACTTGGATGGAAAATATAATCATCAATACATATACAATAATTAATAATAAATAATCTAAAAAATCTTGTAAGAGGGGGTATTTTATGATTTTCTAGTGTTGGGCCAATTAGGAAGACCCGACGTGAATCAGTAAGCCGGTATACTCAGGAATATTACATATAACAAAATTGTTTATAATGGGATAAGATCATATGAAATATACCAATACAATTTATTTATGGTCATATGGGATAGATCATATGTCACACAGTTTAATGTATTTCCTAAATGACCTTGGTTCCATGTAGTTTAGGGTTATGTGATTAGGAATTTATGTAATGTGGTTTAGACTCATGAATACATTGGATCTCATGTGAAGTTATAAAAAGTATTTCTTGAGGAATATTTCATTGTTTTAATGTGTAATAAACTCTCTATCCATTATAATCAGAGAGTATGATTCATTTGAGTTGGTATTTTATTTAATGTAAGGTACTTCCTATAGTGACCTGGACCTGGGAACTTTAAGAGTGTTGGAGTCTAGATTCCATTGACCCCAATAGAACTTCTAAATAACCAAGGGATAGTAACTAGCATTATGAGACATGGTATAATGTTGGGTATTGATTTAATTTTATTAGTTATAACGAAAAAATACTATTGGGGTTTACTGAAAAAATAACATGAATCTACCATAATTTGAACATTCTATATATATATATATATCACTACTCACAATAAAGTATAACCTACATATCATCAATACCTAGACTACACGTTCTGATATGAATAATAAAAATATGTTAATATGAAAACAACATCATATTAGGCATTAAAATTTCCAAATCTAGTCATTGAATATGACATAGCCAAACATGTCCTAAGCCTTGAAAAAAATAATATGCGATATTCTTGAAACATCCTCCCAACAACCAACCATCAACATTATCACATGTTCTATAAGAATCCAAACTAAGAACATCCAATGAATTTCATTTTACCTATTTGTAAGTAAAATGAAACAAAGGATAATTTTCAAGTTCATTAAGGTGTCCATATTGGGTGAAAATATAAATACCCATTAAGGAACCACCCAAGGTGTCTCAAAAAATAGTAATAAGTAGGTATATACATTAAAATATCTATAAATTTACATAAGTATAGAAAAACATCTTTATAGACAATCACAATGCATGGTTAAAATCATCTAACAAATAAGATAATTTAATATTTAGAGCTCCAAAGATAAATTAGACATGATTTTCTTTCAATCAAGTAAATAGATATCATATCTTAATATAATGCAAATAAGTTTTAAAAAAATCGGTGAAAATTAATTCTATCCATGATTGGGATCTATATAGTATATTTTTCCACCATAATTGGCTTATTTATCTAGTAATTTAGTCATAACATAACCAATATATCAGGAAATATGTGTGTATATATAATATTACTCCCAAAGAATCCACTAGATCTTTATAGGGAGTAACTATACTTGTATCATCAAATGCTAGGAGTCCATTCATAAAATAACATAGATGAATTATATATATATATCATCCCCTCTTAGTAGGACTCATATTCTCATAGGACGGAACATGAATGTGTGTGTGAGAGATAGAGAGAGAGAGTGTGTGTTTATAATCATATACATAAATGTAATACTTCCTCTATAAGAGGCCTCTATCATTAGAGGGATGAAATATGTACATATATATACATATATAACTACGTGTAACTAGGGCCAAAGACTTTTGTTGAAACCAACATTACAAGATCAACAAAATATAAATTCAATACATATAAAAATCAAGGTTATCCATATACAACATTATGAAAATAAACATTTATAAATAATTTTCATATAAGAAATAATGGAAAATAATAAAGTGTAAGGTCCCCATATGAAAAAATAGAATATAAATATTTTCTTTAAAAATTTTAGCCATGCTCAAAATCAAATAATAAATAGTACCTTCATAAATCTAGAATCATGATGGTTTAAATTAAAATATGTCACAAGACTATATATATTTAGAATATAAACACAATAGTAAAAGGACAAACATAAAAATAGAATAGGCACATGAAATAGTTTTTCATAATATCAATATCCAATGAAATTACATTATACACAACATTCCAACAAGAAATCATTTCATATCATGATATGTATAATCAATAAACCATGATATATATTCCATGATTTTCATCACTTTAGTAATTTAAAGTTTAGTTCAAGAAAACTTTGTTAAAAATGATTTATTATTATAGAAATAATTTATTAATATCATAATAAAACACATGAAATTCATGTTATTAGTACTAACTTAGTTGGATAAAGTTCATTTCAAACATAAAATTTCAGATAAAACTACTATAACTGACACTTATAAGATTAAAGATTTCTAAGTGAAGTAAATTAGTGTCTCCAAGTCATATCTTTAGTAAATAATATTTAATAACGAACAAAGTATTCCCTTTTACCCTGTTAAATTCATTTTCAAGTAGGGTTAACCAAATAAATAATATAAATAGAAATATATTCCACTCTCTTATTGGTTGAAAATAAGTTCTATAACCTCTTTCTTGAAAGAAAAAAAATAGATTTGTATAGGTAACATGTTATGTCAAAATATTTTTACTAAAGAGAAGATAAAACTCAACAATTTATTTCAAATAATGGATAAGTTTCTTGAAATTAATTTCTTTTAAATAAGAATCTTTTCAAAATATAGGTTTTCACATAAACCAAGTAGGATCAAAATTAATTTATTTTAAGGAACTCCAATTGGAGTATCTAAAACTTTAAGTTTGTTTTGAATACCGAGGAGTGTAAATTTTAGATCACTTATTTATACTTAACTAACCTATTAATTGTTTTTTCACCTAATAAATAACTTAACTAGTAGTTAATTACAGTTTTTTGGATTATAATATAATCATGTTTACGTGGTAATAAGTACTACCTTTAGGTTAATATTTTTTAAGATCCAAATGGTTATTATTTACCCAAAAACAATGCTTCCTAAAAGGTTTTAATTATGGATAAATCCCTAACTAACTATTAGTCCTCAATTTGTTATGATACAGAAGTTAATCATATCTAACAAGTAATATATATGTTCCACCACATTCACTCAATAAAAACTCCAATATAAATTTAAAGTTCAAAAAACGAAATCAATTTAAAAAATTTAATATATTATAGTCTTAAAAACATAATGAATAAACCAATTCCTCATATAGTTCACATCAAAACTCATGGTAATAAATAAATTTTATTACAATATATCATTATAAAATGATGAATAAACAATTATAAAAATATGAGTTGATATTTATTATTTATTTGGAAAATATAAAGAATCCATTTAATAAGAATAGACCTTGAAACTCTTAGTGGATCAAGTACACATCTTGATACCATTGGAGATGTTTACCAATTATCATAGATCATTATGGAAGCACCGACAATCCATAAATAGTATTACATAACCAAATTGTTCAATTAAAAATATATCATAAACTAAGAGTCACTAAAACCCAAAGAAAACATGGGAGAATGACTCTAAAAAATAATATGTTAATATTATAACCAAAACCCCCAAAAAATACAACAAATACATTATTAAATACTATCAACTATCATGAAATCCCAAGAAAAAATTACACCAAAGTATATTACCATAGAAATTTTGGAATTTAGAATACAGATTCTCAACTACAATGTCCTTGATAAAAGATAAGTTGAATAAATTTTATCTCAGATGAATTATACTATGATCTTGTGGATTATATCTAAATATCTTACTAAGGAGATGAGAAATCAAAAAAATAAGTATAGAATATGGGAGAGGATGAAGTTATAAGAGGATTACCTTTTATTTGAAATATAAAACTTACCTTAAATTATCCTTGAAACATGAGAAATAAATATGGGAACATAAAGGAATAAAGAAGGAATTGGAGGGATCTCAATTAACTAGGAAGAAGAATATATCTAAGGGGGGAAAGGAACATATAAATAGGGGTTAAAAGGGAAATGAAAAATACTTAATTCAACAAAAAATATGACCATAACCTAATGAGTACCCATTCATGGGCCAACAGGTACCCGATAAAACCGCTTCGCCACCGGAACCACTACTCAAGCCAGGAGTACCCAGTACCCCTCTGCTAGTTACCTGTTACCTATTATAGTTCTAAAAAATTTGTGCTACCACCTTGTAACCTCAATACAACCCAGATTATACAACCACACTTCAAATAATATCTATAATAATCCCACAATTCAACCTCACACCCCAAAATTCATGACTAAATCCTTAAAAACCTCACTCTCTATCCATATCCTAAAATATAAAATGTTCTATATTTCATTACTTTAAAACTTGAAAATAACTAAATTTTAAAATTAATAGATTATGGGTCATTAAAAACAATCCACAGTATAACTTCTTACCCCTAATAAGACAGATGAGATACTCATCCAATAATTTATGTCTTACCAAATCACCAACCCATACCTAATTCTCAAAAACACTACCAAATATTATACTACACTCTAGATGAAAAACTCCCCAATTCAAATTAAATAAAAAAAATAACAAAAGTTATAAATATCTATGAGATATAACAATAAATAATACCTTCATACATATCAAAAAAAATTATCATTAATATTCATGAATCCCAAAACTAATAAAACTTGATAATCAACATAAGATACAAAAACCCAAAATTCATATGAACAACCTTATGATTCATTGAGTACTATAGAAAGACCATTTAAATCATGGTTTAACAGTATCCCTTCTATAAGATTCTACCTATAATTTCTAAGACTATTCTGCCACCAAATTTTCCAGTTTATTAAAACATTCTCTTCCCTAAGGTTTTATAGAAAACCAAAATTCATTTAAAAAAACATGGAAAAACATTTTTTGAAAACACTACATTTCATAATATAGGATTATTTAATAATTCAACCTTGAGAAAAAATATCATAGTTTGTTTTTTGAAAAATAACCATTTCAAGTTAACTATCACATTTCAAAATCATTTTCCATATTACATTACAAAATTATGATTTTTCATTAATTCACTGCATTTCAAACCCACTTAGTTTTGTAAACATAAGGTGCCAACATGGATTTTTACTTGAAGATTATTATATTTTCAAAATTTTAACAACATTTTCACATTAAAAAAAATATTATTTTCATGAAATCCGTTAGTGTACAAAACCATGTTTCAAAAGAAAACATACATCTTTAACATTAGAATCCCGGGTCATAAAATGGTTTCACATCACGAGTCACTTCATTTCATAAATCATAACTAAATTTTAATTCAAAGGATTCCATTTACCACTAAACATTGAATTATACATATTATAACTAAAATTATGTTTAATATAAGCTCACATTACTCAAGAACATTAAATGGTTATGCCTAATTATTTACATATGAAAACACATTGCACATCATTTATTTAGTGTGATTAAACCTAAAACATATAAGCATAGAAAGGAATAAACATATAACATGATCAAAATAATATATCAAATCGAAAAAAATAGTTTTTTATCACTAAAGAGGAAGTCAAATAGTATGCTTGGGAATCATTACAATAAAAAAATAGTATTAGTCTCAATAGTTAACATGTATTAAGAATTTAATAACATTATTATTAATAAATATTTAAATAATTATCAAGGAATATTCTTAATAATAAATTTTAAGCAGGGTAAGAAGAATGCTTGATAGTATGATATTAAAAAATCGAGACATGTTTTTAGTAGGAAGAAACATAGAACCTTTAGTCAAGGGAATAAATTTCTAACGCATATTAACCTAGTCACCACCAATCGAAAAATATTTAAACACTATTTCTGTATTGTTCATGTTTTAGTTAATACAAATATTCATCTGATTATTGATATAATATATAAAACCACATATAAGCACGTAGATTTTCATTTCATCCTACCAATTCTAACCTAAAGAATTATATTCATGATACATGAATCCAATAAGAATTTGGAAATTTATTGATCCGTGTAACCATTCTCTAGTTTCACCATATTGGACTCAATAAATTCCAATAAAATTCCTATGTGAGCTGATATTTCATAAACTAAACACCAAGAAATACCATGGTATCTTGAGAATCCACTATAAAAATGTTCATTAATCAAGTTTTTGGGTTACTTCTCATGTTCAAAAAACCTTATATCATGTAAAATAAAAATAAAACATAAAAAAATAAAAAAAATCTGTCAGATAACACTTTTATTGAATCTAGGAAAAACACACAAATTATTCCCAAGTCTAGATTCCAATAATTATAAGGTAAATCCAAAATCCATAGGTCATAATAGCTAGAATTATGGTTCCTTAAAGTTAGGGAATTATTTACCCTATTTTAATATAAATAAATTATTGGGTGGTTTTATGAGAAAGAAATATTAACTTGACTATAAGTTGGGCATTCCAAAAAATAAAACATATAATTACATTCCACATGGTATAACCTATGTGATGAAAATTCAAATTCACTCACATAACCATAAACAATAATGATCACTATGTATGCAAACAATACATTTCAAGGCATAATAAAAAGTAAAAAATAACTTCAAAGTTAACATTTTGAACGTTGCCTATGTCAAGAAAAACCCAAAAAGAGTAGATGGTATTCTAGAAACATCCTTTAACAAACCAAACATACACCACATCACTTAAGTTGATAATAAGCCTAGTCTTATGGCATACACAACTAAGTAATGATCATTCCATGACTATGAGTGTGACTATTAATATCAAAAATAAAATAATTGAGAAGTAACATGTACACTTGGGTGTTCATGTAGGGTGTGAGCATATATAATCAGTAGGGAACCACTAATAGTGTTTCAACACACATGATGATTAATAGGGGTATACATAACTATATTTGAAAATTTCATTTAGTATAAAAAATATATTTTTATATTTTTATAAAGAATGACAGCAATTATATGTTAAACAAGATAATTAAAATTTTAGATTAGAATATCAAAAGTAAACATTATTTTCTATAAATGAAGTAAAAATATATCAAATTTTAATAGAAAATACATAAATTTTAGTCACATCGGTCAAAGATACTTCAATCCATGCTCATATTATAGATAGTAAACCTACCAACCAAAAAAAAATATCCATCGAGGATTTTCATCAAAACCCATCATCAATAGGAGGTATTATAAATATATATATATATATATATATATATATATCATTATGACAAAAACTCTATTTAAAGGTGGATTTTTTAGGTTTAGTGGTAGTTTAAATCCTTGAAAAATTATTTGTGGTGATTTTTCAAAACTATTATGGATTCCTCTTTTACAGTTTACTTGATGGCACTTAAAAAAACATTGAGAATCATTTCATGATGATTTTTAGTGAAGTTATTTAATGTTTAGGGTTGTTTATTACTTATTTATTTTTAAATGAATATTTTTAAATATATATATATATATATCTATGCTTTTTTATTTTTTATTTACTTTATTTATTTATTTTTTTGTTTATTTACCAAAACCACCTTACAGAATAAAGAATATATATGTAATGATTGTGTTTTGAACCTCTTGCCTCTTCGTTATTATACAATGCCTATACCACTCTACCAAACTGTTAATTTGGTGGCTAAACATGCATTAATATATATATATATATATATATATATAGATAAACACACACACACACACACACACACATATATATACACGCGTACATGAATTTATTCATAATTTATAAATACAATTGTAACACCCCCATCCAAAATCATTGGGTATGATTTGGAGTACCACATGACCTCATGCATGCCTCCCCATATGAAAGAGGTTACCAAATAGCAACCAGGGTCTCACTGCCATCGGTGGGGATACTATACCCTCAGTTTCAATAAATAGAAGTATAAATAATAGAATAGAATAAAATTATAGAATAAATAAGTAATGTTATAACAAATGTAATTGAAATTACCATAATTCATGAAAAAAAATAAACCAAGGACCCCCTAAGTGGTAGGTAAAATAGAGTAAAATAAATATTATAAAAGTCAATAAAAACATTGAGGCATCATCCTAGAGTCTTTCCCGACACTACTTCTGATAACTATACTCCATATCATAGCTCACTATCACTGTGTCCTTTACCTTTCATGTATCCTTAATCAGGAAGTATATGTGTGCATTGAGATTCTTATGTAGGGTGTTAGAATATACCTGTTAGAACACCACAAATGCATCATTAACACAAGTTCATGTACATAAGAGTGCATACCATGATTATAGATAAATGTGAAAAAAAAATATACACTCATGTACCAAGTGGTCATGCACTAAAAAAGCTGCAGAAAACCCACATCCATAAATTCTTTGGTTCCATTCCGAAAGGATGATCATAACAGTAGTCATGAACTAGAGTCATCCAAAAGTCACCTAAAGTAACCCATGATCACCACAATGCAAACAACTCTTAGAATCCACAAGTATATATATTATCTATATCCACAAGGTTATTGAATCTTAGGTTAGTCCAAAATAACATCAAGTCCTGACTTAGTTATGGGTTAGACCATAAGGTTATCATACCCCATTTTACATTGGGTTGGGCCACAAAACTGTCATATCCCATCACTAGCTTGGGTCAAGCTTCATGGTCTTCATACCCTGACCCTATGTCCCAGTCCACTTTCATCCTTATCACATGTCAACATTCTCCCCTTATGAGGTCTAACCAAGCCATAATGGTCCACCTATCATTCGATACTAGAAGAAAAACCTCCAAAGGACGTTCCTTCTAACACAATTGGGCATAACACATATGGGTACAAGAAAGGCATCTATAATATGATAATTAGTATCCATACACAGACATGTGATAAAACTCAAATATGGGTCTCATGGGATACACACACACATGATATCAAGCATAAAAAATGGTATCATGAGATTTTCACCCATGCCCATGTGGTCAAAGATAAATCATGGCCTCACCATCTGTGCACACACACACACACACATGTGATCAAATATCAAACATGGTCTCACAGGATTCACATGCACACACATGTAATCAAGATCAAGAATGGTTTAAATAATATAATAAAACAATCAGATATCAAACTAATAATCATATACATAGCCTTAACATGCCAATGAACTTCCTACCTCAAGTGTATCATCGTCAATGTTATGGTTTGTGAAGAGTGAAATCACTCAAACCGTGTTTACATACAAAATGGAACAAGTTTACATGCTAAGAGGTCCCATAAATGATTCAAATCCAACATGACATGGTTCTATAATGATAATTAATAAATAATCAATCAAAGGGGTGGAACTAACACTTACCCAATGTCAAAAAAACATTTCTAGGTCTCATTGGAGAAGAAGAACCTTGTTGCTCCCAGAACAATGACCATTGAAGGGAAAATTTTCACTCTCATGAGTATAGTTAATCAAGAATATGTTTCAATATCCCAAATTATAATATTACATAAAGTTTTATCAAAATAGGATGAGAAGACTGAGGTTCTCCAAGGAAGAAAACTCAACTCATGTAGGGTCGACCAAACTCACACTGAAAAGTGTGTGGATATAAAGAAAAATCAAGAGATGAGTGTGAATTAATTAATAGATGTCATAATAAAATTAAATTTCAATAAACACCCCTCATTAATGTCTAATTAATTTTCCATTTTAAACACCCAATATCTGAAAAAAAATAGTGACTATTTCAACCTTTTGAATTCAATACTGACCATCAGAATGGCCTCCACCATGGTTGTGGTGGCATCGATCATGTCATCCCTAAAATATACATAGTAAGAATTATTTCCATAATCTTGGTTTTTCTTATCACTTCACATCCTCCACCGTTATAATGGTTAGGTTTCTATGGTTGTGATCGACAGGTTCATCCCTAGCGCTCCACACCTACAACCATGCTCATGCTCACCTTTTTCATTTTTATTATTTTTTATAGGGGATCAATATGAACCACCATAGATTTAACCATGGTTTTAGTGTTTCCCAAGTTGAAACAAAGAGACTCAAAAAACCCCAAATAACCTCTTAAAATATCATAAGGCTTCACCTAATCATAGATCAACCCAAAACATACAGATTAATATGAAAACAATGATTAACAAATTAGCAACAAAATTACAAGGATTTATAATCTCCCCCACTATGGATTCTCATCCTCAAGAAGTATCTCAAGGAATACTACTAAAAAAAATAAATCCATTGAGCAAAAACATCTGTCTCTCACTCAAATGATTCCTCTTGGATCTATCCATGCTTTTATAAGACTCAATCAACTGGAATCGTCTTTCCCCATAAAACCTTCTCGATCAAATCTATAATTTGCACCAGTCACTCCAAAAAAGTTTTGTTTATTTATAACTCAACATCCTCATAGTCAACCAAAAGTGTAGGATTATCCATGTACCTATGGAGTTAAAAAACATGGAACGCATCATGCATTCCTTGATAAAATGTCGGAAGCTCTAATTGGTAAGAAACTTCTTCAATATGATTAGTGATCTCTAAATATCCCACAAATCACGGAACTAAAATTCCTTAATTTTTTGAAATATTATTCCCCAAAAATTTTCATTTGCAAGAAAAAATGGTCACAAATATTAAATTATAAAGCTCATATCCTCCAATATGCATATGACCATTGCCTTATTTGATTGGTAATCAATCACTTTCTGATAAACTACACTCTCCCAGAGATCCTTTTCACCATAATCTGCCCAAAAATTACTACCTAAACTGCATCATTCCAACACAGTGTTGATCAACATGACCATATTTATAGATCATAAAAATGTTCCATATGAATTGAATTCTATAAACTTTTGTTGTACAAGAACTCTACCATGCCTCGATGCTCATCCCATGCTCCACCGAAGTCTAGAAGGCATGGATGAATCATATCCTCAGGGATATAAATTTTTTTCTCTAACTATTCATCATTTTATAGATGATACACCGTACTCTATTTCAAATGATTCCCAAATCATTATACAATCCTTTCCAAAACCATGATATGAAATGTGTATCGCTGTCAGATAGAATGATTAAGGGAACTGCATGAAGGCATAAAATCTCTTGAACATATTGTTTTCTCAAATCGTCTATACAACAAGTCTCATATATTAGCAGTAAGTGATCCACTTTGGTCAACCAATAATCTATTACAAAACTACATCATAACTCCTTAGGGTCATATGTAACACTATAACGAATTCCATCTCCACCTCTTCCCACATCAACATTGTCATAATAAGTGGATGGAGAAAACTACCAGGATCTGAATGCTTTGAATTTTTCATCACATGGGTAAGGCATCACGATAAAAAACTAGTGATGTGTATCTTTATACTTGGCCATAAAAAAATTACATTGGATGACTTGGTACATATTATTATACCCCAGATACACTATCCACTTTGAAGAATGAGGGTATCTCTTCAACTCCTCCCTTAAGAAAGCTGGCACTACTAACCTCAAATGAATATTGATCATAGTTTCCTCACCTAAGGACCACCCTAGAACAGATTTATCCCCTATAAATCATTAATACATCACTAAATACTTGAGTTTTGACTCTTAGATCACTATAACATATTCCACCCAAGAATATGTGATAATCAAAGGTGAAAATTTCATAACTCCAAGATTATCTTATGAATCCACAATCCACTCTAGCATAAAACTCATCAAATGTGATTCTTCCCATGAAGGTCACTCACCTAGCTCATATGGATTTAGTTTTCTCATGCTAATAGGATCTAAAACAACATTACCTTTCCCTGGATCATAGGATGTCAGGAATTAAAAATTTTGTAGATACTCTACCCAAATATTTTACCACATATTGAGATCTTGTTGAGAGAAGATATTCCACTTGATCTTGTAGTCTATGTAGACAAAAAACCTCTCACCAAATAGATAGTGTTGCAGAAACTTCAGAAATGGACCACAACTTCCATCTCTAAGTCATGTGTAGAGTAATTTCACTCATGGGGTCATAGTTGATGTGAACTATAAGTTAATAGTTTATACCTCTACATTATCACAACTCCCAAACCCACACCTAAGGAATATAAATAAACCACATAATAAATCCCATGATCTTATAATGTAAAAATAGGGGGTTTCATCAATATTATATTCAACTCTAATAATTCATCTTAAAAAAGATTTATTAATTTGAACTTTACTTCTTTCTTTATAAGAATTTTAATATGTACTACCAAATTGTTGAAGTCGGGTATGAACCATAGATAATAACCAGTTAAACCATGGAATATCCTGATATCAAACCCATTCCTAGAATGATACCAGGTCATCACTACCTAAACATTCACAAGGTCCATAGAAATTCTGACCACCGAAATTAAATTCCTAGGGAACTACACCTCTGAATCCAAAAGTGACACTTCAAAAATTTGACATAAACATGATGCACCCAAAGTACACTTAATATAATATACTGGTTCCAAGAATGTATATCTAAAGTAATTGAATATATTAGGATATCATTCATGTAAATAATAATGGAATAGTTGGAAAATCATGTTTAATAGAGACTTGAATGTTGTTGAGGAATTTTTCAACCTAAAGGGTATGGAAAGGTAATCATAAATTATATATCTAACTTTGAATTTTTTCTTGGTAATATTCTTCTATACAAACAAAAAATTGTGGTATCTTGACCATAAATCAATCGCGGAGAACCAACAAGCTCCAAATAAATTTCAAAAAAGTAATTTACCCTTTGAAATATGTATCAATTCTTCATGTTCACCTAGTACTACTTCATATAGTCTAAACACAACTAAAAACTATTATATTTCATCTTTGTGAACAAGATTAGAGCACCCCATGGAGATGTCGTTGATTTGATAAAACACTTTTCCTCCAAATCCTTAGATTCTACCTTGAGTTCCTTCAACTAAGTTGGTTCCATGAAATATAGAGGAATTGATATTGGTTGTGCTCCTAAAATTAGTTTTACCTAAAAGTATATTACTCTCATGAGAGAGAGATACTAGAAAATTTTTCTCGAAAGACATCCAAATAAATGTATTCCAACATAGGAAAGGGAGAGACTGTTGAAATAGTGGGTTCCCTAGACCCAACTCTGTAGTACTTTTGATTACTGTATCATGTGTACAGTTAGATATGCATGATAATATCTTACCATTATAGTGCATTCTTTTCTGTGTCCAATATAATAATTATAATGTCCAAAGGTTAATTATTGTGTCAATAGGTTATAGCAGATCTCAGGCTATAATGAAAACCTCAAGATATAATGACATTGATCTTAAATATATGTTCTATAGTCTAGATACATCTTACTGACTGGACATAGTAGATGTATGACTATCAGGTACTGGGGGCTCATAAGCATTGAGAATTCTTCTCATGAAGTTCGCACTTGGTGATCTCTAGTTGTGAGATCATGAGGACAAACTTGTCAATAGGAACACCACATGTTTTGGGTGTCATTGGTTGTTCCTATCTACGAACATGTGTATTGGTATCCTGACTTGAGACCATTACCAATTTATATCATTTAATTACATAATTTGATGCAGGGCGAAAACCATGGAAGTAATGTCGTGGCGAGGTAGTTTGTGTCGGGTGCGTTGTTAGTGGTATGACGTTGGTTGAATGGTCAAGAAAGGATTTGTCGCTTCCAAGTTTAGGAAGTTTTATATCTCAAGCCTGGTTGATCTAGATGGTGCCGCCTTCATAAGTATTTGGCCAAAGTAGTAGAAAGGCAAATCCATCCGGATAGATCAACAAATAATAAATCAAGATAAGGACGATGACACAAGAGTGTGTCCTAATTTATGAGATATTTAATGAAAAAGAGACTATAGTACACAGTCAGTGTTCGTAGGATGGTAGTCATTGTTATGACTATCCTTATCTCTTTAGGGGTCATGATGAGTTTCTAGATTCCACTCTTTGTCTATGGATTTTATTCACTACTATCGAGATAAGGTCCTAGAGGGTCACACACAACAGCGTATTCAAGAATCTGAACCTATTCAGTTGAATATGTATATGGACATAGTGGGCCCTGCCATGGAGTTTGAGCATTGTCCAAGTTGACGATCACCAAAATAATTAAATAAATTCATTAATATTCAAGTTACGAATATTTGGGATTGAATTTATTTAATATATTTACGAGTTCATTAAATATGAGAAAATATTAATCGAGTGAATATTATTTTAATATTCAAGGTTCGTTTAATATTAAGCAGTACAACGAGTTGAGTTAAAAGGCTCTTATTTTATCACGTAATATATTTTATATATTACAAGTATGTGATAAAATATCAAATAATATTGGCACAGTTTAGTCTTTCGAAATTATTTATTTAGAGAACATTGATATTAACGGGGGTCAGGGAACCCTACCGGGTATTTATCAACATGTCTATAAATTAGAGAGGAGGCTCTCTCTCTTTGGTGTGCACATCACTATTCATTCATTTATGGAATGAAATTTGAGAGCCTCTCTCTCCTCCCGCTTCCTAGAGAGAGAATCTGATGATCCAAGAGGTTGGATCAAGTTTCTCCTCATGAATTGCAAGATCGACGATGCGGAGATCGTCAGGACGTCGGAGATATCGTTGAATCACCGCGCTAGAACCCGGAGTTCAACGATCGGCATTTCCACGGATTTTTGAGGTGCGTGTGGATGATCTAGAGGGATCCTGCTATGGATCCTTCGTGCAATGATCGTCGTCGACATGTAGCGGTCGACAATGACTTCAGATATGCAAAGGGTATGTTTTCTTTTTATTTTTTTGCTCTTAATAATCTACCCGAGATCCTCAGACCTCTCCAAGGCACGGATCGTCGGCAACGAAAAGTACCGTCATTCCACCGACGAAAATTTTAAAATCCCCGGCCCACTGGCTTCCGCTGCAGGCCCCGGAAACCTAACAGTGGTATCAGAGAAAGGTTGCATAGATTTTCTGATCCAAATAAATTTAATTTTCATAAAAATTAAGTAGAGGGTTTAAAAATAGTCAAAACGGATCGAACCGCATTTCAATCTGATTTCGAACGACCAAGATATGGTCATTTGAAATTTCTGGAATGGATCATGTTCGTGTTTTTACTCGGGTTTTAAATCTTGTTTATTGTTTCTGTTTATCCGAAATAATATACATTTATAAGAAATTATAATTATTATAATTATAATTATTATAATTATAATTATATATATATAAATAATAATATAATTAATTATTATTATTATATGATTACAATAATAACAAATTATTATTATATTATAATAATTTATGTATTATTATAATAAAAGGCTATTATATATCCTTTTGGAAAAAAAATTAAATGTAAAGGAAGACCCCAAAGAGGGTCTCCCCGCGTGGAGAAACAAAAGCAAGACCCGATTGGTTCTTGCTACGCCTCTTGCAAAACACAAAATAAAAAAAACAAAGGAGGGGCTCCACATAGAAACAAAAAATAGAAAAGAGAGAGAGAGAGAAAGCAGCAGGGGGTCTGAGCGGACCCCCTCCCTCTCCTGTGCGGCGCATGCAATGCTGCGCTTCCCTCCTCTCACTCGGGATGCAGAAGGCCAGCACCAACCCTCCCTCCTGAAGCGCTCCGCGCACAGCGCCCCAGCTGAGGCCCTCACCCAGGCCGCCGCTCTCCTCCGCCGCTTGAGCCACCCCAGTGCACAGCCCACTGCCACGCCATCCGCCATTGACCCCGGCTCCCTGCGCGCTCAGCTGGCCGCTCCGCTCAGCCAGAACCAGGCGACCAGCCCGCCTCTGCCAGTGTCATCCTTCCTCTGCGGGTCGTCTCGCATGCTCCGCCCCACCGCATAGGTTGTCCTGCCTCGGCCCCTCACCCTACTGCCGCAACGGAACTCCCCTGGCCGATACACTCCGGCTCGACCCTCCCTCCTGCAGCGGCGCATGGCACTCCACCCGTACAGCAAACCAGCAACAGCTTCCACTGACCTCTAACGTCCCTTGGAGGCCACCACCACGCTGCACCAACCCACACCCCGACCGCCTGCTTCTCCTCCTCCATCGCTGTGCACGGCTACACCACCGGGACGCCGACCCGCATGGTTGTCATGGCCCAGCCATGCACTGAGGATCCCTCATGCTAGCCCGCACCCTCCTCAAGCAGCTGGTTCCCTAGCACAAAGCCCCGCGCTCTACCGAGTGAGGCGTCGCCTCCAGTAGCAGTAGACCACGCAGCGGCTCCTCCCCGGAAGTACCCTGGCCAAGCTTACCCGACCACCACCCGGTCCTCCTAGCGTGCAGGTACCCCCTGACATGGATTTAATTAAATCAATTAATATAATTAATTAAATTAATTAATATATTAATTATAGTGAAATAAATTTTAAAACCCGATTAGAATTAATTTAATTTAGATATTAAATTAAATTAATTAATTGATTTAATTTTAAGTATTAAAATTAAATTAATTAAAGGACCGTTAATTAATTAAAGTATTTGAATTTAGTAATTCATTTAATTTAATTATATATCCCTCGTACTTATTTATTTCATTTTAATGTTTTATCATGCTTTAAATTACCCGCTGTCTGGTCTTGAGCATTGGCCCCATATGTCTGCTTTTAAATTATATTTAATTATTTATTTAAATGCGTGCGATGGTTGTAAATAATTAAATAGATGGTCTATGCATCATCTTTATTTTTCCAGTTAAAATGTATAAGGGCTTGCGTGCCCAAATTTTATATGATGTACATTTATACCCGTGTTCCCCTCACCTACGCGCGAGTATCTTTGTACTTCGGACGAAGACGGAAAGCGACGTAGACCCCTCCAAGATAAGGCGATGTACGAAGGTGCAAGACGACACGTGGATTCCACCAAGGCGAGGTGGTGCTCCAAGACGCAACATCGACCCCTCCAATACATGGCGACACTGCAGAAGACCAGTGGACATACATGATAAGGCAAGCTGCATCAAGAGTCAAGTATACAACTCAGGTACGATGTTATTAGGTAGTTTAGATGCTCAAGACCAGTCAGGTAGTAGTTTTACCTTTATAAATTTATTTATTATTTTATGCATTTTAGAACAGCAGGAAAATACATAAAATTATATATAATAAAATTCATAAAGAAGAAGCATGTGTTTTTCTATTAAAGTTCAGTTTTGAGAGTGACAACATAGACGAACAAGTTTAATAGAAATGGATTATATTCATCGAGAGAAAAAACTAAAACCCTCAAAGAAAATATTAAGTCACAAACAGCCTTCCATCATTTAAGTTTGAACAAAACCTAGTGTTCGAGGTGCTAGTTCATGCCTTAGCTGAGGGTGCCTCTTATTATCGGGGAGTTCTTATTTGTGTGGTGGGTCGACTTAACTAAAATTGCATCAAAGATATAGGCTTATCTGGTTTGTTGTAATTTTAGAGGCAAGCATTGAGTAAATCATTAAATTATTTATAAAGCTGGGACTTCACTCAATAGATCATGGAACCGCAAGATAATGCGGTTGGCCAGCCAAAAGCCTACCTTGGACCCTTTGAGTGGTGGCGTAGACCCAGTATGTAGACTATGAGGGAGGTTCAGGGATCCTTGCCACTAGAATACTCAAGAGTATTCCAATTCTAGTACAGAGGGTTCCTAGAATTTGAAAAATTAGTGGGAGACATTTAATGATTAAATAATCAGTAATGTCACATTAGGTAATCACATAAAAGTACAATCTGCTAAATTATATTTGTAGATAATGGTAAGAAATACCATAATAAAACTACAATAAACGAAGGACAAAGTTAATGTCCAAACAAGAACGAATTTCCTAAATGTGGTATAGGCGCTTGCACACATTACTACTATAATGGAAATTCAAGGTGCTTGTGTCCCAACCTGTTAATCCACCTCAAGAAGCGAGGGTGTAAAACTGCTTACAAGAGACTCATGAAACAAGCATATGATGGTTCTGTCATAATGTTATCATCAATGTCTGATGTTAGTTGTGGTATCTACATCAAGACTTGGATAATGATTACATGTAGTCTCATCTCCAATATTCTTTCGAGGAGAAAGTGAAGCAATATTTCAATGTGATGGTTGCTCTCGGTTTGTGTAAAGAGAAAGACAATTCACAATATTTCATCCCATCCCATTTCTTATACCTTTTACACCCAATTACTCTAGTTTCGTTTAAAGGTACAAAAAATGGTATAGAGTAAGCGCTTAATAACTTTTAAGGTAATATTTTCCAAGTAATAAGAATACTGGAGATAACACCATCTTTTATTCTTATGGAGAATACATTGAATGACAAGGTGGAAAGGCTTATGGAAAGTTATGCCAAAGGCACCTTCATCATGTCCTTCAATGAAAAGTGGTTTGTTATTTAACAGGAGGTTATTTGCATCACATAATGAAATAAATTCATGGAAGATTAAAAACTGAAATACAAGAAGCAAGTACCCACTTCTCGTTCAGTTTATATTCATCAAATAAAAGTATTATTTTCTCAAATACTTCTTGAGTATTAAAATACAATATGCTTTTCACATATATGTATTGAAATACAATAACCAAGTAAGTAGAGAAAAATTACTAAAAGTAAAGTGTCTTCTCCTAGCAGCTGCGAAAGGGTGATTCCTAAGTCAGCAGTGAGAAACACATAACTTCAAAATTACAAAGTAATCGATTCAAATTGAACAAGTTGTGGAGTATAACCAAAACATTTATCTCATGTGCCCGTTTGGACATGATGAGACATTATTCCATGTTTTGGAATGAATGTTGTTTGTGGTAACATACTCAACAAATAGTTCACTGCTATTTGAGTCAATGGCAATACATGATGAATATAAAAGGTAAGACCTACCCAATTGTGGCAATATGATTCTTTGTCAAGTAAAACTAAAAGAGGATGTCAACTATATACCCATTATGGTATTTAGGCTTGGCATAGCTAAACACCTATGGTATTATTGACACCCTTACTTTAGAAAAAAAAACCTTTAGAAATAAAGGTATGCCACAAAGATTTTCGAGGTTAGTTCAACAAGACAATGTGAACTATTCCAAAGAAAGAAATAGGTAAAGATACATCATAAGTTTCCTTTAAGTAATTAATGAATTGTGAAGTATAAGTTTGGTCAGAATATATGAGTTGCTTCAGATTGGAAGGCCGAAGAATATCTTGACCAAGTAATCATCGATCATGATAATGTAGCATGGAGTAATTCCTAAATGCATGTTACCTTATCTACATCATCGTATTGATGTTCATAAGGAGGATCGATGAAAAGTCTAACATATTTACATTGATCAACAAACATGTAGCGTGGAGCAATTCCTAAAGGCATATGTTACACATCAAAGTTATGATGTAAATTGTATCAATGTGGCAACTTGAGGAAACATCCATTATATTTCAAAATGTGATTTGCAAATAACAGCGTAAACCCATAACCAATATGCCAACTAAAATGACAAATGGATATAATACGAGTCATAGTATGATGGAAACGCATTATGTCATAGGACGTGTTTAGATGCAAAGCGTTTGTTAGGATTTAAACAAACCTGCATCAAGTTAAACACGTTGTGAATCTAAGTTAATTATCATAATAGTTTCTTAAGATATTACCTAAATCCCTAATATAGAAAATATATATTCAAGTATTAGACTACGTTTCTATACAAGGGTGCACATCTCTATTAGAGATAGTGGGAGCTGAATTGACTTGGACCTAGTTAATGCTCGAGATGCACAAATGGTTGGCATAGGGAACAAGTTGCACAAGTATATATGGAATAGGCATGTTCCAGAGACACATACTACGTAGGAAGTATGAAACCATGGTTATGGTTTTATATTCACCGCGGCTGGTGATAAATTATTCATTAAGAATAATAAATCCTACAAGTAAGCAGTATATGGAAACAAGCTAAGATTGACAAGATCAACTAAAATTCAATAATGGATTCCATGTATCAAATTGCAAAGGGGCTTATAAATTGAATACTGTGGTGGGTATTCAAATGAAATGATACATGGATGGTAAAAGTATGGTACCAATAAGGCTCTATTGGTTATACCAAGTAAATAATCCTAAATCTATTAGAATTTTACTTGTCATAACTAAAATTATAAGATCTTATTATTGTTCATTGGATGTCAAGATCATTTTTCATGGAAGGTGTCTATATGATGCAACCAGAAAGAGATGATGACATCAAATGATGTCAATAAGGTTTGAAAGTTACTGAAATCCAATTCTGGATTAATGTAAACAAAAAAGATATTAGAGTATTCATTATAAATTAATCTTTACCTTGTGTATGCCAAAGGTTAGTGGGAGCACCAATGTTTTCCAAATGAAATATGTTCTAAAACATATAGAAAAAAGATTTTGATCTTACAATTAGATAATATCATGTTAAAAGAAATTCTCCAATGATTGAATTTAAGTAGAAACCTAAGTTCTTGGGAATAAGATCCACTGAGGTAGATCCAAAGGTTGCTTGGTCCTAGTCAATCATGCATAGAGTGACATTGTATTGAAAAATACAAGTTGGAACAATTAAATTTTAGAATTGTTGCCTATGTCACATGGCTTAATCTCTCCAGGTTAACATGTTCAGAGCATATGTAAAGATTAAAGTTGTGAATTGATACCATATGCTTTAGCGATGGATCAATCACATATTCCATATTATGTACAATAATTTATACTGCCAGAAAATAATTTATTATTGGAAGATATCAATTAATTCCAGGAGCACTGCAAGTGATGAAGTCAGAACATTCATCTTATAATTCAGTAAGTACAAATGATATGTACCTCGAATATGGAGAGGAAGGTATACTAGTTATGGTGGGAAACATACTAGTAATCCATAGATCAATTTGATCTAGTATCGCATCTAGGAAAAGAATATGAGCGAGTCAAGCTCATAAAAGCTTGTAGTAGCCATACCTACAAATACCGAGTACGTTGCAGCTTCTAAGCTAGCTGAGAAGTAGTTATAAATCGCAACGATTTTTCCCAGTTCTTGGATTCACAAATAGTGAGAAAAGTTTTATCATAATGAGAATTATGATATTCTTACTAGCCAAGTTTTCAAGTTATGACAATGGACAAAAGTAATATACTCAGGGATACCCTATCTTGAGAAGTTTTACTCAAGCATATGAGGTCGCATATAGTAGATATTCCACGCAGCGAAAACGTGGTAGGCCCAGCAGTCAAATCTATTACTCAGAAGAAGCATGGTATTCATTTTGTGAGTAGCTAAGAAGTTTAGTTAGCAAGTTGGATCTAGTGCAAGTGGGAGTGTTGAAATAGTGGGTGCCCTAGACCCAACTATGTAGTACTTTTGATTACCGTATCATGTGTACAGTTAGATATGCATGATGATATCTTACCATTATAATGCATACTTTTCTACATCCACTATAATAATGGTAATGTCCAAAGGTTAATTGTCGTGTCAAGAGGTTATAGTAGATCTCAGGCTATAATGAGAACCTCGAGATACAATGAAATTGACCTTAAATATATGTTTTATAGTCTAGATACATCTTAATGACTGGACACAGTAGATGTCTGACTATCAGGTGCTAGGGGCTCATAAGCATTGAGACTTCTCATGAAGTGCGCACTTGGTGATCTCTAGTAGTGAGATCATGAGGACAGACCTGTCAATAGGAACACCACATGTTATGGGTGTCATTGGTTGTTCTTAGCTACAAACATGTGTATTGGTCTCCTGACATGAGACCATTACCAATGTATATCATTTAATTACGTACTTTTATGCAAGGAGAAAACCATTGCAGTAATTTCTTGGCGAGGTAGTTTGTGTCAGGTGTGTCGTTAGTGGTATGACGTTGGTTGAATGGTCAAGAAAGGATTTGTCACTTCCAAGTTTAGGAAGTTGTATATCTCAGTCCTGGTTGATCAGGATGCTGTCGCCTTCATAATTCTTTGGCCAAAGCAGTAGAAAGGTGAATCCATCCAGATAGATCAACAAATAATAAAGCAAGATAAGGATGATGACACAAGAGTGCATCCTGCTTTATGAGATATTTAATGGAAAAGAGACTATAGTACACAGTCAGTGTTCGTAGGATGTTAGTCGTTGTTATGGCTATCCTTATCTCTTTAGGGGCCATGATGAGTTGCTAGACTCTGCTCTTGGTCTGTGGATTTTATTCACTACTATCAGGATAAAGGCCTAGAGGGTCACACACAATAGTGTATTCAAGAATCAGAACCAATTCAGTTTAATAGGTATATGGACATAGTGGGCCTCACTATGGGGTTTGATCTTTTTCCAAGTTGACTATCACAAAAAGAATTAAATAAATTCATTAATTTTCAAGTTATGAATATTTGGGATTGAATTTATTTAATATATTTACGAGTTCATAAAATATGAGAAAATATTAATTGAACGAATATTATTTTAATATTCAAGTATAGTTTAATATTAAGCGGCACAATGAGTAGAGTTAAAAGGATCTGATTTTATCACGTAATATATTTTATATATTACAAGTATGTGATAAAATATCAAATAATATTGGCACAGTTTAGTCCGTCGAAATTATTTATTTAGAGAACGTTGATATTAATGGGGGTCAGGGAACCCTACCGGGTATTTATCAATGTGTCTATAAATTAGATAGGAGGCTCTCTCTCTTTGGTGTGCACATCACTATTCATTCATTTAGGGAATGAAATTTGAGAGCCTCTCTCTCCTCCCGCTTCCTATAGAGAGAATATGATGATCCAAGAGCTCGGATCAAGTTTCTCCCAAAGCATCGCATGATCGATGATGCGGTGATCATTGGGACGTTGAAGATATCATTGAATCGCCGCGCTAGCACCTGGAGTTCGACGATTGGCATTCCTGTGGATTTTTTAGGCGCGTGTGGACGATCTAGAGGGATCCTTCTATGGATCCTTCATGCAACGATCACCATCGACAAGTAGTGGTCGACAACGGCTTCGGATATGCAACAAGTATTTTTTCTTTTTATTTTTGTGCTCTTAATAATCTACGAAAGATCCTCAGACCTCTCCGGGTCTCGGATCATCGGAAACGACAAGTAACGTCATTATGCTGACAAATATTTTAAAATCCCCAGCCCACAGGCTTTCGCTGCGGGCCCCGTAAACCTAACAGAGACTACTATGGGCTCTGTCAAAAGAATAATTCAATCTACCTACACTATAATAGTTTTTATTTGGATCAGGTCTAGTTCCATTCTACCTAAACCAACATCCCATTCACCGATCATTGTAAACTTCTCCCCCTAGAGAGTAGAAAATGATAAATGTCTCTTCTAAAAGTCAATATGATCTTGATAACTAGTCAACTAGTCTATTCTAATGATCACATTGAAGCTAGACATCTAAAGGATCATGAAATCCCATAGATGTTAATATCCATAAAAAATTATGCTATATCTTGTACATCTATGAATAGAATTTATTTTCTTCCCCAAGGGTGATTTTAGAGAAAGAAATTCATAAGTTTACTTGAACAATAAGTAATGTCCAGTAAATAATTGTGTATAAATAAAAAATTAAGAATCAATAGTATCAAATAGAATAGTTGAAAGAGTATATGTTATCATGGTCATACATTAGATAGTCAATGGTCCCTCTTCACTATCAATTGGTATGTATTCTACTGCATACATAAATTATAATTATAAACCACATATTTTATCCTACAGTGTGTAAATATCCTAGGTTTCTAAAGTTTGTGGGATCTGGATCTAATATTGAGAACCTCAACTTGGACCCTAGGTCACATACCACATATATTCTGTACCCATATGAGAAACTATCTATAATAATCTCACATGGAACTACTGAAGACTCCCCACCTTTTCACACTGATGATAGTTGGTCGAAGGACTATAGAAAAATTTATGTAAACTCTCACACTATTTGTAGTTAAAAAAACTAAGGATCTATTTTATCCTATAAAATGGGATGAAGAACCCCATCTCTATTCTAGCTGTCAACCACCACCCTAGCACGAATCCTCTATCCTCATCTTTTTACAATTGAAATTATCACTGAGAATTGTACTAAAGGACAAATTAAAACTCATATATTTTTCCTTCTATAGAACAATATCGATCATCAGTACCTTGAAAATAACCTATGTATATATTTTCAGGTTGAAGATCCATACTTAACACCTGAACTCTAGTAGTAAGAGGATCTCAAATTTTCTTTCCTTGTATGCCTTATTCTCAACCAGGAGAACAGTGAAGCATAATAACTCAATGAAATGATTAGGGTAAAAATATATTAAAATTTATCTCTATTATATCTTTATAAACTCCCCAGAAGGTTACACCTTTAGTATACATGGAAAGAAATCCATGAAGAAAACGTCTTTAAAGGCCATCCAAGTCCGAAATTCATATCTCCTCGCCCAGTTTGTAACACCCCACCACCTCCTAATATGTCCTTGAAGAATAGAAGTTTTCATAATTACTCAATGGTTCTCCATATTCTGCACTAGATACAATATTCAATCAATGAAATCAATCCATTCCTCAACATCTTGGCATCCCCTGATGATCTAAAAGGATGGATGGTGCTGGAGTTGAATGTCCCGGCCATTATTGATCATAGTCTTGGAAAATACACCACCTTGAAAAGGTAATAATAAGAGGAATCCTAGTAGATGTGGTCCTTTATCTTGAACCTAGGGAGAGGGTTTGAGATCATGCTCAACATCATTCTCTTGCACGTCTTGTGGTAAAACTGGTACATCCACCATTATAAGAGTGTCCAAGAACACTTATCTAGGTGTTCTTATACAACTATGTTTATGAAAAAATTTCTAAAACACCAAATACATGCTTATAAAACCTATAGTAGATTTATTAGATAAAATACTAAGAAAAACATATGCACTCTCAAGGGATTTCTTTGAAAACCTATCATAGGAGGCTATCAGCCATAAGAAAACTTAGTCCTCCTTGGACAACTCAAGGATCAAGGCTAGTTCAATGTTTCTACTTGTTATAAATGTTCATATATATATATAAAAATAATAATTATCAAGTTTAAATAATCAATTCTCTCATATATATATCACAAAATAAGGTAAAATGAATATATGACCCAACAGAAAGCATTTATCAAGGAATTTTAGTAAGTAACTACCATGAAACCCTCAATAAGCATATATATGTGTGTGTGTGTGTGTGTGTGTGTTCAATGTGATCCTATGTTCATATTCATGATGCATGAATTCACCCAAATCCTATAAAAAGTAATAAAACAATATTATTATGAACAATATGAAACAATAAAATAATAATTATAATAAAAACCCCAACAATGGAAACTCAGAGTCCCGTTACACATGAAATAGACAAGCACATGTAAAACTACTCTACCTGAGTCCCACATTGCTTAAATATATTATAACATTCCCTAAAACATAGTAAAAAAGTTAGAAAAATGGAAAACTACTTTGATACAATTTTGTAACACCCCATCTTGAATCCCTGGGTCAGAGTCAAAGTGCCACGTGGAATCATGCACACCTCCCCATATAAAAGAGGATTCCTACAATCATAAAGGACTTAAATGTCATCAATGATTAGACTATATACTTAGTATAAATAATATCATAGAATAACACAAATAAAAAAATTAAAAATTAAAAAACAAATAGTATGGAAAGTATCTCAAGTCTTAAAGAAAAATAAAAAAAAGTAACCCCGAATTGGAAGTTAATCGTACTATAAGAAACAATACGAAAGTAAATAAAAACATGATGACATCATCCTGATGTATGTCCTGGTTCTACATATGATCACCATGTTATGTCTCTTAACATTCTAATTCTAGGGCCTTTACCTTTCTGGTATCCCTAATCATGAATTCTGGTTTTGAATTGATATTCTCATGTAGGGTGATATTATAAACCTAGTAGGAAACCACCAATGTGTCATTAAAAAGAGTTAACATATATAAGAGTACACTCTATGATGATAGATAAATGTGAAAACAAATAACATACAATCATGTAACGAGAGATCCTGATCTGACAAAGATACCAAAAACCCCAAGTCCTACCTACTTCAGCTCTATACAGGATGGATGATCATAATTGAAGTAATGAAATAGAGTCGACCGAAAGTTACCAAAAGTAAACCATATTACCCACAAGGATAATGACTATTAGTATCTATAAGGATAATAAAACAAATTTGTAAAAATGATAACAAGTCTCGAGTCAGGAAACAATACCATCAAGTACTAACTCAATCATGGGTCAGACCACAATGTCATCATACCTCATTCTAAATCATGTTAATCCACATGACAGTCATATACCAACATTTCCTTAGGTCAAAAATCACGGTCATTTTACCCCTTCCCTTTGTCTTTGTCCACTTTTTTCATCATCACATATCAATATACACACCCTCTATGTGTTAACCGAGACATGACTTTCCACCTTCCATTCAATATCAGAAGAAAAGCCTCCAAATGTTATGCCTCCGCACACAATAGTACATAACACCTATAGGCACAAGCAAGGAATATCAAGTATAAAAATTAGTATGAAAACATACAAATGTGATCAAACTCAAATATGGGTATCATGGGCTACACATGCACACACAAATCATCAAACATAAAACATGGTATCACAAGATACGCATGCACACAAATGTGATCAAGAACCAACCATGGTCTTAAGAGCTACACACTCACACACATGTGATCAAACATTATACATGGTCTCATGAGCTACGTACAAACACACATGTGATCAAACTCAAGCATGGTATAAATAATGCAATCACACAATAAAATATCAGTCTAAAAATCATGTATATGTTCTCAACATGGTAAGGAACTTCTTACCACAAGTGTGTCAATGTTAAGGTTTTTTAAGAGTTTCATCACCCGAACTATGTTCGTACACTTACCTGAACGAGTTTTCATGCCATTAGTTCCTAAAATTGATTTGAATCAAACATGATATGGTTATAGAGTGATACATAAGAAAGAACCAATCCAAGGGGTAAAAATAACATGTTCCCAATATCAAAATCCAACAATGGAAGATCTTGGTCTGGTTGGGGAAGAAGAAACTCACTTACCCCAAAATAGTGACCATAGAAGCGCTGCCTGACACTCTCGTGATTTTGGTTCATAAAGAAAATGTATAAATCATCCAATTTACGATATTATATAAATTTTGAGCAAATAAGATTGAGAAGATCTATGTTCTCTATGGAAAAAGCTCAAAGAAAGGATCGTTGACAAGACTCACCCAAGGTTAGTCCAAAAAGCATCTAGATCGAAGGAATAATCAAAAATTGATCTTGAATCTATTAATAGAGGGGAAAATAAAATGAAAATTACATTTAAGTACCATAATTAAAGGATCAAATTTCCCCCCTTTGAATCACCCAAAATCTGTGAATAATGGAGATCATTTCACTGTTGAAATTCCATCCCGACTATCACTACAACCACCACTATGGTCAGGGTGGATTCAAGTAAGCGATCCTAGAACAACACTCAATAGAGTGTATTTCCAAGTTATTGGACATTTTATCTCACCACAACCTCCACCATGGGTGTGGTGTGTTTTTTATGGTCATGGCCTACAATAGTTACCCACACAACCCATTATTATGGCCATGGATACACCTGCCCATTTCGCCTTGCCTGTTTTCCATAAGGGCTCACATGGGACCACCATAGATTGCACCAATGTTCTGGAATAGCCCGTTTTGAACCAGAGAAGCTCTAAAAACACCAAATAGCCTCTTAAAATCTCTTAAGGAATCACCCAAGCATAGCTAGACCAAAAAAACTAAGGGAGAAGACGTAAACAAGTATTAACATATTAGATTCAAAATTATAAGGCTTCACAACAAGAATATAAAAATATAATTACATAAAATGTATATTAATATAAATATATATATTTATAAATAAATTCAAATATATATAAATTCATATAAATTTATATAAATACAAATATATATATATATATATATTTATATATGTATATGCACATTTAAATATACTTAAATTTATATATTTATATATACCAACATAATATATATAAATATATATAAATGTATAAAAATGTACATAAATATATTTAAATATCTATAAATATATATAAATATAAATATGTTTATATATATAAAGAAATATAAATACATATAAATTTTTATAAATATATATAAATATATATAACTTAAAATAAATTTATATAAATATATATAAATATATATATATATTAATACATAAAAATAGATATAAGAATATATAAATATAAATATAAATAAATTTACATAAATATTCTTAAATAAATACATATATAATTATATATAATTAAATATATATATATATGCACACTCTTATTTATATAAATATATATAAATAAATAAACAAATATATATTAATTCATATACATACACACACACACACAATGATATACATATGTAATAATAAACAGACACACACACACACACACACACACATTTTTTCACCTTGAACTTCCCACAATTAGGAATTTTCATGACCACTAATGTTTAACCGTGAATTCCATTTAAATTTAGGCCTTTTAATTGTCATGAGAGAAGTATTTAGGATTAATTGAGTTGAGGAAATCTTTGGAAAGTTATACACATTAGAAAAATAAAACACAAAATGGGGGAAGGACACAGTAATTTAAATACAATGATATCAATATTAATGTAAATCTAGGGGTAGATTAATACTCATTTAAAAAAGGATGAGAATAACATCTTAAACAAAAAAAAGTATCATTGAATAATTGAATATTAGGGTGTCCTTAGAACTTAGTTTTGGAGGCCCTTCTAGTAGCATGAATGTTTTGGTTATTTTTCATGTCTTCAGGTGTCTATTCCATAGCAAGTCACATTGTTCCATAAGAAGCTATTTTTGGGATGACTGTATGATTTTCTGTATCTCTAGAGTATTTAGGAGGCATACACTATAGAAAAAATGTGACATATTAGCTATATTGAAGAAAGAGGTGTCAATGTTGTGGTTTTCCCTTACATCATATAGAGTATGGTTTAGGCAATGTAGATATATTTATGATAAAAATAATATAGGTTTCCACACCCTAGAAAAGGGGAATCACACTACAAGCTATTTGGTGTTTGATGAAGATCATGAGGTTATTTTCTAGATATGGAAGGAGCATTGAAGTTGATCTGAACATTTTGGATTTTCTCAGTTACAGGAAGCTACACCATAAGAAAGTAGACAACATTGGAGAAATTTATTGATTTCATTTCTTATACCATAGTAAGTGATGCTACAATGTATTAAATTTGGAGAAGAGGAAGGTTATATTGTAGAGAATGGAAACATGCCATAGACAAGAAATTAGAGTCAAAATCAAGGATTTTTACTGAGCATACATGCTTTGGATTTGAGGACCTTAATAAAAATTAACTAGTCCTTAAACACAACATTCAATTAGTAATGACACATGGAATGATCCTAATAAGTAAGAGGAATAAATTATTGTCCCTTAACCTTTGATAAAATCAAAATGGTTTAATTTTATTCAACTGTGCATAGTAGTTCCAGGTATAGGTATAGATTTATTTTTGGAAAATATTACTCAGAGGTGCTATGAAAATCGATGGATAGAGAATTTCTAAACTTGCTGGAAAATTGAATGTGATTAAGAAATAGTATATTCCAGGAGTTTAATTTTTCTAGAACACCATCATACTATGTATAAGAGACACACCATTCCATGTGTATATTCATATTCTTATTTTTTTAAATATAAAGAGTGTCATTGATGGAGTAGTGAGTTCCCCATGTGATGAGTGGCATTGAGATTTTATCATTTCTTTCAACAGTGAGTTCAGAGGGTATGTGTGACCATTCTATTGTATAAACTAAATTAAAGTAGTGTTCTATATTGTTTCAGTTTCATAGGTACATTTCTCTTTCATGCTTCTTATACTATCTTGGTTAAGGTTAACTAATTAAATATCTTGACTTTCTTTATTACTTTAATCACTCTTAGAGAGAAATTGAGGGAAATAAAGAGGTGATCCTCGTTGGATTTGGTGTCCTAGGACCAACATTTTGTACTTTTATTACATGTATATTCTATGTATCTAATATTAATAAAATATATTATTAAATATTTTTTTTGTTCTACATGAGTCTAATATAATAATGTCTTAATGTATACTTGGCATTGAAAAGGTCATTGAAGTTCCCCATATGATGATAACATTGATGTAATATGATGATATTCTCAAATATTGTTCTATGTTTGGATAATGTGCTATGATGGGACACATAGTACATAGACTATTATGTGAAAGTACTCATAATAATATGATGGTTCTTCTCAAGAAGTTTTCATATGGTAATCTACAAAATGGGAGATTAGAAGAAAAGACCTAAAAGTAGGAATTTCGCTTGTTTTTGTGTCTTTAGATATTCCATTATATGAGCATGTGTGATGGTACTTATAATTTAAGATTATTATTAATCCATATTACAACTCACATACTTATATGTATTTCGTAAACCATGATAATAACAATTCATGGCGAAGTTGGATACATTTGGTGCATCACAAGTGACATGTCATTAATGAAATAGTTAAGGAAAGAATTGTCTCTTCCATATTTATGAAAGCTAATATATCAACCCTTTCATTAGAATAAAACTTTCAAATTAAATTCCATGGCCATGCTGTAATGACTTGTTTATTTCAGAGAGTCGAAGAAAGACATATCAAGCATATAGGTTGGTGACATGGATGTGAAACATGTTTGATGATAGATTGTGAAAAAAGGGATTATATTACATAGTCAGTGTTCATATATGGTTATCAATGTTGTGACTTTAAGTTCGTTTTCTTGGGTACCTTGACCCATTTTTAGACAGTAATCTTGGACATCAGGAAAGCCCACATAATTCCAAGGAGAAAGAATCCCAGAGGGTCACAGACTAAGTGTTTTCGTTAGTCTATATTAAATTATATTTGAGTAAATATATGTAATAAATTTTATTCTCAAGTCCATGGAATAATTTTATTCATGTATATTGATCTCATAAATTAAATAAATATATATTTGTTGTCTTGTGAATAAAATATATATTTTATTTATTTAATATTTTTATAAGTATTTATTCACTAGATTGTGAATAAAATAATTATGTATGTATGAAATATTTAATCAGTTGTTCAATAAATGATATAGGAGTTATAATGGACCAATACTGAGTTCGGTGAAAAATATTAATTAACAATACTATTACATAATATTTGTTATTATGCAAGTTGGTGCACACCACAAACTAATAATTATATAATTATTATTATGTGGAATACAATTTTTTAAAGGTAATAAATATTATTTAATGGCATCTGTGAAATTAACAAATATTTTAATATAAATCCCAACTCTATAAAAAGGTAGTTATGTCTATTGTGTAGAGAATCAAAAAATTACGAATAGATAATTCTTGTGCACAATTAATTCTCTCTCAACTCCTCTTTTATCCCTCTCAAGAATGAGAAGTAAAAGATATATTTATTCAAGATGGAAGAAAAAGCGATCAATAATGAACAATGCAAGACATTTGACTCATTGTGATAGCACCCAGAGATTGAGTGGTGTTTCTTAGATATCATAGGAGCATGTGTTGATCACCGCTAAAGGGATTCTATCCGTCAATCCTCATAGAACAATGAAGATAATTAGAAATGTTCATTTTGGATGATCAACATTCACTAATGGAGAATGTTACTAAGACTAGGTATTTATTTCTCCAATGTTAAATAAATTAATTATAACTTTTATATGAAATATTCTCGCTCTTGGTTTTAGGAAATGAATATTAAAAAAAATATATCACCCACCGTTGTATGCTTCTGTTGCACCCAGAACCATTAAGTGGTATCAGAGTAGTCACAATTAAGGTTATAATTATTTATTTGATTTTTATCTATGCATAATTGTGGTTATATTTTCATTTAATGTTATTCATTCATTAATCCTATTTGAATTAACATGTTATCAACATATTTATCATGTTTGTTTAGTGTTTCATTTTTAATGGTCTGATACAAAATTAAGAATGATCATAGATTCCATTGGGAAGTTCCAAATCATTTTATTGTAAAATTAGGTTACACATCATGCGGCCAGAGCACACACTGTATACCCATGCGCATTGTATCTAAGTGAACCAAGAAATTAATTACATGTTGTGATTTTATTTAACACTGTGTGTTAATCGATCCATCCTGGCACACGGAAAGTGGATATAGGGTGTGTATTTAGAATGTACACACTATACAGTCTGGCTAATTTAACACACCACAACCCCAAGTGTGGAACTTGAATATATGACAAACAAGGTACATAGAATGTAGCTGCTTTTACACACTATGTCGTCTCCCATTAATAAAAAAAATTAAAATTACATTAAATTTTAAAATTGCAACATTAAAACTTTATTTTATTTATTAGCACACCATTTTCTATTTGAAAATTTAATATTAATTTTAAATAATTTTAAATGCACAATTAATTTATAGTATTTAATATGTCATTATGGGTTCATCCCTTTATTTTCCACAAATTTCACCAATGGTGGGTATCTCAAATAATATCGTATTATCATTAAGATGAAAGGGAATTAATTAATTAATTAATTAATGCAAGCTCGTTTATCTTAAATAATAAAAGAGTGAATAATGAAATGAATGTTGGCCATTTACTTTTGCATATTTGTTGCATGTATAATCGTTCATGAGATTGACCAAGACCTATGTATGTGTTAAATGTTTAAATTCAATTTTTTTGAGTTTTCAATTACTTAATATTAAATTTAATGATAGCATGCAAGTAATCCCTACCTCCACTATTATGTCGGACCTATGTGTCTAAGGATATTTATGTAACCCCCTTCAACTAGTCCATTGGCTCCCCTCACACGCATGTGAGTAATAAATATTTGTAATTAATGGATAATCCCAAGGTTCTTGAAGGGGGTTCAAGATAGAACCATAATGATGCCAACCTAGGTGATACACATGTGGATCGGTGGAATGTTGTAACTTATAAAAAGACTAGAAATATGAGTTATTTCCCCAATGTCAAAGTTTGATTTAATGTCTGATCATTAAATCAACCATTAGATAAATATCATTAACATGTCATTAGATTATTTATTTATTTATATCTAGGAAATATTTTATTTTATGGATAAAATAACACAATCACATAAATAAATGAATTAATGTGAAACGATGGTTATAAAATAAATGAATTAGGTATAAATGTTTTATCCAATAAGTTTAATTAATTAAGTAACATCCACTTAATATTAAAAATATTTGTAAAGGGTAATAATGATAAAAATTTATGCATAATAAATTAAAATCCCTCAGTAAAAAAATAATTCATAATAAGCCTTCCATTACATGATTGGTAATAAAACCATATAACTAAGTTTAGTGAATGGCCAAATTATAGACACTTACTTTTATTTGAGAGTTATCATGATATTTTTGGGTTTACTTATCCGAAATTGTATTGATTTTAACATCCAAAGTCTATTCAATACAAATTTAGAGTTAATTTTTGAGAAAATCTAAGTATGGATTTCAGGACAAGGGATTCCACTCAACGGATCAATTAGATGCAAGTAGAAAATCGGCAAGGCCACCTACCTAATTACTTTATTGTGGTTTTCATGGAAAAAGTCTATATCATTAAAAAAGTAATTTATTTCCTTTCGACTATAATGATAAATAAACTAGACATTTTGAGTTTAATGGTGATGGATATTGAGAATTGATTAAATAGTAGGATATTTAATAAATTAACAAGCACATTTAATTTATTATATCTTAATTATGTTATACTAAAAAAAGTAATAATAATATGCTCTTTTTAATTATAGAATAAAATGATATGTTCTTCATTCACACAATCTCTATGATCAATATTGGAGAAAGATAACTTCCTAACTAGAAGAAACATCCAGGAGTGGTTTGAACACCTTCGGGTTATGCTACACCATGAAAGGAAATCTTGTGTGCTATAATACTCAATGCATGATCCAACTACTAAAGAGGTGAGTGATAAATAGTTCCTTTTATATTAAAAATATTTGAGTGATTTGGTCAGCATTCAATGTTTGAAACTTTCACTGATGTTTAGTAAACTAATAAAGTCTCTTGAAAACATGGATGCATATAGCATGCTTGATCACCTATATGGTCTTTACCTAGAGAAAGCTAGATAGAAACGTTCTTAGATTTCCATGGCACTATTTTAGAGAAATAATGGATAGGTTTCCTCAGCTGGGCCTCATGTAGTCAAGATCATTATCTAAATTGAGTGAATAGAGGTTCTAGGGTTTAAAATCTTTGAATAATTGGGAAACAACCTCATTCTATAATCACTCCCTTGGAGAATATTCAGTTTTTTTGTGATTTTTAATATAAAAAACATTGAGCAGTCTCTACCAAATCTTCTTACTCTTCTTTTCTATGTAGATAAGGATACAAAGCATGAGAAAACTTACATCCTTATTGTGAAATAATTTAAAGGTCATGTGAATATCTTTAATACCAAAGTTTCTTCACACCCTTTTAAGAAGATAAAGATCAAGAAAAAATAAAGGGAACATGATGTTGTATATTTCAAATTTGGAAAGAAGGGCCACTGTAAGAAAAAATGCACCCATACAAACAACGAAGGGGAATATTCATGTGCATTTTTTATTGATTTCAATTTATCTATTTCCAAAAATTGGGTATTAGATACAACTCAAGGTGCTCACATATGTATTCAAATATTGGAACCATGTAGATTCGGAATGATTGAACAAGGAGAGTTAGATCTTTGAGTAGCCAACAGAGCTAAACCTTCTATTTTAGCTATCAGGGACTACCATCTCACGTTCCCAATGAAATGATCTTGGTTTTAAAGGGTTGTTATTATGTGCCTTTAGTTACCAGAATCATTATTTCTATTTCCATACTTGATACTAATGGATTTATTTTCAAATTTGGGAAAAAATGTATCTTCTTTTATAACAATATAATTTATTATGGTAAGTTATAATTAAATAATGGTCTTTATATGTTTTATTAGACAAACCATTAATGGAAATCAATAATAAAGTTACTTCACATGACTCATACCACACCCAACATTGGCATCAACAGATAGGCCATGTAAATGAAAACTACTTTACTACATTACATCAAGATGGATATTTATATTCTTATAAACTAAAGCCACATGGTGTATGTCATGCATGTTTAAAATAAAAAATGAACACAACCCCATTTAGTGGTAAAGGTGAAATGACTAAAGATTTTTTAAATTAGTTCATAGAAAGGTGTGTGGATAATTTCTTGTTTATGAAATGGGTGGGAACTCATACTTTATAACTTATACTGATGATTTTAGTATATATGGATATGTATAGTTAATGAGGTATAAGTCACATTCTTTTGAAAAATTCAAGAAATAAAATAATGAAGTTGAGAACCTTCTTGATAAGAACATTAAGAAATATCACTCAGATCATGGTGGGAAATATCTTAATCAAGAATTAATTGATTATATACAAGAGTTTGGGATTTTATATAACCTCAGTCATCTTTATACACTTCAGTGGAATGGTTTAAGTGAATGGAGGAACCAAAATTTGTTGTATATGGTGAGATCAATGATGAGTCATGTGAGTCTTCCATTATTGTTTTGGGGATACACATTAAAAACAACATCATACATACAAAAACAAGTTTCAAATAAACCAATAGATGGTATACCATTACAATTATGGAATGTAAAGAAACCCATGTTGTCTTACTTACATGTGTGGGGTTGAAAATAATTTGGTCAGACGTCATCAACTAAAAATATTTCTTCCCAAGCACAAAGTGTATCTTTATAGGATTTCCCAATGAAATAAAGGGATACTTCCTATAAAATCCTTCAGAAATAAAGGTTATGGTTGATAGACATCCCACATTTATTAAATAGTATGTTAACTATAAAAGACATAGTGGGAGAAAGATAGACTTTGATGAAGTCCCGACACAAGATACACAAGAGTTTTCATAAGAACAAATTCCATAAACCCCAAGGAAGAAGAAATTATTCCAGAGATACAATTATTCTATAAGAGTACTATAGAGGTTATAGAACTAGAACAGTATAGTTTTCTAGTCATTGAGGGTGGTGACTCATTATTATCTTATAATAATGGTCCTCTAACCTACAAGGAAGTAGTAAGTGGAATAGATGTTTCCAAGTGGAAAGAATCCATGAATTCTAAAATGGATATTATATACCAAAACCAATTCTAGATTATGTAGACCATATAGTAGATGTAAATCCCATTGGTTGAAAATGGGTATTCAATAAGAAACTAGACATAGTAGGACAAGTTAGTACCTATATAGTAAGACTGGTTGCAATCCACTACGAAACCTTCCACTGGTTTCAATGGTGAAATCCATCAAAATTCTACTTTCCATTAAGTCATTCTATGATTATGAGATTTTTAAATTGGATTTAAAAATAGTCTTCTTTAACGAGAACCTTCATGAAGATGTATATATGAAAAATCCTAAATGTTTTGTGACTACAAAGGATTCTAACAAGGTATGAAAGTTACAAAGAACCATTTATAGATTAAATTAGGCATCTAGGTCGTAGAACATTAATTTTCATATAGCCATAATAAAATTTGGTTTTATAAAATTTAATGTGAGTCATTTGTTTATAAACAGTTTAGTGGGGGTGTAGTCTTTTCAATAATAGTATATATTGATGACATATTACTCATTGGAAATGAAATATCATTATTACATTCTATTAATGCATAGTTAAATAAATTCTTCTCTATAAAGGAATTAGGAGAGGTAGCATATATTCTTTGGATCAAGATCCATCATGATAGATCCAAGAGGTTGTTGAGCCTAAGTCAAAGTAAATTCAATGAAAAGATACTGAATGTAACGACCCGAAATTTTGAATAAATCTTGTTTCCGAATTTTTTGTGTTATTTTATTTTATTTTTATACTCAACAAAAATGTTTCATTTGATAACATGAGTATAATTAAAATGAGACCGTTGGGTTTTGACTGTTATATGACCATTGGTCAATATGACCGTTGGAAACTAAACGTTTTGATTATTGTCTCTAAATACAAGTAATCTTGGTTAATTAATATAGAAAGAAGATTCGATGGCCTCACCCAGTAGTCTTGGACTGATCGAAGCCCATATAACAGAACTTGGGAAGGAGGTAGCACCACTGGGCTTTGCTCTGGACCAAACCCAGGCTAAAATTCATTGTGTGAAGCTAAAACGGGATCGCCTTCGCGAGAAGTTCAAACTGATAGAAATTACTACTCGTGCGATGTTGGCTTAGCCTCCCTCGGATTCTCTCACCTTAGCACACCTTACACTTAGGTCCTGTGCTGGTGTGATAAGGGGATATGTAAGGAGACCGTAACTTCCTTGTGTAATCATTTGTTTTAAATAAAAATTGGGATTTCTTCTTATGATGATGTTTATGACTTTTCAAATGTCCGGATAAATATAGTATGCATATTTTTGGTGAATTTTAGAGAAATGATATTTTAAAAAATGTTTATGTAAACCTTAAATAATTAAAAATGTGTAATTATTTTCAAAAAATGGTCTTCTACAATTATGTTCAGTACGAAATTTAGAGTCTAATAAGATTAGCTTAATTTTTGATGAATAGTAAATTATGAATAGTGATTTTATGCTTAGGATTAGTAATGTGACCAAATGGATTAGTAATCTCACTTAAATAAAGTATTAATATAATCTAGGCACCTTGATTAAGTAATGTGATTCAATAAAATGGTTAAATAACGGTTTCATAAATTATTATTCAAGTATTAGTTTTTTCGGGTGAATAGTATTTTTTAATAAAAAATTAAATTAAAAATATTTAGAAAATTATTTTTATAAAATGGATTTCATTTTTGAACTCAGTGGATCGATATTATGTTAAGGTAAATTTTGGGGTTTTTTCTGAAAAAAATGAATTTTCAGTAATAGTGTATTTATTTAAAATATAAATTAAAAATATTTATAAAATTATTTTATAAAATGGATTTCATTTTTGAAATCAGAGCATTGATATTTGGTTAAGGTGAAACTTTGGGATTTTTCTGAGAATGTTGAATATTCAGTGAATAGTAAAAATACAGTTTTAGGGTTTCAGTATGTTTAATGACATCATAACTGTGACATGATGATGTCATGAGATTTTTTATGGGTCGTCTGACCAAAGGTGATGAATTATTGTATTTGGGGCCCCATGTGTTCTAACTTCATGGGAAATATCTTGGGAGAGCACATGGTTTTGAGAAACCCACTTATGAGGTGTCCCTTGGCCATTAATGCCTTGTCCCCTCACTTTCCTTATAAATACCAAGCCATTCTCTCATCCTTTGGACTCAAAAATCATTATCAACGAAGTTCTGGTCTCCTTACCTCCCAAGGAGTCCTCCCAAGGTACCCCCAAGCCCTCAAGGTCCAAACCATTGAGTTTTAAGAGTTACGTTTTAAGGTAAGGGATCTGACCTCTCTCTTTCTTTTCAAGTAATCTCTTTTATGTCATTTCATTTATGCTCCATGTGTTTATGTTAAAGGATGTTATTTTATATTCCTCTTACTTCCATTTTCAGGTTCATATAATGAGAGATCCCCTCTTACTCTCATTATTTCATTTTATGAATGTTTAAGTGGCGTCGTTAGGCTGCCGAAATTTTTGTAACGGATTCTTTCTCCCTTCTCATTTTTCAAGATCTATTTTCATGTAAAGTCTTTCAAGTTCCTTTTTATTATGTTGGGGTATGATATCTATATCTATCATACTTATCTTTTATGATCATATTATGAGATACCCCATTTTATCTCTTCAATTCAGTATTTTGATGTTTTAAGTGGCGCCGTTAGGCTGCCGAATTTTTAAGTGGTTCTTTCACCCTTCTCGTTTTGAAGTTCTACTTTCATGTCAAGTATTTAAAGTTCCTTTTTATTATTTTGGGGTATCATATCTATATATATCATACTTATATTTTATTATCATATGATGAGAGACCCCATTTGATCTCTTCAATTCAGTATTTTGAAGTTTTAAGTGGCGCCGTTAGGCTGGCAAATTTTTAAGGGATTCGTTCACCTTTCTCATTTTTTGAAGTTCTACTTTCATGTCAAGTATTTCAAGTTCCTTTTGATTATGTTAGGGTATTATCTCTATATATATCATACTGATATTTTATGATCATATGATGAGAGACCCCATTTTATCTCTTAAATTCAGTATTTTGATGTTTTAAGTGGTGCCGTTAGGCTGCTGAATTTTTAAGTGGTTCTTTCACCCTTCTCGTTTTGAAGTTCTACTTTCATGTCAAGTATTTCAAGTTCCTTTTTATTATGTTGGGGTATGATCTCTATATCTATCATACTGATATTTTATGATCATATTATGAGAGACCCCATTTCATCTCTTCAATTCAGTATTTTGAAGTTTTAAGTGGCGCCGTTTTGCTGGAGAATTTTTAAGGGATTCGTTCACCTTTCTCATTTTTCAAAGTTCTACTTTCATGTCAAGTATTTAAAGTTCCTTTTGATTATGTTGGGGTATGATATCTATATCTATCATACATATCTTTTATTTTCATATGATGAGAGACCCTATTTGATCTCGTCAATTCATTTTTTGAAGTTTAAGTGACGCCGTTAGGCTGCCGAATTTTCATAAGAGAAATCTTATTTTTGTCTTCCTTTCATGCTCTTCATTTCATATGGTACATCTTTCAAATTTCATTAATATGTATATAAATACTTCATATTCTGTCCCTATACTGTTTTATTGGTCATTTATTAATGTTTTACCCATGTCCCCTCCCTTTTCAATGTTTTCTAAAACCCCAAAAAGTAGCTGTTATGCTGCAACATTTTCGTCTCAAAATGCCTCTCTCTTTTCTCAAAATTATTTTATGTTATTAAGTGAATACTCAAAGATCTTATTTATAAATGGGTATTCACATATATATCAAAGTTTTCTATATTAAATTATTGGATTTACATACATGAAACCCTCTTTCCCTTTCTGTGGGATTAAAGTGACATAAAGATCATGTCTTTAAAGAAGTTTTTAAAACGTTATGATTATGAAATAAAACCCATTTCTTTTTTGGTATATGGGTTGTTTATGAAATGATTTATGATGATATATGTGTCTCACATGATAATAAAGACATGTCCAGGGTGCGCCTAGATAGCGCTCCAATGCATTGGGTAAAGACTTAATCTCTAGAGATGACCTTTTAGAACCGATACCTTGGTGAATAACCCTGGTAATTTTTAATGACACCTTGGGGATGGATCTTGGTGAAACGAAATGATTGTCAATATTAAATGTTGTAGACACATCTTCAAGTTATGAAAAATTTTATTTTTATTATGATATGCCTCACAATTTCTTTCTCATGCCTTAAAGTTCGTTTTCATGACATTGTTGAAGTATCTCAAGTTCACATGTAAAATGTTTCTCTTGTTTCCCTTACTGGGCCTTCTGCTCACCCTTTCTTTTGATTTATGTCCCCAGGTTATGAGATGCAGTATTAAACCTAGGATGAACATTAGGAGAAGCCTCTCAAGTGTTTAAGAAGAGTGTTTTATGTTTTCAAGTTTTAAGTTCCCGGTTTCCAAGACACTAAACCTTAAAGATCCTCGGTTTTGTAAAATTTAATGAAAGCTTATGTGATAAAAAGGCGGGATGCTATAGTTGGTATCAGAGGATGGTTTAGTTATTTGTGGAAATTAGGATATGAAAACTTTAGGAAAATCCTATAGAAAATTTTATATATAGGAAATCTTCCTGGTATTTTGGTGAGTATTGAGTAATGGGTTGCCAAGCAGATACATCCATGTCTGAATACGAGCAGGTAGAGGTGGCTATGGCACAGATATACATTGAGGTAAAACCCGAAAACACCGCTTTGAGCTAAAATTAAATGGGAACTGGTACACGACAACGGGCCTTGTTGCACTCTTGGTTACGACACTCTTGGGGGATTTGATTTGGTAAATTCATAAGCTTAGTATGAACCATTATTAAAGGAACAAAGATAAAATAAAATAAATATTCACATAAGAATATATGATCATGGATAACATATTTTGAAACCTATGGGATCACAAGTTAGGGTATACTTTTCTTTTACAAGTTATCCTTATATGCTTTAAGTTCATTTTCATGATTATTGTCTAAGTGTTTAATCCCCTAATTATTCTTTCTCTTCTTAGTTAATGGTGGGAAATGGAAGAACATGTCCCAACAACCAATTTGATAGAAAATGCGACGATTGCCGTATTAATATGACAGAGATGATTAGGGGATTAAAAGATGATTATTATTTTGGAAGACATTCACTATTTTGGGGACCCTATATGATCGAGGTAAATATATTACTATGGTATTTTCATTGAGGAGTAAGGTTGACTTATATTTTTAAGAATCGATGAATTTAAGGTGGAATTATAGTAATTTAGGTTACTTATGGGAATGATTAACCTATCTTGGGTAAAATACGTTTAGGTTAGCTACTTTTGTTATAAGATGTTAGGAGTGGTTGATGTTGTTTGGAGATGAACAATGAAGTTTATTTTGGAAGACTATGTTATCAAATCCTTCTATTATTTGGGTTTCAATATTAGTTTGGTTTATTTCTAGTAATTTTAAGGATAGTTATTTATGGAATGATCTATGATAAACTTTGGGTAGTACCATGGAACTTTGAATATTTAAAATTAGTTTCCCTTATTATGGGATTATTTCTTTTTGAAGAGTTATTTTATCTTACCCTTTTTGTTTTTGGGATAATGTTTAAAGATAGAAGAAATTGATAGTTAATCTTTTGTGGATTACGTGACTCTCAAGAAGAGGATTATTGTGTTTTGATGAGACCAAGTGTTTTTGAATGATCATCGTTTGGAGGAAAGATTAGTTTTGGTAGAAACTTATTAAAGGATGAAACTCTACTTGAAGGTAGGTATATTTCCTTATATTTTTGTTCTATGTAGTAAATGAATTACTCAAAATTATGAAAATAAACATAAAACAAAAATGTTGTTGGTTTACGTTTCCTACTAGGTAATCAAAGACCATTTACACACATCATAAGTTCGGGATTTTTCTCATGGTCAACTTTCTCCTAATCATGTTTTCTATCACTCTCCCCCAGAACTTGACCCTTTGTTTTTCTTCCATATCCATGTTTTCCTCCATGGAATCCTAGTATGGGTTAACTCGGGTGACCTTTGTACTTCCTTTTCTTTCATTTAATGTAATAGTGTTACTGACTCCTTTTCCGATGTGGGACTTTCAATGAAATTTCAAAACCCTATTTTAAAAATTGCGAGGACGCAATTTCTTAAGGGGGGAAGATTGTAATGACCCGAAATTTTGAAAAAATCTTGTTTCCTAATTTTGTGTGTTATTTTATTTTATTTTTATACTCAACAAAAATGTTTCATTTGATAACATGAGTATAATTAAAATGAGACCGTTGGGTTTTGACTGTTATATGAACATTGGTCAATATGATTGCTGGAAACTAAATGTTATGATTATTGTCTCTAAATACAAGTAATCTTGGTTAATTAATATAAAAAGAAGATTTGATGGCCTCACCCAGTAGTCTTGGACCGATCGAAGCCCATCTAACAGAACTTGGGAAGGAGGTAGCACCAATGGGCTTTGCTCTGGACCAAACCCAAGCTGAACTTCATTGTGTGAAGCTAGAACAGGATTGCCTTCGCGAGAAGTTCAAACTGATAGAAATTACTACTCGTGCAATGTTGGCCGAGCCTCCCTCAGATTCTCTCACCTTAGCACACCTTACACTTAAGTCCTATGCTGGTGTGATAAGGGGCTATGTAAGGAGATCATAACTGCCTTGTGTAATACTTTGTTTTAAATAAAAATTGGGATTTCTTCTTATGATGATGTTTATGACTTTTCAAATGTACGGATAAATATAGTATGCATATTTTTTTGTGAATTTTAGAAAAAGGATAGTTTAAAAAATGTTTATGTAAACCTTAAATAATTAAAAATGTGTAATGATTTTCAAAAAATGGACTTCTATAATTATGCTCAGTAAGAAATTTAGAGTCTAATAAGATCAACTTAATTTTTGATGAATAGTAAATTATGAATAGTGATTTTATGCTTAGAATTATTAATGTGACCAAATGGATTAGTAATCTCTCTTAAAGAAAGTATTAATATAATCTAGGAACCTTGATTAAGTAATGTGATTCAATAAAATGGTTAAATAACGGTTTCATAAATTATTATTCAAGTATTAGTTTTTTCAGGTGAATAGTGTTTTTTAATAAAAAATTAAATTAAAAATATTTAAAAAATTATTTTTATAAAATGGATTTAATTTTTGAACTCAGAGCATCGATATTATGTTAAGGTAAATTTTGGGGTTTTTTCTGAAAAAAATGAACTTTCCGTGAATAGTGTATTTATTTAAAAAATAAATTAAAAATATTTAGAAAATTATTTTTATAAAATGGAGTTCATTTTTGAAATTAGAGCCTTGATATTTGGTTAAGGTGAAATTTTGGGATTTTTCTGAGAAAGTTGAATTTTCCGTGAATAGTAAAAATACAGTTTTAGGGTTTCAGTATGTTTAATGACATCATAACTGTGTCAAGATGATGTCACGAGATATTTTATGGGTTGTCCGACCAAAGTTGATGAATTATTGTATTGGGGGGCCCATGTGGACTAACTTCATGGGAAATATCTTGGGAGAGCACATGGTTTTGAGAAACCAACTTATGAGGTGTCCCTTGGCCATTAATGTCTTGTCCCCTCACTTTCCCTATAAATACCAAGCCATTATCTCATACTTTGGACTCGAAAATCATTCTCAACGAAGTTCTGGTCTCCTTATCTCCCAAGGAGTCCTCCCAAGGTGCCCCCAAGCCCTCAAGGTCCAAACCTTTGAGTTTTAAGAGTTACGTTTTAATGTAAGGGATCCGACCTCTCTCTTTCTTTTCAAGTAATCTCTTTTATGTCATTTCTTTTATGCTCTATGTTCTTATGTTAAAGGATGTTATTTTATATTCCTATTACTTCCCTTTTCATGTTCATATAATGAGAGATCCCCTATTACTCTCATTATTTCGTTTTATTAATGTTTAAGTGGCGCCGTTAGGCTGCCGAAATTTTTGTAACAGATTCTTTCTCCCTTCTCATTTTTCAAGATCTATTTTCATGTAAAGTCTTTCAAGTTCCTTTTTATTATGTTGGGGTATGATATCTTTATCTATAATACTGATATTTTATGATCATATGATGAGATACCCCATTTGATCTCTTCAATTCAGTATTTTGATGTTTTAAGTGGCGTCGTTAGGCTGCCGAATTTTTAAGTGGTTCTTTCACCCTTCTCGGTTTGAAGTTCTACTTTCATGTCAAGACTTTCAAGTTACTTTTTATTATGTTGTTTTATGATATCTATATCTATCATACTGATCTTTTATTATCATATGATGAGAGACCCCATTTGATCTCTTCAATTCAGTATTTTGAAGTTTTAAGTGGCGTCGTTAGGATGACAAATTTTTAAGGGATTCGTTCACCTTTCTCATTTTTCAAAATTCTACTTTCATGTCAAGTATTTCAAGTTCCTTTTGATTATGTTGGGGTATGATATCTATATATATCTTACTTATATTTTATGATCATATGATGAGAGACCCCATTTGATCTCTTCAATTCAGTATTTTGATGTTTTAAATGGCGCCGTTAGGCTGCCGAATTTTTAAGTGGTTCTTTCACCTTTCTCGTTTTGAAGTTCTACTTTCATGTCAAGTCTTTCAAGTTCCTTTTTATTATATTAGGGTATGATCTCTATATCTATAAAACTTATATTTTATGATCATATGATGAGATACCCCATTTGATCTCTTCAATTCAGTATTTTGAAGTTTTAAGTGGCGTCGTTAGGCTGGCGAATTTTTAAGGGATTCGTTCACCTTTCTCATTTTTCAAAGTTCTACTTTCATGTCAAGTATTTCAAGTTCCTTTTTATTATGTTGGCGTATGATCTCTATATCTATCATACTTATCTTTTATGTTCATATGATGAGAGACCCTATTTGATCTCGTCAATTCATTTTTTGAAGTTTTAGTGATGTCGTTAGGCTGCCGAATTTTCATAAGAGAAATCTTATTTTTTTTCTTCCTTTAATGTTCTTCATTTCATATGGTAAATCTTTCAAATTTCATTACCATGTTCATATATCCTTCATATTCTATCCCTCTAATGTTTTATGGGTCATTTATGAATGTTTGAACCATGTACCCTCTCTTTTCAATGTTTTCTAGAGCCCTGAAAAGTAGCCGTTATGCTGCAGAATTTTCATCTCAAAATGCCTCTCTTTTCTCAAAATTATTTTATGTTAATAAGTGAATAATCAAAGCTATTATTTCTACATGGGTATTCACATATATATCAAAGTGTTCTATTTTAAATTCTGGGATTTACATACATGAAACCTACTTTCCCTTTTCGTGGGTTTAAAGTGACATAAAGATCATGTCTTTAAAGAAGTTTTTAAAACATTATGATTATGAAATGAAACCCATTTCTTTTATGCTATATGGTTTGTTTATGAAATGATTTATGATGATATATGTGGCTCACATGATAATAAATACATGTCAAGGGTGTGCCCAGATAGCGCTCCAATGCATAGGGTAAATACTTAATCTCTAGAGATGACCTTTTAGACTGATACATTGGTGAATAACCTTGGTAATTTTTAATGACACCTTGTCGATGGACCTTGGTGAAACGAAATTATTGTCAATATTAAATGTTGTAGCCACATATTCAAGTTATGAAAAATGTTATTTTTATTATGATATGCCTCGCAATTTCTTTCTCATGCCTTAAAGTTATTTTTCATGACATTGTTGAAGTATCTCAAGTTCACATGTAAAATGTTTCTCTTGTTTCCCATACTGGGCCTTCTGCTCACACTTTCTTTTGATGTATGTCCCCAGGTTATGAGATGCAGTAATGAACCTAGGATGAACATGTGGAGAAGCCTTTCAAGTGTTTAAGAATAGTGTTTTATGTTTTCATGTTTTAAGTTCCCAGTTTCCAAGACACTAAACCTTAAAGATCCCCGGTTTTGTAAAATGTAATGAAAGTTTATGTGATAAAAAGGCGGGATGCTATAATGAAGTTATTCAATATAGAACAATCTATAATGGGATTATATCCAGAATTTCATGACATTCATCATTCTAGGAAAATGTGTCCTCAGACATATATAGAAATAAGAAAAATGACAAAGATTCTATACGTATCAGTGATTGGGTCAGTCATGTATGTTTTGCTATGTACTAGGTTAGATGTAACATATTCATTAAGTGTGGTAGGAATAAATAAAGCTGATCCAGGTGGCCATCATTGGATGGAAGTCAAAACTATCCTCAAGTATCTGAGGCATAATAAATATATTTTTGTAGTTTATGGAGGAGATGAGGAACTATTCATAAGAGGATAGGTATATACTAGTTTTCAAACTGATCAAGATGACATGATTTCACAAACTGGATACATATTTATTTTGAATTGAGCTTTTCTGAGCTGGAAGATCTCAAAACAGGATATGATTGTAGATTCTACAGTAGAGTCTTAGTATACTAGGGCTTCTGAGGCAGTTAAAGAAGCAGTGTGGATGTGAATCATTGTCCAAGATCTTGATTTTGTGCTGAGAATTAAATATCTTATCACACTCCATCATGATAATACTATAGCGGTGTCTCTTAAAATATATCCAAGGTCACATTAGAGGGTGAATCACATACTTCAGAAGTTTCATCTCTTATGGGATTTCTCTTAGAGATGTGAAGTTGTAGGGAGAAGTTTTTCCATGTAAGACAACATGGTGGACCCCTTGACTAAATATTTGACTTAGTAGAAACATCACTATCATGTGATGTCTAGGTACTGAAGTTCGTAGGTAGTTGGATCTAGTATAAGTGGGAGTTTGTTGGATTTGGTGTCCCAGGACAAACCTTTTATAATTTGATTACATGTATATTCAATGTATTGAATATTAATAAAAATTCTTATTATATATATTTTTTTTCTACAAGACTCTAATATAAAAATGTCCTAGTGTATACATCACATTGAAAATGTCATAGGAGATCCCCGCTATGATGATAACCTTGATGTGCTGAAATGAAACTCTCAAATATTTTTCCATTGTCGGATCATTTACTATGATGGTAAACATATTATATATATTGTTAGTTGTGATTACTTATGAGCAGATGAGACTTCTTCTCATAAAATTATCACTTAGAAATCTCTAATATGGGTGATTATAAAATAAGACATGCTAGTCAGAATTCCTCATGTTTTGGTGTCATTGGATATTCCAATATACCACTATGTGAAGTTACTTAGACATTAATATTATTATTAATTTATGTCACAACTTGCATACTTAGATATATTCTGTAAATCATGATGATAACAGTTCATGGTGAAGTTGGATATGTTGGGTGCATCACGAGTGACATGTCATTAATTAATAAGTCGAGGAATGATTTGTTCCTTCATCTTTCTAGAAGTAGATATCTTATCCCTTTGATTGTATTAGAACTATTGCATTAAATTCCATATCCATGGTTTAATGATGTGTTTATTTCAGAGAGTCAAAAAAAGTAATTTCAAGAATATATGTTGGTGACACTAATGTGCAACCTTCTTGATGAGATATTGTGACAAAGGGGTTATATTACATAGTTCACATTCGTATGTGGTTGTCAATGTTGTGACTTTAAGTTCTTTCTATTGGGGGCCTTTACCCGTTACTAGATAGTAATATTGGAAATCAGGAAAGATATCCTAATCCTAATGAGAAATAATCCTAGAGGTTTACACATTATGTGTTTCTGCTGATCTTGATTAAATTATATTTGACTTTAATTAATGGAATAAATATTATTCTCAAGTCTGGGGAATAATTTTATTCATATAATATTGATCGTATAAATTAAATAAATATTTATTAACCAGCTTATGAATTAAAAAATTATTTTATTTATTAAATATTTTAATAAATATTTATTTTTCTATATTGTGAAAAAAATATTTATTTATGAATAAAATATTTATTTGGCTGTTCAGTAAATTCTAAAGGATTTATAATGGACCGAGATTGAGTGTTCATAATTAATATTGATATAGGTGGTCTAAATTCAGTTCCAATAATCTTGAATTCAAATTATGTGTATGTGTTGTAGAATTTCAATTGGAATATTTGACATTTGAATCTTAAATTGAATATATTAATTGATGAATTAATTTATGGAATTATGGAATTTATTAATTGATTTTCCATGTAATTTAAAAATGAGTTGAACATGGGAAAATTGAATTTTTGAAATTTTTCTTATGTAATTGGTTGAATTGGATTAGTTAATTGGTTAATTAATTAATAGAATATTGTGATTGTGGAATTGATGGGATATTAGGATTGTGTAATTGTTAAATTAATTTTATTAAGAATTAATTGGAATTGGGGATTAGGACATGGTTGGCATGAACCTAATGGGTTAATGGGTTATATGATTAAAATATTGTTAAATGGATTAATAGTAAATTGCTTGTATTATATCCCTGTAATTAATGTGATGAACTTTGTATACAAATATAATGGAATTCCATGATGTGATATATTGATAATAGGATTAATGTTGATTAAACTTGTAAAATGTGATGTGGTTGATATATTTTTATTGATGGAAAAACATGTAGTGGGAAATGGAATGATGATTCAAATACCCAAGGGGTGCTAGAAATGGTGTTCTTGACCCAGTATACATGCTTGTGATAATGAGTGTGGGACACAGCCTACTGATTCAAATGCCCACTTGTGTGATGCATGTGATAATGAGTGTGGGACATAAACTACTACTTCAAAACCCACCCATGTGATTCATGTGATAATAAGCATAGGACAGAGACTTCTGCTTCAAAATCCCACATGTGTAATGCATGTGATAATGATTGTGGGACACATTTTGGTTCTTCAAAATCCCACTTCTGTGGTTTCTTGATAATCATTTTTTGTGACACAAACTAATGCTTCAAATACCCACAGAGTGATAGAAATGGAGTTGTAGGCCCAAGATGATGGCATTATACTATGGTTCCAATTAGCCACAATATAAATCGAATTGATATGATAACTGATAACCATGGTATTTTGATATTTTATATCCCTTGGGGATAGTTAAAAAATTATAATGGGTTGAATTAGCTATTGAGGGTTTGAGTGTCCTCTAGAACCTAAGGGTTTATGTGGTTAAATAAAGAATAATTTAATATATATAAAATTTTTACTTTATTTCTTGTATTTTATTCTTTATACAACTACATACACTATTATTGACATGATATTATTTTATATGCCTTTTTTGGTGTCCTAATCAGTTTTACTCACACCCTACTTGGGCTTCTTGATTGGTACCCAAATAGACTTCATGTTTGTAGTACATGATAAGGGAAAGAGTCCTATGTTAGATGGATGATGTGGGATGAAGCATGGATGAGGGAACTGGATGTGATTGAAGACCCACATGGAATCCTTCAGTGTATCTATTTATTTTGGGTTTTTAATATTGACACATGACACATATTTGGCATTACATATCTATTTTTTAGTTTTGGATATTTTATTTTTCTGTTTTTGTCATCATGTGATACTATTTTGGTATGGTTATTGGTTATATAATTTGGTTGTTCTTATATATTTCCATTTTTTTAATTCCTTAATAAAGAGGGTATAGTCTCACTTTTTTTATATTAGACCCTCAATGCTAGACGGCAGCCTCTGGCATACGGGTAGGAAGGCTTGAGTTCATGTGACTGACCGGCTAAGGGCACCAGTATGTGGCTCCCTGTTCAGGACATCAAAAAGTGGTATCAAAATAGTTTCTATTATTTAATTTTATATTACTATTTGGAAAAGTTATATAGGAGAATAACATGAGTGAGGCCTTGGTTATGATCTCATTGATGGGAGTAGCTAACCCATATATGAGAGTAAAATCCAAGTACCCAAGGTGGGATTTTTTATTGGCATTTTTTGTTATGGTTAGATGTTATTTCACCAAGGGTGATGCCCTTATTTTGTGATGTTATCACTTTCTGATGTTTTCTTTGAGATTTTAATCACAACCTAGTATGGCATGAGAGTTTATTTTTCATTCATAATTCTAGACACTAAGGAATTATTGTCACATAAATCGTTTTAGGCATGCACAGGAAGGGTGGGTTTTGGTTGATTTGTTTATATGAAATCTATTTTCTTCCATGTGTGAAACTTAAATGAAAAAGGTACCTAATGTGAAATTGAAAATTTTTTAAATGATGAAAAAATGTGGAAAATGTGTGTATAATGAGATAGTTGAATAATGTTAATGTGTATACCCTTGTTAACCATGACCTAAATGTAGGATGGTTAAGGGTATTATTATCACCTTGGTTATGACTATGTATTAGGGTTTGGGGAAATGACTTTTTATGGATATTGTGAAACCATGTTTTTAAATGTGTTAAATATGTGTTATGTTTCTTAATACATGTGTTTGGAATTGTAGATATATGCCTCCATGATGACACTTGTTGAAAGGATGACAAGAGTATATGGATAGAAATGATCCTCTAGTAGTGGAACCTAAGGCACCAATAGTGTCAAGTGAGGAATTACGAGATCTTTTCTAAGAGAACTTTTCTCGTTTCATAAAGTTTATAGAAAGAGACTCAGGTAAGGTTATGAATAACATTTCTAACCTGACACAAGATTTGTAGTTGCATCACCCTATAACATTTACCTGAGAGTATGGACCTGAGGTAGCTAAGTTCTAGATTGAGTCTATATAGACTATAATTGACCACTTGGATAATACTACTAAGAATATATTAAAATTGGATGCTTACATGTTATGTGGCTAAAAAAATATTGGTGGGACATACAGACTTAGGCTGGAAAACTAGATAATATGGAGTGGGAGAACTTTTAAGAGATGTTCGTTGAGAACTTTTACCTTGATACACTTTGGAAAGATAGAGAAGATGAGTTTATGAGGTTGAATCAGGGGAATATGTATGTGATGGACTATGTTGGTTGCATTATAGATTTGTAACAATTTTTTCCAAAGTTGATAGAATATGTTTCTACTAAGTAAAAATGGTTTTAAAATGGTATTAAATGTGAAATTATGTCCCTAGTTAATACTTTCATTCTAAAAAAGTTTTTATAAGTTGTAACTCAGGATCTCATTTCTGTGGGAAACCTGAACGAGGCTTCCAATGGAGGATAGGTGGTTTCTATTGGATGATCAAAAGGTATGTATTTCGAAAGTAGGAATCATCACTATGATAATGATAGGTAGGGTGATAAAAAGAAGAGTGTCTAGGGGAATATAAAATCATACAGGACCTTACCCAAGCAACCTATCTCTAATGTTGTAGGCTAGGTCACTTTTGTAGACATTGTCTCCAACCACCAATAGAGTATCGATGTTTCAGTAGGATGGGACATCAACATATGTTTTATAGGAACCCATGAAAAATGGGTAATGATAGAGGACCTAGAAAAACCACAGTATGGGAATGGGATATTTTACCCTATACCAGTCTATTAATTGGAGTATTACTGGTCATGATGGTAGAGGAAGTGGACATGGTACTTCTAGAAAAGATCTCCCATATTAGAAGAGTGGTGAAGCTCTGGGGGTCTTAGACTACATCGCATGGAAGAGGGGCAGGACAATTTCATTTAGTTCAGCCTACACTAGTGGATAACGAGGTTAGAACATCAATAGTTAGAATTAATATTCTTGTAGTTTCTACTCTAGCTAGTACTTTATTTGATAGAGATGACTCTCATTTATTTATATCTACACAAATTGAATATTTTTTGATCTTGGTGGTGGATTTCATGAGTAGTGTTGTGATGATAGATACATCTTTGGGAGTACCACTACTGAAAAATAGGTTTTTACCAACGCATTTATACCAACAGTTTAAGAAAACTGTTGGTATATATGTGGTAGGAATGTCTATCCCTACAGTTTTAAATAAACCATAGGTATACCATCCTCAAAAATCAATCCCTTCAGGATCATCCCTACATGCCACTGCCACTGCAAACTCTCCTCACCCCCGCAACCATCTTCTTCCACACAACCTTCTTCTCCCCCAATTAATCATTGCGCTTATCTGGTGAGTGCCTCTCCCCCAGAGCTTATCCGGTGAATGCCTCTCCCTTGAAACCCTCTTCTTCCTCAGATTATCCATCACGCTCATCCCATGAACTCTCTCCTCCATTGTAGTCGAATTTGCGATGCAACTCATACAATCATATGAGTTTACGGATGGACTTATCCCCTTCGATGACTGAAGAATCGATTTGATGCAGCTTCAAACACACAGACATGGAGCAAAATCGCTCACCCGGCTAGACTCATTGCTTCCATTAGAAGAGATCACGTTTCTTTTTTAATTTCAAATTTGAAGGTTTTTAATCGGTTTCAACCCGACACACCTCGCATACCTAGGGTTAAATTTCTTCCCCTCTACTCCCATTATTTTGCTCTTTGGCGGTGTTTCCCTCTTCCATAACCCGAATGAGCTCTGCCAGTGGCACGCTAATGTGTAACTCCTCTGGCTCCCCATATCCTTTGCTCAGTAGGTGCCACCACCAACATCAAAAGAAGGTATATACTAATTTCATTCAATGCATCACTCATTTAGTCTATCAATTGATTTTCCTACTGGTAATATAGAAAATAAATGAATTTGGTGAACATATATATCTATTTTAGTGTTCCAATTTTATAATTTCTTCATTGGCATGGAAAAGGTTCTATCTTTAGAATCGTTTCCCCTCCATCGAATCCCTGCTCCTGTGGTGTTTCTCTTGTCTTCCATCAAATCCCTGCTCACAATCTGATTTTTCTTGTTCATCTCAAATTAATTACTCCATTATCTTGTTCATCATATTCTATATACAATTAGTACCAGTTAAGGTAGGTGTATCAATCGATCTGGTAAAATTAGACCGATGGGTGGATTGATTTTGGGTGGGCCTGCATGTCTTTTAGCAATTCTATTGCATTATGTATATATGTGTGGATAAATTTCCAATAAACTCACAGGTCTCAAATTATTTTTCTTGGTTTCTTTTTGGGTTTCTTCTTCCCTATTGTAATTTTTGGTTTGGTCAAACCCAGGTTTAAGGGGCCGACCCGATTTTGGTGATTTCTTTGTTGTTTAGGATTCATGGTAGTTTCTAATTGGTTGGTTGGCCATCCACTGTCAGAGGAGATGCATTCTTGGTCAAGTGTTTTTGATTCAAGGTAGGTTATATTATTCCCTTACTCTCATGGTCAATTTTTTAATGATGAAATACAGGTTTTTTTGATATATTTATTTAAAAACCATGCGTGTTGATAAATATAATCTTTTTGATATAACATTATGACTTAACTCATCCATTTTCATCGACCATTTTATCTTCATCTGTGATTTGTCAATCAATATTTCCATAATACCCAAATTAGAAAATTTATCAAGAACACATTCTAGATGATTAAAATAATGATACAGATATTAGGGATTATCTTAGATTTGTTTCATAGATATTATACCTACAAAAATATCTTCAATTGGTGAGTAGTTTCTTTTTCTTTAATTGATTGGTTCATAAAACATAAGTTGGTGCTGCATATATTATGTAATTAGAATTGGTAAAGTAAAATGTTGGTCTCAGATTTCCGAGTTGGTTATTTGGATGGTATTCTATATCAAAAGTGTGTATATATCTATTAAATATGGATGTATTTTCCAATTGAACAATGTATTTATTAAACTGACTATGCAATACATATTTCCCACAATACGTAAGAACCACAGAAATCATAGATAGACACTACACACCACAAGACACCCATGGGAGACACCCCTTAACATCTACGGATAGTTAAGGGGCCATTAACTTAAGAACTGAAGTCGATTGGCACTCAAGACTTGAGAAATTCCCATTACTGGTAGAAAAGATACTAGTAACTTTATTCTTAGTATAGTATAATGAAATGGTTTACACCCTCATGACCAAGTAGACCATATGGTTCATGGACTGGTGCCCAACCAGGTTCAAGAGTATGATCAACTACTAAACATTGATTGTGGTCCTTATGAGGTTCTTTCCATAGTGAAGAGGGTTATGTGCACAATCTTCAACTCAACTAATGTAGCATAGGTGCATATTAATTGGCTAAGTGTACTAGTATGGTGTTTCCAACAGCGTGATATATAAATAACATAATTAAAAATGAAGAGATTATTAAATGGAACTGTTTCCTCCTTGCTTGTAGGAACATGATTTGACCCATGGGGCAGTCTTGTTCTTATATATTGGGAGGTGACATGTATAGTCACAGGATACATGTATTCTTTTTTTAGTTTTTATTTTATTTTCTTTATCGCATTGGCCACATATGTATTTTACTTCTTTTTACAGATGGAGGGTAGTGATGCTATCCTGAATAGTTGACATAGATCACTTGTATAATGTAATACCATGAGGTGTGAGTGTGAGAAAATATTGGAGGATAGAGGAGCCATGGGGTCTTCCATGAGATGAAATTGTTTTTCTAAAACATTGTGTGGGAAAATTTCTAGAGTATGTTGGAGTCATGAAATAACCCCAAGTGTATCCATGAGATAACATAAATAACCCCAAATGTCTCCATGTGTCTCCATACATCGTATCATCCTCGCATGGGTTGGACACTCACCCAATCCTATCAAACCTATCCTAGTCTATCCTCTCAGTCACATAGTCTAGATTCATCTCTCGAGGATTATCCAATTCCTCGATGCACATATCATCATCCAACTAGACAAAGAGGATCATTCACCTTATGATTTTCCTAGTCATAAAAAACACCATGTCGAACCCAGCTACATTATATTATCAATAATCTAGTCAAGAACCTCATCAAAATCATGTATTATAACCCATCCCCACTAACTAGGTTCCATCCTATGCTAAATCACACTAAGCCTCTTGGCATTATAATGCCAATCTATCCAAAAATACCCAATGCCCACACTAGCATATCATACTTCATCTCTTTAGTTGAACTCACTGGTGGAAATTCCACCTATACCAACGCTTCTTTCCCAAGGATTTTAACAAACCATTGGAAAAAAGACCCTATGCCAATGGTTCATATGAACCATTGGGATATATCTATCTAAAATCACTTCACCATTGGGATACTTCTCCTATCCCTAAGCTTCACTTCTCCAAAACCTCAGCTCCACTCACATACTCCTCCCATCCTCACCACTGCTCCCATACCAACCACCCCTCACCACCACTCCCATCCCAACCACCCCTCGCTGCTTGCCGCTTGCCGATCGCCGCTCTCCACTCGCCACTCACTGCTCCCCGCTCATCGACACTCACACATCCCCCTTCAAGACATAGTTATCCAAACCCTACATGGACACTACGCTCCTCCCGTTATTATCGCTGCTCTCATCCCCCTTGAGTTCCCCTCCCACCATCCCAACTCCTGCTCGCCGCTCGCAGCTCCCCGCTCATGGTCGCTCGTGAATCCCCTTCTGATGTGTAAGCATAAATTCTATCTCTCTGTAAGCTTGAATTTAGGTTAATTATGAGTTATTATTTGTATTTATATGATTCATTCAAGATATATACTAGTCATTTACAATGTTTAATATGATTTATTTTAGCTCTGTTGATGATTCATGCCTTTACAAAATTCTCCAAAGGAGGGTGATTCAAAAATACATCATTGAGTTCACATGTATATTGAATCAATGTTTTTTGATTCCACATTTGCATACGTGAAACCCAATTACTGCAGGACATGTGTATTATAATCAGTATCCCAATTTGTTTGAGGGGTGATCTTCTTTATTTAGATTATTTTCTTGTTTCCATTCTATTGATACAATGTGTTTGACTTTATACTGTTTTATGAGATCAATTATCTTATTCTGTGTGATGATTTTTAATGGATTTTCCCTTTTTTGAGAGGCATCTCACACTAGAGATCTCAATATCTATCTTGTTTAAGCTCATCAAACACTAGACATACAATCACCACATCTATGACCATAAGGCCCAATCCTCTTAGGAATATTTTACTTGATCTAAACCCTCATCCAGTCCATACACATATCATCCAAATTATAAGACATGTTAGACCACTCATATCCCAATCGATATCTTATCCACTTGGAGACCTAGTGATAGGGTTATTTCATTTCCATAAAATCACTAAAGAATTTTATCTAAACCTTGGCGGCTTGTGAACACCATATCTATAGGTATACTATGTTAATATATTTACTTTCATTTATCATCCTTATACTCCATGACTCCCATGGAACATATTTATAATCAATCCCTTGGAAATCTATGATCGAATAATCAAGTTGGTGTTTAAGGGTCTATCGAGGCTTTTAATACTGTCTTTATATACATAAGAATTCTTATTTAAAGAAACAGTTAATTTAAGTAATGGTTGATCACCCATGGAGATGTTTATACTTCATCTTCTAACTTCTAAATGATGTATTACCTCCACTTGAATGGGGAATTAAATAACTCCCCTTCCATGTTCATGTAGAACCTATATTTTCCAAATAAAACATACAAACCAAAAATATATAGGTGATAAAAATCAGATGATTGTTCCATGATCACATCATTAGTCATAGCTTCATCAAAAATCTTCATTCCTTAAGCCTTATATTAATCATATGATTTGGAATATACTTACCAGATTAGTGAATGTTGATTCATATTCAATCATTAACATTTTTTCCTACTCAATATCTAAGAGATATCAAGATATATAATGTTTAAGCTCATATAAGAAGTTTTGGTCATTGAATATTAGTTGGAATCACTTCTAATAATGTTTTCATCCTTCCACTCCACAATAACATTACACCAAAACCTATCTTGACCCTTCAGTAATGGTGTAGCCATGTAATTTCCCAAAAAAACTTGTATTGAACAAAACCAAACTAAGATTAAACTTGATCCAAACTAATTATATACCATTTATAGGAAGATTAATTGTTAGTTAATAGGAATTTAATTTTTTATAGTATCATTTTGAAACATGGATTTGTTTCCCCCTTGATTGCAGGAACATGATTTGACCCATGTGGCGTTGTGGTTCTTATATGTTGGGCGGTGAAATGTATAGTCATAGAATCCATGTATGTTTTAGTTTAGTTTTTATTTTATTTTCTTTATTGCATTGGCCACTTAGGTCTTTTACTAGTTTTTATGGATAGGGAGTAGTTATATTCTATGAAGGAGGCCAGAAGGGGTTCAGATTGTTTCAGTCCACCGGCTTTGATCCGACGTAAGATTCTATGATTATTACTTGTCTCTCAACTCATATATTTTGGGGATTTCAATGTTTTTGACTCCATATTATGTTTTTGGTAGGGCATTGGATCGTTTTGTGTTGGTTCTGGTGGATTCGGTTCTTGCCAATCGAGGTAAGGCTTTAATATTGTTGGTTGGTTTTTCACTGGTTATGTAGGGTCCTTTATGTGTTTTAAGGTTTTTAATATCTTTTTTGTAGTGCATTGATCCCTGCTCGTTGGTTTCGAGTCACCAAGTCAAGGGTGACACGCCTGTGTGTGCATAAGTAAGTAAGTATATGTATGTGGGTTCCACCGTTAAGTGTATAGTCAACCATGGAAATGATTATACATGTATGGGTCTAGGTGTTCCCATGTATATATTTAAAAATTCATATGAAGGTGATTGGAGATTGGTATATGCATATAATCATATGTGTAAGGATCCCCTTTCACATGTTCATGGCCATGCGGGTGTGTGCATAGGGGATAGGTTTCCTTGCATGTCTGTGAAGGTGCGTATACCCAATGGGGGAGTAGCAGCTTTTAGTTATAAAGTTCTAAGAGCTGAAGTGGATGGCTTGGTTCCACCTTGAGGTAGAGTCCCTCTCGTAGCCTCTTTAATTTAATAATGCTTTAAATTGAAATTAGCTTCTTTCTTAATTATGTTGTATTATATTGAATTTCATATCTTGAATAAGTTTTCATTAATATAATTGTTTCATTTGATAAATAAAGTCTTGTTTTTATAACAAAACCACTTTTAAAAAACAACAAATATAAAGTATATATCTTTATCATACCACAATCCCAAATCAAGAGTTTTTTTTATAACATAAGATCGGTTTTTATAATGTGAAGGACAACTACATAGGATTTATTTGGAATCCTTGTCGGAAGATGCTGCCTCGCGAATGTTGCAGGACCGTGCCAATAGGTTGCAGTCACGCTGCGGTCATGCCGTGGTCACACTGTGATTTGGCCCTGATCTAGGACAACACCCCACGATGGTTCGCAGTCCTATCGGAATTTGATGTATGATACCTAGATAGTGTTTTAGATACATTACCCACCCATAGTTAATGGTGAGGGAGGAAACGGGTGGAATGTTTCCCCGCTTCCTCCCTCTCCCTTCGCTCTAGGCTGGAAGATGCTTCCCTGTAGATGTCTCTCAACCAGGACAACATGTTGCGGTCATGCTGCGGTCACGCCGCGGTCACGCCGCGGTCAAGCCATGGTCACGCTGTGGTCACTCCATGATTTGGACCTTCTCCAGGAGGACACCCCATGGTAGTTCGTAGTCCTATTAGAATTCGATGTATGATACCTAGATAGAGTTTTAGATACATTACTCACCCATAGTTAATGGGTACAAAGGCGACGGGCGGAATGTTGCCCCAATTCCTCCCACTCCATTCACTCATGGACGAAAGATGCTGCCCTACGAATGTCGTCGGACCGGGCCAACACACCGCAGTCATGCCGCGGTCATGCCGAGGTCACGCCACGGTCACGCCGTGGTAGTGCCATGATTTGGCCCTGATCCTGGACTACACCCGACGGTGGTTCGCAGTCCTGTCGGAATTCGATGTATGATACCTAGATAGAGTTTTAGATACATTAAACACTCATAGTTAATGGGGAGGGATGTGAGGAACAGAATGTTTCCCCGCCTCCTCCCACTCCCTTCACTCCTAGATGGAAGATGTTGCCCCGTGGATGTTGCTGGACAGGGCCAATATGTCACGGTCACACCACGGTCACGCCGTGATTTGGTCCTACTCTAGGACGACACCCCATAGTGGTTCTCAGTCCTATCAGAATTCGATGTATGATACCTAGAGAGAGTTTTATATACATTAACCACCCATAGTTAGTGGGGAGGGAGGAAACGATTGTAATTTTACCCCACTTCATCCTGTTCCCTACACTCCTAGATGGAAGATTCTTCCCTGTAGATGTCACTGGACCAGGCCAACACACCACGATCACGCCGCGGTCACGCTGTGGTCACGCCGCGGTCACCCCACATTCATGCCGCAATCACGCCGTGATTTGGCCCTACTCTAGGATGACACCCCGCGGTAGTTCGCAGTCCTGTTGGAATTCTATGTATGAAACCTAGAAAGAGTTTTAGATACATTACTGACCCATAGTTATTGGGGAGGGAGGTGATGATCAGAATGTTTACCCGATTCCACCCGCTCCCTTCGCTCCTGTCCAGAAGATGCAGCACCATGGATGTCACCGAACTGGGCCAAATAACCACGGTCACGCCGCGGTCACGCTGCGGTAATTCCGTGATTTGGCCCTACTCCAGGACGACACCCCCTGACGATTCACAGACCTGTCAGAATTCGATATATGATACCTAGATAGAGTTTTAGATACATTACCCACTCGTAGTTAATGGGGAGGGAGGCGACGACCAGAATGTTGCACCGCCTCCTCCCGCTCCCTTCGCTCCTGGCCGGAAGATGCTGCCCTGTGGATGTTGCAGGACCAGGCCAACACGTTGTGGTCACGCCGCGGTCACGCTGCCGTCATGCCATGGTCATGCTGTGGTCACGCCTCGGTAATGCCGTGATTTGGCCCTTCTCCAGAACGACACCCCACAATGATTCACAGTCCTATCAAAATTCAATGTATGATACCTAGATAGAGTTTTAGATACATTTCCCACCTTCCTTCCAAGACCCCGGACAACCCCCCCCCCCCACCCTCCTCCCTAGACCCCAGACACCCCCCTGAATAGCCCACCCCCAACCTCCTCCCTGGACCCAGGACTGCCCCCCGGACAGCCCCCCCCCCCCAACCCTCCTCACTAGAACCCAGATCCCAATATAATCTCTCTTGAAGATTCATCATAAATCTCAACAGAAAAGAGGGTTTTAGAGATTCAGAAGAAGATGAGAGAAGAGTGAAAATCCTAATCTAAAATAGGAAGAAATAAGAGGATTAGACTCACCCAGATCTTAAATCCACACTTGAAGGCACTCAAAATTCCCAACTGACATGTATGAGTCAACCCCACCTCAAACTGAGGCACAGTGTGGCCGGTACCAGTCAAAGTGTCTGACTTTTATTTGAAATGGACAACATTTCAAATGAAAACAATAGATGACATATTTAAAACCAACCAAATGGATTCGGATTGTATTGATAATTTACAACAACAATCCATGAGTCATTTTTGACATGTAAGAGTCAACTCTGCCTCAATATGAGGCACGGTGTGGCCGGTACCACTCAAAGTGTTTCACTTTTGTTTGAAATGGACAACATTTTAAGTGAAAACAACAACTGGCATACGGAAAACCGACCAAACGCATTTGGATTGTGTTGATACTTCAAAAAAATGATCCATGGGTTATTTTTGACATGTACGAGTCAACCCCGCCTCAATATGAGGCATGGTGTGGCCAGTACCACTCAAAGTGTCTTTCTATTGTTTAAAATGGATACACTTTTAAGTAAAAACAACTAGCATACGGAAAACAGACCAAACAAATTCGGATTGTGTTGATACTTTAGGAAAACTATCCATGGGTCATTTTTGGCGTGTACGAGTCAACCCCGCCTCAATCTGAGGCGCAGTGTGGCTGGTACAACTCAAAGTGTCTCTCTTTTGTTTCAAAAGGACACCATTTTAAGTGAATACAACAACTGACATATGGAAAAATGACCATAAGGAATTTGGATTCTGTTTAAACTTTAGGAAAACAATCCATGGGTAATATATGACTTGTACAAGTCAACTCTACCTCAATCCGAGGGCCGGTGTGGCTAGAACCACTCAAACCGTCTCAATTTTATTTTAAATGGACAGGATTTTAAGTGATAATAACAACTAGCATACAGAAAACCGACCAAAAGAATTTAGATTATGTTGATACTTTAGGAAAACAATCCATGGGTCATTTTTGATGTGTACAAGTCAACCCCACCTCAATACAAGGCATGTTGTGGCCGACACCACTCAAAGTGTCTCTCTTTTGTTTAAAATGGACATCATTTTTAGTGAAAACAACAACTGACATACGAAAAACTGACCAAACACATTTGGATTCTATTGAAACTTTAATAAAACTATCCATGGGTCATATTTGACGTGTAAGAGTCAACCCTTACTCAATACGAAGCAAGATGTAGCCGGAACCACTCAAAGTGTCTCTCTTTTGTTTAAAATGAACGTCATTTTAAGTGAAAAGAACAATTGACATACGGAATCCAACCAAACGAATTCGGATTCTATTAAAAATTTAGGAAAAAATCCATGGTTCATATATGACATGTAAAAGTAAACCTCGCCTCAATCTGAGGTGCGGTGTGGCCGGAACCACTCAAAGTGTCTCTCTTTTGTTTCAAAAGGACATCATTTTAAGTGAATACAACAACTGACATACATAAAACCAAATAAAGACATTTTTATTCTGTTAAATCTTCAGTAAAACGATCCATGGGTTATATGTGACTTGTAAGAGTCAACCCCTCCTCAATCTGAGGGACGGTGTGGCCGACCACTAAAATCGTCTCAGTTTTATTTGAAATGGACATGATTTTAAGTGAAAACAACAACTAGCATACGGAAAACTGACCAAACACATTAGGATTGGGTTGATACTTCAGGAAAACTATCCATGGGTCATTTTTGATGTTTATGAGTCAATCCCACCTCAATACGAGGTGCGGTGTGGCCGACACCACTCAAAGTGTCTCTCTTTTGTTTAAAATAGACATCATTTTAAGTGAAAACAACAACTGACATACGGAAAACCGACCAAATTCATTCAGATTATGAACTTTAAGAAAATTATCAATGGGTAATGTGTGAAATGTAATATTCAACCCCGCCTCAATCTAAAGTGCGGTGTGGCCAGCACCACTCAAAGTGTCACTCTTTTGTTTAAAATGAACATCATTTTAAGTGAAAACAACAATTGGCATACAGAAAACTGACCAAACGCATTCGTATTCTGTTGAAAATTTAGGAAAAAGATACTTGGGTCATATGGGATGTGTATGAGTCAACCCCGCCTCAATCCGACGTGCGGTGTGTCTGGAACCACTAAAAGTTTCTCTCTCTTTTTTTAAAAGGACATCATTTTAAGTGAATACAACAACTGACATACGGAAAACCAACCAAAGGCATTCGGATTCTGTTGAAACTTTAGGAAAACTATCCACGGGTCATATGTGACTTTTATCAGTCAACCCTGCCTCAATTAGAGGGCCAGTACCGCCGGAACCACTCAAACTGTATCAATTTTATTTGAAATTGACAGGATTTTAAGTGAAAATAACAAATGAAATATGGAAAACTGACCAAATGCATTTGGATTGTGTTTATACTTTAGTAAAATGATCCAATGGTCATTTGTGACGTGTACGAGTCAACCCCGCCTCAATATGAGACACTTTGTGGCCAACACCACTCAAAGTGTCTCTCTTTTCTTTAAAATGGACATCATTTTAAGTGAAAAAAACAACTGACATACAGAAAAATGACCAAACGCATTCGGATTATATTTAAACTTTTGGAAAACTATCCATGGGTCATATGTGACGTGTATGAGTCATCCCCTGCTCAATCCAAAGCACATTGTGGCCGACACCACTCAAATATAGTGATTTACATTCATACCTTCACAAACTTTGAATCTCTTGATACTACTTTGTAATATCACGAGTGATGAGTATGGAATCAATACTTCTTCAATATCAAAATCATTCATTGAACCTGTAAATTACATATTCATGCAACCAGGCTTAGAATAATTTTGGAGCAGTTCATAGGTTACAAAAACAGTTATCAAGTTTTTTGATTTTGTAAACAAATTTTAGATTTTCTACAACCATGATAAAAAAAGCTCTAGAGTAGTTCACAGGTTATAAAAATAGTTCACAAGTTCTTGATTTTTAAACCAATTTCAGATTTCCTACAAACATGCTATAAAAACTTTTAGATCAGTTCATAAGTTACAAAAACAGTTCACAAATTCCTGATTTTGTAAACATATTTCAGATTTTCAGTTTTCTGTAAACAAATTCCAGATTTTGACAACCCAAAACATTGCTGAGTTCATAGCTTATCCCTTTTTGCAGCTCTTTCTAAATGCATACTTCCCTTTTAGAGATCACTCCCCCAAAAGGTTAGACACATATCAAACTCTAAACGCACCTATCATTTCCAAAACCACACAATAGATATATCATGAAACCTTAAGAACCCACACTATCGGCTCAATTATATACCCTAAATGATTTTATATTTAAACACCCTATGAAAACTAATTTCACACATCAAGGATTCCTCAATAGAATCACAATTCCACCCCAACCAATCCAATCACAATGCCACCCCAACCAATCCAAAGCCAGTTTCACAAACCTATGAGCCTTCTAGAACAAGGATTATATCTTTGCAACAAATACATCACTCCCCACCATAGAAGTTTCAAGATCATCAACTCACCCAAAATTCCTCAACTACTTTGTCGAACTCTCCAATCACTACTAAAGAAAGAATTAGACGTGTCTATATTTCCTACACCTGAGAAACCAAATGAAACATCAACTGTCACTCATTACCTACATCCTTGAATGAAACCCAATGTATTATTATTAAATATTTGATCCACTATGAGGACCTCACCCATAAATAGTCAACGGTTTAGTTTCCACCATGTGGCTTCAAAAAATATCTCCATGATCATAACCCCTAAGATGTTTCATATCTATCCAAAAGATAGGGTATCTAGACATATATCCATTTCCCCCCATTATTCTAATGAAGATATTATTGTTTTTGGAATGATCATCACTAAATAATTGTATGATATGATTTTATCAACGAATACCACCAACAGTCGTCTGTTTTAGATGTCTCCAATCACTACATGTACATGTCAAAGTAATTTAGAATTCTTGGGAATCCCTACCCATGACAATATCATCACATCAAAATCATTCATCCGCATACTCGTAGTTTTCTTCCCTACTCAAGAAACTCAGCCTACACCCTTTATTTGGCCCTACCCCTAGTAACCACATGCACTATCAAAACACCAACACTCCAAGTGATTCTCATTTAATGAAAACCAGGCACCTTCATGTGATTCCTACTAAAACCAAATCTCCCATGCACAGTCCCCACCCAAAGAGAAAGTTTGCACATAAAACCACATCAACCCACATTTTATTGAGCACCTATTATTCTCATGATCAAATTTATAAGTATAAGAACCACCCATTTTAATATAAAATACACGATCTAGGTACCCAAACATGTCCATCCCTCGAGAATCCAACCACGAGGGTAAACCAAAAGCACTCAAGTTTTCTTCCTCAAAACCAAATCCATCCTACATTCCAAAACCCATATCAGGTTTCACCATTCATGTACTACTTTCAAAGGTCCAAAAAATCCATCTTGATGTCACACACCCAAAATCACACATATCCTACTTTACCTTTCTCATCTTATGATGCATTTATCTAAGACTAAATTTACTTCTGAAGTAATCACACATTTATTCCTTTCATTTTCTCATCTGCTTCTAGAGTCTTAAACACCATATTTTATTCTTATTTCATGCAAATTATTTTCAATTTAAAATTTCATAATTTCTTCCGGTGATTACTACACATGTTTTTCCCATATTTTTTTTATTGAAACTCCCTTCATAAAGGGAATTTAACCTTACATTCCTCAGGAATCAATATTTTGTAATCAATATTAAGGACATTTTCAATTCGTTAAGGTGTTATACTCTTTTGATCATCATATTTTCTTCATATTTTTATGACCATAGTTTCTCAGTATTTATAAAACCTTCAAAAGAAAAGTTTGTGACTTATATTTAGTCTATTAACCAAAATCATCCTGATTTTGGGACGATTTGAAGATGGCTAAAATCGTTGGGGAGAAATCTGTTTATCCCCCTTTCTATGGAATCCATTTCTCTCGGTGGTTTCAAACTCACCAAATAGATTCAATCCATTTCTTTCGGTGGTCATATGACTTTCACTGGAATCAAGATCCTCCGACTACTTCACTTTGGATGTTTCAAAACCTCCAGCAAGTTTTGTGTGGCTTGAGGTCGACCAGTGGGTTAGCAATCTGGTCCTTCATCTCTGACCTACAGATATGGTATTTTTGGCTTGGATCTTGGGAAAAAATCGACATACCATGCAGGTTCACAGAACATAGAAGAAACGGAGGCCTAGAAGGAGGCTGATGTCGGCAGAGCCATTTCCAAGGGAGTTCCCCTTCAAAACAGATTCTTAGATTTAGGTGAAGGGCCTTCAGATGATGATGATTCATGGAGTGGAAAAGGGTTGGTAACAGAAATCCCAAGAAGGATGGGAACTTTAAAAAGGAGAAATCTTCAGTGATTCAAGAAGGAGAAATTGGACCTTCTAAAAATTATTATACTTTATTAGAGTAAGAGGATGAGAAACCAACATTTTTCTACTAGAATGTAAGTAATAAAAGAAAAAAAATTGGCCATTGAATTTGATGATCTCATAGTTTCTATTAACCAACCTGTTTATTTAATATATCTCCAAAATTTCCTTTGGATTTTCAATCTCTCCAACTACTAGATTCTCAACATTTATCAAACCTTTTGTAAACAGTTATCATTAAACTATTAACACTTTTTTTTTAACTTAAAGATCATTTTAACAACAGTTTTGTATCTTGGAGAGGTGAAGGTTTTCAGTTTTACAGGTTGGGGTTTATAGGTTGGGAAATATATTGGAGAGGTGCTGGTTTATAGTTTTACAGGTTGGGGTTTACATCTTTGGAATCAGTGGTTTACATGTAGGTTGTTTACATGCAGGTTGTCCATGTGAAGGATGCAGGCTGTTTACATGCAGGCTTTCTAGTTTTGGGGATATAAGATGTATACCAATGGTTCTACAAACTGTTGGTATACAGAGTATGCTGGACAAAGTATGCCAATGGTTCTGAACCGTTGGTATATAGGACAGAGTATGCCAAGGGTTCTGAAACCGTTAGTACACAGGACAGAGTATGCCAACGGTTCTTAAACCGTTGGTATACTATGGGTTGGAATAAAATGTATACCAATGGTCTGAAAACCGTTGGTATACCCACCAGTACCAACAGTTCATCAACCGTTGGTACATATATATACCAACTTTTTAAGTTGAACTATTGGTATAGATTAATTTCAGACCATATATTCCAACGGTTTTCTAGGAACTGTTGGTATAGAGCTACCGCCACGCCTCACATATCAACGGGCTGTGAAACCATTGGGAAATACTATCCCATTGGTTTCAGTGGATATCCCAATGGTTTAAAACCATTGGAAAAGATGGAATTTCCAGTAGTGTATGGTCGAGATACATCTATTTGTGCAAGGGGTGTTCTATCGAAGCCGGGGAGTATTGTTTCAGTTGGAATCTTTACATACTTTAAATTTAAATATTTGACATAATTATGGGTATAGAATAGTTTTTATCATACCAAGACCACATTTATTATTACCATAAGATAGTGAAATTTATGTCTCCTAAGGGTGATAATATTTTATATCGTGGACAATGGGATATCAAGTTATTCTTTATGGGGGTAGTTCATTGGAAACTATGGGAGATTATTGCTTAGGTTTCTAGTATTTTTCTGGAAGATGGTGGTGTGAATCATGATATCTTTCCACCTATAGTAGACAAATTTCATGATATTTTTCAAAAAGACTTCTCAAGTCTTCCACTTAAGTGAGAAGTCGAATTTACTATTGAGATCAGGATGGGGGTTGAGCCAATTTCTATTCCACCATACAAAATTTCACCAATAGAGATTTAACATCTTAAGAATAAACTAAAAGAGTTAATGGATAATGGTTTTATTTGTTTGATTACATCACCTTGTGGTTCTCTAGTTTTTTTTTTCTAAGAAGGCTAATGATACTCTATGGTTATGTGTTGATTTCCAGAAGTTAAACCAGATGATAGTGATGAACCGATATCCTTTTTCGCATATCAATGACCTATTTGACCATTTAAGGGGAGACTTTTTATTTTATAAGACCAAATTGGGATTGGGGTGTCAGAAGTTGATAGTTAAACCTTCCCACATACTTCATAATTCTTTAAGTATAAAGTATTGTCTTTATGAGTTTTTTGTGATGCCATTCGGGCTGAAGAATTCCCCAACAATATTTATGGACTTGATGAACCAAATATTCAATCAGTACCTTGATAATTTTGAGGTTGTATTTGTGGATGAAATCTTGGTGTACTCTAAGACTCATGAAAATCATTCCCAACTTCTTGACATCATCCCAAGTACATAGAGAAAGCATCGAGTATATTCCATGCTATCTAAGTGTCAATTTTGGATTGATCAGTTTCATTTCTTGGGTCATATCATCACAGATGAAGGTGTGTTATTGGATCCAAAGAAGGTTAAGGTAGTTATTTCTTAAGAGAAGTCCAATAATGTTTTCTTTATTCATAGTTTTTTGGGATTAGTAGGCTATTATCATATATTTGTTCAAGACATTTCCTCTTTGGAATCACCTTTTTAGACTTGACCAAAAAGGGAATAAATTTTGAATGGTCTAGATCATGTGATAATTCCTTACATGAGTTTAATAAGCACTTCATGATGGAACCAATATTGATCCTACCAGAGCCGGATAAGTATTAAATGGTGTTTTGTGAAACTTCTGGAATTAGTATTGGAGTAGTGTTGATATAGGGAGACCAAGTTGTGGTGTATGGGTAACAGTAGTTGAGGCCACATGAAAAAAAACTATCCTAGAACAATATTGAGTTAGCAATAGTGGTTTATGATTTGAAGTGTTGGTGGAATTATCTATTGGGTAAAAACTTCATTGTGTATACTTATCACAAGAGCTTAAAGTACATATTTTCATAATGAGATTTGAATCATTGATAGTGGATGTGGATTGAGTATATGAATTCATTTGATTTTAAGATATCATATATTCTCAGGTATGGAAACAGTGTTTTTGATTCTCTATATAGGAATACATAGACTTAGGAAGTTAAAAAATTTAGTGTCGAATGGAAGATGATGACTTTATTGGATGAGATGAATGTTGTGGTTTGGGAGAGCCAAGAGAAGATGACTCTATTATCAGTTTCAGTATAGTCTACACTTTTGAGTCAGATCAGGGAAAGACAATATCAGGATCCAAAATGTTTATTCTTGAGGGAAAGAATTGAATGTGTTGAGTCAACTTCATATTGGACCATATATGAGGATGAGATCATATATGTCAAAAATCAGTTTTTTGTGCCTATGAGTATGTGGGCGGTGTTCATGCATGAATCTCATGCCTCGAAATGGGAGGTGTATTCGGGTTTGACCAAAATGTATAGTCTGGCATGAAAATTGAGATAGTAATGCTCATGACATGATGTAACACCTATCAATAGGGGATGATAGAGAATCAATGACCTAGTGGTTTACTACATCCATTTCCCATTCTGTAATGGAAGTAGGATGACGTTACTATGTAATTTTTTGTGGGTCTCCCAAGGAAACCTTAGAAGAATGACACTATTTGGGTGATTGTGGATCAACTGATGAAAGTAACACATTTCTTTCCAATACAGGATACTTTCTCAGTGGATAAGTTGGGAGATTTTTATGTTTGAGGGATAGTCAATATTCATGGGGTTCTATAGAGTATTTTTTGAGATCATGACTTGCATTTTACTTCATGCTTTTAGTGTGGATTGTAGAAGGCACTTAGCATGCAGGTTTACTATATACGACAATCCACCCATAAATAGATTGGAAGTCGAAATATACTATAAAGGTGCTTAACAATATTATTTGGGCATGTTTCTTAGACTTTGTTGGGTCTTAGTAGAAGCACCTATCCCTGGTTAAGTTCACCTATAAAAATATTTGTTTGGAAACTATTTAGATGGCACCATATGAGGCTCTTTATGGTACACTACTGGAAATAAAATAATTTGCGATGGGATCCCATTAAAAAGGGTTATTTTTGATGGGGTCCCATAAAAATGACCCATTGTAGAAAAATTCATCACAAATACTTTATCCAAGGTTTAAAAAAACTATTCTATGACGGGTCTGTCGTAAAAAAAATATATGTGATGGGCCCGTTGCAAATAACTATTTGTGACGGGATTCTCATCCTGTAAAAAAAGATAATAATAATAATAATAATAATAATATAAGTTAACAAAATAATAATAATAATAATATTATTATTATTATTATTAAATTAAAAAAATAAATTTTAATAAAAATATAAATAAAATACTAAAAACTAATAAAATAAATAAAAACACAATATTCACAATAATATAAAATATTAATAATAATAAAATAATAAAAAAACATTAAAATAATAATAATAATAAAAAAATAATAAAATAGTAAATAATAATAATAATAATAATAATAAATAATAAAAACACAATATCTGCAAAAATATAAAAAACACAGTATATATAAATGTAAAGATATAAATTAATAAACATTTTACAAAAAATTTTACATTCAAATGGTTATTATAAAATGTATATAAATAACTGAGGGGATTATCTGGAGGAGCATGAGGATGTGGTCGAGGGAACTGCATCCCTAAACCACGAGTCAGATGTCACATGTAATTCGTCATCTGCTTGTACTGTTTCTTCTACCATCGAGGCATCTCCTCCTGTTATTGTTGTTTTTCTTGTCAATAAAGATCTACCAACTCCATGTGCATGGTCTTTATAAGCTCAACATGTGCTCATAGCTACTCCTCATACTATGCAGCAGATGATGATGATGATGACTCTCCATGAGATCCTCTCAGGATGCACATCGACATTGCAGCTGTACCATAATAATTCTTAGATGTCAATTGAGACCCCTTACCAACAATTCGGCCTTTCTTGAAGGCATAATGTGTCTCCAACATCCATGTTGCATCATCAAATCCTATTACACTTGAGGTATGAGCCTTGGTATTGTCTTGACTCTTAGTTTGTGTCTAAGATTTCTTGGCCTCATATGACTCCTTCAATTGTAATTTAAAATTAAAATAGTTAAAATATTATTTTCAGTTAATTTTAAAACTCAAAAAGAAAGTATATTGACAACACTATGACGCTAGCGATCACCTCTAATCTCTCAAGTTACATGATCATTGTACAAACCTCCTATAAATTTTAAACTTCATAATATGGGTTGTTCAACTACCTATATGATTATAAAATAAAAATTCTACATTTAAATTCATATAAATTATTAATAAATGTACTTACCAAATGTCCCTAATGCATGATAAATGTACGACTACCAGTTCGATGTGTCACCTCCTTACTCCATTGGTTCCATCAATCTAATGGTGCTCTCCTCTAAAAACTAAATCCCTTACAATATGAACATATTCTATCTCAAAAATGATATGATATATAATCTAGTTGGTGGGTTCATCAAGACTGATAAAATTTTGTGACTCATGTTTTCCACATTGTTTTCCTCCTCAGATTGTGCAAAAATTGACTACAATGCTCACACGTAAAGATCTTCCATGCCTCCCTGATAGAGTCCCTCATTCTATAATTGATGGGATACCATAAAACCTATAAATAATTAATAATATCAAGTAATTGAGTAAAATAATTTCAAAATAACTATTATTTATATACTTACCATCCAATGCTCAGACATACATCGCTAAACATCAGTGAGAATATGATCCCATGTCACCCATGCTCCAGAAAAATAATTCTGAAAAATATCACTCTCTTGTGCAATAGTTATATGCGAAAAGCTATTTAAAATAAAAAAAATAATCAAACAATTAGTATATAAATAAATTAATGATAATTAATGAAAAATAACTAAAATACACAAGTAAACATACCTATTCATGTGTGTATTCAATTCAAGACATGGAAGTTGCTCAAGGATAGGTTCAAGAATCATCAATATCATAAGACCTTGACCCCTTTGAGTCATCGTTGAACCACCATCAGTTTTAGGGTTATATGATCCAACATCATGCTCATCCCCAGGTATATTATCCTCCTAAAAATCAAAAAACATATACAATTCCATCTAAAACATAAAATTACTATTCTAAAAAAATAGGTGAAAAAAACTATTATATATAGATATGTATTATATATGATTATAACCATCATTTAAATGTTTCCATATTCATCTATGTACTCATCTACATATATGACGGTGTCCATATCATCATATTCCTCATCGATATCATCAATCTCCATAGGAGTTTTAGCTACATCTTCTCTTTCCATTTCAAATTCATTTGTTACATCAATAACATCACTGTCACAATCGAACCTTAACTATAGGGTGTCATCATTGATATTCGTGTCTCTTTATGGAAAATATGGATTTAGAGTAGTCTCTTGAAAAATTCTCATTCCATTCACTTCAGTGGAACCACATTCACTTTCAATAAACTAATTTTCCTGATATTTAATTTTTATTATGCTCCTCCAATCACTTAAATCTCTTGAAAAACATATTTATTTTCATAATAAATTTGATGTTCCTTGTGAGACATTAAAAATGGTTCATTTACTATAAGAAGGATTTTATATTTTATATCAATGATTCCATGCTACGGATGAACATGAAAGAATTTGTTAGTATCCAACCAGTAACATTTAAACATCATTATGCAATTATTTCATAGATAACATAGTTCAACTTTTTCTTCCATCATTCCATAAAAGTCAACTTCACTTTCCCTATTATGAGATACTCTTAAGAAAACACTATTATTCATTTTTTTATTCCCCATACGAACATGTATGAAATTGAAAACCATTCACCACATATGAATTATAATATTTAACAATTTTGGATGGTGGGTTACTCAATACACACAATCAATTATCAATTTTATCAGCATGTTGAGATACCTAAAAAATTGAAAAAAAATATCAATATAACAAGTAATAATTTAAGAGTAAGGAAATGATTTTTGGACCATAAATTCATTGTTGTCTCTCATATAGTTAGAACATTATTTTGGACCATGTGTACTTCAACCAGATAACATGTCATATGTTGGGAAGTCACTAATTTTCCACCTTAATGCTTCTTTCAGTAAAAAATTATGTTTTTCAACAACATCATATGTATTGACACCATTACTCCACAATAAATTTAACTAGTAAATCAATGGATTCAAATAAACATCGAGATTCTTTTTCGGATTTCCTGAAATTAATAAGTTCCAAAAGATATATGGATTATTCATCAACATCCAAGAAGGTAAATTATACGGAGTTATAAAGATGATTGAAAAATAATATTGACTATCATAATAACCAAATGGATCGAAACCATTAGTATAAAGACCCAATCATATATTTAACGCTTCAGAAGAAAATACGGATGTACTTGGTAAAAATTATTTTATAAATCGCCATCAGTAGGATAGTTTAAGCCTTTCACTAATGGAAATTTAGGCTATAGCCACAGTTTCAAACCATGGCTATAAGTCCCAAAACCATGGCTATAGGTTATATCCATTGTTCAATGAACATGGATATAGGGAAATACTTATAGCCACGGTTTAAAACTGTGGCTACAGGGTTCTTCCACAGTTTGAAACTGTGGAAGAACATTAAGCTGCACAAAGCCTATATCCATGGTTCAAAATCGTGGCTATATAGCATTAGCCATGGATTAAAACCATGGCTTTAGGCCTAAAACCACATTTTAAAACCCTGGATTTAGGGCTTCACATTTCAAAAAAAAAACCACAGACCCCCCCCCTCGAACAGCCGTCTGCACCCCTAGGCAACCCCCTTACACCCCCCCCCCCCCCCTTCACCCCCTTGAACCCCCTGGATAGCCCTTGCACCCCCTAGACATCCCCCCTACACCCCATGCCACTTGGACAACCCCCTTGAACCCCCTGGACAACCCTTTAACTCCCTGTACATCCCCCCTGCACCCCCATGCCCCCTTGGACAGCCCTTGCACCCAGCTGGACATCCCTTGCACCCCGCTGGATAACCCTTTCAACCCCCTAGACATCCCCCCCTACACCCCCTTCCCCCCTAGACATCCCCCTTGCACCCCCTGTACAGCCCCTTGTCCCCCCCCCCCCACTCCTATAGTAGCCCACCACCCCACCCCCTCCCTGCAGCCCCCCCCCCTGGGCAGACCACCCTGAACATCCCCCCTTGGACAACCCCTTCCACCCCCCTAGATAGCCCTTGCACCCCCCTGGACAGCCCCCATTCCCCCCTGGATATCCCCCTTGCACCCCCCAACTCCTGCCGTAGACCATAACCCCACCCCCTCCCTGCACCCCCACCCCCCATACCCCACCTTACACACCCCCACCCCACCTTGTACACCCCCCTATGAGTCAAAAAAATATTTGGAGATTCCCATGGTGTCTCAAATGAGGGAATAAGTGGTAAGGATTTAAATGGAAAACATAAATTCAATAATGTCAAACAAGCTATATAAGCATAAACTACCACTGTGAGTTTTTGGAGACAATACACCTCCATTATAGGGGTTTTATTACAAAACCATGACTTTTTTATCAAACGAAACAATTATTTTAACTAACACTTGATCAATAGTTTTAATTTAACATAAACAAGCAGAATCAAGAAGGCAGCTTAATGTAATTTAAAAAATTCTTAAATTAAAGAGGCTAGGAGAGGGCTCACTGCCAGCTATGTTGGAGGGTCCACATTGGTTGATTCCCTCTTCCCAAGCCAGGAATAAACCTTCCATGGTCTTGGAGCATCCCGTGCACTATCATCATGTTAAAAATAAAATCTCACACGAGGAGGGAAGAAAGAAATCCATGTTGCCCAAGGCTACTTCAAAATCCAGAAGTGCATGCATGAAGAGTCCATCCAGACTTGGAGCTAAATTGGAAAGGACAAACTAGTTGAGAAAATTTTCTCAACACAAAATATCACATTGATAAGAAAGGTCATCCACCTTAATCCCTAATTATTTATTATTTTTGTGTAATTAGTGTTCCATACAATGCAGGGAATTGAAGGTGAAACTAGTTCTCAAGAGGAGAGAAAATGAAGGGAAGTAAGCTAGAATAACTATTCCAGATCTGAAAAAAAGTCACCATCTTGGTATGATTTATCAAATGGTATTCCAAATAACATCATAAGGAAAGACTTTCCTTGATATAGTGAAGATAGTGTGTCTCCTCGATGGGGAGATGAGTGGAGAAGACCCTTGAGAAGCTGCTAGACTTATTTATTCCATGAAAATCTGGAATTTCTGGAAAGTGCTTGAAAAAATCATTAATGAGGTATGCATTTCTCTCATCCCTTTTAATGAATGAATAAAGTATGATATTAGGGAGGAGAAATTTAATTAATAAATTAAAAGAATTTGAGGAAATTTGAGATCTCAAGGATGATTTCTAAAACCTGCTACATGTACTTTAATGATTTCAACATGTGTATTGAGATGAGTGCAAGATCTCAGGTTGTAATTCCAAAATAATGAATAAATCAATTGGCATCATTTGGTTTCAACTTGAGGACATCTGAACATCCCCTAAATGAGTCATGGGAATTATAATCAGTTGGTATCATGTTTAGTTTGTTAATGGGACAACTTTGTTTTCTAAATCAAACCCTCATATTTTCTACACCAAACATGGATCACATAGACTTTGAATAGAATGAATGATGGAACATTGTTTAAGAATGAATTGATACAATCCTCTTTCATAAACTTTTTATTTATTGTCAATAAAGGGAGAAAAGAAAATTAGAAAAGTCAATGAGAAAAATATGAGAGAATAAAATTAAATAACATCATGACATACAAATTTCTAGATTGGTATTGATAATAAAAAAAGTGAAAGATTGTTAAATCCACATTTTGTTTGTGTCATAGTTGTTTTCAATGAGGTAAATAAGTTATTTCATGCCAATATGTAGATGATAAAAGGCTTTCAAGTTATTTGGAGTACCCAAGAATATTGATGAGACAATTAAGAGTTGGACAGCTTATAAGGGAGTTGGAAGTTCCCAAGATTGTTGAGAAGTAATATGAAGTTCCCAAGAAAAGGTGTTAGTATGCGAATCTTATATGAGGCTTGAATAATTATCTTGAAGCTTGGAAGTTATGTAAACCACCACCACTGATTATGTCACAAATAAATGAACAAAATAAGGAAGTGTTGCCATTAGATTCACATGATGAAAAAGATTATTGGTGATGTGAGTTTTTATGGAAAAGAATTAGTAAGTTGTTAGGAGTTGATGTGAAAAATCTATTGGATCTAATTTTATGAGATGAAGTAGGTGCTCATGTAGCATATGTTTGAAGATCCATTCACATAGCAATGAAGGTTTGAATATACAGATTTATCTCAAGAAAATTTGAGAAGATCCACATGTATTCATCCCAACCAGATCGGGTTAGACCAATCCAACAATCCCCTTGTTGCATCCCTTGATGAGAAGAAGGTTAAGAGTGCCCTTTTTCTCTAAATCTTGAGAGTGTGGCTAGTCCTGATGGGGTCACAAATTAATTCTTTATTTTCTACTGGGACATAGTTCATGATGAGGTCCTTAACATTATGAGGGAGTTCTTTAACTATTCCTCAATGCCCTATGGAATCAACTCTAATTTTATTTCCCTGATCCCAAAGAAAAAAAATGCTATGGATGTAAAGGATTTCAAACCTATTTATATTGGTAATACCTTTCCAAAAAGTCATTAGCAAAATTATTTCTATAAGGTTAGGTCCCATTTCTTATGGGTTTATCAAATCATCCCCCCGGACAGCCCTTGGACACCACCCTGGACAGACCCTCCTAGACACCCCCCCAGACAGCCCTTAGACACCCCCCCGGACAGCCCTTGGACACCCCCCCCGGACAGCCCTTGGACACCCCCCCCCCCCCCCAGACAGCCCTTGGACACCCCCGACCCCCCTAGATATGCCTTCGAAACCTCCCTGGAAAACCCCTCCTAGACACCCCACCGACACCCCCTACCTTGCAGACCCCCAGACACCCCCCCTGGATAGTCCTTAGACACCCCACCTGCATCTTTCCCTGCGGACCCCTCCCCCCCCAATATCCCTTAGACACCCCCTGGACAGCCCCTTCTAGACACCCCACCTGCACCCTCCCCCTGCCCTACAGACCCCCCCCCCCCCCGACACCTCCCTGGACAACCCTTGGACACCCCACCTGGATATCCCCTCCTAGAAAATCATATAGCCATCAGTACCTTTATTTCATTATAAAATAATTCTAAGTGAACAATTCGTGAAACTTTTCCAAGAATAGTCTTTGTCTGGATTAGTCTGAATAATAAACTTCCACCACTTATAACTCAGAACCTCTAGTAGGATGGTTACAAAAATAACCTTAAGAGACTCGTAAATCTAAAGATGGATAAAAATATCCTCAAACATCAGTACCAGAAACAATTCATCCAAATAATATTGTTACCCAAAAATTATTATGGGGCTACAATCTTGATTTTGGGGTTCCTAGGTGTGCCTTCAAGATCGATTTATTCAAGGCTTTTGATTCGGTCATGTGGGACTTCTTATGGGATGCTTTACATCTTCTCAGCTTTCCAGATAGGTTCTCGTCTTGGGTTAAAAGATGTGTATCTACCCCAATGTTCTCGGTGAACATTAATGGTAGTTTACATGGATAATTTTTGGGGGAAAGAGGGCTCATGAAATTGGATCTTCTTTCACCTTTCCTTTTTGTGATTTTCATGGAGTTTTTCTCGGGCATCCTGAAATGCAAGAGGTTGGGGGCTGGTGCGGGCTGGAGTGGCTGGTGCGGGTGGGAAGGCAGGTGGAAGGGGGATGTCAGGGGGCTGGTGTGGGCTGTAATAGGTGGTAGGGGGCTGGTGTGGGCTGGATTGCAGGTGGCTGGGGGTTGTTGGGCATATGGCAGGGGCTGGTGCGGGCTGGAATGTAGGAGACCGGGGGTCGGTGAGAGGGCTGGAACTGGTGGTTGGGGCTATTTTGTAGGTGGCAGAGGGATAGCATGAGTATTTTGCAGGAGACTAGGGGTGGTGGCTAGCATGGTGGCTGGTGTGGGCTGGATTTCAGGTGGCTGGGGACTGGTGCAGGTTCGAATGCAGGTGGAAGGGGGATCGAATGCTGGTGGAAGGGGGCTGGTTGCAGGTGCTGGGGGGATGGTGCGGGCTAATTCGAAAGTGGAAGGGGGGGGGGGGGGCTGTTGCGGGCTAGAATGCAGGTGGCAGTGGGCTGAAATGAAGGTGTAAGGGGGATGGTGTGGGCTAGATGTGGCTGGATCACGGCCAAATCACGGCGTGACCGCGGCATGATAGCGGCACGACCGCGGTGTGTTAGCCCGGTCCAGCAACATCCGCGGGGCAACATCTTCTGGCCAGGAGCAAAGAGATCAGGAGGAGGCAAGGCAACATTCCTTCCATCGCACTGCTTATAGAAATTGTGATTAGTCAGTCTCAACATTGATAACAAGACTCATGGAATACTATTACTACGAACCACCGAGGGGTGTCGTCTTGGAGCAGGGCCAAATCAAATCATTACCACAGCGTGACCATGGCGTGGCTGCGGCGTGACCACGGTATGACTGCGGAGTGACCACGGCGTGACTATGGCATGTTGGCCCGGTCCAGCGACATCTGCAGGGCAGCATCTTCCGGCCAGGAGCGAATGGAGCAGGAGAAGGCGAGGCAACATTCCATCCATCGCCCTGCCGGTAGGAATTATGATTAGTTAGTCTCAAAATTGATAACAAGACTCATGGAATACTATCACTGTGAACTGTCATGGGGTGTCATCCTGGAGCAGGGCCGAATCATGGTGTGACTGCGGTGTGACCGCGGTGTGATCGCGGTGTGTTGGCCCAGTCCAGTGACATCCGCGGGGTATCATCTTCTAGCCATGAGCGAAGGGAGCGGGAGGAGGAGGGGAACACTACGAACCGCCATGGGGTGTCTTCCTGGTGCAAGGCCAAATCACAGTATTACTGTGGCGTGACCGCGGCGTGACCGCGGCGTGACCGCGGCGTGACCGCGGTGTGACCGTAGCGTGACTACGGCGTGACCGCAGCGTGACTGCGGCATGACCAATGAGTGACCGCGGCGTGACTTCAGCATGACCGTAGCATGGCCACGGCGTGTTGGCCCAGTCCAGTGACATCCATGGGGCAGCATCTTCTGGCCAGGAGCAAAGGGAGCAGGAGGTGGTGGGGTAACATTCCGACCATTTCCCCATCGACAGATGATAGAACATATCAACTATTTAATATGCTATAACAAGGGATCTCCAGATAATTTTTTAGTGATCGGCACAATAATGCAATGTCTAAAGGGAAATAAAATGATAGAAAATAATCATACACCCTACACAAACCATTTACAAATTCATTCACTTTTCCTAAACATGGAAATTTTATTTATAATATTCAAAGCGTGAAAAGGAAAGTGTCATGTTCAAGGCATATGCCTACTCGGGAAATGTCATTTGAGTTAAACAAGTATGATTAGCCAATTTATATTATTCAAAGAAAAGAAAAACTAACTAGCCACAAAACAACCACCAACAATAGGTATATGAAAGACTCAAACAAAATCTAAACATGATACAAATAACTATCACTACTCTTTGGTTTAGAAGACAACGCACCTCCGTTGGAGGGGTCTTATTATAAAATCATAGAATCTCATTATCATACAATTTATTTAATTATATTTAATATTTATTCTAAAACTCATTCAGCACAAATAAAATGCAATAATTTCAACAACTAGATCAACATAACTATCACTGTGAGTTTTTGTAGACAGCACACCTCTGTTGGAGGGTTTTTATTATAAAAACATGAATTTATTTATGAAATGAAACAATTATATTAAAGAACACTTATTCAAGATATTCAATTCAATATAACTATGAAGAATTAAGAAAGAATCTAAATTCAATTTAAAGCATTCTTGAATTAAAGAGGCTAGAAGAGGGATCCTACCTCAAGGTGGAACCAAACCGTCCACTTTAGCTCTTGGAGCTATCTAACTAAAAGTTGTTGCTCCCCCACTAGGTATATGCACCTTCACACACATGCAAGGACACCTATCCCCTATGCACACACCCGTATGGCCATGAGCATGTTTAAGGGGATCCTTGCACATATGCTTATATTCATATACCAGTCTCCACTCACCTACGTATGCATTTATATATATATACATGGGCACACATAGCCCCATACGTGCATAATCACTACCATGGTTGACTATACACATAACGGGGGAACCCACATACATATACTTTCATACCTATGCACACGCAGGTGAGTCACCCTTAACTTGGCTACTTGAAACCAATGAGAATGGATGAATTCACTACACAAAGGATATTAGGAACCTTAAAAGACATAAAGGATGCTACATAACTAGTGAGAAACCAACCAATGACATTAAAGCCTTACCTCTATTGGGAGAACCAAATCCACCTGAACCAACACGAAATGATCCAGCACCCTACTGAAAACATAATATGGAGTAAAAAATACTGAAATCCCTAAATACATGAGGTGCGAGACAATTAGTAACCATATAATCTTACCTCATATCAAAGTCGATGGACTAAATCAGTCTGAATCCCATTTTCCCCCCTTCATAGAATATAATTACCCTTTGTCCACAGAAAGAAGTAAAAGACCTAAGTGGCCAATGCGATAAAGAAAATAAAACAAAAATTAAACTAAAACATACTTGTATCCTATGACTATACTCATCACCGCCCAACATATAAGAACCACAATGCCCCATGGGTCAAATCATGTTTCTGCAAGAAAGGGGGAAATAGATCCATGTTTCAAAATGATACTATAAAATAGTACATTCCTATTAATTAACAATTATTCTTCCTGTTAATGGTATATAATTAGTTTGGCTTGAGTTTCAGCTTAATTTTGTTTTCTTCTATATAAGTTATTATCCAACCCGATAATAAAAGTTTACTAGAGGGCACAATTTCTAATAAAATAGAATATATCATAACAAAAAATGGATCCACACCTATGAAGAAGGTTGAACATGATAAGAAAGAATGTGTGATCATATAGTCTGATGAGTTATAAAAGGATAAACCAAAAAAATGATAAACATGGAGAGTTCTCTAATTGATCAAGTGAATATGCAATTTTCAAACAATAATAAACATGTAAAAGAATAGAAAAGTGGACATAATGGCCTGGATTTTTAAAAGAAAAGGTGTTAAATCCATACCAATAATAACTAGTGGTATCATACAAAATCTGATTTGTTGCAACTAATATCAAGACATGATTTAGTGAAAGCAATCTGCTGTAAAAAGGTGGGCATATTTGGAGAAAACTAATCATGAAGAAATGGAGGAGTTGAAGATATAATTTAGTGGTTATTCAACCTTATCTAAGATTGAAGAAACCTATAAAGACTAACTACACCCCATGCCCCACCCCCTTTCCCCACTACCCCACTGTCCCACTGTCACACCCCCTCCCCCCTGACCTGCAGACCCCCCTGCAGACTGCCCCCTCCCCTGCCCTACAGACCTCCCCCCTGCACTACAGACGTCCCCCCTCCCCCTCCCCATTTACTTATAGACATCTGCCCTGCCCCTTTCCCCCTCCACCCTGCCCCCTTCCCCCTGCTTCCCTCCACCCGCCCCCTGCACCTGCCCCCCCCCCCTCCACCCACCACCTACATCTTACTAAAGGGCCTCAATAATGTTTTTGTAATCTGGGGAGGGATCACACATGTAAGATTAAAGTAACAACAAAAATATGAAACAATTTTACCTGAACGATCACTTGATTTCATGTGAGGTGCTTGGAAGATTTTGCGTTCACATTAGTTTGAGCATCAATTCAGGTTAAGAATCAATTATGGAGTGTTTTTTCTGAGGGTATCCATGAGAAGATGAAAATGACAACTTTATGTTCACTTAAAACTCCCTTTGGTTGTGCTAGCAACAACATGGTGGAGTTCTTTACAATTCAGAGAAGGGGGAATACATTAGGTGCATGAATTTTAATGATAGGGAGAGCATCTGGCCATAGAAAATTTAATTCAAATTAAAAAATCATTTTAGTATTTTCAAACAGCTTAGTGTACAGTTCCTAGATAGAATAGAAGCATACAAAATCTCTATATTAGATGAAATTTGGAGGACTAATTTAGAAAAGATACAATGACATCAACTTAGAATAATAACATTGTCCACAACATCAATTCTTCTTATGGAAAATAAGGCCTCCATGTCAAAAAAATATTAAATTTATGATATAAAATCAGAACTTGAACTAAACTTTTGTGTTCTAAAAACCGAAATAGAGAACCCCTTTAAAATCTATATCTTAGAAGTGAGACCACCTCATCAATATCAATGAACAACATACTGGTTTCATGAAACTTATGGTTCACTAAACTACAATTAGAAATATAATGTCATGCTAGAATTTTAATCATAAAAAATACAAACTGATAAAACTATGTTATATTTTATTTTAAGAAATACTTCAGTAAAAAAACCTGGGATGTGGCATTTGATCAAAAATATAATATACCATCAAGATCAGCATATCAGACCATCTGATGATGATCAGATTTTAGTAAATCTGAATTTATTTAAGTAACATCCAGTAGTTAACACCTTCAAACCTTCATATATAACATAAAAATTATTCTAATCTATGCTTCAATGTCACAAGGCATGTCATAAAGTATTGTTTTCATAGAGTATAATATATTGTTAGGAATGCAGTTGTGAAGAAAATGAAAATCATGGAACTATAGTCAGATCTGGAATCATATCTTGATAACATCAAGGTGTGAAGTTATAGTTCGAGAAACACCATCAGAAAAGGCACTTGACGTCGCAACAATAAATGCATGGTTAAGTTGGTTGGTCTTCTCCATATACTCTGTATAGGATGAAACCTATGGATCAACATTCAACATTTATAACTTTAATGTTACCATCATCTGAAACAATTTAAAAATACCAAGAAAGATGCATGAAGATCAAGAAGGAGATATGACAATAATAAAGACAATAAATTAAATGAAATAAATCATACAGTATGAAAATTGGAGGATGAGTTGAGTGTCTCTTGGAGCAGATTTTAGTGTTTATGGAGGTAGTGTTACCCAATCCCTTCGATGGAAGCATCGGCAAAAACACATTGTATGTGAGATATTTACCTAAATTTTCTCACAAATGTCCATTATAGAGTGCACTAAATAACATCTTGGATAACAGTGACCTGGAGCCTAAACATTAAATGTATTTTACATAAACCATCAAATTAAAAGGGCAATGTCTCATATAAAATTTAAATAGGAAGGTGGAAAACATAAAAAACATTGAAAACAAATTAGAAACACGAACCTGGATGTTTGTTTTTGCTTCCAACAATAGTATTATTTGATATTAAATAGGTGCATGAGGTGTTGTCCAGATTTTTTTTGGCCTAGAAAACACAAGAAAAATGTTATTAAATGGTAAAATAACTAAAGAAAATAAAATAAAATAAAAGGGAAAAGAATTTTTAGGTTTCAAACCCCGAATAGGGGCTGTTGTTAACCTATCCACAACTGGACAGTTCCAGCAGGTCAACCCCAGTCCAATTACAGGTGTAGTCATCAGAGTAGGAACCACCTTATCTTGTTTCTATTGAGTGTTGATTGTAGTTCCCCTTAAACTTAAAAATGAGTGAAGTCAATACGATTTCTATTATGACCTCTCAGTAGCTCTTCCTGGTATGCACCCCCTTAGCATCAACCGGACTACTTAAGTGACAGTTCTTATACAATAATCAACCTGAACCCAAATGTTTAATTAGATATAACACAGAAGTAGAGTCATGTATATAAGATTTCATAAATAAAAAATGTTAAAGCCATGAATTATTGGTCTAGTACCATCCAAATAAGAATAATGAATGAACTATTTAATCGCGAACCACAAAAAAAAGTAAAAATGAAATATGACATATCAAAGTTTTTAATCTAGATAATGGTATTCACATATTTATTAAAAATTTCAATATAGGTAGCCACGGGAATTAATAATGAGAAAATACACCTCTCAACATTTAAGTTGTATTATGGTAATAAGAAATAAATTAACATTCCAAAATGTTACCTTTGAGTAGTAGGGCACATTAAGAGTACATTTCCTTAAGAGTACATTGTCAAATATATTAGTCTTATGGATGGTAAAATCGATGTCGTTGACCTGTCACCTACCTTTTAGAATAGTAAGTAGTGGCCATATTTTACCTGTGATGGCTGGTAGTATTGAAGGCTTCTTGTATTTATATAGCCCATATATTACACTAATATGCTAAGAATCATTCTTCATTGATAACAGAACAAATAGCAGTTTATCCTGAATGGAAAATGAATGTAAATAAATCAAAAGAATAATATAAATAAAATTATTTAAAGGAAAAGTATAAATGATTTTTTTATGTTATAAAATGTTTTCATTTTGTATATGCCGAGTTTTTTTATAACAAAAACATTTAAGAATCTATAAATGAAATTATAAGAAAGATCAAGATCCATATAGAAGTAAAACTGCATTATCTTGGTAATCCATAGTTTCAAAATTGAAAATTAGCAATTCATATTGAACAATTTCCATAAAGCTATTAAATTAAAGGAACACTAAAACTAATTATCAAAATACAGACCTTCATATCTAACAATTTATGTCCCTATACACAAAAAGATGATCTAGATATTGAACCGCACCAGAAAATTAAGATTTTAAAATTTATAATAAAATAAGAAGATTGGATGAGCTTACATACAAAGCACTTCAGGAATACCAGGTAAAACATTAAACTGATCCATCACTTATCCATTAAAAAACATGTTCTTCCATGTGATCCCATCTCTTGATGAACAAATGATTCAAAAAATCATGTATGTATTTACACATTAAAACACAATGAGGAGAGGTAGAGCCCAACCAAATCTTCTAGGAGAAGATTGACAACAGATCAGGGTGGCCTCTCTTGAAAATTAAATCGATCTACAAACTAGTAGAGTAAGATAATTGCAGAGGATGATGAAAAAACACAATAAATGCTTCCAAGACATGAATTTTCCTTCTCCAAACATCTTCAAACCTTCTTAAACCTTTTATAAATCCAAAAAATTATTGAATAAGTACATTAAACATCATAAAAAATCCTTGGACTCCAATCCCATATATTTTATTATCAATAATTCTTATATCACCATCACTGTGTATGGTTCCCTTATATGTTCAACATCATCACATCAATATGCCTTCAATTTCTACTCATACTCTACCCATGTATTCTATAAATACAAGATGAAGGGAGATATAAATAACCATCACATGAAATTCAAATAACAGTACAACCTTAAAATCATAATATTGATGAAAAAATATGGTATAAAATACCATCATTGATTAGAAGCCAAGAGGAGGGCGCCGCGGTGATAGGTTGTCGGAGAGGAGGGCGCTGCAGTGACAGAGGTCTCCAGGGAGGAGGGTGCCACTGTGATAGAGGTCATTGGGAGGAGGGAGCCATAGTGAGATATTTTGTCGGAGAGGAGGGCGACGTGGTGAGGAGAGGTTGGGAAGGAGAAGTCGTCGGGGAGGAGGGCGTCGCGGTGAGGAGAAAACATTGGGGAGGAGAAGTCATCGAGGGAGGAGGGTTTCGCGGTTAGGTGAGGTTGGGGAGGAGGGTGTCGCGGTAAGGAAAGGTCGGGGAGGAGGGAGTCGTGGTCAAGTGAGGTCGGGGAGGAGAACTCATTGTGAGGAGAAGAAGATGGGAGGATAAGAAGTCTGGAGGAGAATGAGAGTAGCGAATCGGGGGACCCGGATACCAAATAGGAAAACATGTGGTATAGAAACGATTATTAAATTAAACTGTGCCAATTAGAAATATTTATCAACAGACCAATAAAACCATAGCTATAGGTTCAAAGTTATAGCTTTAATTTCTAGTAGTGTTTAGCGGTTGAAATATTGGTTTTGTGCCATGAAATCAATGAAACTATGTTATGAGACATTAATAACACTAAAATCATAGTATAATCAGGAAATACCTTAATTATTTTATAGGAATCAATTCAGACTTCCCTAGTTGAGCCTCTTTATACTGTGATTGACCACATATAGGAAAACTAATGAAGGAATCACTTTTAGTGTAATATAATATGCAGTCATTTGAAAATTCATGAATCTTATGATAACCAAGACCCAAAATACGAATAACCCTCTTACTCACATATACATTTGGAGGAAACATTTTTCTTTCAGGAAAAAGCGCTTTAATCAAATAAAATATCATATCAAAATAGCTATTTGATATTCCATCATTTGATTTAATAACCATAAATTTTGCAACCGCTTCAAATTTTCTTATCTTGCAACCAGGGTATAAGGATTCTTCAGAAGACTTCAAAAACTCATAAAATTAGGATGGTTCCAACTCTGTAGTTAAATCAATATCATCCTGAGTTTCAGTTTATTGAAAAGATGAACTAACCACATCATGTACAAAAATTTCAAACAGTGATGGATCTGGAACCAAATTATCAGTATCTTCTCCGGAACTGCATTCACCATATTGATACAAAAAGACATAATAATTTTAAAAATAAAATCACAAGAGATGACTGTAACACCCCGAGATTTTATGAAAAATATTCCTTTAATTTCATTGATGTCTTTTGTTGATAGCTACAACAATATTACCTTGCGCTATATGCAACACCGTATGAGCTTGCAGTATACACAACACTATTCTTGGATCATGTTACACACAATTGTGATAGTAGTTATTCTACGAAACATTAAGTGTGTATATATATATATATATATATATATATATTCAATGTATAAATGAAATATGGTTGGATTATGTTATAAGAAACAATAGAGGAGACTTTCACAACACACAACCCTGATTTGGCTTGTATTACACGCAATCGCGATCTTCCTCGATAGCGTGTGTTGTACGCAATACCAGGTTTCACTAACAACGATATATGGTTATAATATTATTATGGACTAGCCGTTATGAATAGTATCAAATACATTTTGAATTTTATAACATTATTATTCATCTTACACATTTTCTAGAACATGGTATGAGAACAAAATCAATTTTTTGTGTAAAATAAGTATTTTTCAAAAAATGTAGTTTTGTCGCCTTTTGATGGCGCACCCACATCAAATCCTGTTTTTGACATGTCTATAAGTTCAATTTGACAAAATAAAATTCTTCTTTGGAATCAGGATATAAAAATTTACATTGGATAAAATTTTCATATTATTCTGATAACTTTCATATTTTAATGAATAGTAAAAACACGCTATATTTTAATTAAAAACAACTTTTTTCATCGAAATAATTTATATGGTTAGATTATCTTTTTAACTGGGTTTAAAGTGTAATTAAAATATATTTTTACCATTTAATCCAATGTTGGTCATTGGAATTAATTTCACTTTGAAATTGGATATAAACAAGTATCAATCTTTTGATAGTTATTGTTTCTTAAAAAACACGCTATTTGTTTTGATAACATAAATTAATTTTAAAATTAATTAATGACACTTCTATGTTTTGAATTTTTAAAAGTATACATCAATTTTGAATTTGGAATATCAAATAATGCTTAGGCTGAATTTTTGGTATTTTTCTGAAAAACTGCAATTTTCGATGAATAGTGAAACCACTTAGTGGTAGTTAAAAAACTAAATTTTTCATTTAAATGAAATTTTACCACTTCTGTGAAATGAATTTTGAAAATCCGAGAGACATGGTTAATATCAAGGACTAAAATGTGGTTCAATGAGATGAAAATAATTTTTGGTGAATAGTAACTTTTTACTTTTTTTACCACGGTTAAAAGAAAATAGGGTAATTAAGGGTAAAAATGATATTATTATTACCCTAAAACATGTCCTAATTCTATTGGATAAGTTTAATTTGACCAATAACAACCTTATGAATATAATATGACCATTTAGGCCCACTTGGATTAGATTAGGACATTTATTATTAATTTATTTAAAGAAGGGTTAAAATAGTTAAAATCAAAGTTTAATAACTATATAATTTTTAATATAGGTTTATACAGAAGATAATTTTGACAATAAATATTAATTAGAAATATAAAAAGATTTCATACATAATGGTTTTTTATTTTTAATTTTTAGACATTAAATAATTTAATTTATGTATGACACAATGATAATGCAGTAATTATCTTATTAATGAAATATTGACATAATTGATGTTATAAATACCCAAATAAATGTAATTTGAGAATTTTTATGAATTAAAATAATTTTATAGGTTAATATTACATATTATTACTGATTTAATTAACTTTTTTCGAACTAATCTTTCTGTTATGATTTTCACAAAAATCAATTACCAAATAGTGTCAAAATTGTCATAAAATAGTTTTTAAAAAAATATTATATTATTAATTGTTATTTTATTCCTAAAAATCTAAGGTTCGGAAAAATGACTTAGATAAGGTTATATATATTAATAATAAACAACTTGGGGTTCGTTTGTCTTGTTATAGTAAGTTTATTAACCTTATAGTGTAAGAAAACAAAAAAGACACAGTAAAAGTTAAATTATCTAACTTAAAGTTAAATCTAAATGATAAGGTTAAAATAGAAACCTAAACTTGTCTAAATTTTATTGGATGAGAGTATTTCGAACCATACCTACCTTATATTCTAAATAAATCAATTTGGAGATATTGAAAACCTAATATGACTTAATAATAAAATAATATTTTTAGTTTTTCCTAAGGTTCCCCTCTCCTCCCTTATAAAAGGGAACCTCCTCCCTCTCTTCCTCACACCACTTTGAGCCTTCAAGCTCGGCCAATCCCTGCCAAATTCTCTTCTCCACTTCCCTAGAAACATACTAGAGGTCCTGGTCTTCTTCAAAGACCAATTTCAGTGCCCTAAAAAGAGGTCTTAAAGAGGCTCTTCAAAGAAGAGGTAATGTCCGTTACCGATTCTTTCAACTTTATTTCTTCTTCAACTTCTTATTATTTAGTTGTTTCATTATTAATTAATAACATCAGTATCACTCATATAATTATATGTTATTATATTTATGAAACAACCCTATTTGACCATCTATACATCCTATAGAAAACGAAATCACCGCGCGTGCGTACATACGGAATACTGTCTCCACACCGTGGTGTAATCAGTTTTTCCACTACCACCTTACATGAATGGGTATAATGGTGTAAATAAATTACTATATATGGTTATTGTAAAGTGGTATTGATTCTGTAATATTATACACACACTTAAATACAATTCCATGATTATGGGAATTATATCATCGCTTGTGCGTACGTACGGACTATCGTCTCCACGAACACGATGAGATTCATTTTCCATGATTAACCATTCAAAAATGATTATAAAGTATATATAATGAATAATAGTGAAATATATGTCATAATGAAGCTATTGGATTAATGTATATATATATATATATATTTCATCTACTTACTTCCATTCAAGTCAATAAACAAAGGAAAACAGCGTTCATGCGTACGTACGACCTACCGTCTCCATGAACGGTGTGTTTCATTTCCATTTAACGATCTATTATATATATTTATATTCTGAATATATATTATATATAAATCATGTTTTATATTTTGTAATTAAGTAATCATGATCTAAGTAATCATATGAATAATTACAAGTCAAAACACAGACGACAAATGAAACGATTTTACCCAAAACGCTCTTTAATATGGAATTTACAAAAGAATGGGTAATATAAAGTCATAAGTGAACCATATATGATATAATAACAATGAATATGATTCTGTAATAAGTCAATGACATTATTTAAATCATTATACAGGAGTTTTGGATACATATGAAGCATATCGGACCTAAGGTAAAGGATAATTTTGCAAATCTCATTTTTATCCGAGATTGCTTATTCGTAAGTATTTATTGGGGTTATTGCTATCATCCATTTCCAGGTTTTATAAAATTTTATTCATGTACGTTTAAAGTCCTTTTTACCCATTTTGACTTTTACCCCATGGTATGGAAGGAATCTTTCTTTTATTTACCCTACAAGGTACTTTTTAACTTTTCCGACAAAAGTACGAGAAGAATGTTTTTTTAACGTATACAGCATGAAAGGATTTTTATGGTTTTATAAAGCCTTATTTTCATGAAGATTCATCCAAAATATTTCATGACTATTTTCAACAAAATATCTTTATTTTAAAATTGAATGACGTTTTGTAAAAAGAAATTGATTTTGAAGAAGAAAGGATATTTTCCTCAAGAATTCATTTCAAGTGTTTTTTCAAAACCATTTTTCCATATAAGATGGAATTATTTCATATGTGTATGTTTCAAGAATAATGACTCTATGATTTACATGGTTTAACTTTTCTTATTATGAAATGATATCTATTTCTGTTATATGGATTATGTGATGATGGGATGATGTTTATGAAACCCATTTTATTTATTGGGTTATTATGAATGATGTATGTTTATTTTGTGGCACAAGTAAGAATGATTTCATTATGAGATGGGTGGGAACAATATCTCCCTCAAATGAATTGGGTAAAGATTTATATCTCATGAGATAGACATGGTTGGAACGGTAAGTTAATCTGGTTCAGTATTACAGGACTGGAATGAGGAGTTAACTCGATTTAGAAAGGGACTTTGTCCACTAAGATGGTCTTGGCAGCAATGCCTTGTCTACTATGGAAATCATTACATGTTCTTAATGGATGCCACAATTAAATGTTTTATTCCCATGCTATTTTCTCATGATTTATGTTCCATTATGATCTATGCCTTATGTACTTCCATGTTTTATGTGATTTCTCAAGATTTTGATGTTTAGATTTTATGCTCATGTTTTTTTTACATTCAAATGTCTAAGGATTGTTTTCTTTTCTCTATGCTTACCCTTACTGATAATTTTAGCTCACCCCTTTTATGTTTTCTTTTCCACAGGATATAAAGAAATTTTTTAGGTAAGAAAAAAAGGGGAAGATCTTTACGGGAGATGTTGAAGATCTTTCACCACTATTAGAAGATTATATTCTGAGTTTCCAAAGACACTAAACTATTACAGTCCTTGTGTGTCTATTTTTATTATGTATTAATTATTCCGCAAAAGTAATGAAATGTCCATGTACATCATGCATTGGGTCTCTAAAGTTGGTATCAGAGGAAAGGTTTAGTCAACCTTTGGAAACTAGGATGCAAAAACTTTAATGAGATCCCTAGAGATATTTCTAAAGTATGTCTAGGGATGCCCCTAAGGTTAAGTATAAGTATAGGTTATAGTCCTAGAATTATGGTAACAATATTATATTAAACCTAAGATGTTATATATTGAAGTTACTCCCCCTTGATTATGATTTTTTTCTCTCACACTATTCTTTTTGGGTTTTAGAAAATGGCTGGAAACAAGATGATTCATGATAATGGAGGATATTATGGACAATGGAATGATATTCTTCATGAGAAACCAAATGAAATGAGATTTGGTAGTCCAAACATCATTATTATGATGAATCAGCAATCTCATAATATGATCAATAAACTCAAATTTGGTAAGTTTCCTGACTCAGCTAATAAGAGAAAGATGGAGTTTCATGATGATCATAGAGGAAAGAAAGTTCAATTTCCCCTATGTAAATCATGTGGGAAGAGGCATCAATGAGAATGTTTCAAAGGAACTGGAAGATGATTTGGGTGTAGAAAAGAAGGACACAAAGCCAGTAAGTTCAAAGGAAAAGGTTTAGTTAATACCATGGATGAGGATAATGGTATTGCTATGACATAAACAATGGTTAAATTTTTTAAATGTGGAATGTACGGGCATTATGAAAACCAATTCCCTAAGGGAAAGTCTCATGAAGAGAATCAGTATGGTCGTATGGGTAGTATTTATATTGATGATGATGAAGAGAATACAAATGATATGTGAGATTAAAGAATTGTTGAATCTCAGTCAATGGTTTAAGAAGGTAGTGGAATGATTACATGTTTATCAAGTGTAATGTTGTATAAGTAATCTCATGGTACTATGGAATAAAGAGACATCTACGGATTGTTACACTGTTTTCTTTCCTTATGTTTTGAAAGTATATAATGAATGGTACCAGTGACCATGAAAGGTTATTCAGATATTTTTTGAAAGTAGATGATATGCGCATAATGAAGGGATAAGGAGAAAATTAAATGTTTGATAGTATTCATGAGCTAATGACTGATATAAGGAGAAGGTTGTATCATGGTTTGAGTATATAGATTTTTTGGATTTTGGTATGTGGAAAGATTTAAATTTTGAAAAAATTCATGTTTTCACTAAGGTTTAATGGGTATTCATTTTTCAAGAGAATACATGATTAAGGTATTCACATGATTGGAATGGGACCAACAACATATATGGGGGATAAATGATGGTATTCACATGCTTGGTTGATGACATTTCAAGTAATTGTTTTTTTATACTATGAGATTGGAAATATGTATTTTGGATAAGCCTAAAGATTAGAATGAATTATGTTGGACATAAGTTAGTATTGTTTAAGGATAGATTTTTTTCAATATTATTTAAAATGTAGTTTTAGAAAAAGGATGACCTGTAGGATGGGAGACAGCCCATCGCGTCGGACAAGGCTTTGGGAATCAAACCCACAACTGAAGTGCGACAGGCCTTCATTGCCTACCACTGGCCTATAGGAAGTCCCTATTTAGTAGAAACTAGTTTTATTATATTAATCAGTATGATATGTGAAGTATAAGTCCATTTTAGGAACCATATATGATTAATCTCACTATAGATGGAATTATGTATTATTGATAACTTTTCTAACCTTTTTTTTGAGACAAATGGAATGACTCGTCATTCTATCACATGATCTCCTAACACTTCATGAATGAAAAATTCAACTTCATTTCTTTAAGAGATGAAGTGGAAATTGTCCAAAGAACGACCAACGGTGAGACTATACCAAAATCACGAAAGTATATCTTCTAATTCCAATTTCATCAACTTTAGGGAAATGATCTTGAAAACAAAAAATGTTGTCCTAGTGACCTTATATCTGATGAATCAGATGGTACCTTAGATCATCACAAATCTATGGCTTTGTGATTGATGGATTTTTCTTAGCCATGTTCTCTACCACTCTCCATCAGAACTTGATGGTTAGATTTTTCTTCCATATCCATATTTTCACCTATGTTCACCTATATGGAAACCCAGTGATGAGTCACTTTGGTTAATCATTAGATTTCATACTTTAGTTTTTTAAAAAATAATTTTTTTTATTCCTTTTTACGATGTGGGTTTCTATAAATAGTAAGCGATTTATAACCCCGACAAATTTCGAGGGTGAAATTCATTTTAAGGGGGGTAGAATGTAACACCCCGATATTTTATGAAAAATATTCTTTTAATTTCATTGATGTCTTGTGTTGAAAGCTACAAAAAGATTACCTTGCACTATACGCAACACCGTATGAGTTTGCAGTATACACAACACTATTCTTGGATCATGTTACACACAATTGTGATAGTAGTTATTATACGAAACATTGAGTGTGTATATATATATATATATATTCAATGTATAAATGAAATATGGTTGGATTATATTATATGAAACAATGGAGGAGTCTTGCACAACACGCAACCCTGATTTGGCTTGCATTCCACGCAATCACGACCTTCCTCGACAGCGTGTACGTAATACCAGGTTTCACTAAACAACAATATATGGTTATAATATTATTATGGACTAGCCGTTATGAATATTATCAAATAAATTTTTAATTTTATAACATTATTATTCATCTTACACATTTTCTAGAACATGGTATGAGAACAAAATCAATTTTTCGAGTAAAATAAGTATTTTTCAACAAATGTAGTTTTGCCGCCTTTTGATGGTGCACCCACTTTAAATCTTGTTTTTGACATGTATATAAGTTCAATTTGAAAAAATAAAATTCTTCTTTGGAATCAGGATATAAAAATTTACTTTGGATAAATTTTTCATATTATTCTGATAACTTTCATATTTTAATGAATAGTAAAAACACGCTATATTTTAATTAAAAACAACTTTTTTCATCGCAATAATTTATATGGTTATATTATCTTTTTAATTGTTTTTAAAGTGTAATTAGAATATATTTTTACCATTTAATCTAATGTTGTTCATTGGAATTAATTTCACTTTGAAATTGGATATAAACAAGTATCAATCTTTTGAAAGTTATTGTTTCTTAAAAAACACGCTATTTGTTTTGATAACGGGAATTAATTTTAAAATTAATTAATGCCACTTATATGTTTTTAATTTTTAAAAATAGACATCAATTTTGAATTCATAATATCAAATAATGCTTAGGCTGAATTTTTGGTATTTTTCTGAAAAACTACAATTTTCGATGAATGGTGAAACCACTTAGTGGTAGTTAAAAAACTGACTTTTTCATTTAAATGAAATATTACCACTTATATGAATTTAATTTTGAAAATCTGAGAGAAACGGTTAATATCAAAGACTAAAATGTGGTTCAATGAGATGAAAATAATTTTTGGTGAATAGTAACTTTTAACTTTTTTTACCACGGTTAAACGTAAATTGGGAAATTAAGGGTAAAAATGATATTATTATTACCCTAACACATTTCCTAATACCCTTGGATAAGTTTAATTCGACCAAAAACGACCTTATGAATAACATATGACCATTTAGGCCCACTTGGATTAGATTAGGACATTTATTATTAATTTATTTAAAGAAGGGTTAAAATAGTTAAAATCAAAGTTTAATAACTAAATCATTTTAAATATAGGTTTATACCGAAGATAAATTCGACTATAAATATTCACTAGAAAGATAAAAAGATTTCCTACATAATTTTATTTTATTTGTAATTTTTAGTCATTAAATAATTTAATTTATGTATGACACAATGATGATGTAGTAATTATCTTATTAATGAAATATTGACATAATTGATGTCATAAATACCAAATTAAATGTAATTTGAGGCTTTTATGAATTAAAATAATTTTCTAAGTTAATATTACATATTAGTGCCGATTTAATTAACTTTTTTCGAACTAATATTTCTGTTATGATTTTCAAAAAAATCAATTACCAAATAGTGTCAAAATTGACATAAAATAGTTTTTAAAACAAATATTATATTATTAATTATTATTTTATTCCTAAAAATATAATGTTTGGAAAAATGACTTAGATAAGGTTATATATATTAATAATAAATAACTTGGGGTTCTTTTGGCTTGTTATAGTAAGTTTATTAACCTTATAGTGTAAGAAAAAAAAGAGACACAGTAAAAGTTAAATTATCTAACTTAAAGTTAAATCTAAATGATAAGGTTAAAATAGAAACCTAAACTTGTCTAAATTTTATTGGATGAGCTTATATCTACCCATACCCACCTTATCTTCTAAATAAATTAATTTGGAGCTATTGAAAATCGAATATGACTTTATAATAAAATAATATTTTTAGTTTTTCCTAAGGTGCCCCTCTCCTCCCTTATAAAAGGGAACCTCCTCCCTCTCTTCCTCACACCACTTTGAGCCTTCAAGCTCAGAAAACCCATGAAAACTTCTCTTCTCCACTTCTCTAGAAACATCCTAGGGGTCTTGCTCATCTTAAAAGACCAATTTCAGTGCCCTAAAAAGAGGTCTCAAAGAGGTAATGTCTGTTACCGATTCTTTCAACTTTATTTCTTCTTCCACTTATTCTTATTTAGTTGTTTCATTATGAAGTAATAACATAATTATCACTAATATACTGATATGTTATTATAAGTATGAAATAACTCTATTTCACTATCTATCCATCCTATGGAAAATGAAATCACCGCGCGTGCGTACGTACAGAATACCCTCTCCACGCCGTGGTGTAATCAGTTTTTCCACCACCACCTTACATGAATGGGTATAATGGTGTAAATAAATAACTACATATGGTTATTGTAAAGTGATATTGATTCTGTAATATTATATATACACTTCAATAAATTTTCATGATCATGGGAATGATATCATCGCTCATGCGTACGTACGGACTACTGTCTCCACAAACACGATGAGATTCATTTTCCATGATTAACCATTCTGGAATGATTATAAAGTATATATAATGAATAATAATGAAATATATGGAATAATTAAGCTACTGGATTTATGTATATATATATATATATTTCATCTACTTACTTCCATTCAAGTCAATAAAGAAAGGAAAACAGCATTCATGCGTACGTACGGCCTACCGTCTCCATGAACGGTGTGTTTCTTTTCCATTTATCAATCTATTATATATATGTATATTCTGAATATATATTATATATAAATCATGTTTTATATTCTGTAATTAAGTAATCATGATCTAAGTAATCATATGAATAATTACAAGTCAAAACACGGATGACAAATGAAACGATTTTACCCAAAACGCTCTTTAACATGGAATTTATAAAAGAAAGGGTAATATAAAGTCATAAGTGAACCATATATGATATCATAACAATGAATATGATTCTTTAATAAGTCAATGAAATTATTTAAATCATTATACAGGAGGTTAGGATACATACGAAACATATCGGACCTAAGGTAAGGGATAATTTTGCAAATCTCATTTTTATCTGAGATTGCTTATTCGTAAGTATTTACTGGGGTTATTACTATCATCCATGTCCATGTTTTATAAAAGTGTATTCATGTATGTTTAAAGTACTTTTTACCCATTTTGACTTTTACCCCATGGTATGGAAGGAATCTTTCTTTTATTTACCCTACAAGGTACTTTTTTACTTTTCCGACAAAAGTATGAGAAGAATGTTTTTTTAACGTATACAGCATGAAAGGATTTTTACGGTATTATAAAGCCTTATTTTCATGAATCTTCCTCCAAAAGATTTCATTACTATTTTCAACAAAATATCTTTCTTTTAAAATTGCATGACGTTTTTTGAAATGAAATTCATTTTGAAGAAGAAAGGATATTTTCCTCAAGAATTCATTTCAAGTGTTTTATCAAAACCATTTTTCCATCTAAGATGACATGATTTCATATGTGTATGTTTCAAGTATAATGTCTCTATGATTTACATGGTTTCACTTTTCTTATTATGAAATGATATCTATTTCTTTTATATGGATTATGTGATGATGGGATTGTAAAGACCCGTAAAATTCAAGGAAATTTTTTTCTTAAATTTCTTTGGAATTTTACAAGAGCGTGGTTTCTGAAGGTACCTGATTATGAGGCCCGGAGTGCCCAGAATCAATTTCCGAAGTTTGGCTCGGGTACGTTCAGTGAACGAACGAGCGGGAATTTCTAACTTTTGATCCGGTGCTCGGAATTGAAATCTGAAGACACCGATGAACTCGCAGCGCCGATATTCGCTTAAGGAGACCTTTTCCGAGGTTGCGTTTATTGCGGGTTGGGAGTTAGTTTTTGGGAATTTAGAATAAGTTAAATAAAATTGTGGAATACAAATTTTATTTTAAATTTTTAGTTTTTTTTTCTCACAAAGGGGGTTATAGGTGGGACCCACATCCACTTAACCTCCCTTGGGAGGATTAAGTGTGGCGGGGCCCACACTAAGCATAACTCTTCACCTTCTTTTTTTTTTAAACTCCCTTAAACTCCTCTTTTAATGAACATGACAACTTTGTTAATTAATGGAGTTGAATTGTTTGAATTTCAAACCTTTGAAATTCAAATTGATATTTGTGTGAATAAAATAAGACTTCAGCTTATTTTATTTGGGTTAGAATTCTCTAGCCACCTTGAGAGAATTTTGAGCCTTCTCATTCTTCTTCAAACTTTGACGAAGAACGCGAAGAACATTCGGACATCGACGAAGAACGCCACGTTCTCGGGAACCGTCTTCCGCGACGCCATACCCGCGATACCGATGACGTCTTCTTCCGCGTCATCTCTTCTGCGACGATTTCCCGTGACGAAATCGTCGTCAAAGAACTTTGAATCCTCGCTTCATGACATCGACGTCCTTCTTCCGTGACGCCGACCACCGCGATGCTCGTCTTCCGCGGGTCGTTGACGATCATCGTTCTTGAAACCGAGGTAGGGGTTTGTTGTTGATTATTTATTTATTCTCGTTCTTGGTTCTAGCATGACAATCTTGAGGATAAATGTTTAAGTGTTATCATCTAACGAGAGGGGGGTCGGACCGCACAAACACGGCCGAATCCCCCCTCCTTTGTTCTTGATTATTTTTTTTCCTTGCGGATGAAACGAGATGGCATGGTGCCGTCGCACCACGCGGGAATCATTCGACAATTATTGCACAACGCCGTCGCACCGCGCCGTGGAAAGATTCATCATAAACGCGACGCCGTCGCACAGCGTCGAAGGAAACTGAAGGCGCCGCGGCCGGAGCGGGGCCGCGGCGGAAGGGCATGGTGTTGTCGCACCGTGCCGGACGACGAAGGCCACGGCTGGTTCCGGGCCGCGGCGGGATGTGATGACCTGCGGCCAGCCGGGCCGCCGGTGCCGGAAAATGGAAGAGGATCGGCCCATGCCGGTCCTGTTGAGAAGAATCCGGCCGGTCATGTCAGGCCGGCCGGGATGGTGCAAAACCGGGGGAATTAAATTCCCCCGGGCGGTTAAATTGGCCCCACATAATGGGGGGGGGGGGCGGTTTCACAAAGGGGGGGCAGCGCCCCCTCGTTTTTCTCAAAGGCAGGCCCCCACGAGGGGGGCCGTTTGATCCAAGGCACGACATCTAGCCGCGCCGCCAGCAGGAAGGGCGGGGGCCTTGCCCCCCGCGCGTGGCACCCGAGCGGCGCCCCGGTCGCGCTGTCGCGCCGGACCGCGCCGCCGGGCCGGGTCGGCCCGGACCCGGACCCCCCGTTTTCGAATCGACTTCGGTCTTTTGCCCATAACTTGAGCTACGTACCTCCGATTGACAAACCGTCACCGGCGATGTGATCCTTGGATCGAGACGGTCGATTCGTTATATTGCACTCAATGTTTCAAAATACATTAATTTCGGCCGGGTTGGTTCATACACGAAACCAACCGGACCCTCGGAGCGGAAACACTCATATCTTGAGCTAAGGACGTCCGATTGACGTGCCATCAGCTTTGTTGTGTTCCTCTTAATGAGAAGGATCTTTTGGCATACTCTGCCCGATGTTTGGATGCAGGTGGAGTACGGTCGGGTTGGTTTTGCCTTAAAAACCAACCGGGCCCCTGGGACGAAAAAGCCAATAACTCTCAGACCAGGCGTCTGATCGACGCGCCGTCTGTTGCGTTGAGTTCCTGTTGACGATACAGAACTTTTGGATACATCAACTCTGGGCTATGTGATAGTTGATGTATCAACCTCTCGGCTCGTGGAGCGGACCCTCCCGAACGAGCTTGCTGTGTGCGGGAACCCTAGTGTTGGCTGCGACTGTGACTGCTACTGCTACTGCTTCTACTACTGTGACTGCGACGACGACAGTACAGAGATCCTTGGTGGATTCGACGACGACTACAGCACTCAGCGATCCTACGTGGATCAGTGCTATAGGTCCTGTGTGGGCCCGATCCTATGTGGGTTATTGCGGGGGTTGGTTACCTATCGATCCTTCGTGGGTCCGACGACTTTGATGGATCAGAGATCATCTTTATCATCTTTCGAAGAAGTATACCTGTGTGAGCTGAATCCTGTTGTTTTCCTGTGTTGATTGTGTTGTGATATCCTGTGTGGATTTCGTTTTTCTTTCCTGTGTGGAATACGTATACTTCCTTGTGTGGACTGAGTTGTACTTGGGCTCGGATGTTGGAGCGTATTGGAATTGATGACTTAGGTATATGTATGGGCATATACCTAAACAGTGTTGGTTGTTACTTCGTGTTTGTGTCTCACCTTTGTGGTTTATCCTTTTTGGATTTTGGGAGACCTTCTGGGGTCTCGGGGTCCCTACTGAGTAGCTTATACTCACCCCTGCACGGGCTATGACCGCACTACGTTGTGTTGGTTGCAGACGACGGACAGCGTTGATCTTGGCTGAGGCTTGCAGAGCAGGACGGTACCTGGAGGTGGACCACTGGGCGGGACGTGTTTGGATAGGACGGCGGGACCCGAGGAGCAGTGGAGCTATCTGTACCCACCCTTCAGGTGGGATTTCCAGTGGACAGCTTGGAGTAGCAGCTTTTACTTTACAGTTGTTGTTTTCCCTTTCAAGTTGTACTTTACTTTCAGTTTGGGTTTGTATACTGGCCCATTTACTTTTCCGCACTTTCAGTTTTACTCTGTTTTCACTTAGTGTTTACTTTCCGCTTGCTTACTCTGTGGTGCTTATTTACTTTACAAAGGAAATGCCTTCCCTTTATATCAGGATTTACGCTTTGGTGCTAGTCGCCAGCCCCTGGCCTATGGAAGGCGGGCTTGGGGTAGTCACGGCACGGGCCCCGAGGACGGGTCCTGAAAAATTGGTATCAAAGGAGTTCGGTTCTACCGCGAACTCTGATCTTTTCTATGTGAAGCAATAATGTTTAGCATATTGAGTGTGGTTATCAGTCCAGGGAGTCCAGTGTTGGTGCGGCGGCCGACGTATCCGTACACCAGGACCCTGACTACTGATTTTTGACTTAATGCACGAAAACATTGATTGTGAGTGTGTTTCAAAGTTTTCTTTGTGATTACTTTATATCAGCTCACCAGGTATACTGTTCTGACCGTGGCGCACCTATTTCCTTTTCAGGATGGCCCCACGATGGCAGCCAGCTAGGGTTCCGAGAGTCAAGCGTGACGACAGCCCACCGAGCGACGAGGCCTCGGTGCAGGGCCCTTTGTCAGCAGTGGCACCGGCGGTAGCTCTACCCGCCGAGCCACCGATGCTTCCAGCACCAGCCGCTGACGATGCACGTCGCCTTGGAGCTCTGCACGAGTTCCAGTGCCAGCGACCACCTAGGTTCCGTGGGGAGACGGACCCCCAGGCAGTAGAGGACTGGCTGGAGGCAGTGGTACGAGTTTTTAGGCTAGTGAGGACACCTGCAGACCTCATGGTGATCCTCACTGCGAGCCTACTACACGCAGCAGCGGGCCGATGGTGGAGCTTGATTTTCCAGGTGCACGATGAGGAATCTCTTCTTTGGATGGACTTTGTGAGCCTCTTCCGCTCGGAGTTCGTCCTAGCCACCCTTTGTGCGGTGGGTATCCAGGAGCTTCTTCATCTGCGGCAGGGCAGCATGACGGTCGCACAGTACTCGGCGAGATTTACTGATCTCTCGCGCTACTCGACCGACATGGTACGAGACCCATTCTTCCAGGCCCGGACCTTCGAGCAGGGTTTGAGACACGAGATCAGGGCATCGCTGATCTCCCTCAGCATACCGACTCAGACGGGAGTACTGGAGCGGGCCCTTTTGATCGAGAGCTTCCTTGCTGAGTCTACACCAGCGCCGAGACCCACCGCAGGGTGGCACGTGGCAGAGTCATCTGCAGCAGACAGTCGACGGATGAATCAGGGGTCTAGGCAGACCAGACCTTCAGGCAGACGACCTCAGGACACTGGCTCAGCAGTGCGGGGCACACAGCGCGGAGCCAGTCTTTCGAGAGGCAGACAGACCTACTCGTGCGGCGGGCAGGGCCACATGGCTCGTGACTGCCCGACCGGCCGTGCCGAGGAGCAGCAGACGGTTGAGGGACCACCGAGGAAGAGGCAGAGGGTCGACCGTGGCGGTCCGCAGGGAGGAGGCTGACGAGGCAGAGGCGCTGGCCGAGCAGAAGGTGGTGGGCGACGCTTTGAGGCTCTGCCACCACCACCACTTGGAGGTCCACCCCGACCACAGGGAGCTGGCGGGCAGAGACAGGCACAGCTCCAGGCAGCAGAGGCCTACGACCACGGCGCACCCGAGATGATTCGAGGTACTATCTGTGTCTATTCCACCCTTGCTGCAGTACTTATAGACACAGGAGCGAGTAACTCTTTCATAGCCGCTGCCCTTGTTTGGAGCTCGGAGATTCCGACAGAGCCGTTGGCTCGATCCTTACGGCTAGAGACTCCTACGGGAGCAGACTCGACGATTACGCACAGGTGCCGGCAGTGTGAGCTTACTCTAGGAGGCGAGAGCTTCGGCTGGGATCTTCTTGTAGAATCTTAGAGGCCTTACGACATCATCTTGGGCATGGATTGGCTATCTACGGTCCATGTGCAGATTGACTTTTTTAGGCGCAAGGTGTGATGTACACGCACCGACGGGAGCAGGTTCACCTTCACCGGCGAGAAGGGAACCTTTGCAGCATAGGATGGACTTCTGCAGAGGAGAGGACAGCCCAACACTCATCAGTTGGCTAGCCTCATCCTTGGAGCAGTTGACGTGCGGAGTCCTGGTTTTCCTGCAGTGGTGGATCAGTTTGCAGACGTTTTTCCCGACGACGTTTCACTGCTACCTCCTCACAGAGAGGTAGACTTTTATATTGACCTATACCCCGGGACAGCCCCGATATCGACTCCAGCATATCGGATGGCCCCCTCCGAGCTTCGAGAGCTACGGGTACAGTTGGAGGACTTGCAGGGCAAAGGGTTCATCCGACCCAGTGTTTCACCTTGGGCTTCCCCGATTTTGTTCGCCAAGAAGGCGGACGAGAGCTTGCGACTTTGTGTTGACTATCGTCGCCTGAACCAGGTGACAGTGAGGAACAAGTATCCGCTATCGAGGACTGATGACTTCTTTGATCAGCTCAAGGGAGCACGGTGGTTCTCGAAGATAGACCTCAGGTCAGGCTATCATCAGCTCAGAGTCAGAGACGAGGACGTGTAGAAGACGGCCTTCAGATGTAGGTATGGCCACTATGAGTTCTTGGTTATTCCTTTCGGTGTAACCAATGATCCAGCAGTGTTCATGGACCTCATGAACAGGATCTTTCAGCCATACCTTGATCGGTTTGTCGTGGTCTTTATCGACGACATTCTGATTTACTCTACGACTGAAGAGGAGCACGCCTATCACTTGTGAGTTGTACTAGACACACTCCGAGAGCACCGTCTTTATGGTAAGATCTCGAAGTGACAGTTCTGGATACGTGAGGTCCACTTCTTGGGACACGTTATCTTTGAGGCGGGAGTTGCAGTGGATCCTGCGAAGATCGAGGCTGTGTTAGCATGGGATCCACCTAGGAGCGTGACTGAGGTTCGGAGTTTCTTGGGACTAGCTGGATACTATCGGAGATTCATGCCAGACTTATCTAGAGTTGCTGCACCACTCACAGCTTTGACGAAGAAGGGGAAACCCTTCGTGTGGTCAGACAGATGTCAATAGAGCTTCCATGAGCTGAGACAGAGATTGACCAGCGCACCTATCTTGAGGTTGCCTGAGGAGGGAGTTGGGTACGTAGTTTACTGCGATGCATCAGGGACCGGACTCGGTTGCGTCCTGATGCAGGAGCGAGCAGTGATCGCCTATGGATCACAACAGTTGAAACCGCATGAGCAGAACTACGCTACCCATGACCTGGAGTTGGCAGCAGTGTTCTTCACTCTGAAGACATGGCAGCACTATCTGATGGGCGAGCGCTTTATAGTCTTTTCTGATCATCAGAGTCTCAGGTATATCTTCTCGCAGAAGGACCTGAACCTGAGACAGCGGCGGTGGATCGAGTTCCTCCAGGACTATGACTTTGAGATAGTCTATACTCTTGGGTAGGGGAACGTGGTAGCCGATGCCCTCAGCAGGAGGACGGGCATTCAGCTACTCGAGGAGGTGACAGAGCAGCTAGCCTCTTTGCAGATATCCTTAGTGGATAGAGATGGAGCAGCCTTCGTTCAGTCTCTCACAGTCACCCCTCCACTTCTGCAGTGGGTCAGAGAGGCACAGCGTGAGGATGCTGACTGTGAGACACGGCGTGCACAAATATCCTTGGGACAGGCACCTGATGGATTCTCCCTTGGAGCAGAGCATGACATCCTTTTCAGAGGACGTACCATGGTACCAGTAGATTTGTGAGAGGAGGTGCTGAGAGAGTTTCACACTTCTCCTTTGGCGGTACATCCAGGATTGGAAAAGATATACCAGGATCTCAGACGACAGCACTGGTGTCCAGGCATGAAGAAGGTTGTGGAAGAGTTCGTTTCTCGATGCCTCACCTGCCCGCAGGTGAAGGCAGTGCATCAGGTACCAGCAGGCTTGGTACAGCCCTTGGAGGTTCCAGAGTGAAAGTGGGACGGCATATCTATGGACTTCGTGACTGGACTTCCACGCACTTCCAGAGGTCAAGACTCCATTTGGGTGATTGTTGACCGACTCACCAAGTCGGCACACTTCTTACCCTTCAGAGAGCAAGGCTCAGTGGAGAGCTTGGGACGTCTCTACGTTCAGGAGATTGTGCGGCTCCACGGTGTGCCATCATCTATCATCTCCGATCGAGATGCTCGCTTTACTTCCCGTCTTTGGATGGGGTTGCAGGAGGCGTTCGGGACGCAGCTACGTCTGAGCACAGCTTTTCACCCTCATACGGATGGTCAGACGGAGAGGACCATTCAGACTCTCGAGGATATTCTCCGCGCATGTGTCCTCGACTTTGGTCGTAGTTGGGAGGACCACCTACCCTTGGTGGAGTTTGCGTACAACAACATCTACCACTCCACCATCGGGATGGCACCGTACGAGGCGTTGTACGGCCGACCTTGTAGATCTCCTTTGTGTTGGACAGCCCCTGGGGAGTCAGCACTTGTGGGACCGGAGATGGTCTAGGCCACGACAGAGAAGGTCCAGGTCATCCAGGAGCAGATGAGGACAGCTCAGAGCCGGCAGAAGTCATACGCTGACAGGAGGCGGAGGCCACTAGAGTTCGAGGATGGCGACCACGTCTTCTTGCGGGTCTCACCTCGACGTGGTATACGGAGATTTGGCCGAGGCTGCAAGTTATCTCCGCGCTTCATCAGACCCTTCCAGGTCCTCAACAAGATTGGCGAGGTGGATTATCGCCTGGATTTACCACCTCAGTTGCACCGGGTGCACGACGTCTTCCACGTGTCTCAGCTGAGGAGATACGTGCACGACCCGACGCACATCATTGACCATGGGGAGCTTGATGTTGACGATGGGGCGACTTTTACGGAGGTCCCGGTGGAGATAGAGGATCGACAGGAGCAGGTCCTACGTGGGCGATCGATTCCTCTTGTGTGCATCAGATGGTAGCACAGGAATCTCTAGGAGAGCACCTGGGAGCGGGAGGCTGAGATGCGTGCTCAGTACCCTCATTTGTTTCCCTATTTTTTGATGTATCTTTACGGGGACGTAAATCCCTGAGGTGGGATTAATGTAAAGACCTGTAAAATTCTATGAATTTTTTTTCTTAATTTTCTTTGGAATTTTACAAGAGCGCGGTTTTTGACGGTACCTAATTTCGAGGCCCGGAGTGCCCAGAATCAATTTCCGAAGTTTGACTCGGGTACGTTCAGTGAACGAACGAGCGAGAATTTTTAACTTTTGATCCGGTGCTCAGAATTGAAATCCGAGGACACCGATGAACTCGCAGCACCGATATTCGCTTAAGGAGACCTTTTCTGAGGTTGCGTTTATTGCGGGTTGGGAGTTAGTTTTTGGGAATTTAGAATAAGTTAAATAAAATTGTGGAATACAAATTTTATTTTAACTTGTTAGTTTTTTTTTCTCACAAAGGGGGTTAGAGGTGGGACCCACATCCACTTAACCTCCCTTGGGAGGATTAAGTGTGGTGGGGCCCACACGAAGCATAACTCTTCACCTTCTTTTTTTTAACTCCCTTAAACTCCTCTTTTAATGAACATGACAACTTTGTTAATTAATGGAGTTGAATTGTTTGAATTTCAAACCTTTGAAATTCAAATTGATAATTGTGTGAATAAAATAAAACTTTAGCTTATTTTCTTTGGGTTAGAATTCTCTATCCACCTTGAGAGAATTTTGAGCCTTCTCCTTCTTCTTCAAACTATGACGAAGAACGCGAAGAACATTCAGACATCGACGAAGAACGCCACGTTCTCGGGAACTGTCTTTCGCGACGTCATACCCGCGATACCGACGACGTCTTCTTCCGCGTCATCTCTTCCGTGACGAAATCGTCATCAAAGAACTTCGAATCCTCACTTCACGACATCGACGTCCTTCTTCCGTGACGCCGACCACCGCGACGCTCGTCTTCTGCGGGTCGTTGACGATCATCATTCTTGAATCTGAGGTAGGGGTTTGTTGTTGATTATTTATTTATTCTCGTTCTTGGTTTTAGCATGAAAATCTTGAGGATAAATGTTTAAGTGTTATCATCTAACGAGAGGGGGGTCAGACCGCACAAACACGGCCGAATCCCCCCTCCTTTGTTCTTGATTATTTTTTTCCTTGCGGATGAAACGAGATGGCGTGGTGCTGTCACACCACGCGGGAATCATTCGACAATTATTGTGCGGCGCCGTCGCGCCGCGCCGTGGAAAGATTCATCATGAACGCGACGCCGTCGCACCGTGTCAAAGGAAACCGAAGGCGCCGCGGCCGGAGCGGGGCCGCGGCAGAAGGGCACGGTGCCGTCGCACCGTGCCGGACGACGAAGGCCGCGGCCGGTTCCGGACCGCGGCGGGACGTGATGACCGGCGGCCAGCCGGTGCCGGAAAATGAAAGAGGACCGGCCCATGCCAGTCTTGTTGAGAAGAAGCCGGCCGGCCCGGTCGGGCCGGCCGGGACGGTGCAAAACTGGGGGAATTAAATTCCCCCAGGCGGTTAAATTGGCCCCCCATAATGGGGGGGGGGCGGTTTCACAAAGGGGGGGCAGCGCCCCCCCCCCCCCCCCGTTTTTCTCAAAGGCAGGCCCCCACGAGGGGGCCGTTTGATCCAAGGCGCGGCATCCTGATACGCCGCCAGCAGGAAGGGCGGGGTCCTTGCCCCCCGCGCGTGGCACCCGAGCGGTGCCCCGGCCGCGCCGCCATGCCGGGCCGGGTCAGACCCGGGTCGGGTCGACCCGGACCCCCCGTTTTCGAATCGACTTCGGTCTTTTGCCCATAACATGAGCTACGGACCTCCGATTGACGAACCATCAGCGGCGATGCGATCCTTGGATCGAGACGGTCGACTCGGTATATTGTACTCAAAGTTTTGGAATACTTTGAGTTCAGCCGGGTTGGTTCGTACACGAAACCAATCGGGCCCTCTGAGCGGAAACGCTCATATCTTGAGCTACAGATGTCCGATTGACGTGGCGTCAGCTTTTTATGTTCCTCTTAGTGAGACGGATCTTTTGGCATACTCCGCCCGAGGTTTGGACGCAGGTGGAGTACGGTCGGGTTGGTTTTTCCTTAAAAACCAACCGGGCCCCTGGGACGAAAAAGTCAATAACTCTCAGACCGGGCGTCCGATCGACACGCCGTCTGTTGCGTTGAGTTCCTGTTGACGATACAGAACTTTTGGATACATCAACTCTGGGCTATGTGACAGTTGATGTATCAGCCTCTCGGCTCGTGGAGCGGACCCTCCTGAACGAGCTTGCTATGTGCGGGAACCCTAGTGCTGGCTGCGACTATGACTGCTACTGCTACTACTACTGTGACTGCGACGACGACAGTACAGAGATCCTTGGTGGATTCGACAACGACTACAGCACTCAGCGATCCTACGTGGATCAGTGCTACAGGTCCTGTGTGGGCCCGATCCAGTGTGGGTCCAATCTTGTGTGGGTCTGCACTCAGCGGTCCTGTGTGAACCAGCGCCTACAGGTCCTGTGTGGGCCCGATCCTGTGTGGGTCATTGCGGGGGTTAGTTACCTATCGATCCTTCGTGGGTCCGACGACTTAGATGGATCAGAGATCATCTTTATCGTCTTTCGAAGAAGTATACCTGTGTGAGCTGAATCCTGTTGTTTTCCTGTGTGGATTGTGTTGTGCTATCCTGTGTGGATTTTGTTTTGCTTTCCTGTGTGGAATACGTATACTTTCCTGTGTGGACTGAGTTGTACTTGGGCTCGGGGGTTAGAGCGTATTGGAATTGATGACTTAGGTATATGTATGGGCATATACCTAAGCAGTGTCGGTTGTTACTTCGTGTTTGTATCTCACCTTTGTGGTTTATACTTTGTGGATTTTGGGAGACCTTCTGGGGTCTCGGGGTCCCTACTGAGTAGCTTATACTCACCCCTGCACGGGCTATGCCCGCACTACGTTGTGTTGGTTGCAGACGATGGAAGGCGTTGATCTTGGCTGAGGTTTTCAGAGCAGGACGGTACCTGGAGGTGGACCACTGGGCAGGACGTGTTCGGAGCAGACGACGGGACCCGAGGAGCAGTGGAGCTATCTGTACCCACCCTTTAGGTGGGATTTCCAGTGGACAGCTTGGAGTAGCGGCTTTTACTTTATAGTTGTTGTTTTCCCTTTCGAGTTGTACTTTACTTTCAGTTTGGGTTTGTATACTGGCCCATTTACTTTTCCGCACTTTCAGTTGTACTCTGTTTTCACTTAGTGTTTACTTTCTTCTTGCTTACTCTGTGGTGCTTGTTTACTTTACAAAGGCAATGCCTTCCCTTTTTACCACGATTTACGCCTTGGTGCTAGTCTCCAGCCCCTGGCCTATGAAAGGCGGGCTTGGGGTAGTCACGGCACGGGCCCCGAGGACGGGTCGTGACAGGGATGATGTTTATGAAAGCCATTTTATTTATTAGGTTATTATGAATGATGTATGTTTATTTTGTGGCACGAGTAAGAATGATTTAATTATGAGATGAGTGGGACCTATATCTCCCTCTAATGAATTGGGTAAATATTTATATCTCTTGAGATAGACATGGATAGAACGGTATGTTAATCCGGTTCAGTATTACAGGACTAGAACGAGGAGTGAACTCGATTCAGAAAGGGACTTTGTCCACTAAGATGGTCTTGGTAGCAATGCCTTGGCTACTATGGAAATCATTACATGTGCTTAATAGATTCCACAATTACATGTTTTATTCCCATGCTATTTTATCATGATTTATGTTCCATTATGATCTATGCCTTATGTACTTCCATGTTTTATGTCATTGCTCAAGATTTTGATGTTTATATTTTATGCTCATGTTTTTTTTACATTCAAATGTCTAAGGATTATTGTATGTTCCCTATGATTACCCTTACTGAGCATTTGAGCTCACCCCTTTTATGTTTTCTTTTCCCTACGATATAAAGAAATGTTTCAGGTAAGAAAAAAAAGGGAATATCTTTATGGGAGATGTTGAAGATCTTTCACCATGATTAGAAGATTATATTCCGAGTTTCCAAAGACACTAAACTATTATGGTCCTTGTGTGTCTGTTTTTGTTATGTATTAATTATTCTGCAAAAGTAATGTAATTTCCATGTACATCAATCTTTGGGTCTCTACAATGACCCCAAACATTTTTAAATGTGCCAAATATCCTCATATCACATTTTTTTCATTGACACATAATTATCCCTTCTGAAACGGCTTCTAGTTTTAATGATGAAAATGATAAAAAAGCTTCAACACCCTCAATATATACCTGATTTATACTAGAATAGTTTATATTTTTTTGAATATTTAACCAATCATGATCATTAAATAAAGACTTTTTTCAACATTCTTGCTTAATATTACTCTAAAAATATAAAATAAATAATTTTTTATGATTAATTTAATATAAGAAAAAGGAGATCTAAAAAAGAGTAAGAATTAAAACAATCATAATTTAATTTAAATATTTTCAATTTTATCTATTTTCCCCTGATTTCTATAATATTTTGGTGATAAAATCAACTTATGACAACTATGTGAAAATTTTCATTGCACAGATTTTTTTAACCATTTCCTATCATCAGCATATCTCCTCCTCCTCCTCTGGCTACCATTGATGCATCACATCCTGTCTGTCCTGGTTCTGGCGGCCTAATGACAAATTTGGACATGGTTGGATTAAATTGGTCATTTCTTATCACCTGAATATTGTAAATTCTACGATTTAATAAAATCTATAAATCATAATATTTTTAATCAATAGGTGATGATACCAATTTACACCAACCATGTCCAAATTTATCATTACACCAATTTATGTCAATTATTTCATGTCATCAATGTACCTCCTCCTCCTACTACAACTTCCATCAACACATCACTTCATATTTTTCCCAGTTCCTGGAAACTTAATGATAGATTTAGAGATAGTTGGCATAAATTGGTCATTAGTAATTTGTGTCA